>OY755086.1:4400935-5811784 GCA_963576655.1 Gastrophysa polygoni | reverse complement strand
TTTTGTCGAAACCATGAGAGGAATCGACTTTTGTCAAGAGTACCTTTTTTGTAGTGAATGAGTTTAATAATTTAGATTTCATATTGAAACTAATTTTTTTCCATTGGCGTAGGAGTTTTAGATGTTTATTTACTGAAAAAATCAAGTTCTACGCCCATGGAATGATATTCATTATGATTATGATATGAGTTCCATTGCCCGATGAGTCTATGCCAACGTACCAAATTTGAAAAAAATCTCATGAGCCGTTCAAAAGTTATGAAGCAAAATCGATTTGAAAATTTCAACTTCAGAGCCGTCTAGCGCCCAAACTAAGCAACTTTTTACTGAGGTCAGTTTGCTTGTATCGAATTGTTTTGGTCTGAAGAATATGTGGTAGCTTTTTGTAAAGACCTTTTAAGGACACCCTGTATAGTCGTCTAATAAATAAATATTCAAATTGCACAAATGCACGATCAAGTTTCAGTTGAATGATTATCTCAAATCTACAAATTTGTTACAGGTACCTTTACCTGAAATTGAGTTGAAGAATTTATATCATACAGTGTGGTCCATGTTGAGTATCAATTATTCACCATTCGATGATCCATCGAGAGCTGAGGCATGCATGATGATCTTTTTTCCAAAACAGCTTTTGACTTCAAAAGTTCAGTTTTGAAAATATTTTTTTTACCATGACTCACAGGATATTTTTGAAATGGTCAAGTTGACGTGGCTCGACGTCAGTAACTCTTGTCAAACTTGTCCAGTGGCGTAGATACAGGGGGTTGTTTCAATTCGCCTGCCCTATTTTCTATGACATTTGGCCTATAGAGTCACTGATGTGATTTTTTTTTATGAGAAGCATCGTTCACGAGATATGTGTAGTTGAAAGTTCAAAACACTAAATGGCCAAAAGTTGAAATTTGATGAGTTTGAACGTCGGTATTATGATTCACTCAGATCATATTGAAGAAAATAAAACAATGCTCGTCCAAATATTTTACGTTGAGGTCCTGTTTCCCTCAACTGCACTATCGAATTTTCTCTTGAAGGAATCTCCGTTTTGTTTTAATTCAATTATGTCCTTAACGGAGCTTCAAATCGAAATTTGACAAGTGGCACGTTTTTCTTTTGAATAGGACGTTTCAAAAATAAATATCCTGGACCACCCTGGATACGTTACAATTATTGTATCGATGTTTGTTCATTGACCGATGAGCATGACCAATGATTTTATTGATTATTCTCTGTGCTGCGAAAAAATCGAAATAGTAGTTTTCGAGTATGCAATCCTTGATCGAAATCAAGACCAATAATATCGACATCAATCTGTATTCAGTCCATCACAGAGATTTTTCGATGATTTATCCATGCCGTTCAACCTTGACAACGAACGACTTCACTGCGTTCTTCTTGTTCTTCTTCTCCTCTTTCATGGCTTTCAACCGGAAACACAAATAACAGCGTTTATTCAGCATTAAAACGTGCTGTCATTTCTACTGTCGTGACTTGGAGAATTGTTAGAATACATAAAATGGGATTAAAATGCATTGTTATAGGTGGAAGCTGAGAATGAGCTGGCCTCACGATGATTCATTTGTCTAGAAGTTCTCTTTATTATAAGGTGTCCCAAATTCCATCGGACAGGCTGTATCCATACTTCGAATATTAATCAAATTGAATATGTATATGGTTCACTTATAATGGGACGCAATGTGTACTTGTCGAACTCGAATTGATTATATCGTTTTCATTTATGGAGGCGATCAAAGGCTATGGATAGAAGAAAGCATAAGCATAACTAATCTAGGTATTTGAACTAAATTATTTGCCTTCAAATGGAGTCATGGATGTCACATAACGATTTATGCAAATTGACTCCTACTCAGTATCTATCAACTGTCTCGAAGGTATTTGTTGTCGATTATAACGAACTCACTCCTACATAAGGAATGTTTATGACTGAAACAAATATAGGTATGTGATTACATGGTATAAGCTACGCTATTAATGAAGTAATTTCTGATTCTAATAGCTTGTAAAGGTAGTAATCGTTGTGAGCATTCTTGAACTCATAGAGATTATATGGAAATCATATCTCTCGTAGATTTAATTATTGTGGTGTCCAGGATTATAAAACACGTGACTCAGTGTCTCGGACTCATGTTCATTATATTCTCAGAGCCAACTCACCAGTACAAAAATGTTCTATTGGAGCCAATCAATTACTTGCATACGATACAGAAACCAATATTGAAATAGGGAATCAAACATCATTTGTTCTATCGATTCATATGGAACGTTCCTGGAATCAATCAACAATCAATAGTGAATTGATTGAGAATTATGAAACGAATAATCATACAAAGGGATAATATTAACTTTGCTATTTACAGGAACAAAACATGAATTGGAGTATTTTCAAACGAAATATATGCAGGAAGTAGAAAAATGTCTTGTAAATTTCCACAATACCTTGATTATAATTAATATAATAATATCTTTCATTCATCCCATGATTGATTATCGTACATATTATTCATCCATGAATAACTATGTGATGATATAAATGGATGAGAAGGCGAAGTATCAGCTGATGCTGTTTCGCAGCACAACCCTATTGAATAATGGAAATAATCAACTGTATGTTCACACAAAATGAAGAAAATAAATGTGGTTTATTGATATTCAC
The DNA here is from genome assembly GCA_963576655.1 of Gastrophysa polygoni. Classification (NCBI taxonomy): domain Eukaryota; kingdom Metazoa; phylum Arthropoda; class Insecta; order Coleoptera; family Chrysomelidae; genus Gastrophysa; species Gastrophysa polygoni. Next base: position 5,809,110 of record OY755086.1, on the reverse strand, counting down.
GCTGGACAAATGTATTAGATCGAGCTTTTGTTGGTGTGCTAATGGCAGAAAAAGAACAGGGCTTACGCAGAAATTCGGAGATCTGAATATGATATCAGTAGAATATGAAATTGAACTGAATCGAAACATGATAAAAATGTCATGGTATTGGGAGACCGAACATTATAACTAAGACAAATATGGAGCAAGTGAAAAGCTTGAAATGGAATAAGAAAGCCTTCTGGGTTATCAACCTAAAGACATTGAGGTGCAAACGGAAAGATAAATTGAGAAACATGAGGAAAGAACATCAAGCACAGTCAACAAAGGAGATTAGATAAACTGAAAATCCAAGAAGTTGAGAATTCAAAAACGGTCAAGAAATCAAGACGCACATGATAAAGACCAACTAGAAACATACTAGGAAGAAGAAGGGAACAGATTGGAGAAAGCGAAAAATCTGGCAAGAAATGAGAAAGGAGAGGCGATGTTTGTGTGAAAATGTATACCTATGACGTATTGAAAAACCCATCGATATATGGAATGCGCTATGCTGGATTATCTTCGATTCATAAATGACCATCATTCGCCTGGCTCAGGTATACCACCCTCATGAGGTCACCATTGAAACCCCTAGAGTATCGTGTCACAAGATTCCTTTTATAGGACATCACATATGGAAATCATTCAACTGTCTTCCAGATTATCACAATTTATATCGTCCTCCAAGAGAACGATCATTTTCTATCTGTTCTTCAGTGATCGCATCGACTCCGTGGCATCATGGGATATCCTTCGCGAGCACCTCGTCGTGAAAGAAAACCAAAAGAGATTTTTAAATGTTCAGTGAAAACGATACATTCATTCCAGTGCAAGTGAGAATCATATCATGGGGTGAACTCACAGTATGAACTCCACTATACAATTTATTCAATGTCATAAGACAAAATACAATGGGCCATGCTTCTTATTCGTGGGAATTTTGCGCATAGCATAGCAAGAAGTGATTCCATCAATGTTACTTCCTGTATTTCATCAGATACCCTGAAAGACAATCAAAACCCCTTTCAAATGACACCTGATGTTCCTTTACCAAAGTAATAAGGTTCCGGAGAAAAAGCTCAAAAGATTATGCAAGAATCAGAATTTGGCATATTTTCGAGCTACTTTGTTTTGCAAATACAATTACTAATTGGAAGCTATAGAATCCTGAGCTCAAAATATGATTTGACCCAAATCATAGATAGATCATCATATCTGTGTGAGTATCAAGGGTGTTTATGTTGAATGAAGGTTTCTGGTTGCTACTAGAGGCGTACGATAGTGGCATGTGACTGGTTGATTTTTCTCAAATTCTACGCCACTATCAAGAGAGGTTGGGTGTTTAGTACTTAGACTTCCCGCCAAGTACACCGAAGTACTTGTCACAATAATTATCGAATTTTCAATCAAAACACCTCGTAACTCAGGTAGGAGACACATTTCATCTAGGTGATTTGGGTTAATTCTTATTCTATTCTTAGCTCAGGCACTATATGTTCGGTGGCCCAGGATTGTATAGTCGAAATATTTCCGATTAGTAATATCTATATATCATTACAAACATACTAATTATTGAACTCCGTATTGTCATATTCCATCATAAATATGTCAAATTCAGATTCTTACAGCATTTAGGTATAGGAACATGTACCTCATCGTACATAAAACATAGGGGGTTATAAAAAAAATTGTGTTTTTACCATTATTGTGTCTGGAGGTGGTATCATTGTATAATATAGAACAAACTTCTTCATACAAAACTAATGCACAGGATCATGATATGCTACGCCCAAAGTATCAAGTTTCTACGTATCCAGATAACACAGTAATAAACATTGAATTAGAGCTATGTTTCGAACAAAAACTGTAGAAAATAATCATAAATGCGTATATAGGGAAGTATGAAACGAGAAGATTCAGAAAGTAATCACGAATCCAACAATGCAATGCTCTACAGGGTGTCGAAATATCGAAGTTCATGTTACTTCATTGTACAAGTATAAGTGACAACATTGCATCGCTGAATATATTTCAAGTAGCCAAATTTTCACTAGTAATACCACTAGAGGTCAAATTATTTCCGGAAATTTTCTCGAGCTCATGAATATTTTGAAAATTATCCGAGTCGAGGGAAAAAATTCTCGGATTTAATTTGAAATCGTGTGGTATTCTGTGAGAAAATTCCACACCAGATGTGTTTCCAACAACATCAATTTTCGTCTTTATCAAGTTGACGAAACCTGTAATCATAAACGTCAAAAAAATTTCCAGTATAATTCGCTGTTGGGTACTACCAGGAAAAAAATTCCGATAAAATTCATCCGTTGCTATGGTGATCTGACAGAAAAACGCGTTCTGATTGGTTAAAAATCACATGTATGGAATTTTAAGAATAATCTAATAATAATGTCTTCCAAATACGGCTGAGTTACCATCGATCCTCAGTCAGCCGGTATTGGCTGATGATGGAGGACTAATCATATCGATGATGATGACATTAAAGAACTTTCATGGTGGAGTTTAGACTGCGAGTTCACCCTGCGAGCATGGTTTATAATGATTACCCACATGCATATCACCGCCCACCACTCGATACGAGAGCGCAAATAAACTCAATCCAATGGAATAACGAGATATAGTTTTGAGGTACACGTGGTGATTCGAATCTCGGAGGTAATAAAGACCATTTCGTTGCGTGTCACCACAAACCCTGCTCGGTAGGTGTCAATGCAGCCGGCCAGATGGTCGCGAGCACACCGCAAGAGGTGAAACCGCTGAAGAGCGAGCAGACCTGCCGGATGGACACTGCTGGACTTTGTTCCGATGTATGTTGGATGCAGTTAAAATCAACATGGTATATTTCAACTTTATGATTTTTTTATCGCACCTCGATTCGTAAGCGGAGCGGCTTTATTTTGTTATAAATTAAGCGCGATCGATAACATCGGGAATGGAAGAGATAAGGTTGTTGGTGGTGCTGTCGACAGGCATTCTATATTTCGAATATTGCTCACCTGGAGCTGCTCGGAGATGATCGTCTTTACACTGAGAAAAATGTGGAATTTTTTTTTTATCTGTGGACAACACCATAGACTATAGAATACTATAAGACGGGTCACTTGAAGCAAATCTTTTGTCGGCTATGGAAATCCTATGACTTTTTGCATTTCGCATGAATTAGTCATAAACTATTTCGCCGCCAAAAGAAATCATCCGATGTACCGACTCCGCCCAGTTATACGAGGGTGAGCCAAATTTCATCGCCTTCGCGAGAGATACGAGGGACATTGAAAGCGTTTTTGAGAGCATCAGCGAAGCTTTTTATATTATAATATATATTCATTAGAATAGCTCAGCAGTATATGACATTTGATAATGATTGAAAATTCTCAACGATTCACACTAAAATGATACACATGCATTTCAAAAAAGTATTATTTATTTCCATAATATACAGTACCTACCTACATAACATATTTTGCTCAGAAACCAAACTACAAACATTAAACGATCAAATGAGTGCATAAAATGTAAGCTGCAAACTTTCAGTCTACAGTAACTCTGTTCTGGTGTAAGATTCGCATATCTATGAGTACCAATCATACCTAAAACATTTTTCCAACGTTGACACCTGAAAACAAAGAAATGAACAATTTGAAAAAGTGAAGTGAACAGGGTTGTTGTTCAAATTGGGCAAAAGTTGGATAATTTAAACCTCTTCAATATATACCAACTGTTCTGCAAACTGAAATAAAATCAGCAATTCCTGAATTTTCTTCACAGCAATGTGATACATATCTGCATTGTTACATGAAACAACAACGAACAACAGTGAAAATATTTGTTTGCTGCTTGAAATTGAACTGCCGATAACATGTCACCCTTTTGAAATACAAAAGTTACACAGTATATCCCTGAAACTATAATGAAGACATTTCTTTGTCTTGATTAATCATCTGATGATGCGAAATTTCAGATTTCTTCCCTGAATATCAACTGAAAAAATTATCAACAACAAAATCCGTGAATTCCAGTTCTTTCATAATATTTCAGTAACTACTAATAATTTTTTTTTCAGTTTGCGAAACGCCATATTGAAGGTGTCTAATTCACGAAACTTTTGTTTAATTTGATCGAAATTAGAAAACACTAATGGCAGGACCTTGTATATTGAATTACATACCTTTCCCTGTTTTTTGGACAGCGAAAAAACGATATCCCTGGACTTCCTACTACACTGGAGCACCCATCCACTGAACAATAAGTAGACATTTTAATTTCTACTGCTACGCTACAAGAATCACACTGCTTAAAGGACTACCGGTATATATGGTCTCTCAACTACGACTGGTAACTGTGTGCGACACACTGTAACGTTTCGGCATGCGGCCACCTGCCAGCAGCGGCCGATTCTGGCAGGCGGCACGATTCTTTAGAAGTCGAAAATCGAGAAAGTGACCCGTCTTATAGTATTCTATAGTCTATGACAACACGAAAGGGAAACCTATGATGTTCGAGGAACATCGTGTTAGCCAGCGGTGGAATTTTGGGAAAGAAGGAAGGTGTTGGAATTTTTCTTGAAAGTTTGGAGGTTGTAAGCATCAGGAAAGACTTCACTAGGCAAAGAATTCCACAACTTTGCCGTTCTATTGATGAATGATGCTTGCTTGGTATAGCGATGTTCGACAGGTCTCGAGCATGACAGTGTAGGGGTGACCAGCCTGAGCTCGTCTGGTTTGTCTACTAGGAATCGCGCGTGGTGGCATAATAGATGATTTTTCCGTTGAGCACCGACCGTGAAAGTACCTATAAAAAAGGCAAGGATCGCCGACCTTTCTACGATGATCTAGAGAGGTCAATGATTTGGTGAGTGTTGTGTCATCGACTAGGCGAATAGCTCTCTTCTGAATTGAATCTAAGAGTTTAAGCGTATGTTTGGGGGCTGAGCTCCAAACATGTGAACAGTACTCCTGGACAGGTCGACTTTGTGCTTTGTAGATCATAAGCAGTTGCTGGGATGTGAAGTATCTCTTCGCACGGAAAAGGAAATTCAAATTTCACTCGATAATCACTTAAGAATGTCTCAATTTCTGTCCACTCTCCATTGAGTTGATTTTTCCTTCCATTCGAATAAGATTGGTGATCACAACCTATCTATCCTCAGTTTTGATTAAGTTGTCATTTTCAATTTCTCTTTCTTTCACCATTGCGGATTGAATATGGAATATGAAATGAATATTCCATTTTCTATTCTTGACTGATTCCACACTCTATTGAGTTCATCTTTTCATCAAGTGGTTTGATGAGACGCAAAATGGCTGTTTATTTTTGGCTTCATGTGCTCGATATCACCATGATACTGGGTGATGAAGATGTTCATGGTGCTGTTGACAGGCATTCTATATTTCGAATATCGCTCACCTGAAGCTGCTTACATTTGATTGTTTCTTAGGACTCGACTAATTCTTTTCATTGTTCGTGTCTCTCACTATTTCAGAGATTTGAAAAGCACGAATAGAGTCTAACTAACGTCGCACTAATTCTCTGAAAAGCTCAACATTTCGATCACATATATTGAAGTATGGCTGAAAATTTCGAAGAACCTGAGTCTGTAGTTGGTACAAATAAAAAAAATATATCACAATGTCGATATTGTTCGTAGACAAATCTCAATTTTCATCGTTTGAATTATTTCGTGGTAAGTTTTATTCTGATTACCGTAAATATTCTGAGGGAAGGATCCGAGTTAGAAGTATTACTTGAACTATCGATTATCACGAATCTTTTGATGCACATACTTGAAATCGAAAACATAACGCCACTTTATCAAAATTCCTGCGAATGATACGAGATCAAATAATCAGTAAGGAAATTTGTGTGAAAGTTCAGACTCGTCCACATGTACAGAACATTCGATTTGATTTTCTGTAAGACACACTTTGATGACAATGAATGAATTATAATAAAAACAATCTTCAGGAGCCTCCTTTTGAAGGTCTTAGCTCTAAGGAGCCATTCACCACCCATGTTCGTTTGGTTTTCTTTGCTATTTTTGTTCGTAAAAGCCGCTGGTAAACATTGGCAGGCCAATTATGGGCATGTTTTCGGTCTGAATCTATTGAAACATTTCAAATCCCCCAAATGGAAGATATTCGAGATGAATCGAATATACATGAGGAAAGAGATGTTTATGCATTTACTCAGTTAGGTGTATTTCATTTTGTTGAATTGCGACCCGGCATTATATCGGATCCACTTCATGAGCTCTTCTCGTTCAGTTGAACTAAAATTCACTGCAGCAGAGAATATCGAAATAATCCCCGAGTAATGAGACCCTCAAACTCAAATAAACTCCCAGTTATCTTCTAGTAGCATCCAGAGAAAAGACAAAAAATCTGAAGTAAGAGCGCCGAAACAATGCGAACGTGAGTAATTTCCTTCATAATATATCTTGTAAAGTCTTTCAACCCCTATAAGCAAAAATATTCTTTCTGTGCCGTATTGATTTTCATCCCCATCCTCACTGCGAGTCAGCGGGTGCCTGTATGGAATTAAGCATGTGCATTTGGAATAAACAGCAGGGCCACTGTTTCATATGCTAGACACTGTATAATGAATTTGTTGTAGTTGTTGCCATCATCTTGCATCGGTCTTTTGCCTCCTGGATCTGCATCCGAGGGCATTACGGGCATGAACTTCAACCAACAGTCACTCCAAGTGAAACAATTCTTGCTCAATCACCTGCTGATTCAATTTGGGGCAGTGATATGATACTGTCTGTAAATTTTTCGAGGAGGTGGTACATTCATGTTCGCAGTAAAGAGGCTATCTGAATGAAGTGAAGTACTCTTGTTTTCCATTCATAATAGTTTTTTGTCAATTCGACCAAATAGTCATCATCAGTGCGTTACCCGTCCGGTGTATAAACATTCTTGTGGATTCAATTTTCCATTATTTTGGACTATCAAACACATTCGGGGCGGTCTTCCAACTATTGGAGGCCACTTTAGGATAATGTGGACCTATGACTACGAGGAAGTACAGAAACTAAATCCTAGATTTATAAAATGTTATTTCTATTGCTTTAATCATATCGAATGGGAACATATATGGTTCAATTATCATCCGGTACAGCAACTATACTGGGTGGAAACGAAACAAGGCTGATTTGACATAGTTATCGTTCTCAGAAGAAAACGCTCGGACCGGTATTTTGTGCATTTTTTCAATTTTTTCACTTCAAAACCCTCGGAAGGGTGAGCTCCAACCCATGAATCTCAAATGGGATAAGAGGTCAAGTGATACATCATATTGGATATAATCGAAATCTCTTACCAACGCTTCCTTGTTCTTCGAATTCAATGCAGTAGTTCTCGAGGAAATACGTTTATGAAGAAAATCGGCTAGCGATGGAAAGTAACGCTTTTTTCCTTTTCATCAGTATATCTCGTTTTGTAGTTAGAACGATTATGTGTTTTTCTCCTAAATCCTGTCCTATCCAACATTACATGAAGGATCATTCATTCAAATGTCAGTTCCTTGATCTCTCAGTAAAATGCCTACCTTGTTTCGTTTTCATTGAGCCACCCTGTATATTGATAGAACATGTACCCGTCCAGTTTTCAGATGAACAAATCATTTGTCACTCCTTCGAGGTCTGTCTCTTGGAGGAGATGACATTCTTGTCATGTGCTTCTATTCTTGAACTATGGTGTTGTTGGAGATCTGGCAGGAACTAGAGGGTGGACGCTCTAGGCACTTATCCAGAGTACCCAATGGAAAAGAATGGCCTGAACATATCAAAAACACTGAGACAGTTGAAATATGGACGATTGCTGACGTTTGATTTTTTTTAATTTTCTGATCCTGCATATCTACCTGTTGACACACAAAATACAAAATATATAAAATCGAATTGACGATATAACAATATCAAACTCAATATCGTTGGCTTTCTAGAAATGACCGATCATGGAATAATAGGTATATCCAGAAAAGATATCTACGGAAATGCTCGCACGAAATGGGAAAGTTATACATGCCAATTGTGTCCAGCAATTGTTCCAGCAATTTTTCTCCTCATTTTTTAATGAATATTTTCGTTCAGAATCTGCACGATCAACAGTTCTGTAGATATCCCCTATGTCCACCATTAAATTAGACACCAGGTTCAATGTGTCATATCCAAAATTTCCAGAGTTTTGAATTCTCAAAACTGTCTCAAAAACTGTCTCAAAAACTGTCTCAAAACAATCTTCAAAACTAAAGGGATTGTACCATGATCCTGGATGACCGGGTATCAGAGTGTGGTGTCACCCTCCAAAAACGTGGTCTTTTGCTGCATATAATAAAATGAAGAGCAATATTCAACCCTGTCAACCACTTCTGATTGAAATTTCGAAATTGATAATTTCTCACTGCATTGGGTATGGAAGGTTTAGTTCTCTGTATCGAATTGCACATGACGACTTTTAACACATAATGTTCCCGAAAAATTCAGGATACATTCATAGGTACTTCTTCTATACTACTACAAACTAAAATTCCTGGACATTTTTGAGAAGTGAGAGGAAATTTTCTCAGCTATATCAACGAATATGCTCTATTACTAGATCGATTCGATGTTACAAAATTTCATCAACTGAATCATGACAAAGAAACTGATCCCTTTGTTCCGTTATTCTGTTGCTGCGATATTTTCAGTTCATTGAAACTCACTGGACTAAGTTTGTCTGAGAAGTTTCTAAATACTCCTTCATGTCTCGACCTAGTGACAATATTGATTCACATTTAAACTCGTAGATTCACACAGGGAATCATCTAAGACTTGTAAATCCTACAGCTGAAGATCTAGTTACGAGTATCACCCCAAATGAAACAAATAAATTTCACAGCCCTAATAGGATACCGAGTTTTGGATTTCACTGTACCTGCCCTGGCACAGTTCGTTATATTCCGATTGTTCCCGACTTAACTATGGACGTATCTTCGAAAGGACAATTCGAATCTCAAAATAACAGTAGGCCAGCACGGTTGTAGGCTTCCGAATAATCGTTCTTTCAGAGTGAAGAGATGTGTGGCTGCAAAGGTATCATCTATTTTTGTATCTTCGGGAGAACTTTTCTAACCATATAACTACCCTCTTGCGGACAATGAGGGACACTTTCACCCCTATAGCTGAGATCGAAGGTAATTTCGGTTTATGCATATTAATTTTTGTAGGACTTCCTGTGTTTACAGAATATTCACAGAATATTAACAGTCGAGTAGATAATATCAAAGTGATTTCTCGATTATTATGTTTGCCCCATTCAGAGCATATAGGTGCATTAATATAATAAATTTCCGGTAGATTTCGACAGGCAGTTTTTATTCCTATCGGTTACAAAGTAATTTAACGCATACTCACGTTTTAATTTGAATCTAGTCGGCTGAAAACGTTATTAAAATATCGTTACCACTTGATGAAATTATTACTAAAAGTCCTGATTTAGCTATGGTTTCATTTTTAGGAACGGGAAATGTAACGAATCTGATTGTGTTATTAATTTTTTCATCAAACACTATCCGGACTCGAATTATTTCATGGATATATGAAATAGTAGCAGTGTGGACTAAAATACGCCATGCATAATTTAAATTAAATTTTCTTGCGCTACTTTTTACACCACTTTTTCGGATCTGATATCTTTAGGAAATCTGTGACGTCGTCATAACATTTTTCTCAAATGGAATAGAAATTTTGCATCATCAAATCGGAGGAACATTCCTGAATATGACATAATATGCAATACTATTATGACTTCGTAGTGTTTGGAGTATCATAGTAGGTAGTGTTTCAGTTGAAGGGGGAAAAAACAATGGGAAGAAGCGAAAAACTAGTCAATTCGATCGATTGCTGAAAGGATCACTATTTCTCAGATAATGGAGTCGAATTTCAGAAAGGGTCAATTGTATTTCAGTATTATGTTGGATTTCAATAAGTGCCATTCGAATTCCATAAAACATTAGTTGTACTTGAGAATATTGAGCTTGTATTCTATCCATATCTATTTTAGAAACCTTCATTTCGAATTCTGAAAATCAATTTGTACACACATATGTATTTATTAATCGATATCCACCTGGTCAATGCACTATGTTTTGAATATCTTCAACATCGAGTTTGTTTTATCATCCCATTGAGAAACATTAGGAGGACAATTCTGAAATTTGATTCCAACTGAAAGTAAATGAGTACCAGCCAATGCATCTGCTGATACCAACTATACACATCGACCTGTATATCTGATTCACAAATAAAAATCATTCGAAATTTTTTCGAATGCAAATTATTATTAAATTATTTGTTGTTAACTGGTGATATGTTGAAAATAATCATTTCGAAATTCAAATGATAGTTTCCGAAATGAAATTCGGTTATTCAGAACTATAATCGATGCACACCGAGATCAAAATCATTCTTCTGAAATAGTAAGATAGTAATGAAAACTGAAGTAGTTTATTTGGATCCCATTAACTGGCGCAAGTCAATACCTAATTACATTTCGCAGCTTAGTATAGAATTCGCCATGCTCGCGTTCAAACTGAAAATAATTGTTATACAAATCCACCAGAGTCTAATTTATAATATTTATCGAGCTTTTGTCGTGGAAGTATCGAAGAAACACGCTATTTCGGGAAACTCCGTCGGTGTTATATGTGAAAGTAAATTATTGATTGCGTCCAATACATAATTATATTCCGAAGCATAGGGGTGATTAGTGGAACTACCCCTGATTGGTTGCTTCGGGGCTGAAAAAATGACTCACGCAGGGTGTAAAGTATTGACTAAACAATTAGTTCTACCCTTAAAATATATATTTTTATATTAGTTTACGTTACACTAGCACAGGATGGCTCGTTAAGGGATTCGGAGTTATGTTCGATACATATAGGGAAAATATCCGCTACAATAGGGCAAATCAGAGGGGATGGGGTTTGGTCGGTAAAGCAGAATATTGGATTACAAGCTATCGCTGTATACTCACCCTTTTTTCACGTCCAATATTTGTTTCGATAGTTATTCTAGCGAATGCTTTACTGAATCTATTGAACTAGAAATAAATCTAGCAGTTAGCAGTTTGCAAAAATCTTCAAATCAGAAAGTTGAGTATATTCTGTCTCGGAAAGTCAGAATCTCTCATGCAAAACACGAATGAATATAACAAAATGGGAACAATTCTACCCAGTTTCTCCAAGATATATACCATAACATGATAAGATTGAATCAAAGTTGTCTGTATACCAATGTAGGAAAGAATATCATTATTACCCAAGGATCAAAATCATATATCAAGGGACATAATGTCCCGTGGTAATATTAGTCTTGAGTACCAAGGTTTATATCAATGTTGTTTCACCACAACCATTTAATTTTTATTTGTGGAAAACACGAAAGGGAAACCTATAATGTTCGAGGAACATCGTGTTAGCCAGCGGTGGAATGTTGGGAGAGAAGGAAGGTGTTGGAATTTTTCTTGGAAGTTCGGAGGTTGTAAGCATCAGGAAAAACTTCACTAGGCAAAGAATTCCACAACTTTGCCGTTTTATTGATGAATGATGCTTTCTATTGTGAAGTTCGACAGGTCTCGAGCCTGACAGTGTATGGGTGACTAGTCTGAGCTCGTCTGGTTTGTCTTGTTCGTCATCATAGTTCTGTAGAACTCAAGTATGAACCTACGACCATGAAAGTACTATTTGATTCAAATGAAAATCTAGTAGTCATGACTGTGGCATCATATATGACATCATTATTGGAAAATAATTCACAATAATTATAGCCATCAACTATATGTTGACTTACTACTGTTTCTACTATTTGTCCTGGTTCAGGATCAGAATCTCTTCATCCTTCAGAAAGGTCATATTCACAGGAATATGCTTCTAGAAAATACATTCGACTGCTACTGCAATGAATTTCATTTGCGGATCCCCTAATCAGGTGCTACAAAACTTCCACATGCGCTCATACTGATTATTTCGATTGCACTGAATTTTATCGCCATCGACTTATGACGAGATAAAGAAATGACCATCGTCAAAAGATCGAATTATCATATTTTTCATCATTTCGTTCACTTTCACAAGATTGAAAGTGTGAATTGAGAAGATTAATCTTGTATTGTGGCAGTTATCTCAGTTTCTAGATTTATTCTGAAACCTACAAGAGTTGATTGTGCAGGTTTCTCAACAATACTCATCCATTTCCATCTTTAGTTCACTAGTAGTTTCCCATTGAAGTGGGATTTCCAGGAATCTTAACATTCTTGGTTAAGTTCTTGGTTATAAATGATAAATTTGATCATTCCTTCATGTCACACCCCTTCAGACATCACAAACACAGTTTGTATCAGTTATTGAAGGAGCTCCAAAAGAGAAGTCTTACTTTTTGATGGAAAATTCCAAATTGGAACTCTGTTCGTAGTAAGATATTCTTGCGTTGGTCACATTTTTCCAACGAACATGGATGTGCCCTTTATGGAAGTAACAACTTCATCTGAAAAAATTAATCTCTGCTAACTCCGTGCGTGGAACAATTCGAAACTAAACAAACCGAATATTATATGCGTTCTCCATATCTTGCAGCAGAAGAATGGCAATTAGTTCTCAAGGTGGAAGTGAATGAAGAGATGATTGATGAGGACCAGTTCCATTTTCAATTCCGCGTTCAAGTCCGAATGATCGACCGATAAGAATTCCACTAATATAATCACATTTTATTACCAACCCATGAATGAATTTTTTCTAGAATCCGGTGCTGATAAATAGGAAAAAGTAATGATAAATACACAATCCTGTTGAACGTGAAACGGCCAAAATCAACAGAGTAATTACAATTCAGGAAATGCAAGTCATCATTATTATTACTATGTTATTAGCATCAACCATATACGGTTTACTTCCTGATAGTTGACGATGTTCTTTCGCTTTGGCGCCACTCTCTAAAGAATAATGAAGCGGCTTTGTTTCCTTGATCAACTATTCGTACGTTGTTTCTCTTTTATGCATTGCAATCGATACATATCAATGAGGAATCATAAAGTGTCATATAGTGGCATTCTTCCAGCAAAAAAAAATTGGGAGGTGGAAAAAAGTGTGCGCCTTATGTACCGCTTGACATAATATAAGATCCTGAGTCAAGTCCTCTGCGAGTGTGTATGGATGTGAAGGATCCTGTAATTCAATTTTATTTTCTGATAGAACTGAAAAGTATCTTCCACTTCCATAGGATTGCGGCAAGATTTTCGAAAAAATATTGAACAATTGAAGCTCTGGTTTCATCAATATCCTCCTTTTATATACACTACAGAGTAGTAAATCGGTACTTCCGTTCCGTTCCTACGTTATAAATCTCAAATATATTCATTCCTACTCGAGTTTTACGGACCATCAAACATTCCACATGGAAATATCGCTTTGGCAATCTCCGACCTCTTTACTTTCCAAAAACTTCGAGAAGCGACTTCCTTTCTTGATGTTTTCTTTCCCTCAACAGCGTCAGATGAAACTTCTCCTAGCTTCGTCCAGACGAGTAGTGTGCGTGTTCAGTTTCCATAGTCTAGTCAATATGACCCAAGTTTTGACATTGGGTTTACTGGAGTCTCCCTATTCCTGATCTGACTCCTTATTCAACTTGATCATATCGTACATGTTATGTTCAACTACCAGATATGAGATTGTTACTGAGTTGGCGTTACTGATCCTAGAGGAACAAACTGAAAGTGGAATAACTCTTGAGAGCAAAATATGAAGCTAGGAAAAATACCACAAAATTCTCTCAGTAGCTTGGAACTATGTATAGAAAAATGTCTGAAGGCTGTCAAGCGCTACAGGATTCATATGAAATCTATGAATAGTACATTATAAATGATAACGATATCTCTACTCCAGTAGAACACAATATATTGGAACCCAGCAAACTGATGGGCTCTACGAACTTCAATTAGACAATCAATATATGAGATATGAGCATAATCAAAATACCAGGAAACTGATTGATCTGCATCTTTCATCATCTTTCATCGTTCAGTTAAACACACACTTCGATCTGGAGAACATATACAAGGGAATATTATCCAAAGCACATATCATTGACATCTCATTGAGTTCGTCCTAACATTGGAGATTAAGGCGACTGGTGTGATAATCAGCTGTAGTCGAAATTAATTAGTTTTGGTCAATCCTGATAAATTCATGAAATCTGTTGAAAACTTCACCTCACCTCACTGCATTGCCTGTCATAGTTTTTTCACGTTTTTTTCTACACGTTCTCCAGAGGGCTGGATGAATGACTACCAATGCAGATTGGTTTTATCAATATCGAATTCATCAGCAAGATGGATATCTCGTGTGATATATGGTCAAAATAGATCCACAAAGGGGGTACTCACCCACATTGCGATTTGAATAGTTGCTTCGGTTGCTGCTTGCATTAATGAAGAATACTCATAAAATTAGCTCTCAATATTTTTTTCGGTCTTTTTCATATTGTCGTTGGCACTACGACCAGACTATCCGTTCTATCTCATGTCCGGCTTTGGTCGGTCGATATATCGATTGAAAAAAGCATTCCTGCTCCACATCTACTTGTTGAGCTCCGGCTATGTCCTTCTTACTGTCCGGTATCGGTCAACTGCTTGCGCCCTCACTCTCCTCTCGTAGAGGGAGCATCCCCATTCACGCACACAAACACCTACATGCGGTCCAACACGTGCTCCACGATATCTGACCTTGGGGGTGCGTTCATAGAAAGCACGGTGATAGTGGATTGCATCTGAATGAAAGATAAACATGGCTGGTCGAATAGGTGATGAAAAACTCACTAGATTGTAACAACAATGTGGTTATAATATTGACCAAGAGCAGAAAAATGAGCTGGATGAACCGGAAAACGTTTGTGGCGTAGCAAAAACTTCACGAATGACCCATATCGAATCATGGATGCAAATGAAATCTCAACAACTCATCGAGCAAGTCATTGCACATATGGTGCAATCTCTCACCTGCCAGCACGATTATGAATCTCATTTGCATCGAAAAATTTTTGAGCAGCTTCACTGCACAGGAACTATCCACGTGCCGTCCTATCCAAACAAGTCCATTTGCATACATTGGACTCATGCTCAACATACCTACCTATTCCGATTCTTATGCAAACGCGTACGGTTTCAATATTTGGAACTTTCAATATGAATGCGTTGACCACGTGCCAATTTGAATATAGCTTGGGTTGATTCAACCCTTACACAGAATATATTACGTAGAAAATTTCACGATTAACACGAGTGAATAATAGAGAAGAGAGGAGAAAAGATGGAATTAGAGGAAATTCAATGTAAGAACTGATCCAACATAGATACTGTACATTTTCATTGACACTATTGTTAGGATTCACTTTGGTATCATTTGAAGAAATCTAGACAAAATAGCGTACCATGAGAACTCGATCCATGAAATAGTGATTTTCAGTCAGACCAATTAGAAGAAAATTTTGAGGATAACGACCTCTACTTCATCAAAGTTATGACGACAATTTCTTCCAGTTCATTCAAAGACCTTCCACTATGTTTGCTGTCACTGAGCCTGATAAGTTTCATTGGTTGTATGGTTTATGAAAAAGACGATTCATGAATAAAAAAAGAATGATTTGACAGACCCTTGAGTCAAGAAGACTGAAAATTCGTTATGAATCAAACTGGAGTTGTACATCGAATTGGCAGTTTCTAGTAGCCAGACTGAGAAAGTGCTCAATATTTGCGATATCAATATCTTCCTCTAGATATTGAGGATGTGATAATATTCACTCATTACCGTATTCATATCTGTTCATGATGAAGAGAATATCCAAATATTTTGAATCATCAACAATCATATCTCAATTTGAGGAAAGACGTAGAACTGCACTGTCAACCATGATTCCGGAAAAATCGAGAGAACGATATGATGAATTCGAAAAGTCGAGAGGTGAGAACAGTTGAGCATATCGATGAAAATGTTACGCTGGCATATTTTGAAGGGTTTATATTGAGTAGGCATATATGGTCTGAATTCAACTATTTGAGAACTGATGTAGATGTAGATGAATATTCCTATTCTCGGAATTGACATCTCTCATTGTACTTTTTGTGCTATGAATATTTATTTGAATTCAATTCTAATTGTTACTTGTTCTTAGTTACTGATTGAAAGCATGTTCTCTTCATAATTCTTATCTCATCTATCTATCTTAGTTATCAAACAGTTCATCTCACACACAAGTTACGTGTAATTGGACTCACCAAAACTTCGTCAAATGTAGATCTCCAAAAATTATTGAATTACATTTCAAAATAAGAAAAAACGATTCCCATAATTTTGATGAAAATATGGTCTTTTACGCCGAGAAGTTATCGATTATATAAAAATCGAGAGAAATAGATTGATTCATTGGTATTCCAGATGAGTAATGAGAAATCGAATGTCTAGCGAAAGCACATGTATCTAAGTTCTCCTCTCAACAAATATTTTCAGGGAGTGACCATAATTCAGAATTCATTGTCGTCACTAACTTCACAAATCGACGTTACAATTCATTGTCTCCATTTGATTGATCTGGATAAATGAAAGAATAATACCCCAGGTAAAATCGATATCAAACTCCGGGACCATTTCGCACTATGTAGACCGATTCCTGTTCGGGACCCTTAGACAGTTGCCACCATAAAAGAGGCATTAAATTACCTACAGCAATCTCATAACTATTCCATACCACTATCAGTTTACCATCGGCTCAGACTGGGCAGGATTTGTTATAGTTCTTTCAGAAGCTGGGTCGACATCATGAGAAAATATCATTCGAATATGCTTTAAATTAAGGGGTTGTCATTGTCGAGGGATGTGTGACCCGTTTCACGAAGTTACCGTTGCGTAATTGGGATTTTCTTAACGAATCTGCCGTGGAGGTAAATTGATCTAATTTTTCGCAACGGCAGCTTAAGTTCCAAGAAGGGTCGAGGAGGAAGTCAACCCTTGCTTTGTTAATTATTCCGTCGATAGAATCGATGGTGGTCTATGAATCCAGATGTTCAATATGACTGAATAACCATATGCAGTCAGTGGGCATGTGAAAATGCAAATTCCATTTCTGACAATACCTTACATCGATAATTCAATCATATCTCGAAAATACACTGTACCTGTTTTCATGACAAAGTAAAAAAGTGAGGCGAAGTGAAATGTCCACAATACATCATGCCTACCGAAGTGATCGTAGTTAGATTATTCATTTGTTCGACCAAAGTATGTTCGATTTGAATTAGTCGTACTCAATATAGTTGAAATAAAGACATGTCATTGTGGGGAAAGTTAAGTCATGAAGCTTGTGTAACAATAATCAATTCTTCATTCACGCTCAGTGTGAGACTCTTCGATATGTTCCTTGAACCTTCTTGATCCATATCCATAGTATCATCATTTTCATGTCTTTCAAAATGCAATCACGTTCCTCAATCTCAGAGTATATCGACTAATGTCTATCCATGATGGGAGATATTCCGAAAGATATCAAGATATCAATGACCACGTGCCCATAATCTATTATTATTATAATGTTCCCAGATATTCAACACCAACCCTTATTTGAAATTATTCTTCTTGATAACTATGCAAAATATATGCACAGATTCTATCGTGGATGGTAACCGATTCACCTGGAATCCTACATGGATTGCATTACAGAAAACAGTCTTTCTCATATTTTCAATGAGGTGAGTGAATCCTTAAATGACTTTCCAATATGGCTCAAAGCACTTGATTCAAAGTATATTGAGCATCTCTTGCATAATTCTGATGGATTTGATTTTTGTACTGGATTCAATGTGTACTCACTCCAGTCGGCAGATAACTGGAGGGAGTAGTTGGGATAATAAACATTCTCTAAAGTCATAGATACCTTAGGATTCCAGATATAGTTAGTCGAGGAGCATTCGATAGATATTGATGAATCCGTAACTTGGTTTGTCCTGAGACTGTATGAAAAACCCATTCACTTCAGTTTCGTGACACAAAGGATAATAATGAATTCCATCGGTAGCCAATAAATTAATTGAATAGCTTCAATTTTGACCGATTGCTGAAGACACTTGCATGTTAATGTAATGAGGGGAACCTCAGTCTAATCTGGAGATGAACCAATCTGTCATATGAACTCTATTCAGGGCAGGTGATCTTCTGAAACTGATACGAGCTTTCCACGTAAGTTTCTCTGCAAAACACCCGAATTACTACATCTATGACCACGCTCTAGGTGAACACACCAACAATTGACCCAGACATTTTCCATGCGCATCCGTATGCGTATCTTCATCTCGCATAACTCTGATTTTCGATTTTGGGTCCATTTGAATAGATCACCGAACTAGTTGAGATTAGAAACTCTCACTGGAGTCAAAAATATCTCTGAATTCTATAGTTCCGGAGCCTCAGATTGGCCTGAGACTGTATGAAAAAAATCATACACCTAGGTTTTGTGACAAAGAGGATAATTATTGAATATTACGTCTTCTTTTTCCATGGGTAGCCAGTGAATTGACTCGGTCCAATCTAGAGATGGAACCCTATCTACCTAAGCCAATGAAAGGACTGTAGGAAATCTATTGCCTCAAGTCCTCAACTCGTCTTAGTTAGTACAATAATTTGTACGCCAGCAGCTTGGTCACAATTTTGAAATGAGGTTTTTCATCTGTATCAAAAATCGTTTGAAGCATTCCAATCCAATAGTTGTATCATCGCCTGTATAAATCTAATTGCTTATGCACCGTTACTGGATTCTTCAATGGGCAGGTGACATTCTGGAGTTGGTACAAGCTTTTCACGTGAGTTCTTATGCAAAACACCCAACTTACAATATCAATGACCACGCGCTAGAGAAACGATTATTATTATAATGTTTGGTACACATAGGTATACACACCAACCCTTACCTAGACATTTTTTATGCGCGTTCGTATGCAAAACCAATGCTAATTCTACCCCATGAAGTATGCAAATTGATATTAACTAGGAGCACCATTTGAATATCCGTAGGACCAGCGCGGTAGTCCTTGGTTTCCTCATCAAAGTGCCGGTGACTATTCTTTTGGTTGCGTCCGAGTGTGCTGAGGATGTAGCGAGTGCGTTGGGCACGCGAATGTTGAAAAAAAAAGAAGAAGAAATTGATCCAGTGCAATTGTAGAGCGGAGGTGATTTGAATATGACTACTCATTGTTGTGCAAGGGTTCGAAGTGCTATATTTATAAGATCGCTCAAGGTTCTTTTGTTGGCAGAAACAATTCGTTTGAACAATGCCATTCATGAGGGAGTTTGCGAAAAATATGTAGGCACTAGAGGTTCCGAAGTTCATTTCACTATTGAACATAACGAGAATGGTATCTTCTTCTGCAGATGGATAGTTCGAATATGTCATTACCTGATACATTTTGCGAAGTGGAAATTAACTGCATGAACATATTCAAGACTCACTCAGGTATTCATGTAGAAATTCACTACAATAACAATCGGGATGTTATAATTTTTCCACTACAGTTGACTAACCCATTGGATTGATTAGAATAAGTTCAGAACAAGCGCGTTATGGAATGATTCAGCGCCCACATTTCTCCTTCTTTTTTCTCTCTCTCTCTCTCTCTCTCTCTCTCTCTGATTCCGATGAAGAAATATTCCTCCATGCCTTTGTGCCAAGGGGTCAACGATTCCACCGATTATATGAAAATCGAGATATATATATATATATATATATATATATATATATATATAATAATTCATTGGTATTCGAAAATACAATCATGAGAAGGCAAATGTCTTCTCGAAAGAGCATGTTTCCAAGTTCTTCTCTCGATGATTAATAACACGAAGTGACCATAATTCCGAATTGAGAATCCGTGGTCGTCACTGACTTCGCACAACGACGTTACAATTTCTTGTCTTCATCTCATTGATCTAGATAGATGGAAGAATACTACCCATTATAATAATGGATGAAGAATAATAATGTAATTCTTCCTAACTAACTAACCCGTTGGATTGTTCGACACTAGTTCAGAACAACAACAATGTTCATTTTTCGAATTAAGTAGGATTTCCAACTCTTCATTTATACATTCTTCACAACATCTATTTGAATTTCTATTCAATACAGTGATGTGACTCTCAGTGAAACATAAAATACAATGGAAAATGAGAATATCGTGGTAGTTATTTTAAAAACCTCAAAATTTTCCGCCAATTAATCCTAAGAAAGGACTTGTTTCAGGGCATTGTTGAAGAAACCTTGAAAACAAAATAAAATTGTTATTCTGAACATCCACTTGGAGAAACACTGTCTGTTTGGTGGATTTTGAAGGTGTCTCGACAAAATCCTCTGCTCCATCAGCAGATGAAAAGTACGGATCTATGTCTCATCACTGATTTCGAAAAGATACTTCGTGGAAAAGATACTCTTTAAAAGGTTAGGGCATAGTTGGACGAAAGCGTCTATCTCTCTATTTGTTGACATAGTGAAAATAATAAAAATAATAATAAATAAAAGTGAATAGTAAATAGCAGTAATGAAAATAATAACAATGATAATACAAGCCAGTGATAACATTCGAAATTATATGAATGGCAATAATGCTTAAATTTTCTTGTTTACTTTTCAATATGATTTCAAGTATTTTTTCTGTCTATGAGTTGGTGTATTTTCCTTCTGGGGGTACTTCGAATCCATAGTTTGAGTTTTTCTTTGAATAAGCTGATTGAATAGATTCGATGTAACTCAATTGGGACTTCGGCATACATAATCGGAATGAGGTACGTATAGCATCGTTGAGCTAATGTTTTTGGTACTTTGCATGCTGTAATGCAGTCTGATTATTCTGATTCAGTTCTCAAATTTTTACCTCGAACTCAAGCCTATTTATCCAAATCATAGCATTCTTAGAAAAAGTCATGGCAGCAATTTCTTTCGAACTGGGCGTCTGAGTAACTGATAGTCAGTCAGTGTAAGCAATCCGATCTCATTGTTAATAATACAATATAATATTGTGAACAATCTTTTGGTAACATGGAAAAAAATCTGAGGATCACACTGGAATTGATACAGTTTATACATCATTGACTAGAATCATGAGGGGCCGCTCATTCTCCATATACAATTCGTGCATCATTTTTTTTTTTTTTTTTAGATTGCAGCTCCCAATAATGAAGTGGTACAGTTATTCTGAAAGCGCTTCATCCACGAATTCGACTGTAAAAAGAGCTATGAAGGATTCTTTCGATCGAAAGTGGTTTATAAATAGGGGAGCTACCCTCGCTCATAAAGTTTTAACATTTGTGGAATACATAAAAGGGTGGTTTTCGTTGCATTTCGAATAATAGGTTCATATTACAGAAATGCTCCTTCCGAAATTGGATGCAATCCATTGACATTCGATATATTCGCTCTGAAATTTATTAGAAATAACAACGAAATCGCTAGAAAAATGAGTTAATCCGAATGTTGCGACACCCAAGAGGTAACTCTCGATCTGAAGAATCAAAATTATCGAGTATAATGCATTATGAATTAGTGGAAGCAATCTCGAGATAATACTGAGTTCAATGAAATCAGAATCCGAATAGTTCAATAGTGAATACTTGACAAATCAATAACGTCACATACTGTCATCGTCAAAATCACTGTCCATAAGCAAACCCATCGTGAATATAAATATAATCTATCAATTTGACTTCCCATCAGGATTATAGACATCTGTATTCAAGTTTCTTAAGCCCTAATTTCTCAGATAAAAAAAATCAATACTGGATTTGAACAAATGAAATATTATTTGTTTGATTTTTGTGCTGCATAGTACATTCGCTTTTTCTCTGAAAAATTACATTGTTCTCAACTACACATTTATCGATGATACAATAACCCACAATACTGGATCTTCAGCTCGAAGTGTGAAAATAGGTGTTTATTGTACCTATTATTATAGGAATTGGTATCATAAACAAAATAGAATCAACTACAAGATTGGGAGAACGGAAGAATCAGCATATAACTGCCGAATTTTCACAAGAAAAGTATTCGGTCTGATCCTGAGGGGACGAATATTAAACATGCCATTATACAGTAGCTTTATTGCGGTGGGCGTCAACTAACCCCCTTAACGACATTAGTTTCACAAGGCATTCGATTGCGTCACCCCCTGTCGAACGAAAACCGATTAAAACAACCCCTTCGGCGATAGAAAAATTCGATACGTTGTCATTCCGATTCGCAAAATGTATTTTTTCACAGCGGCCCCATTATTTCGCCGATAAGAAGGCTCCACAGCTTTGTTCAGTTCTCGCCACCGATTTGGTCGTCTGTGGGTACGAGTAAGGCCCTTTTTTTTTCTAATGACAGAATCATGGGGTGGGGCAGACAATGTCGATGTAAACTGCAATGTCGAAATTGTGAGATGGCCCTGCTGGAGTCGTAATTCATTTATTATGTAGCCAGATTGCATTGTGCGCTCTTGGTTAATGATTTCTACGGTTGCCTCATTTTAATTTTCATTGTTGGTTATTTTCTAACCTCCGTATCCAAACAACCATTTTCCTACGACCATCTATGAGAAATTCATTATACATATTTACTGATTTATCATTCAGAAAACATTGATATACCAAGAAACAAATCGAAGACTTAATGAAATTTAAATCGAAAGCGCACGCAGTTGAAATGTTCACTAAAATAATGACACAGGAGATACGAATTCTCAACTGTTGCAGAGTGAAAACACTCTGCTGATTAATGACTGGGGATGTTATAATAATAATGATAATAATAATAATGAATAATAATAATAATAATGATAATAATAATAATAATAATGATAATAAAACATGCTGAGTAATGAAGAAAACATTAGAAAAGCACTCACCTTTATGGAACAAATCAACAGAATATGAAACCATTTGCCAGCTAAATGATCTTGGTGATCGAAAGCTGCAAATAATAATAATAATAATAATAATAATGATAGTTTCATGTATTAGGTAATGTTCCAACATTTTGCAAACTTTATGATTTTCCTAGAGGTAAACTCGGACATCTGTTCGGGTGCTTCACTTCTCACAGCGCTCTCTCGTGCGACGATCATGTGAGAAGTGATTCACAAAAAAAAAACTGGTTTCCTTTTCCTTGCAAAGATGTAATATCAGGAGCTCAGGTTCCAAACTCAGTTCATATCCAGAAGAGAACTAGGTCTCCGACCATACTATACCATACTATATACACTCACGGATTCACCGACGTTTCTAGAGCATTATATAAAAGTGGGCGATCTCTTCCTTTTGTATCGATATTTCCATGGTCCGTCCTGATTGGAAATCGCGTCTATAATTCCCTTACGAGCGATTCCAGTTAGACAAACTAGGCGAGCTCAGGCTGGTCACCACTCGATTGTCAGGCTCGAGACCTGTCGCACTTCGATTTACCAAGCATGATTCATCAATAGAATGGCAAGTCGTGGAATTCTTGCACTAAAATACGTTCCTTTTCTTCCAACATTTCACCACTTATTTTCCTTTCGTATTGTCGGACGATAAAAAATATGCATTTGCAGAGTATGTGTTGGGCTGTTTCGTTTGCTGATCGGCAGGACCTGCAAGTTTCCAATCCTTTTCAGTTGTTCCATTAGAGGCCCATTTTTCATTTCCTCAGTAAATGTATGTGTTTTCTATGAATGTCTCAGATCGTCTACGATGAAAAGTATTTTACCGACTCCCTGAAACCCTGTCTCCTACATTTCACGTTGTCTACTAGTATGTTAAACTCGTGAATTGTGAATGAATGACGTCTTCTCTTTCAACTGTTGTATATATCTCTTCATTAAATGACTGTACCGATACAATGTTGGTTGTATATTGGAAATGAATGAATAATGATGACGATGATGAGAGTCCATGTATTATCTTTTGCCACTAGCTTCAGTGATGCTATTGTTCAAGCTTAGAAGATTGTGTGACTTTTTCAATAGGCCCCTGTTCATAAGATACATCGATGACTCGGTCAAAACCGAGTCAAATATTGTCAATAAAAGCATGAAATCAGTAGATTCTTATGAAGAAAATAAACCAGCAATTCATTGAAACAACCATTTCATGAAAGTGGTTTAGAAAAATTTCACTTTTCGTTTTCTCATGAGGGTTTTACACTGGAATTTGTAGATCCTTTTATTCCAGCAGAAGAAATCTCAAGATGGCAGATGTGTTCGATACTGACTTTCCATTCATCATGGAATCAGGTATAGTTCATAGCCAGATATTCGAGAGATTTCATCTATCTTCAACTATGGCAAAAAGATCGATAACTTTCCATGCAAAAAAAAAGTTTAGCTTCTCAACACGATCAATGTTCTTGAGCATCGTCATTCATGATACCAAGGAAAAAACTCATTCACGCTCATGTAGTGAATTTGGGAAGAATTTTCAGCATCTGTAGGAGATGAAAATCCAGAAAATTATCCTACCATTTTCAACGATTTTGGCATTCCTCAGGTGTTTCCACCTTCTTTCATATAATCCATGATCGGGAGAACTCATATATAATTCGATTTTATTGAGATTGCCGCAGAGAGCTAGCAAACTGGATGCCGCTAGATGCCTCACCCAGAGAAAAAAATGTCGAAAAAGCCAGTGAGTCTTCGGCTTTAATCCTTCCATCATTGTTTCGGGCCCATTCAGCGTCAGAAATGAGCAGCGATTGTGAGACCGAAACACATTTTTTATATACCTGGCCTTTGTCATTATACCAGTTTTGTATTACTCCCTACACCCACACTAATCTCGGCTTACCTTAGTTAAACACCTGGCTAATTTGTGACTGAGTAATTCCAAGTTATTTACCGTTCTGTGCCTTCAGAAGAATTAACGAAGTTGGGTTCTTTGTCAGTGGAAGATTCTTTCAGTGCGGGTTCTGTGAGGGTCTTTAGCGACACTTTTGTTTCTTCCAAGCAATGTGATACGCCTACTTTGGTTAGTTGTAAAGATTGAATTTCACTAAGTGGATTTCATCAGGTACCTAACCTATCTAATAATGAACGTTCTCTGTGACGAAGGGTCATTTAGTTTGGTTCACATCATCTCGGATATTATTCGCAAAGAAGACGAAGACAACAGAAAAAAGGACTGGGAGTATTGAATGACGAATCGTCTGATAAATCTGTAGATTAATCGAAGTGCAGGTGAATTCAGAAGAGAGAAATGAAGAGTAAGGATGGGTTATACAAATTAATGATCATTGTTCTAGTGGAGGAACTGCTGAAAGCATGATTTGAGTTTAGTATGGTATATATTTCATCAAGTAAGAACACAATGTTTCATGTAATGTGCAACCGACTAGCACTTTCAGTCGCAGATTTGAAGTTTCAGGAACTTTTATCTATGAAAAGGAAGTGTTCAGTCAAATCTGACAATTGCTTTAGAAAGGATGATCATTACGCAAAAGAACTTGTGTCGAAATCATGTCAAAAAAACTAAAGAGTCGACAGGCATCCTAACTTTCAGGTAGAACTACTTTATTTTAATGGAATGACTCAAATTTGGATTATAAATTGACATTCTTCAACATCAAAATGCCTCAACCTCATCAAATTTTTCAAATTGGAAAGTAGGCTTGTGATATATCATTTGAAAGGTTTCTTCATTCTCAATTCAAAAATGTTTTGTAATTATGCATTAGTTGTCATTCAAGTTGTCAGTATTACAATTTCAGCTCGAAATTCGTGAACTTCAATTCTGAAAAATGGTTAGATCGACGGAAATGCATGAAATAACCACATGATTTTATCCAATCTCAACTCAATTCGTGCAATGAACTCAAAAACGATGATAACTTTGAATAGAGAAAGAAGAGACCTCCCAAACGATATATCACAAGCCTATACTCCCCATTCACCTGGGGCATGTACCTATCATTCGAAGGGGGTTGAAGGTGAAGATAGCATTTTGACGTTGAGAATTTTGACGCGTTTCGGGATTTCCCATGAATATGTACAGTACCCATCAATGAATTTATTCCATTTGGGTTTCACACACTGAATAATGTCCTTATGGAGATGCAAAGAACATCGATTATCATCACCAAAATTGGTAAGGAAAAAACTATTGCTGGAATAAATTCACATCAGATGTTCTCCAGCATCCTCATATGAGCTGCCCTAGTAGCAGGGGTAGTGTTTTTCATACGGTATTAACGATGTTAGGTCACAGTCTGCAAGAAACATCATTATAAGTACACATACTCTGAAATATCATACTTTCCTTGATAAGCTCATATTCATTTGGAATGAACGCACCTTGGGAGTATAAATATTTGACTACTTTGTATCTTCTACAAACAAGAAAGTTGACTCATCACTGAATGCATACAGAATATGAAGGTGTGCAAGGAGAATAATATCGTCGATCATGGTTTGAACAACTGTCTTCAGCAACATAACTTCGATCAACACACAGTCAGATAGTACCAACTATTCGATATTGGTATTCAAATCGAGATGCCTAAGGATTCCTCATCAAGAAATCGATACTGAAGTTCTGTAGTGGCAAAGAGCCAATGACGAAAAAATTCAGGCAATTGCATTCCACAGCACATACTTGTATAGCTATGCAAAGAGAAGCTCACCAATTTGCTTCTGAAAATCGTATGAAAATGCATTATAGTATGGAATCAGTTATTTGCGAACATGCTTCTCATTCCTCTATTGCTCTATGTGTGTGTCTTTCGATGAAAGTTAGCAGCTTTCTCAGCTCAATCCCCAGTATGAACTTCCTGAGTAGAACATGAGATGATGCGTCATCATTTTTCAGGCAAGGATAATCAGCTCTAGGTGCCAGTTGGGGTCCTTATCCTGTTAGGAGTCAAACTATTGGAAGGAGATCTCGTCCATCGGAAGGCATTTGGAGCTTCGACTACCTCATTCCTGTTTTCACAGCTTTTGGCGACCAACAGTAGTCGACACCAGACCTGTCTTGGCCGATTGCAAGACATCTCTTCAGATTTGAATGATTGAAAAAAATCGACAAGGAAACTTTCAGATGGTCCATTTTCTTGGAAAATCATGAATGTTCGATGCGATATTGTACTACTATCCTCATTGCTTTTGTTCTAACCCTACGTAGATGCAGACTTCATTGGTAACAGCGTATATTTATCTGTGTGGTGTCTCAATCGAAAAGGAAGATACATCAATGCCAGACTGTCGATAAAAGGAACGAATTCATCGAAAATTATATCACCTTCCGCTCATTGTTATCGCCATCATTATCTCAGAATAAACACTCCAGACTCTAAGACACATTAAAGCTGATTGTCTGTTCTCCTAAACCAATATTTGGAGTAAGTATAACTTTACGGCCAAGAGACATTGACAGCTGCAATGTATTTATGACATTCAAATAAATACGGAATTAATAATGACGAGCTCAGTAATATCATATCTCGACGTTATTAAGTAAACTACAAGAAAAAACCGTTGGAAGTGATAAGTGAACAAATAAGGACCTTATTAAAAGGCAACACCAATTATCTTCGATTTCAGGTCGTGTGTTTGTATTGTAGCCGGAATGTTGATCGTTGTTTCCTTTCTTGGTATCATCCCGAACTGTAGACGATTGATTGTGTACAGAGTGTCTCATGAGTCGCCCATATCGCCGTCAGTTTTTTTCTTACCTCAACATCGATTCCTGAATGAAACTTTGAACTTCAGAGTTAATGAAACAGTCGAAGTAAATGAGTCAATTTGTGAGTTTTTCTCGTAGTCGGCACATGTATAAGAATATGAGCCCAATGAGATTTTGTGACCAGTTGATGGACATCCTATACATACAAGGCCATCATAAAGAGACACATCAGCAGAATTTTTAAACGGGTATCATTTACTAAGTACCTCGAGTTGAATCACTGGATGCTAAACATGAATCATCTTCTCACCATCATAAAATTGATACCACCATAAAATTTAATGCATGTTTTTCGTTTTTGTTTCAGGAGGTGAGTGAGACTAACAATTTGACGTTGTCAACGGTGATGGTGATTACCAGGTAGGCAGATAGCTTTATAATTACAGTCAGCGCTGTAAACTGTCCCATATAATTACACATAATAATTATAAATAATAATTATGCTGCCGCAACACCGGATAAACATTCATAAAGAAACTTCATCACAACGGCAATGAGTTATTATAATAATCATGAAAAATGTGGTCCATTTTAGTCGGTGCAGATACATGTGAATCATTCTTTGAGGGACTTTCACAATATAGGTATACTATTATGTCATTGGACATATCCTTCACAGCAGATGATTACAAAAAATAAACCCTGTCATGATTTGATTTCCTGAAGTACTTCTGTGATGGAAGCCTTCTACATATCACGTGAGCGATGATTATTTCTTCGGAAATGTTTGTTGGAGAAACTTGCTGAGGTTGCCTTTTATGTAATTTGGAATGAAGCAAAGGAAGATGGTCACAGAACTCCTCTAACTTCAGTTCCTTGAAGAAGTTGAGAAGTTAAGGGAATGTGTGTGTGTGTGTGTGAAATTACCTCTTGAATCAGCCGATGTGATCTCAGCTTCGTCGCATTGTCTTCTGAGACGCTTCCTTTTGGGGTTGATCAATATTTCAGATCTTCCTCTCTGTTGATATCTTTGGCTTTGAATTTTGGATTCCTTCAAAAGTGATCTCTTGAGCAGATCAAAGTTATGAAATATCACATGAATAAAATTTCATGCTCTAAGGAAGTAGCTTGATACATGATTCCACAGTTTTTTATTTATTTTCACGAGTTCTCTCTCACTTCCGCTGTGTCAAGTTCCATTAGAAAGTATAAGTTTCCACTGCCACAAAATCATCTGATGGTACAATGAGTGAGTCTGAGGCTCATTTCCGTGCCAGACACTTGGACAGGAAATTTTCATTACAAGAATCTCCAATTTTCTTCTTATAGGTCATGCTTGAAATTTTCCACTCTCAGTTCGGCTCCTTTCGACAAGAATAAGCTGCAATCCATTCGCCATTGTTCTGTTGCAGCGATAAAATTATTCTACTATGTCCGTTTTTATGTCACTTCAAGCATCTTTTTTTTCATGTTGGTAATGAAGTTATAAAATGAACATATATGCTTGAAGAGGGCGATCGGAAGAAATCCATTCACACCATTCTATGGAATGTCCAAAAAGTGAGCTTCGAAA
The DNA here is from genome assembly GCA_963576655.1 of Gastrophysa polygoni. Lineage (NCBI taxonomy): Eukaryota > Metazoa > Arthropoda > Insecta > Coleoptera > Chrysomelidae > Gastrophysa > Gastrophysa polygoni. The sequence continues at coordinate 5,779,802 of OY755086.1, read as the reverse complement.
TTTGATACCGGCGATAAAATTTTATGGAGACATCGCACGTAACCGACTAGGTCTTGGCAATAAATTGACGCCAAACACCTACTAGCGGCTCATTTTCCCTCATTTTCGTCGGAATAATCGCCAAATACAAGGAAACATCGAACATTAGTATTTATTAGCACCAGGTATAAAAGGCAGTGGAACTTTCGTGTTCTTCACCAAGAATTTGCATTCGAACATGGACGTCTCCATGAAATGTTGATATAGGGTCTATGAAAACATCTGATGTAAAATATCAAATATATTTGCTCTCCTCTAGATTTATGTTATGAATAGAACACGATCAGGGAGGTATAGCAATACCTCAGGTGAAATATAAAAAAATTGAAGTAGGAATAAATAAGAGAAAGTATACGTTAGTTGGTGACAAAGGAATTAATATTCAAATTCAAATATAATATGAATACTTACAAATGAATATGTTCTCATATCATACATGGTAATATTTCTACTATGAATGATTGAAGAAATATTAGTTGTAACGATGAATGTGGGTAATCTGAAACTACCTTTCATTGCAGACAATGACGATATCGGCCAATCAAATGGAGCTTCAATAATTTCGATGTTGATGGTTCAGGTTCAATTAGTTATAATATTATTGAAATTCACTGAATATGTGAGAAACACTACATAAAATATGCAGAAAGCGTTAAAAAAAAGAACAGCAATTTATATCATGTCCAAGTGGATATGAATCATTCTAACCTGAATTACTATTGAATTGCTACCCAAGAAAAACTCACAGATGAGATAGTCAAACCTATAGTTCAGTGAGATGTATGACTCATCATGCTTCATCTTCCAAATTCCATGTATCCATGACTTCTGTCAAACGTCTTTAATCAACTGACAAATTTTAAATGTCAAATGTCATATGCCATATGTCAAATTTCACATGCCATATGTCAAATGTCACATGCCACATGTCAAATGTCACATGTCATATGTCATATGACATGCGTTATAGCGGCTACCTCTACTAGAAGACTATTATTCATTCAACTGATGAGACTAATCTGCCGTATTGATGACATAAACCAAAATTCTTGATATTTCGGTGTATATGTATATGTATAAGCATGGAACGGCCCTGGAATTGACGTGTTCATTGCGGCAAAGAGCGAGGTTGTGTCTTTTCGTGTAACCTGAAACGGCGCTAGTGCTAATTAAGGGTGGGCTCGGGCTACAATAAGGGTAGTTTTAATTGCTGGTCGTCCGTCTGTGCAGCAGCTTTATGTATGAAAAACACGAGAGACTCCACTATCGATTCGGTGGTCGACGAAAACATTGACGTCATTTTCGGGGGTTCTAGAGGGTGGTGATACCTATCCCTCTAATTCTCTCAATCAAATTTTTAATTGATATGGCAGAAATTAGATATGTGAGAGCGCGCGAGGAGAATCATAACGATTTTTTGAAAATATTGAAAAATTTTGCAGACGGAGACCAATCAGTAGATAAACTATTGGTCTCTGGGCAACTATTCGACTTTTCGAAAATAAAATATTGATGCTCTCTTCGCAGAACAGAAAGAGAATGTTATTTTCGGCAACAAATCCACTATGAGAACTTGTTTCCTAATATATAGTGAAACAAATACTACTGGTGCGATATTCCAATAGCTTTAATGAAAACACATTCCAATCTTTGAATGGAGATAAGTTTGATTGATACGACTGAATTTCGCTCAGAATATTAGATGAAATTCAATCATATATATTGATCAAAACAGTTATGTATGTATCAAGGTCGTGAGATGGATCATGAGTTGAGGTTAACATGAGAGGAATGTACAAAAACGTGATATTTCGTAAACGCTATCCCTATTGATACTATTGATTGATATTCATTGAACAAGAACAACTCAGCTGTGTGGGATACATATAAAGAATGACAAACAACAACCCTATTGGGTATAGAACTGTGAGGCAAATATATGAACCAACATATGGGAAGGAAGAACTCCCATTCTATTAGAATGGAAAAGAAGGAGAAGAAGAAAATAGTGGATAGGGAGAATATCAGAAGAAAAATCTTGAAGAAGGATCTTGAGATGTTGCAAGAGACTTGAAAGAGAAGGAAGAAAATATAAGAAAATATCAGGTAGGAAAAATATTGGAAGAAGAAATAGGTCTTGGAACCAAACAAGAGACAGCAGGAAGGCAAGAAAAAAGAATGATTATGCAATTCCAAGAGGATATGAGGACTCCAGATAAACCTCAACAATGGACACTTCTCATTTCAGATAACGAACGTGATATCATTCAAGTGATTTCCGACTCGTTACCAAATTTGGAAGAACACTGAACGAAACCAGACGACTGCACTTGCATCATTTGAATTAAATACACCGAGAAGATTTCATATCGTGCCAGATTGTAGTTTTGCAGATAATTATTTTAATTTGACCTGAAATGGCGCTACTGTACGAAAAAAGCAACGCCTTGTAACCGTTGAGTGCTAGTACGGAACATGATGCACGCCATCTTAGCTAGGAGCAATTAAAACTCACCCTGCATTATGTTAACGCTTCGTCCACCCTACGGAATAGAAGTTGGAACACTTGTTCGCCATAGGTTCACCTGAATGTTTCGATCTGTATATTTGTTATTCCAATATGTTTCTTTATTCTTGTAATATCAATAATATCAATATCAGTTCAGACAAAAAATCTCATCCTTATCAGTTCTATGTGCAATGAGATTCATTCCATGAAGAAGTATTCTTGTTTTCGAAATTACCATTGCTGGCGTTGAGTCTCTTGTATTTGCTATACTACTATATTGCTATACATTGCTATCCATGCTCAATATCTCATGGAACGGCTGTGTGAGGTCTATTGTCAGAACTGTACTTCACACCCCAGCAGGTCCTCACGATCTACACAATAAATATTCAACCTGCCCTCGAGGGATGTGAGTTCAGCTACCAAAATGCACATCCAAGAAGATCTTTGAGTTGAAAGTTTCCACAAATACTGTAATGCTTCGAGATTGATTCTCTGCACTTGACTGAATCTCTCTCAGTAGGAACTCGTAAACTTGCTACGACTATAAAAATGTTTTCTCCTGATTCTTCTCTTTATTTTCTTCAGAAACATTCTGATTATTCACAGAGAAGCTGTTGGTGGAATAGCACCCCGTTCAAGTTACATTCAATCGACCGCTGGCGAGCGTCGGAAAGTTAATAGTTGACCGACTGACAATAACTCGCTGCAAATGCTGCACTGTACTTCATCAACTTCTAATCGCAGAAGAAGAAAATGTTGCATACCTCCATGATATCTTTCGATGTTCGTTTATATTATATAATAGGCCTATTGATTCAAAGCAAACGGTTCATATTTGGGACAACCTATGTACACTAATCTCTTCCGTCATAGAATATCACTTAGAACCTATTGCAGCATTTTTTTTGACTTCGTGCAATTTCTTTCAGAATCACGCTATGAAGATCGTAAAACATAGCTGCATCATATTTTTTATTTGTATCGCTCTTCATTGTTCTTCGTGATTAGGTTTCTTCTTCTTCTGTCTTCTACTGTCTTCGTGTATATTTCTTCAGCTACTCAACATCGAAGCAAATCAAAGCTCAATCTCATTACAGGTTTGCTCATGAGCCATTTTCAAAGGTTTTCATCGCCTTCTGAGGTATCATCAAAGACGTGATGGGTATGTCGAAGTTTGATGAATCAATTCATAATCAGGCGAGAGGAACTGTAGAGAATATGCAAATAATCCAGCACAGTGTTCGTTTGCCAGAAACTGAACTATTTAGAACGGGTACATATCTCCTTGCAGTGGTGATAAAATCTATTCGCAAGAAAAATCAGATGCTTCTCCAGGTACCTTCACTATTGGGATATCATCACAGTGTTTCTGATGGAGCTACACCAGCCTGAATAACTATGACCCACCTACAATATACAAAATTTACTACTGAACTGAAACGTATTCAATAGTAGTGGATCCAATCCTCAAGTGCATACTTGATGTAATATGTAAAAATGTTTTGCAATGGAATGGAACTGTGCGTGATGGAGAACTTGCTCATGAATCATATTTCATAAATGACTCCAGTTTGAACTTCATTATGATATCATTTCGGAAATAGGTGTGCATTCTTCTAATTATTTTTCACAACTTCCGCCGAAGACAGATAATTAGTGTCATATACGCCAGATGCGCTATTATTTTCCGTTCAAAGTCGTCCAACGTTTTCAAGTATAGTCGCACGTGAACTTTTTGTCGCTGAAATGTTCTTTTTTGACTTTTTTCCCGCTGTGCGAACTACTTTCCCGTTATTAAACGCTCGGCGGCGTGTCATTAGTGGTCACGAACTGTAATTAAATTGTCTTAGCTATTCGAAATGACCAACTGATTGTTATAATTAACATAGCGTAATAGCATAGTGGAGCTTGATTTGATTTTATGTGTTTTTCGGTGCCAGATCTCCTGAATCATTAGCTTACCAGTTTAATAACGGAACGAGAGATGTGAATCACATATTACGCACAATGTGGCGATTGTGCGTAATCGCAAGATCAAATGTCAGTGAGAAAATAATGGCAATCGATGGCAGCCTCACCATCAATCTTATTGTGTTCCAAGTTATGTTGTTCAGGTGACACGATTTGCTGAAATTTCCTCTTCTTAACTGTCATCTGTATCCCTATTGTGTTGGTGTTCAACCTCTAGTATAATATGAAAGGCAGCCACTTGCACTTGCATTTGGGTATCATATTGAGAAAATCATCTGGAGATATGAAGATGTTGAATCAATCTGAGGCGAAGATAACAATTGAGTTTTACTAAGTCAATGTACCGTGTGGATTGAGATCAGGTATTTTTTATATCTCAAGAATTCTTTGGAGGAGAAACGAAGAGTGAACAGCTCTAAAAAGCGAGGGCACTATACAGTTTCTGCCCAAAATTATCTCGCACTTACACGGTCCAATTGCCAAATGTTTCGTGATGAAAGCTGTACTTTTCATGCACCCTTACAACGGAACCATGTTGAGTATTCAGTTTACGAAACCGCTTTGTTGTTGGTGTCATGTAGATTGAAAAACCATCAATTCCAACATTCGTGACCGAAATTGGGCGCAAGCGTGCTTTTCTTCCTGCTTCTGTTGACAAACGCCAATCAATATCCAATGATGCTACCCGACGGTGGCATAAATAATGAGATGTGACGTCATCCAAAATCAATTCGAGTACACAAGAGTGGAAAAATAGGTAGATGTTGATTTGGAATTTCGCACCAATATGAACTGAATCAAGCTTTCTTATATATAGCATACATTGAACTTACCGATATCCAAAATTGTTATGAAACCGAATTAAACCAGTATTTTCAATTTTTGATATGTCATATTCTGTGACTATCGATGATGTTTTCGTTATTGTTATTTCTACTGGTCATAAGATGCTGTGATGTTTTCTTGAACGAGAATCTCGCAATACAAATTTGGTGATATTTTTTTTGAGACTATGTTTGGAACTTATTATCCCAAATAGATTTCTATGATTTTTGAGAACTCCTGAACTATATCCGCTGACCTCATACATTTTCGATAAGAATAGTTTAGCCGGAATATCTGAGCAGACGATTTCGGATGTAAAACTGGGCTAAATCATCTCATCTTCATCCCAGGAGTCTATAAGTGATTGATATATTCATGCAGTGATATCCTAGAAGTTCCATTGGTTCTGATATCATGAGTGGTTCATTCAATAATAATGTTAGTTACGTAAATACCACGCTGGAAATCCACAGATAATAGCATCAGCTGTCATTTCTGACGTTGGTGGTGGATTTATTCATCAGCAATTTCAAGTAATAAGTTTTGAGTCATAAGTCTCACGCAAGAATTAATTGGGAATTAGTGAGGAATCATCATTTGCAAAAATCACAGGATTTGAAATCTTACACGCATTCGCAAATACAAACAGTTTTTAGGTTTAGCTCGTAAGAGTTGAATATTTGCCAACTTTCTTGCGACTCAAATCTCACGACTTGAAACTTAAAACTAACGAGAAGTGTTTAAATGCGAACGTTGAAAACCAATGATTGAACTCATAACGACTTATTACCTGAATCTTATGATTTGAAATTGCTGCATGAATCCACGATAAAAGGAACTAAAACCACACTTGAACTTATTCGAATCTAATAATATCACTGTATTTCATTTCGGATGCTCTGATATCGCCAGATAGAATCTCCTCCACTATCTCAAAGCTTAGGTTAGGTTAGGTAAGGTCATAGGTTTCTGAGTTTCTGGTTTGTGATTGCTTTGAAATGTGTCTCATCCTTCGCCGTCCTGTATATTGTACCAGGCGTACGTGATAGGTAATCAGTATAGAACATCATTCTCGAATCGAAAAATTACATTTTAATTCCTAGTAATATAATATTTGTCTCAACTGTACCTACATTTTTCAAGTCCCATAAACAATGTAATTTGATGAGAGAAGGATGTGTGTAATTATGTCGAACGGCAAATCAGGTGTATTTAATATTGAATTAATTCATGTAATTACATGTAGAACATTCATGAAAAAAGTTCCGATCCGTAGAGCATGCAACTGTAGATTCATTTAATTATATTGTGAAAAACATTTCGAACACGAGAATGACATTCGCATAATGTGACCAGCACGAAAGCTTGGTTCATTTTTATCCTGTGATTGTCATTATTTTCCTACAATGAAAGAATGGCTTTTCCAATTCATGACTCACTAAAAACTCAGAAAGAAGCAAAGCAGTTTTGACACTTGATAGGAAATCTTCACTTCTTTAGACCATTCTCAGAACAATCACTTCTTGATTACACTCAAAGAAATTGATGGGTTTTATCAACCAAAATGACCATAGAGAAATGAATTCAATAGAAATTAGTGAAAAGCCAAAGTGAGAGAATATCGAGTCATGATAGAATATTTGGGTCAGTTTATACTCCAATTCCAGTACATGAAAAATCAATATCTAAATCATGCAACTAATTACCGAAAAAGTCTGCTACCAGGTCTTGTTTATATAACTTGCATCGAAAAAGTTATGCTTTTGTTTGAGTCGAGTCAGTGAAGAGTCATCCAATAGGGTCGGTAATTAACACATACAGTGTGGAACAGCCAAATGGAATAAATTCGACAAAAAATAAATGAGGGTGTGTTGGGAAAAACGCTCGGACACGTCGATTTGTATTTTTGAATACGCATTTTTTTTTTTCAAAAAATTTAAATTATATAGAGTGTGTCATGTGACACTGGCCAATACCAACTTTCTTATTTCGAAAGGAACACCCTATATTTCATTACATCTTTAAATTCTCACTCTAGAGCTGATTTCATCGATGAACCACACTAGGGGTCTAGCGGAAATGATTACAGATACATAGGGTGTCAAATATCAAGATTTTTCAACTTTGAGATTTTTTTGTGTCGAAACTATTCATTATTAGTCAAACCGGCTCGAATGTCTCTGTCTAAACTTTTGATTCACTACCTACTGTCATTTGATTGAAACAAATATAGGGTGGCGCAGAATTCAGAAATTTGATCATCCTGTATCTGTCCCAAAAAAATATCAGTAGATAGAATATCGAAAATCAAGATAGAGACATGTGAGTCGTTTCGACCGATAATGCATAGTTTCGACACAAAAAATTCATCACGTTGAAAAATCTCGATTTTTCATACCCTATATCTCTGTAATCATTTCCGCTTGACCTCAAGTGTGGTGTATCGATGAAATCAGCTCTTCAGTGGGAATTCAAAAATAGCATTAAATACAGGGTGTTCCATTCGGAATGAGGAAGTTAGTATTGGCCACTGTCACATGACACACTCTTTATAATTTGATTTTTTTTTGAAAAAATGGGCATCCAAAAATACAAATCGATGTGTCCAAGCGTTTTTTCCAACACACCCTCATTTATTTGTTGTCGAATTCATTCCATTTGGCTGTTCCACACTGTATGATTCTATAGAGATCATAACCAATGTGTAAAAGCTTCAATTAGCTCGATATCTTAGTAAATCGAAATGGTGAGTGAATAATTCTCCGAGAAAGCTACAATGTCCATCCTAACATGTGAAAAATTCTACTCACCATTTCTGCATGAATATTCACGAACCCTATGAAAAAATTAACTTTGTTGCACCCCTGTATATAGGCAATCGCACTTGCTGAGACACAATTACAAAGTTCACCATTTCGAAAAAAACTTCAACTATGTTTTCACTCGAATACGGATCATCATACTTACTTGTATACTTACGTAGATATGTATCATTATACATGTATTTTATTCATCTTTTTATATTATATTTACTTGAACCTCTCTCGAAACAAGTGTTATACACTTATCGAGTATTCATTTATTCACATTTAACTTCTATCATTTGTCTAATCTATGTTCTTCGTGTGTTATTTTTGTACTCTTTTCCCATGTATTTATATATACTTAGTGAATAAATATTATTATTATTATCATGTACATTTCGTGCATTAATTTTTCTCATGATCGAAAAACTGCGTAATCAAGAAATATGTCTGCATGAGGTTTCTTCGCAAACACTTCTGTATAAAGAATATTAGGGTACCATGACCTATTTTTGCAGAAAAGGGAACGCATTTTCTAAGCATGTACCTATAGTCACCTATTTGACAGTTGACACCAATAACCGTAATAATAACCAATAATGCAAAGTTCATGATTTTTCAACGAATATGGACGGCCCATAAGTTTTTCCAATTGGTCAACTAACTGTGTCATTAATGCTTGAAAAATTGAAAACAGCTCCGAAATAGAGAATCAGCTACTCGACTGTTCTATTAGAGTAGCAGAATTGAAAATTACACATTAGTTCCTCTGTGATCGGTTCAACTTCGGGGCAGATTACAAGCATTGATTTGTTTAATTTTTGACACTCACCTCAGATATTCTCCAGTAGACATGTCCGTTTTGGAAATCGGAGTGGGAATGACACATTTCAATCTCGAGTTATAGACTGCGACAGAAAAGCGTCTTGTCAGAAAGAGTGACTAGTCAGAGAGATTTCATTGTTCCAATAAAATAGGAGCCAGTTGCAAATTGGTGCTGATCATTTTCCATAATTTATTGGGTCAAATGGACAATCATCACTATCTCCTAGCAAATAATTTAAATGCCAATTTATATGAATGTTTCATCAGATTTTCAGTAGCCTCTATCGATCTCTATGTTATTACCGACGACACTATCGATCACTTGTTCATTATAATTATTCCATTATTCAAATGTGAACAAGAAATTGCAGGCATATATTATGTTGTATGTGAAATATGTATTCAATGCACTAGTGTTTATGAATATTTCATCACATAATTATTACTGGGTAATTTGCATTTCCGATCATCAGCGCCGAGATCAATATACGGAGTATGAGAACATTGAGTAGGTACTCATTGGAAAGTCAGCAGGGCTCCAAGTATTTCAGAATGATATGGATTGATTTGCTATATGTTCTCGATTTTTCCATTTTTATTATCAGTGGACAACACGAAAGGAAAACCTATAATGTTCGAGGAACATCGTGCTAGCCAGCGGTGAAATGTTGGGAGAGAAGGAAGGTGTTGGATTTTTTCTTGAAAGTTTGGAGGTTGTAAGCATCAGGAAAGACTGTGAACCTCGAATTTTCGCCACGCCAATCAATCTTTCATGTGGTTAAGCACGTATATTTATCGATCGAAAAATATTAGTTTGTGAATTTGGCCTCGAAAAAATAAATGTTGCTACAGCTCTGGCTCGGTTAGGGATGGTATATGGGAGAGTTTAGGTCTTACCACCGATCCTCCCTAATTCAACACTTCCCCCACTGGAGATGACTATACCTCAGAGCCAGATCCGCAACATACCTCGACCAACTCAGCCTCTCAGGGTCTACTAGATTTAATTTGGTGTAGAGTGGTTACTTGTGACTATAGATATACCTGAGGGAAGAAAAACTCGTGAATATCTTCTCAATGGTTACATTTTTATTTAAATCTAAACAATATCAGCCCACTAGTACTCTTGGATGAAATCACTATAAACAATTTCTATTGAAGAGAACCTATAATTTTTGCATGAAGGGTGCACTGTTCATTCAATACAAGAGGATTAAATAAACATTGAACTGTTCATTGAGATCTATGAATTCTTACACATAAGTAATATTTCAGATGTCACAGCCTAGGTAGCTAGCTAGTTACCGCACTACAATTATACATGAATACAGGACCTCTGCATCCTAAACATTGAATATCAAAAAAAAATTCATAAGAAGACCACTCCTCTGCTGGTCATCCTATATATATTCCCCAATGAAATAAACCCAAAAAAAATACTCGCTATACAGTATAGAGAGCTGTAACCATTTAGAAAAAAAAATCTTCTCTCTTTTTTTTTTTTTTTTTTATTACAATTATAATTATACTCATCTTATATTATGACGAGCTAATCGAAGGGTGCCCCAAGATCCTTCCGGGGACAATCCATCTCCAGGAGGGCAGCAATAAACCATCTCAGATTTGGAAAATAAGACGGGGATAGCTCAGGGAATTGGTAACAGCGCACATACCACAGCCCACACTCAGACAGACCAAGATGGCGGAACTTAAGCCAGGAAAGAAACCAGAAATTAAGTCGTCGGAATCAACCTCATCAATCAGAGTTATCCCATATGATATGATACTATATCATATCAGATAAAAAAACCTGTAAGAATCAAACAATTCTACAATCATCCCATTTATAATCGTGTTAAATACCTTACCTTCGAGTCCACGAAGGTTTTTTTTTTAAACGTGCTTTTAATTAGCCGGACCACGCCGAGAAGAAAAAAATATTTATCCAAATATTAATATCTTACGAACTTTCCTTTTCCTCACAGATCCCCATACACAGGGTAGTTTCCCAGATTTCGAAAACACAGCAAAAGAATAAGGAATGCAAATTTTTTTAAAACACTTTCATTCGATGGTTGATAACCTCACAAGCCCACACTTAATGGTCTAACAGGTCGTCGAATAATGGAAGATTTTTGACAGAGAACACGAGAATCATGCGTGAATTCGATTTCCTCGGAATTCAGCCAATCAGTAGTGTCTATCTCTTCGGGAATCCGAACGATGATGCGTGAACCTGGACGCCAACATATTGCTTCCAAAGAGTACTCAACACCAGTGACGTGCACTTATTATCTGCCTGCCTGTTTTCCAAGAATGATCAATTTGAACGGAATATACCTCGAACAAAGATCTGCCATATCACAAAGTAATAATTACTTTCCCTATACCTACTAAAACTTATGCTGCAAAAATCTACCGAAATCAACGTAACAATTGAGAAGATGATTTTCTGCAGTTTGTGACTCAAGAACTATCCACAATAAGAGTTCTGTTATGGGCATGATAATGAGTTTTGCAAATAGACATTCATCCTATACAGGGCATTGGATATATCTCATCTTTGAGGTGATTTATTGAATATTATTATTTTGTTAAACGAAAATCATGACCGTAACATACTCCCCTTTCTTCCGAGAAAAAAAAAAAATCGACAGATATTTTTTTTTTCATTTATATACACAAATATACACTATCTACACATACGTACATTCATCCAGGAATGAAAAGAATTCTCAAGCATACCTGTTACCATTTTTCATCAGGATCTAAGGTTTCATCAGGTTTTAAATCCTTTATGTGCCATTTGCCTTTGGAATTTCCATTTCTATCTATCAACTTATAGGTATTTATACCACATTTTTCAATAATTTTAAACGGACCCGAAAATTTCTTCCCTAATTCAGCCGTGAAACTTTTCGAGGCGTCTGATAATAAATAATTTTTCTTCCAAACAAAATCACCTTCATTCAATTGTACGGGTCTATGTCTCAAATTGTAATGATTTTTTGCCTTAAGATGTGCTTGTTTTAATTTCTTGACTACAAAATCTCGAATTTTTGCCAATTTTTCTGATTTTTTACTTTGTTCTGATAGTGTACTATTCTGTTGTTCTATCCCCATATCACTCATAACTACGGACTTATCTCTTTCCTCCTTATACTGTCTACCATCAGTGATCATTTCAACTCCAAAATTTACAAAATAGGGTGTATTATCGATAACTTCGGACCTCGCAGTTCTCAATGCACAAGAAAGCTTTGGTAAATTCTTATCCCATACTTTTTGGTTATCTTTTATAAATGATGCTATCATTGTTTTGATGATTCTGTTATATCGTTCAGAAAAATTACATTCAGGGTGATATAATGGATTTGTCAAAATTTTTACTCTATATTCTTCTGCAAAATTTGTAAATTCTTTACTTCTATATTGTACTCCATTATCTGTCCTGATATATTCCGGTGTTCCAAATAAGAGAAATACATTGTCTTCTAATAATTTTATGACTGTTTTTGAATTCGCTGTTCTCATAGGAAAAAATAGTGTGAATTTACTGAAATAATCACAAACCGTAAGGATATATCTATTACGTTGGGAACTCTGTACTAATGGACCAATTATATCTGTAGAAATATATTGCCAACATCTATTTATTTTAGGTTTTGAACCCATCTGTCCTGCTTTCATACGTTGTTCAGGTTTTTGCTCCATACAAATTTTGCATCTTTTAACAAATCTACTACAATCTGCCTTCAGTTTGGACCAATAATAACGAGATAAAATACGATGATATGTTTTAAAAACACCTAAATGTCCTGATTTCTCATCACAATGTGATTGCTTCATTATGTCAGCTCGACATGCTTTGGGCACTACAATTTTCCAATTATCAATATCCTCATTAAATTTATTATCCCGTAAATGTTTATATAATATTCCTTCTTCACTAACTCTCCAATCTGAGAAGTTCAAAGGTTTCTCTTTCACTTTGTTACACATCTTAACATACCATTCGTCTTGTTCACATTTTCTCGTTTCGAATCCAATATTTCCAATTATTTCCGAAATTTCTGCCATTTTTATACATTCACCTCTTTGGCTAGTTTCATCACTTCTCTCTACACATTCATCCGTTTCATACATATTACCTGGTATGGCACGTGATAAGCAGTCTGGTACCAAGTGATATCGTCCTGGTCTGTGAAAAATTTTAAAATTGAAATCCTGTAATCTCAAAACCCAACGTCCTAAGCGACCATTCGGATTTTTCAGATTATGCATCCAGAGCAAACTATGGTGATCTGTGATCAGAGAAAATGGTATTGGATTTTCTAAATAGCATCGAAACTTTTCGCATGCCCATATAGCAGCTAAGCATTCTTTTTCAGTGACTGTATATTTCATTTCACATTTATTCAAAGTTCTAGAAATGTATGCAATGACATGTTCTTTGTTATCATAATATTGACTCAAAACAGCACCTAACCCGTAAGATGACGCATCAGTTTGTAAAATGAATGGATAATCGAAATTAGGACAAGAAAGTATTGGCGATGATATTAAGGCATTTTTGATATCTCTAAAAGCTTTTTCGCATTCTGATGTCCACTTAAACTTCACCTTTTTGCGTGTTAAATTTGTTAACGGAGCTACTATAGTTGACATGTTAGGTATAAATTTTCTGTACCATGAGACCATTCCTATTAACCTTCTAACTTGTTTTGGAGTTTTTGGAGGTGGCATATCGACTATTGCAGACACTTTTTCTGGATCTACGTTGAGACCTGATCTATTCACAATGTAGCCAATGTATTTCAATTCATCCCTGCAAAATTTACATTTTTCTTTGTTCAATGTTAAGCCTGACTCTTCTAATCTTCTGAATACTTCTTTTAGAATTTTAATATGTGTTTCAAAATCGGGTGTTGAAATTATTATGTCATCAAGATATTTGAAAAGATATGGTTCTAGTTCTGGGCCAAATATTTTATCAACTAATGCTTCAAATGTAGCTGGTGCATTTGTCAAACCAAATGGCATACGGGCAAAATGAAATAATCCTCGACCAGGAATTGTGAAAGCTGTATATTTCTTACTAGATTCGCTCATTCTAATCTGCCAATAAGCTGATGCAATATCTAAGCTACTCAAGTATCTGGCATTTCCAAGTTTGTCTAAAATCGAACTGATGTATGGTAATGGATAAGCACATTTTTCTGTTACAGCATTAAGTTTTCGAAAGTCGACACAAAATCGAAATTCACCGTTAGGTTTAGGTACCATCAATATTGGTGAGCTCCATCCTGAGTCACTTCGTTCAATGACCCCAAGGTCCAACATTTTAGAAACTTCTTCATCAATTTTGTCTTGCATGTATTTACTAACAGGATAATATCTAGATTTGATAGGTGGACTATCTGTAATGATTTTATGTTCTATTAAATTTGTACAACCTAGTTTGACATCTTTTATAGATTCAAAGTATTCCTCGATAACATTTTCTAGTTGCATTTTTTGATCAAAAGTCAAATCATCAGCTGTTTGTATTACATTTAATTTCAAATCTTGTTTTTCTGACTTATCATTAAAGTGAAATTCTCCACGTCTTAGATCTGGAACAAGTGACATCTTAATCCAAAATTCAGTTCCTAAAACGATGGCATGTTTCAACTTTGGCACTACTACTGCGTTAAATACTTGTACTTTATCCTTTAGTCTTATTGGAATTGTCATGACACCTATACATTCGATCGATTCGTTATTTGCAACTATACATTCTGTATTTGAAGAAGGCTTCAAATTTATACCTATGTCACGTAAAATTTCATATCCAGAATTTCCTAAAAATACTCTGTTCGCACCACTATCCAGTAACCCATTCAATTCACAACCATACACTGATACTTTCACATGTGGACACTCATTCTCTCCTACTTGAGATAGCATGTAGTCTAAAACAGGCTTATTTTTTGAATTAAAATTATTTATTTCACTTCTGGTGCAGATATGGTTCAAGTCGAAGTTGTCAAAAATATTTAAATTGAGGATTTCTATGTTATTATGAGATGAGTTCGTTACGACCGGTTTCGAATTTCCAGAAGAAGGATGTTCACGATCTGAAAACACCTTCACATCTAGTTTTTTGACCTTTTTAAAGCACAATATTTAGCAATGTGATTTTTCCCCTTACATTTGTAGCAGACAATCTCCTGATCCTTTTCAAAATGTCCTTGGTAACGTCTAGTACTATCATTCCTATTTACATTATTGCCGCTATCCCTATTTACATTATTCCTATCTCTACTGAAATCCCTTTGTACATAAGAACTGTTATTCCTGTTATAATTATTGAAACTATTATTTCTGTTCCTAAATGTACTGTTGTCCCTATTTCTGTATGAACTGTTATCTCTAATTCTGTATGAACTGTTATCTCTATTTCTGTGGGAACTGTTATCTCTAATTCTGTATGAACTGTTATCTCTAATTCTGTATGAACTGTTATCTCTAATTCTGTATGAACTGTTATCTCTATTTCTGTGGGAACTGTTATCTCTAATTCTGTGGGAACTGTTATCTCTATTTCCTGTATTATCCCTTCTCACCTGAAAATCATCTCTCCTTGAGAATCGAGAATTTTGTGAATCTCTGGAATACCTGTTTCTATCATTGCTACTATTTCTAGAAAATGTATTTCTGTCGTTACTATAATTTCCTGAATAAGTATTCCTATCTCGACTGTAATCTCTCGAAAATTTGTTTCTATCTTGATTGTAATCTCTTGAGAATTTATTTCTATCTTGACTGTAATCTCTTGAAAATTTATTTCTATCTCTAAGATGATCTCTTGAATTTTTGTCAAACCCTGAATTATTCATTTGTGAACTACCTTCTCCACTACTATCTGTGTCAATCCTACGATCACTTTCTTTATTACCCCAATCTTCTACTAAAGTTACTTGTTTATTACACTCAATGTTATCAATTCTTTTTCGAATTGCACCTTTATTGTAAGCAAGATCTGTTTCAATGGCTGATTTATCATTGGCTGGTGGAACATAGTTAACAACTGAATGTTTAGCTTGGTCTAATTTTCGACATAATTCAATCAAATGTTCTTGAGAATCAATATCTATCAACATGAGTTGACTTTGGTAAAAAGGTAATATATTTCTTCTGATGATTTTAAATTTCACATCACTATCCACTTGCGTACCTAATCTTTTGAACAAGTTGTTCATATATGCTACGTATATTCCAATAGATTCTTTCTCACCTTGAGTCCTTGATCGTATTTGACTCCATAATTTATCATAATAATCCCTTGGTAAAAATTCATCTCGAAAATATTGACATAAACTGTTCCAATCATTAACTTTTTCTCGAATTGACCTAAAAAATACAAGGGCTTTTCCCTCAAAGAGTTCTATTGCACTTTTAAAAAGTTGATCTTGACTGATATTTCTTGCTTCACACAGTTCATCAATTCTTTCCAAGAATCCATTTATTCCCATTTCATGTTCTCCATTAAATTTCAAATTCCATTTATTTATTTCGTTGTTTTCATTTATACACAATTTTTCAAGAATTTTCGGTAAATCATTCATTGAAGCAATATCTGCTGGGTCATTTTTCTTTGGTGTTGATGTCACTTTTGCATTGGAAAAGTTAGGATTTTGTTGCATTAAATCAAAAGGTAGTGAACTGGGTGCAGTTTTCTTCAAAGTATCTTGTTTAATTTTCAAGTCAGTAACAAATCCGAGAGCAACAGTTAGAAGTTTAGCTTTCTGTTCACAGTAATCCTCATTTTTCTCAGCATCCACTCTCTCTAATCTGTTTAATGTGTGACAAAGTTTAGATTCAACCTTTTTTAATGAGTTTTGACTAACATCTCCACTAAGAAAAGTTTTGATTTCCTCTAACTTCCTCGAAATTATCTCAATTTCCTCTTTTGTATCTGAATTAATCTGTGTTCGAAAAGATTTTCCTTCTCTTTCTAAATTCAACAATTCCCTCAAAATTTTTCTCAGATCATCACAGGTATATGTATCATCTGAATGTCCTCCTCTAGCATTTATTTCAAAAATGAGTTCATCTTTAAGTAACCTATCTACGTACAATTGTAACATTTTGAAATAAGTTTTCAACAGTCGACAAAAAAGGAAAATGGCACACAAAAGACTCAAAATTGATACCAAAAGCTGTAGGTCAAAATTTAACTCCCAAAACAGAATAAGAAAAAAAAAAAAACATCAACACACAATAATGTATCCAGTTAATCCCTTTAATGTTGGGCGCCAATTTTGCTACAGCTCTGGCTCGGTTAGGGATGGTATATGGGAGAGTTTAGGTCTTACCACCGATCCTCCCTAATTCAACACTTCCCCCACTGGAGATGACTATACCTCAGAGCCAGATCCGCAACATACCTCGACCAACTCAGCCTCTCAGGGTCTACTAGATTTAATTTGGTGTAGAGTGGTTACTTGTGACTATAGATATACCTGAGGGAAGAAAAACTCGTGAATATCTTCTCAATGGTTACATTTTTATTTAAATCTAAACAATATCAGCCCACTAGTACTCTTGGATGAAATCACTATAAACAATTTCTATTGAAGAGAACCTATAATTTTTGCATGAAGGGTGCACTGTTCATTCAATACAAGAGGATTAAATAAACATTGAACTGTTCATTGAGATCTATGAATTCTTACACATAAGTAATATTTCAGATGTCACAGCCTAGGTAGCTAGCTAGTTACCGCACTACAATTATACATGAATACAGGACCTCTGCATCCTAAACATTGAATATCAAAAAAAAATTCATAAGAAGACCACTCCTCTGCTGGTCATCCTATATATATTCCCCAATGAAATAAACCCAAAAAAAATACTCGCTATACAGTATAGAGAGCTGTAACCATTTAGAAAAAAAAATCTTCTCTCTTTTTTTTTTTTTTTATTACAATTATAATTATACTCATCTTATATTATGACGAGCTAATCGAAGGGTGCCCCAAGATCCTTCCGGGGACAATCCATCTCCAGGAGGGCAGCAATAAACCATCTCAGATTTGGAAAATAAGACGGGGATAGCTCAGGGAATTGGTAACAGCGCACATACCACAGCCCACACTCAGACAGACCAAGATGGCGGAACTTAAGCCAGGAAAGAAACCAGAAATTAAGTCGTCGGAATCAACCTCATCAATCAGAGTTATCCCATATGATATGATACTATATCATATCAGATAAAAAAACCTGTAAGAATCAAACAATTCTACAATCATCCCATTTATAATCGTGTTAAATACCTTACCTTCGAGTCCACGAAGGTTTTTTTTTTAAACGTGCTTTTAATTAGCCGGACCACGCCGAGAAGAAAAAAATATTTATCCAAATATTAATATCTTACGAACTTTCCTTTTCCTCACAGATCCCCATACACAGGGTAGTTTCCCAGATTTCGAAAACACAGCAAAAGAATAAGGAATGCAAATTTTTTTAAAACACTTTCATTCGATGGTTGATAACCTCACAAGCCCACACTTAATGGTCTAACAGGTCGTCGAATAATGGAAGATTTTTGACAGAGAACACGAGAATCATGCGTGAATTCGATTTCCTCGGAATTCAGCCAATCAGTAGTGTCTATCTCTTCGGGAATCCGAACGATGATGCGTGAACCTGGACGCCAACATATTGCTTCCAAAGAGTACTCAACACCAGTGACGTGCACTTATTATCTGCCTGCCTGTTTTCCAAGAATGATCAATTTGAACGGAATATACCTCGAACAAAGATCTGCCATATCACAAAGTAATAATTACTTTCCCTATACCTACTAAAACTTATGCTGCAAAAATCTACCGAAATCAACGTAACAATTGAGAAGATGATTTTCTGCAGTTTGTGACTCAAGAACTATCCACAATAAGAGTTCTGTTATGGGCATGATAATGAGTTTTGCAAATAGACATTCATCCTATACAGGGCATTGGATATATCTCATCTTTGAGGTGATTTATTGAATATTATTATTTTGTTAAACGAAAATCATGACCGTAACAATGTAGGATTCCATTTTTTCTTAACCGTAATTATTCCCCTCTCGATTTGCCAAGGAATTGTGAAATCTTCGACTCACATAATTACTAGAAATTCCTGAATGGTTTCAAAGTATCAGTATGTTCTTGTCATAGTATATTCAGAAAGTTCTATCCAGTTCGAATTTGCAATATTAAAAGTTGTATGAAATGATAGTTTTGTCTTTTTAGGAAATATTGGAGAGAGCAGAGGCATCTCATGAGGTATTATGAAATCGATCAGAAAAATTTAATGAACAACAGAATATTGTCGATCATGATATATTCATAGCATCTTTACTTCTATGAACTCAATACAAACACGAAAAATGTGATAAGCAGTAGAAATATTGTTCGATCTCTTGAATATCTTGAACCTTGAAACATTAACTTGTTCCAGTTTCCCTAACTTTCATAGGTACTCTTCTTGGTTATGTCAGTTTTACAGTGCATCAATCTTCTCATCAATCTATTTGTTTTCATCTCTCAATTCTCAATTTTCAAACGTCTTTTGAACGTTCGACTGGACTTGTGGTTGAAATATCGATTCTGGTTCTCATGTTACAATGCACGTGGACTATGAACTCCTGGAAGTTATAATAAATTCATAAAAGAATTAAAAGTAGACATAAACACCACTTCACTCCGTTTCTTCCACAATAATTATATCAATGTCTGTTGATACGATTGTATGCTCAATAGAAACTTTACATTGTACGAGCACAATAACTGACTTCCTAATTGTTCTCTTTTAATTACAACTGTGGCATGTTGCCATTATTGACTTCAAGTGAATAATGCAACTGGTGAATAATTTAGAAGCCATTATTCTGTTTTCTCGTTGAAGTACTGTCATAATTGCTGGGATATACTGAAGGAAATTCTACTCCACATGTATGATGTAGTAATTACTTGTGACATGTTAATAATCCTTAGTTCGGATATATGTCCTCGATGATATAAGATATGAGCCACGCCTATCTATTCAACAATTATCAATGATTCTGTTCGAGAAAGCAGTCGTTCGAAGAAGGAAATTCTACCACACAAGAAAATCCTTAAACTATATGTGAAATTCGATAGGTAATAATCAGTTCGATAAATATGTCACACATTTCGAATAAGCAGCATAAATTCGATGAGATTTTTGGAGACACAGTAACCAGTTCGCATTTAACCTTGACACACTGAGTTTTTATTGCCGCTATTTTCGAATACATGATTCAAAATGAAAATGCTATTTTTTTACTACGCATGATAGTAACATAATTATGCAACAGTGAATGAAAATCTCGTGGAGTGCGTTCGAGATCATCTATGTTTGAAAATTTTTTTGGGAGGCGACAACAAATTTCGAGTGTTAAATGGCAGATGGAGGAATTCTAATTACAAGGTGTTTTTTATTGATTGATATCGAATTTTCCATTTTCATATTCAATTTTCAAAAGTGGATGCCAAGTTCTATCTATATCAACTGAACAAGAAGCAATATTATTGTCTCCGTTCAGGAGAATGGAATAATTTTCGATAATTACTTTATTTCTCAGAGAAGAGGAGAGAAAATCCCACACACAAAAGCTGGTGAAATTATTGTACCACCTCCTCGAAAAACTTACAGACGGTATTTTAAGATTTGTCTATTTCTCTATCCTCTCATGATATTACTTCAGTATGGATCAACCTGATTACTACGTATTCGGTCAATATGAAGGATTTCCATTTCTATATAAAAGCGAAATTCTACCTAATCTAAGATATTTTCGGTGAGTAGAATAAACATTTATGAAATGAATCGTTTAGTTCTGTTGCAATAATTGTTATCACAAATGCTGACACGAAATTATACCTATTCAGTACTAATAATCATATGATTAATTGACAGTCGACAAGTCTAGCTCGACAAAATCAACAGCTTGCCATGGATTACAGCTCATTTGAATAATTTACTATAAATAAATGAAACTTTCAATAATGTGCTGATGTATACAGCTGTAGGCTATTTTGCCATATCATGTGAAGAGAGTGCTCAATGCGTTATCATTCATGTTGATCGGATGTTCTTATAGATAAACTAGTAGCTATCTTGGATGAATGAACGTATTATCGAAATGAAAACAGAACAACATTTACAAGCCACGCTTTTGGAATCTCTTTATGACTGAAGAAAGTCGATACTGACTATGATGGATTCAAACATCGAAAACTTGCTCTTGTTCAGGGAGTTCTTGTTCTTCTCTTCCAACAGAAAATGTTATTGAAGATATTAGAAGACGCGTGGAACAAATCCGTAAGAAATCCATTGCGAAGCGAGCAGTTCAAACAGGTTGTTACGAAAATGCCTCAAATTGAAATTTTCTGTAATTTTATGAATGTCACAAATCAAAAATAAATCCAAGTTTTCAGAGCTTACACACTTTTTTCGGGGTTTAAACTTCCTGTAGAAATATTTCCAACAATGAGACAATGTTGAAAAATTCTTTCATCCTTGTTTGCAGGACTATCTGTGGGAACCTGTCATAAGGCATTAACTAAGAAGTCATACCTGTGCATCCCTACAAAATGTCGGTGGTTCAAGAGTTACATCCAGCTGATTATAACCTACGGGTACAGTATTGCCGATGGTTCAATCAGAATAATGATCTACTGGATTCAACTTTCTTTTCTGATGAAGCATTTACATTCATCTTAACTCATGTGAATCGGAAGAAAATACATGTCGTAGGAGAAGTTGAACCAAAACAAACAAAGAGGTGGTTTCTCGAGGGTTGTTTGCAAGGAGAAAATTTTGCTATGCTGCATGAACGAGCTTATGGTTTCCTTCGACACGTATATTTTTTTCCAATTTTCTTTTCCGCAAATAACTGAAAAATCTGCTGGCCTAAAAGCTCTGGGACACCCGGTATGAATATAAATGAGAAGAGTGATTTCACTCTTGAAGAACGAAATTTAGTGATAAGAGTCGAGATAACCATTTCCATCAGGAGTATTCGAATATTTCTTCAGGATAATTTCATTGACGTATTTTTTTTTCGTGAAATTCACGTGGTTGATATATAGATATTTTTCAATGAATTTGGAAAAAATGATGATCTCATACATCAAGTAATTTGTTATTGATTGGCATAGTGTAAATGCTGGAATGAAGGTTATAATTCTGTATACAAATTAGGGCAATTTGATATTGAAACCTTCCAATTACGATGGATTAAAACATCCGATCTAATTTTTTGCAAGCTGATGTTTATTCAATTAACTACTGATTGATTGATTTTTTTCTAATAGAAATTAACAGTATCCAATTAGTTCAGAGTCCTTGGGAGGCTTCCGAATCGAGTTCAATTCTTTCTGATATACAGGATGAAATACCAAACAATCATAATGAGGAATCTGGTGGATCATTTGGGCATTGTCCTAGTTGCATATTTTTCCATTATATTTGGAATCTTTTGGTTATACTTTTGAATTTATTCAATAATGGAATATATGGAAAAGTGTAGTGTAGGTTTTCTGTATGATTATTCACTTCTAGAGATATCTACTTCGATATTTCATGCCCTATTTGAATTCCATGTGAAAAAATGAGGATTTTCGGTTTCTGTGATGAAATTTCATGAATAAACATGCTGAAAAAAAGTGGTAGCTTAGTATACCTCAAACCGACCATGGTTAATGCAACCAAAATATTGAGTGAGTTAACTGAATTTTGATTATTTTATCACCGATAGTGCCGATCGATCGAAGCCCTCTTGATTATCATCACAATTTTATATCCAGTGTATAATTCGGATCACTCTGTAGGTGGATAAAATCATGGGCAATCGAGAGAGCGAATATAGTCGAGAAATGTGCTTTGAATGCGGTTTTCCGCTCAAATTCGAATTAAAAGGCTCAGTTTTAGTGTGGCCAAGCGTTAGGATTGATCCTTGTAAGGACCAAAAGAGCGGTCAACCCCAAACGTTATCAGGACTCGAGGGTATTTCGTTGAACACGCTTTGTTCTCTTTTAATCAATTGTGCCTACGCTGAATCGAAACGAATGGATATTGAAATGCCTTTTCTGTATTCTTTAACTAAGACGATACGGAGCACATGAGAATATCAGAAGAAATATATAGCGATCTGAAGGAATATGAAGAAGTGAAAAGGAAAATACAATAAATGATATAATGTACGGTAAAAATATATGGAATTTAATGGAAAGGAATGAACAACAACAAATCAAATAAAAAAAAGAACAAGCTTTGTTTTGGATGAAGTAGTTATTTGTTTTACTAGGCATAAAAGCCTTGGCTACGGCCGCGGCATTAAATCTGCTTCTCTGCCGTGTGAAACATATAATTTTCTCTTCAAATTTGTTTCAATTCCACGCAAAATCGACTTTTTCATATTTAAATTGCGTTTCATTATCAATATCCAAAGAACTAAATTATTTTATCAAAGGTAACTGGGCCCTGCGTTACTATGTTTACAGCTGATGACGTTTGTTGAATATGTTTGTCTACTGTTTACTTTGTCATTGTCAATTTTGAAAAGTTGTCATGTTAGAAATGGATTTACTGCAATGTGAGGATGAATTGATGCAATTAACACCACCTGAGATAAGAGACCAGGCGCGAGATTTAACCTGGAATTTAACCTTTTACCGGAATAATCAAGAATTATATATGAACTCACATACAGAAGATTCATGGAATATAGACACAAGAAAAATATAGGATCTTTCTCTGAAAATGTGCTGATTGTCTATATTTCCGATCTTTCAAAGAAAATGAAGCCTTCAACGTTATGGTCTACCTTTTCGATGTTGAGAGCTACCCTGAACATAAAAAATAACATTGATTTGGCAAAATACTTGAAGGGACTTTTTTTCCATGCAAAAAAATCCCGAGTTTTTTAAAGAGAAGAAATCGAGAAATTTTTATCAGATGCCCCAGATGAACTGTATTTGTGTACGAAGGTAGGAATATATTGAAAATGATCTATTATGGATTAAAGAACTAATTTTCAGTTTTTATTTTAGGTTGTACTTATTGTTGCAGTCGCTGGGGCTTGTAGATAAGATGAGCTTTTGCAAATGAAAACAGATGATATAAATGATATGGGTGACAAATTGCTAATTATGCTACCAAATACTAATAAGACCAAAAGATCAAGATCTTTTGTAGTAACGGAATATTAGAGCGTTTACAGAAAATATGCAGCCTCCAGACAATCGAACTTAAATGATCGGCGTGTCTTCTATAAGTATGCGAACGGTAAAGCGCATCATCAATTCATTGGCATTCACAAATTCGGTAAAATGCCACAAGAAATTGCTACTTTTCTGGGACTATCTCATGCGAAAGAGTATACCGGGCATTGCTTTCGCAGAACTTCGGCCACGTTGCTGGTGCATTCTGGTGGGGACATAACAATGTTGAAGCAACATGGAGGCTGGAAGTCTTCCGCTGTCGCGGAGGGCTATATTGAGGACTCGCTAGCCAATAAGTCGAACATCGGCAATACAATATTTTCTGGCGTTTCCGGAGTATCAAGTGTGGATACTAAAGTTGTTAATTTTACTGGAAGGGAGGGAAGTGGGCAGAGTTCAATTGTATTAAATAATTGTTCACAATTCACCATAAATATATCTGATAAATAAAAATTTCGTGTTGTAGTTTGTGGTTTTGATGCAATAAAACCAGTTTATCATCATCAGCATCATTTTGAGTTTTCCTAATTTCATTGTCAATTTCAATAACCAGTATGATTTGAATTATTACTTGGAAGGTTGCCTAGCAACGAACTTTTTCTGCCTAGGCAGTAAAAGTGGACTTTTTCTGCCTAGGCATTGAAAGTACAACTTCTAAGCCTGCTTAGTGTCATCAAAAGGCCGCTTTTAATGTCATTTGGAGAAAAATAACTATTTTATGTGAACTTTGCACTCTTCTCACGGACAAACGGTTCATTAATAAACTGGGTACAATCACCTCATTTTGACTTCTTTCACACGTGGTAGCTCTGTTTCCTAGAAATTCTGGGACACCGTGTATATTAAAATGATTTTAATAACTCTCATTAAATTTTTTAGAAACGAGGAGAGGAAATGCCACAAAAAAGCTGGAAAAATGTGTTCATCCCGTTCGAAAGTTGACAGGGTGGGGATGTAGACCCACACTGTACACAAAATCGATGTGATTTCCCTATCTCCAATCGCTTCTTCACGTTATATTGTTCTTAGAGCCCGATTACCTCCCCCTCCCCTCCCCTTGTGCGGGGCCCACTCCCACGTGCCCATTATATCGGCATTTCGTGGTACATAATTAAATGGAATAATCGTTTAATTACTTCGTTTGCTTCGCCCGGGGGCATTTTTCGTGCATGTCCGAACAGCGAATGCTCTGTAATTTGCTGAATAGCTAAGCAACACCACCGTGATACCATGATGCAGATATGTATGCATATGATACTGAGTGTTGGTGAAGGTGGTGATTGTGATTTCGTCTTCTGGTCGGACTACATGGTTTCCAATCGAGATGAGGTGGGGTGGGATCAGATTAATGAATAGTTACTACGATTTGTACAAAAATCTCTAGCATTTCATCCCACAGAACTAAATCATCTAACCAAACTCTCTTCATTTGACATTTGTTTGGTCAATGGCTGCCAATATGTGAAATTGATTTTCCAGGTGATCAACAATGAGAAGTATCAGGTTAAGTTAGGTTTGGTAACGCCCTTAGCTTCTTCATTCTGTGCAGTAAACCAAATCAATGAATGGAAATATTATGTATATATATATAAATATGATATAATAGATGAGCTCATCGATCAAAATTGAATGAAGGTTAGGTTCGAATGTGGGATTCTAACTAGTTTCACTTCTCCACAATGGCCGGTTCTTCAATACCTCTGCAATGACTCTCAAGTATCTTCTTGAGTTTCAATTTTTACTTCTTCAAAGCTTCTTCGTACGATTCTACCAGATGAACCATGTTACAAATGGTATAAAATGAAAACTATCCGCGACACTTCAATTTTCAACAGTATGCACAAGAAAATGTTATGGTTTTCGATACTACAAATGAGTAAAGTATGAATTCTGCACCTTACAGCTCACTTTATGCAGAAGGAGTCACCTTTGATCCATATGAGCTCCAGGAGTCTTTGTATGTGGTTGTTCATCAAAATTTGGTGCCAGAATTATATCCCAGATAATATTGATAACTGCTCAGCTGATTTTCCTGTCCATCTTTTCCTCTCCAGGAACACCTGGGGACTTTCCACATGAAGTTTCCTCATAGTTACAAGCGACTGGAAGTTCCTTCGATTACCAGCGAGTTGAATGCTGATTTGGTAGTCGTCGAAAAATCACAGTATACTCTGCACAACCTATTTGTTTTTTTTTTTCTGGACCTTTCATGAGATTTTCATTTATGGTATTGGTGTACATCAGCTGGTACGCTCAGATTTTTCAATCTTCTCTCATATATTTAAACTGACGATATAATGCGAGATATTTACTTGGGCCGATTTTTTTCTCCCCAGATTTATTGGTAGTGCTTCATCTTCATTCCTCCTGGCTTATTGGAGTTGAGATCAGGTTGTGAATGATATATGCTCCAACTCTTGCATCAAGTGATAACCAACTGGTTTGAGTAATTGCCAAAACGAATCAACATCCTTACACACTGGTTTTTTCATCATTTCCTCTACGATTAATGCTCATTCCAGTTCAAGAATCAACAAATTGGAAAAGTACAATCACAGGTTGAATAAATAATGATATTATCATGCTCATTTGTATTGCAGTTGTGCTTAGGGTATTTTTTGTGATAATTAAAGAGACGAACATGGCAATTACCAGTCAGAAAGATTATTAAATTAATGAAGATGTTCGTTTTGTGAACGACGTTGCTTACCTAATAACCATTTTCGAGAATTTATTATAATGTACCGTTATTGTTTCAAATGGCAATCAAGAGATTTTTTGCAACTGCCCATCTTTCGAATACTGAACATTAAAATATAATTAGTGATATTTTTGTTTGAGTTACCGTTGATAATGAATCATTATTATTTGGTTTATGATTCTACAAGGCAATCGAAAAAGTGGTCATTAGGAATATACTTTTCAGATGTACTTACCAATGGCTATCTATTTACAGAGTGATCTAGAAGAATGCGCATCAGTACGTTAATTATCAGTATCAGGTTTCAGAACCTGGTGTCGAATCATCATAATTTCTCGTATAGTTTCAGGAACTCCGCTGTTGCCACTTCAATTTTAATACACACATTCCGCGTTTTTCCATAATTCAACTCACATCAACTAAAGTTTGTATATGTGCATTCGTATTCAACATTAGTTTTGTCGATGTTGCCAAAATTATATTTGCTGAATTGTAACAGCCAACATTTTATTTCGAAGTTAATCTTGTGATGATGAACTTTCTGTTGTCGAAAAATGTTACTTACCATTCTAGGTAGGCTAACATTAGTTTTTTTATCCAAAAACTATCGGGATGTGAAAGAATGATTAGCAAAATATCAAATCAAATCAAGTATCGAAAAAACCGCATTGAATTATTCAGTTGATTCAAATGGTCTATTGGGAAAGACCTGAAGCAGTGCGGAAAGTAATAGAAAGAAAAAATGTTCAGGATGTCCCGAAATGAAAACATATTTCTGTCGGTGATTCAGCAGTCAAAAGGTAGAAGAGTTCGAAGCAGGATTGAATCTGTAATGGATATCTATGTCAGGTTTTAAAACGAAATTGCACTCATCATGCAATGACTATATTTCCGGAAATGGATTTTCGTACGTACGAACCTGAGGAACCTGAATTTCAAAATGAAAAAGGTTAAGAAGAAGTGTGAGAATACGGACCTCTTTCTTCAGACCGTTTTTGGTACCCATCAATTCAATCGGCAATTCCCAACACAGGATACTTTTGATACCTTCATTATACATCCCATTAACGGAGATATCATTTATGTTGGATAAGTCTATCAATTCTCAACCTCTTTCTCAATATCTTCAGCTCATTCTCGTCGATTACAACTTTCTTTTATCGTACAATAACAACAATACATTCAACGTCGTTAGTACCTTCTCCCTAATAATTAAAACGGATGAGACCAATATTGCCAATTGTCCATCTCATTCTCTTCAACCAATCTAACAGGAGGGAAAACATCCTCGAATTCACCTCCAACATTCTTGAGGACGTTGAATTCCTCAATATGTAAAGCCCCATCAAATGAGAATCTGTATCAGAACAATGAACCAGTTCTGTGTTAAATAGTCAGTTTGCTGTCTTCAATTGGTTTGATTATTGCTGGTTCGCAGAAAGAAGGTGAATTGTTCAACAAATTTTTCAGGATTATCTCGAAAAATAGAGATTTCCAACTACTTTATATTGTGAAATTCAGGTTGATGAGGTGAAAATACGTGTGAGGATGGTGAAGAAATCGAAAGAATAGCAATCGCGTAACGAGTGCAAATTACCGGTTTCGATTCAGAAGAAATGAAATGAACTGAGGTGTGAAGCCATAGGACGCGAAGGACAGTGCCAGGTGATTAAGAAATGCACGCCGCTGGTGTTATTCGGGGCGAGGGGCACTGCACTTTATTACCCCTGACATGCACTTTGCACGGTCTCATTTCCCATGTTCTAAGTTGAAAAACTTTAATGGATTCCATTAGCGATATTTCTCGTATCTTCCTCTCTTATGCGGCTGAGGCATCGATTAGCTTAATTAGGAAATATTCGAAAAAGTTGGGGAACAATGGTGAAGGAGCGTCCTGGAGGTAATGATGCGTGGGCAAATTGTTTATGGTGGCATTCAGTTTTTTTCCTGAACGATATCGATAACTCATTCCAGTCATTCCACTATATCTCCATTCAGAATATCTCCTATGAAGTTAAATTAGGAATATTTTCTCATCTTTTGACGAAACGAAGGGAAATTCTTTGATGTCCGAGAAACATTGTGTCAGCCAGCAGTGGAAAGTTGGGAGATGAGGGAGTTCGTGAGAATCAGGAAAGACTCCACGAGGCAAAAATTCACAGAAGTTGCACTTCAGAACCTTCGTTAAGGCATTGGAATTGAACTTGATTGATTTACAGATTCACAGTAATAGAATTGCACAATCGTACTATTTCACTGTTGTACAATTACACAATTGCAGAATTCATAGTGTGCTACTGAATTCTCTCTTGACATACAAAGAACAAATGTAATAATTTGAGATTTTCAAGAATTTTGAATTTAAAGAACCCCTAACAAACGTACGCCTCTGAAATTGCAATTTTGGTTTTATATAATCGCACATCGAAGATATTGATATTGAGACTGCATTATTTCTGCCTCTTTATTGTCCATTCCAATAACCACTTTGAATCTAAGTAGTCAGTTTCGAATCCACAAGCTTTCAGCTTTCACGATACTTTCGGAATAATTCCCACTACTTTCCTGAAATCATGAGTACCACTTTCACACTCAACAGACAACGAACAAATCGAGACATTTTGAGATTTGAGAATTTTCAATTAACCGAACCCCCCGAGTTTCGGTTTCATGTCATATATCATATCTGATATAATTTGAAATTGAGATTTCATCAAATACTGTCCGTGAGTTATTCGAGGAGGTGGTATATGCATTCTTCCAGTTCTCATGGGATTTTCTCTTCTCGTTTCTAAAAAATAAAAATAGAAATTATAATAATTATCTCAATATATTTGTAGTAAGGACAGATAGATGATCTGCCACAAAATCTCAGTGAGCTTTGAATACCACCATCAGATACCTAGAAGAGAAACTCACTATTTGTCAGTGACACCTCATTTTTTGAAAAATTTTGACGTTTCGGGAACGAATCTGCTCCCGTTTTCAACAAAATGAATAAATAATATTTCTGTTCGCAAAGTTTGTGACACTAGATGTAAAGTGTCGAAGAAGAAAATCACCCTATATCTTCTGAGAACAATAGAGGTTTTCCTTTCGTATTTCGAACTGAGTAAATACGAGGGAAGGTTGATGTTCAAAGTGGACTCACCTGAGTGGACTGTATGTTGGACCTGGATGTTCTGGTCTGATGTAGATGCCTACCTCGCAACTCGGATAGTGTCACTGTATTCTTGATATGTTTATCGAAAATGTTGAATAATACTCGACTTGGTACGCTCACGAAAAATGGAGCACGATTCTGATATACTCATTAATTTTGCGTTCTTTCCAATCACTCCAGAATCTCCTTCTCGGCATGGGTACTTCCCCACCAACCTCCTCAGACACGTGCTTTTCAACAATAATCAATATACGCGCATTATTGATGATACTCTATATGCAACCTATATAACTCAATACATATTCCTTTCAAAAATTTAGCCTGAATATATAAAACTAATGAAAATCTTATAGTACTAAACATAAAATGGGAGTATAGAGCATGTATGTTTTGAACATTGATTCGATTGAAATTTTGAACATTCTGATGAAACAATAAGTTATTTCCATACTGAGTGATATCGAATGATAAGATATCACCAAAGATCATTTCAGAGTTTGAGGATACTGATGGTACAACAGAACCTGCAGTCTACAACATGCAGAATATGTCTCATGAATCTGTCTCAAACTGATGAACATATCCTGAACTTGCAGAACATCGTATATAGTATATTCGAAAATCTATGGTGATTTCAAGGTTCACCTCACTAACAATGGTCAACGTAACTAGTACTTTCTCACGATGTTAAGCTTTCAGCAACTTCTTATTCTTATCATTCTTATTCAAACTATTACATGCCATCTCAACATGATGATATGTCACCTCTGACGTTCTCAAATTATAATGCCTGTGAAAAATGTTGTGATGTATCTTCACCAAATAAAATTTCTGCATGTTTTGCAATTCGCTTCCACGTAGTCTGCATACAAATATCTTTATCTACGATAATATAAGCCCGTCGAAACAGTACCGTTCCGAATATCCAATGTCATTTTGATATTAAATTAGGTGTCATTAAACTGGCGTGATAGTCTAAAACAATAAATATTCATCGACCGAAGGGGTCTTAGATAATAAATGGTTTAATTAGCAGAACACGTATCGGCGTACACTCTGTATGATAAGCAGCCAACTGCAGAACGTGATTAATAATTAATTTATTGATAAATGAGCTGAATGTCTAATGGCTATCTGCAAGTCAGCAACTTCATGAATATGAACTTTTGAATTGATGGATAAGGTTACATGAGCATTATTATTTCCATCGAAGGTACTTTTCACGTTCCATACACGATGTATTGTTAACACGATAAGTTTTTTATTCATTATTAGGCTCACGCTCGATATATAAGAGAAGTTGAGAAATTCAAATAGGTTCTCATAATCCCACTCAATTATTCATGAAGAAACCAAAAAATGATGTTTGACCGATTATACTCGTATCAAAAGTTTTGCAGTACGAAAAGGTTCATTTCCTAAGACCATCTATGAAAAAAACACATTTGTTATTTAGAAAGTAGCCAAATTCACTATGGCAAAATGAAAGTTGGAAGTGAAACGCACTGGTGTGGAAATATTCAAAAAACGCACGCTTTCAGTTATTGATGAATGTAATGATATTTCACCTGGAAGTTTTACTGTTGGTATCATCACATATGGTACTCACATTTTGAATCCTACGCTTTCGAGGAATGATTCGATCCACTACACTATCGATAACAAAAGGTAAAAAAATACTCTGGAAACATTAAAATATGGAATCATGTCGAAAACAAAATCTCAACCCTTCCGGCACTTTTTGTTTTGGAAAAAATTGGAAAATATTATGGATATTCAATCGACTATAATAAGCCTCGTCGATAAGCAACTCTGGCTAAGCAAATCCATGGACAATTGTAAGTCTGATGAGCCTCTCAGAAATGGTCTATCTGGCTTTGCAAATATTTGTTCCTATTAGGCATACGTTGGTGAAACTCCATCAGGCTGTGCTTGATATGAAGTTCTTCAGACGTGGCAATTGTTCCTCTCTCTTTTATTCCAAGCAGTCTTTCGAATGGTTCATTTTGGTCTTACGTCATGACCTACTTCAACTACTAGATTGACCAATTTTGAGCTTTCTTCTGATGTTATCCCAGTGTAGCTCCCATCATAATTTTCAAGGAGGAAAAAATTTCAAAATTCATAGCCAGGGCTGGTTGCTGCTCATTACAGAAAATATTTCCGATAACACACGACTTGTTACGATTATGAATGAAATATGTGGCAGCTTCGCTGAAATTGCAAATAATTTTTATAATTCATCAATAATCTTAGTTATGAAGCTACTTGAGTATTCAACACCCTA
Source organism: Gastrophysa polygoni (assembly GCA_963576655.1). Lineage (NCBI taxonomy): Eukaryota > Metazoa > Arthropoda > Insecta > Coleoptera > Chrysomelidae > Gastrophysa > Gastrophysa polygoni. The sequence continues at coordinate 5,747,391 of OY755086.1, read as the reverse complement.
TGCCCCAGTACATATATAGCTTGAAAATTTCTACGTGTACCTATCTACATTGGAACAAAAACAAAAATTACGCTGAGTTCGTAAAGAAATGTCATAACTATCTTGACAGCAAATTTCGAAGGCGAGAAGAAACGAATACTTTCGCTCCCGTGATTTGAGTATGAAAAACTCTGTCGAATGTAAAAGGCGCATCGAGCTCCAAGCTCTAACCGTGATGATGAGAGAAAACAAAAGACGATAACCCGAGAACGATCTCCCTAATATATTCATCGCCTTGTATTATTTCAAACAAATCAACTCAACCCTTCCGTTGCTTCGCAAAGCCGAATAATCCCTCAGACGGAATAAAGATATCTCTGCTCCCCAGAAAGAAGTCAATCCCAACCGACAATTAAACCGCTGTTGACATTTCGATCCACCCCTTCCAATTAATCAGCCGATTTAAAATCTTAAGAAAACACCCTCAAGCACGAAAAAAGCGCCGGAACAGCGCCGATCTCTCATCAACACCCCTTTTCCGTAATAAACGTCAATTAGAAGTTTTAAGTAATTATATATTTGGCGGGATCGCAGTAGGCGTCGGAGCGTTGGGGGCGGCGCGAAGTTTGCATAATGGACCAACCGAAAGGGGTAATTAAGGGGATGCTCTCTATTAATTAACAACGACCTGTTGCTGATGCCGGATGCCTTCGGATATATTTTAAAATGTGTCAACGAGAGAGGTTTTGGGGTTTCGGATGCGGGATCGTTTAAACTCTCAGCCACTTGTTGATTCGATGAATTGAATTCCCTTAAAACATCCACAAAATATTCTTGAATAGGATAAAGTAGTATCTTCGACTGAATTATGAACAGATAATGATGATAATTCTTTTTCTTCTTGAATTTTCATCCATTGGGCATCGGACACCTCTAGACAATCCCTAGACGTCATCGTCTGACGTGAGGTGTCAGTAAATTGATTGAATCAGTAGGCGAGGAGATGATATGAGAATGATGTACCTCAGAGTGAAAGGGTGAAACATCCCTCATCATCCTCCTCATCCTCCTGGCTCACATCAATTCTTGGCGTTATATAAAAAAGTTCGAAGAATTCCACAGTATACTAAAGATTATGGATGAAGACAATCCATATCATTCAGTGGAGTTGATAATCAACTTACTGGGTGAACTTAGACGCTTCAAATTCCACCATCGAATGTCATGAGACGAAATACAAGGGAACATGTTGCGAATGATCAATCCACCATCATCAGCTATGAAGCATGACACCATTTAAGGAAATATCAAATGTAAATAAAATGACTGAATGAAAAAACGTAGCCTTACATTTCTAATGGTAGATCCTTAACGTCAATTCAATTATTCTTGATTCTCGATGCTATTTGGCATCACACGAATCATTCCTTAATATCAGTGTAACGTATTCAATGAGGTTTGTTCGATCAATGTGTTACTCAAATATCTTGATTTCTTCCAAATTTGTGCACGTCCGATCATTGTACTAATATCTGAATATTCCTGAATGTGTTTATACTATATTGGAGGAAGGCGGAACATGTCCCCTTGAATTTTGTCTCATGACCCTAGCAGAATTGGTGTAGTTTGGACTGTGAGTCCTCCCTGTGAATTCTATTCTGAAGAAATGAAACAATTCACTGATGGAACACTGCAAAAAATAAGCTGTGGCTAACGACAGTTGTTTCCTTAGGTAACGTAACATAGAATGTTACTCAATGATGCACTGTTAGAATCATTTCTAATTGAGTCTTGCAGCAAAATCAATTTTCATTTATATTCTGATAAGTCAGACAGCTATACAATTCCTAGCTTCCATCAAGACTGGTCTGGGACTGGGACTCTTTGGAAAGTCATAGCAAGGTAACACTTCAGTGAGGTTCGAGACAGTATCATCGAATGGTTCAGAAAGTAAGTTCATGATCCCAAAGCCTTCATTCAGGATTTCGAAAACAATGCTGAAGAGCTATGTGGGTGCAGGAAAAACGCAATACTTCCAGGACAAAGTTAGAGAAGATTGACGGTCAGAACAAAGTTGAAGACAGTGAGTGGATAGTGAGTGTGAGGTATGGGACAATCTCTCTTTAACCTGGGGCTCAGTAACCCATTTTTATCATTCTGACTCGATCTGTGAACCGAGTCAACCAGGCTATTGGAAAGACCAAAAAATGGTTCTCCTAGCACTTTCAACTGTTGTTTCGGAAGTATCACCAATTCTCGCAACCGTATAATGAGGAATCTTCATTGATGAATCAATTAGAATGATTCTGATGATGACACTCTCTATTCATATCAACAGGAAATTGTAGCATAAAATTGGATTCCGCACGAAAAATCGAGCTCTTTGAAGTTTTCATCTTCCCTCCCAATTAGAAGCCTCTTCGCACCTGACTAGGTTCTTAAGGGTTCGATTTAATCCATCTGAGAAACATTACACTTTTCCTTTTTTTTTTCGTCGACAATAGCACACCCCTTTTTCCGCGATGTTAATTTTGATTGATCCCTCCGAAAAAAGATTAGGAAAATCATTTTTTATTTCATTAGGAGCGAAGCTCACTTTCTTGTTTGCGTATTGGAAAGGGTTGGATTTTCTTTTGTTTTTTTTTCTTGTACAGCGAGGGTACGTTGTATTTTTATCCTTTGAATATATTAGTTTTCATTATCTGCTATGGAAAAAAGCGATCTAATTGGGTTTGTTATTAAATTTCATACGATGAACGGGGTTCGTGCAAGAAAAGACTGAACAAGGAATTAATGGATGAATATTCTTTGGTTCAGGGGAGTAAGGAATGCATATTCATCAGATAATAATGGGGAGCATCCAACAAATATTTATTCATGAACACGAAAAAATTCTCTCCTAGCCTGGTTTTTCTTCCAGCATCGATTCGATCCACCGAAGGGAGATGGTTTCCTTCTAGCATTCAATCTGGTCCAAAACTTCTATCCTGTCGGCTGGTAGTTTTGTTGGCATTATTATCAGTAAGTCATTGACCAGTGGATCACCAACTATAGAATCAGCATGAGCAAATTATCATGATTTTGCGGTTGGTGTCACTTTCATGAGCTCTCTTCAATTTCCTCAATTCGTCTCTCCGACGAATTTCATTTTTTCATGTACTCCAATCTCACGGAGTATTTTATCTCAATCCATGGAACTTACTTCATGAGATAGGTAGGTCATTGAAAACTATAAAGGCGTATATCAAGAACAATGAATCATGTCGTTTGTGATGACACTTGAGATTGAGAGTCGTGAGATTTCCGATTACGCGTAACTCAAAATTTAACGCTTTTGAGTTTGCTACATATCAAATTACATACCACTATGACCACCATGGTACTGTATGCAGTTGCTAGCAGAACCAAACAGGGATGGAATCACTTCATGATTTTTGAATCGTTCCATGGACAAAACGAACGTGACTGTCCATAGCGCCATTTTGCTTGCGATATTATCCCAACTCAGTCCTCTGATCCAACCAACAAGTCGACAGCATCCTCATTTGGTCTGAGAAGGCATGATGCATTTTTGCAGGCTTTGGAGAACTGTCAAGAGACCCGCGGGTGTTAATAGTAAGTTCGGAAGCAGAATCCAAATAAAATATTATAAAAAACACGTCATCTCCAGAATGATTATGATTCTATCATTGAAACGCGAGAAAATCAATATCAGAGATCAGACAATACTTCGCCTGAATTCAGAACCAACCGAGATATCTGGCGAATAGTTTGATCTCTGTTGTCTCTGTAAATGAGAAGCACCAGTTATGAAGATCATTGGAAAGTTTTTTTCAGTTGAAACAGTTGACCTTTCAATAATCAAAGCTCTCTTATTGCTTCAGAATACCCAAAATTGATTATTATAGGTTGAACACCACTACTTTTTTTTTATCGAGAGCATAATTCTTGTTCGCAAAAATTCAGCATCAGAATAACCAGAATTGCTTATTGTAGGTAAAACACCTCCATTTTGTTTGTATTGGAAGCACAATTTTTGTTTCAGAAAATTCGATTCCTCTAATGTAATGGTGAAAACGAAAGTATAGATTATGTTATTCTGTTTTGGTTCGACAGTTTAAGATATATCTGACAAGAGTAAACCTGTATTCATGGAAATCTGGTCTCACGTGACGTAGCAAGTGACGTAGCAATTTTTTTTTCTTCTAATTCAGACCAACTATTTTTTTTTGGATGCCACTCTTTTGAATCCGTATTGAACAGCGTTAAAGATGAATCTGAGTTGAATCACGCCTCCTGTAAAATTGGATATTAAAGATCTCTTGAACTAGGGGACGAATTATCAAAATGCTTTTGATGCCAGTACAGTTTTTTTTTGTCCTTTTCCGATAGGTATAAGTAATTCTCTAGATAGGTGTTGTTTCAAATTGCTAGTAGGGCCTTGATATTTTCAATTTTTATGTTCAATTTGTTTCAGGTATTGAATGATATAGAAATATTATATTCTGAAAAAAAAATCACTAAAGTGTGTGTATCTTCATTTTGAAAAGTATTCAGGTCTTGGTATGGCTAGATTGAATAACTTTTTTGTAGAATTTTGTTAATGAAACTTCTTAGCGCTCAGGGTTCCAGAGTACTTTTCAATAGTGCTTGAGTGCGCTGTACAGCTCTGTTCAATTGAGAGAATCGCCCTGTAAGTGTTCTCTATTCAATGTGTGTTATCAAGTAACTCATTGAGGAATCAGTCATTAGCAATGTTAATTGGAATATGTGTTTGTTGATCAATTGTTCCTGACACAAAACAACCTCATTGAATCCGATTCAAATTCAAAGAATCATGTTAGATAACATGTTATGTATGTACCTATACATTATTTCATTATCGAAGAAGACATTTATATAATGAGCATGTTTGTTTGACGAATCGTAATCAAATTAGATGGCGATAATTTAATTAGGCGAACCGTAATTACTGACTGTAAATTGGTTCTTCTATAATGATTATTATGTCATTAATTTCTTTTTGAAGTGATAATATCACTTTCGTGTGAACCACCACAGTAATGAAGTGTCATGTATGAATGCTGACAAAAAAGTTTTCTTAATTGGTATTCATTATTCATTGCCTCTGAATTTTTTTGTTTCCTATTTGACAAATTGGTGAACTCTTCAACTTACTTCAGCTAGAATTTTCAAGAATATTCGGTGGAGAATGATTGCATGAGAAATTAAAGAAATCAGTCGATGGCGTATGGATATGGTAAGCACAAGATCTGAATGGAGTAGGAGGAATATCCAGCTGTTCTTCCTGGTCTGCTTAAATCACCCGCTCTTTTTCTTCTTCTAAAACAGGGGTATATATTCTTAATCGATTCTTGTCATGGTGTTGGACTTTGTATAGAGCAGCAAAAATATATACCAATATGCTCTATTCATGGACGTTTGTTTTTGTTATTTTGGAAGGTAGCAACAAAAGATATTTGGATTTTTTCTTGATTTCTTCATCACTGCCCATAAAAGACCTATAAATTCTCCTGGTACTTTCTCCTGCACGAATTTTGTCAGTATTCACTTCCACGTTCATTGTTAATACCATCAGTAGATACTCAACAATCCTTTCAACTTCTCTTTTCATTTCTTTTTAAGTATTCAGTGTTCTTCTTTGCACCATATCTCCCTTTCATTCTTTGCTATCCTTGGCCTCTTTTGACATAGTCTTTCCCATCATCTCTTTCTTTCAAACTTACATATCAATGAGAATTTATATTCAGCATTTCATTTTTTTTTTGCCAGGGGCGAATAACTTAATATTTTCTCTGCATGCATGATATTGAAGTATGATGTATCCAAATTGTTGAGGTTCTGGAAATTTCATGAGATATGAGGAATGCAAAGGAAGGAAAAGAGTCTAGTCATACAATACGTTGATTGAACGGCAAAGTTGTGGATATCTTTGCCTAGTGAAGTCCTGATGCTCACAACCTCCAAACTTTCAAGAAGAATTCCAACACCTTCCTTCTCTCCCAAAATTCCACCGCTGGCTAACACGATGTTCCTCGAACATTATAGGTTTCCCTTTCGTGTTGTCCACAGACACACAAAGAACATTTGTTATCACTGTATTCAAGGCTGATAATAATCAAGATCATATCCATCGTCCAGCGCCCTCTTGATTCAATATTTGTTTCGCATATCTTGTGAGAAATCTTCATTTCCTGGTTGAACTCCAAAAGTAGGTTATATTTCAAAAGAATCTTCGCACGAGTGGGATTATAACTAACAGCGATGAATTTCCCCTGAAAAATCTCATCAAGCCGGAAAAAGCGTGGACCCCAAGGTGTTTTAATCCCGTTAGAGCCTCACTTTCTCTCGACGGAGCTTCCTATTTAGGGACAGAACAGAAGCGATGGGGATGCTGGTAATTTCCTAGTTTGCATGTTAAGAGGTTAATTTGCATGTAAAGCTTTCAATTCCGTGCCTCAAACAATGTCTCCATTAATTTCGGAACTCTCCAGACACCCCTGATTAAGAGCAAGAGCGGTAATTATACTTGCCGAATTGAGTATTTAACGTCTGTTGAAGAGAACGCTGAAAACTCGAATGGATATCGAAGAGTTTCGCTCCCTTTATTTCTAATTCAAACTTCAAACATCTATACACATCGGGCACATCTGTCTATCTTCTCTTAATCAAGGCAGTAACAACTTGACAGTGAAAACGTCAAAATGAGCTATTCATCAGAGAATTAGTTGATATATCACTTCGGGATATGAGTCTAGTTAAGATAATGGTGAAGACATTGAAGACTTTTCCATGTGAAAATCTGAAGAAGCGTCGACCACGACAAGAAGATATCAATGATGGAGACCTGATCGAGACCTGAATGAGACGATGTTCTAAAGGATGATACCCAAAGGAAGCAGAAGCACTGTTTGTGTTTTTGCCAATATATTACCGCACATAACTAGCAGAATGGCAAACAGCGTATCGTGTATGTATCGATAGCATTTTACCACCCCCCGTAGCTGATAACATCGAGGAAAATTTTCAAAAGGTCATAGGAATGAAAACCCAGAAATTCAGAAATGAATTGATGATGTGGTAATTTTAAATAGGGTTTTTCTCGATTTTTTTTTGGTACTCACGTATTTCGATCTCAGGAACCCGAATTTCACAATGAAAACGTGCGCAAACTTATATTTTCCGAGATATTCCAGGAAAAAGTATGAAAATTACCCTTCTTGTTTCGGCCTGTTTTGGGTAGGCACCATGGCCAATCGAAGTTTCATTTCTCACATAAGATACTCCTTATTTCTTCCTTATACATTATAGGAGCTAAAAAGAAGGAGAAACGTCCTCTAAGAAGTTCAATTCATCGTCTTTAGCATCTTTGATGAATCTTCCTTTCATATGGACGGCGCTGTCAAATGTGCATTTGTGAATTTTTGACTCACAGAACTAGTGATTCTGACGTAGATTCTCATTTGACAGCGCCGTCCATATGAAAAATGCTGGATCCACCTCCCTCCAAGATGCTGAAGAACGTTGATTTAACTAATTCGAGGATGTTTCACCTACTCTCACACTTCTTGAATGTTCAAGGAAGGTATAAAAAGTATCCTGTGTGAGAAAAGAAACTCCATGCCTACCCAAAACGAGCCGAAGAAAGAAGGTTGATTTTCATATTTTTTCCTGGAATATCTCGAAAGATATAAGTTGGTGCATGTTTTTGTTGTGAAATTTGGGTTCCTGAGGTCGAAATACGTGAGTACCAAGAAAAAAATCGAAAAAAACCCATCGCATGATAAGTGCAAAATTACCGATGATGTAGTCCAGCAAAGCCTCATGGTTACGATGAATCGCTTGCCACACATTTTTTCCTGTCTTTCAGTTCAAGTGCTATCGATCAGTATTGTAACTACGAGAATGCCTTCAATACTTGATGACATTTCAGATAGGTAGGATAATCACCGATGAGTTAAAACGTTAATAACATCCTTACGGAAGCGCTCCTCTTTTCTACCTTTTTAATAATACAAATCGATTGGAAAATGACCGTTTGATGAAACAACAAAATAATCGTTCATGGCAGTCAATAACTTCTGGATGAGAAATTAATACTTACAGGGACACAGTTCAAGTATTCGACCTGGTTAGGTTGAGTCGAATCTCTTTCCGCTATATTTTCATCAATAAAGTAATGGCCTGAGATATCAAGAGGACTGAAATCAGAAGACTGAAAATAAAATCAAATATCACTCAATTGATACACCACACCCGATTAAGTGATGGGTGATCAGAAGTGATTTAATTTCTTCTGTTTTGATGAGGTTGGGTTCTTTTTCAGTATCTATGAACTCATTGTATCTCCAACCGGTCTATATGATGACAACTTCAAATACTGTATCAGCGGTGGTTCAGGAGGAATGAATGAGGGTCGTCCTCGGATTCGATTTCTCTGTCACCAAAATCATGTCAAATCATTTCTCGTGAAATAAAGAATTTCGTTAAATACTGTCTTAAGGTCGATCAAGGAGGTGGTGTATATTGATTTTCCATATCTGTGGGATTTTCTCTCCTCGATTCTGAAAATAAAAATGTAAATTTTGATAATTATTGCAATATATTTGTAGTGAGGACAGATTTATGAGCCACACAAAATGTCACTATACACTATACAGAGAAATATTTGAATATTTATATATGAGAATATTTGTCAGTGGCAACAAGAAATGTTTCAACACAATGTTGAATGTTGCGAATTTCGTGTGTTAGAACGAACAATCGACATTTCGACCAATCCTGTAAAGGAAACTTTTCCGAGTGGAAATGTTGAGAAAAATTCGTTCAGTCCGACCCTGTTCGACTATGAAAATAATTGGAAAATAGTGCATAATTGCAAGATTTTCCAGATGTCGTTTCGTTCGCCATTAAAAATTTAGCGTAATTAGGTGAATAGAAAAGTAGAAAAATAACAAAAGTGGTTAGGGTCAGGCGACTGCTAGAATTAGATCCCATTATCATTAGTATAGTTCACAAAGGCTTCATTTATATATCCTTGTGATGTTTGTCATGTGATTGTGTTATTGAAATGGATTTCAGACAATTTTACCGCGTATGATGTTATTCTAACATTAGAGAAATTATACTCGACCTACAATCATGAATACTATGTATAACTCATTATGAACATTGATCTCAATTGGAGAAAGATATTAATTCGCATGAAATCGATTCTTCGTAATCTACTCTCACATGCAAAGAAACGCAACAAGTTAATATTTGCTGAAATCTTAATTCAATGCTCATAAAGTTCCCACCAAACTCAAGATATGACCAATTCCAACTTGCAAATTTCATATTTCGGTCGATTCTGGCGTATTCGTCTTCATACAGGGTTTATCAGGAAGTTGTTGTGTAACACTAATTTTCCAACACGCTATGTGATAATTTCATACCCAAATTTTCAATTAATTTTAAGAGCGAGATGAACTTGTCTCCCAACAGTTCACTTTGAGAAATGGTATTTTTGACGATGGTGTTTCACTGGTTGGTCTCCTCCTACTGAGAGTTCGTATTCATAATCACGTCCATCTTCAACATGAGATCTTTCGCGCAATTTCCAGTCATCAAATTACTGTCATACTGTCATCAGGGTAATAACGAGCACAGTCACATCGTCAAAAAATTATCATTTCTGAAAGTAATCTATTGGTTCATTTCGCTCTTACAAGTAGCCAGAACCTGAACACTCGAACCAAAAAACAGAATGTAAGAAGGGAATGTATCTCGAAGAAATGTATTCTGAAAGATTTCAGCTGAGATGTTGGTCCATGGGGTGTTTTAATGTTAGGGTGGTACAACATTGTTTCAATTAACCCTGTATAACGACTACTATGCCAACATTCATCAAGAGACTAGATATACAAGTTGAAATTTAGTCATTTCAACTACAGTCTGCTAAAAGAGTTATAATATGAAATTTCAGTATCTATCATTTTGTTGTTCTGTAAGGGAGATTGTAAGGGAGATTGTCGGCGCTGTGCTGTGTGGCGTATTGGTTTTTTGATATTATTTCCAATGTTACCTAACCAATACGCGAATCACGTGCAAAAAAATTCAAAAAGCTCGGACAATTCTTCGTTATTATTAAATATTGCCATAGGCTGAGAATATTACGTTCAATTCATAATGTTCTATGATTGCATATGCTGATATCTGTTTTCCTTTGTTTCAGGTGAGTTCACTTCAATATCAAGTCAAGCCCATTATCTTTAGGAGAGTCAAGGGGATGGTGGTAAGTTGGATGAAAAAAAATTGGTAATCCTCAGTGATCCGTTAGTGATTTTTTTTTTTCGAAAGAACAGGTATATCCGTCTCGAATAATACCCTGCTCATTCTATCATCAAATATGACATTCTTCAAACTCCATTCAACCAAAATATCATGTTGATGAAGAGATTGAACCAATATAAACTAATATAATATGTATAGATCAACTGGTGTACATTTTTCGAACATCCAAAATCCAAAATCACTGAAAGCTATAATGCATAGGTATATCTCCTACTGCTGGAAGAACTAAATTCTAACGAGTAATAAATTACGTGTTAAAAGCATAGATTGATATAGAGATAATACCTCCGTTTTTTTATGGGTAATTTATTTTCGAGCTGTTGAAATTACTTGCTTTGTCTTTCTGTTGATAACTAAGTTGAGGAAGATTGATAATTGAATGTCTATGTTCCTTATCATTGTCCAAAGATTCACCATATACGATTTCAGTCTTGACATGATTTCAGTTCTGCTATTCTCTGATGGCAAACTTTATTGAACTTCCATCACTGATAGCATTATTACGAACATCAAAAATGAGAGAGGTTTTCGCTCATATGTTTTCATACCTTGAATCAATTATTATTGATACCCCTGAAGCTGCGATAGCAATCATTGAATCGATGAAATCAAGAGCCTTCAGCAATAATAATTTCTCCTGATGGAAGTGGGTACTTTTGGTATAAATGTTTCTGAAATGATATGTTTTTCAACTGTAGATAATATACCAACTGTAAGTATTTATACGACGCACCACTTACCTAATCTAAACCAAACATGAAATGAGTATTTATCCATGATATGTTGAATAAACAAATGATACAAGCTACTTCATACCTGGAATGCTGATCGATTATTGTTTACTCATTTTCTAACTACATATACATATACGTATAAGAACATTTTTGATATCACACTAGAAAAATAATTTTAAGTGTTTCTGAAGTATTAATTACCGAAGAAAAAAAATCGATAGGGAACACACAGGTTATGATATTGTCGCAATTGAGTTCAGTTTGCTGGGAGCGTCTTTTTGTCTCGAATGAACTGTGGTAACAATCAGCCTCAGTCAGAAAAACCACCTAAGTTGAGCCACCTAGTTTTCATAACTCACATAACAAAATTTCTCAGTTGCAAGAATTAGTGAATCGTTTGGTCGTTCATAGTTACGAGTGTTTTATAATGGCTAGAAGTCTCAGTAATATTTGAATTGATTTGAACATAGTTTCAATTGCATTGGATAAGTCTCGTGACAGAGCACCATATATAACGCAATGTAATGTTATACACTGAAAAATCAGCCCGTCAGGTTTCAGTATGATATGAAAAACAATCCTCATATTGAATCCCCTGTATCTGCTGTGAATAGCAATTACGGATTTGAAGCGCGATTGTAAAGATTGTACCATGCCTTTGTCAGATCGAAATTGGAATATGCATGTTCGATTTGGCACCCATTTCATCAATTTCATTTGTAAAGTGTCAAACGGCAAATCATTTCTTCAAATGCGGTAATGAACCCTAATAATGCATTAGCTAAACCTGCCATGAATAGCTTGGGCTCTCATCCCGATTGTCAATCCACAGTGTTTCTTTTGATACTCATCAATAGTATCATCAGTGCATGTACCAAACATTTCGCGGAATCTTAATTTTTTTCTGCCTTGGCAATATTTTAGAGTGCTTGATAATTATCATCTCCCACACTAAGAACAAATATTTTGGAATACCCGCCTCTCCATAGAATATGTATACTGATTACTTTAATTCATCGAATAATCAGCCAGACATCTCTCATTGTTCTATCTTTGCGATTACATCATTATATCTCAATTAAGTTCATATAATTCTCTGTAATTCAAAGAATCTCTGTATTTAGCCAGAGTAACTCATGATCCTCTGTTCTGTATGTTGGTTGTAACCTATAGAACAGTGTAACAATAAAGAAATCGTTTGGGTTCATGAAACCACGATGCAATTGAAACTTCTTTTCAGATCGTAAGTATGGCTTCACTTGAGTGAGACACAGGATCTTAGCGATGGCATCAAACCTATGCTTGCTTCAGAGATACCAAGTCTTTCCTGATGCTTGCAACCTCCAAACTTTCAAGAAAAATTCCAACACCTTCCTTCTTTCCCAAAATTCCACCGCTGGCTAACACGATGTTCCTCGAACATTATAGGTTTCCCTTTCGTGTTGTCCACAGATAAAAAAAAAATATAGACGTAACATTTGACAATCGACCCTAACCTAACCTCCCGTCTTATTACACAAAAAAAATCCTCTTTGAGTAGGATTCGAACCCTGAGCGTCCACTTGAAAAGCACGCTTGCTCACCATAAGACTATCTAGCATATGTATGTAGGTGTCGCTGCTTTCATTTATATCACTGTGAGAAAATCATTTCTAATGTACAAACGTTCCAAGAGTAGTTCCATGAAGTTGCACCTGTAACAAAATATCAACAAATTGCTCATAATACAGAAAATCGACGAAGAAAAATTGGAATTGAGAACGCTCAGACGTTTCTGCTCTCTTGATAGTCATTTCCCGCCGAATCCGTCTTGGAAATGGAATCAGGAAATTTTCGTATGGTTGAATCATGGTTGATACGACATACCCTATCGCGATAAAGCTCTCCTGAAACAAATATCCGAATTATCCCGTTCTCGATAGGAGGTGATTTAGTAAAAGTTTCACTTCAATAAATAAATGAAAGCAACTAAAGGAACCATGGATTATCACATCCCTTGTCATCCACCCGCCATTGAAGAATGTCACCTCCGGCTTGAATTCGAAATCAATATCCAAGTATTCCAATGCTCGTCAGCGCTTATGCTGCTGTAGCATGCAGAAGGCCTCTCGGAAGTGTTCGCGATGGATTTTTTCGGAAGCCGACGCCTCGATTTGCATACGAGCGCGCAATACCGAGAGACGAATTTCAGGAATGCCCTTGTTCACCCACGCCACATCCGGACTTCTTTTTTCGTTTCCGGGGGTAGCGATAGGGAATCCGAGCAGTGGCGGTGGATCGAAAGAAATGCATCTGTCAGGCTGATATGATGGACTGTGGAGTCCAAAACGTGCCTTCTTGATCACATTCTTCATGATAGCCATTGGAAAACTCCTCTTCATCGTTTATCTAGTGGTTATTATTGTGATTGTCACGACAGTGTATAGTTGGATTGTTTGGTCTTGCAGAGATATTATGATTCATCCTAAAATGAGTGTAAGGTAGGCAAGAAATCGGTGATTTTCCTCCTCATCGCCGAACAGAAATCAGATACTTCCAATCCCTCTCATGCACTAAGAATGGAGGTGATCATATTTATCGAGACGATAATATAATTTCTACTGCGGATTTTCATGAAATAACAACTCAGAATGTAAGCCTATAAGTCAATCTAGATTGAATGAGAATAAGAGAATGTGGAATTCTGAAAATCAAAGATTGAAAAGATGCAAAACAACAGATTCTTTCAAATATTCACACGTCCAAAAATGATGGATATAGTTCTTCTTATCATGGTTTCTTAGAATCCATTACTAAATATGGGATAATTTCATGGGGAGCAGCAAATAAAACGGTCATACAACCGTTGATATATAGTTATTGAGAAATTGTTCCTTGAAATTATATTGAAAAAAAATGAGAGGTACCCGTCCCTGGATTTATATATTGAAATAAATTTACCAAACATCTTGCAAATCTATATAGGAGAATTGTCCATGAATCCATTAATATAATAATAATGACCAATTAATCAAACATTGCTATAATACCAGGAATAAACAATCGAAACATAAAGAAGTACCACGAGCCGAAAAAAAACCTAGGCCCTAAAATGCCTACCAAAGTCAATAAGAGAAGATATCGAAATAAACGTTGTCTGTAAGTTCTTCGAGGAGGTGGTACATTCATTTTTCAGCTTTTCATGGGATTTTTTTCTCCTCGTTTCTCTACTTATCTTGGTGGACGTTTCGGGAACGAATCTGCTCCCGTTTTCAACACAATTGAAATATTTTTCTCTTCGTAAAATGTTTCAATGTTTTCGATTTTGACACTGAAAGGTGACAATTTGGTGGACGGAGGAATTCTGGTTACAAAGTGTTTTTATTTATTGATATCGAATTTTCCATTTTCATATTCAAGTTTCAGAAGTGGATGCCAAGTTCTATCTATATCAACTGATCAAGAAGCAATATTATTGTCTCCGTTCAGGAAGAACTTGGCATCCACTTCTGAAACTTGAATATGAAAATGGAAAACTCGATATCAATTAATAAAAACACCTTGTAACCAGAATTCCTCCGTCCACCAAATTGTCACTTTTCAGTGTCGAAATCGAGAACATTGAAACATTTTACGAAGAGAAAAATATTTCAATTGTGTTGAAAACGGGAGCAGATTCGTTCCCGAAACGTCCACCAAGATAAGTAGAGAAACGAGGAGAGAAAATCTCATGAAAAGCTGAAAAATCAAAATAAACGTATTTAGAGCGAAGGTTAGAGAGTGGATATATAAGTTAACATTGAACAAATGTGGAGATTTTTTTAGCCAGCGGTACACTTAGAAATATTTAATCAAATAATTTCATAATTTGCACCAATTCCCAGGTTGAGCATATATTATGCGTAGACTATAGTTATAAAATCCAGCAAGGCCATTCAACCTTGAATTATATGTATTTTTATTTTTTATTTATGTATAAATTTATGGGATCTGAGAAAAATGTTATCATATCATCATTCACATACTGTTTTGAATATCACTAAATGAACACCCATCTTCAAGTCTGTGTAAACAGACTTTTTTGGGGCTCATCAAGTGCTTATTCTATAATTTCAACCTGTCTACCTTAATTATGATGGATCCTGTATGTAATGATTACTGTTGAATAAATACTATTATTATTATTACTATTATTATTATTACCTTAACAATATATAAATTTCGATGAGTCAGGGTAAAAATTAATGATGTTCATCATTCCAAGATCAACTGAGAGCTTGTGGCAGAAGAGAAAAAAATAATTCTCCCTCCGAACCGAAACCAATGATGTGGCCCGTCCCACAAACAGGAATTTTGCGTTCCTCCTTGCCTTCTGAGAAATTAATGAGGCCACCAATCTAGAGTCGACTGCAAAGAGAATTCCTAACGAATGTAAATTGCGGTCGCAATTATGCGAACAAGTGTTTATTAATTAAGTGAAGTGCGTTTGACGTCAGACTAAATCTTGAAAAAATACCGTCATTAGCGGCCTCCGACAGACTAGAGGAGGACTGAACAAGAAAATTACACTGTAGCATTATGTTTCATGACAGGAAAAATCACTTTCTTCTTCGTGAGAATGGTTCATCAATGAATCCATCGATATGAATACTTACCTCAAGTACGAAAAAAAAAAAAAATAGCTCAAGTGATGATTGAAATTTGGATGTTCCTTTCTTGTTTGATTCCCCTCGCTATGGAAAGCTTTCGAAATGAATGAGTGAGATGTTATCGAAACGTGACGAAAAATTAAATTCGAAAAATATCGAGGCTGCTCTATAACTTTATATTCAACCTTTCCTCTCATATAGCATGCTATTCATCATTAGAATATTTCACATAACACTATACTCAGAGCTACCACGAATTTTTTCTTCAAATTTTTACAATTCCACGTTGGAAATTAATGGATTTCAGTTGAAATCTTGAACTTCGAGCATTGAAAAGCAGACAAATCTACGTGCAGAAATGATCTTACTTGCAGGTCTTGGGACGAGAACACATTGAAATTTCAATAATGAAATATTCATACGAGATACAACTTTCATCATTCGACAGATGATAAATCGGATTCTTACCTTAGAGTAACATAATATGGATTCTCTTCGTGCCTGCAGATTTAGATGAGATTATCGTATTGGCGGAGTTGACGAGTCTGATTGAAAACAAAAAGTACCACTGCTGCTCTCGATGACGCATTATCTAGATCCCAAACGGCGTCAGACCATGCAGTCTTCGCACACCCAAGGTGTTCATTACCCGGGATTATTTATTTATGGAAATTCCGCTAATTGGGGTTTTGTTTTTACAACTCCACCAGTTCGTTCCGCCTCACAAATATCCGTGTAAATGTTGATGTGAGACGGTCCGCTCTCCTACATCCTTCAATTATGGAGTGCCACTCAAGTGTAAGTGTGCGAGTACCTGTAATTAGGCGATCAATTAGAGCGGGGGGCTTTTAATTGAATCAACCGACGACTTTATCTGTCGGAATTTATGAGGCTTGTATCATTTACAATTCTGAGTGATGGTATCTAGAGCGATTTGTTTGAGGAAATGCATTCATCGTTGTTTGATATCTACAGAACGTGGAACATTTATTTCGGGGTCTCTTTATCCGTATTCATCGGGTGATTTCATCCGGACTTTTTTTTTCTTGTGAAGTGCTGTCCTTGATGACTTTTTGCCCATCAAACTGGATGTATACAGGAGTGGTAACACTAAATTTTGCTGGAAAGCTATAATGAAACTGCTTACTGGGTATGACAGCTGATGATTATAATTGTCAACTTAAGACATGAAAAGGAAAGCTTCTAGTTCGAAAATACAGTTTGATGTTCATTCGATTGAACCAAGTACAAAAACCATTCATTCAGGAGTGTGAATTACTATGAGACAATTCAGGAGGCGAAACACCACGAACAAGCCTCTATGCACAGATTAAAAAGCAAATTTACAGTAAAACGCTCCTCACAAAACTAGGAAATGCAGTGCCTAGTACTCATTCTGTAAGAGTATTTATGATACTCGGAGGATAATATAGATGTTTTTAACGTTGAATTCTTGGCCACCGGATTCACGGTTCGTCAAACTATCCCACTAAATGTCATCATGAACTGTTGAATTATACTCAAATCAGATTGGATCCAACATATTTGCGATTTTGCATTCCTATATTGATCTTAGCACCAAAATACTGCTGGAGAATCTACACAAAGTTTTGAATGGAGTTAATTTCAGTATTGCAAACTGAGATATTTCTGGCTGAAAGATATTCTGTTGTTTCACCCCTTCTCCTGATTTGTCACTCGTCTTCTATAACGCAATTTTTCATTCACACAATTTTTCCTAGCTCTTTTGTCTTCGTTAGAACTGAGGTGATCAAAGAAAGTAGGCAGTATGACCAAGAGTAGATAAATGCTTTCTGAGCATACGGTTAGAAAACTTGACGAAATAATCCTCTATTTTTGTTTCTCCAATTCTTTTCAACTATTTCAATAATTTTTATCAAGGACAGATTCATGATCTTCCCCAAAATGTCAAAACGGGAGCAGATTCGTTCTCGAAATGTCCACAACTAAGGTAAATGGAGATTATGATATTTGTTTGAAATAGATTTTTCTCTTTTCCAGAAAGAAAAATGAGAACGAGGTGTCACTGACAAATAGAGAATTCCTCTTTTAGGTATCGGAAGGTCAAATTTCAAATTTTGGGGCAGATATTAAATCCATCCTCACTACAAATGCATTGAAATAATTATTATAATAACTATCAATTTGGATGAATAATTAGAAACGAGGAGAGTACATACAGTATTCAGCTTCTAGATGTTATAGCGATGTCCCATTCTGGTTAAGATCCAAACACGTGACCCGAACACAACGAGTCATGTGTTTTCCAAATAATATGGGCTCAT
Organism: Gastrophysa polygoni; assembly: GCA_963576655.1. Classification (NCBI taxonomy): domain Eukaryota; kingdom Metazoa; phylum Arthropoda; class Insecta; order Coleoptera; family Chrysomelidae; genus Gastrophysa; species Gastrophysa polygoni. The sequence continues at coordinate 5,729,388 of OY755086.1, read as the reverse complement.
TCTTTACCGTTGAAAAATTCTATTCAAAGACGAAATTCTTCATCTCACGAGTGGCATTATAAATATTCAATGCCAACTCGAGTATAGCAGAATATGTTCAGGTAATACCCGGAATTGGATGTCCAATTAGGATTTATGAGAGGTGAAATTGGTTGTTGTTATCATTTATAATTTGGAGTGCGATGTTATCAGAAACGATTTGTTTGAGGAAATGAATTTATTACTCGACAATAAAGGTGCGAGTGATTTGAATATCGCAGAGATATCAAAAACACCTACTCGAAATCCGTGTAGTAAGTATATAGATATCTTGGAAAAATATCGCTGATATATAAGCTAACGAGATCGGAACCCCAATGAAATACGTGAAATTTGATTATTGTAGTCATTTTAAAGAGAAAGGTCGTGTTGCAATATCAATAGTATTCGCCATTTTGTGGTTCTTGATTCTAAATATCATTACTATGTCGCTATTATGATTTTAAGTATACGGGCCAGTTATCAATAATATACATGGAATATCTCTCGAGAACAGAAAAGAAAATAAAAATATTCTGAGACATGGAAATAGTATGTTGTACCGCGAGAGATACACAGTATACTTTTTCTTCGAACGGCATCACTTGTCTTCAATTTTTACAGATTTCAATGGGATTTCCTTTCCTCGTTTCATTTGAATGAAAATCCCGAAATGATTCAGACTTTTTCCAGTAATCAATCAATCAATCAGCCAATCAAGGCATACTTCATTGTCTAGGAAGTAATAGTACGTACTGACAAAATAACTCTTCAAGGTGGAAACAGACTTGCGTAAATCAACAGGGAGAGTTAGAACCACAAACAAGTTAGAAGTCATTATTGTAATATTATTATTGTGATATCACTATTACTTCATTATATTAAAATGATATGACGCCGTAGACAATCCACTTAGGTTGTATAATACAGGGTGTCCAAATTAAAACGAAACAAGCTATGCATTTTACTGAGAGATCAAGGAACTCTTTATGTTATATTGGATACGACAGGATTTGAAGAAACACATAAGGCACTTCTTAGGTGAACTTCGTTTTTACTTCAAAATGAGAAATAGTGATGAAAGGGAAAGAAGCGTTGATTTCCATCACTAGCCGATTATTTTCATAAACGTGTTTTCTCGAGAACTACTGCATTGAATTCCAAAAACAAGGAAGCGATGGTGAGAGATTTCGATTGCCTTCAAAATAATGTATCACTTGACCCCTCATCTCATTTGAGAATCAAGGGTTGGAGATCACCTCTCCGAGGGGTTTGAAGTGAAAAAGTTGAAAACATGTGCAAAATATTTTCCCCTCGAAATGAAAATCGACCGGCTCGAGCATTTTTTTTTTCTGAGAACGATAACTGTGTCAAATCGGCCTTGTTTCGTTTTCATAGGGCCACCCAGTATATTCGTTTCTGCTGGAATCACTGCTTTCCAATGCTCCATTTCGGTTGTTCATTGTTTTTTTTTACAAATTTGACATATTAACAAAACATCATAACCTATCGACTTTTGAAACCGAGTGGTAGTGTCATTATAGTAACGCATAATATAGGGACGCCCATTGGATTCCGTATAAAAATACATTTGTATTTCTAAATTCTCCAAGAACAACGTGCCACTTTGAGTATTCGAATGGGAAATTACGAGAGCAGTGACATTTTTAGAAAATCTAGAAAAAATTAATGCACTACCTCCTCGATTAACCTAAAAACAGTATTCATTCTCATGATCTTTCAGATATCCATTTGCAAATGTGTAACATACAAAGTACTTATTTCATTATCCTACTCACTCTTACTTGTATCATCACTTCCACCACAGATAGCCTTCGACTTTATGGTATCTTTTTTTTTTGTAAAAGGTGCATATTTTTGACTACGTTGATAATATCAAATACACGTTTATTATTTTTCATTATTCATCGAGAGCTGTCATCAGAAACTTCATCAGGAATTTTTTTTTCTCAATTTGTTGATAATCTAAACTTCCTCTGGAGGGAGGAAATGTATCGCGCCGTTGCCGAAATTCGGAGCAGCTCCCAGCTCCTCTTCCATTTCTTATCTCCGAGTCGCGGACGCGAAACTAATCCTGTGTCTCCGCCACGCGCGATCCCGCCGAGACAGGCGTCGGGGCGCTTCTCGACGGCCGCGGACTCCGCTACCCGGCGCCAGATGTCCGGCGGAGTCTCGGGCGCTTCGCGAAGCGGCCGCCAGGCTGCAGCACCTCCTTGCCGTCGCAGGAAGCGCTTTCACTCCGCGCTCTCCGGAAAAACAGCAGGAATGTGTGTGTGCCGGACACACGTGGTAGTCGCGTGACGGTGTTGCCGACCCTGCTGATATTTCAATAGATCTACGGAATTTCATTGCAGGTCGATTTTTATTGAGAATTTTTGGGATTATAGGTTTTCCTTTCGTGTTGTCAACAGATAAAGAAAAGATGGTGTTTCATGGCGGGAAGGAAGGTGTTGGAATTTTTCTTGAAAGTTTGGAGGTTGTAAGAATTAGGAAGAACTTCACTAGGCAAAGGATTCCACAACTTTGCCGTTCTATCGATGAATGATGCTTGTTATAGCGATGTTCGACATGTCTATTACATGATCGAAAGTTTCATGCCATGGTCCATTTCTGTCTTTTGATGTTGGTTGGTATTTTGAATCCAATCACATGTCAATTCTTCAGATAATAGAATACTTTTCCATTTATATGTTGAGAGTGTTTTGGAGAGGAGACTGGTCCAAGAGGCAGATCTACCAAACAATTGAATTTGAAGACAATTGAAGATTGAAGAGACAATTTAGCTTAACTCTAATATAATCTCACAATTGCCTCTCCATCACGAGTATTTAATTATTATTTCTGAAATGGATGTCTGAAAGATATTTATCTACAGAATATCCACTAATATTCAGTAGTGTATAAGTCGTCACATTTTTCCAATTCGAAACTAGTTTAAAAGCAGCATATCATAGTAATATTGAATACTTTTTTGAATGGTCTGGTAAAGTAAATAGCAGGATTCATAGGAATTTTACGATCATTTCTGACTTGATAGAAATAATCCTCAAGACAATCCTGATTGAAAAGCTCATTCAAATGAAACACTATTAAAAAAAGGGCCGTCCAATCTCATCTCATCTCAATCTCATATGGAACTTTCTAGTTGAAAAAGTTCAAATATAAATTCTGTCTGAAAATTCGGAATGCCTTTCAGTTCGTGCACCTGGAAACATGATATCTGAATTACTTGAATTGAGTGCATCGAAGAATTTTTTCTTGGACTTCTTCAGATTCCTTTTTGGAAAAATATTTTAACATATATGTTCTTTCTTGCATGTGATTTTTTTCCATCACATTTGGTCGAATTTTCAACTTCTGTCTATCGATTTGTGCTCTTTTTATTATTTCCATCATTCCTCAATTTTTGTGCTACTCATATATTCACGAAAGATCATGAAATTTCGATGGTGTTCATAAAAAATATTGACATTTTCATTGCGAGAAAAAAAATAAACAAATCCATAGCATTCTTTCTGTGTAGCGAGTTGTCGACGCTTGCTTTGCAAGATATCTCAGCAGGCAAGCTCGTATACAGAAATATCGCGTGCAACAAAGCACGTGGACTGCCGCTAATATATTGCTCAGCTTGAATTATGTTGTTGCCATATGCATATATTATATACGAATATAATATTCACTCATCTGATGGTGTTTGAAATGATGCTACGCCTTGCTGCATCTCTGAAGGATTAACTTGATGTATTTGAATTTTATGCTCCACTTGAGAATCATGCTATTACATTATCATAATGATGGACGTAATCAACGCAGATTCGCATCGTTTTTCTCGACTAATCATGATATACCGATTGTCCATCTGAATTGTGCAGTGTGTATATCTTCAAAGCAGGAGAATGATACTGTGTCGATAAGTTTTCGCACAAAATGGGCGATTGAGTGTTTTATGATTGTTTAATCCAGGATAATTGTGATCAGGATCAGGAGGAACAGAATTTTTCATTCAAATTGGTTTCATTCACTCTTATAGTACAACTTTGATTGCCATGGCCTGCCTGTTCTTAACTTGTATACAGTCTTGAAAATGTTGATTGATAAGTTTGAGAAGATCTCCAAGGAAACAAAATCAGACACAACGATATTTTTTTACGATTATGCACAAAGTTATCACTCTCTACTCTGTTCACAGCACGAATAATGAGTTACTTTCAGCCCTGGAACATAGAATCGAATTGTTTATTACGAAATCAATATAATATTATCAGAAACCATACATCAAATTGCTCAAATTTGTGGACACTAGCGTTGTTGCTCTAACATGGCTGTGAGCTTCATGTTTCGTGTGCATGATAAATGTTCAATTTTGGCACTAGTTACACAATTACTATTTTGGCGGCTCAGGATCTCCACACTCATATAGCAGATTATAAACAATTCTCATCGTAAAAAACAGAAGCAGTTCACAATATAAAGTGGACAAAGGCGATACCGCCAAAAAATGGTTCAAGAGCTTTCAGAATGGACATGAAGATCTATTTCTCTGGCTTCATCTAGGACACCTCGAAATAGATATGGAAGAAAAAAATCCTCATAGAAATGGATCCCAGATCAAATTCACGCGATGGCTATCAGAGCCTCTCATAAACTGCAGTAAGAAACAACTTCCTACTTAAGGGAGGTCATGAAAGCGCCCTCGCATATTTAATCAACTGAGAAATTATTTGTGTACGGGTTATTCAGTTGCCAGCCTGCAGCGTATGCATTTTCACAACGAATCTAGAAAACGCGCCCAACTGTCAAACTCCTCAACTAGAAAATAAAAATGTACCCACTCACTTCTTTATGTAACTGTTGGAGTAAGAGGAATCTTGAAAACTAGACAAAGATGGACAATCCGTGTTGTAGAACAATATAAAAAACATTTCGGGAATCATATCTTGTAGATAGTAGCCAGTAAGCGAAGATGAATCTTTATCAAAAACAGCGAGCTGGTGCGCCTGACATCGGTTAACTCTCGTCCCCCACAAAACAAGACATCGAAGAGGACCTGAGGAATCCGAATCGTCGCCGACGAGGAATTTTGTTGAACGTGAATGATAGCATTGTGGAATCGTGTACACTCCAAGTGGCAATAACTAACCAACCGATACCACTTGCTAAAATATTTATATGGCGATAGATGAGGTATAATACGTCGTCGAGATTCGTGAGTCGATATCGCTGCTTTACGGGTGTATCGTCGTGGGTTAGACTATAGACTCTAGATGCTAGGTAACGATTGCTGGAGAGACCATCTGCACTCTCGGCTTGGTGAAATCCTCGCAGGTTGTCGATCACATCGATGCGGAATGAGCTTTTTACGGGACACGATGTGTCTGCAGACGTCTCTTCTATTTACCGTGGATGGAAAGTTTGAGATGAACGCAAGATTTCACGTAGCGATCTTACAACACACGGAGATCAATGATTTATATATGGAAACTTCGCTGGGTCATCACAAACATTCACAAACATACACCGAGAGACTGTTTTCGACTGTTTGGATTTGTAGGTAACATTTCTTAACGTTATATTTTTCATCGAAAAGTTTCAAAGTAACCTTAAGTATGGAGTTTGATAAGAGAGATTCAAAGCGATACTTTAACATCATTTCATGCATTGTATATGAAATTGAATTGAAGCAGCGATTCTCCACAATCAGCGGGAGCAACATAATTAAATTCGAGCAAAAATAGGAAAATCCAAAAAGAATTATCTTGTGTCCTCTTCGCATACCATACAGTATGTGTAAGATTGGTTCAGCCTTTATTGTTACATCTTCAGAAGATGTAACAAAGATTGTAGTCGTTTTTCACTCCTTTCTTGCAGGGCCTACAGAAATTGAGGTAATTGGTGGAGAGGTCAAGTCATCTTCTATATAGTCATCCTCTATAGCTATATCATCTTGGATTTCACGTAGCGATCTCACAACTCACGTAGATCAATGATTCAAACATTCACAAACACACACCAAGAGACTGTTTCAGACTGTTTGGATTTGTAGGTTACATTTTTTAACAATATATTTATTATAGAAAAGTGTCAAAGTAACCTCAAGTATGGGTTATGGATCAGAGAGATTCAAAGCGATACTTCAACATCATTTCATGCATTGTATATGCAATTCAATTGAAACAGCGATTCTTCACAATTAGCGGGAGCAACATAATGATAAACTTGGAACAAATTCGAGCAAAAATAGAAAAATCCTAGAAGAATTATCCTGTGTCCTTTTCGCATACCATACAATGGGTATGATTGGCACAGCCTTTGTAACATCTGAAGGTTGTTGTCCTCCTTTACCTCCTTCTTACACGGTCTACCGAAATTGAGGTAAAGTCATCCCCTACAGTCCCAGCTATATCATCTTAGATTTCTGGGGGAATCATCGATAGTTGGAAAATTTTCTCCGCTCCGTCCGATACTCTCTGAGTTGTAGCCTCTTGTCTCTTATGTGAGAACTACAGTTAACTGTTATCGAAGATTGTTCTGACCCGACTACTGGAATCATTTTCAAGATAGGTCCCGAAAGAGGTAACAACCCGTAGTTCTACAGGAGCTCTAGATTTTTTATCACCACTCCCTACAACCGTCGTTCACCACTAAAAGTCGAGCGGTGTTTTGCATGGACCTCAGTTGAAAAGCCCAAAAAAAACTCTCACTGTTACTGTTTCTATCAATTTTAATGTAACCTCGTTTTACGGTACGTACTTGAACCAGTATCTGCACCATTTCTCATCAACCTGAGAATACTGATATCAAAATACAATTCTGGACCTAAGATAAGGTTGAAACATGATGTAACATATTTGCGAATCATTCAATATAATCTCCTTGTAGATTGTAGGTATTAAGTGTCAGAAAGTGTCAAATCCAAGAAAGAGATATTTGACGCCAGCAAGAACGATAATAAAATACTCAAGGAATAGGTACCAATACTTTTTCAGCTTCATTCATTTCCTCACAAGAAATTGAATTTTATTCGTTACGTGAATGGAAAGTTTCCTTCTCCAGGGTTATTCCCCATAACCGTAGGACTGATTAATTAGTGGAGGTGATGAATAGCAACTATCTTTCGGCGTTTATCGTGTTGAACGCTTATTGCATGTTTATTTTTGTGAGAGAGGGTGGACATGTGGCAAAGCCGAACACTGAGATTGTTGCTATCATTTATTATCACAGATGATAATACTACGAGGCGTCTCTACTTAGGATGAAAGCGTCGCAAACTCACTGAATGACTCTCAGGATGATGCCACTCGCCCGACCAACCAGGGTATATCGGTATTTACAATAATTCATGGAAACCCAGTGGTTGAGATGTGATTTCAATGAGATTGAGGGTTTTTTCCATGTGATTGTCATATTGTAAATATTTAGCAATTAACTGAACATTTCGGGCAAATTGTTTCAAGAGGTGATTCTCATGCGGCCTATAATAAAACAGAATATAGGAAATTCCAAGACGATAGATGTCACAGAAATCATCGAGACGCCCTGTTTAAAACGAAGGAGATAATTAGGATAATCATAAATACTCAAGGAATGGAAGAATACACAAAATATGCAAAATGTCCATTAGTAGGAAATACACCCACAATTTTTGTCCCCGTCCTTGATTTATTTCAGAATAATTCAGTTCAATCATTGATGACATGTATGTAGTATTCTCACAAGGTGTCAAAACAGAGCAAAATAATGAAGTTTCTCTCTATAAGAACTATACGAAACAATCCCACCTGATCACTGACATCATATCTCAGCACGTTATTGAACAGGCAATGAAGAGAAGATCTTTTCTGCATCTGATTTATAATCTATAAATTCATCCAGTCTCCAAGAAGAAACTTTTGTCTTCATCACACATCGTGCAGCTCCATATGATAGCCATGAAACAATCACCCCCACCTCCGCCATCGCACACTACGATGACAATAAGTTCCGTCGAAGTTACAGAAGAATCCTCAATCAAGCGCAATGCGAAAAAATGGAATTGTTGCAAAGCGGCAAGCTCGAATCGACTCGAAACTTACTTCGAGTCCGTTCAACCGCGCCTGCTATCCCCGCCAGTTGCCCCCACTCTCCAGGTGTCGCGTGGTGGGGGTGTTATCCCCTCCCGGCTCCGCCCCTTATTGGCTGTCAACATTATGCACAAAACAGTTGAAGTTCAAAGCCGGACCGGTTATGTTGTCTGCGTTAAGATATCACACGTTTTAATAGATTTAATTACCACCTGTATAGTTTTAATTTGAGCTTGTGTTATTGCAGGACTGAGTGTTGTGTGTTTGGAGGAAAGGAGTTTTCATTTTGTTATTGTGGATAAGTGTGTGTTAAAAGTGACTCAGGTGTTAAGGATTTATTTTGACACTGGATAGGAATGCTAACAGGTAATAAATATGCAAATTAAGAGGTAGAATCTAAGTAGGTGTGAAGGAAAGAAAAGTGTTACATTGTTCGGTTGAAGATTTTGCATGTTGAGCTTGAGGAGGTTTTTGAGTGGTACCGGCTTTGAAGGATTATAGAAAGGGTGGAGGTATCAAGTGAATACTCTTGTGGGTAAAGTCAGCGGATCTCCATAATAATGCAATTCATGGTTTCTTATCTGGAATCACTTAGATGTCGAAGAAATAAACAATCTTCTAATGATTGGGTATATACCTATACTTCATCAATATTATCTGACTGTAGTAGAGTACGGAAAGCTTTAGAATTGAAATCAAATTCAAAAGAAGTATTAGAAGCTAGAAAGAAGAAAAATGACGATATAATCTTCTATAATGTAAAAGAAGAATTCACAGTTAATGGGAAGTTTAAAATTCTTTCTTCAATCTGTTTGAATCGATAGAAAAATCAGTATCAGAAAGTAAAAAATATGATTTTCGAACAACAAAATGAAAAATTCAAGATGCAAATTGACGTAGAAACAATGATATCGTCATGTTAATTTCATACATTTTGTCATTTCATGTATCATTTTGATGCGACACTACTATATAGAAACAATTTGGCGATGACAGAAAATTAAGAATTAAACGAATGAAGTGCGTCTCCGAATCTTATCGATTTCTTGCTTCAGAAAAGCAATAATGGATTTGCAATTTGATTGATAATTACATTCGTCTCGACAGAAACACTTAGGATAACAAAAAGAAAATAAAGTAAAATATACATTTCATGAAATGATCAAGTGTAGAAAACCTGTTGACCAAAGTAGAACTATTGTACACATGGTAGTTAGTCAATAAATTTAGTGGTAAAGATGTTTTCAAATGGAACTATAGAAGAGATGAAGAGACTTTTTGTACTAATAGGATTGAAACTATAGATGAAACTGTGAAAGAACAGTTGACCGAAAGAAGAATGGGTAGTTAGTATGGAAGTGTGATGATGATAAACTGAGAAAAATTGTGGAATAATTGAAGCATAGTTACAAGGAAAGATACAAGTGTCTAGATCTTATCCGCATCGAAAGGTTGCCAGTTGACCACTAATATTAGTTGATAGATACGTTTGAGAAGGAGGAGGAGGCTGTAAAAAAAACAATGAACCTTCTGTCATTTAATTCACGAAGAAATTTCAATGATTGTTGATAATATCATCGTATATGTGAATAATTAAGCATGATATCCCATCTGAACCCTAACAATTTCATGTGATGATAAGCAATTATTGTACACGCTAGAGATAACCTTCAATTGGATACGGAAAGAAGAAATTGAACTATGCACGATGTGTAAAATCAGAGCGAGAATATCATCTTAGCAACTTCCCTTTCATCATTCTAATTTGGAAAGCATGGATCAGTATAATCTCTCGAATATGGGCACTTGATTATCGAAAAAATAATAAGATTTCTCATTTCTGATTCCATCCGCTTATTCTTCTATGCGGTTTCCTAGGTTTCATCCATTCCAAATGTCAGTGATGTTATTCAAAGTTCGATATCAAGAAATATTTGAGTGCAATGTGTTGAACTACCTATAATAAATCATTAGAATCCAAATACTAATCTTGTTCACTTATGAATACAATTTCGATATTATTTCTCAGCTCAATGTATTCCTCATTACTTTTCTAAAATAATAATGATGCGGCTACATGAAAAGAATGAAACTCTCCATATAAAATTGACACGAAAATAGCTCCGTTGGTATGAATAAACCAGAGACTAAAACCTACAAGTAGGTATTGTTAGCGAGGTAAATAAGTGACAATGGCACACGCAACCCTTGTTTCAGAGGATATGTTGCCGCGTCCGATAACAAAATCGAAACCCTCCAAACGAAGGGTCATAGACGTCTCTTTTGGGGGTGGGTTGATGTCCGATGTAGTTAACACATACAATCGTTCATTTTTCAGCTTTCAATGGGATTTTCTCTCCTCGTTTCTAAAAAATAGAGTAGAAGTTATTAAAAATTATTGCAATATATTTGTAGTAAGGACAAATTTAGGATCTGTCCCAAAATGTCACTGCGCTTGAAATTAAACCTTTAGATACCTAAAAGAGAAATTTTCTATTGGTCAGTGACACCTTGTTTTTGAAAAAAATTGGAAATACAAATATATTCAATGAGAATAAAACCTCTACTCATCTTGGTGGACGTTTCGGGAACGAATCTGCTCCCGTTCTCAACACAATTGAAATATTTCAACGGGAGCAGATTCGTTCCCGAAACGTCCACCAAGATAAGTAGAGGTTTTATTCTTATTAAATATATTTGTATTTCCAAATTTTTTCAAAAACAAGGTGTCACTGACCAATAGAGAATTTCTCTCTTAGGTATCTAAAGGTTTAATTTCAAGCGCAGTGACATTTTGGGACAGATCCTAAATCTGTCCTTACTACAAATATATTGCAATAATTTTTAATAACTTCTACTCCATTTTCCACAAACGAGGAGAGAAAATCCCAAGAAAAGCTGGAAAATGAATGTACCACCTCCTCGAAGAACTTACAGACAGTATTTAACATACAATTATGTCGACGAGCTCACTTTAGTCAAAATAATCAGACCTCGTCGAAGATTTAGAAAAGACCTTTGACACATTTGAATATGTAGCGAATTACTTGAAGGGAATATATTGGAGTTAGGAACTATGGACATAGGAGTTGAGCGACTATCATACTAGAGCTGAAATATGGCTGAAGATAGAGAGAATCTATCCTCTATATGTCATGTCATGTCACTGCTAAACAAGCTAACTAACAATCACTGCCATAATATCTCATCGAAATCTTCTCACCTCTCATTATACCTACTCATTTAGGAAAGCATTGAAGAGATTCGAATTCAACTTTCAAACTTTCAACAGTAGTGTTTTAGATGCATACCTCGGTATTTACTAATTTCAGTCAGTTTGCAGAAAACACTAAACGAATGATCCTTGTTGATAATGTGTACTCTCCGCCTATGGCTCTAACGGCTTGCATATTGTTTCTCTGGCCTTCAATTATGTTGGGGTAAAAACCGAAAGGGGGTGATTTGTCATTAATTTACTTGAGTTTTCTATCGATGATTCATTGATGGTGCGACATCTTTTAGTGAATCACGAGTAATGAATTTTCGGAGCTTTTGGGACAATTCCGTCGCCCGATTCGCTTAGTTATTTTTCTATGAAACGTGAGAAGAGGGTGACAAAACTGAGGATTATACTAATCACAGAGCATGAATCACGTAGATTAGTATCTTATGGTTCAGCTGATTGAGGTGAAACATCTGGAAGTGATATCGTCGTATAAAACATGTCTTCCATTGGAATATACACGACAAAGCACTATGCTACCATTATTCAAGATGTTAATATATATCTGATTTATATGTCCTTTATAATTTATTGATGGATATCATGCTACGATATGTGAACCAGATAATTCTGAATAACTATAACCAGAACAAGAAATACATGAGTATTAGCTGTGATTGATTCTGAATTTGCAAATATTTCCTTGCAGAATATAAAATGGAGTGGAACGAAAAATTAGGTATTCAATGGAACCAGACGAAAGTCAACTCAATATCATTGATATATTGAGAAGATGATAGACTTGCCTCACTCTCAGTATATAAATAAGATGTTTATTGCTCTGTACCTGACAGTGTAATTATACTTATTTGCGTCACTATATCAATAGTTCTTACTGTTATTCAACTCTCAATCAAGAACATTTCATTGTTCCTCATGATGAATATGGAAAAAATGTAATGAATTCAATTGTGTTCATTCCGAAAAGTTGGTGCTATGAACTTTATTTGATTGACCTAACTAAAATTGTCAGCATGGTCAGATTATTCAGCATTCAATGGTATTCCTTCGGAATTCATCGGATCTTCTGCTTCTAAAATGAGTATTCTATTTCACCTATAACGATATAACATTGGATATGGTAGGGTTGCTGGTACTGTCTTTTGGTGTCGATAGTCCAAGTTAACAGAATTGATATATTATATTCATATTCATATTTTGCTAGATTTTCTCGCCTAATAGTTGACAAAAAAACAATCCTGCCACAATCCCTAAACAACAATATATCCATTTTTATGTCACTAGTGAAGTTTTCGTTGACAGGTATTCACTCAAGGATTCAGTTCGTCTGGGAGATGAGGAAATATGAGACAAAAATACAGAATAGAAGTAATAGTAGCATCAACTACAACATTGAAATATATCAGCTACTAATAATCATCAATATTATTTAGTTCATTTCAAGTTTCACATTACTCTTTTTGTTCTTCATTTGAAATATTTGGCTCAAATTCAGAACGCTGATTGTAATGGAGAAGCATTGTAATGAAGTAACGTTATTATCTTTGTAATATATAATAATATTTCCTTTCGTAAAGGGTGTCAACGATAACTAAGTTGAACAATAATTGAGTCATTGGAACCTTATAACAATATCCTTGCAACAGCAGGAATTGTTATCGTTTTCGTTTATACAACTACTGTCAGTGCCTAGTGAAATCTCCACACAACCATATTTTTTTTTTGTTGTGTGCAATTTTGAGATACCTTCCGATACTTGGGATACAGTGGGAGTTCGAGTATTTTGGTGAGAGAAGTGGGAAAAAATAACATACAATATAAAACAATAACATTATTGAGTTTGAGGAGTTTGAAAACTATATCTCTAGGTGATAGATTGGACGTTATTCACTCTTGATGTGTTCATCGCAGAGGTATCATTCGTATCTATGTCATGATTTGTAGAACTTCGACTTGGTATAGTCACGTTCATTGAGTCAAGTTCAAATGAGTAGATACGCTAGATCAAGTGTTCAAGAAAAACCATCTCGACAGCTCCATGATATCTCATTCCTGATCTCAGTTATTCGTTTCGAAAAGAGGATATGAAAACCGGCAGACCATCATGAACGACAACAAAGTCTTTCCACCACCGGCGTATTTAGTTGTATCACTCCCGAAGTTTCGGTGAAACTTTCGTGGGAAATCGCCCCTTTCAGTACAGACCAAAGTTGGGGTGTCGCAGATTGAACAAACTCGGGAGAATTCGGAAGAACACAATCTGCGTGATGTCGACCTGGTTGCGTGTCGACCAATAATTACCTCTATAATCATTTCGAATTGTCATTAGGATTATTAGTAGGGAAACGCATATATTCGACTGATAGAGGGAAGGTCTTCTGATTGATTTAAAGTAACTCGAGATTGAGTTGTTTCTGAGTGGACAATCATTCATGTCTAGAAATCAAGGCTCAGATAGTTTTTATCAGGAATCAATCAGGGAAAGTTTGTTAGAATTTCCAAAACTCTTGCGAGATCATGTATCAATTGAAACTCTAAGGAAACGAAAATGAAGATCTGAAAATATCATCATTCATAGGGTTTATGTCGGTCTAGACGAAGCTAGGAGAAATCATGACTGAGAGTGAACATCAGCATGAATGCTTGATAATATTTACAACCATACACAAACAAGGATCGCTATTAGCAAAAGAAGCAGACAACTTGCAAATGAGTTGAATTCATAACGTCCAAAGAAAAACGTTACAATCGATTATTGTTCTGTCACATCACTTACTGCCAAGAGACTTCTTCAGCATCTAATATTTACTGCATCATTAAACTCGTTTCAAATTAACATTAAACCAAGTTTGCGTTTGCCTACCAATCAATAATATCTTGTATCATAGAGAATAATATTACCACAAACTATTTTCTGACTATTTTCCCCTTTGCTTCATATAATGGCAGACCGTTGAATACTCACTGGTATGCCATCTAACTGAAAATTACGATTCGAATCGGAACTCGTTTTGCGCTTGGAAGGTGTTGAATTATATCATGCGATCTGACAGCTACATGATAAATTCATACGTTCATGAGAAAAGTGCCTGCATATGCGGAATATCATTGAACAGGGACTGACCGTACCCATAATATTGATACAAGTACTATTTCCGTTGAATTTCATTATATTTCATCGCTTCGTTCGATTCCGTTTCTTTCCTCATCAACAGCAGTCACGAACATGGTTAGTACATGAAAAATATACCCCCCTAGATCAATGGAATCAAACAGAATAGTTTATATATATATATATATATTTCCATAATGAAGATATCGTACACAGAAAAGATAGGAATTGAAGATGACTCCAATCCTTCCTTCGTAATATGCATGAGCACTTCGCAAAAATTGTTGTTGATATAATATATTGGACATTTTGTATGTAGAAGAATGAATAGGCTGATGGACATGTCGATAGATTCCACAGCTGAATCTTCCTGAGATACATAGTACTGAAAATGCATTTTCAGCTGATCACCGAAAAATATTTGTTTGGATGAACAATTTGTTGCTACCGATCTAAATCAAACACGGTATTGTGCCCTCGATGCTTTCTAGTGATTTTCCTCCCAGAAAAGAAAGATTGAATCTTGATTTAAGACAGTCCTTCACTTGTGAAATTATGAGGGTCATTTGTAGTAGTTGAATTTCCCTTGATAGATTCTCATAAGTTGTTCAAAGTTTCTATTTCATGGCATGAAACGTTATATAATTTCTTAGTGTGATAGATAAGGTACAATTTTTGTAATGCCGACAGAATAACAAGTTATATTGTGAATGATTGGGAAATTCAATCCAATATTCAACTTTTTCGTCAAATGAAACTCGTTATGGGTTCTTGAAGACTTTCAACTGCGCTTTACAGTTCTGTCACTCTCCTTTTCCCTTTGACGTTTTGAGTATAAGAGCGTCCAGCATCGTACGCCTATAGGCTCCAAACCACTATTCAATATATCTATACAGAGTGGCCCATTGAAAACGAAACAAGGTATGCATTTTACTGAGAGATCAAGGCACTGACATTAAAATAAATGATTCTCGATGTGATGTTGGATAGGACAGGATTTAAAAAAAAACACATAAGGCACTTCTCAGATGTACATCGTTCTAAATACAAAATGAGAAATAGTGATAAAAGGGAAAAAAGCTTTACTTTTTCCATCTCTAGCCGATTATTTTCATTAACGTGTTTTCTCGAGAACTACTGCATTGAATTCCAAAAACAAGGAAGCGTTAGTAAGAGATTTCGATTACCTTCAAAATGATGTATCACTTGACCCCTTATCCCATTTGAGATTGGAGGGTTGGAGCTCACCCTTCCGAAGGGTTCGAAGTGGAAAAGTTGAATACATGCGCAAAATATTTCCCTCTCGAAATAAAAATCGTCCGGTTCAAGCGTTTTCTCTTTCTGAGAACGATAACTACGCCAAACCGGCCTTGTTTCGTTTTCATCGGGCCACCCAGTATATGGTTCTCCTACTCCAGACCTACTGGGAAAATAAAAGAGGACAGTACCGAGCGACATTTCGGAGATTGCCGGAACTGATATGTATTTCGTAAATTGTAGTTTCCCCGTAGTAATAACGAATCTCTGCTAGTCAGCTGACCGTGAAAGTATGACATTCCGGACTCAAACAAATGAGCTACGATGTCGCGAAATTAATTCCTCGGTATCCACGTGTTTCGCGAGATGAATTTCACGTGGCGGGCCACGAAAATGCTGCACCAACTCTCGCGATTACCGTATCGGAATCTAGACGAACTGGTTGCGGCTCGATGTCGGGTACCACGTGGATGACGCGTCATTTGTTTCTCGGAGTGCAACCTCGCACTGAACTGATGGAGATTATGTTCCTAGCAGAAAGTCGTCAATTGCCTTCTATATAGTTAGAAAATAGTCACAATAATATGATTCTGAAGACGAGTGTAATATTATTATTGCCGTTGAACAAGAAGAGCAATGCTTGATGAGTTTTTTATAGTGAAAAGAGCATAACATGGTCTGAAACATGTAAATCAATATCAATCTATGTGTTGAATTAAAGATTTCCTATAGCTATGTTCAGCGACAGCTAACGGACATACTCGTATACAGTTTTGCTGTCCTATTCCTGGGAAACTCTTCATGGTACCTTCGAGATGAAGAAGTATGTTAATAGACAGGAAGAATTACTAGGAAATCTTTGCAGGATCTGATTCCACCGCTAGAGGCGTAAACCCAAATTGAAAGGTGTAAATTTTGTCATGATGCAGCCTCAGATAACCTTCTTGGCAGTGACTGGTTGAGCTTTGTAACCAACAACCCAGGATTCTCAAAAAAAATCTCTGATAGTATTTGTCGATAATAATCAGACTATGAGCCCATATTCCGATGAAATTCTACCGAGAATTCTACCAACCGGTGCAGGATGGCATGGCAACACTGTCCATCCAGATTTGGCGAACGTTCGAACCAGCAAGTTGTGTGACGTAGGTACTCACCCATTGTGGTTCTAGAAAAGTACTGTGAATTTATCAGCGACTTATGGTGCCGGTACCGACAAGCGGGTATCGTTAATTACTGGAAATGGTCTTCGTAGCTATTTTACGATAGATTCGATGAAAATTACGACCGTACGCTTCTTCAGTGACTGCAGACGTCATTGTCTACTGGCAACAAGAAAAAATGTGCGACGAGCAAAGATAAACTGGACAGAGTGAACACCGCTAACTGTTGAATGTATACGCCAGCTTGGATAATGATGTTAGCCATGATACTTATTACTACTAGCTTCTATTCCTCCCAAATTGGGATAAGAAAATAGTATATTACTTCATTCAACCTGTTTCGAGGAAACTCAGTTGGTTTCATCCGAGATATACAAGTGGTGAATTGTTTGAAGTAGGTGCGCAACCACAAGTTGGATCAGTAATTGTTGCTCTTCAATGATATCTGATGGTGGGGTTTGAAGGTCTACTCTTTTCCTTGATTGCTATTGATCCTCTTTCACTTTCTTATAGTTTTCTTGGTTCTATGCAGTATCGAGTGCTATAGTATCAAGTGATACGGTCTCATGTTCTATATTTTCCGGGTCAGATTCCGAGTTTGATATCCTGACAAAATTAGAAACAAACGTTTGTGTTCACATCTTATCTAAAATTATTAATTTCACAAACTTGGATCTAGTTTGATAAATCTTGGAACTATGAAGAGAGTTTGGTCTTCCATGCACACCAACAACTTCATTTCAGTTCAGAGAAGAAACTGACGGAAATGGAACGAATCAGATGCACTGTCACTTTTGTCTGGTCCTGAACCATTCTGGCAATGAGAAAATGCCCCTTGAGAGAAGAGGTTTGGGAATGAGAAAAGACACAGGAGTACTTCTGGTGGATACTTCCGGTCAAAGAGCTACAAAACTTCAGCAAATGAGGTAAAATCAAACATGATGGATGATGGATTCTCAAGAATACATGTTCACCAAGGACTAATATCAAAAGTATACGATAGAAATTTCATCTCTATAGATGAGGGTATCCACAGAGGATATCTCAGTCTGTACGATCCACCTTCTATCTTAAATTCAGTGAAGAAATCAAACGAAAAGTATTCGAATCAAGAGCCCTAAGAGTAGAGTTCATTCGCTAGTCAGCTCACCAAGACACTATAAACCTTCCTCTAGTCTATATGGTACCACCAATACCAAAGATCAGAAAACAAGAATTCAAGAAATGAACTGTCGTAAAATATTAAATTCAAAGAGAACTCAAATTTATTTAGGACTTCCAAAAGACATTCGTGGAGAACGGTGATAATATCCGATTGTCGAGAGATCAGTGTTATCTTCATATGCTGAATTGACATTCATTGGAGAGATTTCACTTTCGCAGAGTGGTACGCGGCAGATGTTCAGATGTTTTGAGTTCCTGGATAATCGCTCACGATTGGTTACTGAATTTGTTGCTCATCGCATACTTTGCCAATTTTATTGCGACAGAATATTTATTTCATTAGAAATTGCTAATTGAACGAACGAACAATTTACACAAACAACGTAATAATCGTTTTCATTAAAATCACAATGACTCCTTTGTTCGGTTAATCCTGAGGCTAATCCCAAACCTCTTTGGAGGCTATATTACCATTGGACACCAGGTCGTACTGAGTGTTATGAAATCGTTCATACATTATGAACTCACATTTCACATTCACCATTATAATTACTCATTTGTTAGTTGCCTAAACTTTCATTGTCCTCGAAAAAGTGTTCGGTCACTCATTGAGTAGCATCATTTGTAGTTACTTTCTTATACATACTCTCTGTTTTGTTGCATGCTCTGTGTAAACTTCGTTTATGTAGTGAAAAATTTCAAAGTAAGAGAGTGAAACGAATCATCCCAACTGAAGCTACGAAGTTGGCGTTAGTCTTGATTCCATCCACAAAATGGCAAAATTCACATACCATAACAATGTTGGCAGCTAGACTCAATATTGATTATTAAAATCCATGTGAAGATTGAGTGAATTTTGCCTGTCACAGAAAAGATATTCAACGGTGAACTTAAAGTTGTCCTGACAGGTAATCGAGGATTGAACTGTACAATTCCTAGAAATGCTCGCAATAATCATTTCATTGCACGTCAGCCTTGCTGACTGGCCCCTCACTCATCCGCAACATTCCAATTTTTCGAGGAAATTCACCCCCGATTCCAGGAATAATCTGATCGAGCAGCGCAGTCTATTCCAGAAGGCATTAAAACTTCACCAGCTCGATGAAATTTTAAAGATTTCCGTCCGAGGAACTCTGAAAGCAATCAGATAAGCAGTAGTTCGTGATTGGAACTAATGTCTGTTAGCGCCAAACTACAATCTACATACATACAAACGGATAACCATCTAGATTGTTTTCCAGGATTGTCATTTATTTTTGTGTAGGAGTGCGAATGAAATCAAATTGGTTTTCTCTTCATTGCTCTATTGTTTGCGACGTGTTGTTCGGATTTTTTTTCATTGTTTCGGATTATCTGATGGACTGCACGATATTTGTTCATTTCGGGCTATAAGCAATTAGTGTTTTGTTATCGTTATGGAAACTATCGCAATTAATTCTATGGTCCCTAATGTTCCGAAGGGGTAATTGAATTCATAGGCACGAACGCCTTTGGATTCATAAAATCGAGTGGAACAAATGAAAACAGTTGCATGAGCGTATTTCGGAGATGTAATTATCCTTCATTGACTCACCGGCATTTGCATATTTCGATTCATCACAGAGATAAAGAAAATAATTCGACTAATTTAGTAAAATGCATGAACTATCCCAGAAACACAGCAATTTTTCTCCGTAAAAAACCAACCGACATCAAAAATAAAAAAAAATGTCTGCTGAAATTCGTCGTAACAAAAACTGAAGCACAGTAG
Organism: Gastrophysa polygoni; assembly: GCA_963576655.1. Classification (NCBI taxonomy): domain Eukaryota; kingdom Metazoa; phylum Arthropoda; class Insecta; order Coleoptera; family Chrysomelidae; genus Gastrophysa; species Gastrophysa polygoni. The sequence goes on along the minus strand of OY755086.1, from coordinate 5,709,599 downwards.
GTAGACTTTGGAATAATTATTTCCTAACTGCTGATGTTGATGAGCATTACATATCATATGTAACTATACAGGGATGTGAGAGAATCAGCAGAGAATTTTATATCAATGTCAATACCTTTAGTGAATCGTTCGAGGAAAGAATGTATGATAGGAAATACCAACAATCTATTGTATCACCTTTCTTTTGTTCAATCCTGAAAAACTGAATGACATTGTATCTCCGGAAGCGATTACTGAAATTTCGTGTGTTGATGTCGAGAATTCACGTACCCAAGCATCGTAAATCAATTTATTTCTTTGTGAAATCCATTATAACGATATCGTGCTACTCGTTTTTTTCTTGTGGCTGAGCTATTATAATTTAAGAAATTCATCTCATAACTTCGAATAGTTTTAATGCCCACTCCTTTGTATTAGAAAATATGATTCGACGTAAAAAGTTGATTATATAGAGTATACTTACATAAATTCATGACGAAACGCTATACTCAATACGCATTTTTACCCAAATTGGACATCGAACCCGCACCAACCGCAGTAACGTTTTTATCTCGGTTCATTAATTAATTTCAGAAGGAACTGAATTTAGAACTTCACGGTCAAATGAGAATTAATTCCGATTCCCGGCATGATTGTTGAAAAATTAATTACTAATTACAAGGTGACACAAAAGGCAGGTGTGAACACAATAACGCAGCCATCCTTTCTAATTCCAAAATTGGAACTCGAAAAGAACAATGATTCCTATATAATCACCAAAGTCATCACATTCACTTTCATCAATTGTAATTATTACAGAAAGTCCAAGATAATGACATTCATTATCATAAAGATTGCTATTCTATAATATTTTCACCATCATAATTAGTGTCTGCTAAATGTTCGCAAGTGTAGGTTGGATCAAAAACTAGTAACAAACTGTCTCTTCAGATTATTTAGGTCAATGTGGTAACGATCATAGTAGAAGATTTCAGTTCAACAAGAATGAACTAGCAGAGATATTTTCCCATGACAACAGACTTGCACCCATAGAGGAATATAGCAAAATTCATAGTGTCGCTGGATTTTGTCATGATTCGAATGATAGTTCAGTTTTATCATTATTATGATTTTAGCAATACTTTTCTCATCACTCAGTGCATATGATGCTGCAAATAAATCTTAGAAAAGTCGAAAACAATCTTATTCTTTAATCATTCCAACATGACAGTTTTTCCCCAACTTCAATTATATGCAGGATTCCACAAATTTTTCAGTCTATCTTTAGAGTACTACGAAGAACTTCTAATCGATTTTTCTTCTTGGTGTTTGTAGGGAATAATGAAAAGAGAATAACGTGGAATACTCAAGATATATGGAAAACCCGCAGGTGAACTGTTCGATTGGAGAGAGACAGTATTTTTACGCATTGTGGTGTTCATTTATTTCGTTCATTTATATCAATTCAAGCAGTTTTTCAAATGGATTCAATCGAAAAATTGGAATAACTTTGCTCTTTGTTCAATGCACCTCGTTGAATTCCTGAAATCGGTAGTAATACTATGGTTCATCAAATGAAAAAAAATAGTATCAATAATAATAATAGTAATAGAAACAAGAGTATCTATCTGCGATTGAGACAGCAGGATAGGTACAAAAGGGCTTGGTCAAAGTGGCTTGGAATCAAAACCGCATCAAAATGTCTGATATCCTCATCGAAAAACGAGCAAGGAGGAGAGACAGGATAGCCCTGAATCCTCTGCAGATACTTCAGATTTTTCTTGACTTATCTGTGGATTCGGTCCCAAAATTTACCCCTTTGCAACACACCACACCGTCTGTTGGACCAACAATGCGTGTTCAAGTGATAATAACGATAACATAGCATTCACTCGACTTGAACCCACAACTGTTGATTGCATTGCGAAGTAATCTCAGGCATTTCATTACCGCCTCGAACTCTCGCCAGGCCCTAGCAATGACTGCACCAAGTAATTAGGTATGCTAGATGAAGTAATAATGACAGGGAAGCTATTAATAACATTGCTCGTCTGTGAATGAATTATCTTTTTGATGTGAGTTCCTGTAGTTCTCAGTCCAGCGCCGGACCCATATAATACTGTAGTTATTTTCTTCCTCTCACTGCATGTCGAAGGTTTTGAGGTGCATTCATATGGGATACAAATCGTCTTTGCGTGCGAGACGTAACATGCATGTCTTAATCCAATTAAATAAATTTCGAAGATCCCTCCTGGCCGAGTTTTTTGCGCATAAATATGATTTATAACCCGCCAAAATAAATAGGATCGCCCGTCATCATTGGGCCGACAATTTACGAAGAACGATCGAACATTAATCAAATTAGAATGGAATTAGGTAGGGAGGTTCATTACATAATTTCTTAATGCCTCGATAGCCCTTTAACGAGCTCTGTGTTATGGGGTTGTGCCCCAAATGAACGGTTACATCACGGGGCGGCCGAAATGCCAATTTGTCTGAAAGAATTTTCCTCGATGATGAAAATTCCGACAGGTACGCTGGAAAGAGTTGCAGATAACAACGTTTTGGGAACCGAAATTGTCACTTAATATATGAGTAATTCAATATTGTAACATTATATTTTCACCGACTAGTTCTACTGAACTCATTTCCTTTTTTTTTTTGAGGGATGAACAACACTTGTCATTGAAAAGATGCTCAGAATAAATCTGCAGAGTTCTTGGAATCATCCAGAGTCTATTTGTTTGGCTTGCTTGATGATAGATGGTTTGGATTTACGCCAAAAATTTCATAGATTATTGTTCGACCATGTTTCTCTCAGTGCTTGAATTCAATCTTCGATCAGTAGCAGATCGCACTCAATTGACTGAATCCCAAGAATTTGAGAAGGTAGTGTTCGTAGATATCTCGGAGAATCTGTTAATATCTCGAGTATGCTCATTCTGAACTCGTTCTAACTACATATACGTCTCTACAGATAATAAATACATCCATATGAACAAATAGCTATATTATATCGCATCAGTGTAAAATGCCCGATGATATACCTACTATATCGGTCACCATTTTGGAATGAATCCACGCGGATCCAATTTGAGGCTGCTAATAGTGCGATTCCATATTAGAACAAAATGTTTTCGTTGCGTTGTATCTGTTCCCAGTTCTCATACATATCACTTTCTAATAAGACAGGCAATAAATAAAGTAGCAACAAATGTGTTGGTGCTTTCAACCTTTAGTCACGAGAACGAGAAGATATTTTTGCTTTAGCGAATTCAATTAAGGAATTATCAGCTCATGCATAATTACTCACGTTGCTCTTTGCAATTCCTATTTTGCCGCTGTTACCAGGCGAGAAACCGTTATGGGAATCCACAATGTTGCTTGGGAAAGCACGATTGTTATCATTGATACCAATATTCATTCTTTGGTATCCCATAAAAAATAAAAATCTCCACTATCCATGCTCTGCTTCTGATAATCCACTGGAGGTCTTCTATAGAAACTGATTTGAATTGAAGAGTTTTGTGAGAAACAACTACAAAAAATGAGAAGCGTCGGGATATACAGGAGTATATATACATGTTGATACGTCAATGAAACTTGCAATCGAGCAGGTTCCATCAAAGCACAACATAAATGCGAGATTCTGGATATTTGAAAATCCTCCTGATGTAGAGGAAGCCTCTATCTATAATTGAGAGGAGCCTTCTACTATAGCCATACATTCCTTATGCATCAAAAGTGGACGAACATCTTCATCCATAAGTTATGTCTAGTTTGTGTCTAGTTTATAACCTTTTCTCTTCAAGGCCGCCTTCTTCACGCCAGAGGCGAGCTGCATCATAAATCTGAATCCAATCTCAAATTCTATTAGTACATTTCACAATCCGATTTCGGTCACTGAAATCGAAAAGGTTGGTACCTCCTGAGGTATTTGAATAGAATTTGTGGGTCATGAGTCATGATGAGTTAACAAATGACACTAGGATTCCCACTCCTTCGACCCATTGTGTTCCGATCTTCAGTTATTCTTGTTTTATACCTGAGAGCCTAGAGCTATACACACACACACACCAACACTGGACAAACATCTCTTGTTTTCTACGTCGATTTTGTTTGCCATCGACTTGATTTATTAACGTTGATTTATTTATGCGCTACAGGTTGGCAAGTGATTTTCATTTGTTTCTCCATGTGGTGTTTTCGAGTCTGGCAGGTGAACTGTTTCATTGAATTAATATATTATCCGTATTACGTTCGTTTCCCCGTTCAAATGAAAGGAAGAGTAGGCCTAGATAATGGTTATCGATCTTCAATGAATTTGGAGCGCATTCTGGCAATCGATATTTGCCAAATTTCTTGGAATCGTCACTTCACAAAATACAAAACCTGAGCGTCTTCAATCTACTCCCGGTAAATGAATGTGAAGTTCGAATACTCTGACTGAAGAAAAACTGCTTGCTAAGAATCTTCCTATTATACATTCGAGAGTTTTTGATAGATGAACATTCCAAAGTGTGTTATTCACCTTGAAGGAAATATCGGATCAGAAGAAGAAGAAAAAACGTCAAGCTTCAACATTCGAATATATATCCACCGGTGAACGATATCATCTTGAGTTGTGGTGCCTCGGATCACCGAAGAGAATCAAATCATTCAGAAGAACGACCTCAGAATGACATCAGCGAAGGTAGGTATGAGAGGGCTCATTGGATGTAGCTAATATACCTAACTGATGCTCCAGATGATAATAATATTTTCACGAATGACCCATATGAGTATAATTGAATATCTTATTTCCAATTGAAAAATTGGATATTCTGATAGAATGAATGGAAACATCGATACAAATAATCCACTTCCTGCTAGTAAAACCTCCGAAGATATTCTCGCGTCTCAAACTATGCTACTCCAAACCAGAGTATGAATCTATAGCTACATAAAATGTAACAGTATGCTCGTTGTTGTGCAAAATCCAGAACCGTTTTCCGATACCGAATACTCTATAAAACCGCCGTAAAAATTTATTGTCCTTGTTGAAACCAGACTGCGAGTGGAGAGGCGAGAAAGGAAAAAAAACTATTTGGACCCTGAAGTGAAAGTTATGGAAAGTCTGGCTGATGCACGATGTACTTCTGGAAAGTTTGGCTGAACGAGTGATAGAGGTGGATATTCCATACGAGTTTATTGATTTCTGTATTGGGGTTTCGATAATTCATAACTCTGGACATACAAACATATGTGTTTCAATCAATTGATAGGAGATTAAGTACGAGAAGGCACATTCCTAAATTATAGTGTGGACTGCGAGGGTATAAGGCCATCAAGATCCTGATTCATTGATTATCCCCTCCCCTTCTCATTTCGTATATTGACTTTATAAATCAAAATATGTCATGTGCTATTATGTACTTTAAAAAACTTGCAATCATATCACTAGTACAGTGGAAAGAAGAATAAGGGAAACTCCACTGGAAGGAGTAGAATTTAACACGGTACCTTGAAATCACATTGTTGAGTTCATCTTCTCGAGGAGTTTGATTGAAATACGAGATGATTTTGATCTGATCCGAATGAATTGTGCCTGATTTTCGAGCAGACAATCAATCGAATTTTCCTCAGTTTGATTCGGTTTATTCCATCTATGATACGATATCTTTCAGTGATCGAATGAAACAACCATATAACGTACCACCTTATTCCATAATCTTGATGATCATTGGACATATTGTCGAATATCTCATATCAAACTCACCGAAATCATTTTCAAGTTATTTCTCAGTGATTAAATAAAAAAACCATGTAAGATACTTATGAATTTACCTACCTACCTAGTTCAATTCTCTTGGCCATATTGGCGATTGGCCATATTGTTAAATGCCTCAAAGATCAAACATAAGATATTTCATGACATTTCGTAATTTATTGAATCTGTTATGCTCCAATTTGGAAATCGTATCAAATACCATTGACCACCACTTCGAAATCATACAAATTCATGAAGAACCTTGACTCCGACAATTGTGAAATGTGATCACAATGTCGTGGATGAACTATAGTTTATCTCCTCCTTCGTTCAGCCCACTACTTGGCAGATGCACTCCAAAAGTGATTGATGGTTCGTTGATTTTTGCAGATCTAATCAACAGATAGAGTAGAAGTCACCAAGACAGAATTGTAAAGTTTGTCCAAACCGATAATTGTAATAAATAATGAATAATAATTATAACTCAGTCTTGACGGAAAGTTTAATCAAAATTTCCACTTCGACCATTCATTCACAAGCTGTTTCTATAATGTGTTACTGAAATTTTGTTTGCATTCGATCTGGCCCTCGAATTCCCACAGTCGACCGCGAAGGCATGTCCGAGGGAATCGCAATTCAAGCCCTCGGTTGGGCAAAGGGCGAATCCGCCATGAATGGTCAGTCGGGGTGAATGGGGGTAGTAAACCGACGGCCTAACACAACACTGCCAGGTGCCCTTTTCGCTTTCGGGATTCGGAATCCGTGATTCGGTCGACTTTTGCGGCCCGATGATGGACAAAATGGGTTTGGGGTCAGGGGCGCAACGAGCGGACTCTTCCAGGGGTTGTTCCAAGAACCAACAGAACGAGGTGAAATACTAACGATGATGTATCGTCTTCATTCTTAGGGAATGGGTGGAATTCAATTTCTTCCATTCAAACCTGCTTTGCGACAATGAAATATAGCAATTCTCACACTGAAAAATAGTTTTGCCTGAAATTCTTAGAGGTATCTAGGAATAACATTATTTCTACGGGCATCTGATTCGAAAATAATTTATGTATTCAATATAAAAATAGAAGTAATATGGAAAATATATACAGGGTGTCCCGTAAACATACCGACAAACTTCAAGGGATGGTAAAGGACATCAAAATAAACATTTTTTCTCGATAAACATAAGTCCGGAAACTCTTCGTTTTCGAGATACAGGGTGTTAATTTTTTTTTGAAAAATCCATTTTTTATTAATATCGTGAAAACGATTTGGTCGAATTCGATGAAATTCCCACAGATTATTGATACATTTATAAGGTATCTTTTGGAGCTATTAGAATTTCCCCAAATTATGATAATTTTTATGAATGAACAACTACAAACTTTTTTGTCCCTTGAAATGTTTCCGTATCTACGTTTTGAAAAAAAAAATGAAACCCATATCTCTTACATCTATGATAAAAAATTAAATGCTTCAAAATTAAACCTTACATTTCAACAATGCGTTGATTGAAATATTGAAAAACTAACGAAACTTCCAATAACTTTTTCTTACTGATTATTGATTATTATTAATGAATTCTAATCATTTCTTGTTTTGTATTTAATTGGAAAATATTCGTGATTTTCAATATCTTGGAAAGAGTATCCAAAACATACCGACAAATAAAGGGTGCTAAAGCAATAAAATGTTCTGAACAAAATAAAAATAACTAAATTAACTCTCAGTTTAGTTGAACACCACTGACTTCTGTTCACATTTTTTGAATTAACTACGTTTGATGTTGGGAACAAACATTGTTTTTATAATAAAATTCCACAGATACCAATTTTAATTTTTTCAAAAAAAAATAAACACCCTGTATCTCGAAAACGAAGAGTTTCCGGACTTATGTTTATTAGGCAAAAATGTTTATTTTGATGTCCTCTACCATCCCTTAGAGTTTGTCGGTATGTTTATGGGACACCCTGTATACACGATAAACAGATAATGTAAAACTCAAGGAAAGTGGAGCGAGATTTCAATTCAAAAACAATATTCGCAGTAAAAAGCTATTCGAATAGTCGGAAAAGTGATTTGTTATGAAAAAAATGATTATAATAATACACTAAATTTACCTTCAAAAATGTAATTCCTCAATGTAAACTTGGAGGTATAGATACTGAGTTTAATGTTTCTTGAAGATTCTTGAAGAGCTTCAAAATTTTCCAACAATCATATACGTGCAACAACGTTCAAACATAGAACATTATTATGCTTTGTTATTGTTGAAAGAAAACAAAACCTTGAATTGATACTGTGGATCTGTTTCCTGAGGATAATGTTTATAGAAACATAATAAATATCAATGTTCTGATCTTTTAACAACACGAAAAGAGAACCTATAATGTTCATGGAATATCGTGTGAACCAGTGGTGGAAAGAGGAGGGAGGTGGCATTGGAAAGTTCGGAGAGAGAAAAGAAAGAAGGATGACCCGGCTGGAATCGCTCGCGGTGGAATGATAGACGAGATTTCCGATGAGAATTAACCATGAAAATATCTACACTTTTCGACGATTTTCTGAAGAGGTCAATGAGTTCGTGATGCGTATAGTATCATCGGCTGAATATAATCTGAAAGCTTCAGCCTGTGTTTGGGAGTTGAACTCCAGATATGTGAACAGTACTCCAGGACAGATCGAATTTGTATTTCGTAGTTAACATCAGTTGATGAATTATTTTTCATTTTGTTAACATCGTATCGTTCTCGAAATCAATGGCTTTCGAATTCAAAAATGCGTATGAATGAAAATGTTGACAGGAAATATTCATCTGAATAAGTTCAACCAGATTTGGCTGCGCCCTCTGCAATATCTCATCTTGAGATTCATATTCTTCTTTGGTTTATTTTTGGAAGAAAATGACCCATGCCATTTCAGTCTACAGATTATCATCATACACCTATCATTATTCCATAAATGAGTCAAAATTTATAAAAACGATTAATTCGTTTCCATTCTGAACACGGAAACAAAATCACTCCAAAGGAGGAAATGAACCTGAGAAAACTAATATTCGAGAAACAAGTGAGGTTTAGAGTGAGTGGTCACACTCTTACAATACGTGTCTTCACAATAATTGTCATCACACAGGAATTATTTCAACTATAAGTAACTGAACACCCACCTGTAACGAGTATCATGATGTATCGTTAGAAATAAATAATTTCATTTTATTATGTCATCAATGTCATCATCTTTACAGTATAATCACCTCATATTTACAGTACATGGGAGATTTCTATCGATATCATGAATTCTTCAACACATTTCTATCTCGAATCTTCAGCGTGTTATATCTTGGTGAGCTGTGAAATCAATTGAAATTTATGCAAATAATATTCAAGAGATCAACCATCGGAGAATTAGTATGTAAATGTGATAATTGTACAACTTTTCCAAGACATTATGTATGACGTTTTCTAATAGAGATCCAAATATTATCTGACCTTCGTGAAACAATAATTATCGAAAAACACACTGAAAGTACGCAAAATTGAATCTCATCAGAAGGTTGGCGTCAAATAGAATTAAATCACTCCTCGTGACTTCCGTGTTGGTACCATTCTCTAACAAAAACTGAATTATTGAGTAAAACATTGTTTCATGTTTATAAAAACATAATGCAAGTCAATTTCATTATTCTATTCAATTTTCGTCAGTAATAATGGACTTTATTTTCCCATTAAATTGAATTATGTTTTAACTTAACGATGTGAAATCGATATCGATATTACTAAAGACAGTATTATTTTATGTAAGAGCACAGATAGTGAAAACCGTGGATAATTCAGACACACCATATCTATATTCGAATCACCATGGATTATTCATTTCGGATTGATTTGAAGAATATTTCAGATGATTTCGACAAATCCTGATGAATATATTTGTCTAGTAACACCAATATAAAAATATCCCGAACATCTGCGCGAACGAATAGTGATCTAGGGAATTATTGATTCATGATTTTTTCTCAACTACTTCACTTTTTTCTCAACACAAGACGTACTCACCGTTTTCAGATAATAAACGATCATTCGAGATTATTTGAGCATCAAGATTCTGTTGAGAGATTTATCATTTTCTGAAACATGGCGCCATTAGCACTTCATAGTGTATCCCATTTGGTATCTGGAAGGTAGGGTGGCCGATTTTCTTTCTCCAAACACTCAATTTTTGATTTATGAGCTTCACTTTTTATTTTTGGACGTCTTATCGAATATTCACAAATCAACAAATTTGCAATCTGAGAAAAAGTAATAATGAAAGTTTTAAGAATTTCGAACTGTCAACTTCTTGCACTCAACTGTTCTCGAGACATTCGAAGGAAACCGCGTCAAACACGAGTACAGAAAATTTGATTTTTTTTCATACAGTGAGAATGCGTGGGTTGAAACAAATTCAATCGAAAGTCAGGGATCAGTTTTTCTCGAAAAATGCTCGAACCCGTCCATATTAGATTCATCTCGAGATTCATGTCAACAGATAAATGAGTTACGATTGTCAACTTTTTTTTCCAGATGGAATCACTTATTTTTTATTGAATTTCCGTATGTCAAATGAGTTTGTTATATGACAAGTATTTGTCCCATATTCCTTGTCCTGTAATTTACCCAGACTCAACTGTTTATCGAGAAATTTACGATTGGAAAAATTTATAACTAACACCGTATATTATGCGACAGCGTGAACCAGTTTACCCCCTCCTCTTTCGTAAAACTCAATATTTGACAGAAGCACTCAAAGGTGAGTGATTTTTCACTTTCATTGCCACATGGTGCAGCAATTTTAACTTTTTTGATGAGTCACATCCTGTTGGAAAAATGCTTCACCTATTAGCACACCCTCTATAAACACTAGACCCTTTTCACAAAATTCAAAGTATAATGCTCGCTAGAAATGAACGATATCGTGATCTAATGATCATCCAGTATATTGCAGGTCCCCTCCCCCTCCTCTCTCCCCAACCTTGTTCACCTTTATGCTGAAAGAAACCGCCTATATCGAATAATAAGAAAATATTCCGCATAAAGGAACGCTGCATTATGAGGTAGAAGGTGGAAAGCGCTTGTATGGGTTTCGGAATAGCAGATGTAACTTCATTTAGGCCATGTATGCGAACTTCATGCATAACTCACCAGGCTCTCCCTCATGAAATGAGGGAGTTGTACTGTGGACTCCGGGATCCCTTCGCTTTCTCTTCGCCAGTATTCGTCTGACCGACTGTAAGGAACAAGTTTAATATGAAATACTTTTTCGGGTACATTCTTCATTGTGTTTCTGTGCGAGATGGATTTTATATCTGGCTGGAATATATAGGTATTTGTATTAGAAAAATAATGGCAGAAAAGTATGTACAACTTATTCTTGCATCAGCACCAGTTTCACTCGGAAAAATTCTCCCAACTCACCCATACCACTGTAGAGAAGTAAACCCACTTCTTTCTTTGACGTGAAGAATTGATTTCTTGATTGTCAACCTATCACATCATTGTCTAAAGATGAATGGATCATCCTCATAATTGTATTTTCCTAATCACTCATTATGGAAAGAATCGTTGGTTTGATTGCTGTTTGAGATCTATTCTACTTTACAAAAACTACAAGATCCAAAAATAAAAAGACTGACAAATCTCGCAATTTCAGAAGCTGTCGCTTCTGACACTCTTAGTATATTTTCTTCACTTTCACGAGTTTCGCGTGTAATCCATCAATTTCTTCGTTGAAAAATCGGTTACGTCAATTACGAAATTGAAAGGCTGTGTTTGTGCGGAATGTTCGAAATCTTATCTTATATCAAAGAGGTGAACAAAAATAAGGCATCGATCGTGAGCGACCATGAGAAAAATAGGCACTGATATTGTAGCCAAAAAGAACAAAAAGGCCCCAATTATTGCCGTGATTACACCCTGGTGTGGGAAATAGTAATTACAAGTACGGCATTAAACCAACGAGTTTACCATCACCACCATGATTGGTATCTCGGAACATGGGCGTGCTTATGGGGCATGATGATGATCGATATGATCCCAGTTTCTGTCAATAATATGACACGTCTGAATACTGAGTTGATTCGGTGTATTCAACTTCTCTCATATACTTGGTGTTTCAATATACTCATTAATGAATCGATAAGAGCGAGATCTGGTATTCTCGCAGGCCACTTGTAACTACGTAGAGAAACGTATGAGGAAATTATCGTGTTCTGAATGTGAAAAGTGAGAAACAGTAGATAATACTCCTAAAAGGCCAGTCAATACTTGAGTAGGTGATTATTCTTTCGCAACAAAAACAGGAAAATCCATACAATCAACTTCCGAATTAGAATAACTTTGCATACACAAAATCACAATTAATTTTGACAATAGTGCTACAATATAACAATACATAGCAAAACTCGTAGATACGTTTTCAACTCGAATAAACATATTTTTTGGGTACGCCAATGGCTGTAAATGACTTGTTCGACCCGTCGTCGGCGCCTTACCCTCACTTATAATCAAAATTACACATAATTATGAGATTTTTTCGTCGAAATCCTTCGAATTAGTACTGCGGCCATTTGAAAAGATTCATTTTGAATCATCGGCCGTTCTGGTAAAAACGGATTTAATAACTCCGAGCTTTTCGAAATCGGCCCTATATAATCTCGTTAATGACCTTCGTGGGACCCGGATCGATCGATTTATACAGTGTGATGATAATTGTAACTGAATCTGTATAAGGTGGTGGTATTTATTTATATAGCTGCAATTAGCCTGGCCGACCATTTTGGCAATGATGGACAGTTATTCAGACTATCAAGAAAACGAAGAATTTGATATGAAATGATAAAATTACCACCAGAAATTGGAATTGCTCACAAGTAAAATTCCAGATCTGAGGTGGAAGTGCATGAAGCCCATCTGAGGAAGATTCATTTCTGTTTCTGGACAACGTTAAAGACCACCAAAGTTTCGAATGTTAACACAAGAGTACTCTTGCCAACTATGCCCGCTAGACTGCATAAAAAGAAATAGAAGCCTCGCATCCTAAGATGCAGGCCTCATTACTAGCATACAGAAAGTTTGGTTATGTCACAGATAAATCATGAACCATTCAGAAAGAGGATATCATATTCATTCATTCATATCATAATATATAATTCTGATCTGAACTTCTGAACAATAAACATGTACACGAATATATTCCTACTTACTGTTGGCTGGAAAAAAGGGACATAAAATTCGTGAGTAATCTTCAATAAAGAAGAGTTGTGACTGTTTTGAATACCAACAGTTTTCTTTAATTACAGTTATCGTGAGAATAAATCATTGGTCATATAACATGCCAGGCCTCATTTGTCTTAGGTACCTACATTACGTTTTCAACTAAGATTGGAATAAAAAAAGTGTAACTGTCACATCAAATCTTCTAGATATTTCTTTTACATCTTACTAGCTTTCTCATTTCTTTGTGCCAAAGCACCTATCAGGCATATAGGCTCTTTCAGTGCTGTTTAGCATCAACTTCTCATCCTAGAACTATTATGCTCGCCGTTTATTTCTCGAAATTTTTCTGGATGAGCTTCCGAAGCCTCGAAATTGGGGTTGATATCCTTCTCCTCGAGGTTTTCCAAACAGTTCATTTCCAAGAACCAAAATTTCTGGAAACCGTTCCCTACATGGCTTCTTTTGTCAAGAAATAGAAGTTGGGGAAAAATCACTAGTGATTTTTAAGCTCATTTATATAGGTCATATTGGTTTTGGGTTCGTTCTCGCTCTGTAGAATCTAGTTCTATTAAGAACTAGCGCAAATGTCAGAGTGGCTTGGATTCCACTTACATGATCAGTTTCCTTCACTTGAACAAACCCTTCAATGGCTTCCGAGGATTGCTTCGGCAATTAGGAAGATGACTAACGGTAACGAATGATAGATAATAAAAGGTTGTAATTATGAGTCGCACTTTGGAAATTCCCCGAACAAAACAAAAACACTTTCTGTTAAATAAATAAATATCATAATCGAGCCCACATTCCTGATCGATATTGTGTATGATGATTGTAAAGGCATCTGTCTTTTTTTATTGTTTTACAGAACAAAAGGCAACACCATGCAATTTAGAAGAATCCATCATGTAAGTAGTTTTCAGTATTCGAGAGTATTGTTCTCGCCTTCTTGACAATATTCAAGAGATCACGCGACCTAACGGATTTTATGCCAAGAATGGAAGTGAAATATTTTTCCATTGTGGTAAAAATACCCATCATGATATATGTAATCATATCACCAGTTCTACCAGTCCTCGACACCCATAAGGAAGGAAAAAGATAGTTACTGAAATCCTTAAGTATTACGTGACAGACAAACAATACTAAAAGTTCATATTCATTTTCATTATTAAGAGAAAAAAATTGATTGATGGAATAGGAGTATACATAAATCATGCAAAAAATAAACACAAAAATTCATCAGATTTTTTTTTTAATGATTTTCAATTATCAAAAAGCTAAAATTAATGGTTGAGTAATACATGAAGAATCCATACCTTTTTCGAAAGCGCTTTGAAATCTGTTTCCAATCGGTGATGCCATGTTGTCTTCCTTGCAACTATCACTTTCAACTTATACTTTTTTCAATTTCCTCAACACATCGTCGTTCCGAAATTACGAGATTCAATCAAGAATCTGTGTTATGTATATAGTTGTATATTGATTTCATCAGAATATAATCAAGTTATCTTTATCGATATTCAAATGCATTTAAAGTTTCAGATCTCATCAATAGGACATACATTCCTTTCTTGGAATATTATTTTTTCCTCATTCATTTTTTCATCATAGGAAAATTCAAGTTCATCATCTGAATCTGAATCCAATTCTGTGTAATATAACTTTGCTTCATGTTGTCCAGTTTAGACCACGATGAGTAGGTGAATGCTGGTGAATAGGCACATGCATGAATGGAACTTGATTCATTCATCAAAACTACATTTCTGTACCAAAAACAAAACTGGGATAATAATCTGCTACAAAATAATTTATTCCGATTAAACCTACCTCGAAGATAAATATTAAGACATCAAAATGCAGTTATTTCATTGATCTGATTGCACTTATCAATATTTCCATGTACTATTCATTTACTCAGTCAGAGTAGCCTTTATCAATCATTATCAGCGTGTGAATCCGTACGCGAATAAATTCTCAGGAATTTTGGACCGTTTCGATCAGCTCATCAGGTCATCAATTCTTATTGAGTTGCATATATTCATTGGTGTATTCTCCTAAAAAGAGAATTTATGGTTTTACAAATGACATTCCAGATGAAGTTGATGCTCCAAATGATATTATCGATATTTAGATGGATTCCGCGCGATTTGAAATTCGTGACCCGATCTAAATGCACTGCATATCCCTGCGCATCCGCCAAACTTTCCTCTGATAACGCTACCGCCATATGTTCATCAATGAAAATCACAGAAAACATAATTCAACACAAATGCATTATGATGGAATAATTGATAGGTCAGTCTTGGCAGGAGGGATGTGATATGAATTATATCGTATATTTCCCTACTTGATCTTTCTTTGAATGTTCCAAATAACTACCATTGACTTCTAAAAAACCATTTAATAAACTTGACCTGTGGAGATGCTATATTGGAATAACTGGATCAACTCTAATGACTCGAAATGTACAAGGGTTAACAGAAAACTCAAATTATTTCGAATCCATTCATTCAAAATTTGGCTCGCTGTATAACTTAGAAACAAATAAAATTTGGATAACATCATTTGAACTCTTATGAAAAGGTATTTATTTACGAGAATACATTTTGCAAGAAATGAACCAGGATTGAAACAGTTGAGATGGGTTTCGAAATATACGTCAAAAACCCACTACACACTATCGTTTTATTTATATATGTAAAACTCTTGATAAATTCTCATGGAATGGTGATTCTTATGTCTTTGATAATATTCGCCTATTCATACATATAGGCAATCCATCTTGCAGCTTCATATTATCCTCTAATGATATTCATTTCATTAGATAAACTCCATTTTTGCCAATATCTTCCTATTTTTGTTGACTCTTTCATTCTCGAATACTTTCAAAATAGAATTAATTGGTTATGGTGTTTGGTTATTACAGTCCCCAAATCTTGTGGCTATTTTGAAACATAAACATGTCAACAACCGTGGGACGATGATCTATCGGACAAATTTTCTCGGTGTTTGATGTATCAAAAGACTAATTCTTGAACATCGTAGTAGATACTATCATTATTGGAAAATAGTCCACCTGACTCTTTCTATCTGATCCCAATTAAACCGAAAGGCTTCAATAAATCTTATAATTATCATGATGAATGGAGATGGATGTTAAACGGCTCAAAATTCCTTTGTCCAGAAGAATGGGATACACATTAAATATTCCGTTTTTAGAGAGAAGAACAATCTATGTAATTGATATCTCGAGGCTGTGCAATCAGATCGATCTAGTGGATCATGAGCGCCCGTGGGGGTAAATGCATGGGGCAACTCATCATCAATCAAAATCGTACGTGAGGAATTGACGATAAATATACACAATTTCCGATGAAATACCAATCGATAAATACAATGTGAAACAATTTAGTCTCGATAGTAGAGTCTGTCAGTGTCAGGTTTGATGAAATTATGTTATCTGTTCTATAAGCGTCATATGTCATTAAACATATACTTTGCAATTCACTTCTTCATGCTAATGAGATTCAAAAACTCCAGTTGATTTCCAAAAATCTCCGAAATTCACTGAACATAGAGGGTGTTTCATTTTCCCAAATCATTAGCACCATTTAATGAAAGCTCAAGTCAAAATATTTTTTCCCTTCATAAAACTATTCGAGGTTTCATTCATGAAAATTTCTAATCGTTCAGAAAATTAATTGTCTCGTAAACGAAGCCTCGAATCGAAATTTCACAAGAGTGACTGTATCCTAAATTGAACAAGGAATTCTAAATCTCATCTCAGTCCAAAATATCCAGTAGCGTAGAAAATGGGACGGGAGAAATGACACGACTACAACTAAGTCAATCAATCAATGAATTATGACCAGTATCTCACGTTAAGAAGTACGTGTTCCAAATTTTATGTGAAATGCTTTAATTTCCTTAGAGTTATACCAAAATAAATTCTCCCTTAGGAAACGTATTGGAAAACATAATATAAGTATTATGCATGTCGACTTATTTTTCGATGGACCACCCTGTTTATAGTAACTATTGAATTTATACGAAATGCGCATGCACAACGACAGGAAATAATCCTCAAACTCTGTATGACAGTATAGAATTGTATCCTGAGCGACTTAAGATTAGAACTAAAACTAAGACTTTAAAACTCATCCAAGGAGTGAAATCCACACTTTATCAGGTGTTTCCTAAGACATTGCTTGAATGCTTTCAGTGGTACACATGACTTAATGTCGGTTGGAAGTTTATTGTATAACTTTTGCCCAGTCACAGTGGGTGATGCATATAGAAGATTTGTTTTTGAAAATGGCACATGTAGGTCATTTTGCTGTCTTGTGTTGATAGAGTGAATTTGTTTATTAGTTTTGAAAGAGTTCATGTTACAAAATATATAATATAAAATGAAAAAAAAATAATATCTTGCCATCCAACCTCACTTTATCCTATTCATAGTCATTTTATTCAATTTACCGCCATACCAGTGATTACTTCACAAGTGTCAAAATCCATTTTCAGGTTGTCGGACATACATATTAGATCCCCGAGAAAAAGAACTAAATACTTCGATAATGATCTCTTCACCCATATGTTACGAACTTCATGGATGGCAGTGTACATAGATGTCAAATTATCAATATGAAATACCTATATTAAATGATTCGATCTCCATATATAATATCACTGATGTTGAACCCTCTGTAAACTCATTGTTCACGCCCATGATTGGATTTTCAAGCTGTTGTCGGGTCGAGTTATAACACGAGCTGTTTCCCGAACAATATCGGCATCTGAATATTAAACTCAAAAATTACACCGTACGTTCGCAAATAATCTAGAATTAGGCCGAGTTTACAGTATAGCATCTCGCAGATTGCAAATATGTCTAGCCCGCAGGTATCGCCCGACTATAACTATCCGTAATTTACTCTATTATCGTTTTTTTTTTCGAGCATTTCCTTTATTTATTGTGGTCGATTATTAGAACCTTATGTGGCCATAAAGATAAATTATTATTCACGATCGACGTTTTCTACGATCGTGCATTGGCGCCCTGAGGCGGAAAAGTCAAAGCAGGGGCGTGGCAGTACACCTTTTCACTGGGCGGCTAGGAATATCGACCTCATCACAGGCAGTGCACAGTTATCTGCACAGGTGTTGTGACTGTGACTAGAATTTCATTCATTCTATTCAGAAATCGTCGAGTTATATACTTTTTTTTGAATATTTTCGATGGTTGGTTCAAAATTCGATATGAGTATTTCAAGGAACATGTGTCCTGAAATGCACCTTCTCCGAGCTACAGCCACTATAGGTATCCCGGTTAGGTGAAAAAAAAATGTGACCAATATAACGCATCAAATCTTCCCAAAATTGGCATTCCCCTGTTATTTCAGGCCCCTGTTATTTCTTCTTTGCTCAAAAAAATATGTAAACCTAGTTTTGGGTTATTTGCAGAGGGCACCACACTTTTATTGGCTCAAATTTTATGTTTGAAGAGATAAACTCTGAATTCGAATAGCATAATATTCTGGGCCATGGAATGATCCAAGAATTCGTTTCCGTTTTTTTCATACAACCAACCGTTTGCCAGAAAAACGTTACCAACGAAAAGGAAAGAGAAATCAACCGAAGGAACGAAAAATATTTTGATCCCAACAATACGTCCTTCAATATTTATATTTACTAAATACCTGTTAGTGTTATAATTTCGATATGACAAGTAGATACCAGCATCGGATATTTATTCAGTTGATCCTCTTCTGAATGAGAAAATCTGGAATGCCCCCCTGTGTGAAAGTACCATCTTTGAAGAATTATCCCCATCGAGCTGGATAAAATTCCCAAAAGACTTGCCAACTAACCCCCACTGTTCCTGTAGTGAACATTGATTGGTGAAGTGAGTCCAGTAATCTTATAACTATGCTCGATCATCTGTTATGTTGTTAGCTGTTTCGACAAATTCTCCATGATTTTTTTCGCTTGAGAATAATAGGAACGATCTCTGTTATTGTTTACTCAGTATACGTGTACTGGTTATATGATCTTCAACATTTCTTCTACTACTTCCTGCTACCTTCTTCTGAATGTCGTTCTCTTTCCGTTGCAGGGCACCCTTCCGGCGAACATGTGACGGGCCGGCGCCATGCCCACCCTGTCCGCGGCGCCTGAGCAGACCCCCTCCGGCCGCCCCGACCGGCAGAACCCTCACCCACCAGACAACATGAGCCCCGAGCAGGAGGCCAGCCCTCCGCCCGCCGCCCCGGGCGCCTCGCCGCCTCCCCAGGCGCCCACGCCCGCCCTTACCTCGGACGTGGAGCAGTTCGCCGGCAAGATCGTCTACAACCCCGACGGCTCGGCTTACGTCATCGAGGACTCGGAGGAGAGCCAGGGCGGCGGGTCGCCGCCCCCGCCTCCGGAGGCGGCGCCGCCTCTGCAGGCCGTCTACGTGTCACGGCTGCCGCGACAGCCGGCCCGCCCATCCGACCTGCCCGCCGTCCACAGCTACCGCGTGGTGGCGCTGCGAGACGCCCGCCCGGCCAGGCCGGCCGCCTCCGTGCCTGTCAAACCCATCCTCATGTGCTTCGTCTGCAAGCTGAGCTTCGGCTTCGCGCGCAGCTTCGCCAGCCACGCGCACGCCGAACACGGCCTCGCCATCGGCGAACACGAGAAGGAGGTGCTCAGCGCGGACTGCTCCGCTATCTTGCAGTGCGTCGGCGCCGACAAGAGGGCCATGGTGTCGCTGCTGGAACCCTTGGACCACCAGCCCAACAACCCCAGTCGCTTGGTGCCTCTGGAATCGGCACAGAGCCGCAGCAACGAAGGCCCTTCGCCGCTGTCCGACTCGCAGTCTCGACACACCCCGGGTAAATCCCCCTCGCCACCTTTCGTGACTCCTCCTGCCTTCATGACCGGCACCACGATAGGGGTGTGCCCAGACCACCTGCAGGGCAGACCGTCGGGCGTAGAGTGCGCCCGCTGCGAGCTGATACTAGCCTCGGGCAGGCTGGGGCCCGCGGGACTCGCCAACGTCCATAGCAGAAACTCCTGCAAGACCTTGAAGTGCCCCAAGTGCAACTGGCACTACAAGTACCAAGAAACGCTCGAAATCCACATGAAAGAAAAGCACCCCGAAGCCGAGACCAGCTGCATCTACTGCATAGCCGGGCAACCGCACCCTCGGCTGGCTCGCGGAGAAACCTACACCTGCGGCTACAAACCCTACCGTTGTGAAGTCTGCAACTACTCCACCACCACCAAAGGCAATCTCAGTATTCACATGCAGTCGGACAAACACCTCAACAATATGCAAGAGCTGCAGAACGGCGGTGCCCCGAACACGGGCGAAAGTCGACAGGCTTCGCCCAAGGCGCAGACGCAGCTGCACCACTCGCCCGTCAGCAGCGGCCACAAGCCCAAACCGAGCTTCAGGTGCGACGTCTGCAATTACGAGACCAACGTGGCGAGGAACTTGCGCATTCACATGACCTCGGAGAAGCACACGCACAACATGCTAGTGTTGCAGCAGAACGTCAAGCACATGCAGACTCTTTCGGCGTTGCACCACCAGCATCCCCAGCAACACGTGGACAACCTTTACGGAATCTACCCGCCTGGCTTGGGAGAGAAGCCAGAAGCTGCCCTGGCCGACATGGCCTACAACCAGGCGCTGCTCATCCAGATGATGACGGGGGGGCAGCTGCCCAACCACGCTGACATGTCCGCCCACTCGGACCTGGGACTCAACCCGGACACCATGGAGCCGCCGCCGGAGCCGGCGGATCCGGACCCCGAGAAGATCTTCCAGTGCTGCGTGTGCAACGTTTTCCAGACCGACGGGCTGGAGGATCTCGGTAGGCATCTGGCCCACGATCGAACGCGCCTGCGCGAGCAGGAAATTCTAGCCGTGGTCGCCGGCCACTACGTCTGCAAGCTATGCACCTACAAGACCAACCTCAAGGCCAACTTCCAGTTGCACTGCAAGACTGACAAGCACCTGCAGCGGCTGCAGCACGTCAACCACGTCAAAGAGGGCGGTCCCAGGAACGAGTGGAAGCTGAAGTACGCGTCGGCGCCCGGCGGGGTGCAGATCAGGTGCAACGCGTGCGATTACTACACCAACTCGGCGCACAAGCTGCAGCTGCACGCTGCGGCGGGGCGCCACGACGCGGGCGTGGCCTTGATGAAGCACCTGAGCGACAGGTGCTCGTCGCTGAGTCCGAACCAAGCGAGAGTGTATCACTGTTCGCTGTGCGGGTTCTCTGCCACCAATAGGCTGCCGCTGTTGCAGCACGTGAGGTCGCTGAAGCATCTGCACATGGAGCAGCTGCATCAGCTGCAGAGGCGTGCGGAAGGCAAGGAGTCGAGTCCGGATATAGGAGAGGTTTTTCACGTGGTGCCGGGGCCGATGGATCAGCATCATCCACTGCAACAACAGACACCTGGTGAGTAGACTCATTATATGGCTTGACGATGCAATTAACTGTAGCCAGATAGAGAGGTGTCAGTCCTTGAACGGAAGTTTCGTTGGAATGTTTCTCCCACAAAAAAATGCGCCATAAATTGAATAGGTCATTTCATATACAGTTATTTGTAATATTCATGTCACCTTCTACATAATCATAGATCATGTTGAAAAATATCTCATTATTTGATGAACATGTTGAGAATAAAATCCTTCATAAAGATATTTGACACCAAAGAATGTTTTTGGCAACTTGAATGTTATTTGAAGGAAATAAATTTTCCCCCACTAAATTATTTAAGTACTATTTCGTACACTGATGGTCCAGTACAGTTTATTTTTCTCTTGTATTCTATTCGTGTAGGCATTAAAATACTAGACATATGAATGAAATTCTCAAACAATCCTACTTCATCCTTTAATATCATTTCTGTTTTCGGAATATTTCTCAACAGATTAATTTTATTCTTGTATTAATTTCCTACTACTTCTGTTGTAGAAAGTCAGGGATGCTCTCTGTAGGTTAATCAGGGAGGTGGTATCGTCATTTTCCAAAATTTATGGCATTTCCTCTCCTCTCTTGAAATATTCAGATGAAATGCGAATGACAAATCTCTCATTGAGTGTGTTCGAATTTCTTTGGGAACTTGTTAGTAAGTTTAAAATTAAATTTCTTTCTACGAAATTTCTTCACTTACAAAAAGTGTAATAAATTCGCTTTTCACCCAGTGGGACCTTGTTAACTGTGAGTGATACAGAGTCAGTTAAATAGAATCAAAGTTGACGATTTGGGTGCCAATCAGAGCACCGTTCAATAAGTTAAAAATGTACCTTAGTCTGAGAGATAATTTCTCCATGAAAAACTGTCACGGTAGGTTTCTCTTTCTTTGTTTCGACAGATAATTGAAAATGAATGCCACATCAAATCAGACATTTTGTCATGGAAAACTGACACTAAATTTTTTTCAAATAAAGACCTCAAGTGATTGCATTTTCCTGAAGATTTAACGATCATTTTCATCTGAGACCACTATTATTTCTCCGTTCCATATGAATCAATGTAAAACGTGATACTTTCCATAAAAAGTGAAATAAATTCAAATTCGGCGTGAAAGATCGCATTTATTATATGTTCTCAAAATGACGTCATTGAGATAAACCTCCTTGTGATTTCTACTTTTTGATGATAGCTTTCAACGCCGAAACGTCGAAAATGTATTTCAGTTATAACAGAGATTGGGAGTGAGTAATATCTGGTTATAGTAAAGTATTCATAGTATACAGCTTGAATATCAGAGTAGAAAATTATAAGAAAAAACCGGACTGTATCAAGAAAATAAAGTTGATTGTGGCCATCGAGTGACGAAACTTTGCATCACAAATGCCATCAATACGATCATAATAATAAAATAGGGGAGAAAAAACGGCTCTGAGAAAGTGTTTTCCTTTTTTCGGTTACTATGGGAATAAAATCAATGAAAATTGAAAACGTAAATCCATAATTTTTTTCTCTAGAATATCTCAAAAACCTGAGATCTTTTCAAAAACTCCTCATCATTTTGTTGGGTTTATGAATACGCAATATTTTCCTAATCCAACGGACCTTGTATCTCTAACGCTTACCGAGTTTCCCATGTTGGCTCGCGATTTCGGGACACCCTGTACTGGTGGAATGTAGTATTTTCAAAACAAATTGTATGTCAACAGATGTTGTTGCTGCATTATTCACCGGACTAAATGTATACGCCGCCTCTTCTTCAATGTTTCCAACACGCGTCATTTTGTCAATTACACTTTGCCTTACTTTTCATGCCGTGTTTCATTTGAAAATAATACATGCGATGGATGCTTGCCGGCTTTGGGTGCTGTGTAGCGCCAGCGCACCGACTTCGAAACTAGGAACAGTGTTGCCACTAACTCTTTTTTATCGTAGTGTTACTTGAAAAGGACGATTTTTTTCATCCGGCAACGATTCAATCGACCTATTCACTATAAATACTCCAATTTCAGGTGTCAAAACATTAATGACAGACGCAGGAGTAATAGAACAGTCAGAAGTTACATAGGTGACTACAGAAACATCAATTGTTGAAGATACATCAACTCTATCAACAATGTACATTAGACTGGTTCAGTCACTGGTGTTTTTTCTCGCCATAATCGCTAACGGCATTTTCCACTATAATGGCATTGAAGTTATGAAACTCCCCAGGAGATGGCGACATCTTTGTAGATTTCTGTACACATAGTTGATGTTTTGAGATTGTTATAATGTTGTTTGATCATTAGTTGAGGAGTTGCCTGAATTACTACTTCTGAATCAACGTTCTTTCAACAGTGATTGTGCAATTTCCAGTACAACTGATTTCGTTGACATTTTTGTGTCGCCATCTAACAACCAACATATGAGTAATTTTCTGCTATAACGAATAACATGCTGTTATCAAGTTAGCTGTAAATTAGAGTTTTGGTTGAAGTAATTAGCTAAGGAAATAGACAGAGTAGCTGTAGCTACAGTAGTTCCCTACATCGTTATTCTATCTGATGATTCATTCAACATGACACATTGCGTCAGTAGGAATATTTCAGAAATTGAAAAAGATATAAAACAATTCTAAATTTGTTTCGCGGCAAGGTTGGAGGAACCATTAAATCGTATCTTCGAACGTCGATACTTCAATTCCCTCCATATAAATAAACCCTCACTCCAAAAGTTCAAAGGGCAATCGCCATATTTGATGATAATTCTTGAGGCGGAGGATTTTGGTGTCCCCGACCTTGCCTCGAAACGAGTTTGGACAGTTGTTGACATCCATGGCCATTTCCGAGATGTTCTCACTCTGGCATCTTTCAAATTTGACATCATCACAATCTGAATTGTAATAATTCTCACTATTTATCATGTATTTATTGATATTGAGACGTGGTAGAAGTGCCCTGTTCAGTTTATCTGTGGCAACACTGTGAAGTGTAGAATTTTTTCTTCTGAGTAGCGAGTAAAAATGAAATCACGGTAGTATTCGGGGATTATCGATATATAGAATAGTTATTTCACTCCTCAACTTACGGGTCACTCGAAATAATTCGTAAATGAAACGTGTTTTTTGATTCGTATACGGAATTCTTTGCAATTATTAAGTACTATGCGCTATATATGCTTATATTTTCCTTGAATACCCAATCGCCATGTGATGGTACTGTAGACAATTAGACAAAATAAAGGAAGTGTCATGTTTTTGAGCTCGACAACTAAAGGTAAGAGCTTATGAATCGTCAACAAGAAAGGGTCGTTATTGATATATCAGAGTTAATTTTTCATATAGCATATCAATTAATTCTAAAATATGTATACTGCAGCGAGATCAGCAGCAACAGAAAAATTATTATTGATGATGTAGGTATCATTTCCATGAAATACTCAAGTATGAGGAAAGTGATAAAAATTCTTCCTTTTTTCATTTTGTATTTCTAATGAAGTCATTATCAACACCATGGATTCTATCTTAAGAAGAACTTGTAGGTATGTATAATTATGGGACAACTAGAGAGTACATTCGTACCATTCTCCGATAACTTCCATGAAATTCATTCTCGTGGAACATACCACCTATATATCTGAAGAACTGAATCTTCAGAATCAATATGCATTCATTCGTCCTGAGATCCTAACTTCCCCCGTTTTCGAATACTTTCATCGGTTATGTTCACTTCTTTCTCTGAATGTCTGTGAATACCTTCTAAAATACTGTATGAATGTGTCCGACACAACATTTTCAAGGGATTTCTCTCTTCTCCTTCTCCACCCTGCATATATTTCTTGATGTATAAAACTTGATTAGGAAGGTATAATAACCTTACAATATTCAATAGCAATTGTTTATTTCCCAGTTCTTGAATAAAATTCTCTATAATATCTATTTAATTACTTCCCAACATTCTCAACCTTATCTCATGGTAATCCCTACCTGAGAAAGTAATGAGGAGCTTTTAAATAGAATATTTAAAATTCCATGTAAGGTACGTAATCAATTTGGATCCGAAATACCTGAAATATCACCCTATCATTTCTTCAACTCATTCGCTTCCAAATCCAAAGAGCATCAGTTAGCCGATAATATTTCTATTTCTTTTCATATTCTGCAGGTCATCAAGTTGAAAAAATCTGAATATTCAACTCACGATATTGTGAAACTGAAGATAGGATATATTCACCTGAATACTGCACCACTCTGTAGGCTACCAGCAGAAACCGATAGTTGAAAACCAAGTTTCTAGCATATTGATTATTTTTTTACAAGCAATCCCAAATTTATTCTGGATATTAGCGGTTAACATGGAACCTATTCCACCAGCCAAAATATCTGACAGAGGTGGAAACCAACCGAAAAGTCGATCCCTAAATGATTATTATTAGAGTGCGAAAATGTCGATTACCAGTATATCCACTATTGGTAGGAACAAATATGTAGGCAGAATGGAACAAAAAACCTACGCTGATGAGAATTGAAAACACTGCTTCACATTTTCTCTATTGAAAAACATATTTGACTAAACCTCGCTCTCCGCCATCAATATTAAATACATGTTCACAAGTGGAGAATTTATCATTACTATTATACTTTTGCTGCATAACCTCGGTGTGGACAATCCTATCATAAACTTCACGAATCATATATCCAAGTTTCTTTCATTGATATCTCAATGTGAAGAAAAACGTAATTTAAGATTCTTACGTTTTCTTACGATACTCATACCATCTCATGACTGATTGATGGTTTTTGTCATAGAAAAAGTCATATTCCGAGGTTATTCTTCTTATTTCACGTAATACTGTAGATCCCGAGAAAGTCATCCCGACTGAACGAAATTACAAAAGTATACTCACTCGGTACTCATATTTTCACCTTATATATGTCATATATATATATATACCATAATTCATAATATAATTCACCATAATTCGTAGCCGGGAATGCTTTCCTTAGAAGAACATAGAAAGTACGTAGATATATGGTTGGCCATTAAATTATCAAACTTCAGCAATATTTGTAACATATAAGCAAGATATTGCGTTTCATTTTCATCACCTCTCACCTGGAATTCAAAAATTTGCAAACCTTTCGGTCATAGAATGGAATTTCAATCCAATAGGGAGTAGGTAAAATATCCGAAAAAGACAATACCCAAATGCGTCTTCCTAAAGAAGAAAAAACAACACGCAGATGTTTGGCAACACGAAAGACAACAAAGGCAAATTTCAAAATAGTAATTAGGCCCTATCCCCCAACAGGTTGGTTGGCTTTCATTCCGTCGCCGTGTTTTGTTCTATCGAACAATGCCCAAAATTAATGCTCGAAAACTGTATCGTGATAACACGTTTTTTTGTACCCAGTATAGATTCGGGGTGTATAAATAATTACAACTTTACCTTTCGTGATACGGACTGACACCCCTGGCTCGCCTGCAAGTGCCTCGACATATGCCCGATACGAATAATTGCACGGAATCCATCGAAAATACTTAGCCTATGTAATTAGGACCATTTTTTCGTCGAACATAACCCTGCTCCGTAGGCGTGGCATCCTCAGGCGCGCGTACACAATAGAAACCCGACAATTGTTCTTATTGTCGCAGCAGAGGCCCGGTGTTGTCGAGATACCGTTAATCCCCGTCATTATCCTACCTCCAAGAATGTAAGAGCCTCCTTTTCTTTTCCTACAGAGCGCCGAGATAGCATCAGCTCCGAGCTGAGCCACGCCGAAGCTGGCAGAGATCAAGTCAAGAACGAGCCGCGGGAAGAACTAGACGATGCGAACAGCAGCAACGAAGGTGGTAACCAACAGCACATGTGCCCCTTTTGCGACTACAGCAGCGATTCTGAAATGCGCATACAAGCTCACATCCTAGCGCAGCACAGCAATGCTTCGCCGGAAACGGTGCTGCACTGTCCGCTGTGCCAAGACTGCTTCAAAGACCGCGTCACTCTCGAAAGGCACGTCATGCAAATACACTCGGTGAACAGCGAGGGTCTGCAGAGGCTGCTCATGCTGGTGGACCAGAGCCACTGGCTGAACCAAGGCTCCAGAACCTCCACGCCCAACCACGCGTCCAATCAGATGGTGTCGCCGACGTCAGTGTGGTCCAAGGAGTCCAACAAGTTCGAGAAGAGCGATTCGCAGGAACAGGAGCCCGATCTGTTGTCCCCTAATAGCGACGACAACGCGGAATCCGAATCGGAACGCTGCGGGACCTGCTACAAAGCCTTTCGTAACATCGACGAGCTGTGCTACCACCAAAACGAAACCGGTCATTTGGAGATCAAACAGACGCCGAGCGGTCCGGGTTACGCCTGCTGGAAGAGAGGTTGCAACCAGTTTTTTCCGACGGCTCACACGCTGCAGATGCACTTCAAGGAAGTCCACGCGAAGAACTCCGTTTCCAACATGTCGGTGTCCGAGAAGCACGTTTACAAGTACCGTTGCAATCAGTGCTCGCTGGCTTTCAAGACGCTGGAGAAGCTGCAGCTTCACTCGCAGTACCACATGATCAGAGATGCTACCAAGTGCGTTTTGTGCGGTCGCAGCTTCCGTTCTTTGGTCGCGTTGCATAAGCACGTGGAAAGCGTACACTCGGAATTGACGGACGAAGAACTGGTTACTTACAAACAGAGCCTCATGAGCAATCCGTTGTTGCTGGCAGGTTTGCAAGGGCAGGTGCTCGACAGTTCGACGAACGATATTCTGAAGAAGGAGTCTCAACGGTGCGAAGACGATTCGGTCGAGGGAGACGATAGCAAGGAACTAAACACTAGTCAATCGTTAGATGATAGCAATCAGAACGACGGCGAGAATTCGGATGACAGTATCATTTACAAGGACCAACAATTCTTGGAAGACTACCTGAACAGTCAGGCCATCGCAGAAGACAGTTACAACGACCCGAATAGGAAGTACAAGTGCCACCGGTGTAAGGTCGCGTTTACGAGACAAAGTTATTTGACCGCTCACAATAAAACGCTTCTACATAGAAAGGGTGAGAAACTGAGCTATCCCATGGAGAAATACTTGGACCCGAACAGGCCGTACAAATGCGACGTGTGCAAAGAAAGTTTCACACAGAAAAACATACTGCTCGTCCATTACAACTCGGTCAGTCATTTGCATAAGCTGAAGAGGGCGATGCAAGAACAACAGAACAACAACAATAACAGTCCGGTGTCGCCTATTATGGGCGGTACGCCACCCCAGAGTCTGACGCTCACCCCTAAGAGCACGTCGTCGGAAGAAGACGAAAAGAAGAGATACCGGTGCAATATTTGTAAAGTGGCTTACACGCAAGGCAGTACGCTCGACATTCACATGCGTAGCGTGCTCCATCAGACGAGGGCTAGTAAACTGCAAGACTTGGCATTGGCAGGCCAGATAGACCTGACCAAACCCCTAATCGAGCAGCCCGAAGCCGGACAGTCTCCGATGCGAACGAGCCCGGCGCCAGGTGGTGGGGACAAACAACCCTCTCCCACCCCTCAGTCGCCAGGTAGCCAAAGCACGGGGTGTCCCAAGTGCGGCACGCAGTTACCGTCCGCCGAGCACCAGCACAACTGTTCGTCCTCGACGCCCATGGCAATTTTCCAAGGGGCTCCGGAGCCTGCCGAAGCGAAAAGCCCCCAGCCGACGCCGCTGTCGGAGGATGCGAACAACAAACAGAAAAAGCCGCCCACCCACATGTACAAACACTTGCTGGAGAGTTTCGGGTTCGACCTGGTGATGCAGTACAATGAGAGCCACCAAAGGCGGCACTTGGCGGCGGAGGAGCAGGCGGCCAGCGAGGCGCGAGGATCGCCGCCCCAACCTCCCGAAGAGGCCGCGGCCAAGGCCGACGAAACCGACCTACCAGAAGTAAGTACATCCACGTGCCAACATTGCAATAAAGAGTTCTCTAGTGTGTGGGTGTTAAAGTCTCACTGTGAAGAAGTTCATAAAGATTTAGTGCCACTCGAATACTTAGAAAAATATGCTCAACAGTTGAAAAGCGAGTTCGAAAAGAAAGCCGCGTTGGTCACCGCCGCCACCTCGACGACCGTGCCTTCTAGCCCTGCCCCCGCCGCCTCCGCCGCCGCCGCGGAAACCGCCGCCTGCCCTGACAAAGAGGACGACGAGTCCAAGGAGGCCTTGCGTGCCAAGCTGGACCTGCAGTCGCCGCCTCCGGAGGCGGAGGCGGCGATGCCCGCCAACATCCAGGCGATGATCGCGCAGAGCATGGCTCAAAACCCGATGGCGCTGGCGCAGCAAATGTCCGAGATGCAAGCTGCGCTGAACGTCATGCAGCTGCAGCAGCTCAACTTCAACCCGATGATGCAGATGATGGGCATGGGGCTGCCGATGGGGCTGAACGCCTTGGCGGCGATGAACCTGCAGCCGCCGCTGGTGCCGCTGATGATGCCGCCGCCGCCCTACGAGCACATGTCGCAGTTCGGGCCGCAGGACCAGCAGGCCATGATGGCCAAGCAGCAGCAGGCCATGATGCAGCAGCAAGCGGTGAGTTTCTCTTCTCATTATTCCGTCATTCTTCTTCTTTTCCTGTGCTATCGACGAATTTTTCATGTTCGTTCAACTTCACTGCGAGACAGACATCTGGAAAACTCTGATCTGTCATAATTATCATAATATGTACTTCTTGTTAAACGCATAATTGTTAATGTTGAATTTTTGAGAAGTGTTGCTCAACTTCACATCAATGTATCATCATTATCACATCAATACTACAAAACATTCGAAGATAAATTCTTT
Organism: Gastrophysa polygoni; assembly: GCA_963576655.1. NCBI lineage: Eukaryota > Metazoa > Arthropoda > Insecta > Coleoptera > Chrysomelidae > Gastrophysa > Gastrophysa polygoni. Next base: position 5,679,362 of record OY755086.1, on the reverse strand, counting down.
GCTGGAATATAAGGAATAGTTCTCCATGATTTGTTTTTTCCAAAAACACGTAGAAAAGACTCTTATATGGCTCTCTTTCCAAAGTAAAATATTTTTTTGAAGTTTCAAATAGACCGATTCAAAATTCAACTGTTTCTTAACGTGCATGTTCCTATCTTGCATGGGTTATAGATAAACGTGAAAGCTCTCGAACCAAATTAATTCAAACTAACAATGAATTGTTTCCTTTTCATCATTATTACTTGGTTAATATCTTATCCTTATCATTATTATTATTATTATAACTATCGCAAACGAATCCACCAAATTCCTAGAATATTCATCTGTCTGTTTTTTTGATTGGAAAACTTTGATATTCTGTACCTCATAAACTTCGGTTCTTTGGAAAGAAGTTTCGTATTGAATTTTTTACAATACCATTGAAATAGCCTGTATATATTGATTCAGGTGACGAAACATCTTCATCCACCCTCTTATTGAGCTGATCGTGATCCCATATTTCAAGAACTGTGATAACTACGAATTTGTGACACACTAGAATTTTTATAATTTTTGTATAACTTGGTTTGTTTGTAGTTATCTTATCTCAGCTGAAACATTTCTCAATTTCTTGAAAACTGGTACTTGTCGAATTGACATGTAATATTCACAGGGTATTTTTTTTTAAATTGATAGATGGATAGACATGGACCTAGAGGTCACTTAATTCAACCGATATGTTCACATCCTTATCTTTTTTAACTCGGGCTGAAACTCTATTCGAACCATTCTATATAAAAATTCGTTAAAGTGAGAAAGGCTTCCTCCAAAATTATTCTTACTGTGTATTATTATTCTGAGGAACCACTGGAATTGGTTAATCTACGATTCGTGAGCTATCATACTCGTAATATTTTCATTTGTGTATGAATTTTCTAGTCACATCTATTCATGTCCTGAAACACTTACTTCTCAAATACCTAATTGTGAATGTAATAGATGTACAAATAACAAAACAACTCAAAAAGCCCAACTGTGGAGATCTCCTTGTATATTTATTTTTATATTCGTATATTTTTCTCTCTTGGTATTTCTGTATGGAAGCTTAGATGAAATGAAGCATCGCTTGAACTTAGTTGGAATTTTCAAATGATAGTTATTTTGATAAATATGTGATTCATAATGAACATGTATGATTCGCATAGAGAATATTCAATGACTAAATCAGAAAAGAAAGTTAGTTCAACGATTCAGTCAACGTTCAGCGTTCAGTTCAACGTTTTCTCTACTTGTGTATATTTAATTTTCTTGTTGAATTCTAATAGCATTATTGAAATGAATGTTATCAGATTTGAAAATCTCAATCGTGTTTCTAATGAAAATTAAATCAGATATGTCTCGCGATTCAACTCATTTCACTTCAGTGTTCAATGTGTAGTATCATTATTAACTAGATATCTTCCTGAATTTCCTCAAATTTTTCGATGAGCAATTTGATTTCTAGGAATTCTTCAAATTTTCTGTATTTTAGATATTTCATTTCTTCGATGGTATTCGTTCTTCCTGCTTTTGTGTGGGATTTTCTCTCCTCGTTTCTAAAAAAACTCACAGACAGTATGTTTGTTCATATCCAAATTTGTTTCTTCAAGATCATTGATACACAGCTTTTGCTGGTACTAAATATCAATGAAGATGTCACTGTGAGAGATGATTCAACTGGAATGATACTGGAAATCAATTGATGTTCATGTTTTGTGCAGAAAAAATCAAGGATCTGGGTCTTGCTCAACATGTTGATTCCTGAAGATGAAATGTGCTTATACACAAGCGAGTTCTATAATTGGCTTCCCATTCAGAACAATATAACTCATTGCTACCAGTGATTTATGAACGTTCGATAACTTTCGCAATTATTTTATCATCATCTAATTAATAGCGACGTTAGTTTCTCGTTTTTTCCGCTAACAAATGCTAGATTCGTGATTAGGATATTACCGTTACGCAACAATTTCATAATTTTTACGTTAGCTAGAAAACCATCATTTCTACATTTCACGATCTATTATACGAAAAAGTCTCTGAATTGAATAATTTGATCGATTTTGAATTAGGATACTCAGAAAAATATATATGTTTCACAGTTATAGAAAACTAAATCAATAATGTGATCTAACTGAATAATCAAAGTCAATAATAGTTGAGAGTTGTATTTCAGGATGATACAATAAATCTTCAAATCATACCTTCATTCTGGACATGGCATCAAAAAATCAGAGATTGGTAAAAAAACAGAGTATCCTTTGGAAGCTGGCAAAAACTATTTACAATTCCACAAAAAGTATCTAATTTCTCACCCTCTACTGTGCTACCTGTAGATCCTATCGCCTTTCACGAATACTCACAGGTAAAATATGTCTATTCATTTATTCAAATTTAAGACACCTGTTTCGAGTTCTTAGAATTTGTTTCAATGGGTCTTTCAAGGGTTGACACTATTTACTGAGTTTTCGACCAAATGATATTATAACAACTTGTTATTGTCATGATCTTGGGATCTTCGAAAGACAATATATTCATGAAACTGGAATCTGTAATACATGGTGTCACAAATTCGTTTCTCATCATTTGGATCTCATGTAAAAGTTGAGAGTTCCAAAGACGAACTTTCAGACTATAAGATCAAGATTGAAAACAATCAGCTAATTATCTCATTACAAAATCATAATAATGATAAGCATATCTGTTAGGACATGAAGATATGAAACAAACAATAAATTTTACCATTTTCTTTCAAGAATTAATTATATAACAACAGACCAGGATCCACTTTTCATCATCATTATTATTGACTTCAATGATATTCCCACTGTCTTGAAACAGTTATGAACCATCTAAAAATCGAAATATTCCAATCAGTTTGCATTCATCTTAAAATTGTTTTTTCAAACAGCGCGATATGACAACAAATTACCAATTGTATGTTAATGAAGTTCAAATATTACATTAATAAATTAAAAGTATTCCATCTCAAACCTAGATAGTGGGCGTTTGAAATTTGTGTGTAGGTGTGAATTTAATTTATCACGAATTTCTATTCTTTTGACCGAGAAATTTAGGACGTAGTTCATTTGGAAATTAAAATTAGTGATAATTGCGCATAATCATTTTAAGTATCCTGTTGGCGTATTTTCCTTATTAGCAGAGAACCTCGTTTATGATGACATACCTATATAGGAACCAGTATTAATTTCAAGTACAGAAAAAAGCTATGATGATTTTCATCACATGAATCGATTACTCTTTTGTGATATTATCCAATAACCGTTCCTTCTGATTCGATTTTCATAATATAATACTGATGAGCATACAAAGAGTTATTGTTTTGAATGATTTAGAGTATTCATAAATGTGTTTGGAATGCTGTCTTTGGAAAAAAAACCGATGAGTCCAAAGTAACTGTCATTTTGAATAGGGTACATTATCTTCGGATCCTGCAATTCTGATTTCAGTATGTCTGCTTCTTGAAGTAATCGAGATTGCTAATACAATTCAATGAATTTTTTATGCTGACGAAAAAAAAAGATATGTATTGAAGCAGTGCAGCCTGCGCCTCGGGAACAAAGGTCTAACCAATGGATTAAAGAAGTGTTTCTTTGTGATATTACAACTCGATTCGTTCTGATCGCGTCTTACTTAGAATGCCCCCTTCATTATCTGGATTATTAGTTTTTTGCGATTCCAATCAGATTTGGACGAATTAGGTACCACAGAAATTGTATATTTTTCATGGACGAAAATCATTTTGACAGTGTGTCTTTATTGAAATGAAGGAGATCGATTTTCTATTGAACCCTATTATTTTTCTCATTACTGTGTTCAACTCATATATAGTTCTCCTCATATTTCTTTAGAGAGGTTTTGAAGAAACAATCACATTGAGACTGCATTTTCACCATCTCAAATTATACTCGGCAACATTGATTTTCAACGAGGAATATCACATCCTGTTTTTTCATTCCAATAATCCTGTAAGGATTTCTCAATGTCGTTTCGAAATAACAAAATAAAATCATGAACTTTCGAACCCAAACAATTGACTTTGAGTTATAATACATATTTTATCATTTGTTTATTGTCAGTGTCACCTATTTGCGTATTATAATGAGTGAATTCGATGGTTCAACAGCATTAGAAGCATGTGAAGTAAGTTTTCCTGTTGAAAATCCTAATTACATGATTTTATAAAAAATCAAATCTTCTTGAGTCACGGTACTATCCGAAAAAAGTTTTGTTCCTGAAAGAAAAAAGTTACATTTATGTTAATTAATATCTAATATTCTGAATTCGGTTGAAATCGCATGAGGTAACGATTGAGATGAAGAGGGAAATGGACATTTGAAGTGATGAATGCTATGTATAACTCTTGTTCAAGTTGAAAATCAGTGATGTTGATGGAATCCCATATGCAATGAACTTACCTCGTGAAAAAATATCGTAACTTTCTGATATGATATTCAGGAATCAATATCTTTCATTCGAGTTCTCATAATTGAGATTTCATAGCAGGCAATGAAAGGTATTCAATTTTCAGACTACCTACCCGCTCGTTCTTCAAACATCCAAATGAGCTTCGTCGAAAAATAATCATACATTCTTGCTCTGACAATTATTACTTTTCTTCGATCCGATTCCGTTGATTATTTTAATTGCACTTCCTAAGCTGCAGAGTTGCATTGTGATAATTATCGTAATTGATTTATAGCCAATTTGTTACAATTTATTAAGGCTACATATTCTCTGTTCAGCCATTTCGAGAATATAAATCCATACAATGATGACAACCGTGTATAATGCGGAATTCAAAGAAGAGCTAATTATTTTCCGTAGGCTGTCAACGCGGCTGCCAATCAGAAGCGAGCTAGGACCCGAATCACTGACGAACAATTGAAGATTCTGCGCGCACACTTCGACATTAACAATTCACCCTCCGAAGACCAAATCCACGAAATGGCCTCTCAGAGTGGTTTGCCACCGAAAGTAATCAAGCACTGGTTCCGCAACACCTTGTTCAAAGAGCGACAACGCAATAAAGACAGTCCTTACAATTTCAACAACCCACCATCCACAACTCTGAACCTTGAAGAGTACGAAAAAACCGGAGAGGCTAAAGTGATGCAGCTGAATAGCTCTGGAAGCAGCACCGAAGAAATCAAACCGAAAGATTCCCCTATGCCAGTACCTGGCCCTCCCGAGGTCAAGATCGAGCCTAGGGATGAGCCAGTCGAAGAAAAGTTCCCAGAAGACAAACATCAAGAAATGGTAGACGAAAAACCTAATATCTTCAACCTCCCCATCAACTTACAACCACCGCAGAGTCCGGCTACTTCGGTAGCTAGCTCTGATAACCAGAGCGTATCACAGCCGAGCACACCGAACAATCTGACGCTCACTTCTATAATAGCATCGCAGCTAGGTGACACTCTGACAACTAGCACGCCGACAATGAACTTGTCTGGCATGAATACGCATCACGGACTCACTAGCCCTATGTTACCACCTCCCAAACTCCATCAGTCCAATTTCTCGACCCCAAACAACCTCCAAGGCATGCTGCCTCACACACCCAATCGGTGTATGAGTCCCAATAGAGACTACAACAGCTCTGGCAGCCAAAATTCCTCGAGCGGAAAAAGAGCGAATCGCACTAGATTCACTGACTACCAAATAAAGGTTCTGCAAGAGTTCTTCGAGAACAATGCTTATCCGAAAGATGACGATTTAGAATACCTCTCGAAGCTACTGAACCTGAGTCCGAGAGTGATAGTTGTTTGGTTCCAGAATGCTAGACAAAAGGCACGTAAGGTTTACGAAAACCAACCAGCTTCAGAACCAGCCCCAGCTGATGAGCCAGGTGCCAACAGGTTTCAGAGAACACCAGGGCTGAACTACCAGTGCAAGAAATGCCTTCTGGTATTCCAAAGGTACTATGAACTTATTCGGCATCAGAAAACGCACTGTTTCAAGGAAGAGGATGCCAAGCGATCTGCGCAAGCGCAAGCTGCAGCAGCGCAAATAGCTGCGGTGCTGAGCTCAGAAGATTCCAACTCCAGCACCGCGATAGAGCAACAACACCAAATAGCACCCTCCCAACAAAATAACATGCAACCGATACCTCAAGTCAATCACTCACATAGTCCCAGTCAACCAAACCAGTCTCCTACGTCTACTCCTAGCCAAGCTAATTTTCCATCTACCTCTCCTGCCCCACCTGAGACTAAAGAGAGCTCGTTCCAGTGCGACAAATGTAACTTAGTATTCCCGAGGTTCGAGCTGTGGAGAGAGCATCAACTAGTACACCTGATGAATCCTAACTTGTTCCCTACCTATCCGCCTGACTCGCCTTTCGGCATCCTCCAGCAGCATGCGCAGCTTCAACAGCTGAATGCCAACCTGGGCGACCTTACCAAGCAACAGAACAATGTCGCTGCTGCAGCTTCGGCTCAGCAGAACATGCAGCATCCCTTGATCAACATGTTGAATAATGTGACCGGTCAAAAGAGAAAAATTGATGATTTCGAAGGTGAGAGTGATACGTCTGATCAGCCAAAAGATAAGAGGCTGAGGACGACGATACTGCCAGAACAGCTAGATTACCTCTACCAAAAATACCAGGTCGAAAGCAACCCTTCCAGGAAGATGTTAGAAAACATCGCTCGGGAGGTTGGCTTGAAGAAAAGGGTGGTGCAGGTATGGTTCCAGAATACTAGGGCTAGAGAGAGGAAGGGACAGTTTCGAGCACACGCCCAAGTTATCAACAAGCGTTGTCCCTTCTGTCCAGCATTGTTCAAAGTGAAATCTGCCCTCGAATCACACCTTGGCACCAAACATGCCGATCAATGTGCTAGAGGAGAGATCAACATTGATGCACTGCCTGATGAGGATATCAGCATGGAATCAACGCCTAGTCTCAGTTCCGGAGGAGAAAACAAACTTGGCATCCAGAACCCAAACATGATGCCGCCACTTTTTCCTTCTCTTCATCCTGACATGGAAAACTCCATCAAGAAATACTACGAGGAGAGTATGAAGAGATACATCAGCGAGTTGCAAGCTCACGCTTCTTCGTCAAACGGTGATAAGAGTGAAATCAAAACCGAAAAAGGAGAAAGTGGTGAGATACCTTTAGACCTCTCCAAACCAGTGGATCTATCTAGACCAGTGAAGATAAGCATGGACCAAGAACGCAATATGTGCGATGCTGGGCCCTTGACCGACCTTAGTGAACGATCCATGTGCGACGAAAGAAGCGACTCGATGTCGGAAACGACAGAGTATTATGACGATGAAAGCAATCCCACATCACCAGCGAGTAGTACCCAGAGCAACAACCAAAGGATGAACAGTTCTGCTGGCGGCTCCAAGCGATATCGAACTCAGATGTCCTCGGTGCAAGTAAAGATCATGAAGATACTGTTCACCGACTACAAAACCCCCACGATGGCGGAATGCGAGAATCTGGGACGCGAGATCGGTCTACCAAAACGGGTAGTCCAGGTGTGGTTCCAAAATGCGCGAGCCAAGGAGAAGAAGGGCAAGTTAGTGATACCGAAGCTCGAGGGAGATGCTCTAGACGACTGCAGGTACTGCAACTTCAAGTATTCGCACAAATACTCCATCCAAGACCACATCTTCACCAAGACGCACATAGCCAATGTGAGGGTGCACCTGGAGAGCCAGAACAAAGAGGCGGCTTCGGAGGGAGAGTTCACGGTGCCGCCACTTCCGGGGGTATCGGGGACGGTCACGGCCGACTCCACCACTAGTCCGGCTCAGAGTCAGAACAACAACACGCATCTTCAGCTCCTGCAGATGGCAGGCATGCAGGTGGGAAACGTGTCCAAGGGGGAGCCAGAGGAGAGTCCTGAGTCGCTGTTCCAGCAGCTATATGCATTGGGCAACAACGTCAACTACGGCGTCCAGAACCAGTATGTCCATCATGCGATGTTTGGAGCTAATGGTGAGTACAGATTTAGCTGTATGTGTATAGTGGTTTGCTGGCTTTGCTTCGATTTTGTCATTCATATGAACCTGTTTCCTTGATTCTTCCAAATTATCCGAATTTCTGAGCTGTATACGTTCAATCCTTAACGATGATAGGGTGTAAGAGTGGATAGAAATCACTTTTCGATCGGACAAACAATCGTTGAGCTAACGTTCCAATTAAGCAGTACTTCCATGCATAATTCCAATAGTGTACGACCTAAATGAACAGACAACTGCCAGCTATTGTCGTCACACGTTAATTATTGAGATATTTATTGTCCTCGCCGAATCGATCAATGCGATTGGTTGTGGGTACGAATTTCCGATCGGCGATAAATTCAAATGAACAAAAGATATACGCACAACCGAGGAGAAAGTGGTTGTCGCATGTGTCGTTTTTTGCTACCCCGCATATGGGACGCAATTATTTCGATATCTACATAAAAATTTCCGAACGATTCGCCCTCGGCCGACTACGATTGAACGATGACTCATGACAATTATCGAGCTACTGCCCCGAAATCTGATGAGAGTTCTGATGAGAATAGGCCATATTTTACAAATTAATTTTTTCACTGACATTGTCTCCACCGAAATTTCGTAATATACATTATTGTAGATCTGGTATAGCTATATTTCGTGCAACAACTACAACTACATACTCTGCCATTCTATTGATGAATAGTACTTGGTACAGCGAAGTTCAGCAGGTCTCGAGCTTGACTATCTGAGCAGAAAGGAATAGCATGAGCTGGACGAAAATTTCACTAAAGGGGGCCTCATTTTTTTCCATACCATAACAATCACCAGTCACTTCGCGATTGCAGAGAGTTCAGTCATGAATCCATATATTCAACGAAGAACTACAAATCACAAATCTGTAAGACGAGGCGCATTCACTTCATTGCATGAAATTGGAAATGAGGTACATTTCCACTGTTGTTTGGGAAATTAGGTAATATTTCATGGAATAGCGTTCAATACATTGATTCCAAGAAATCCAATGAATGTCATCGGTTGCTACATAAACTAGAGCTGAATAAACAATACTAAATACTCACTGTCCTGTCAGATTTGGCTGTCCTTATAATTGGAGTCCAACTCTTTCTTCACGTTTTACTACTTTTCTAGCATACTAATGTTCATTCTATAATTTCTATAATTTCTATTTAATTCGTGCTAGATATTCTAACATTCCTGACAGTCCGTATTTTTCAGATTTTTGTCGATAAACCACATCTTTCACATTTCTTGCTCTGATACCAATTGTAGTGTACATGTTTTGGTACCTAGGTAACAGCTCATGTCTTCACGATACATTGAGTCTCTCTCTTACAATCATGCGTTTTGTAATGCTGTCACTGATAGAACTATACGATAAGATGCGAATATTTTTCATCTTCAGACACTTCCCCCATCAGAGCTTGCGACGAGCGACAAACATTTCTCAATCATCTCGTGCCACCGCTCATAACATCACTCTTGTATCATATCAGAAACAAAGGGTCGAATCCAATTACATTTCTGGGGATAATGAAAGATAAACCGAGCGAAATCTCGCTAATTACGTCGAGCAGTGTACGACCGGAATGATAAATGTAGACGATCCGGGGATAATAGCAACAAAAGTTGAGTGTTATCTGGGACCGGGGAGTCACGGAATATACAGGGCGAGTGCTTGAGGTACGTGCGTCATTTATTATTGACGAGGCCCCGTTTCGTATGCGTAAGGTTCGCTTTTCTGAGGAAACGACACCGTAGTCGATTGATGTCGACTAGGAAATCATGCGCTTTGGAATACCATCATTAAGGGCTAGAATCCCTTCTTCTTTCTAACGATCGAGTGCCTTTCGGTGGTCTTGTATAGATTGCGTTATAGCGCTTTATGAATTCATATGAGAAATACAAAAGGGGAATGAAAAATTAATTCATATTTCTCATTTTCTGGGGGATGGCAATTTATGCAGCCGAGCAGGAAATTGGTATTTTACGAAATAAATGATACGGTATTAGATTGAGTGGGATGTTTCTTCGATACGTTGCTGGTTTCTTAATTATTGACTGCCTAGTCTTGTTGAAGGTTCGATATTTGACACGCGAGTTTCATCGGTTTTTCCATTCGGAAAACTAGTCTCCCGAAAGAGGTTGTCAACTTCTGGACGTACCCACCAAATGAAATAACAAAAATAAATATTTTGCTCTCCCTAGACTCCAAAACCTAAGCTATCAATACGAAAATCTGAAAATGTAATACATATAATACTGAACGTTATTTATTCGTTATGACCTGAAGGTTAACGACCAAGGTCCTTAAGCCTAAACTAACATATCTGATTGATACTCTTGGTGAAACTGGAAGGGCAGTTGCCTTAGAAATCTTTCCCAATAATTCTCAAATCAATATCATCAAATGAATTTAGGATATCTCTTATATGCTTTCCAGTATGTCCTGAAAAGCTATTTTCCACTCAAGAAGTTAATAACTGATTATGTTTCACTCATTCTGAGCTCATTTGAATTTCAATTTTATATGCATTTGAAAATTCCGAAACAGCTAATACACGATCGAGCGAAATTTCATCAATATGTTTAATACAGTTTTGCTTGAGCTCGTTAAATCCTGATATTTCAAAGATACTATCAAAAACGTCGAGAATATTGTTTATAAACGCGACCACAGAGAAAAAAACTGAAGCCGAAAACTTGATCCGTATATAAAACGGGCAATAAATCCGATTTAATAGATGTGCAAAAAAGCAGCATATACAATATACATTGTAAGGAGAAAAGGAGTGAAAGAGAACGTTCACGCTCTCTGGCGGTGCAAAGCGAGATGTGTGGATCCTGTGGGCGGAGACTGCAGATTCATTCTACTTTTACAGTAAGACAAACAAGACACTTCGTTCCTATAGCTACCGTTTTACGCTCTTTCATTGGCCGAACCGTCTACTTACGGTCGATTATAAACTTATACATCGCGATACGACCGATACGTACTTTTTATACCAAGTCGAGTTTATTTTATACTGTGCACTCAGTCATTCTTCGTAAACTCGCGCGATTGTTCTCTTTCCAATGGAACTTGTGGATTTGAATGGGCATTGAAGTAGATAGCACAATAAAGTCATTAAATGATTTATCCTGACCGTTTATACAGCTAAAAAATAGAAGATTTCGATCGATATATCGATATACATTGATTGTGTCGTTTATATCTTGGTGTTCTGTTTGTTCCTGTTCCAATAATATTCACATAATTCTTCAGTCTTTGCACTAGTCAAGAGACAATACGAACATGAACATCACAGTCACGACAAAAAATATGTAATGAAAGAAAAAACTAAGTCACGCCACTTATTAATCTCTAACGAACTATTTGCTATCCTGTAATCTTGTTCCTTTCTCTGAATGGATTTCGTTGATGCTTTGGATTTCTGCAATGACTGAAAATTGTCGATGATATCAAAGATGCAGAGGAAAATGGGCGTCGAACAGATATTGTATGGTTACAGCGAAGGCTTGTAGTTTTCGATGTAACTGTCGGATACGAGCCAATGTAATCTTTTGATAGAATTCTTTCATAACACAATATACTCAGAAGAAAGGAAATAGATATGGAGAGATCAGTGAATACTTACAAATTGTGAAACTTTTTTCATATTTTGCCGTCTAACCTCACTTTTTGACTCATTATAGTAATTTCTGGCAATTTATCACCCTATTTTTTTTCAATTTTGTCATCGTAATACTTTGGAAGCAAAATGTCGATTCGATAATTTTTATTATGGCAATTCAGAGCAGTATGTGTTTCATTTGATTGAATCAAGAAACCTTATTCTCATAGAAAGGCTCTCAAAAAGTTTTCATTAAACTTTATTCATCATGTCAAAATGTTCATCTACCAGTATTATTGTTGTTCGAACCTTTTGCCATCATCAACAGTACCAACTGCTCTTCATTCCACATACCACTAGAAAAATATCGCTAATAGCGTCAACCGTCGTAGACAGCTTTGGAAAATGGAACAGTGCACTCGAATATCATTCGCCGATCGCCTTCATCTCATTGTTCATTGTAGACTTTAATCTGCTTCGGCCAGGTGTTGCTTCACTGTTAACATGCCCAAAAGTCCCTTTTACATTTTTCTACCTGAGATTACTTATCATTACGGATAATATAAACAGCTGCTTTGTTTGACACGGATTCACGAAACAGAGGGTATGTTAGTTTCACATTTTTCGTTACGTTCTGCTACAGCCAGTTCCAGGGTTGCAGTTTATTCGTAGAATTCCGTACCTTTGTTTAATTTTCAATTGAGGACAGGAGATGGATAAGGGCAGGTATTCAGAAGGTTGTGTCGTAAACAATGAGTTTGGTCAATGAAATGGAATATTCACTTAAATGGAAATGACATTTCATACAAATAGCTACTTTCATTCATGTCAAAACTACCAACATGCATCTTTTTTCGATGGTATTGCAAAAGGAAGTTCAGGGCAAGTTTTCAAACTGAAAAACCTCCACGCACTTCAGAGTTGATTTAGAATGTGGAATCCTCAAAAGGTTGGCTCATTCCATCTACAAATTAGGTACATTTTCATCAATGAAATATTGAGTACTTCGAAACATAGATATTTTCAAATTTCTTTGAAAAGTGAGAGTGTGAAAAGATCGAAGCCAAATTGCATGTATTTCAAACTGTGGTTATATCGGAACACCATGCGTAATTATTAATTTCTGAATTGAAATGATTTATTCAGAGGCGAAATATAGAATGTTAGTACTTATTTCGTGGGTTGAAGGTTTGACGATGTTTCCAATATTACAATTCAATTTGAAATATTCAAAATTCTCCTCGAATAGGCTAGGTATTGAGTCGAACGAAACAAGAAACCCAAAAAGTCAACGACTCATCACACAAAATCATTCCATTTCGAGTTTCACTAGTGTTTTCGGCGTGACATTGCATTTGTTGAGCAGTGTACAACATGTGACTTCTCACCTTAGCTGAGTATCTCACCGATAATTTATTGGCTCTGCAGGTGATTGAATGGATATATTCCGTCATGAAAAGCTGTGATGGTTTTAGCTGGTCAGTTCAGTATGTTTTTGCTATAGATAATGAGTCGGGAATATATCATATTTTCTATTGAACCGGAAATAGACGCCATAGTGAATATTATTAGTTTCGATAACAGTGAGAGAAAAACAGTATAATTCGAATCTGAGTGTTCCTCCTTTGATCTAAGCTTATTAATTTCCCAGTGACGGAATAAAAGATTATAGCCACAAGTAGGCATTGGATTTATAAGCCTCTTTTCCCAACACTTCAGCTGTCATCTGATACTCAACTTCCTTTGATTTTCTCACTTCCGAACACAAAACCGTAGAAATCATTCAATTACACTCATCACAATAAAATGACATAAATCGAAGTTGATATTGTTGATGTTAATATTTACATCAAAAAAGCGGTGGGAGATGAAGATCTGGCAGCCATGTATTCCATTATCTATATTTTATAGTTCCATCATCGACAAGACTATGATTTATTTATTTTATTTATTTGTTTATTGTTTATTTTGCATTATTTTATTTTGAAATTTTCGTTTCATTTCAGGCTAAATTTTTTGTCTAAATTTTGTGTTCCGGGACAGACGTGTCATAAAATTGGACGGAAGGAGAGGCATGAAACAGGAAACAGTGTAAATAAGAAGAAAGAGACTTATAAGTTCCATGCCGAAAACAAATGTGATATTATTTTGATTTATGTTGTAAGAGTTCAAAATTCTGTATATATTTTATACTGGTATTAATAAGTTCCTAAGCTTTCAAAATGCTTCCAGTAAGTTATGATTTTTTAGTTGTAATAAATTATTTTTTAATTAAATAATTTCTATTTTATATATTTTATTTTATTTTGTTATCTTGCATGCTCATCCATTATCATTTGTTTATTGATTCAAGATCCAACTTGTATACAGTTTCAGACCCAGAAGTAAAAAAAATCATTTTTCACCAGATTAACCAGGCGATATGTTGATTGATATTGAAACTATAATAACAACATCAAGACTTGTGGAATCTTCAAGAGCCTGATAACTCCAAAGTAACTCATCTCTGATACACATTTCCACTGTTTTCATCGAATTGAAATATTGCAAAATCACATAACTGTTTGATGGCTTTCAATTCAATATATTCATAAATGTGGTTTCATTATGCCTTCAATAATAAATAAAATATCTCATATTGACCTAGGTCAACAGTTTCAAGACAACAGGATATCGAATATCTACAAATTAAATCTCATAACTAACTTTCTAGACTTCATAGTCTGGTTCTAGGGTGCACAGAAAATCGGACGATTTTTTCCATCAATACATACTTGAGAACACCCTGTTTACTAGCCAGCTACTTGTATGGCTGGGAATCATGGCATTAAGTAAGTATATGATATATATTTCCTGATTGAACGTATTGACTGGTATCAGTGTTTATCTTGAATCCACCCCATTATTTCAATTAAACAATTTTTGATATCATACTCACATTACAAAACAGACCAAATACTTGCCATCAGATATTCTACCCAGATGCAGAAATCTATTCAGAGTATAAAGTGAATCTGTTCTCTTCAACATCAGAAAAACATTTTTTTTTCATGAGATCGTGTAGAAAGCTAGTACTCTTTGCACTGTGAAAAATATCTCAGCAAAAAGTAGCTTAGATAATTGCTCTGCTGAAGATAGTTTATTCATAGTAATCTTGGTACGTTTGACGGCGCTTGCTAAATCTGAATAAATACAGTTTTCAGTTTGAAATCTGAATATTCTGAAATAATTCGATGAATATGATGAAAATATGAGGGACAGGAAGTATTCATTTGTTGCACTCAGCAAGGTTGCAGCTCTCGACTTCGTCTCGAGCTCCGCAATAAATATTATACTTTTTGCATTACTAATTACAAATATCTGTTCTTTCACTGCCGATTGCTTCTTGCTAATGACGCTTGTGGTGTTTCACCTACTAATGATCAACCCTTAGTTAGTGTGCAGGTTTTATGATGTCATTTAATGTCACATGAAATCGACGTCTCTCCGTTGATTATTGAGGCCACCGTGCCCTCGGTTGGTCGATCCGCTGAAATGACGAACTGTCTCGACATAAAAATGTCAAACTCGTTTAAATCGTCTGCCAGCTATTTGAATATTTAAATATGTCACCGATATTCCTTTGTCTCGGCTCGTGGAATAAACAAATGAAAGTTTAGAATTGCTAATTTTTCAAAATGGCCGCATTCGATAAGTCGGCTGAACTGATCCAGTTTTGAATTATTGTGTTGTGTGGAAAATGCGAGTCTTATTCTCAATGCATTGGAAAACTGTCTAAAGGGTTATTTATATTCCTGGCATAACGATTTTGTTGAATTCATCGTCATCGTTCGAAGATTGACCACTTTTATGGATTTTCTACATCTGGGAGTGATCGATTTTTTTCAATTTTTAGCTTTTCCTCAGCTTTATTTGTATTACCGAACACAATGATACAGTGCTTCTCAAAAGTCCCCTCCTCCCTCTTATCTTTGGAACGATTATACATAAACAAGTGAAATTTGGTAACTGAATTTTATCGAATAGGCTTATTTGACAACTATCCAGAGGCGGAGCTTGAATTTTGAATTTTAGTATTACCTGATTCAATTCATCACAGCTCTGCTTTTTTCGACAGCAAGTTGCCAAAAATGCCATGAACACTAACATCATTGATTAGGGTTTTTCAATACCTTTCAAAAGAGGTGTCGTTTGCAGTAGAGATCTATTTAAAATTATTTTCACAATGGCCTTGTGATTTCGTCGTCAATACTTCAATATTCAGTTTCAAAATCTCACTTGTTTATGTGTAATCGTTCCAAAGATAAGCACTGTATTGAGATATATTATATATATTGAGGTCCAAGACTTGAAGTCTCCAGTACACAAAAATTCTTTATTGACTCAAAGTCAAACAGGTCATGTTTTCTTTCATCAATATTCTCCATAATTAGCACAATAATATATAGCAATAAGTAGAAAAATACAATATTGCCTATATAGAATCATCTATCACTAGCTGAAATCAACTGACCATCTAGAAAATCAACATATTTTTTTTCACTTCACAAGTTTACAAATGCGGTGGTGGAAGACGAAAGAATTATCTTGATGAGTTAGGGAGCCTTAAGAAAATTCATTCAGATTTATACGTTGAATGATTACTAAAGTTTCACAATGAATGTTTGTAATATCGAAAATTCATTATTTCTCTGCACAAATACCTAAAGAGATGATTTTGATCTCGTAACATGTTCTAACATCTCTACATGTTCATTATATGAAATAAACAAAAGTTGGTGACAACAAATTACCGAGCAAATTTCTCATTGTTAGACCATTCGACTCAACTCTGAATTTCTTTTGACTTATTCATTTATTCATTAACGGCTGTGCTTATTCATATCATGATCATAAAATCATACACATTCAATAGTAGGTACAATCATTCTAGGATTGTCTGATGTCAACATTCTACATATTGACTCATTCCATCCATAGTTCGTAGGATTAAATGAAACTTTGAATACCTCTGTTTTCCTTGTTCTTCTGATCGAAATTCAAATTGAGAACTCCCAAAATATATTTTCAGTCATATTCTCTATATATTCTTCAATATGCCATCCTGATTTTCGGGCACAGTACTACAGAAATTAATTTTGAACGCTGTCAAATATGTCAATGATATGAAAGAGATCAAATTATATAACTCAAATCCGTTAATCAATTTCAAAAGTGAACAATGGATTATTTCCGAAGATGAAATAGGAAATTCATTTTTAAGTGGAAACCTATATTTTTTTCGATCTCAATAATTTTGTAATACACTAATAATCATGATTTTTTCCATTCAGAGATATGATATCTGGAATAATCGAATTGGAGTTCAATTCAATACTAGACAATAGCAAAAATGATCTGGTAATCAGAAATTATTTGTATATCATCCCCGCTGTTCAGAAAGAAGGAACGCCAATTTCCAATTCAATAACTAACAAAAATGAAAAAATATTTTTCAAGTTGCAAGAAGAGATTTTCATGCCGATATCTCCTTGTGAAGAGTGACATAAATGATGTGCTGTCAGCTCTCCATGTCTCGGCATTCTTTCGAGAGAGAAAAAACAGGATTTAGAAGCCCGTTTTTCGTGCTTAATAGAAGCTGTGAAGAATACAATTAGAAGTGCCTCTAGTCTGCCGACTGAATCCTGAATCCGATCGAGTCGACCGTGGTTCTTCTCGGAAACCCGAAATCTGCGAGTTTTTGCGTCGCCCGGTGGACGAAAAAACCGATGCGCGAAAATATTTCGAAGACGAAGATGCAGAGCCGTCACAGGCCGATGTCTATCTCGATGCTCGACTGTCACCAATCAATAACTCCTCCATCATTTTGAATTCGGGCATTCGAAAAAAAATCAGAGGCCGGTAGGAGAATTGCAGAAATGATGATTCTTCAACATAGTTTTCTTCAACATAGGGTGTCTCGATTTCTATAAGAGTACGAACAATAATGGACATGAAGAGGAAAGTGACTCATAGTCTTACTACACCAGAAAAAATAACTTTATTGTCAATGACAAAGTACATATTCCGAAGAATCAATCCTTCACCATCAGCATATGGTTGTAGAAGATGGAGGAGTATTTTTACTGAGGAGGAGTATTTTTATTTTATGAATTAACTTATATTTTTATGAGAGGACCAATCTGAAGCATTGGAAATTATATCAAACAACAATAAATAAATACTGTCTGTAGGTTACTCGAGGAGATGGTGAATTGATTTTCACAGATTTTCTGGGATTTCCTAGGGAGGTGGAGAGAAAACCCCAGAGGATCTAGAGAAATGAACAATTGATAAACATTATATCAGCCTTCGTTCGGAAATCATCCAGATGAACTATCCATGTTTTTTTTTTCGAATTAACAATAGATTTCCACCATCGGTGAATAAACGTGATGAACCAGCAATGAAATATTCAAGAAATATAATCATAAAATTACAAGAAAAGTTGAGATTCCAAGTGAGGGCGTTGACATGGAAGTAGGTACATCAAAGATATATAAAGTATACAGTATAAGACATGGAAATTACATAAATAGAAAATTATGGTATTGAAAGATTGGAAGAATTATATTATTTGAGCCTATCGAGTTAGAATTGTTAATTGATACAGTCATATTAAGCTTTTTCATTGCTTCATCGAATTCAATTGTTTCTAAAGGGCAACTAGGTAATACTTTCTACACGTATCACACACAATATATCTTCTACGTACGAAAAAATGTCTTTTTCAGAGGCTGATCAACTGCTGAATGAACAATTAATACTTATTTATAGAAAAATCTGCTAGTTTCATGGTTACTGATCATAAATTGATTTCGTGATAAATATAACTATCACACTATCGTAGGAAGAGACATTTCTTTATTCGGGACGTTGAAGAATAAATATTCACTTTATACTTTGAAATTTGACAAGATTTCTGCGTTAGTAGTTGAAACAGCTGACTAACATTCTATAGTGGAATATATGTATGTTCTGATATTTCATAATTACTTCGAAAAGTTCGGTCCTAATCAAAGAGGCTTGAATTTGAATGAATATTTGATGTGAATATGATACTAGAAATCGCAATCGCAATATACATATTATGCATAGAACGAATTGAAATCGATCTTTCAAGAGTTCATGATTTTATGATGGCAGAAAAAACGTCCACCTATGACTTACAATGAAATATGTATTTTCTTGAACTCCGATTGAATAGTAAATGCAATACTTTCACACGGCTTCTCATTCCTCATTAGTTGCCATGGAAACCAGTAGAAATAAGCTCATAGTGCAATTGGTATAGAACAGAAAACAATTAAAAGTTGATCTTCACGTCTGAACCTTGAGCCGAACAGTCAACCAAAAATTTTGCTTCTCGCCTAATTATGAGATACGCAGATAAAACTTGTCTATTAACAACTTCATCGCAATGACGAATCCACGAGGATGTTAGTATTGCCATAGCGAAAGTAACGTGAAAAATGAGTATGATTCCGGTTGTCCTTGTAAAATACAGGGTGGCTCAATGGAAACGAAACAAGGTATACATTTCACTGAGAGATCGAGGAACTGACATTAAAATGAATGATTATTCATGCAATGTTTGATAGGACAGGATTTAACGAAAACACATAAGGCACTTCTTATAGATGAACATCGTTCCAACTACGAAATGAGAAATAGTGATGAAAGAAATAAATGCGTTACTTTCCATCACTAGCCGATTATTTTCATAAACGTGTTTTCTCGAGAACTACTGCATTGAATTCCAAAAACAAGAAAGCGTTACTAAGAGATTTTGATTACCTTCAAAATGATGTATCACTTGACCCCTTACCCCATTTGAGATTCAAGGGTTGAAGCTCACTCCTCCTCGGAGGGTTTTGAAGTGAAAAAGTTGAAAACATGCCCAAAATATTTCCCCCCCCCCCCCCTCCCCGAAATAAAAATCGACCGGTTCGAGCGGTTTTTTTTCCGAGTACGATAACTATGTCAAATCGGCCTTGTTTCGTTTTCATTGGGCCACCCAATATACTATTCCTCTGGCTCTGTAATCTGGCTAACAAATCAATCAATACATCATCGATATGAACAGTAATGAACCACATGCGCTATCAGTATTTCGAGACGGCCGCCGAAACGATATTCCCAAACTAAACCATAACGCAAAGTCCCCAGACAATTCGGCATAGAAGCTGAGTGCCTTACCACGGCGAATTTCATTCATTCCTCCAAGAGAGTTTTCGCATGTCCCCGGCCAATCCATTCCGCAGTACACGTCGCTGTGGCTGTTATGAATTGTTAATATTCGCTGGATGTGGCTGCAATCGCGGGAGAATAATCCCTTGCTCCAGGGAAAACGGCAGGAAACGAGTCTCGACCATAAAAAAGTAATCATGTCAAAGGCATTCGTTCTCTGCGGTATGATAAAACGCGGAAAATGTTGCTGGCTTCGGTGTAATTCCGATTGTGTAGGAGCTTCACTTTCTTTCCATACGTCAGGGTGTTCGGCTATGATGTGCCAGCGAAGCAGGATCAGCATAAAACACACTTTTTCTACGACAATGATGCGAATCTTGAACATACTGCTCGCCATTTTTAATCATCTACAAGTTGACGTGGCAAAGTTGTACATCCCTTTTCTCCATGAAACTCGAATTCTGCTGTCAATTTTCCACTCATTTGTGATTGTGGTCACAGATGAGTGACCTTCACCTTCATAACCTTCACCTTCATAACCTTTATCTCCTTGTTTGTTTTCATTATCGAATGTTTTTGCTCTTTCTCTCAACCATGTTTTCCTGTTAAAAGTAGAATCAACCCTTCTACCCTGTTGATGATACTGATATCGGGGGGTGTCCCTAAGATTCATTACCTCATCATACTCACCTCAGTATAATTTTTCCTTTAAACATTCACAGTTCCAAAATAGATTTTGCTCAACTTTGAAACGGCTCATGAGATTTTACTCAAGTTTTTACGTCAGCGTGGCGATATGAGGCATAAAACCTATGAATTAATCATAATGAATATCATTTCGTGGGCTAAGACTTGAACTTCTACACCTATGAAAATGAAGAGGTTTGAGCTTGAAATTTAGATTGCGTAGCTCACGAAAGTAGTGCAGAAATATATGATTACTCCGTATCGACATCGTATGAATTTTTTTATTCATGAAAATGGGAAACACTTCATGACAAATTTTCATGACATTTCTGTTATTTGTATTCTTGTTTGAGTATATTGATTCTTTTGTGAAACCTCTCCAAATTATTCAAATACATTCATTGTTCATCTTTTCATGGGATTTTCTCTCCTCGTTTCTAAAAAGTAGAGTAGGAGTTATTAAAAATTATTTCAATATATTTGTAGTAAGGACAGATTGGGGATTTGCCCCAAAATGTCACTGCGATTGAAATTAAACCTTCAGATACCTTAAAGAGAAATTCTCTATTGGTCAGTGACACCTTGTTTTTGAAAAATTTGGAAATACAAATATATTTGATAAGAAGAAAACCTCTACTTATCTTAGTGGACGTTTCGGGAACGAATCTGCTCCCGTTCTCAACACAATTAAAATATTTTTCTCTTCGCAAAATTTTTCTATATGTTTTCGGTTTTGACACTGAAAAGTGTCAAGTTTTCAAAAACAAGGTGTCACTGACCAATAGAGAATTTCTCTCTCAGGTATCTTAAGGTTTAATTTCAAGCGCAGTGACATTTTGGGGCAGATCCCAAATCTGTCCTTACTACAAATATATTGAAATAATTTTTAATAACTTCTACTCTATTTTTCAGAAACGAGGAGAGAAAATCCCATGAAAAGCTGAAAAATGAATGTACCACCTCCTCGAAGAACTTACAGACAGTATTCAATACATATTCCGCCAAAATCATGAATTAATTACGGAATCCATATTTCATACTGAAACCTCATCCTCTCCATCGATGTAGGAATTTCATTTGTTAATTAACTGAAAAAATCAAGTTCTCCGTCCATGGAATGATATATATCATCAAATGATATGGGTTTTATTTCATAGGTTTCAAAACTGCATAGCATATTCGTTCTGTGGTAAGATCGCTCGCTTCGATTTGTTTCGATATGAGGAATATGTGGTAGATCTTTGTAGAGACCTGTCAGGGTAACCACAGTTATCCCAAGAAAAGTGGTTATAGACTCAGATTGAAATCAATTAATCAGTCACGAGATTCCTTCCTGGGAGAAACGACCATACCTGGCAACATCGCCCCAACCGCCTCCACCCCCTCCGACCTGGGGCACCCACTTCGTTATTAATAGAGACCTTCCGCGGAACAGTTTCCTAGTTTTCGGGCTAAATAACTGATGAACCTCGGCCTGACCGCCTCCCGATCGAAGGGGAGGGTGCGGTTACTATGGCGCAAGTCTTAATTGACGCCGCCTCCAATGTGCACGTACACATCCGCCAATTAGCCGTCGCCGACGGCGGCTCGATTGGACCAGAAATCGCCGTAATTACCTGAGAGGAGGCAATTCCGTGGGCGGCTAGACTCCATTTGGCTCGGCCCGGAGTCGAGGACGGTCACTTCCGGGCTCCCGGAGCGCGAAGAGGGGGTGGTTTCTTAGGAATGTCGACAGAAAGAGTTGCGGAGACCTTCATCACGGTGTTTATCTGCTAACTTCAGACTGGGGAGCAAAGTCTGGCTTCGATAAAGAAGGCTATGCTGTCGATAACGACTTCACCTTGACTCTCTGACTCTGATTCTGAAAAGTATTCGGAAAGTATAGGACAAGTGTCCAATAGAGCTAGTGTATACCTACCGTATCCCTATACTCCGTCCCGGTGGTGAGACTCTACTGGAGAATGCTGATTGGAAAGAGTTTGGGGATACAAAGGACGAGAATATCTATCTCCAGCAGAAACATCACAAAATAATCATCGCTGTTGGTGCCACATGAGATTTCACGCAGTGATATGGAAAGAAATTCATATTGAATAATCCTCTGCATTCAATGATAATGGGGAAGGCGAAATCGAGGAGTTTGACATAGAAAAAGGTGTGCATTATCTACGACTTTTTTCAGTGAGGCTCTGAAATATGATGCAAACAGAAAATAAATTTCCTAAAAAATTCGAACAAGGTCATCAGGAGCATCATTAAATGGCACTGAATAGCTGAATGAAGGTAGTACAATGTCACAGGAAATTGATCGAAACAGAACAAGAATCATCAAAGGGGAAAGAAAAGCGACAAAAACTAACCAAGACTAGCGACTACTAAGAGTATTGCTAATTTTGACTACTTGTGACTACAAGTGATATAGATCGAGAAGAAATCTAAGGAATCGAATGATAGCATAAAAGTATTACTGGAGAGTCAAACAATGACGATAACCAACAAATGTGAATCAAGACTGAGAATATCAAGAAGAATTAACAGCACTGGTTTGTAAGGAATCATGTAGACGATCACATACATTACTTTTCAAGAAGAAGAATGTGAAGATAGTGCAAATGAATACGTTTTGTTGAACACATAGTGATATGTTTGCCCCTACTTTCAGACTTATTCATCTAATCTTGAAGCTTTTCGCTAAGCGGTATTCTCTAGCTATATTCCTTGATATCCTCAATCACACTATATGAATTGGTCAATACTCCTTTCGTTCCGGTTCTCTACACGTGGCATCCTGTATAATTCATGCAAACAGAAAACTAAGGCGATCATGAATGATTCATTGTCTTCACGGTTGATCAGGAAAATACTATCACTCCCCTCGCTGCAGCTCCCTCGAATTGGGCAGTACAAAGGGTGAAAAACAAAGTGAGCTGTGTTAATCAATCAATATCGTCGATAACATCGCCGCCCAAGGCTGCTCGCGTTGTTGGGAGCTGAGTTTGTTTAACTAACCGGATGATTCGATGATCGAGGATCCGGAAGAGCTCTGTCTTAACGATTCTGCTACCGAATTAAAAATGGTGTACAGTTCCTGTGGGCCGAATGAGCAGCAGGAATGTTGGATGGAAAATTAGTTTCACAAACTTTTTCATAATGATAACAATTTCATTGATGATGAATGATTTTATCGAGTACATATACCAGATATAGCATGATTTGGTATCTCAAAAGGCACAGCTGAAATCCCCGATTGAATCGAGTAGTGCTCTCCCAATCAACCGTATGATGAAGCTAATCCATAGATGTAAAATAGCTCCTTCCTCAGTATAAATATATTCAATATTACAGATACATTAGAAGTTGGAATCGAAAGAAATGTTTTTATAAATGTTGGCAATTTCGACAGAGAAACGGCTAGATGACTATAGGCTGTAGAGATTGTCAAGCGTGATAGAAAGTAGAAAATTTGGGTGGAAAAATCATAATTAGGAATGGCGAACATTGAAGTATGGGCGACTTTGAATTGAGGTGGTATCATTGGAAAGAAAAAAAAAACAGCATTTCAAACAAGGATCCGCTTGTTTCTTTCGATGCTGAGCTATGAATGTCTGGAAAAAGTTGTTTAAAAATTTGTATACTTACTTCAACCTTTGGTATCCAACTTTCCAGTAGTCCAATACTTTTTCAAAACACCAATTTCTTCATAAATTATCATTAAAATGAGTAGGACTGAACCTAGAAAAAGTTCATGTGAAGAACTTTTATTTCTCACAAAAGGACACACAATGTGAATATACATTTCAGGTTTAGACCAATGTGGTTGTTCCAGAAATATGGAAAGTTCTCGTTTGAATATCCTCGACCACGAGATATCTACATTCACTAACCTTCGCCATTTCAGAATTATGAACATTTATCGAAGATAATTTAGGAATTTGAGAAGAGATTTAAATAAAGGAGAATTTTCCCTCCATTGTATGATAAATGGAAATTATTCTCAATTGTAGCATATGTCTCAGTTCAACCAATGTCAAGAAATCATTTAGTTATATTCATTCGATGAATTAGGTATATTAGATTGAGTTGAAGGAAGGCACACCTTTTGAATCTAGGCAGAGAGCCAACTGCCTTTCATCAGTGCTGGTTTCCTATATAGTTTTATGTACGAGTTATGTCAATTGAATTATAATTTCAATTGTGAAAATACAAAAATTCTCACACTACAACACTACATTGCAATGCTCATTAATTCAGAGAAACTCAGTCATACTCATGAGTTCGTTTCCATCAGGAATACACATTCGAAGAAAATTAGAAATAACGCCCAATTCTCAACAATATCCATCCAAAGGCGATATTGTAACCTGGCATAAACCCGAATATTTCTGCGAAATATCCCAAATTTCCATTGAGGTATATTCATTAGGATATCTTGAGAATGAACTGCAAGACTCATTAACATTTCTAAATGTCTTCCTCGGCAGTGGCGTAACTGATAGTGAAAATAATAACATATTGATAAAAAAATTCAGTGACAGTCTCGTTACATGTAGTACATTGAACTCAGCCCAACTCATACAGCTCAGAACAAAAGCTGTATAGAAAATACACACTGTCAAAAGGCAGAGTGAACGCTTTGCCAGCAACATCGTTAACAGGTGTGCACTATTTCACTCAACCCGATCAGGGTGGGCCTTGACCCCTTGCTAGCTAGGTTGCTTGTTAGAAGAAGAAAATTGATATTGGGTTTATTGAATCCCGATGAACGACATCGATGATACAACGCTCGACATGTTAATAATAATTGTCTTCATTCAGAAACATATTTCGACTTCTTTTCTCTTTGGGGGAGGAACTGATATCTTAGTGATAATATCTATCAAAAATAGATAGAGGTGAAACCTACTGTATATTGTTCATCGGTAACATAGACGATAGCACAACTGTTTTTTTTTTGTTGATCAAAAGCATCCACAACTCTTTCTCTATCTCAATCTTTACGTCTTTTTCTGTTGCCAAGAGAGACAAATCTGAATATCTCTCGTCGTTCTCGATAAATTCAGAATCCTTCATAGGGCAGAAAAGATATATGACACCTCGAAATTGGCAGAATAATGGCAACGTTTGTTCTCTTATACGGATCTCTCATAGAATCGTAGCTAACACTTTGATCCTGAAGATTTTTCAAAACGACTATTTCTGCGTGCAACGCATATGTGTCAATATTCACCTGAAATTCTGCGGTAATTAACTTCCCGAAACCCCTCAGAATCCAGCTAATAAGAAAAAATATTTCACTGATTTGTTCCTTGAGAATCTCCCATTAGAAATGCATTCATTTTTCAGGAACTTTTCCGAATTTCAGATATGAGTGGATATGTCAAATTTCGAAGCTTTTGCTGGATGATAATAATGAAAATAATAACAATAATACTAATTATATTGATGATGATAATAATAATAATAATTATAATAATAATGATAGTAATAATAATATGCCTTTATTCGATATAGAAGAATACAACCTATCGGAAAGGTGGAGACTCACTGTGACGTGCTTTTCAGCTCATCCTCACTCACTTGTCCTCGGATATACAGTGCGTCCATGAAGTAACGCATAAATTCATTATTGGCTAAATAAACAATGAAATCAGAAATTTCCGAAACAGGTCGATATTCTTGATTTTCATTTAACCCTTTTTTTTCTATTTCTGGATCGATCTTGCTGAGCTGATTCCAATACGTAATACGTTGCTTCAAATTTCTATAGGGTGGCAAAAATGCAAAAATTTCAAGTAACTTACGAAGTAATGAATGGATAATGAACGTAATAAACACATTGAATGTAATAACGTATTGTAATACAGCTAATTCAATAAACTATCAAAAACACCCTGCATTATTTTTTACATTGTCTCTAACAGCTTTCATTAGTGATCCAAGAGCTTGTGAACTATAGAAATATTTTTGAACATTGTTGTAAATTTTAGATTATTTGGTCTTGATAGTGTATCACAATTCCATTTAATTTGTTCATTACATTCACTAACGTATAACGTGAACAATCTTTCATAAACAATTTCCACAATTTTTCTCTGCATTTTTGCTCACCCTGTAACAATTTGAAGCAACGTATTATACATTTCAGGAATCAGCTCAGCAAGGCAATCCGGACATTGAAAAAAAGGAGGTTTTCATTCGAAAAAATGGTGATAACATCACACGAAGGTGGTTCACCCTGTATATCAAAGTAGGATTCGGAAAAATAGTAAATTGAAATCAAAAATCGACCTGTCCCAGAAATTTCTAATTTTATTGTTCATTCATCCAATAACGAATTCTTGCGGTATTTTATGGACGCACTGTATATAAAGAGTTAGTTTTCACGTTTCTTACTTTTTTTTGTGACTCGAACTATATCACAAACAAAATATTCACAGGGGAGATTTACGCCACTGATTCCTAGGCTGTAAAATATTCAATAACACAGTTGATTGCTTCACAATTATCAAAAGGGCCGACTTACAGTCAACCTCCAAACTGTATTTCTTTTAATACAGGATTAGGTCTTATCCCAAGCCATTTTAAACAAAGGAATGGAATAGGTACTATAGTTTGCTGTCGATCCATAAAAACAGGCTGTTCTGTTCTGAAAAGGGATGAGATTTATTTTAGAGTTTTTTCATTATTGAAATATATATCTGCCCATTATATCTATACACGTGTGTCACCCTAGTTCGTATATTTCATTTATCAGAAATCACCCTTTCCAATGCACTCGTAACTGATATTATTGAATAAAATGCGAGAATGGTTTGATCTATTAACGACCATAAATTTGAAATTACATTAGTTTTTGACAATTCCATTCTATTTATCCCACACGAAGATGAATCACATTTTTCGCATGCATCATTTCATTTGAACAAAAATGCAGATTCTCGTTTCAGAGATTGAAATTTGTTCCCAGATGAGTTCCATACTCGATACCTTTGAAATACAGTCCATTTTCTCTCATGTATACAGTGTGTCCAGGAATATGCCGGTACTTTCCTTCATGCCCACCGCAAGGGAGATACGAGCTCCTGGTCCTTGATTTCTTTGATTACTTATTCAATGAAGCATTTCTGATATCACTCAATTGGCATATCGAGGATCATGACTATATGAAGAAGAAAACTTCCAAGATTTTTTTTATTCGTTATTATCACTATATGTACGTAATATCTATGTAGTGCTGCTTACAAAACTTCAACTATCGGAGTTGTTAAGATCGTTTCTGTATTTTGGGACTACCACCGTGAATTCATCAAGTCGATGGAATAGAACTATATTTTTCATCTTTTTCTCATTCACATCTAGAAAGGTGTGAACAATTTTCATCAAGTCAATGAAATAGAACTATATTATTTATCATTCTCTCATTCATATCTAGAAAGGTGTGAACAATTTTCATAAAGTCAATGAAATATAGAACTATATTATTTATCATTCTCTCATTCATATCTAGAAAGGTGTGAACAATTTTCTCTGAATTTTCACAGACACCAGGGCAACTCACAATTCCGATGCACTGCCACTCAAATTCATTTAGAATTCTATCACACCAATTTTCCCAACAATAAAGTATGCTCCCCTCGCACCAAGAATGTGTATAATCCCGGAATTGACCATTGGGCATTCCGAACTGAAATTATGATGTGTTTTATGGTCATTTGATCAGGCTGAACACCGCTTTACTCCATCAATAACTGCATTCATAACTCTGCGTGGTATATGAATTGTTTGGATACGCATTTTTCCATATAGCTTATGAAGTCACTAATGTCTCACGACGGTTGCTGAGTGCTGCTGAAGAGATGAAAAAGAATGCTGTCAGAAACTTACTGGAATATTACTCAAGGGAAACCAGAACGACCATGTGAGTTCCACTGTGAGTACTCCATTACAAAAACTAGGCTTAATGTTTCGTGCACACCCCAGCACCTTCTCATGTTCTACAAAGTCCTGGAGGACTTGTTCACATGGAGTTCAGTTAAATATTCGCTGAATCCCGACGATATCCATACGAGATTTATGCGCCTAGTCGGTGATGATACATGAGCGATTCCAGGTAGACAAACTAGACGAGCTCAGGCTTGTCACCCCTACATTGATGAAATGGAGTCATCGTTGAGTCACTTGAAAAGTTCAGGTTAGGTTGCAATTTTACTGTTTCAATGGCGTTTTTCTTGGCCTACTCTTATTTCTAATCGTTTTCAAAAAACCGTTAGTGAATTATCATAATTCAATTACTAGTATAATGCAATTAATAGTGATGTATAATTACTACCGCTATGATAATTTTTATTTGCCGATAATATAAATGACGGATGATAACGAAATATTCATCGATTTGAAGGATAATTATGATTCGTATTTGCTGAACGCATCTCTGTAATCTGACAAATCCCGTAATTACAGTGACATAATTCAGTAGTAACAGAATATTATGTATTCATAATACGTAGAAAATTGTTCTCAAAAGCCTTTATGTAATAATTATTTAATTGTTCATCTGAACCTTGACTGAAATAATTACGATCCTGTAATGATAATTGTTCGATTATTGTCATGGTAATAAAATCTTTGTCGTGCTCAAATAATATATTACACAATGTACACTTCTTTATTCATAGATATACCATAACGTAACTGAACTCATGGAACGCTGATTGCTTGAGCGATACAAACATAAAACAGAAGTGGGTACAGTCTGTTTCACAATACATGTTGTTCACGGACAGTCTTTTGTGAATCAGACTCAGATATAGCTTCGTTGTGTGAGCCGAATTATATTGAATAGATTATAGTATTGGAGAGAGAACATAACATTTTTTTTCTAACAGTTGCTCATTTTCTTTTTTATATTTTTTCTTTATTTTTTTATAGTCAAGATGAAGTTTTATTTTTTTCATTTTTCCTTTAGAGATTTGAAATATTAAGTTCACGTGAAACACATGTCACAAATATATATATGGATGTTGTCCATGCACAACCTATCTCAGCTTCTTATGGACAAAAAAACAGTCTGTTTATTGTGTCGTATGATTATTATGTTATATCGAATGTAATTATGTTATGGAAATAAACTATTATTATTTTTATTATTATTTTTATACAAAGTTAGTCAAAGAGAGTAACTCAGAAATGGAAATATAAATGAATTATAGGGATACGTAATGGGATACAATGCCCGTACTCATCTCCCTGTACACACGACTCATTTTACAATTCTCCGATTCACTTCACAATGCGAAACAAAGTGGAATTTATGAGGAAAAACTTGAAAATGGTTGCCGTGATCTATCCAGAAAGCAATTCTACAGGCGCATGGTGCAATTTGAAAGAAAAACGGGCCAGTTCGAATGCTTCCATTCGATTTATTCTGGAGACAATTTAAGCGATTCAAAGGAATGGCGATACTTAAACGAAGGGTGTCGCTTGACGACGAAACTACGGTGACTCAAATTTGTAGTGCATACGCTTCCTAAAATTCATATTCATATATACAGGGTCGGCACGTATATTTCGAAACACCCCTTAACTTTTTCATTTATATTTATCGTTTTTAAAATGATAATACTTTAATCATCTTTCCTGTATAGATTCCATACATATGGGCAGAAAAACAGTTGAATATCTTAAACCTACTGGGTGGCCCAATGAAAACGAAACAAGGCCGATTTGACATAGTTATCGTTCTCAGAAGAAAAAACGCTCGAGCCGGTCGATTTTCATTTCGAGGGGGAAATATTTTGCGCATGTTTTCAACTTGGAGGGGAGATCTCCAACCCTTGAATCTCAAATGGGATAAGAGGTCAAGTAATACATCATTTTGAAGGTAATCGAAATCTCTCACCAACGCTTCCTTGTTTTTGGAATTCAATGCAGTAGTTCTCGAGAAAACACGTTTATGAAATCAATCGGCTAGTGATGGAAAGTAACGCTTTTTGCCCTTTCATCATCACTATTCCTTATTTTGGTAGTTAGAACGATGTTCATCTAAGAAGTGCCTTATGTGTTTTCGTTAAATCCTGTCCTATCCAACATTGCATAAAGAATCATTCATTTCAATGTCAGCTCCTTGATCTCTTGTTTCATTGTTTCGTTTTCATTGGGCCACCCTGTATGTTATGAGCATTCAATGGAATTTTCTCAATGGACCACTTTCTATATATTTATATAATACAGGGTATCTCATGACTCGATGCCCATAGCTTAAGGGCATATTCCTTGAACAATTTTAAGTCGAAAGTGCCTCATAAATCTTAGTCCAAAACTCTTCAGTCGAGGAGTTATGAGCAATATTTGATTCAACAGAGTAGATTGAAAAACAGAGAATGTTGAATACAGTTATGTAATATTACATGTGAATGTACAAGTAATATTTTACCGATTAAGACTATTTTCGATCATATCAAGAATAGCTTCTTCGGCAAGTTCTTGCTGTACGGGACGTTCTGCAGTAGCTTTAGGAAAACGACATTTTTCTGTCAAACGACGATGCACATTGCTGAGCAGTTTCTCATTGGGTATTCTTCGATCAGGAAACCTCTGCTAATATTTCCGTACAGACGCTCTCGCATTTCAGTCCCAGTATCCGTAAATCGGCATATTCGTGAATTGAAATCGTAGCCATTACAAATCAATCTTATAACAACGTCAAACAAATTTCGCCATAACAATATGACAAAACAATCACATGGCCTATCAGATTTTTCTACTATTGAATTTTGCTCATAACTCCTCGACTATAGAGTTTTGGACAAGTTTTGGACAAGTGTACAAGGCACTTTCGACTTGAAATTGTTCAAGGAATATGCCCTGAAGCTCTGGGACACCCTGTATATATCATGCTCCTATTGAAATGGATGGTATATCAAATGTATATAATGGGTAACATAGATTCATGGTACACGCCTATTCCTCATTTTTTTCTTGGTTGGTTGACTTGGACGATATCAAAGTACCATTATGGTTCCATTTGGGGAGATGAATGTTTGAGCCAGAATACGTTTTGGACTACTTTTTAGCCCTTCTTCAACAAAAAAAAAACCTCTCTCGTTGGCAATGTCTACTTTCTCTCACTCGTAAAGATTCTCCTCTGTGATTTCCTCAGTGAAGAACTATCTGGGCGACTGTCCTGGGGTTTATCTGCGTCCAAGTCGAATTGGAATATTTTAAATTTTCGTTTATATATCCCCGCGACGCCATAGCTCCTGGGCATGCGAGTTTTCCTTCGGAAAATTTAAATACTCCGCATTATTGGATATCGGTTGTTTGCATATCAAATGGAATTTTCCCGCTTCCTGCAAACATCATCCAGATATATTATCACTTCGGAGGAAATTGAAAACCGATTCTCGTTTATCGAAAATATATTCGTTCGGAGATATTCCGAGTAATATTCGGAAAAAACTGTCGATTTAAATCGAATGCCATCTCAATAAGTCAACGTTTTTCGAATGTTTTCGAGATCTAACATGGTGAATTCTGTATTTTCTAACGATTTTAGTTATTTTCTGATCGGAGTATCGTTCCAACCACATTCATATTTGCACGTTTCTATACTTTTCCTCAACATATCCAAACTGTCAAATCAAAACAATCATTTTTGATTTTCCCTGCTTCTCCGTTTCGTTAAATATAATATGAATTAATATTATGTAAACTGGAAGAGTGATTAATGAACTGAAACTGAAACAGATATTCAATAGGAAGATTTCTGCCATCAATGAATGTCGAAAACAAATCGATCAATCATTTTTCAGCTTTTGTGTGGGATTTGCTCTCGTCTCTCAGTGGACGTTTCGGGAACAAATCTGCTCCCGTTTTCAACATAATTGGAATATTTCATCTTCGCAAAATTGTTTCAATGTTGATTTTTTTGATACTGAAAAATTCCCGAAAAGTCCACTGAGAACGAGGAGAGAAAAATGAATGTACCACCTCCTCCAATAAACTTACAGACAGTATTTAAATCGATACCTTCCGTGTACACTGTACGAAAAAGGTACGTAAATACAATGAAAAAATATTTGAAACAAAGAAACGTGATCATTAAATCTCAACCAAAGTAGAGTTTCATTAATAAAAAGTATGTTCGTTCATGACCTTGTGGCTGCAATCACTAATTGATGAACGTTCATTGGTATCACGAAAACCAATACCTTGCTATGAACAATGCATTCACTACTTTGATGAACCCTATAATATCATTTCAATGAAATGAAAGATAGCTATGATAATATGCATCCATTGCGGTGATGAAATATTATTATTGTTTGAATAAATGCAATTACCGTTTCAAAGCACATTCAATCTCTATTTCAATGCGTAAGTACGTTGATATTATGGAATTCTTACATTGTATCAATGAATCATTCCATCGATTTGATAAATATTTCTACACCATTCCGATGAATATGTTCGTTATTCCGTTACCTATTAGTACGTTGTTTGAATGAACGTGTTCACTGGTTCCATAAATATTTCTTCCATGGTTCAATGGAATATTTACGTGGATTCGAAATGGAACGTACATTGTGTTGATTTATTTAAGGAATAAAATCTCCCTAATTAAAAATAGTTAACTTTTCAAGTTTTCTCTGAACATTATCTGGAATGATATATACAGGTTGATACATATTTTAGAGACATTATAATTATCTTAATGGAACACAGTGTATATATAATATTATAGTTGGTTTTGACTTTCATCATTAAGAATAAATCCATAATGACACTGATGGGGTTCGAAAAGAATATAGATACAAATACTGAGAATATAATATAGCAAAGTAAGAAACACTTGGGAATGCCGAATGAGTGTAATGATGAAGAGGAAAAGTTGTTATAACTATTATAATTCCGAAATAACAATCATAGATTGAGTGAAGACAGATTGAATTGTTTTCTCGTGATCGTAAGATATAAATATCCATCAAATCTGATATAATGAAACAATCACTGATCGAATTTGAAATAATTCCCATGAGTTGTTCGATACAAGAAACTAATTTGATTTTGCAATTATAGTTCACTCTGTATATCCTCAACTTTAGAAAATACTCCTCTGAAAATAGGAAGCTTGTGTCCTATATATGTATTTTCTGAATAGTTTTGATGAGGGAATTATAATCATACAGAAGATGATCATAATAAGAACAATGAATGGTCAATGTTAGTCACAAGTGAATTGATTGAATGAACATCTAGTATTGCCTATAATAATGAGGGAAATAATTCGAATTGTTCTCCATATTGGAACGGTTTATTAAAAGACTCATTCTACATAGGACTGTCATAGAAATAAACCTAAACATGAAACCGAATGATAATGTTAAATTAAATAGGTACATTCAGAATTGTAGCTTGACAGTTCTCTTCATTTTCCTTCAGCGCTTCAGATAATATATGTACCTTTGGGAAAGAAAGGCTTCCTTTCATTTAATAGAAATGATGTTCAATGAAGGACTGATTCAGCAGGAAAATCAAGATTGAACAAATATATAATTTTGAAACATATATCTACTGCTCTTACTATATGGAAGAAGGTATATCTAATATTATCAAAATAAACACATATTTCGGTGGGAGTTGTCATGTCCTCACCTACACATATAATGAATGGCTGGATAGCACTTTTCTTCGACTTCGAAAATCTTAGGTGCTCCTCGACCTCCTGGTTACTCTTCCCAAAGTAAAGAAATGATTCCTGGGAGTCTTTCATGGTATATTTTATTATGTTGCTCTTTCCACCTATATCTTTTCTAATAGCCTTGTTGATTGGTTGATTGCAAATGAAGCACATCATTTTCACTTGATATGATCAAGTAAGACGGTTTCTCACTTTGTTTCTCCGTCTCTATACTCTAGATTTTTATTGCGATATATAGAAAGAGATTCAATCTGAAAACTAACATCTCAATAATTATCATGCCTAATGATAAAAACATAATAACATACCTTCTGTAATGTGAAACATTGGTTGAATTCAAAATCAATGCTACACTTTCGGCACAGTTGAGCGACTTTTCGTTTATGTTTTTGGACTAGAAATGACCTGAGCGGGGTGTGATGACTTCATCCTAAAAAAACTTTCCGAGCGAATTTTCTCCAGGCCAATAGGAATACTTCTCTTTGATGTAAGAGTTCATCAATATATTGCATGATACGAGCATTACAATGAACCGTTCATCAATCTATGTACGCGGATACATTGAAACAATAAACGCATTTCGTTAGGATCATGTACTGGGTGATTAGCTGAAAACGATAAGATACATTGTTTCTATGACATCATAAATGAATGTACGTCTACATCAAAACAATGAAAGTATTTCTCCGAAACAATGTACCGATTATTCACTTAGGTACATGATGAGCATTATTCTTATGAACCGTTCATCAATGTATGTACGTACATTGAAACAACGTACGCAATTCATTATAATGATGTACTGGATAATTTGTCGAAAGCAATTCGATACATGGTGTATATGTTATTCATAAACTGTTCATCGATATATGTACGTGTAGATCAAACCAATGAACGCATTTCTTCAATACAATGCACCGAATAATTATCCACTATCGCTTACATGTATTCAATATTCACTTCTATGATTTGATCTGAACCTTACATTATTTCGACAATGAATGCGTGCATTGTAATGACAAATAAATTTGCTTGAAACAACGTACTTGCTCTCCCATATGTCATGCACAAATTCATTATGTCATGAAATGAATTATAAACCGATGTATTTATACAATATATTGGAAACCTTGGTTATAACTAGAATGAATACAGTTACTTTTTTGAAACAATTGAACATCAAAGTAATGTTACACATTCATCAGTCGAAAATAGTGATGTTATTGGAGAAATTCATAAATACAATGCTGAAATCATTGAATTCATTTATGAAATGTATCGAAGGGATGGAAATATTCATTGAGTTACTGAATATTTTCGTCAGTACTTGATGAACGCAATTACATTATGATCATGAATGGGATACTCGAGTAATGATCGTTTGTTTGTTCATATCATGAAGATTACTTTCTTTCGATGTAGAGAATTATGATGAATGGTGTTCATTGTTTCCACACACGATAATTTTTTCAGTGTATACATTTCATTCAACCCGTGTTTCCTTCGAAAGTATTTAAAATGCTATACTTTTTGGATGGATTGGAAGAAATGGTACATGATGAAAATGTCTCGAGAAATTTCCTACAGGAATTAGATTTTTTTTGTTCGAGAGAGATTCAGTGTTCAGTGATTCATTGAAGAAGCATTCATTAATTAGTTCGTATATGATCGAGACTAATCTGACATCAACAGACGGAGCAGAAATTTGAACAATATCAATTCATCAGCTTTCTTGGTGAAGCTAAGAAACTTTTTATCATTCAAGAAGTGTTTATGGGCCGATTCAAAGAAATCAAATGAGCCTCATTGGCGCGTATCAATCACTAGAAATATTATTCCTCAGAGATTCAGGTTTGGTCAAATTCTACCAAAGTTGAGTAATTCGATGTTTGATGAGTTGCTGCGCCTTGACATTTGAACACTCAACTCCACCACAATTCAACTCAACCTGTACGTCTTTTTGGTTTACAAGAACCCAATGATACACCTCGTATTTGGTCCAACTTGTATGTACATACTTCCTGCAATAATAACCCTTCATAAAAAGTTACATGAATCTTCCCCTCAGCCAGCATTATTCATCATCACATCCCTCTAGTCTAGGTCCTCGTTTTCACCACCATAAATCCTGGATTTCAATTTAAAATCATCAATTCTCACTACACTTCCCACATTTTTTCATGGAATCGAATTCAAATCGCTGCTCGATAAATAAGGGTGGATTTTTCCGAGATATTAATACTGAATAAAGTATATTTCTATCTCATTAATCATCTTCGACACAATAAGTCGTTAGGGGATTTTGCATGGAAAACGCTTTTTTTCCACAAAGAACCGAGAAGAGGACCGTGCTGGTCTCTATAATGCCGTAGCAAACACCTCTGACAAAGAATATTTAACAATACCACCCTACCTAACGAGTTCGGGCGAATTTGGACTCTATCGCGCTGAAACTTTGGTTATAATAAAGGAAATATGTAGCAAATTTTTGATGTATTGATTTTCGGAGCAGCTGCACCGGATTCATACTAATTGATGAATTTTTACTCTCGTGGGATATTATCTCCGCATTTCACACAAATATGTATAACTTTGATGGATTATGGAATAAGGTTTCTACACTTGAACCATTCATCAGGAGTGTGAAATATTCGAAATGAATGAAAATGAAACAGTGCATAGTGTGTATAAAGTAACGATCATATACTTGTATCACTTCATTAGTACTATAATGATCCTATTGTTTTGGCTAATATATGAATGATTAGGTATCTAGTTTCAATTTTTTGCATAAATAAGAATATATAATAAAATTAGACAACTGCAGATGTGTAGGTACGAGTTGAATAGTTCTTGAAAAGTTTGCAACTTGCTGACCCTTTCACTTACTATATTTATTATTTACCTACTTCTACTGCTATCCACTTACTCTTCAACTATTTACTTACTATTTACTGACGTCAAAAACATTCTCAGAGCAATCATTGTTGTGAATTATTTTGTACAAATGATCTTTCGAGTACTTGATTCAGTCAGTTTGTTAATGTGTTAGGTTTTCCACCTGTCGGATGAATTAAGATTAGCCCCATAAATTTGCCTTGAGGAACGCTAGTTTCACTTCTCAGACTGATTCTCTGATCTTCATAGATATTCAGATCTGAGTGTTCAAAATTTCCGGTGGAGTCATCGTGTGTTTTTTGACATAGCATTCATGCTAACGTGACTCTCCTGATTGAAGACCACTCGAATCGGAAGTTGCCCATCGAAATCTAAAAAACGTTCGCGTCGATAGTTTTCCGCGAAAGAAAAATCGAACCTATGTATAGAAAGATTTATGACAGCCGAAGAAATTGAGTTGGTAATGGCGTGAGATGTTCCGCAGACAATAGACAGTAAAAAATAAATTATAACCGAACCTTTAAGAGTCCGTTACGTTTATTTAATACCAGTTAATCATGCAACATTTAAATATAAAATGCCCCGTACGCGGTGGTACGTGATTTTCTCTCAGCCACCCACAATATTAACCTCCGATGGATGATTGAGGGACACTCAATGCCAGCGGCGTACGATGAAGGGTTAATCGATTTCGAAGCCTACCATTTGCGATCTCAAAAACCATGAGGGAT
Source organism: Gastrophysa polygoni (assembly GCA_963576655.1). Lineage (NCBI taxonomy): Eukaryota > Metazoa > Arthropoda > Insecta > Coleoptera > Chrysomelidae > Gastrophysa > Gastrophysa polygoni. The sequence goes on along the minus strand of OY755086.1, from coordinate 5,641,482 downwards.
GCAAGGAAGTCAATTCTCATGTATTTTCGTTTTCGAATTGAATTGGTCTATAAAGAAACGGGAGGGACAGAAAAGTCCATTCGATTTCAAAAAGTTGTTCTTAACCTGAAACTTGTGGCTCGATTCGGATGTTTTTCACTGCGAGGATCAATGCTCAGTCTACTAGATTTTGATCTATTCATTATGTAGGTTTTATCTGAGAACTTTGCACAAAACAGTTTCACTGCAGTATGGATCAAAATTCATTCGCTATATGGACTTTTTGAGTTACGTTCTTTGTGATTTCTTACTACCCTGTGACAAAAAGTCTAATCGAAATACGATTTCCAATATAAAAGAATTATTATGACTCCCGAAATTTGAACTAACAGGAAACAACTGCTGTTTTTGAAATTACTGAAATTTTTCTCTCGACGTATAAGGAAAATGCAAAATTAGAAATGAATCCAAAATGTCAGAAATCAAATTATTTTTGTGTTGTTGTCCAGAGTGAGAAAGAATTATTTCGACAGATTATTACTTGTGTATATCAATTTAGTATATTTATTCGTGTATTATTGTGTTTAAGTATAAAGAATCATATTCATCGCACGTCTATGAGTCTTTCAGTCCCAATTTAAAAATACAGCCTTTTTATTGTTGCCTATCGTGTGTTTAACGCTGGTTGTAATATTTTATTCTAACGATGGCCGACATTTTTAATAAAACATATTCCTTTTGCTACCAAATGTCTCAGCTAACTTTCACTGTCACGGAATGAAAAAATTATGGTCTTCATTTTTCCGTGACTTGTCAAGAAAAATTTGCATTAATCTTTCATCCCGTTATTAGTTCCGTTCTGTTGAATTACAACGATGATGACAATTTGCAGTGGATTTATTTCTGGAGTTCCTCACTGGAAAAATATTGAGCTAAACTTTATTGATACTTTCGTGTTATCTGCCTCTACAAAAATGTTGAAAATAGAATCGTTCATAGCAATCAGGCATGCTTTTTACCTCTGTTGGGAACATCTGAGGTTTATTTTGTTACTTCAGATTTGATATTTCAGATTTGAGGACTACATTATGAGGAAGTTTGTCCCTCCCCAATTATTCTGATTTTGACAATACGTGCAAATCCGAAAATGCGTTAGAGTCGAACATGAAGATGAGAATAAAACCAAAATAGTGAATACGAGAGATAGAGGCGATATTGATGAAAAAATTGAAATAGCTTAACGATAACTCCTCGAGTTAAGTGGAACAATCTTCTGATATAATTGAAATATCTCAATGAAGTTCAAGATAAAATGCATATACAGTGTGAGATATCACGTTCAAACTTGTAGTATTCATTCTATTATAATTATATTAATAGTCGTCCTTTATTTGCATGAAGAGAAACTTATGTAAGAATTGAAATTGACCTGTGTGAGTTCAACTCGGGACATGTTATTCTACTCGAATTCAAAATTCCCAGCTACAGATTCTTCTCGCAAATAGGTATTGCAGTGAAGGAATGATGTCCCTACTTAGAATAAACAAGAACATGATCTCGTTACGAATACAAAACGAGTGATACCAGTGGGTTGACATTCTGAATCGTAGTAGGCGATGCCGCAGTGATAAACGTTATTCTTACACAGCACACTATCTAGAATGTATAACTTAGTTAGCAAAAGGCCGTTTCGAATGACCAAACTTAACCAATAATTTAAGTCTATAAAAACTTGTATCATTGTTCTGTAGCCATAAATTCAAAGTTTTCACATTAAATCCTTTTCAATTCTGAGATCTGCTCTTTTTTGTGGCTGGAGATTTAAGGTTCCGAGCAGAATGGGCATTTCTTTATATTCAAATGAGACACCGGCTTCACCTCCCACTTCACACCCTCAGTCCCCTTATATAACCACACTCGATACCGGGTGTGTCAACCGTTTTGTCTTTCTGTCGAAATATTGGTTCATCCATTATTTTCAGATAGCCAAGATCGAATATTTTGATTTCTTTGACAACTATCTAATGAGTGTTGTGAGGGTTGTGTTGTATTTCAATCGGTTTCTGACAGCTTCGGAGTTTTGCTCATCTTCTACATCTGAAAATGGTCATCATTAGTATAGCATATGCTCTTCTTGGTAGCTGTAGATTTGAGGATTGGAGCATTTCTTCATAGTCAGATGAGACACCTGGTTTACCTCATACTTCATTTTCTCAGTGTACTGTAGTGTCTCAAATGAGTTACAGATTCTTCAAGTGCTTTGAAATTCAACATCGAGTCATTGAAATTCAACATCAGATACTCCCTATTGATTTTCTTCTGTATCTTGACGACTATCTGATTAGTGCTGTGAGGTCATGTTTTGTTCTAACTGACTTTGAACAGCTTCTTCGATTACTTCATCTTCGACGATTGAAATATGACCTCATAGTAGGTGAAGCATGTCAACTCGCATTATCATATTGAGCATTTTTTCCCAGTTCCGTTGCCATACCTCATCCCCGTGAATATAGAATAGTGGGTGTTAGGAAAAATGGCATATAAAACATCGATTTCGATATGTTAACTGTCTCTCGGTCCGCATCTCAAACAATATCACTTCGTGACATTCAGACAAAATGGTGCCCTCCGTTGTTTCGATTCACGTGTAACGATCGTCTTTTTTTCCAATTCACCGACCCTCGGAAATTGTTGGAAGTTTCATTCATCCTTTTGTGAGCATTTTTCATCTACCTGAGCAGTGCTGCAAATTAGTTCGGCCTCGAAGGAACACCCCCTATACTAACCTAAACAAATAATTCACATCCGGCACGTTTTCGACCAACGAAGGCGGAATTTCAATGGGCTCAGTTGATAAATTTCCTTCATTACTCAGCCCGATATATTTTGATACCAACTTCTTTCTCCCTAACGATTTATCCTTTTCGAGAACTTCGCATTTACCAGCGAATTAACGGGATTTTTCATTTGATAGCGGGTATTGTGAATAACTAAGGGCCGTACTAGGACCTTGTTTCAATCCGAATGGATGAGAATTTCCGGCAATAGTTTACTGAATGGATTCGATTTTCATGTCCAGCAGCACTGGGATCGTGAGTGAAATTATCCTCTTTGCAGAGAAAGTATTGACCTAACCCCTATCGGGATTTTTTCAGTTTCACGTTAACTTCAAGTTTTCAAAGTCGTCCTCAAAGTATCTAGGACAAGAAAGGTATCATTAGTACCTTGAGTTATATCCTGAATTTGTCATGAACTCAACCTGGATCCTGAGGGATTAGGAATTATGATTGGTAGCTTCTATTTTCATCGAGTCCAAAGTTGCAGTCTGTTGTAGTCAAGTTAAAATGGAGCAGAGCAAAATGTCAGTAGCTATGAGTGAGATAGATGTACCGGCTATTTTGAAGACCGGATGAATAGCCGCTGTGGAACTGTGGATACAGTTTCTTTACTTTCTCGAGTTTCTCAGCAGAATTATTTTTGTGGATTCGGCTTCACGCCGTCAATAATCTTTTGTATCAGCAACTAATTTGTAGCTTTTGTGATACTCCTTCTGGACATGTCATATTGTAATTCTGTTGCATGAAGAATTCTGGAAGTGTATGTTATCATTATTATTCATCGCCTACACTGCTTTCCAATCCCCCCAATTTCTGCAAGAATAACTTCGTCGGCACAATCCCATTCCGCATCTTCCATGCAAATCTTATGTCGCAAACAGCATGAACTACATTAATAGAAAAATACGAATCTCGTCGTTGGAGATTCGTCTCACGTGCGCTCACTCCCCCCAGTTCCCCCCAGCTGCCCCCCCCCCCACACCGACGTTTCCGAAGGTAACATACGACGTCGCTGCGGCACACCGTAATCTAGACGCGAGTGCCACCCTCAGGAGGGGTGAGAGGCAGGGAGGGGTGCGGGCCTGGAAATACTCGAAAACGAAAAAAATACAATCTCCCTACGAAGCCAAGCATGTAATGAATTTCGGCTCGATCCATTCTGCGTGGGATTTTCTCGCGGATTCTTCGAGTCATAGCCGTCCTAGACGCTTCAGGAGGAATGGAACAAGGTTGTGAATACATGATGAGACTGAGTATCACAGTGGATCACGAGGTGCTTGATTGATCGATTCAATCATAATGACCAGCCAGGATTTCAAAGCCCAGCTGTGCTACTAGTCATGCTGTTGGCTTAGATGAACAGGTTTGTTACTTTCATCAAGACTAAACAGCCTCCACGCCCTGAGTTGTATTCTTCCATGAGGCTGAATCTCCAGCTTGATAGTGCTTCGCGCTCCAGTATGTTATGAGACTTTCCTTCAGTTTCCTTCTCCTCATTGCATAGCCTACAAATGGGTTCTTCCGTTTATGTGCTCATCCGATGTAGATGTTTCTTCAGGGGAGAGTGACCCGTTATCAGTCTAATCACCTGTCTAATCTGCTTCTGCTCAAACTCAGAACGTCATTCGTCATTCATCTTGGACGATATTTCGATCATATTCGACTATGTCATCCTCCTGGAATGTCGTTCCCATGGATTTGGTATGTATTTTTCTTGTACCTATCCAGCTTCGTACCGAGGTCAATTCAATTTCGAACACATGCTTTCGCAGCATGAACTTCCTTCCTGATCACTTCTTGCCTAAGCATCTGCGGCCTCGTACCCCAAAGACATTGACGGTTGTGCCTTGGGATCCACCGGAGTTTCACTTCGTCATGGTTGCATCCCAGGCTTCGGAGGCATCACCAGACCAGACTCGATCTCATCTTCATCTCGCCTGATTATCAGAGCAGAGGATGATTCTTCAACCTCGACACCCTTTTGCGATATTTTCTCTCAAGCAATGCTTGCTTTGAGACACCTCACAGAATCTTTGTTCACATTCTCAGCCATTTTTTTATCTATTGACACGAAAGGGAAATCTATAATGTTCGAGGAACATCGTGGAATTTCACTTGGAAGTATGGAGGTTGTAAGCATCTGGAAAGATTTCACTAGGCAAAGAATTCCGCAACTTTGCCGTTCTATTGATGAATGATACTTGGTATAGCGATGTCCGACAGGCCTCGAGCCTGACAGTGTAGGGGTGACCAGCCTGAGCTCGTCTGGTTTGTCTACTAGGAATCGCACGTGGTCGCTTGATAGATGATATTTCCGTTGAGCACCGACCGAAAAAGTATCTATAAAAGAGGCAGAGATCCCTTTCTACGATGTTCTAGAGCGGTCAATGATTTGGTGAGTGTTGTGTCATCGACTAGGCGAATAGCTCTCTTCTGAATTGAATCTAAGAGCTTTAACGTATGTTTGGGGGCTGAGCTCCAAACATGTGAAGAACAGTACTCCAGGACAGCAGTACTGAAGAGTTGCTGAGATGTGGAGTACCTCTTCGCCAATACATTCATGTATTCTAAATTTTTCAATTAGGAAGAGAATCCTAATCACACGAAATAGACACATGTTGTGGACCTTTTCCCGTGAGATTCATCTCGGTCAGGGCTGTTCTAGGACTGTCACAGATCCTGTTTCCTATGTTTATAATGGCATGTATACTCATCAAATGACGGAAAAAAGAATCGCTCCCTCACTGCCCTGCTATAGCTACCGCCTCATCAGTTCCAATACTACGATTCGGATCTCGGTTCCAGCATACATTGACATATGAGATGCTCCAAATTGAAGTGAAGCCCCTCTCTCCTCTCACCCCCCGTCTGTCCCCCAAAATTGCGGGAGAGTCGAGTTAAAATTTTAATATACGCGATATTAACTGCCTATACGACTGCGCTCGTCAGTCGTGGAGAAACCAATAAGCCCTAGGGCTTTGCTGCTCCGGTCCCAAACGGAACCAAGAGCGCGTAATTATGGAGTTCTAGCAGGAGACAGATGAAGAAAGAAGAAGTTCTATCGGAGAAAGGCAAATATCTAATTTGTTCGCTCCTTTTAGGACGTTTCTTGAGGGAGGAATAGCGTCAGACCCGTTCATCAAAATTCTTGGAGTCGTGGATACTACCGAGCAGGATCAAGATTGTTCCGATATTGTATACTAGATAGTCAACAATATGCTGATACTGATAATTCTTATTTCACTTATTCAAGTCAGATATTGATATAATAAAATGATTAAGGTAGATTCTCGAATTGCGGATATTTTTTCAATTCGAGTGGTTCTGACAATGAAATGAAATTTGGTTGTTAAGACCTCCTACTGGAGATTTTTGTATCTGCTGATGGAGCATTGAACGACAGTTTTCTGAGGATCAGGTGATAATGTAAAGAGCACAGAAAATTCAAAGTATCTGATGTTTTTCTCCATATGCTGTGCGGTGTAAAGGTACAACCACGTTATTTCTGTTGGATGAACAGTATTTAACTTAATTAATACCAATAATAAATACGTTAGTATATCCAAACAGAATGAGCGAATGTTAATTACTGCTTCGACTTTAACAATGGCTATATACAACTAGGAGTTATTCGAGAAAGTATAATTACTAGGTGGGGTTTTTATGGCTACGAGACCTAATGTTACGTTTCTTCAAATTCGTAAAAACTACACGCAATAATAACAGTTCCAATTATAAATTCGTGAAAAGTAGGACATGTACTCAAGTTAATCGTATCTTTTGTTATATGTTGTTACGACAACAGAATTTAAAATGACGCGGTGACGCTTGTTTTATGGCAAATTCGGCATTGGAGTGTGTAATTATTCTAAACGAATTAGATGTTACGAAAATCGTGCAATGAGAATTATTTTAAATGAAATAATCACTTTTTATAGCGACCCGTTGAACGAATTGTGATATTTCAAGTTTTTTTGCCAAAACTGTTTAACATACAATTTATGCTACTGAACCAATTGTCAACTGAAAAAACAATTCAGATTGATAATCAAGAAGTGTCCTGATTCGGTAAGGAACAATAATTCCAATAATATTAATTAGAAATGACAAAAAATTGAGGAAAAGAGGAATTCAAGCTGAAGATACTTATCAAGAACAAAAAGGAAAAACGTAAAAAAACCATCTGACTTTCAGAAAGAGGTCTTAAAAACTTCTGCATCTGAATAAAACTATCTGTATGATTGCTGCATTGATATCAAGAATTTTCATACATACAGATCCTGAGGATGAAGGAAACATAAAATGAAAATAAAAACAATATCGCATCATATCAAATAACCACTATCCTGATTCGAGCAATTATAAGAGTGAGTCGTTTTTGAAACCAATTTTCGGAGTAGTGCAAGACCATATCTGATGGATTCAGTGAAGCTGTCAGGCAAGTTGACACAGAATGATATTGTACAAATTATTGTATGATATAACGAGGGTATGTCAATATGACGTGATGAGGTTAGGACTAGAATTTCATGAATAAGAAATATATCGGTATTTTTGTGCTATCATCCAATTGTCTAAAATGGCATACTTATATATAATCCCTAGGAATCAAGAGAGAGAAAACATTCTGGAAAAAGAGAAGAATTTTGAAGCAAAATGCAACAAATTCAAGGAAGGACTTCTCATTCTGAAAGAATCGAGGATATAGAGTCTGTATGTGAGAATGTATCGATTCTGTTAACAATGTCTAATTATCGTTGTAGTGAATCAAAGAACCAGTCTCAGTTCAAAGAACAGTGTCCTAATTCAAAGTACCAATGTCCTAATTCCTCTAATATAAGAATCAAGTCCCAATTTGATACTTACAAATTCCCAATTCGAATTGTAGGAAGATCAGAAATATGATTTCGATTTTTAAGGGAATATAGAAAGCGAGAACATCCCACAAACAGTCCGAGAACTTCAATAATTCGTAAGTGTACGTTTTTTCATTTGCTTCTAAATGAGATCGAATTCCATTGCGCACCCACGTCTACCTGAGCTGTGATCTGATCACCCACAATCACAGTACACGCCTTGCGAGTTGCGAGAGAGTAACAAAAGACGAAATCCTTCTTTTGTTCCGCGTTACCTGGGCAACAGCATCCGATATTGTCCTGAATATCAGAGGGCCGACGGAATCTATTAAAAATCGCCGTCACTTTCCTTCTCGTACCACCGAACTATACTCAGTCTCCTTTTATTTTTGATCGGGCCAGTTATGGATTCGGTTTTATTATTCGATTTTTCTGCGACCGCACACAGCTGATGAGGGTGTTCGTGTCACCAACACAGTGGCGTAGGTATCTACCGTCATTCATTTTTCTTAATCGCAAATGGATGATAGTATCATCTCTTGTGATGGAAAACTTCAACCAAGATTCTCAATCAACGATAACTCTTTTTTGGTATCCGAATCTGAAAACTCGAGAATCTATTTCAACACTTCATAATGATTTGCATCTTTCAGCTTTCGCTAGATATTTCAGTCGTCTTTTGGAATATCACGGTTTTCACATAACATAAAAACTTTTTTGTGAAACATACAATGCCACAGGCAAAACTTTCACAGCCCACGGTTTCATATTTTTTTATAGAATATACTCCCAACTTATAGAGATTTAAATATTGAATTCAGACAGAAACAATAGAAAACATGTCAACTATTATATTCATTCATCTGATGACCTTGATAGAATCTGAATCGAACTGTAGAGATATATACAGAATGTCGTATTTATGGCACAATTTCCTTAAATTGAGCGTTCATAGGAATAGAAGGAGTACGCTTGAATAATGCGTGAAAAGTTGTATGAGGTCCCGTTTTCAACCTACCAATGAGTTGAAAAGTGATCAAGATTGCTAAAGGGAGTCTTTTAGCAAAACAACGAAGGGCTGTGAAACTTCTCTCTACGGCTATTCTATCTGCAAAGACATTTGAGAAATCGAGCAAGAGTAGCAAAACTGGACACACTGTACATTGTAATACTTTGATAATTCACTGTGGAATTGGAAGGTTTGCGCTCTGTGCTTATTCCAACCTAACCTAACCTAAAATTAGCTGACTGAGCTAACCTTTTCAAAATCGAATTTGTCATTGCAGTTCACTTAGCTTTCCAACACCATAATTAACCGAAATTCATATTCCAGAAAATGCTTGGGAAAATGTCATATAGAAATTATCCTGGATCCTCAACACATCGTAATTTTACAAACTCAACTTCATATATATCAGCATAGAATTCATGGATAATGTTATTCACTGAGATTGAATTCATTCCTGGTAGGATATTAGACCCTCCTAAATTCAGAATGTTGACAAGACATTGAAGAAATTAATAGCAGTACGCCACTGATGATGATTTTTTATGCATGCGCCTTGCACGTGGACCTTATCTCGTATGATAATCATTCGTTTCTCCCCTTGCTCCTATGGCATCGCATTGTGACAGATGATTTATCAATATTCGATACGAATATGCAGATATCTGAACAAACAGAAATACCATGTCTGGAAGAACAAGAGTTCAAGATGTAAAGGTTTGAATATTCAACAACAGAATGGATGAAATGAAGGACATTGTGTAGTTTGAATAACAGTATTGAATTTGAATAGGATGTGCCGCTCTTGATACATAACCTAACGATTGTGGAGTTCCTCAAGGCTCAATGCTGTGTCCTATTCTGTCCTTGCCACTCATAAATGAGTTTCAGCACTTCTTCACTTGAAACTCATCAATATATATCACTGGAAGCTTCAATAGAACTGAGCTAATATAGGCGCCGTTAATATTTGTACCAATTGAGGGAGAAGTAAATGAAAATTGTTCTGGTACCTACATAAAAATTCACCAATAATATCTGGGATTTATTTCTCGACCATAAAAATGACTTGAGGTTATTAGTCCTCACATTGTTGCCAGGTATGATCAAATGAAACATTTACCTAGGAATAGGCGGAATGTGCATCGCTTGATGTTCTTCTAGATTTTGAAACACAGTCTGAGGTTTGTTTTGCGGCCCTGACGTGCTTAAAAATGCAACAAAGCTTATGCAATTGCACACCTTTAGAAATTCTGATGTCTCATACAACTTTTTCCTACTTTCAGCGTACGATCCTTCACAATGTGACTATGGACCAATACTGGCCTCAGTTAATAAGGTCAGTAAATTATTTTATATCATATTTTTAAGCACGGAGGGGTCGCTAAGCATTCTTTAATGTTTTGTATATGCACCGTATATTTTATTTCAGCTCATTCATTGATAGCTCATAGATAGGATGGTGAAACAAAATATGTAGACCTGTCAAATAACCTTACTAAAGCTGCATCGCTTGAGTATAGATGGCAATATGATCGTCGATCCTGTAAAGTCAAATCAAAGTGTTGAATTTCGAATTCAAATCGTGTTTTCCGGAGTTTTCGACCATCGAGATCAGCAGAGGCGCCATCTAGTTTTGATCTTAGCGAGGTGTTTAAATTCGACACAATCCAGTAGGCAGAAGTCTACAACTTTTTATAGTGCCCTGAACCAGAAAAGGACTCTTGTTTGATATTGATAAGCTGATCTGAAACCGGCATACAAAATTGACAGTTAGATGCCATATCGATCAGATATATCCCCAAGGTGCTTGCACATTCCTTTTGAGGGGTAAATTTGATCTGAATACGTAAATTTGCCAACTTATTGTGATATCAATTTTTCAGCTTTTTGTGGGATTATCACTCTTCGTTCCTAAAAAATCAAGTAGAAGTTATTAAAAATTATTTCAATATTAAGGACAAATTTCGTGATCTGCCCCAAAATGTCACTGCGCTTGAAATTAAACCTTCAGATACCCAAAAGAGGAATTCTCTATTTGTCAGTGACATTTTGGAGCAGATCACAAAATCTGTCCTCACTACAAATATATTGAAATAATTTTCAATAACTTCTATTTTATTTTTTAGAAACGAGGAGAGAACATCTCACTAAGAGCTGAAAAATGAATGTACCACCTCCTCGAAAAACTCACAGACAGTATTCATTCTGATATACTATGTACAGTACTATAGACCTGGAACCTATCAGTAGGGCCATCTTCAACCTATTGGAGGTCTATATCATTTCAACAGACAAAAAGATTTCATGAGCGCGAATGTCTATATTTATTCGACTGTCATTTTCATTTCCTTACAGTCACATCGAATGAAAATAGGTGATTATATCCGGATGAGTTTCAATTCTTTAATATTCACTATACCCAGGTCAGTACTGAAGATGTATATTGATTGAAGAGGTAACCCTTCTACCTCAGGTAATTCGTCAATCACTCCTCAAAGTCGTCTTCGATAGCGAAATACTGGTCAATCTTTTTTGAACCTCATGGTTCCCAATTGGATTTTCACGAAGTCAGTTCTGGTTTTCGGAAAATAAATAATTCATGGGTAATATCGGTATCAGTGGTATATGTACCCATCCGTGAAAGAAAGACCTGCTGATGAGGCTATCACTCTTGATAAACAATCCATAATATTCCTGGAAGATCAAATCTCCTGCTAATCAGGATGATAGTATTCTTGTGAAAAATAAGATGACATGAGATACCTCGAAAGTCTGTTGGAAACACCGATTCTGTTTGTGGATTCCAAATTGATCTCTGTCTGTTTTCGATTTCACATCAATTTTCTTGCCAAACAACCAGCTTAGATCATCGAAATCTAATCTCTCACGTTGGATTCTCCTGCTTTTCGCGCTGGGGAAGTTCTACTAGCATCTCATCTGTTCCTATCGAATATCGGACAGCAGGAAAAGCAGCAGGATCGGGATCAATAATTTAAATCCTAGGCCGCGGGTCCTCGATTTAAGAGAGCCCGAAGGGTGCGTTTTCGTGACTCATTTTTTTCTACCCTTATTAGGGGGTGGCGAATATCTGCACATAAAAAATGCAACCCTCACGGAACATCCTTCCTGAATTATATCGGGAAGACTGTAAAGAGGAGAAAAGCAAATTAATTTACTATGTGAGCTGGTGGAGAGAAAAAAACTTATCAGCAAGCAGCGTCAGCGTATTATTAACGATTATTTTGATTTCGGGGATCGTCATTGTGTGAGATAATGAGGATTTTTTGATTGTTCAGGGGATTTCTTGCCGGCTAAGATATTTTCATTATCGGAGAAAAAAAAATTTACGAGGTTTATGAGATGCGAGAAACAAAGTTCACAATGCAGATTGTTTGGAAGATGATGGAGGAGATCGTATTGTTATGGTAATGCTGATCGTATTAATCTTGATATAAAAGGAAGGAATTCATGAAGGAATCTCCTCACGCCCATACAATGAAACGTTGGCAGACGGGTGGAATTGCATGTTTTCTTCTCGTATTTCTTCGCGGTATTAATTTCCAGACCTATACGAATATAATCAGTTATTTTGTGAGTCTTTATCATCAGTTTGAAAAATATTATATGGGATTCAGATGAACCAGGTAGAGATGATTTTATGAAACATGTCAATAATATTGATGATGAGTTGTTGGGTTGTGATGTACCTGGTAGCATGGAACGAAAAGCCAAATTTTCGTGAAGCAGTTCTTCACATTGACATCCTTGCATAGATTTTAACGATTTCAATGATCAAAATACAAGCTCAAGTTCTTCAACTTCACTAGATTTTCAAATCCATGCTCCAAAACTCTTGAAAGATCTTCATTCATTGTATCGACCTATCTCCGTCTTGCATATTTGGCTTCATTTGATGATAAAGAGGATCTGGAGGAGAAGGCAGGTTGTTGTTTTCTGCACGTTGGAGCTGAAACAAAGTTGGTGACAAAACAAAACCTAATGAAACCAGTTGTATGATACCATTCAAATAAGTTGTATTGATATATAAAGTCCTTTTTGATAATTCCTCTCTCTTACTGTATCGACTGTTGGTCTAGAATCAATGAAGGCCGCATAATTGTACTCGAAACGTAGTCAACAATTTTCTTATCGAAGTTTGTTTTCTCCGAGTCATGATTGGGAATCTAGAACGAACTGATCAACTTACTAGGCAAATGATGGTTAAGATAGCTGATATTCGAATCTCATGAAAGGACTTGTCAAACTGAAAAGAACTCCCCTATTTTATTCGCATCAAAATGTGTTCGGGATATGACCCCAAAACCATCTGATTCCCGTAATGCAGAGTCTAATCCCCCCAATTATTCTTCGCCCTGAAACAGTGGCAGACTCTGTAATTAATACGGCGACGAAGGCGGCTCTTCAGACCTATAGATGCCGCTAACATCGCTGGCGTTAACAGGTTTTAATTAGCCCAGAAGGGCGGCTCGAGGGCTAATTGTGAAATTAACATTCATCAACCCTTTCAACCACTTGTTGCTCGAGTAAAGGGTTCACTTAATAGCTCTTTTACTCATAATTAACGACTGTCACATTGTTTGAACATTACGCAGACGGATTAAACAGATTTTAAGTTCGTTTAAAGCTGATGTTTCGCTATCGCAGGAATTAATTTGTAATGAAGACGGTTTTAGATGGGGAAAAGTCGCGGAAGGGTTAATTGGGAGCATATTTCTGCTGCGTTGATTGTTTCGTGAGGATTCAGGGTTTTACTGACACCACTTGTTTTCGAGGGGAGATTCTTTATGACTTCTGAATTATCAGTGCTGCGGTATGTTTTCGTATGAATAATTGTCTATCTTCCACACGCTCATTTCGTAATTGGAGGAATTTATAGTTTCTTGTATCGATTGTGGAGATGAATAGAATAGAAATAGGTAATCGAATTATTTCTTGGAAGAATATTGTTTTTATGATTCTTTTTATCACAACTGAATTTGAAGACCATGAGTAAAAATGTTACTGCCTTCAATTTCGGAAAAAATCGAACCGAAAGAATATTACTCGATCAGTGACTTCACATGATTGTAACGTCGGTTGACAACTCATAACTTCATATTCAAACCAAGTCAAGAGCATGCTAGTGTTAGTTGTTCTGTATTTTATGGTCAGAAACATAAATCAGACCGTTTGAAATGATACATACATACAATTTTACTGTGAAGTTTTCCAATGAAAGATTTTTCATGAAGGTATGTTTATCCATGTATTCGAGGGAATCTCAAGATCGACTGATACGGATTAATGTATGTCACCATCAAGTTACTTCATATTTCTCACTCCACTTGGTTCACCACTCAAACAGTTCATATAATTGGTGTATCTTCACTCAGTTTACTGCAGTTGAATTTTCACTATCAGCATCCGAAATTTTGTCTATTTTGTAGTTTTACAGCGAGTTTCTTGATCGTATACACTTGAAACAAAAAGTGAAACTATCACTCAGTTACACTCCGATTTCATATTCTTGTTCGACAATGTATGAACAAAAACAACAATACTAGTAGTCACCCAGAATCAAGTCTGGGCTGTGAAGCGGCTAGTTCGAGGGAATGAAAGTGATTACCTGTTGCCTAGATGATTTCAATATATCAGATGGTTCTCATAAATGAAACAATTATTTCATTCATATTCACTGATTTTCATGTAGATTCTGATGTTTTGGGAAAATTTCATTTTTTTTCTATCCCGTTAGGTTTTTCTTAAAAAAAAAGATGATACTATTCACTATTAGTTCACTACGATAAAGGCCATACATAATATTTGGATGAAAATACCAAAGGAGTGACATTTCAAATGATTTTAATGATTTCATCAGTTTTGATGTGATGTTTGTTCGACAAACAAAGGTCATACTGATATTGGTTACTTTGTGAAGTTGAACCACGAGAATGTGCACTAGATGTAACCTAATAATCTTCATATATCAGAGAAGTTTCGGAATTGTAAACCTAATGTGTGGTTTGTAGATAATTTTTTTTATCTGTTGACAACGTGATAGGAAAACCTATAATGTTCGAGAAACATCGTGTTAGCCCGCGGTGGAATTTCGGGAGAGAAGGAAGGTGTTGGAATTTTTCTTGGAAGTTTGGAGGTTGTAAGCATCAGGAAAGACTTCACCAGGCAAAGAATTCCACGTAATAGTGAAGTTTCTCTACAGAAAAATACAATTCCTCAGTTCCTACGACTTTTCGATTCTCCTCTCAACCTTGCATTATACAGATTCGAAATAATTCAATGAGGGTGAATTGAATGATCAGTCGTGATATTTCTGAGATCAAAGATCCATTTCAATGGCACTTGCTCATCATCAGACATTTCAATTAACGGAACGGCCGTAATTGGAGACTTTCCGGTGATCAATCTCCGATTGAAACCGGAGCATTTTAATTACATCCGAAAGATCCCGGATAATTCGGTTTGAATTGTTTGAAGAGACGGTCGATCGTCAGAGCTTTTTAATTCTCAGCAACGTCGTTTCGGTCTAGCAGATACACTGTTATAAAGCGTAAGGTTGGTTGAGGCTCTCATACTTTGTCTAGATATTCGAGAATAATGGAATATTCACATTTATCTCTCACAAGTCTTTCAATTATGGAACGATTATGGAACAAAATATACAGTGTTCGAATTTGGATTTCTTCGTTCAGTACATAAAACACTCTGTATTTTTCCATATTGCATATTAAATATTGACAGGAACTGACTGCTGTAGTGATATGTAGAATTCTGAAAATGGCTTTCTCCAAACTCATTAAATTAGATCTTAGCAATAGCGCGAACATCTCCATCACATAATATTTCTCAGAAGGCACGTTATGTCATGATCCTGATGAAATACACTTCTTCACTCAGAAGCAAACTTATACGGTGAGCATGTTGAATGTTACCTTCTCCTCATCTATCTCTCTCGTTAGGAAAATAGCCTAGTCTATCGATACAAAAATGTTCATTGTAGAAATCAGAAGTCGACGTGCCTTGGCGAGTTTCCTAGCAAGAGTCCAATAAAGAGTTATGATGCTCACTGTATACTACAAAAAATATATTGAAATAATTATTAGGACCTCTATTTCCATCTTATGAACGAGTATAACAATTTCATGTTCTCAAAAATCTAGAAAATGATGTTTGTATTGTGCTCCTTGATTTATTCAAGTTCCTTCCACATTGAAATCTGCTGCATACTTTTCTGGATGTTTTTCTCTTGAGTCCTGCTCAAAACTCACAGTTGTTTCTCCAATGACAATCTGTAATTCTTCATGTCGTTTCTTTTCCTTTTGTGAATCCCATTTTCAATAAATTCCAATCATCGAGCTGGATGAAATCTTCCCCAAACACTTCCCATCAGTTTTTCCTCCTTCACGGACGCTCTCTCTACTACAAATGCGTTCAGTCTGAGGGGCTTTTATAGAATCGATGGTTTTGGAATAAGCAATAACTGTAAACAGTTGTACAGTATGTGTACCACAATATATCAAATGTACTAGAGTAATTTTAGAGGAAACCTTGTTACTTCAGGGAGGGTGGCGTTCATTTTGAATCCAAGGAAATCATCTTATTTTCTAGAATATCAACAATTGTTATAGAATTCACCTGAGATATGTGGATTTTCTGTCCTGAAATTAGGTGCATCCTTTATTCTAGCAGTGTAGCGGAGGAAGAGATACTTTATAATTCAGAAAAACCGGCGTCGGAAGCAAAAATCCATATCTCACCCTTGCGGCTAGCTCCCCTCGCTATTATAACTCGCACACAGCGAAAAAGTAAATTTTAAGAAACCCTCGGTCTCCCTCTACAGTCGCCCAGGTTCTTATTGCTCTCGAATTCAATCGCGAAGAACGTGACTTTCTGATGGCACAACAGCAATCAAATAGGCAATTTATTTTTTATGTGACCCGGGATTTTTTAATCAAAACCGCGATGTAATTAAACTGCGAGATCGGATGTAATTTTGGTCGCATTTGTTGGACTGTTGCGTTTTTTCGACACCCATCATCATTGAGGGAGAAGGTTGGCTTCTAATAATGTCGACATGTCATGTGTGATAAAAAGATACCTTTTCTAACTATTGGCACACTATTGGTCCAATATTCAAATGTTCGGCCAATACGGAACCGATCTCTAGCCAATATTTTGTTTTACTGGAGAACCTGAGATATCACCATTATTCAAGTAACTAATGAGAAGTAACACTTTTTTGACCTAGGTGAATAATGATACAGAAATTCTACCTAGGTGAATAATAAACTATCAATATCGTCGATGATATGAGGTATACACTCGTAGAGACCGATTCCTATACAATCGATGCACTACTATCTGTGATCTCTAAAGTAATGGAAAAAGCAATCAACATCGAGCTCAACCGATATCTACAGAGCTCAAGGATCGTGAACGACCGGCAATATGGCTTTCGTCACCAGAGGTCAACAGGAGATCTGCTTGCCTATGTGACACATAAGAGGCAGGTGTCAATCGAGAAACATGGGGAGTCTCTGGCTGTAGCCTTGGATATCTCCAAAGCATTTGACCGGGTTTGGCACCAAGGCCTCCTAGCGAAACTTTCGTCATATGGTTTGCCGCCCCAACTGTGTCTTTCACTATCGAGTTTCCTTGCAGATAGATCACTCTACGTGGTGGTAGACGGGATCTCGTCTGATACAATGACGATCAATGCTGGTGTTCCACAAGGATTTGTCTTGGCTCTTACTTTGTTCTTGCTCCACATCAATGATTTGTTGAATGTGACCTCCAGCCCAGTTCATAGGTTCGCGGATGATAGTACACTTCATTCCGCCTTTTCCTCTAGAGCCCCTATATCATCCAACGAGTCCAGAGGTGCAAGACGAAAACAGGTCGATGCTTTTAATGAGGATCTGACAAGAATTCTGAAATGGGGATGTGAGAATTTAGTACAGTTCAATGCAACTTAAACTCAAGCTTGTATGTTCACCAAGAAGGCTGATCACACAATGCCCAATTTGATGATGTCGGGTACCATTGTTCCTATGAAGTCGTCAATATCTATGCTGGGTGTCACCACCAACAGTGCTCTCTCATGGGACGATCATGTGAGGTCCATTGCGAAAACTGCTTCACAAAAACTTGGTTTTCTATTCCGTGCGAATAGATACTTCACATCTATTGAATTGAACTGTTCTATTTTTTATCCATATATTCTTCTTTTCCAATATGGCCGCTCTATTATAGGTGTTCTTCTCACCAAGCTCTCGTAAATCTCTACAGCTTATAATGATCGCCGTATTAAAGTTACAGATTACTTTTTTCCAAAGTTTCTCGATGCTGCATTCGACTTTCAGTCGGAGATAACTCCATGAAGATTTGAATGCCAGTATATTCAGGAATATATCATTAAAAACTTAAACTGTTGGTAACTTTGTGAGAGAGACTCTTGAGATCAATATATCCAGGAGTTCAGTGTTGATGGAAGACGATATTACAGCCTCGCAGATAATATAATATTGAACTTTCAAGGTGTGATGAAGGAAAATTGGCAGAGGGAGGGAAGTATGAAGCGAATTTTGAAAAGCATATTCATTCTAGATCACCTTTTCCCAACATATATCATCTTCAAAAAGGCAAGAGTGAACTTTTTTTTTTTTCGTTGATTCAAAAATTTTTATAGATTTCGTCTGAGAAAATGAACCACAAATCCCTGAATTGAATCTGAACATATGGTTGCGTGATACTGATCCGTTGTGAATTGATGAATGAACTGAAACTAATACACATCGTATAAATTATCGTAATACATTATCGTATTGACCAATGCACAACTTGTTCTGAACATTTCTGTGTGATAAACTCACTTTGATTTAGATTATCATTGATGTACTGATTCTTCTTCATCATTTCGAGTTTCATCATCATTATTAGTATTATAATCATTATCATTAGTAGTAGTATTGTGAAACGAATACATTCATGCTTCAGATGGAAAAATTCATAATTTGCAAACGAATTATCTGAAGGAAACAGACAAATCCTTTCAAGATCTTAATCACTCGAAATATCAATCGAGTGTGAAATATAAATTATCCCCACAACAGAATTTACATTTCCAAAAATTCTCACGAACATTATTAAAATCAATAATCATTGATCATATGAGTCAATCTTGAAATTGGTTTATGAGCATGGACTTCTTGAAAAATATGACTCATCAAAAGCTAATATCTTAATAATTGTATCATGAAACTTTGAAATATTCCTAAGTATAAAGTAAGCAACTACTGAGAAACGTTGATGACCTGATTGATGGATACGGGATTGATGAGTTGTCAAGATGTCGTCAAAATCGGTGTTCAGAATGAGATACATGAACTAAAGTCAGGGATGTAATACATAAAAAATTATAGTGATACTTTTCGTTATATGATGATTTCAAAGGCAGATTCGTTCCCGGAACGTCCACCAAGATGAGTAGAAGTCTTATTCTTATTGAATATATTTGTATTTCCATATTTTCCAAAAACAAGATGTAACTGACAAATAGAGAATTTCTCTTTGAGGTATCTCAAGGAGAAATTCTCTGTATGCTGATGACCTAAAACTATACTGTCTCGTGGAGAACATAGGTGATTGCGAGAACCTCTCAGCAAATTTAAGGCGGGTTGTAGAATGTTGTCATCGAAACAACGTGTCACTAAATCCGGATAAATGTAAAGTTATGTCCTACAGTTTGAAAACGAATATCCTGATCTTCGATTACTCAATAGAAAATGTTGCCCTTGAAAGACCAGAAACATTTACCGATCTTGGCGTCACGTTTGACACTGCACTATCTTTTAGTAGGCATATTGATAATGTTGTATCCTCCTCCTATCGTATGTATGGATTAATTGCACGTTACAGTAGTGATTCCAAAGAAACCTCGACCTTAAAAACTTTATTCTATTCTTTCATTAGATCAAAGTTGGAATATGCTCCAGTTGTGTGGAGTCCTTTTAACCAATATGATATAATTCGAATAGAAGCAATCCAAAGACGATTTTTGAAACTGCTAAGCCTGAAAACTGATGGCACCTATCCACCAATAGGAACACCTCACACTGAATTACTACAAAACATAACTTTCTCAGTCCCGAACGAAGGCTATTATAGTGTAGTATTGTAGTGTGACTATTATAGTGTAGTATTAACCTATAAAATTATCCATAGTATTGTTGACTGCCCAACCTTATTGCAAAAGCTTAATATTTGTACTCCCAGAATTTCTTGCAGATACCCAAGTACTTTTTACATAAATACATCTCGAACAGATGTTTTGGAGAATTCTCCGCTCCATACCATGTGTGAAGTGACAAACTCTATCAGCAATGATCTAGATGTATTTAGCTGCAAGTTGTCGGATATAAAATCCCACTTTCTACAGTAACTATGTTGTTCTCTTATGATGTGTATGTATGTGTATGTCCTCAATATTCATGAAATCTGTAACATTTTCATCATAATCTGTCAATTCCCGCTCTGTAATTGGGTTTATTACCTGTAGAGTATTGTATTACAAATAAATAAATAAATAAATAAATAAATAAATAAATAAATGAATTTAAAGGTTCAATTTCCAGCGCAGTGACATTTTGGAGCAGATCACAGAATCTGTCCTGACTACAACTTCTTTATTTTTTAGAAAAGAGGAGAGAAAATCCCATAAAAAGCTGAAAAATTAATGTACCACCTCCTCGAAAAACTGACAGACAGTATTTGAATTATTTTAGATTTCAAAAATAGAAACACGAATCTTGGAAGGATGATGGAATGATAGTGTTTATAAGCTTGAATGGATCATTCTTCCTAGATATAGGCCCATTTGTTTAACCAACGCAGCAATTATTTGTTATGAACGAATTAGCTTAATTTCAGGTTTGAATCATGACAGCAATTAGAAAATCTGACCAAATTAAAAGTCACAGCATTCGGAGCAGGAAGAACGCGTCAGTTAGGCGGATGTGACGTACTCACTAATTATGGCGTGAAACATGCTTAACAAATCGTAATTAGCGTCTTAATAGGGATACACTAGTTAAAATAATCACGTAAACAATTTACACCGCATCAATTGTGACACGTTAACATGTAGGCGGTTCTGGAATGTCACTAGAGAGTCAAAATGTTGTTGATCGTCAGGAGAATCCGAAAGGGCACTGCAGGATGACCAATTTGAGAATATTACGTTGCACAAACTTATGTTGTAGATCGGCAGCACGTTTCGATGTGTGAACGAGATATGGCCGTCGAACACATGGCTTTTTCTTTTGTTTTTCTAATTGGGATGATTTGGTTTGATCTGAATCTTGACAGGGGTTTCCTACTGTGATCTTGGATGTCTGCACAGTCTATAACGTTGCATTGTGTGAAAATTATATATTTTCCCAATATGCAATTTGCTGGTCACCAAGTTATTCTCTCATGATTCAGATAACTCTAGATTTTGATCGACATAGGAAATAGTGAGAACACTGACTACTGGATTTTTTCAACATGAAAGTTCCTTTTGCCTGTCCTGATCTGTTATTCCATGTAACGCCACTGCTTTAAATTGTATGGATCCATCTTCCAATCATCTCGATCTTGAAGAATCCAATCGACTTATTTTTGGGATTAACGTGGCTCTCAACATGTAATAAACCATGTAACTGACCGTAATACAATCATTTTTGGTTAATAATAATAATAATTAATAACAATAATTGTTAGCGCTTGACTTTCCCGTTTCAAATTCATATTGTTTGAGGACCGCAACTGAAAATGCCAACATGATTTCATGTTTATTCCTTTTTTTGATACCAAAATATCATACGAGAGGCAACTCAATTTATAGTCGTCGCCAACTCGAGGTGGATGAGAGTTGGGATCTGTATGACCCTGTATGATCTCAAATGACTCTCTATGAATAAATTATCTATATGATTTATTTCCTCCAAAAAAAACTACTATATTTGTGAATGGATATTCATAATTACTCCAATGTAAGAAGGCCCGTTTTTTATGGATATAATAAATCAAATAGCCTCAGAACTCATTTCTTCGAAATATTTATTTTGATGGAATTTCCCCGTAGGGAACAATAAAATCCTCGATAATAACGATACACTCTTGTTATTATGTCCAATAGCGTTGGACATCTTCAAACAATCGATAATTTCTACACAATAATATACAGGGTAACTCTAAAGTGTTATCATTCGAGATGAATTTTGAGCATGGAATTATTTGTTATAGCAAACGTCATGGTCCTAATTATTTTCTGGAATCTGACTAGACAAACTATTCTTTTTATGCCCACCCAATATATCATCCATGCAGATTATTCCACTGTGATGTATGTCAGTGTGACAAAAATCACTGTCAAATGGTTTGAAGCATCACTTGAGAGACCGTATTTTTATTCTAAGAAGTCAAATCCCAACATTTTCTTGTTGAGAATTCTGAGAGAGACTCGAAAGAGGAGAAACTGTATTTTTCAGTGAATTTTGATTCGTGTTGATGTCTACAACCAGCGGTTCTAATGAAGATCCGCTGGTTGTATTTGGTGGACGTTGTCTTACCAATGCATGAAATAGTCACAAATCAAAAAAAATCATGATATTCATTGATTGGTGAACTGACAAGCAGTCGAAAAATCTATTTTACATATGGCTAAAACCAAATATGGAGCTGAAATAAAAGGTGTAGAGATAGCCAGACAAACTATGTTGCATTTATATTTAATCGAGCCCTTCGAAATCGATTAGCAGTCAGCGTTGTCCCAATCGATAAAGAAAAACACCCTGTCTGTCGTCTCAACCTGAGAAAAAATCAGCCATAGTCAACGATCTCACTGAAACTAATGTTTCGACCTGAGGGAGTGGGCAGCATGCCTCTTAACTGCATTTCGATCTACAAGAATCTAATGCACAAGTCGATACAAATTTATACAAGCTCGAGTCTGCCTGGAATCCAGTTGGCCAAAGATGTATTCCTCTGCTTCTCCTTCGGCATCTTCGTCTCAGTCGATAGGTTCTTCTGTAATGGATGTTGGCTTTAACGTATCGACAAGTGTGTTATCGTCAGCGTACGATTCTAATGGCGCAGTTTATTTATTTCAGAGCGAGTGGAGGATTCCTAATGACTGGCTGTTAGGGCTTTATGGATTTTGAATACTTGAGGATTAATCAGGTTCTCGATGATAAACTTGTTAAAGATTATTTTCAGGCGAATCGAAATGTCTTTGGGATGCCTCGAGTCTTTAGTCATTGATATGTTCGTCACAACAATCTCCAAGATGAAAATTATTTCGAATTATTCTCATACTTCTCTCAGTTGTCCATTTAGTGATCTATGGCGTCTGCACTCTAGGTATTACTAGTGAGTAATGGGTATGTAGTATCTAACATTTTGATGAGATATCAACTTGCTCTCGAACACACAGTACCTTGGTTGATGGTTAACAGTTTAATTCAAGATCATGGAAACTAGACTAATGTCTTGCGATTTCTATTATGTATTCCGTCCATACAGATTTCATATTAGATACAAAATTCCTCTTCAAACTAGTGATCCCTTCGTTCAAATATAACCGATCCACGTGAAGAAGCTACTCTAGAAGTGTCAGCAGTTATGAATTTTGAATGTACTGTCACGATCAATACTGAAAGAAGAATTCATCGGAAGGCTTCCCACGAATGATGAGATAATTTTGACCACACTTGGGAACATTGTTGGAATCATAGGCAGTTGCAACATGAAACTCAAGAAAATATTTCCTACACTCTTCCAATCTAGAAATGATATGTAGTACCATATATTTTGATAACATACAGTACCTATGTATTCCAATTTTTCAACATGGAAACTAGACGATCTCGACTGTTCTGCGACATCTATTTTATATTTTCTCTTCAAAAAACACTCAACAGCACTAGAATGAATGATAGTGAATCTTTTTCTTGCAAGACGTCGAAGTGCAATTCTCATGAAATAGATTTCAAGGTGACTTTGACCTACAGAAGAAAAAATTCTTCTGACCCCATATCGTAGGTGTTTCAGTTCTGACTGTGTGTGACTATGACCCAGAGTAGATGGAATAATCACACTCTTCTGGCATTCGGAGGCTATGATTTGATGCCATATTGACATCGAATGCCATGAAAATCCGTAGCTATTTTTTTCACACTCATAAACTTCGAGGTCAAAAAACTACTGAATGACAAATGATAGTGAATTTTCCTCTTGAAGACCGTCTCATTGTAATTCTCTGGCAAGCATAAAAATGTAATGCGGTAATTTCAAGGTGATGATGACCTCCGAAGGAGGAATTCTTGTAACACCATGTTGTAGGTGTTTCAGTTTTGACTGTGTGTGGGTGTATTCCAGAGTAGATTGATCAATAATAATGTTCTGGTATTCGAAGGCTTTGATTCGGTGGTATATCGACGTCAAATACCTGTGGACATCTTCCTCACACGTATCATCCCTTTGAATCAAACCCGTATCGATCGCAGGAATTGAGAACTAGTTCCTCCTTGTTGCAGGTGGAGCAGGGGGACTGCTTCTAGACACAGGCTCGGGCCCCTCCTTCCTGCCGCTACCGACCCCGGTCTTGGACCAAGTGGCAGCCGGCAACGCCGAGCCCGGAGTGACCACCCTCAAGCTCCCCGAGACCTTCCAGCGCCCCGCCGACCTCGCCATCCGCGACGTCGACCTGGAGGTCTGCTTCGTCTGCAAGAAGTGCCGCCTGGCCTTCACGGGAGAGGCCCCGCTGCTGACGCACCAGCGCCTCTGCTACGGCGCGGCCCAGGGCAACCGCGGCGCCTTCCGCATCGTCCAAGCCGCCTACGAGTGCCGCAGCTGCGGCGGCCAGCGCTTCAAGAGCTACCCCGAGCTGAAGAAGCACTGCGACGGCGAGGCGCACTGCGAGGCCACGGGCGGGGCGGGCAACAAGTTGGCCTACCTGCCCGCGCCGCCCGAGTCGCCGCTGAGCCACGAGATGGAGGACGTGGTCAATCAGATCACGCTGCTCGCGGCTCAGGCTCAGGTGGACTCGGGCGGCTTCTGCCAGCCGGAGGCCAAGCGCAGGTTCTTGGCGCCGGCGGACGTGGTTCCGCCGGTGGCCACCGGACGTTGAGCGGGCCCGCATCGCCCCGATCTCTCGGCGCATGTGCAATAATATTTCCGTTTGAATACCTCACTCACGACTTTGTGGTGGGGCGATGTGGCCGGGTCGGAGTGTGAGAGTGAGATTGGGGGCAGAGCTACGAGTCCTCTTGGCCAGCATAGGAACTCGAACGGTTTTCAAGTCCTACGTGAGGTGCGGGGGCTTGTGGTATATGAGGGGAGAGTTCTGAGGAAGGTGGGGGTCTGGAGAACACGATGGGATATGACGTCGAGGGTAGGTGAGTGACTACTCCAATTGGGTGATATATGTGGAGATCGTTTTTCTTTTTCACATCTCTGCCTATTGGGGAATCGCAAAACTTGTAGAGATAGAGATTGTAGGTTGGTCGAATCAGAGAAGAGTTACGGGTTTTGATGCTGAACATCGATATATGACGAAGTTTGGTGAAAAAATATTCGTTCTCAAAAATACCTTGAAAATTGACAACCAAGTTTTTCTCATTTCGATTATAACAACAAATAATTAATAGATAATGAAATGAATTTCAGTACACAAACCAAATGATTCACATGAGATATGATAAAAATAGTAGATTCCACATTATTATACACATCAAGCGGAAAGAAATAGTTGGAATTCATGTATCACTTACCATATTCATCTGAAGAAATCTTGATATCATTTCGAAAAATAGGAAAAAATCAACTGCTTCCAATCTCCATGATAAATTGATCACATAGGCTTTGCAGAATGTTGAACATGAAGTAAATTGTCAGATTCAAGATATAACCAGAAGTGTCAAGTAGAATATCAAGTGTCAGAGCTTGTATCAGCATTCTTTGTGGATAGGTATTCAAGAAATGCAGTTTTCTAACGATGAAAAAACTGACATGCTTTTCGTTTTTCTTTTTCTTCGATGGTCATGTGGGGACCATTATATATATGTGATAATCATCACATACTCATGTTGATGATTCTTCGTTTTGTCGCATTTCTGTGACATTAGATGAAAATCAATGAAACTCTTGAATATTTTCTCTTATTTCCAATGATGAAGATGGTTATGATTTCAACTATTTTCTTCTCTCTGAAATCAAATATGGCCACCATGAGAAAAACTGATGGTGGGTACTGTATCTGGAAAATAGTTTAGCCTGTATAAGAACTAATATTTTCGAAAATCCTGGAACATTTCTCTAATTCTACAAACCGTACCTCTATACTACTCAACGAGATCCCAATGGGGAAAGAGGTGGAAAAACGATTGTATGGCTGGAAGATATAGATGGAACTGGTGGTTTTGCCATGATAAGAAAATTAATCCAGTCACTGTTGAAAGCACTATACAGACTTATGAATAATTCACATGAACTGTTGATTTGGTCTAGTTCTATCTATATCTGGAACTGAGATGTCTGGAAAAACAGCTTCAATTCCAATCACGTTCTCATCGATAACCTCATGATTCATATATCATATGTGTTTGACGAAGAGCTGAAGATGATGATGAATCTCGAACTTCACTATTCCATTTTTTTCCTGGACATTTTGGTGAACCTGCTGTTCTCAAACCAATCTCCACAATAGTATGACGTTATCTCACATTTAATGTACTGAGTCGAGTGCTACCCCCAAATTCCTCGGAAGACCTTCTCAGCTTCGATCGCCCCTGTACTCAGCTGATGTACCATTTATATATTTTGAGGTTATGACGTTATGTTCATGTAGTTGTGTCAATGTAGTCGTGTATATGTTGTATAGTTGAGTAGGTCCGATGATTCCTATTGCAACGTATAGTTACTAATCAGTTGAGGGCTTCTGCTGGCAGGTCTCCGAACGCCCTACACAGAAAAAAATATTCATTCGAAACGCATATCGAGTGTACACTGAGAATCGTTTATGGTGCAAAAATTAATCATTGAATTCAAGAAACCTATAACTTAGGTTGTTCTGTGCATATTTTTGTATAATATACTGTCAAATCAGATACCTGTGACATATAAAGATTAGTGTTGAGTTCATTTCTCAACAAATATCGAGAGTTGCAGATCGGTTAGCATCTGATTCCACAGGCAATGGTTACTGATGGGTGAATAAATAACGCGATTCGATCTGAAAAGAGGTATTAGGTCGTGAATGGAGAGTCCCTGAAACCTGAACTCAGCTCCGAAGCTTGAAATTTTATCTTAGACGAGAATATTTTCAATCATCCGAGATTCCGATTCGTGTCATTCTCAAAAATCTAGCTGAAAATAATATTTTCTTTGTACTTACAGGGTGACAATGCATTTTGACAGTTCGATGACAAATATTTTTTTCTGTGTAGCAGCTGCCAGTTGTTCCTGACCTTCTGTGTATATCAAACTGCGACATAAAATGTTCCTAATGAGATGTAGATACTGCATGTGGCTCCCATCTCCCAGTGGGAGGTGGGCCAATATGGGCTTGCGCCCAGTAAAACAAGTTCCTATATCGGTCGAGCGCGAACAAATCGAGTCAAGCTCGGCTGCTTTTTTATTCTTCATTATTGAATTATTACAAAGAACTTTTATTATTATTACACTAATTATTATTAAAGTTGATAAGGCAAATGCTGTATTTATCATATATATGTATATGTAACTGAATATATCAGCCGGCGAGAGAACAAGGTGGTACTCCAACGAAATCTCTGGCCGGCAGTAAAAAAAATTGGTTCCTACTAATAATAATCGATACGGTGTTTTAAGTAATAATTATAGTTATTATGTTTTGAAAGCTGGATTCACCGGCATTGTACGTATATATAGTAGTAGATATATATTTAAAATTTTAAATATATTAGGTTTACGTATCCAAAATAACTCAAAAATGGGAAATACCTCGGTATGACCTACCTCGCATTCTAGTGAGTTTATTTGGAACTAAGTGTGATTGTTGATATAGCGAAACCCATCTGGTCCTCAATGCTAGCCCATTTTCCATCCTCCGTGGACATGGCTACTTATATTTCTGGGTTTTTGAATATACACATTACTCAGACGACTCAGTATCGAAATTCTGAATGATATAGAACACCTCATGAGAAATCCCAGTCATTTATTCTTTCTCTTTCTAGATATTCCTTCATTTTCTAATCCGGAATAGAAAAAGAAAAGCGACTTTAAACTGATCAAAATCGTAAGAGAAGTATAAAGGAATATAAAACTGATTAGTAGACAGCATTTTTTATGCTCATGATAAGAGTACGAACCTCCATTCTGAAAACAATATAAAGTTCCAAAACAATTATCCTTGAAGTTTCGAATCTAGAAATGTCTCCAAAATTCTATTATCAGTGGACGAAATCAGGAATGATCATACTTGGGGTAGTTTTTCCGAAATGATGTCGAGTCTAGCAGATAATTTTCCAGAATTTTGTACTCATGAATTCTGTTGTAGACAAATACTCGAAAGGTTGGGACTTAGTCAATCATGGATATGCTGAAATATTGAATATCCATCATCACTCTTGAATGAAAAGGCAATTGAATCGATCTGGAATAGTCAAAAGCGTATTGTGAATCATACAATTCGTTATGTTTGAAGAAAAGTCGAAGAGTCAGCACGTATTCCTTCAGTCCAAACGAAAACTAAATTAGGGTGCTGGAGTATGAACTGAAAATGAGGAAAATCAATAATCAATATAGGAATTTCTGAGAGATGTAATCATCAACATATTGAATTATTTATATTTATATTTTGTGATAATATTATCAAACATATTGAAGAAGAGATATAAGCATTCCAAACAAGCCAAATGGAATGTATGCTTCCTGTCTGGATTGATGTTTCCCTCCTATCCAAACCAAACTAACACTCGCTTGAACTTCAGCAGCTACGTCGTTGAGATACCAGATGGGGTTACGTCGCGTCCTAGCAATGCTAAGTGAATGTGACATGTGGGATACCTATGTCCCACTCTCTGACGTATTACACGATTATTATTACTATTCATATTATATTATTACACCTTTATGGCTATGTTTGAAGCAGTCGTGTGTTTTTGTTTGGAATACTGCTGGATCTAAGGTTCCTACTATCATGGGCGTCCGCAGAAGATTTTCCACGGTGGCGGAGGTACAGAAATAATAAAAAAAAACTGATTCTCGATACCCTTGGGACGCCCATGTCTACTATTTAATTCATATCGCAACTGAGGTGGAAAACGGTGTAATAACTGTTAAGTTTATCAAACGTGTGGATGGGAAGGAATACTACATTTTCTTTGGTATACTTTTGGAATGAAAAAATTAGTGAATGCTCAACTGGAGACACATGAGATAGTGCACTTGGGTGCACTGGAACAGCTAATTTGATGATGTAAGATGTCTTCAAATTCTAAGATAAATTCAACATAGAACATAATCTTTGTCGGTTCAATCATCTTATTTTATTTTTCACTCTCCATAGCATTGGAACGTATATTATGATATTGTCTGAATTATTATGGAAGCAATTATTCACTCTCCCTGTGATATTTTTCGAATATTGGGACACATCGACCAGAATAATTCTGAAAGGTCGATTTTTCATTCCAAAAGTTGAAAGTGAAAAGAGTGAGTATTTCCATATCCCCCTTTTTTATTTTGGTTTTACTTTTGTATACCTCGAATCAATCTTTACAATCGATATCGAATATATTAAGTAATCTCAAAAATGCTCTCTTACTGAACAATACTCATTGGCATGCCGATAAATTTCACTTTAGTGGTTCTCAATGTTTTCATTGATTTTCATGAGTCGTTTTCACTGAAGCGGTGAAATTCATGATTTCCCAATTGTGACAGTCAATATGGAAATTATTGCAACAGCATATTTCATGTAAAGGAAAATGCCAAAGGAAATAAATGTCACCCTAATGAGGCGAATTGAGTATCCATTCCATAGGATGAAAATGAAATTGAAGGATTTGCAATATTTCAATTTTTCGGTTGAGGTCGACTTGGAATGGTGGATATCAATTCTTCAGTGAAGATGAACGAAACTCTTTTGATAAGTTACCAATGTCAAAAATTTGGAACTCTCTCGACATTACTGTCATTCATGATGATCTCTCGATATTTTTGACATTGTGTACTTGCCTTCGTCTGTATTTTTACAAAGATGTAATATTTCCGCCAACTAACACAAATTAACTCTCCTTTGCATGGCTTATTACCTACCTTACCCCTTTTATTTCAACTTTCTATTGCTACTCCAATAAATAGTTCTCCTTATGTTGCATTTGTTTTATAGTACCAATAGATATTATATAGTTGCATGACATATACTTTCATATTATTATCATCTCAGTTGCCCGAAATATCCCAATAAATATAAGGGAAATCGAGAAAAGTTTATTTCGGAAATCAATTTTGAGCCGTCTTGTATTTTCTCGCAGACTACAGGACTAATAACTATATTTTAATTTTTTTTTCAATCGATCATCAATTTCTTTGTGGTAATTATGAAACACCCAGTATATGAAGGTTCTGAGGTATGTGCGATATATGTATATCAGATGCACAAAAAAAAAACTTCTCACAATATTTATCACACTATACCGAATGCAGATTAATCGGATTGCATTGTTGTTGCTAGAACATCTTTCAAACGTTTGATGAGGTGTAACTGAAAACGAACGCCAACCTCAAATTCGAAAATTCATTGAAAAATTGAAAAATTCATGTATAGTATTAATTTTTTCAGTCAAACCTTCCCTCAGAAAATACACATTGAAAAGCAAACGGAAAATTCCATTGGTTCCAGAGTCTTCGATGATGTGAATTTCAATTGATATTGACCTTCGTGTACAGGGTGTTCTTACAGTCAAAGCATTTTTTTTCCAACTGTACAATTCATTGATACACGTGGTACCAGATCTCGCCTGAAATTTTTTTTCCGCGGCGTGCCATCTATTCCATTATTTTTTGGGATAGTGGCTGACTCATTTAATACACTATGTAGGTGAATATTGGTGATATTTTTCATTTCGATGAATCCTGTTATGAAGATACTTTTTTTTTTTCGAAACACCATGTATTCACAAAATCAGTGTTTCCACCTTCGAATTTGTTTTACTGATAATTATTCATTATTTGGCGCCCAGTTCGATTTTGGCCCCCTATTATTTTGTTGTTTTTTCAAACACATTATT
The DNA here is from genome assembly GCA_963576655.1 of Gastrophysa polygoni. NCBI lineage: Eukaryota > Metazoa > Arthropoda > Insecta > Coleoptera > Chrysomelidae > Gastrophysa > Gastrophysa polygoni. Next base: position 5,610,464 of record OY755086.1, on the reverse strand, counting down.
TTTAGCATGCAGACATCTCCCACTCGTTTTTATTGTGAGCACTCGTTGTTTTATTGTTGATTATCAAGTTGATTTTGTGAATAGTTATTAGGAAACATCTTTGTAAATATTAAAGAAGAAGCTTAGTAACTAAGTGTTGAATATATTTTTGTAAATATTTTTATTTCGAACATTTATTTTTCGATTTTATGAGTACATTTTTTGCCCAGCAAAACTCGACAAGACAGTGATTTAGGTTAAGTTCTACAATGATTTCTCAATAATTTATTTTTGTGATGTACATATTTTTATTTGATATGACAAATTACAGACTGTGTGTTAGAGAGAGAGCGCCATGAACTGGTCGGTCAGCAGATGAAACGTAACACCTCATTTTTGAGATTCGGCAGCATTGCAATTTTCAGACAGTACAAATGGATCATTTTTGAATTTGTATCATTTGTTTCCGAAGAATGTTCAGATCATCAATCATTCTACAGCTATTTTCGATTATTTTGAAAGTCTTGTTGATACGACAAAGTTTTATCATTTCGAAAGCAATTATTATTCCAATTTTTTCAAATCTACCGATCAGGTTTTACGTTTCGACGTTCCGCTGCTGACTATTTTTCATTTGAAAATTTCACTCTGTCTGCTTATTTGATTTGGGATTGTTTATTTTACCTTTTCGGACGCAAAATAAGTATTGTTCATTCTCACAACAGATCAGACGATGAATATTAATAATAATAATTACTAGGTAAATGTTTGTATCCTACGGCTTCAGCCGCTCTCAATTTGTGAGTGTATATGAAAGTCAAATAAACTAAATAGTTTATCATATTCTTGTGTATCATTATTGTCATACCTATTTTAGTGTACATTGATTTCCAGGGTTAATCTTGTGATACCTTTTTTATTCCGAAAGATATTCCATACTTCATACTTTAATAACTTCATCATCAGTCACGTGCACCATAGATATATCTATAAGAAGTTCCAAAGAGTGGTGTCTTGTTGCTGTATAATATAGAAGCTGAGATACTCATTTAAATTCTGAGAATAATAGGGTCTTCCAATCTCATTTGTTGTGGTGGTCAAGAACACGATATTTTTTTTTTTCATCCAGGTTCATCAAATACCGATAATAAAATATTAGGAACTGTGAAAGTAATGACCTGTTTCTTAAATATCAAATAGTTGAAGAAGATTATGGTCTAAACATGAGGAAATAAAAAGGTGTATATTATATAACAATCATATCGTATTTATTGCTGAATGTCACACTGGATAATGAAGTTAGACAATAATTGAACTTGTAGTAATTAGTAATCAATAATGCCGGTACAATAAGCAATGTGATGCCATAATTTTTCATATAATAGCTTCATAATGGTAATCTGGATGATAATAATTCACAAGGAGGATGGATGGTGATAAAACAAAGAAAAAGCTGAAGGTAAGTCCTCATTTGATTCATCACTTGTGTACCTTTTGGTTTCCTTAGTCCTAATAATATGATGAACATGCAAATTCATCTTGAATTTAATAACTGATTTCGAGTCTCAAGACAATTCATGAAAGCTAATTGCCATAGTCATCCAAGGTGTAACTGGCAGTCTCACTCCAGCTGGAAATAACTTTCGATGTTGAAGACTTAGAACTACTTGGGCTATGTTTCGAATAATATTTTACCTTCAGCAAAATTGAGAAACAAATATTTCAAAGTGGTGGAAAAATCACGTAACAACTCGAAGAAATGAACATATTACTGGATAATAACATTGATGATCATTGGTTGAAGATAAAATTGAGAAAAACTCTCTAACTTCTTTTAGTTCCTGAGCTGAGTCAGTTCCTAATTCGCCTACAAAGTCTCATCGACTTAAATTTGGGTGGTGGATTACGTATTGATATTGATCCATATTGGAACAATTCAGGAAAAATAATAACAAATTCATACCTGAACCTCAACAATGCAATAATACATATATCTTAGGAAGAATCGGTTCATGCATACAGGGGGGCCGCAAATATTATTCGAATCCATTGAGTACTCATACTAAGATAGGAGACTGGATTCAATTCAACAGGAAAATTATTAGTTCTTAAGATTCCTTCGAAAGCGAAGTTCACACATGTGCATGTGATTCCATTTTTTCAATACTAGGAGTGTACCAATAATCACGTCCTCAGATAAACGTGAGAAATTGGTTCGGCATCCAACCAAAAACGAAATATGATGTTAAACCTCAATGAAATGAACAGGAAACGAACGATGGTCCTGGGTCCAAGTCAAAATCAAACTATTTTTTTTATCGTACACTGGATGAAAGAGGAAATCACTAGATAACTGAACATTGGAACTTGATTCATCCGTTTCGATCACTGAATTGTCACTGTGCATGTTTTGTTTTTCATCGTCGCTTATTTCGGAAAGTGCACAACCCACAACATTCGAAGCCATCGTACCAGAAAGAAGTATCGAATCAGAAATTTCCAACAAAACTCAGAAATTCAGGTCATTTGCATATGCAGAAAGGACCGCCCCACCGTGTCACAGGCTTTGTGCAAAATGTTTCCATGAACACCATGATTATTGAATTACGAATGGTCACAGTCAGAAATATTGAAGAATACAAATGCGAATGGTAACCAAAACAAACATAAACGATAGTATTTTCATTCGGTGACTTCCCAGGACACTATGATGTTTATACGATTGAACTGACGAAATGATCGGCGAGTGATTCTGATTACTAAGAAATATCAGAAACCTCAAGTTTTTTTAGTAGGGTAAGAGACAACCCAACTAAGTGGAGTTCCTTATGTTAACTCAGAGACAACAAGCTACTGAATCTTCACAGAAAGGAATATATCAACGAAGTTGCCATATAAATTTTTGCGGTGGCGACTTCATATTTTCAAATTTTATTCTTGTCTATATAGTTCTGTAGCTATAATCATAAACTAAGAAACATACAGTTTCATCGTAGATGACTAAAAAAATCTCCAAATATAAAACGAATAGGAGTTTTGAAAATGCAATGAGTCTGTGAGCAAAACGTCTCACAAGTCCCAGCTTCTTTTTGCACATCGAATTGATAATATCGATATTAATATTCAAAACAGTGGGAAAGAGATCCAAGAAATTCTTCAGACGGATCAAATCTCTTATAATTTAATAACGAGTATTCTTGTTAGCGGTTCGCTAATTGATAGCCTGCTGCACCAGGCGAATGCTGCATACTAAGAGATTTTTGTCGAAAATGAACGAAAGCATCGTCTACCCCAGACCATTAAGATGCTAAATTCATAATACCCAATTCTAATCCGAAAAAAAAAACGTGTTCGATAATTAAGGCAATTACTGGCTTGCTTCGTAAGACCAGCTCCGGATCTGAAAGGCCATTTTGAAGTCTACAGCGAAATCTCCTTTGCTAGAGAAAGGTAAGCCGTGTTTATTTTTCATCAGGCGCGTTTCGAAGCTCGCCTGGTGGACCAGATATGTTTTGGGCCATATCCCGATCGTCCAAGAGGGGTTTCGGGTTGTTCTCTTTGATATTTCATCCTTGCCAAACGTATACGTGTACTCGATTATAGGAGATACACATACGTATATAGGGTTATTTAAATTCGACATCTTTGGGGAATGGATATCGAACTTTTAGGTACACGGGCAACGTTATGTTGTTTGATTATAGTGGATTCATCATTATTTTTTTCTACTGGCTGGACCAAATTCGAAGCGTATCTCATTGGAATCTCGTAAACTGTGAGAGATACAGGGTCAGTTGAATTGCGGAAAAATTGAGTGATTTGGTGAATTGAAATTTCGTGAAATCAATGTAATTTTTCGAGAACTCCTTGGAAGAGGTATTCCGAAATAATTATTCCTCTACCATTTCTCTCTTTTCCACAATGTGATGTTGTGACATTACTGCGGAAATGAACTTGAACGTGTTTGGAATTACCGATATAGAACATAATTCTTTCTCTGAACACTTTTTCAGTTTTGGTCGAGTTTCAACTTGACCACGGGTAAACGGAAGAATTTTGCTAGCTTGTCTACCAGAACACTGTTATTTCCAGACCAATCTAGAGTTGATATGGAACTGAGTTTCATCACACCCAGTACAGCAATCGAGAATTGAATCCGAGAACCTTGAACCGATTAATTGAATTCCAATGTTATATTTAGCTTGCAATTTTTCACGTTCGAAGAATAACAACAAAAATGCTTTCAGTATATTCTGGAAGGGGTTGGATGACGAGCGTGCTGCGATTCGTTTGGGGGTCCCTGACGAGAATATGTTTTTGGCATAGTTTGGTGTAACTGTGAACGTAGAGGGTGAGTCATTTCATCTATGTTTCAAGGTCTTCCAGAGAGATTCATCCATTCGTTAGTAATAAATTTTTAATTGTTTCGTTTTGATCATTCGATTTACGCTTTATCCTGCCTAGACCGTTGTGAAATCACCCCTTTCACGACAATAACACGGGAACCAAGTTCTCTGTTCTCTATGCCTGTTTAGAATCTCGAGAAACGACTTCAAAAACAAACCACCCTCTTTAAATAAGCTGAACTTAATCGTCCAATTTACGTCAGCCCACTTATCTTCTTCCTAAGAAGAACATATAATTAGAACAGTTGGGTCACAGCCGGTCAACCTGAGAACTTATTAAAAATTAATCAGCCCCACTCCACAATTAGCGGTAAAAAAACCATCGGGCTAACTAGAAAAGTTCGAAGTTTTTGCGTCTTGGCAGGGACGGATTTCGGGTGCGAATATGTAAAAATACAAAACTCAGAAAAGGTGTCAGGGTATCGAGTATCATCCTGAATTGTTTGAAATCAAATGAAGCAGTCTGTGAAAGTGCTTACTGAAGAGATACAAAAATTTACGGTAGCCAATAAAAAAATGTGACCTCAGATGTCTCATTCTTTACGCTTTCTTGACTTGAAACTCTGTCAATTTCCCAACAAGAGTCTCATGGTAATTCCAAAGTTTTTCTCACTCTCAGTTCATAATTACAGCCCTGCTACTTTGTATCCTAATTACTTTGTCATTCTGGTCGATGCACAAACAACTGTGCGAGAGGCGAATTTAAAAATTAAAACTTTTTCACTACCGCAGCGCTATTGTCTTCCATTATTCTCGCACCTCAAAGTGGGCATTAAAATTTAGAAGTACTTAGTTGCTTGGAAGTTGGAGGTTAATTGATTTTGTTATTTCATTACTGCCCTAATGGAACCGAGTCAATTTTAGCACATCGAGTTAGTTAGTTTAATATTCTATGCTAGGACATATATGAAATGCATCGATGGTTAGGTTAAGTTTCATGTGTGAAAAACACTTTAGAGTCTTGGCCTGGCTAACTACGGACCAAATTTTGTTTTCATAGTATTCCTGATACATTAGCAGATCTCAAGGCATTCTTCTTCTGGAGAAGGAATGTTAATTGATTCATAATGTATGTTTGGGAAGATATTCAAAAACTTCTACGCCATGAGTGATGATAAATTTGAAATAGTTCTCTCTTTCTCAGTCAGGTATTTGGAAAACTAATGTTTCATCTATCATGTATCAAACTATCAAAAAACTAACTGAAAGTTTCATGGGTCCCATTGACTTTTGACGAAATAACTGTCAGTTCCATGTCTACTTTCCTGCTTCTCTCAAACTCTAAAGATAAATGGTATCTATAAAATACACTGCTTTGATTGTGGTGCCGCCTATATTGAAAGAGCAATCCACTGTTCACTAGGATAAACAAACATCGAAACGAAAAAATCTTTTTTTTCGCAATTTCCTCTATTCCAACATAATTTCAACGCCTACGATAACTCTGAATCACTCCACCACATTTACAAAAAAAATACTTAAATCTAGATTAATATGAAGATACTGAAATATTGAAATTGAATATAACCTACTTTCTCCAATTCCTGAACTTGTTTTACTCCTTCATGTAGCAAATAATATTTTGCCATCAACCTCGTATTAACGAGTCTGTTTGACGTTCATGAAATTGATCGTTAATGACCCTTATTCAATTTCTCTATTGATGCATGATTGTGGTATAGGCAACCAAACATACATCATGGCGTCATTTTGAAGCTGATAATGTGTGAAATCTGTAACTTCATGAACGAAATTCGGTGATTCTCGTTGATCTAGTTTTCAACAAAAAAAGTGTTTTGTATTCATAGTTTTGACAAATGTCAAAGTGACAATGGCTGACTGTTGACTGAAGTTGACTGTCATGACCTTCGATCATTGAACAGACTTGATAAGTAATCCACAGCCCTGGCAATACAGTTTGTTTGGAAGCAACATCTATAGTATCTATCTTTGCCTAAACAAGGATAGCAGGAGCTGATTCTCCCAGCACCAGTGCCGTTTTGTCAGAGGGGGTCGAATTTATTATTTATTCATAATGAGACCAAATTGAAAATCCGTAACAATTTCAGTAGTAGTTTTCAGCATTTATTGGTGGGAAAATGAACATCTTTATACTTCCTTCACATTGTTACGAAAAATTCGAATACATACAATCCTGTGGTGATTTTTGTAACTTGCTTGTAATCAATAAACTTATTATGACCACGTCACAAGGAAAGTTCAATTCTCAACGACATATGAAACAATACACTTACTATTCAGTATACAGTTGTCTACTTATATTTTATCATAAATAACGTTCAATTTCATTAATGAACATTTATATCTTTGGCGATCAGTGACAGTGCATGTAAGTATATTTACGATTTCAAAGTTCAGTACCTACTAGTGGAAATAATTTTCAAAAAAGTAAAAAACTCGTTTTCAAGGCAAATAGATATGATTGCATATTTGAATCTAATTTTCAACTCTGAAGATGAAACTTTTTTATATCATTTCACGATATCGTCGAAAATGGAGGAGGTTTCATCTTGAGCAGAATAGTATATTTTGACGCAAAAAATTGATGTCCGATTATTTCATTTCATTTAGATAGATGAAAATCGATAATGAATATGTGTGGACAAGTATTATGGCGAAATGTTATATCAACAATAAAATCATTAATCATGTGAAGTTGTAGCAAATAGCAGTGTTACTTATTTGAAACAGGACTGAAATGAAAAACAATCATGGATAATCACACAAATAATTTATTGATTTTTGAATAGGATTGTTTTTTGTTAACATACTTCTTACTCTAACTTCCGTTGAATCTTTCAATTTATTTGCCTCATGATCGAGTCTTACAGTGAAATATTTTTCCAAATTAGTTTGACTAGTTCCAAAAACAGTCAACGATAAATTTCTCATTGTTATGTGTACAAGAAGTATAAAAATATACTTATATTTTTCATCAAAAATATCAATTGAGTTCATCATTATTCTCAGTGATTTTTCAGCAGCTTCGCATATTTTGACTACAAATAAGGAAGCATTTATCAGTGCTACATATTTTACCACAAGACACTGTCGCAGCTGTCCTATGGGTATAATCAATATAATCTAATCAATTCAATTCGAATTCATTTTTATCCATTCCATTTGGGAAAATGCTTCAAAATCTCGAATGATACGACAATGGTAACTCACCTATGAAATGACGTGTTTTGATCGCCGGTTCAAATTGTCTTTAACACACCTCACAACGTCTCACCATTATATCAAATCATCAAAACAGGAAATAAACTGAGTTTCTGATGAATTCTGAGTACACAAAACTGAACACAAGTTGAATAATATCGATAAATCAAAACGTAAATAATGACAGATACCAAACAAAGCAATAATCGCCGTTGACTGTCAATATCAAATTGCGGTGTTGCAACGTTGAGCAAAAAGTATTCATGATACCCATGCTGGTCCTCGAGCCCCCAAGAAAGTGAAATAGCTAAGTCTCAGAATAATGTAGCAATCTTCTATTAATCAGAACTGATTCATAATCGTCATGACCCAAATTTATTATTATATTTGTGCATTGAACTACATGAATTCATAAAGGACTTTAAATATTATGGACAATTTATCACTTTTTGATGATTGGATATGACAACACTGGCGACGATTGGGTACTAATATTATGATAATTCTGGGAATGCATGTTAGCATCAGAATATTTGTTTTGTGATCCTTCTAGTGGGTTTGTTGTTCGGAGGTCATGACGATACTGATTGAGTAATTATTGCAATTGGACAACCCCGAGGAATACCAACAGTGAGGTTCCTCTTATTCACGGAAACATCATGTACCCAACTCGTATCTATATTAAACAGCGATTGATGATCTCGAACATATAAGCTAAGATATCGTTGAACGTTAAAATATCTTGATCATTGATCGCCTTCATTAATACACTAGTTGGTTAGATATCTATTATTGAACGAGTATATGCTTGCTTACACTTATGGAATAAATGAAACTTTGAAATGGTTGAAATACCAAAAAAACGTGAGCAGTTACAAAAGTAGCTCAAATAGTTATGGAAGTTCAATATAAATGAAATGTCAATGAAATAAAAGTTGATAATCGGAAGGTAAACTGTTTCGAATGCAATTGGTTGTCATAATACTAGAATCAGAATGGAAAAATCAATTAAGAGCATTCCAACTGCATTCATTTCCTTCCCATCACTGTATCTTATGCCAAAAACATTTTCTAGCTGATGATTTCTAATTGTACGAGCACGTGATAATGTGGTTAATTGCCCGGCAAATTGTTGAACCAACCTAAGAAACACTCACAGCGAACATTGTGTTAACACCACTTAGAGATGATTACTTGTTTAAATGCTAATGAAATTAACACAAACCCGGCTGAGAGAATTCGAATTCGAGAATCAATTATGGTACAGTTTCCCAGAAAGCAGTTGCGGCTTCATTGGTGAATTCTAGAGGGGTAAATATTTAATAAAGCAGCAAAAAATTCATCGATAATTTCTATATTTCTACTATTATTTTTTGGATTTCCAAACAAAGAGATGATGATTGCTTGATTGGCTCCTTAATTTCTTTTGTAAAATTGTCATTATCATTATTTGTCACGAATAAATTCTGTACAATTTCATTTCTTGATTTGTTATGTTTTGATATACAGAGATGATTATGATGATTGAGTAACATATTCCACACACGATAAAATGCTGATTTGATCCTTTTTCAAATAATGCTTCTGTGATGAATATTTTTTCACAATTGTGTCATGATCTCTCTACACTTGAAATGAATATCCTGTAGATGCTGAAAAATTGATAGAACTCGTGACGGTGAATGAGAAAATACGGAAAAAGCAGCATATGCATGAAAAATATTGAGGAAAGTGAACTCAACATAAACTCAAGATGACAGTGATGTTTCAATAAGATGAAAAAAAATGCACTCCGAATCATTCACGGTATTGATTGGAAACCATTTGGTCTGGAAACTAAGCTTTTTCTTTATATATCTACATACTGGAGTGCCATGCGAACACTGCAGTGGTTCGGATTCGTTATCGACAAGTCATCTCGAAGTTGACGTTCGATATCGAGCTGGTCGGCTGTCCTCTAAGATGCAGCTTTCAATTTGGCTAATGACGTTCCGTCGACTGTCAACGGTGTACGAGGACTGGATCTGGATGTCTGAAGTTGCGACTTTGTAAACAACCATCAGCCTCTACCAGTGCGAAAAAACGGAATTTCCGACTGGAATGGTTTCATGAAAATGTTTTCTGTATTTCGCGTGTCAAGATATCTTTCATTAGACATATATGTATGCAATCACACTATTTTCTGTGCAAACACTGGTCTACTTATTCAGCACCACACTCGGAAATAGCAAATTAATTCAAGAGTAATACAAATTCGAACTCACTAAGATGTAAAGAATCCGACTTTCATCTCAGGATTCCGACTTAGATCTCGAAAATCTGACTAATCGGGAAATTCTGACTTAGATCTTGGATTTCAGACTACGATCTCGGAATTTCGTCTTGAATCTGGGAAATTTCACTTGGATTTCCGAATTCCTACTTATATCTCGAAATGCAATCTTAGGTCGGTAGGTTGGGACGTGATTGAATATTTTTTGAGAATGATTCAGTTCATGATTCCCACCGTTATCAAGTTATTCAAGAATATGGTGTTTTTGAAACATCTCTCTTTCTAACTTTATCATCCTTATGTCACATCAATGGAACATGACACTATGGATACTCTCTTTGAATGCTGAAGTAAATATGTTGAGTACCTACAGTGAATATTCATTTCTCATCTCTGACTCTTTTTGCGAAGGAAAATCACGCCATTTTCGAAACATAATAATTCCTCGACCGATTCCTCAACAGAGACATTGTTCTTTCTTATTGGTCCTCACGAAATATTCTATAACCATGCGAAATCAATTTCCTTGGTCTTGCAACTTTTTATTTTCGCTATATTTTCGTACACCTCCCACGTCTGTGGCGACATCAAGGTCTACAAAAAGTTCTACATCACTTTTTTCGTATCTATTTTCGTTCGTTTCAGTGAAGTATGATCTCATAATTCATTGGTGAATTATGGATAGTATAATGCTTTAGGAAACACATATTGTGAATCGTGAATATTTCATGCAATAGTCTTGGACAAAAATAATTAACCGAAGTTTCATGTTCCATTGGCTTTTTACCTGGATAGAAATGTGAGAAAAACCATGGATATCATCTCAAATTCATAAGATTCAACCCGAGACACTTGATCTTTGATCTCAAAAACCCCCTGTGGATACATTTTTAGGCGAATCGGACTTAAAAAAGTTATGAATCTCATTCTAGAGAATGATTCATCTCTAATAAAATATCATCTTCCATATCTGATGAGAATGACATGAGAACTATGGGTACTTCTGATGTATCGAAACTGATCTCTGAAGAGAACATGTATGATTCACATCTGAAACACGTTAACCTTGTCGAAAAACTATAATCGAATAGTTAATGAATGGTTTGTTCCCCCTTTGAAAATATATCTACGCCACTGGCGACGTCGTGTGTTGGGCGTGAGTGTCACATATCCGAGTGACGTATCAGCCGGCGTATCACATTCTGTATATACGGGATCTTTACATAATGACATCGATTGAGTCTATCGCCCTTCCTGTGGGACTCTTTTCAATTTTCAATATTTCCCTACGAGCTCTTGATGTTTTATTCATTGCACTCGGCACCGCCATCTTGAGAAACTCAATCAGACGATGTTATTGGAATGCTTGCATTCGATTCTTGATCTCGAAACGGTGTACGTTCTTGAAAAATGGCCTTCGTCAACATGTAATGTTGGCATATGCCGCAGGAAAATGATGCCTTTAGTAAGGCTCTGATATTCTTTTGGGAAACTAAGTCTGAAGTGAAACTTTTCAACATTATATATTCATTTTATTTTTTTAGTATAAATGATTTAATTGCAGAACTATCTGATTTCATAATCCTCTCGTAGAATAGTGAATGAATTGCGCTCCTAAAACCTACCAAAGTACCGAATTCCCTATGCCACTGCAGGATCAGATATGACAGTTTCCTCGTCAGATACTACCACTGTTCTCTTCTAAAGGAGATCGATCTTAGGGTACGTCATTGATCTGCCGGAGCTATTTGTTGCTTTGGCTTTTTTGAAATGAAGTGGGCAAGATATAAGATTGCTTTGAGCAGAATGGAGACAGCACTAGAAGGAAAAATTTGAATTTCTCTGACTATCTTGGTTTGAAATATACTGGAAGCGCATCAGATGTTGAATCATAACCGCCTTGTGGATGAACAGCAAACTGGCTGCCTTCCATCAGCTCTCTCTCAGTGAATTGGTTCGAGAATAACTGTGCGAAACATTCGCTCTCTTCGCATGGTAGCTTTTTTTCTCTCAATGGAAGTAAGCTCAGTTCCAGAGGAAACTTCATCTACTCAGTTGTGAAGTATGCCCTCAACCTAACATCATACACACTCTTGGAACACACTTGGCACACTTGATCGCTCGTTTAGTTGGTAGAGGTATCTCTGAATCTTTTTTCGTCAAACTTGCAGACTGGAATATTTTGGCAAAGCAGAGTAAGAAAAGCATTTTCGGATTATGTTGCTTCGGATTATTACTAAGCACCTTAGACCCAAAAGTTTTGCAATTTTTATGGCCTCACAGCAATTCAGCAAGTGAGCCTATAAGAGGTTCCTATTGATGGAATTGGATACTGTTTTTCAGAACGGTACAACATACAACTGTTTAGTTGCGGAGTGTTTTTGGTGGAACATACATTAATTCTTGAATAATGGTAGAATGGTTTCGCAGGAGTAGCTATGGTAGTCATAACATGTGACAAGCAGTGTGGCCAGAATCATAGCCAATTTTGGTTAATGTTAACAACTACGTTGTTTGTCAATTTTTAGTTTCACAATCGGATATGTCTCATCTTTCTTCACTTCCCAGATGATATTCAATGGTACGTCTAGATGCTGTATGCCCTCTGCTTGCCTTCGAGTATCTAATTATAGTAGCACTATCGGTACCATCCAAGAATTCTGTTTGATACTTTGAGTCTCCTCGTATAATTACTAATAACCTATCTATCTTATCGTCCAGCATATCGACTCATGAGTGTAAGAACATCCACTTCTCCGACTATTTGAGCATTGCTCATTCACATCAATGTTCTTCATGAACGTAGTATCACTATTCCTATCATTCAAAAAGTTTCATGAAACCCCCATGGCGAACTCGTTCAGACTCTGCGCTAGATCTCCAAGACCTTTGACACTAATTTGATGGAGCAGAGCCAGAATGCTGCTGGCGTTTGCTTTTATAAGCGTAGAGTTTCGCCACCACCATATCACACTGGAATCAAGTCTGAGGCTGATCAAATATTCCTTAATAAAGTCATATCGTTGAATTTGAAGACAGAAAGGAAGAGCATTCATTCATTCATCCTGAGCTTTGATGAGGATTGTTGAGCAGTCAACTATTTGTTGGCATGAGAGTGGTAGGCGGCAGGTGTTATACTTTGAATATTATTTTTATCGATCGATGGATGGTTCTGGAGACACAAAGAAAATTTCTTGGAGTTCGTTGATAATTGGTGGAGAAATAATCGATATCGTTTGCAAATATGATGAAATATGGCTGGCATTTTTCTGTCCAGCATAAGAACTGAAAGTCTCTGACACTGAGTTTGTACATTCACTTGTATATCCTTTTTCTCAAATGTGATTTGTGAGGTTACTATTCTTCATTTCGGCTTGACTATTATTCCAAGATTGCCTTCATCATAAACATTTCCTTGAGTATTTCGATTCTTTTCTGTCGCCTATGAGTCAAAATGATTGGTAGGTAACGTTCTCGATTCAACATGCCAGCTTAGCACCTTTTCCTTCAATATTATCACTTAACGGTACTCTGGCACTTAATTCTTTACTTCATCATAGTCGGCATTCAATGATGAAGTTAGAAGCTTGAATTTTCGTAGAATACCTAACTTTGTCTTGCATCTCTGGTCCCATTAGATGATATTTGGTACTGCAGAGGAGAAAGCGGTATGAATTGTACTAGGTCAGATAATTTGGAGGTATCCATTGCTACTCAAGATGATTCTCGATTGATGCATGCCACAGATGTGTCACATAGGTCTCCTGTTTATCTCTGGTGATGAAAACCATATTGCTGATCGTTTGAGATTTTCAAACTCTGTGATGTTGATCGCTGTTTCCGTTACTTTAGAGACCACAGATAGTAGTCCATTCGGTTCAGTTGTAAATGGGGGTTTTTTGCCCTTGTCTTCCTTGGTTAACGCTGAATTGAATTTGGAATCATATTTGTGACAAGGCGTCCACTGAATTGGCTTTATCTCAGTAGATTTTCGAAACAATTTCGAAATGTTAAGGCAGTTCTTGATAATGCCCTGTTTGATTTCGCTCTGATCATTCTAAAAACATTTTGTACCCACGTCGAAGAGTTGCACTCCGGTGGAAGGCTGTCCTTCCTTCTTTATATTCAATGAACAAGACACCCAACACTTCTTGGTCGCGTTATCTCAGAGTTGCAGTTTGGTCGTTCCCCGCGGGCCGAGGTCAGATCCCGTCTCACGAACGGGCGCAATTATACCGTTCGTGGGTGTATAATCGCTTCTCTTCGAAAACCTCCCACTTATCTCCCCCTTTTTCCTCTCGCTTGTCCGTCTTTGGAGACATAGTCAAGCGATCCAGATTTTCGATTCGAACAAACCTCGATGAGGAGAAGGATTGGAAAGAAGACACACGAAATATTTTCCAATAATTTCAGATGTTCTGGTGCTTACATGTGAGGATATGATCTCAAACAGCGTGACATTTGTACTCCAAATATTGTTGGTTATTATCAATATTGTTGTATTTCAGAATTCATAAACAGTCTTCACTGAGTTCCTCATCGTTATATTCGATAGCAATTATAATTCTACTACTATATGTCTTGACAGCAATAGAAAGTGAGGTGGGAGTCTTGAATAGTTAGGCATGTGAAAATGTGCTCATGTCAACCAAGGTGGATATAGGATGGTGAATAAACTCTTCAATTGTTCCTTTCCAAAACATGTGGAACTGTCAAACAACCTCAATGAGGCCGCACTGCTTCATTATAGATGGCAAAACGATCGTCGAACCTGTGAAGTCAAATCTGCTTTTGCTGATAATGACGGATATCTAACAGTGATGGATGGCTAAAGGTTCAATGTTTGCTTCCATGTTGAATTAAACATCTAATAGTGTTTTCCGTCGTTTTCAAGATGAGATAATGATATAGTTTTGACCTTGAGAAGTCTTAGTATGGTATTGAAATTCGACATAATCAATCAGGCAGAAGTCTACAACTTTTTCTAGGGGATTGATAGGTATAGAGAATTGTAACATCCAGCCAGTCATTCGATATTCTACTGATGAAATTGACTGAAATCGAACACGCGTTTGAGTATTATAAATTCGTTTCCTTTGCAGAGTGAAAGAAGTAAAAATAGAGGGGCGGTCGAAAACGTTGTAAGTAACTCATACTGAAGAATCAATTTTTTGTTCGTTTTCCGAATCCACGCTAAAAAATCATAGTATGAGGAGAGTGATGAATCGGTCAACATTGGATATTTTTTTGACATGATGATCCTGAAAGAGAGTTACATTTCTAGCTGGTATGAATGCAGTTCATACTGTGCCCCGGGGTCCATATACCACTGAATATAACAGGGGAATTAGCATAAGCCACTTCTAGCAGTCCCATCCGCCATGCACTCTCACAAGATCGCCGAGGCTCTCGAACGACCTGGCCGACTGGCCAAAGTACTCATTATTCAATAATTATTCTGATAAATCAAAATATCGAATCGTACGTGCATGCGGCCGGCATATCCGCGGCCATGTTAAAAATGATTTTCTTTAATTACAGTTTATTACCGCTTATCGCCGACGACTGCTAATGGTCGCTGGTGAAATTACAGAGCATCGAAGACACCTGGGGGCGATGAGGGAAGTGTGGAGTTCATTCTTCGCTGGATGATGTTTATATCGATCGTGTAGGGTGACGAATGGTTCATGCTTAGAATATGTGCCTCAGAAGTGAAACCAGTTCTTTTTAGGTTGTTCACCCTTTCAATCAAACTCGGTATGCTTCCATCTGATTAGAAGATAGCTGATGTTCAACCGATTACAAAAAGAGAGCAAGAAAACCTAATAAATATAGATACCGATTGCAGTACCATATGTGATCTCAAAAGTCATGGCGAAACAATCAACATCAAGCTCTTCCCATGTCTGGAGAGCTCAGAAACCGTGAACCACCAGCAATTGGGCTCGAGTCACCACAGATCATCAGGAGACCTGCCGACCTACGTGGAATCGAGATTCTTTGACTGAAGCATCAGATATCTTCAAAGCATTTGATCGAATTCGGCACCGTGGCCTTCTGACAAAAGTACCATCATGTGTTCTGACGCACAAACTATATGTAGTTCAATATAGAGATTGTCGTTTGTCTTCGTTCTCACACCACATTAACGCATTGAATCCGACCTCCTGGTCGGTTCATAGCATTGCGGGTGATAGTACACTGAAAAACGCCTTCTAGAGAGACAGGTTGATACTATAAATGATGATCTGGCAAGAAATTAGGACCAGGAATCTTAAAATCCAGTAGAGCTCAATGCAACAGAAAATCAACCTCGTCTGCCCACTATGATGATTTCGTGTACCACTGTTCCTATGAGGTCGTCAATATCTATGCTGGGTGTCACCACCAACAGCGCTCTCTCATGGGACGATCATGTGAGGTCCATTGCGAAAACTGCTCCGGAAGAACTTGATAGTTCACAACTCAGCAGCTCCTAATGCCATCCTCAAACCGGAAATTCCAATACCTTCCGCATCTCCTAACAATGCAACGCTTGCTCACGTGATGTTCCACTAACATCGCAAGCTTCCTTTTCGTGTTATCAAATGTTCAGTCACCAACTCAAAATGAGTTGCTCATCCTGTGAGGCTGAAAATTTAGGATTTTCAGATCAGCTTAGCGCATTGGGACCTTTCCAGATCTATTGTGGAGACTCCGTATGTTCGAAGCACACCATCCAGCTTCGTCTCTTCAATCAGACTGAGCAGTTTCAATAATGGTTCCTGAGAGAAACTCCCCACCCTTGGTTTTTCTCCGCCAAGTTTTTGAAAACGTGCCCTTTCTAGGACTTCGCATTGGCACAGTACGTATATCGTGGTTTCTTCTTTTTCCTGACAGAATCTATCTAGTGTTTCTTTTACTAGACCCATCAGGTTCGTGTGCCTGTTCAGTCTACAATTGCTTGTTAGTAGGCTCAGTATTTTTAGTAGTGTTCTCCTATTCTAGCCTAGGAGACGAGCCGTGAATTTTGGCGATCGACCTCTGCTGAATCCTTTCGCTTGTCTCAGCCCCGATGAGTTCACCCAACATTGCTGAGATTGTTTTTGTGTCTACTGTTCGGTGAGCCTTCGTGGCTTCTTAAGCTATGCTGCAAGGGTTCCGGCCCAAAGAGCGCTTTCTAAGAATCTTGTCTCGCTACTGTATTGTCACGCTCGTTGCCTCATGATCCGGCACCCAAGCTAGGGTCACTTTTTCAGGGTCAGATTTTTTTCTTACAATACAGCCTAGTTCAGTCAGATCACACGGATAGTCCCAGATGAGTCGTGATTGGAACTGATTGCCTTCAACCTGCCTGATGATCAGAGTAGATGGCGACTGTTTCATTCCTCATCTTCCTCCTCAATATCTTGCGGACACATTGCTGTATCGCCGCTACTTCTTCCTGGAACACCGTGCCATATTCCTGCTCCGATCTTGCTATCAGTCTTGAACCCCTTGAACAGATACCGCTTTCACGGGTGGTCCCTGCTCCGAGACTGGCGTAAATGTTCTGAAGATTTTCTGAGGCAGTATTTGGAAATTGATCCGTCGGTCGGCATACCCATTATCGGGTTCGTCTTCAGTTCCTCGTGCAGCATCAGTTGAACGGGTCTAACTTGATGGAGGTTGTCCCCGTAGTATTCGGTGTGTCACAGACATGTCAAATGTGTAGTGGTGGCAAATCTGAAGGGACTTTCACCGCCGACGGAGTAGTAGTAGTTAGGCATCATGCTTGCTTTTGGATGCCATTCAGTCGCCTTGTGATCCCCTTCTGCTAGGTTTCGGCCACCATGCCACTGAACCGTAGGTTACTATAGGTCTCACGGAAATATCCATAGAGATTTTTTTGGGCCAAGGTCGGAGTTGTTTCCTCACATCCTCCTTGGATCATGCACTCCACACGAGTGCTCTTTCATCTTTGAATGATCGCACCATGTATTTCCCTACAATTATTTTCCGGCATGATCAGATCGTCCACTAGAGTAGTCATAGTAGACAATAAAGACGAATCTAGACGATATATCAAGTCAAAATATCCCACACATCCGAGTGTAACTATGGTTAAGTTTCAGTTCCATATTGATAACCATATTTCCTATCACCGTAGATTCAGAAGCCCATCGATATATCAAATCCTCATCCTTTATAATTTGCAGGAAATTGAAGGAGCCCAAACCACTATTTAGTAATCCAACCCAGATGATTGATTGAATATTCATAACGTTTTCTACGAAACCACTGAATCGAATCTTCGACAAAGGAAATATTCCAATATAATTAATCAGAAGATATTAGAATAGATTATATCAGAGACCTTGAGATTCCGGAATCTATACCTTCCAATCTTTCATCAAAAAAGGCTGCATATCGGATCAGATGGAACATGATTCTGACATTGTTGAAAACGAGAGTGTATATTCTTAACCCAAAAAGAAAGGAATGTCGCTCTCATTGAAGAACTCACTCGTTATATCTTCAATCGACATTGGAATATAGAAGAACTACTGACAGAAATTTTCGTTTTGCTATTTCACTGACTTTTTGTAACTTTTAAACGATAAAATCACATGCAATGCAAAGTCCATGAATACCATAATCATTTTTACCACAACCAATCCAATTGTACCGACAACGTCAGCTCATCTTTTGCAGAACGTGTTCTCCACCGTGGTATACTTTTGAAATGATAATGTTTCAACATAATTATTTCTCAATCATGATATGATTCGATCCATAAATAATACATTAGAGAACACAATTATTATCGGCTAGAGTTTTCCTTGATTATAAAAACAACTAGATATAGGTGTAGGGTGAGTTACTTCAGAATACCGTATTCAGTGTAACTAATATTGAATAAAACAATGAAAGAATTATTACTTCTACTTTTGCATCTGCCTTCATGGCTACATCCAATATGCTCAGTGCGATTCGCGGAACAAACTTTTCTTCTCTGACCCAACGAAAAATTGTGATTTTTTTCAAGGTATTTCCGAACACATTTTCCGAAATTGAAAGTTGTTCCATTGGAACAATTCAAGTAGAGAGCCAGTTTAATTATACGATATTAAACAAAGTAACTGACTGAAACTCCCACCAGCCCTAGTCCCGAGATTGGTCCTTGTTAACTATTGCGTGGTCAGGTTTCCCTATATTTTCATAGTTCTGTGATAATTCATACGCACATACAGAGATGGCAGACTGCACTCAAGTGGTTCAGATCGTAGTGGAAAAAGTCGTAAGCCATTAGTTTCCTGCATATACAGGGTGGCCCAGTGAAAACGAAACATGGGATGAATGATCAAGGAACTGACATTTAAATAAATGATTCTTCATGTAATGTTGGATAGGATTTAAAAAAAAAACATAAGGTACCGAACATCGTTACTAACTACAAAAGGAGAAATAGTGATGAATGGGAAAAAAGCGTTACTTACTTGACATTTTATCCCATTTGAGATTCAACGGTTAGAGCTCACCCCTCCGAGGGGTGAAAAAGTTGAAAACATGTGCAACATATTTTACCCCCTCGAAATGGAAATCGACCAGTTCGAGCGTTTTTTTTCTGAGAACGATTTTAAATCGGCAACCCATAGTATGTAAACGTGTACATACAGTCTTTTAGATGATCCACGTCTATACAAAAATGTTGGAAATATATCATAGCTAACTAACCGGTTCGAGCAGATATGTCAAAACGGCCTTGTTTCTTTTTCATTGGGCCACCCAGTATGTTATTCTTGGAGTTCTGGACAATTAATTGAGTAGAGCGACACGTTCGTTGAATTCATATTGAAATCACTGTTCCTCAGAAAAATAAAACCTCAACATGCAGCTATGAGCATACCTGGAAAATAACTTTCTCGTTAATTAAATGCAAAAACTGTTTCAGTTATTTTTATCTGTCTGTTATGCATGGGTTGTTGTTTGGACGAGTTTTTCCATTAGAGTATTAAATCCTCGATGTTTTTCATTGCTGTTTACTTCGATTAATTCATAGAGCAAAAAGCTGCATGCATGGAAAACTTGTGCTTTGATGTTTGCCCATACTGAAACACTGATTAATGCAAAAGTATCGAGCTGTGTACATACAATATCGATTTGTACTGTATGGAATGATTTTTTTTCATTATCATTCCAATGCAGGCTAGATTTTGGGTATCAGAAACGTAGTATAGGAAAATCAATAAGCTTTCCGTAGTCTTCGAACGTAGTCCTCATGGTAAACCCTAACCGATGAGGAAGAAAAATATGGGTTGATCCATTCAGAAAAATCAAGTTACATGCACTGGAAGAGGCATGAATCTTACACCAGATGTAATTATAGATGGAATATCAATTTAATATAAGTTTTCACCTCATCTGGCCTTACTGTTCATTGTATACTTTCCATGCAAACGTTTTGAAAATATGAAATATTGAATTCTGAAATAGATATCTATATTTTCCATTGTTGGTTACGAAATTCTTACAGAATTGTTGAATTGAATTGTTAATCGAAATATTCAAATGAATTGAGTTCCAAGTATCTGCCAGAGAGAGAACCATACAAATCAACACTGTATTTCCCAACGGAATGGAATATGGAAATATTCTAATGGAAAATATATATAGAAACAAAGTGGATAGGGCAGCACTGATAGTCTTTCTCCTAGCTCTCAATATTTCACATGTAAGCAGTAATATTAACCGAAATTACTCTCCCCTCCTCACTGATTACTATACCACTCACATTATTTTGTCCTAACTCCTAAATGTGATATTGTGATTAGGGCCATTGTATATCACATTTAAAATTACTTATTCCGAATGGAAATTATTTTGTTTCTTTTTGTGTTTCACTTCTGCCATGCCGCAATTAAGGACAATGTTTCGAATTACAAGCTATACTTTCCGTAATTGTTCCAATTTCGACCAAAGTTAGCCTGTAATTATCAGTGATTTGCGTTTCGGATTTGATTTATTGATGGGTCTCGTCTAGAAATAGGCGTCGATATTATCTTCCGATAAGTATAGTTGAGAATGGAGTAAAAATCTACGTGCGTTATACAGTGTACGTGATAATAATTGAATATGGCAGATTATTTTCCATTTGACTTATCACTCATCATACCACCACAATTTGCTTGAACATCGATTGTCCTGTGAGTATTTTATGCTTCAAGCTGCAATTAACATTTTTCGGTTTGTCAAGAGGAGGATAACATAAATTTATCCTTTGTGTTGAAACTGTTTTTTTTTATAATAATAATAATAAATTTCATTCATACATATTTAAATACTCATTTATTTACATACCGTAGCAAATACACACATATATACAGTCCGTCCAAGATAAGGTTGCACAGCATGGGAATCTCGGAAACGGTAGGAGATACGTAGTCTGTTAAATGGGGAAAAAGTTGCGCATTCGGAGGCTCATACCAACAGCCTTCGAAAATTTCCAAAATTGTTTTTAGTTTTTCAGTTATATCGAAAAAAGTGAATTTTTGGAATATCTATTTTATTTTTTTTCTCCGTTATTATTAGAGATACAGAAAAACTGAAAATACTTTTTCATAGCAACTTTTGATGACGTTCAACGAGGTGATACCGATTTTTCTATGCGACGTTTCGTATTCGTAGAACCATCATCAACTTTTGTTTTTTAAATAAGGCCCTGATAATTCTTTCACAGATTCTAAAAGCTTTTTTCATTCTGAATTCAACCATGTATTATACAAGGTGGTTTGAATGTGTTTCGAACTATTTTTAGCCATCATCAGTGTTTTTTTCGAAATTCCAAAGGAAAAATGTCATCAGTTCCACTTATTTCTGATCATTTAGTGTCAAACATTGATGGACTAGTTATTCTCGAGCATCTCAGAGGCACAGCTAGATTTTCCAAGCTGTACATAGCATAATATCGTCGTATTCTTCATTGATCGATTTGATGAAATGAATTATTTCATGATTGCAATTGGAAAAACTATTGAAACAACGAAAATTCAATTTTTGCAGAATAGTGAGTGATTATGAAGAAATTATACTCCAGTTAAAAACATTGAGAAAAAATTGTATTCGTATTTTTCCGAAGGAGCCTGTCATAATTAGATTTTTCGAACTAATTATCCCTATAAGCCTATCAATTGGAACTAGTTGATAAAGTATTAGTGTGTTGACTAATTTTCCTTCAAAATAAGTGGAACTGATGACATTTCTCCTTTGGAATTTCGAAAAAATCACTGATGATGGCTAAAAATAGTTCGAAACACATTCAAACCACCTTGTATAATACATGGTTGAATTCAGAATGAAAAAAGCTTTCAGAATCTGTGAAAGAATTATCAGGGTCTTATTTAAAAAACAAAAGTTGATGATGGTTCTACGAATACGAAACGTCGCATAGAAAAATCGGTATCACCTCGTTGAACGTCATCAAAAGTTGCTATGAAAAAGTATTTTCAGTTTTTCTGTATCTCTAATAATAACGGAGAAAAAAAATAAAATAGATATTCCAAAAATTCACTTTTTTCGATATAACTGAAAAACTAAAAACAATTTTGGAAATTTTCGAAGGCTGTTGGTATGAGCCTCCGAATGCGCAACTTTTTCCCCATTTAACAGACTACGTATCTCCTACCGTTTCCGAGATCCCCATGCTGTGCAACCTTATCTTGGACAGACTGTATATATACCTATACAGACATATGTACACGTATATGCATGCACAAAAACAAGGATATTCATTGAGAACAAATTCAGGTGACCCACAAAGGAAATCTTGTGCATGGGTATACATTGTATACAAGAAATAATTTACAATAATTATCACGGAGGTCTTATCGCTATATTTATGATAATTCAATATAATATGTAGTATTTTACACAAATTTAATTATATGTTATTCATATGGATTACATTCCTGAAAATAGATACTAAAATTCAAAGCATAAAATAACAATAATTATAACATATAATCGTTATCTAGATATGGGAGATATCACAAAATATGGTTCATACTGGGATCATTTCATCTCTCAGTTGAAAATAAACATATTAATACCCTACCGCTTCCATATAATCTAGGACACCCTGCATAATGTTGAATTCTTGAATTTCATGTAATGTTATAATTATGTTATAATTATGTTAAAAATTAGTAAACAGTCCCCTCTCTAACCTCAGTCTCCACACAAACAACACTTATGATCAAATATCATACTGGAGGCCATGGAGGGTAAAAATCACCCCCATACGGCTCGCAAAAACGCCCCCTACGTATGTCTGTGTGTACATAAATTCTGATAAAGATAAATCAGCCGGAGCGGAGCAGATTGCCCGGAATTAACGAAGAATGTGACGCTCCGGCAAAAGTGAAATGACAACGGCGAAGAAATTAAAAACGTGCTTACTCGCCTCATCACGATTCTCATTCGCTCTGACATACGATAATTCCAGCAGAAATATTGCCAGAGATGATCTATTCGATTCCAATACTAATGATGACGGAACGATGGAATCGGAATTGTTTACGAGTTCAATCATCGGGTGCATGTTAATGGGCATACCTATATCACTAGCTCTGCGGAAATAATCTCAGTAAATCCTGATTCCAAAGGAACAATCCAACGTTGATGTGAAGCGACACAATTTTCGAAACGAAGGAAATCTGATGTTTTATTCAAATGTGAGGTCGTCAAGGTCGAGCCAAACATTAGTTCTTGGTAGAAATATTAGTGAAACGAAGTAACTACACCAATGACAACTTGGAAAAAAGAAATTTTGTATTTCGTGCATGAAAGATTCATTCGATGAATCAAAGTAAAGCGCTCTCGACTATGAGCCCATCATCAGTGCATACATGTCAGTATGACTGACTGAACATGAAGTCAAAATTATGAAAAATGAGGTTAATCACTCGACAATTATGCAAGGGCCTATAAATGATATCATCATTCCGACATGTATTGTTAAGGTTACATGACATTCATATTCGAAAAATTGAATGACTGGGAGACCAAACCTATGCAAGGACTATTCTGGTTCACATGTTCAGCAATCAGTCGAGATGAATCAATGTTAAGGTGGACTTTTACGTGACGACAGATAAACAAGGGACTCAATCTGACAAGTGAAATATTTCATAGAATCACAGAACTGAAACATAGTGCTGATGATGTTCAGAGATGAAGAAAACCCAATCATTATTTTCTTTCTTGTGAGAACCTCTTCCTTGAGCCAAGATGATTATTATCAAATTCACAATAGAAGTTTAATGAGAACTGTCCTGTTCTAAAAAACATGATTGAATAGCCCAACTGAAAGTGCAATCAGTAGACACAACTGAAATTTCTCCAGAGGGAAGGGAATAATTGTAAAGAAGAAAAATCATGATGATATTTCGACATGAATGTAAACATTGAACCATTAGCTATCCATGACCGTCAGATATCCGTCATTATCAATGAATGCGAATTTACAATCATATGTGTAATGCTGTCATTGACGGTTGGGAAGAGTCACATTACACACCTCAACTTCCCAACTTCACTTCCCGCCCTCATTTCCCGCGAAATTAATATCCGACTTTATCTCAAATTTATTGACTTTATCTGACATTCATTTATGTTGGTGACAATTGTATACCCCGTGGTCACAGTAACAATATATCTACTTGATTAGTCTGAGAAAACCGCGTTCTTGGTAATTTGTCGTTAAATGTAATATTTCAGATATATTCAGAACGAAACAGAAATTTATTAATTTCAATTGAAATGCACCCTAGTTCAGTCCTACAATTCTTATGGGAACCTACAATTATCAGATATATGTCAAAGTTTGCCATAATCGAACTCAATTTCATAGCAATATTTCGATAAGAACAATATGTTAGTCCAAATGATATCAAAAGATAGCCCAAAGACGAGAGCGCCAAGTAGACTTGGAACTTTTCCAGAATGTTATTCTAGAAAGATTCAATCTACAAAGTTCTGTTCGACACCAACCAGAGGACATGAAAAACATCTCTTCATCTCTAATCAAAACGAGAGCCAGAAGAAGGAATAGATGTTATTGAACACTTAGCACCTCCAAGTGATTTCTGATGAAGCTAGTAAAAGAAGGTAGATGGTTTTGTGCCTTTTTGGGCATTGTCTGCAGGCCAGCCAAGCCAATATATCTCTGATATGCTGATTGATTGTGCAGTGTAAGGATAAGACCCTTGAAGTAGGACTGTGGACTTCCTAAATCAGTATTAGTCAATCACGGTGGAAGTCAGGTCGAGATGAATCACTTGAATCATTGTGTGAGCACATGATTTGGGATAGGAGATAAGCAAATTACAATAGAATAGCAGGCTTGGTGTCATTGGAGAATGAGGGTACAACTTTCTTGTAGATAAAGACTAATACTTCTAGCTTTCAGGTTGAGATGTCAATACTTTTGTGGCTACTGAGGAATACACCTTCTCACCTCGCTATAACCAGCTCCACATTGGGTTGCACTGCAGGTCCCATCTTAAGAAATGTGTGGAGCATTGCTCGAAGCCTCCTAGAACGAATCGAAAAAGAATTGGGCAGGAGTCCAATGAAGAGTTCAGACAACTTATGGTGCTCACAAACTTACAGTAGCGCCACTATCTGAAGTTGTGATTATAATAGGGAGTAATTCTCATTTTCACCAAATGAATTCATGTTCTTGACGAAGCCGAGTTTTCAGTATTTGCAAAAATGTACTGACAGAAATACCAAGGGTGTCTCACACTTTTTGTAGCTGATTTTGTATAGGATCTTAGATTGGAATACATATTTGCTAAAAACGACTTGTTGATTTCTTTCTCGAGATACTACTCCTAGTTGCTATTTCTGTACTTTGATGCGATCCGATTCAGACCTGGAATTCAGCAAATATCAGCAAATCAATTGCAAGGAGAGAATTTGCCAATATTCACTCTCCCAATTCAAACTTGAATCTCAGTTCAGCTGTAGGTAGATATACCAAACTAACCTCAAGACGATATCAATTTCCAGCCGGCACATAATCAAAGAAGTTTTCTAGCTAAGTCTACGGATGACATATATCATCGCGTATGATATCAAAGCCAGTACGTCACTCGGAAAGCATACGAACGGCAATATTATACCCCCACGCTACCGCAAATAAATGAGATACGTATGTCGTTGATCCGGATATCGTTATTTCCAAAGATTCTCTGGTCGTTCCCATTCATTTAGCACGTACCTATACAAAAACAGTGTTGGAAAGTATGGAGAATACGTCCAAATATGTATGATACATGGATACGCTTCCATTTGTCTATACAGGGTATTTGAGTATTCAAGTTGAAAATGAAAATCGTATCATTTACTACCAGAGAAATGATTCATTATGGTGACAAAGAATACTGCCCCATCAATTCATAGGCTGAATCCTTTTGAATGAGATAAGGTTCTCGTCTGGAGAACCTCAAATTTGCAATATATCATCAAAGATCATTTTAATGGTCACTAATAAGAGATCACAAGAGTTTTGAACTTATTGATCGATGAATTTGTCATTTTCTTTTCAATATGCAGTATTTTCCACAATATACTACATGTTTCACATCTGACAACTACAACTACAACTAGCTGATCTGATGAAAGAGATCTCTACTCGCATGGAATCTACAACTAGCTCAGGATCATCAAGTATCATATATTGCAATTGATTTTCGATGTTATGAACAGCATTTTATGATCAATATCTGAACTGAAAAGATTCCCTAGTACTTTCGACGAACCTTGGACACACTTTGGGAAAAATCAAAAGTACATCGCTAGAAGGAAAATAAAGTGGTATTGGACTATGGATCTGATACAACATCGATGACTGACACATCTTCTGTCTATGTATCTGCCCCTGACAGACAAAGATCATTCAGCAGACGTACGTCGTCTTTTCGATTCATACCAGCACTCTCTATCCTTCAACTTCTGTCTTTGTTGGAATCCCCAATTATAGTCTTGAGTCGTTTCATAAATGACCAGTTCCACATAATATGAGCACTGGAAGGACTTTGGTGCTTCCCTATGCCCTCAACCACAGGTTCTTTGCCTCAATCTTCATCTCAAGTCTATTCCAACTCCTAGGCCATTTATGAGGTGTGTCACCATTTTCTATGATGGCGATGTCATTACGTGATTGCAGCAGGAGATGTAAACATCTGAATCGATCCATCAAGTTCGAACAATACCTGTTCGGCCGTTTGCGCCGCCCTTATAATCTTAATGATCGAGGATAAAATCTCTGTATAATTTCATCCGTATCGATGAACTAGCTGCAGGCGATCTTGTGTCTGACTTGGTCTCTCTCATGAGCGATTCGATTCTTTAAGGTTATCCTTTTGGTTCTTCCGATTGATCCAACGAAAAATATGCGATTGAGTTTATCAGTAATTTCTGCCTCTCATGGATCTGATAATTTTCGCACCCATCAAAATGGGATTTTGATTGATACTTTTCTCTATTCGATGAGATGAGAGTTTATCTAGATATTTAGACATAGTTCTCAAGTCACCGGTCGATTCTGACAGGATTATTTTGTGTCCCACTCCCATGACTCGAAGCATAATATCCTAGACATTCAGGAAGAAAGTGCACCTTTCGGAACTGTATGTATATATTTCTCAATCATGCATCTCTCTTTTGGAACATTTCTCATCTGCACAGGCATTTGATATACAGCAACTGTTTTTTTTTTTTTCGTAGATTCTCGAGGAGTCATTACGACAGTAGCAAAAAATTGGTGGAGGAAATATGAAAAACTTTTTTTTTGTCTTTTGACAACATGTACAACATGTAAGGAAATTCTATTATTGATATTGGAATATTGACGAGCAGATCTACTGTTGGTGTTTGGTGACGAAAGCCATATTGCAGGTCGTTCACGATTCTTGAGCTCTTTAGATGTAGGATGAGCTCGATGTTGATTCATTTTCCATTACTTCAGACATCACAGATAGTAGTGCAATCGGTTCATATTTGCTATGGAGGGTTTTCATGGAATTGGTTGGCCTCTAGGTATCTTCCAGTTAGAAAGAAAAACACCATGCTCGTATGAGAGGGTGAACAACCTGCGAAAATTTGTGTTAGTTCTGATGAACATTTCTCAAGAACTTGAGAATTTCTCAAGAGGTTCTCAACTGGTGAATCAAACCTCATTTATGGAAAGCTATAATTGAAATAACAAACATCATCAAAAGTACCGAGGGAGAGTTTGTCCAGAAATATCTTCACAGTGTTGTCATGTTCTACCTGAATTCTGGAATAGACAGATTCTCATGTATTTATGATTGATCTCATGTGATGTCCACTGAGACGCCACTGGACCTGATAATTCCAATCCAGTTGATGATAAATGAACGCCCCACTACTTCAAACATCTGTACCAAATTTCAAACAAATTGGTTCAAGGATATTCATGATATATTATGAATACCATTTTTTCTAAACTCCAACGACCTGTATTTCAGAAATAGAGCAACTCTGGTCACATATTCATCAGATCTTTTTTTCTCAAAACGACCTATCCCGTATCGCAGAAAGGAATCACCCTGTATAGAAGAAAGTATTGATAAATCATATTTTTGTAAATGTACTCTACAGGTTACATCCTTTCTATATTGAGGGGAATTTTAATGATTCTCTTCTGTGAAATAAAAACGTTATTTGTATTCATCGCATTTCGCCATAGTATGATGACTCATAAGAGGGTGTTTCATTTTCAAACACTAACTTATTTCCTATTTTCTTCAATGAACTTGTTTCTTTCCTCGAAATGCTTCATAGGAGAAATTGGAGTGTAAGATGAAGAGATACGTATAGTGTGCCAGATCTGAGATTAACATATTTGCGAAATTCAGATAACAGGAAAAGTTGTGGGTAGTGAGCTTTCATGAATGAGCAAGAAATTATAAGGTCGTCTCGTAAATTAGGCAGCGCCAGAGTTCGAATTAATGAATGTCCAGATAAACTTTGTGGCGTCGAGAATATATATTTATAGAAATATAAAACAACTTAGGTGAAATTTATTGGTAATAAATTCGTGGCAGCATAATGTGTATTGTAAAAAAGGAAGGCTGTTTGAATTTGCATATTTATTAAGCATCCTCTACATTGATGGTATGGAAGATATAGCGGGTGTGAAAAAAGAAAACTGCTACATGATACTTTTAATTTTGATTGAGTCATCACTTTTGAAGCTAATTCCATGAAATATTCTTGATTATTGCTAGTAAGACTCTCTGATGACTCCTACCCAATTCAGAAAGTTAAGATTGAAAACAAAGGACTAAAAATGAAAATTTATAGATTGCATATATCGAAATCGCAAAAACTCTCTGTGGACAGTTCAGTGAAGTTCTCTTTTTACATACGTGAATTCGTTTTTCCAATGGCATCATGCATAGGCATCCTCTTCGGCAGGTTTAATAAGATCTTATCTAATGTAGCATTAGCATCAATTCGAGGTGTTTTATATCGCGATCATTTCTAATAGAAATCGAAAACTAGAGGAAAAATAGATGGTACTGTTCGAAATGAAATCAGATCAACCTGGTATAAATACTTCGAAGTATGTTTATGAAACCAAACTAGATTTGAAAAATTTGTGTTCATCAATATTCATCATTATTATATGAAACTTATTGCCCAATATCGAGTACAACTAGATTATAGAGATTTCTGAAGGCCTGCTGAGATTATAATTTGAAGTATATAATTGCTGTTGATTGATTATAAAATTATTTTTCCATCTCAGAATGGACTGAAATCTACTTGATGAATGGGATGGTTAGAATTGAGGTTTTCAATGATAATTACTCACTCATTCTTCTGTTATTTCAGATCTCGATATTTCATTGGCATTTCTTTTTCAAATTTGAAATCGATACGTGTACCAGAAATCTATGTTATAATTATATCGACTAAAACATCTTCATTTGGATTCTCCCACAACGATGCCCCATGAGACAACATTCTTATTATAATACATAACATCGAGCTGGGACACTTTCAAGAGCTTGAGTATAAAGATTTGACAACAATATCGAATGATAAGCCATCGTAACCGATTCGAATTAAACTCGAAGCGATTCACAATGAAGGAACAATCAACCAATGTTCTCCTTTTCCAATATGAACACGAACAAGTTGAGTATCAGAGGAAAATGAGGATGAACACCTCACCGTGTCTTTCCTGGGATCTGATGGTAATCAGAAGGGATGTAAAATTGTTGATTGCTAATAATGAAGTTACTGAAGAATTGAGTAGTTTGATTTCCACAGTCGTACAAAATATTTCTGATATAATGACTGCTTATATTGATCGTGATGCACCCTCCTGCTTCATTATGGCTCCTTGCCGAAAACTCTTCATTCAACCACTAATTATTACGAAGCCTTCAAAATTATGAACTTTCAGATGTACGGTCACAGGATGTGACCATGCAGACCAATCCATCCACCTAATAATTTCCTCAAATATTTTTTCCGTCTGTCGATATCCTCTTCAGACGCCACAAAATGAGATAATTGCGGCTGGAATTTAATTGCGCCCGAATTAGTAGGTAATAACAGCCACTTTGGCATGCCGGTACTTCAGGTCACTAGATGCTATAGATGCTACGAGAAGGCCGATAAGTATCAGATTTTGGCCTCTACAGGATTTGAGAGCGGACCGGTAATTAGGGTCTTGCAATTATTATTATGTGTTTCGGTTTTTAATTCGTTCGCTGGATTCGGAGTAATTTTCAGGGTTCTGAATTCATCCTCAGAGGCCTAGATAGATTAATAATCAGGCGAGACACCTAGTGGATGCCAATCACCGTGATTCGCTTGATATCCTAGGGGATCGGATAGTTCTGT
This sequence comes from Gastrophysa polygoni, assembly GCA_963576655.1. Classification (NCBI taxonomy): domain Eukaryota; kingdom Metazoa; phylum Arthropoda; class Insecta; order Coleoptera; family Chrysomelidae; genus Gastrophysa; species Gastrophysa polygoni. The sequence goes on along the minus strand of OY755086.1, from coordinate 5,579,717 downwards.
GTCTGCACAAATATTTCCCAATGCGTAATCAGTAGGAAGAGTATGGAATTTGAGGAATACTCTTCACGTCGTTCTTCGTTAACGTTGTCAATAATCTTCCATCTATGTCTGCATCCTGGGCAAGACATTAGAACTTGATCAGATACAATATTTTGAGATTCCGAAAAGATATTTCCAAACAGAAATCATGGCCAGTGGTGATTATATGCATTGAACAGAGATTGGCACCAAGACCTCTTAGCAAAACTGCCTTTATATGGTTCGCAACTGTATTGTATACTATCGAGTTTCCTCGTAACTGGATCACTCTGAGTGTTGGCTGACGAAGTATCATTCAATACAATGACTATGCTGACAATATGAATGATATGACAATGCTGGTGTTCTAGAATCTTTTTGGGCACCAACCTTGTTGTTACTCCACATTAACGATCTGTTGAATGTATAACCTCCTACCGAGGCCATTGCTTTGATAAGACATTTCATACTACCTTCTCCTCCGAAGACCTCATATCATCTAAAGGAGCCAGAGATGCAAAACGGTCGATATTAGGAATGAATAACTAGCAAAAATTCTCAAATGGTGATTTCGATGATGAGAATCTAGTGGAGATCAAATCAGAAAACTTCTTTCTTCACTTCGCCAGGAAGGCGAATCATGCAATGCTCAGTATAATGATGTCAAGTACCACTATTTCCTCTCCTATGAATTCGTCAATATCCATCCTAATGATACCACTGACAGCGCACTGTGATGATACATTCATGTGCGGTCCATTTCAACTGCTTCATAAGAAATTGGATTCTTGCTCTGTGAAAACACAACAAACAGCTCCTCATGATCATGATCCCGTACTGTTCACATGTTTGGAATCCAGCTCAAGTATGTTCAAGTTTATTCGAATATACGACGGAGCTCTTGGATTCTATTCAGAAGAGACATATTCGTGTATCATCGCAGTCTCCCTTTGAAACTGAACTGAAAATTTACGAAGATCCAATTTCTAGAAGTCTTCTTTGTCTATATTGCCTCTGGTCGACACCCAACCTATTTTCTCGAGGTGAGTTAGTCTCCTGGATCTTTCTCAGTTGGGAATATAGACTAATATCTGTAGATCTGAAAGACATTGCCATGCATGGTCAAAGGCTTTTTCTGAACTTAGCAAAACCTGTGGTTCTGATTCAATTGAACTTTTTCTGAGATTGTTCATCTGCTCGCTCATTTCTGTTATCTCTAGCATGATCTAGTATCTACAAAATAATCCTGAATGGACAAAACTCCATTTCTGGCCATCTCAACTTCAAAGCTCAATGCTCTGATAACCGTCATCATCAAGCAGTATCATTTCTGACCATGGAGGAGAGCATCTGAAGTTCGCAGCTAATCAACTAGTTGGATCTATAAACCTCATGATGATAGTAAAAACTATCGTTTATGAGTCCATATAGTAGGGGTGGGAAAATTTATCGATATATCGATAATTTTCGATAATTATCGATAATATCATCGATAATATTATCGATAATATCGATTATCTTGGAAATTATCGACATTTTCGATATTATTGATACAATCGAAATTATTGATATTATCGATATTATCAGATTAGTCAGCCGGTGAAGCCAGGAATACTGAAACAATTACTGTCTAAATATTCTCTTTGAACAAGCTACCAAACCTATCAAATTTCATTCCGATAGTTCCTAAAAGCAGGATCAAAACAAAAGTCTAATCTATTGATATCCGGTATAATATAAGAAAATGGGAACCATTTTGCTCAATCCCAAACCGTTCAGAATTCACAAGACATCAAAAATACAATAAATGTCTTGTTCCGAACTTTATCATTACACAGTATGAAGAAATGCAGCCAAATTGTAATCGAAGGAAGATTTACAATAGCTGGGCAATGCCATGGGTCGAAGTAATACTTAGTCGATGAAAATCAACATCAGTGATATTGAGATTCTCAAAACTATCAGCAGTCATCGATATTATCGAAATATCGATAAGATCGATTATTTTGACAATATCGATAATATTGATAATTCCTATAATATTGATAATTTCGATGATATCAATAATATCGATAATATCGATAATTATCGATATCTATCGATATTATCGATATTAGTTAGGCCACATTTTTCGGGTGGATAGGCTGATGGTCCTGCGCGCAACTGGTCTTATATGATGACGTTGCTATCAGCAGTTTCCATCGGCTAAACCGATGTATCCTTGTATATCAAGATCAGTTTATAAACTAACAATCTGAGGCGAGCAAATAATGACAGGCCACACACTAATTTGTCAAGGTAATTGGTCGGCCGGCAGACGATGGACTGAGCGTCCCAGAGACCGATTTTAATTGTCAGATCGAGGCGGTCGCGTTAATTGTTCTGTGGGTTCCTGTTTGGTTCGACAGGTACCGCTCAGTAGCGTATCTTCGAAGATGATCTGACGATCATTGGATTGAAATTTCGGGTAATGAGAATCCTCAATACATCTGTAGGGTTAGATGTGGCTCTGAAATTGTCATTCGAGGACAGAATTTTCTGATAGCTTCAACTCTTCCATGTTCATATTGCTTCGTATTTTGATACCAATCACCTAATTCAATTCACGGCTGTAATCTCATCGATGACTACCTACTATGATAATTTCAATGTTGGCAGCACTTTTTGACCATCATTGTAAACTGAGGAGGAGAAATCGCTGAAGTTCTGCAATCCTCGTATCGAGTGATTTTCTTATCCACCAGGCACCTCTTTCCCATTTGACATTATAGGTCAGATCACCAACCGATAACAGGTATCACCGATAAACTTAGGCAAAATCAAACGATGATTACTGACTATATGAAAAATCGATTGATCAATTTCATCTGATGTCCATGGAATGTTTTGTGTTATAAGATTTCTGACAACTCACCCGTTTATAGTAAATGCTTAGATAGTAATACTTTGATATTTGGATGAATCTAGAATTTTGCTCCTGTACCTACTCCTTTTATCTGTTCCAATAGTATAGTCCTCTATAATAGTCATAGGGTCCCTTTATCCTAAACAGCCCAGGACCTCCAATACGTTGGAGACAGCCCTGTTAACCTCAAGAAATGTCCTGGAGTTTCATGACGATAGACGATCAGTATCTCTTGGTAGAGGTGGATTCAACTGAGGTGAACTCCGAACTGAATCATTTTTTCAGATTCATGAGTCTAAATGAAAACTTTCATCATCAACTGATATATAGTAATGTATAAGAAAAAATATTCAAATGTTAGTACAATGACAAAATGTGAAAAATAGTAAGTTGGGTTTGTCCGACTACTGATGTAGGAATAATCCGCTGAAACTAGTCCCAAAGCCAAATTACCTAGTGCATATCCGACACGTTGCTAGACGCTGATATAGATTGCTATTAGTCTCTTGGTCCCCATCTATTGTTTGTGTTTCATTGTGTATCAGTTTGAGTCCTTTACATATTTCTGCTCATGTGGACATATCCGAGGTGGTAGTATCAACGCTCTTGGTGACAGGTACCCGAAAGTAAATTGAAGGTATTTTTTCTTTGCGTTCGACCAAGAGCTGAAACCATATTTTTTCTTCGTATCGAGGACTTCATAAATGATAATCGTTCGGAGGTGATCAACCACCGTGAATTTCACTGGAAACAACACCATGCAGTCGATACATGAGATGGTTTCCATATGAGAAAAATTATCAATGTTATAATTCAGGGCGACAAAAATCTGGTGAGTACCTAGGTTTAATAAGGTTTGTCGACAGTTCGTAAACACCAGATATGATAGAAAAGCGCCAATGATTACAGTCTGGTGTACGCTGGACCAGTAGTTGGACTTAATCACAGCTGTCACTGCTAGGCGATTCCAATTTATTTTGAATTTGATTTACAACCAGCAGATCTGGTTTGATTCTCACATTAACCATTTGTTCTCTCTTCAGGCAAGAATTTCCACCTACACGTACGATAGTCAACATCGACCTAAAATATTGGTTTTGCTGTGAAGGTGATGCGCTGCGACTAGGAAGAGTCCATTTCCTCGATGCCTTCGTGTTCATAGTAGCCACCATAGCTTTAGTTTCTTTGAATTTTGTATACTGTACGATTCCGGATATTTTGATATTGTTTGATCAGGTCGATGAATTACAGAGTAGGAGCTGATGTTTGAGGCAAATCTCATTATGAATGCAAGAAATTTCAGTTTTGCAAGGCTGGAAGATGGAGTTTCAGACAATGTGGCTTGTCCTGAGAGTAATGTCTGGATTACACAAGGATTTCCGGTTTGGCACTCTGTTGTATTTTTGACCACAACAACGATGTTGATCTGACGATAACGTTATTGAGGGGAAGTATTATATGTAACCCATTGATTTGGTCGAATGCCTAGAATTAGGCAAAAGTAATAATTCTCCATTTACTGTGTATTCGTTGGGTTTCACCCCAAAAAAACCCAACCACAGATTGAATGGAATATCGCTTGATTTTTGTTATGAATTCAATACCTTAACTAGTGGAATTACATCTTCATTCAGAAGTAATCGAGATGAAATTTCGGATCGAAGTATTTGGTGTGTTCCTCCATCAGAACACTAACCATCCAACTCCTCAGATTTCAATACAGGGTGAATCAAAAATTAGCAGAGCTCAAAATTTGCCATCAAATAACTATTGAAACAGTAAATGAATATTGCTTCAAAATTCAGTAATATATTATGATTCTTCCATTTTTGAATCACACCCATTGTGAATCAATGTTTTGATTACGTCAGTATCATCAACACCCTATAGAGACGACGATGTGAGAAGACATGCACTGATAATATTCATTCAGAAAATGCAGGCATGAACTTGTGATTTTTCTGTAATTTCCAAACCTGCTCGTTATAATGGGTACATGACTACGATACCAATCTGGGAAAAAGAAGAAGAGAAAAAAATATCCAACGATGAAACCGAGATTGGTCTGAAATTGTCTGAAATTATATTCATCGGTAATTAACCATTAATTATGCATTTAATAAATTCTTGAGCTCACCAATAATTACCGTAGAGATAATTTTACTCCGGTAACCCGATAATATTCCACATAAAATCGTGACAAAGCCCCAAGTAACAAATTAATGAAATTATGAATTATGAAAATGATTGCCGCCGTCAATACAGCCAGTCAAAGGAGTTGTTGATGGTATCCTTCAGCGGACACGCTGACTGTTCTGGAGGACGGTCTTACCCACGGACCATTAAAGGGTATCCTGATTGCACTTTGTTCCGCAGCAAAAATTGGGACCGTTCGGAGTAGGTACTTACCCGACGGGAGAAAAGTTAGACATGTTATTTTCTCCCTCACACGACCAGATCACTATGAACATCTCAAAATGGCTACTTCAGATGTGCAGCAGGCGAAAGCACGTTCAACAAGCTATCGGAGTATAGAGTGAAAATTGAATTTTCTCGTCCAGAAACAATGTGAGTTGAATTTTTTTTTATCTGTGGACAACACGAAAGGGAAACCAATGATGTTCGAGAAACATCGGTGGAATTTTGGGAGAGTAGGAAGGTGTTGGAATTTTTCTTGAAAGTTTGGAGGTTGTGAGCATCAGGAAAGACTTCACTAGGCGAAGAATTCCATAACTTTGCCGTTCTATTGAGGAATGATGCTTGGTATAGCGATGTTCGACAGGTCTCGAGCCTGACAGTGTAGGGGTGACCAGCCTGAGCTCGTCTGGTTTGTCAACTAGGAATCGCGCGTGGTGGCATAATAGATGATATTTCCGTTGAGCACCGACCTTGGAAGTACCTATAAAAATGGCATAGATCGCCGACCTTTCTACGATGATCTAGAGAGGTCAATGATTTGGTGAGTGTTGTATCATCGACTAGGCGAATAGCTCTCTTCTGAATTGAATCTAAGAGCTTCAGCGTATGTTTGGGGGCTGAGCTCCAAACATGTGAACAGTACTCCAGGAAAGGTCGAATTTGTGCTTTGTAGATCATAAGCAGTTGCTGGGATGTGAAGTATCTCTTGGCACGGAATAGAAAACCGAGTTTTTGTGAAGCAGTCTTCGCAATGGACCTCACATGATCGTCCCATGAGAGAGCACTGTTGGTGGTGACACCCAGCATGGATATTGACGACCTTATAGGAACAGTGGTACCCGACATCATCAAATTGGGCATTGTGTGATCAGCCTTCTTTGTGAACATACAAGCTTGAGTTTTAGCCGCATTGAACTGTACTAGATTCTCAGATCCCCATTTCAGAATTCTAGTCAGATCCTCATTTAAAGCATCAACCTGTCTTCGCCTTGCACCTCTGGCCTCGTTGGATGATATAGGGGCTCTAGAGGAAAAGGCGGAATGAAGTGTACTATCATCCGCAAAGCTATGAACTAGGTCACATTCAACAAATCATTGATGTGGAGCAAGAACAAAGTTGGTGCCAAGACAGAGCCTTATGGAACACCAGCATTGATCTTCATTGTATCAGACAAGACCCCGTCTTCCACCACAAGCAGAAGCATCGGAGAAGACGGACAGGCAGATACACCTGAAAAGAGTCTCTTCGATAATGGTGGTATACATCCTTCTACCAACACAAATTCCCAACTCCAACCACCTCTGTCATCATTTTTCCATATGAAAACATCATGTTACGGCATCATACTTCCTGAAATTCAACTCACATGATTCATTTTCGAAGTCAAATTACAGCACTACCCAAAAACCCGATTATACTGGTGACGTTATTACCCTCATTACGCACGTCCCGATTTCCTGAAGGAACCTATGTGGATGAGAAAAAAAAATGGTCGAGTTGAGTTGTATTTTATATCATGGACACATGGAAAATTCAATAGTTCTCCTCACTTTACTATCACGGATGAATTCGAATGATTAATATAGATCCAATAGAGTAGATGAACCAATCCCAATATATCTGGAATAGATATCGCGCAATGATACAAACTGCAAAGTAACGGATATTGTGAACGATTTGTCAACAGTTGCATGATATCTACATCAACATATACGTTGCAGCTGTAAGTATACAGATTGAAGAAAAAATTCGTCAATATAAATCAATAGCTTACATCGAAATGGTCCTTACAAAAATATAGATCATTCAATATTCGTGACGTTGTTCAACCTTTATCGGAACAGATGAAAACATCTTCGTATAGCCTAATCATGTTTTACGAGATGAATGAGAAAAACTGTTCCATTCAAGACCAGGAATTTGAAGGTTATGTAAACTTGGTTCCATTCTGATGTTTCTCATAACCTCTTACCAGTGTTCATACAAGAGCCTTGTTCTCTCTGTCAAAAACTATGGATGTGACAGACATATTTAATGGATACGTATGTAGTCATGAATAAAGAATTCGATTGGTTGCTCAAGCAGTTCATCTGTATTTGAGGCTGGCTGGTGTCTGAATGGCTCGGAAGTTGACGTCACTGAGTCTGTTCTTTTGCGACTAATATGAAATTGGCGAATTTCAATAATTATTCCAAAAACGTATAAGTAGAGATCATGCCATGCCATGAGTGATCATTTTTCTCACTAGACACGCCCATTCCAACTAGAAAGGTTGAAGGTATCGATCTACCTCACCATGAAAAGTAGCAGAACTTTAATCCCATTCGGCTCTTTCAGTGGAATATTTAGTGAAATATAGCTTTCCCTGGAATTTTTTATATCATTTATACATCTTGAAATATTTTTTCAACTCTATGAGAAGTAACTCTACATGTTCGGAGCCGCTGGAGAGAGCTAGTGAATAAATATTGGGTACCCTACGGAGGATGAGATATTCTCATTAAGAAAACCCATACGTGTCCGCTAATTTATGATTGGTTATCTCACAATGAATAATCCAATGATCATTAATTGCGGCTCTAAGAGGCCTCAAACGCCGGCACGATCGATTATTCTTGCAATGACACACAATTACTGCGATATTAATTGCGCGAAAAATACTAGATTTATTCCAGTATGGTTATCATTCTTTCGCCCACTAACATTGGCGTACCCACCTCGATCCTTTCGCTTTGCGGTATGATTTTCATAGGAACTGTTCCAAGGATATTATTTTGTTGGTGGAGTTATCATCCCACTTCTTTTGGTTTCGATTTTCAATTTTTCAAATACACCTTATGCCATGAAAATTATCACAACATTTTTTAATAACACTGAATTTGACGCAATTCTAGTTCAACAGCAGCACTATGAAATGTTTTCCGAAATGCAGCACTTCGAAAATCATTTCATCCGAAGAGTAGAATTTAATTTTCTTCTCATTCTCTCATTCTTTGAGACGAAGGTTAAGTGAAATACATCGCTAGTAAAGTTTTGACACATTTATTTTCCTCCAATTCAAGCACAAAACGACACTTGTAGTTCTTGTAGTAGAATAATTTGGATATCTCCAGATTGAAATACAAACCAACCACTGTTTCGCAACTTGAAACTAACCATTTACCTCCACATATTGATCTGAAAATAATCACTTGATGATGTTTGAAATTTTACGAATGCATCTTCCAAGCTTTTTGAGCTTGCAGAAGCCAATCGAATCGTTTTTGTGAATAACGTCGCTTTCAACATGTGACAAACGATATGACTTTCTACCATCATTTCTGATTTGGCTTCTTTCGTAAGCCAAACTATTCACCAGATAGCATTCCTGACCTGAAAAGCTATTGTGTCAAAGAATATTCAATTGAACTTCCGCAATGGTTGACCAAATACGATAAATCACTATATTACAGGAAGAAGGCGTGAAGATCGAGCGTGAAGAACAAAGTAGAGGATACGTGTTCTGGTTGATGAGAACAACCCATACAGTAGGTCACGTCTACTGGCTAAAGGTTGTACTTTCCCTATATCTTCCTATCCTACTCGTTTATATCGATTTACTGTTTTCTATTCGATTACTGTCCTTGAACGTTGGGAAATATGATCATAAAAATTGAGAATATCTTTTCAATGATATCATTATTACGCAGCACTACAGACTCTTTCATATCAGTTTAAGGTTACTATTTATTTTCATTTTCAATCTGAATTATCGTCGGGAATTTGTTTACAAAAAATTATCTTAATATTCGAGTAAACTTTAGTCTTTTCAATGAATTTGCAAAGATCGAATATCATTCGTTCAAGTTGACCGTCAAATCGCATCTGTATGGTTTTTGAGTTCCTGATCGACGATGAAGTGTCTATTGTTCAAAGTGTTACTGCTAGGAATCATATTATATGAAGTGAGCTGTTCTATGAAAGCAGAATGGAGAGAGTTCAAGGTGAAAGAATATCATTGAGGTGACCTCTTTCTCGAATTCACTATCAATGGTCATGTGGAAATATTACTTCCTGTTGGAGAACGAACTTTTGTCAATCTTCGTCTGACTTGAGGGATCTGCTCAACCCATTACCTCTTGAGAGGTTTGGTTTTTTCTGACCACATTCATTGTACACATGAACGTCTACTATATTGATTTCGACCTTATGAGACAGATTGAGCATTTCTTCAGAACATGATTGTTTTTTCAATCTTCTGAGGTGATAGTATCCTCAGTAGTGTCTCCTTCATCCTCAATACACTCGCCTAAAATCTTTTCATGTATACTCCTCTCATACGAACTAATATACTAGGACTGTTGCTACTACAGAAGTTTTCTTCGAAAATTCTCATCCTCAACCTATTTGCAGTGTTTTCCACTTGGTATTTTGCTTTCTGTTTTCTAGCTCCGCTACAAGAAAACCTACGAGTCAAAGAAGGAAGATCGCTTCAGATTCAAAATATTCAAAGACAACATGAAGGCGATAAAGAATCACAACAAGCGTTTCAGAAGGAACGTGGAGTCATTCGAGAAAGGCATGAACGCTTTTGGAGACCTCACTGCAGATGAGTTCCAACAGAGGTACGGTCTGTTCGAACAGTCGCGAGGTGTGATTGTTTACGACAAGAATCCTCAGACCTCTAAAGTTTCCAACTCGAGCTTGAGTGGGGTGCCAGACCAGCTGGATTGGAGGGATAAGGGTGCTGTTACGATAGTGAAGGACCAAGGGCCTTGCGGATCATGCTGGATCTTCAGCGCTGTGAGTACACTGAGAAAGAGATTTGGTTCACAACCAGATGATCACTCAATATTGTGTAGTGCTATCACCAAAAATTTGTTATGGTAACCATATATTAGTAGATGGTGAAAACGATTCAGTATGATCTCATCAGCACGATAATCTGGTTGTACATTTATTGGAATCTTCTCGTGAGTTATACCAGAAGATTTATGAAGATGTCAAACCTGTATCGCGAGTAAACTATTCAATAATCCATTTTTTTTTTTCATCTGTCTTATCTTCCATCACTGATGCTGGGTCTGATTTCATGACACTCAATAGTAAACTAATAGTTTCCATTTGTTTTTAATGAAACAAACTGCTGGTTGTTTCAAAACATTTCGTATTCTTTGCTGAGATCGGAAGTTATTGGTTCAATTTCAACTGAACTAATTCCTACACCAGAATGCACATCTTGACATCTTCAATCACTCTGGGCACTGGTTGATGTTATCGTATGTATACTAGACGATGTTATCATTGGCATCTTTGTTGCTCAAATCGATTTCTGTCGATAAGACTCCATTATCCATGACCTCACTTTCGAAGCTTACCTCAGCTGCATTAACAAGTGATCGGCTATCAAAGAATTATCAATAATTCCATGAATATGAAAAACCATATATAATCGATATATTTGCAATGACGTTGAGAAGACTAAGGTATTTACAGATTATATTGAGGGAAATTAGACCTGTTCTGTCTGTATTCAAAATAGGTCAGACTGTTTAATGTTTTTCACTATGAAACTCCAAAATGAATTTCGGTCAACTCATGGATCTGGGAATTGGTTATTCATCGTTTCCCGGGGTGCAAAACTTCAGCCTCGAAAAGCCTCCGTGTTCAATCACTATCTTCTCTCCTTACAGGACCTTTTGTTCATCCAGTTAATAGCATACTGTTAGGAAACCTATTACCCTCCTCCTCTTATAACTCTCCCAACATCTCAGTTAATATGATCTTCGAATGATAAACTCCTCAGTCGGGCCTATTTGCGGTGAGTTGTTCCACCATCAAGCAACATCTAGTCAGTTCGAACCTGCATGCGAGAATATCATCAAGCAAATCAATCAAGAGCAGTGCCATATGTCACCCGAGGTCTTCAAACGAAATTCCCACTGCCGAGTTCCATTATCATTTCAAATTCAATCTGAATCTCCTAATGCAATTCCAGGTCCAGGTGTTAGAGAGCCACCATTTCCTCAAAACAGGCGACCTGATCTCTCTGAGCGAGCAGAACGTCGTCGACTGTTTCTCCAACAACACCTGCGACGGGGGTAACCCGGAGTACGCCTTCGATTTCGTCAAAGAGCACGGTATCAACCGGGAGGCAGACTACCCCTATCAGCAGAAATGGGGGCAGTGCAGCCCCTCGAAAGATAAGGCGCTCAACATCACCTTCGACAAGTTCGAGTATATCTCCAGCTCTGATGACGCCGAGGAGGAAATGAAGGTGGCGCTGGCCAAGCATGGTCCGCTGTCTGTCTGCATGTACGTCACGGCCAAGTGGCAGTTCTACAAGAGGGGGGTGTGGTATGATAGGAAGTGTTCGCAAATAACGAACCATTCCATGATGCTGGTCGGGTACGGAACTGAGGGTGGTCTCGACTACTGGTTGATCAAGAACTCTTGGGGCACCCATTGGGGTCTGGATGGGTACATCAAAGTGATAAGGAACAGACATAAGAACTATTGTGGAATTACCAATGAGTCACTTTTTGTAATGTAATATATTTTTCAATTCATTTTCTTAGCTCCAAGAAACCAGTGGTGGTGACAGATAAGAGCGATGATTCATTTTGTTCAAACCATTTTGACATGGTTTGACAGAGAGTCACTGTAAACTAAAGAAGACACTTCAATCAAATTCATTTCTATGACACGTGCCAAAATTCTCGTACAGCTACAGGTAGTTAGATAGATTGAAAGTGAGATAGTAATAATCAAATAGCTACGAAGACTATTCATGGACCCAGAGATGACTGATGGACGATAATAAAATGAATTAGACAAGAGAGTAGAACCTGAAAAAACAGTACCCACATCCTTATCATTGTATATGTGGAATGATAACCCAATATTGAATGACCATTGCTATATTTTCTAAATTTGCTCGTGATCATGATATGCTATGATTATTTCAACTCATTCTTATCAATGTAAATGAGCACAGCTCCAATTATCTTTCCCTAAGATTATATTTGGCTCGATGTCATTTGATCCTGAATATAGCTTCCAACCTAGAAATCTGGATTCGATCAGATAATATTTCGTTTCAATCAATGATATGTATTAATCAAAAACTAATACACAATCTTGAACTCGAATTACGTATAGGTTATCTGGAATACTCATTACGTTTATTGGACGAAAATAATCTGGTCTTTTTCGCTCTCAGACAAATGAAGAGATACCACAATCGTTATCAACAGAATTACCAATGAGTGCCTGATGTCACTATACACTTCATAGCTTTTCTAATCCATTTCCATTATAGTGATAATGATAATGCTTTGGGAGTCAATTTTCCTAAAGAAAGAAGAGACAGCTATAGTTACTGGATGTCAAGAGGCTGCTGTGAAAAATCACTTCTGGAAAGGTAAGAAACGATGGATTATATGTGGTAGTTGATGCAGATGATGTTATCTCAATCAGAATTCATCTCATTTACGTTTTCTTATTCTTTGTTAGCTGAGTGATATTATAACCAAAGTGTGATGGAGTAGTAAACAAGTCACTTCTGAAATGATATCATATCGAATGATAAACATTCAAAGTTACATTTCATTCCCCATGATAAGTGCTTTTATTTTTCAGAGTGACTAATACTGTCATAATAATCAGTATTGATTCGATATTGAATTATGAGAATAACTCCTCATCATCGTTATCTGAGAAACCGAAACTTTGTGTTTACATTGGCAATTTGAGAATATTACCACACCTGGTGGTTTCTAATCACTATACAGTATTAGAATTTCCAACTCAATCATCCCATCCATATCGTTGACCATTTTCGCTGCACTCACGACACATTTCACACGATCCCACAGCTTTCTAACTAGAAATGGAAAAATGTGATCATGAATTCGAAAAACGTCAACATGTTTTCGTGATAAAATCACTTAAGCTCGGTTCACGAAATAATAAGGTAGGCAAAGTAATATTAGACATACACTCCACTGGCGGAGCATTAGCCAGGGGCCAATCAAAAATTATATTCATCTGATAGGTATTCGTGAGATGGGATCATGTATGAGGAAGGAGTTCATGAATAATATCTTCTCCGTTGGAAATATTGGATATTATGGACACATGCAGAACGGAGATGGGGTGGTACTACAATTATTTTCATCCGTGGAACTATGGATCATTCTGATAGAGGTAATAGGCCATTTTTCCGCAATGGGGGCAGGCTGTAAGTAATGAGGTTCTGGCAAGTTACAGATTTATCAGTGTATTTCAATATTTTCCATTCGGTAAGGATTCCATAAGGAGTCAACAATCAAAATATTGCTTCTTCTGCTTGGGCAGCATAATAATCGTTCTCTATTTCATGGAGATTGAACTACAATACAACTGGATAACACTACTACAACATTGAATCCAGTATTATATGTAATACACTATCAACAATTCTCAATAATATCAATTGAGTATTCGGCAATATATTCGAAGGATTCAATATTATTTGCATTATTTTCGATGATTATTATCTATGATATTTTGAGTGGAACTGAGCTGCGGTTTCATGAGTTATATCATAAATGATCAATCATATCACTAGGTTTAATTTTACTAGAGAATAATATGATGAACGTCTCCTCAACGCGATTATCACACATTTTCGCACAATTTCAAGAAAACGGTTTTGAATTGTCAAAACTGACAGATATCGCTACTCGTTAGGAGTGGACCATGATGTGAATATAGACCAGACAAAGTTGTAGACTTTCGCCTACTTGATAATGATGAATTTTTTAACCTCACTAAGGCTTCTCAACTTCGAATCTAGATGGCGTCACCTATGCTGATTCCGATGGTCATATTGGAAACTCTGGAAGATACGATGCGAATTCAAAATTCAGCACGAATACAAAATTTGAACCATCAGCTATTGATTAGTGTAAGATATCTGTCACATTAGATGAAGCAGATTTGACTTTACAAGTTCGAAGATCGCATTGCCATCTTTACTCTAGCGTTGCGGCCTTAGTAAGATTGTTTGACAGGTCCACATGTTTTGGAAAGAAACAATTCAATAGCTGTTTCACCATCCTATGTCCACCTTGGAATAGACAAGAATAAGGTGATAATTCCTTCTGTTCTACATCATTGCTGTGATAGACACGTAACTATGCGTTTTCAACATTCCATTGGTTCAAATTCGAATGAATTATATCCTCAAGAGAACTTTCATTTCGTATCGAAGATAAATTAATTATTACACTATCGTAGCAAATTTCGAATGGAATGAACTTTTTTCCATTTTTTTTTTATTTTTTCAAATGAAAATACTTATTTTCCCTGTAGAAACAGGATAACGGCTGGAGTCGCTATAGAGTTTGTAGACCAAAATGGTTACCTTTTTTGCCCAGTCTCTGTATCTCTATTGGTTTGGGATATAGTAATGCCAAAACATGATAAAAGAAACGGACTGTATGAAAGTTGAACCCCATCAGGGGGGTTATGAAAATAACATCCCATATCTGCATAGTATATAGCGGTTGACCTCTTCCAAAAGCTCATTTTCTTGACGTCAACCTCAATGATAGGTCGAGCATGTATTTCATCTTCGAACCCTCCCTACTAAACTGTTTTTGGAAACGAGGACAGGAAATCCGAAAATTCTGTAGAAATGAATATACCACTTTCTGAATGAACTTATAAAACCAAATGAAGCTCAACATGAGTGAATTGAGGAATTCCTCTGATATTTCTAATATATGTCTTAGCGACGCCGCTTGGTATCTAACTTTGAAAGTTATATATAACCTCACCATGCCCTTAGCACTATTTTATATTATATTCAATATGTTCGGGAGAATGTTTCTTATAATTTGATATCGCCTCCTTTCGGATGTAATCTAAATGATTTTACCGCAACTTGGAGTCTACTTGTATCATGATTAGCTCTGTGATAATTACCTATGAAGCTCCACAGATACACCTCAGAATGCACATAGATTCCTTCCTATCAATTCTATAAAAGGCTACTCAACTCCTCGCATTGAAAATTTCATGAAATATGACTTATATTCGCGAGCCTATTAGCAATAATAACCTTCATGCCTTTGTCGTCGTGCCGTACGTTTGAAAAGCGAAGATTTATCCTTGTGATCGGACGCGCGTTTTTCCGAGCACAGCTACAACCATTTACAGTAATTACAATGCATGCGTCGAATTCCGAAATAAACAGGTAATTGCGCACTCTATCGGGTTTTTATTGATCGCAGATCGACGAGCGGGCATTTGAACAATCCCGACATAGCTCACGACTGTGACTGAGAAAAAATATAAGTTTATGCATTTTTCAATGTAATCATCTAATCCTCCTCTAGCCCCACGTTGGGCGCCAATTGTGCAACAAGGCTTCTCTCGGGTGCTTCCGATAGAAGTATCTCAGCAGTCAACAATATATAATGCATTCGACATCAATTCATTTCTTGACACATCCCTCTGACAAAAAATCTGACCAGAAATTGTGACACAAATAAAAGTTCCAATCATTCCATCGTCAACCCTTCATCGATTCTTCCAATATAAAGCGCACTATTTTATAAACCGCCACGAACTTCGATCGACCCAAGTCCTGACTCTGTCCAACTCCAAACCTACGACGAGACTGAGAAAAAAAAAAGTCTGAGTATAAGGGTGACGAAGATGCTGTTTCCTTTACCCCAGAAGGACCGAAACCTCCTGGTAGGAAGAATAACAGAACTTATTTTCTACGAACACTAAAAGTTCACTAGTGATGAAGAAACAACGAGTTTTACTAGATAATCGTTCATATGTGTCAGCTAACTCATGGGAAGTCAAGGAGAGAGATTTCAAAGATACACCCATGGATTTGTGAAGGAAGCGATGTAGAAAATCGATGAGCCCGGCAATCTGAGTAAGCAAATGATACTCAGCTCCACAGAATGGTCTGAATGAAATCTAACGATTTCATTTCCCTATTTTCCTCCTTACTCCTAGATTGTTTCAGGAAAATCAGTAGCTTTTCAGTAGCTTCAAGAATCTTGCCCCAATTTCTTTTTTCCTATGTTTCAGGACTCAATGTGAACTGATGTTCTAATGTATCAGCCTACCATTACTCATGAAGATCTTTCTATTCATGTTCAACTTTGTCCATGCCGATTGGTGTACCCATTTCCTTCTTGTCTCTCTTTCGTTAAACTTTTCTCTTCGTTTTCCTAAGTTGCCTGGTTGCAAGTTCCTCAAATGTGTTATCAGAACAGTTATCTACTCGTACTCATATTCATTTCTGATTCTCATTCTAACATATCTCAAATCACTCCGATCCTCAAATCGTGCTTGCCTGTATCTTTCATATTCATGTTCTAGTTCTATGTCTCTCCTTTCACCAAACCATGCTATGTTATAGGTTACCTTTATATCCTATTGTTTTACAATTCACTTCAATCGCTTCTGTTGAGAAAATATCAGAAAATCAAGATTGATTCAAGCAACAAATTACAATAGTGAAACTCATTATGGAATGGTGATCCAGATCGAAATGAAAAACTGACAAGAATCTTCAACACAAAGTGTATTCGGGGGTCAAAATAATGGTCTGAAATACTGTAATGTATTCCTTCTAAATGGTACTTTTATTCTGGTTCCTCATCTACTGGATGGCCCAATGAAAAGAAAACTAGGCCCATTTGACGAAATTATCGTTCTCAGAAGAAAAAACGCTCGAACTGGTCGATTTTTATTTCGAGAGGGAAATATTTTGTGCACGTTTTCAACTTTTTCACTTCGAACCCCTCGGAGGGGTGAGCTCTAACCCTTGAATCTCAAATGGTATGAGGGGTCAAGTGATACAACATTTCGAAGGTAATCCAAATATTTTACTAACGCTTCCTTGTTTTTGGAATTGAATACAGTAGTTCTCGAGAAAACACGTTCATGAATATAATCGGCTAGTGATGGAAAGTAACGCTTCCTTCCCTTTCATCACTATTCCTCATTTTGTAGTTAGAACGATGTAGTAACTACAAAAGATTTGAGAAGTGCTTCATGTGTTTTTTTCAAATCCTGTCCTATCCAACATCACATAAAAAAATCATCTATTTTAATGTCAGTTCCTTGATCTCTCAGTAAAATGCATACCTTATTCCGTTTTCATTGGGCCAACCTGTATAACAGTTATTTTGTGGTGAGTATACGAAAGCGAATATTCTTAAAACGCATCGATTCCGCCTTGCGCGGATCCAATATGATAATTGCTATAGCCCGAAACTTGTATCATGATGTACAAAAAGGTTGCATCGACCAGAAGATCGACCAGACAATTGCAGACGGAACGAGCAGATAGTCATTGAACCGTAAAATACATAAACAAATTGATAATGCAAGGTAATAACAATATAATTGTAATTAGGTTGGATGAACTTGGAGAGCATTGAAGTGGCAAAATTTTCTCGTTTTGTTCGACTGATTATGCTGGATTGATGAAGACAACGTTTCCAATTCTGAAGGCATTGTGAATAGAATAACTAAATTACAAGGCGTTATATATACATTTATGAGGCGAATATACATACAACACATGAAATGAGTGGAACTACATTCTGAAACAAGTATGTTCCTACTGTTTCAACTCTAGTCTTCTCAAAGTTGATCATCTGGTGAAGGGGTTCAGAATACAAGTCCAGTTGATTTCCTTGGATACTTCAACTTCAAATATGACGACTATCACTGTTATCAAGGAAAAGAGTGTCATGTCGCAAAATAAATGTTGGTAGAAAAGCAGTAGTCACTATCTGATGAACTACTGATGTCATCCCAAAATCGGCCACCAACTTCAACTATATCATTTTCACTAATATACGTATAATTCCTTGAGAAGGTAAGTGGGTGAAGAACCCTTGCACGCAAACATCTTTCTGGTGTCCCATCACATCAAATTCAGCTGTAAATTTCCATTTGTTTAGCATAATTCAGGAATTCTCTCACGTGCACCTCTTCCATTACCTCTGGATTCTGAGTAGTCTTCAAGGATAGCACCTCAGCTCCAGTTCCAGTTGCCTCGAACTACCATCTGGAGATCTTGTCTGTTGAGTGTGTTGTGAGCCTCTTCAAAGGTCCCTTCGATTGCCTCAGTCCCGTTGTTTCCATTTGTTTCCCTACGATTAGATTCGGTTCAAGCAGGTCAATTCGGTCAATCTAACTGCTACCTAGTTCTCATCAACACCTGAATGTCCTGGAACTCACATGAGGACCGCTTTCCTAATTTCCGATATGCTTTTCGAAGCTTCAGTCGGTCAGACACTAATTTTAACATATATCAATATATTCATTCATGGTATCTATACAGTTGAATAATTCAAGGTTGTAATATGATGCTACACTGCAGATGTCCCTGAAGATGACACACACAACATTCTTTGAATGACCTGGGTGTTGTGTTTTCGAGTTTCTCAAATTGTGTTCACATCTCTCACCAATAATAATCACAGAGTTATCAAGGACGTACAATACTATACTGCAATGACTGCCAGTCGAAGTCGATGATGTCAACGGAATCGAGTGTTTTGTCATTTAAGTTTTCAATTTTATATTATTGAATCAAGATATTTTCACTCAGTCAATGTTCTTCATTATTCTTCCTTCATCACTGGATAATATATGCCTCAGGATACTCACTGCATTGTCTCTGGGATGAATTGAAAACGTATGGAGTCCAAAATACTAGGGCCTTTGTTGATTCATGATCTTCGATCCTTTTCCACAAAGCTCGAGGTCGCAAGACGTTTCCAAGTATTATATATTTCCTGGGAGTCGAGTTTTGGATACCTGAAATCATTAATGAAACCACTGCAAGGAACTCAGATACTTCCGGGGAACGTGACTAATTTTTAGATTCCTTTTCTGATCCGAAAATATGGTTCACTCTTTTTGGTGATTATTTATTTTATTCTGGTACTTCATTCCACCGAGTCTCGATTCGATCAAGATTAGTCATAGAAATCTCTGAAGTCTTTTGAAGTCTTAGAAATTCTTTTTTCAGGTTGAATACAAAGGAAAGTTAATTCCTGAGGTCCCTTACACGTCGGTCATCTAGAACATATATTTCTTTCCTTCGCTGTATCAAACTCGAATCAGGTAACCTCACCTGATTAGGTGTTCAGTCCAGCAGAAGAGTTTTCCAATGCATCAATTGTATCCTTGAAAAAAGTACCAAAAATCTAACCAACCTTCTAACCTTGATAACTGACCTCCGAGATCTCATCAGATATGATTCACTTGGAGTTCAAGTTGAAGAAAAACGATGGGGCTTATATCGTTTTTCCTCGTATCATTGTTAGATCTGAAGTATGAAATTCTTCGACATTATCATTTTCATATCATTTTTATGTCTATGCTTCTTTCTAATAGAGTAAACAAGACCTCCTTTGTTATTGATGATGAGTTTCAAGAATAAGAGAGAGGAAACCATAAATACCAATACATCATATTTCGATTTTCAATCAATATCAAGTCGAATTTGTGGAAACACGATTCCACTCGATTTAATGGACAAGACGTATGAAAGCAAAATATCTCTCAATGTCATCCGGAGTTCAGCCCTTCTCTGTATTTTCAAACTAATGAAAGATAAAGAAAGGCGTACAGAAAATCGCTCATCAATTCACACAATAAGGACATGCAATTGTCGTTAATAGAAAAAAAGTGGGAGAGAAACAATTATAGAGTAGTATTTGTATTTGTGACAATGACAGACATGTTTTGAATTATCTTGTCGTCGAATAGAGTTGATCTGCCTGGCAGAAATAAGGGAAAATCGTAGGAGCAGCTGTTAGATCACACGTTTCACGCTGGCATGTTCTGATATTTCTTTAATTTGACATGAATAAATGAGTCATCGTGATGAGAAATAATGACGGAGAGATCCGCTGATTGTAGGCTACGAAATATGCAGGGTGAACCTCAGATCCACGTGAAAATCATTCGGTTTCTGTCGGTCAGGCTCATCCATATACAGAGTGCCCAGAGCTCAAGTATGGGTATCTCGGTTGTCCTTACAGGTACGAAGTTGGTTGAATGAGTTCAAAGTCGAACATTTCCATGCTGATTCATTTTCCATCTTTTTGTGGGATTTTCTCTCCTCGTTTCTAAAAAATAGAGTAGAAGTTATTAAAAATTATTTCAATATATTTGTAGCAAAGACAGATTTTGTGATCTGCCCCGAAATGTCACTGCGCTTAAACTAAATTAAATTAAACCTTTAGATACCTAAAAGAGAAATTCTCTATTGGTCAGTGACACCTTGTTTTTGAACAATTCGGAAATATATTCAATAAGATGTAGTATCAATTCTACTGTTTGAATTTGGCGCTATATTTTAAGTTGGTATCGATCCGTTGCTGTCATGTTATTGTCAATTTTTGTGTTCTGTGTCTTAGAAACTACTGTTCCCGCCATTATGAGCGTCATATATATATATAAGGTCGTGTGCTCTTGTTCGCATCTTTTTGGGAAAGAAATAAAATTATTATAGGTGACCGGAATCCAGACTTCATGGACTACAAAGAATAAAACCTCTACTTATCTTGGTGGACGTTTCGGGATCGAATCTGCTCCCGTTCTCAACACAATTAAAATATTTTTCTGTTCGCGAAATATGCTCTTTCATCCTTACTGATAGAGGCCTGCTTTTTTCACCGGTATAATATTTACCATAAACACATGGTATACTGTAAATACAATTTTTTGATGATTGTTCTTCATTTTTCGGTTTTGTATGAGTCGAAATCGATCTCACTGTATTTTCTGTCTTGAACACTGTTTCCACTCGAAACTTATCACCAACTGATTGATAATCTGGAAATGAATTTGATCATGATTATTCTTATGATTATCGCGGAAAAAAATTGGAATTCAAGCGGAAAATAAAATTTGAATAATAGTGGCTCTCCTACACTTCCGTACTCTCACACTGGTCTAGGATTCACAACTATGAAAAAATTCCTATCTTCCCGTCGTTCCCTCCATTGTCCTTCTAGTCCGGTACTGGATTACCGCCTCTGGACTCAATCATAACCATATGATAATAATCCATCGCCCCCACTTGTCCATACCGGCTCGGACAACCATAAATAATTATTGTACGATTCTTCGAATCGAAAGATGATAGGAAGCAACCACTTGCTGAACAGCATCTCTCATGTGCTTCGATCATAGAACTGATCAGATGAGTAACACCCTCTATGTTTCACATTTGTTGACATGCATCAAGTTGACAGAGAGGACTGGTACATCGACAGAGAAAACCGATGAGTCGACGAGAGAACCGATGATCGAAAGAGATGAACACAATGTTCACATCAACAGATTGGTGTGATCAGTGGAGGAAAGAACAGAAATACATTCTAGACAGGGACATGTATTTAGACGATGAAGTTGTTCATTAACCATTCTTCAGCTTTCGTTAGTCGGGGCTCATGTAAAAATCAAACAATGTGTGCATATGCCTAGGTCTAGAGCAGGGCTGCTCAAACGGTCGATCGTGATCGACCGGTCGATCGCTGAAACTTTCAGAGTCGCGAGGCTTGGCAACACCCACAGCCTTTTTTGATTAGATTAGACTAGCTGTAAACTTTGTGCCTTATTCTCATATGTATGTTTTGTTTTGAAGTGCAATACATCTTATTCTTGCGCATGTATTTGTTATTTTTTTTGGAACATCAAGTTGGTCGATCGCTTGTCACCTAAATATTTTGTGGTAGATCGCAGGATTTATAAGTGGGAGCACCCCTGGTCTAGAGGGTCCATACAAAAACCTACAACCACAAGAATTCGAATTGAGCAAACTCAGCTCAGTACAAAGCTGCTCTGTTCAAGCGCTAGACTTCTCTGAAGTTACAATTTTCTGACGGTTTTTGCAATATGACTTTGAAATGACTCATGACATTTTTCTCAAATTTGATGCATTTCGCTAAGCTTCATGATAATGATGACAATTACTTAAGCTGCAAGGTGATTCGCTGCTTGTATTGCTGCTTGATTATTCCACGTCAGTATGTCCGATTATAAATAAATTTGAAAACCTTCCTTTTGGTGACATTGAACACTGTGCAGAACTTCGTGATCTTCGGGCATTTCTCTCATGAATATGATTCGAAAGAAGATGCTATGAGTCTATTTCATGAAGATAATGAGTCCACTTCAAGCAATAAATAACTCCCTATCGGGCGTTCGATAATCAATTAGCAAACTAATGGCGAATAATACTTTACAGCTCGACCGTGTCTTTCTATATGTGTCTGGGTACCAAATGGTACCCGACGGGTCTGATGAGTGCAGTTTAGGTCTATACATATTCCAATAATTTCAGTACGTCTACAAAGTGAAGTCAATGGGAAGAAACGGGTTTCAGTATGAAATTTGGATTGCATAACATATCACCTACAAGATAGGTGATCAATTCGTATTTAAATGATTTTGAGACACAGGGAACAGAGGATCATCCCTCCTACCGCTTCTTAAGTCGAAGGTGGAAGTGTAAACGCACTGTTTACCGAGGTTACAGTCATTTTAGCCAACAGCGCTCGGCCGTCCGAGAGTTATAATTTGATCGGTCGTGCTACGAGACGGACTTTCGACCATTGATTAATAGCAATTAGACACCAGCTCGCATTCCTCAACCACACTGCTGAAATAAATTATGATCTTCGATTATGGTATACATTGTACATTGCACGAATCGCTCGCCGTATGCATACAATATACTGCTGCGAGCTCTAATCGTAATCGATTACCCTACGGAGAGAGACTTTTTTTGCATCGACAGCATGGAAATCTGAACTGGCGAGTCAACTAATGTGTATTACTGTGTACTTATCTATCTAGCCATGTGCAATATGTTAATCGAATGAATCTAGACAAAATAAACAATATTACCAAATTTCGCATGTATGGAAGTTAAAAATTATCAGAAATGTAATCAACAGGGCCGTCTTTGACTTTTTGAAGGCCCTGGGCACTTTAGAGCTTCATTATCGAAACAGGCAAAAGAAGTACATGAGACTAATTCTAGATTCTTTCTAATGTTCACATTATCATGAAAATCCTGTGCTATATTCTTGCATATATGTACAGGGTGAGTCAAAAATGTGTACCGAGCTTTCTGGGGGTGATAGAATATTGAAAAATAAGTGTAGTTTGATGATTAAACTCATGGCCCAAAATGCATATTGAGAGAGATATATCCTTCCAAAGTTGATAAAATTAAAATAATTTCTCCGCATAACTTCTGACCGATGAAAGCCACCCGATTGAAATTTTGTGCATGAATGTATGTTGTCAAAATACATTTTTTCGTCACACTTCCACATTTCTGATATTATTATAAAGGGTGTTTTCAGAGGGTGAGTCATGATTTTTTATTGAAAACTTTTTTCCCTGTATTATTTTCGGTGAAAAACTAGGAGCATTCGATGGAGCGAAGAAAATTACATGAAAAAGGTACTCTTATTCAAATACAAAAAATTGAGCCGTTCGTGAGATATTTGAGTTTTTGTAGTTACATGATATCAGCAGATTGATTTTATTCATCGCGAGATTCATCGGTACAACGATATTTCAGCAGCATTTGCATTTCCGAAGCACTCGCCAAGCATTAGAAGCATATCAGTTTGTTCAGAGAACGACAAAAAATCATGACTCACCCTCTGAAAACACCCTTTATAACAATATGAGAAATGTGGAAGTGTGACGAAAAAATGTATTTTGACAACATACATTCACGCACAAAATTTCAATCGGGTGGCTTTCATCGTTCAGAAGTTATGCGGAGAAATTATTTTAATTTTTTATCAACTTTGGAAGGATATATCTCCCTTAATATGCATTTTGGGCCATGAGTTCAATCATCAAACTACACTTATTTTCCAATGTTCTATCACTTCCAGAAAGCTCGGTACACATTTTCGACTCACCCTGTATAATTGCACGTCAAGACATAAAAAACGTTGCGTTGCGTTTGCGTTGTCCAAAAGATGAAGCGAGGTATGTATTTTGTATTACTAGATATTTTATGTGAACGTCCTTGCTTCTTGGTTGACGTACAAGAAGATGTTTTTCAGTTCAAACAATGAGGAGACAATTTTCGACAGACAAGAACAGACATGCACAGAAAAGAATCCAAAGCTCCTAACCAACTCCCAGAAAATGAAAGTTAAATTGCATCTCAGCTATTTAGTCATTTGATTGCAGTTGCAATGTCGAATACATTGATTTTGAATTCTCACCGAAAGAAGCAAAACATTTCATTAATAAATGAATCAATATTCCGAGATTTCAAGTTCGATCACCATACATTTCCATTCTGAAAGAGATGCATAATTCATTCAAATATATTAGAGTAGAAATTATTGGAAGAAAGAGATCGTCCACCTTTCTACGATGTTCTAAAGAGGTCAATGAATTCGCGGGTGAAGTGTCACCGACTAAAACTGGCGTTTTCTATACCGTAAGCAGTTGCTGAGGAGTAGCATAGAACAGAAAGCCAAGTTTCTCTGAGCAAATCTCACAACGGATTTCACATGATAATCCCATGAGAAAGCTGGTAATGGAGATCCCGACCATTGATATTCACGACTTCAATGTAGAACCAATCCTACCAATCTTTAGCAATCTAAAACGACCAGAAGTATCTTTTATAATGCTCCTCCACAAGCGGTGTAATGCTCCCGACTCGTTGCAGAAAGAGGATAAAGTTACAATTTCCTCGTCTCGTTGTCCATATCAAAGGAAGCGCCTTTCCTAATTATAATTGAAAAACCGCGCAGCTGGAAATCCTGCTATGCCGAAATTAGGATAATTCCCGCCTCCGACAAGAGGAAGAAAAAACAAAACAGTCTCATTAAAGGAAAACGCAAATTAGAGCTCTGAAAAACATGCAGATTGCCACCCCAAGGAGCCAAGACGTTGGCGACGATTCTGGGGTCTCTGTTTTCCTCCCTTTGATGTAACCACTTAACTTCACCTGAAATTACGAGATTCAATTAATAAAGAAATAAACAGTCCTCGAGACGGGCCCGCAGCGCCCCGCCAGGTCTCGAGCATTTTTTCTTTTGGCCTCGCCACCCTCGATCCACCTCCGACGGTGTTCGTGACGTGACGGATTCCGGAACGAAGAAGTAGGATGGCGGAGAAGGATCGTCACTCAATAAATAAAGTGATTTAAGATTTAACCTAACAACCCATTGATGGGCAAGACACTATTAATTTTGGAATTTTGAATTCATATCATGGTTCATTTAGAATATATGAAAAAAAATAATAATTCAGTACTGAACAAAATATGGATTCTCTCTATCGCAAAAGTGGGTACGTAATCAAACCTTGCGTCAAGAACGTTTCATCAATGGTGCAGATGCATTCTGCACTAGTAATAAATAAATTTTATCACTCCAACAAGATCGACCTTTCTTCTTGCACTATCGATATTATCAAACCTCTGTTAGAGGTCGATATATTCAGTTAGATTATGCTGCATCTAAGGTATCATCAGTATTGCTTTATTTCCAGCTACGTTACAGTTGACTGAGTACTAATTGTGAAACAAACTCTCCTCGTGCAAATAAGGATTCACAATGCATAATTCTATGAATTTGTCAACAATTCACTTGTCACGTTTGTCCTCTTATCCCAATCCAATAGTTGTCAATACCATTATATCGATGCCTGGAATATATAATAATAATAATAATAATAATAATAATGATAATAATAATAATAATGAAAATAGTTATAATAATAATAATAATGATAATAATCTTCATTTTCCTTTCACAAAGTTATAAATTTTTATAGGAATACACATGAATAGGAGGAAAAAAAGAGTTCAGGGATTGAAGAAAAAATCCTGAACAAAGAGAATCAATACTACATACTTATAGACATGAATTCTTCAAAATTGTGATAGCATTTATCAACAAGAAAATTCTTTATTTTTCGTTCGAAGATTGGAACGGTTTTAGATTTTTTTATAATATCTGGTAGCAAGTTATAACCACGTGGAGCCATCAGATCAGAAGTTTCAAAAGCTAACGACAACACAGCATATGGGAATCTATTAGCTAATCAGGAGCCGAAATACAAAATCGAAAACATATATTCGCTTATCAACACAACTGTTTCAGCGTTCAAACGATAATCTCTGAAACATTGAAGCTGGATTCATGAACTTGATTTTGAATTCGTTGTTGAGGTTGCCATTTGCCGGTTAAAGTCAAAATATCAAAAATGGTAAATGTAATTTATAATTTCGTTTGACGTTGGAGTTGGCACTTGAGGAAAAGTTGTTTGACATTCACGGGTAACCATGTTTTAACTTTTGCTGTTGACGTTCAGTTGCCGCCAACCAATGAGATCGGTGATAGGAAGTCACGTGGCCTCTATATCATTATTTGTATGGTAAGAAATTCCAGAGGTATGGTACTTTCGTTTTCATTCGACACGATGAAAGGACTCCATAAATTTGGGTCAGTTCCAAATGATATTCTTTCACGACTATGATGATTCAATATTTCATTGTTAATTGTTTTCACCTCGATGTCACTATTGTGCACAACTGTAACGTCAATTTTATATCGGGTGAACCCCAGAGACACTGCAACGGCAATAGCAACAGCAACTTCAAGGTTATGAAGACTTTGAAGTTGCTCTTGCTGTTGCCGTTTGCAGTTGTGCACGATAGTGACATCGAGGTGGCAACAATCAACAATGAAATAACTATTTTATTGTGACTTCTAACCATGCAAATGATGATATAGAGGCCACGTGATTTCCGATCACCGATCTCATTGGTTGGCGGTTGACCGGTAACTGAACGTCAACAGCAAAAGTTG
Organism: Gastrophysa polygoni; assembly: GCA_963576655.1. Classification (NCBI taxonomy): domain Eukaryota; kingdom Metazoa; phylum Arthropoda; class Insecta; order Coleoptera; family Chrysomelidae; genus Gastrophysa; species Gastrophysa polygoni. Next base: position 5,552,488 of record OY755086.1, on the reverse strand, counting down.
AAACATGATGGTTATCCGTGAACGTCAACGAATTTCTCCCCAACTGCCAACTTCAACGTCAACGAATTTATAAATGACGATTACCATTTTACATATTTCAACTTTGAACGGCAAACAGCAACTCCAACGTACGATTGTTCTTCCTATTTCTTCGACCGTCATGCCTCACGTGTAGTCCTCTCGTTATGAGCAGCCTCCGACGACGTCGACGCTGTTTATTCTTCGAGTAAATTTAAAAAATCGATCGTCTCCCTTGTCATGTATGCCATTAGCGATGTAGACGCGTTGCCTTGGCGACGGGAGAGAGCACTTTGCAGTTATAATGATGTCATTTACACTTGCCGCCCTCCTCCTTATTTCACCCGCATATGTGACGAAGGAAACCCTCCTTGTCCTCGAAGGAGACGGGGGGTAGCGTGGGTTAGGTTAGGCCTCGGATTTTTTCCCGAATTTCGCGAAACAAAACCTATTGAACAATGATCGTGGAGCAACTGAATTCTGGATTCTGATAAGGACACAGTCTAGATCACCTGCCGCAACAGCCCTTCGATGTTTCTATGTATTGCCCACTGAACTGGAAAGTTCTAAAGCCTCAAGAGTATTTAGAGGTAATTTGACACTATTTTCAGTAGGGAAATCTCATAATATGTAATTACTACAGTTCAATTAGGAATTTGTCAACTTTTTCACCTAGAGTTTCCAATTTCAATTTTAGTTCTTCTTACTCTTTTCAGCTCATGTCTGCCTAGTCCTATACAAATTTTGATTCTATTGTCTGAAGGGATGATGAAATGTTTAGAAAAATAGTGTACTATATACCTAGGGTGAGAAGTGAGCTATTATATAGCAATACACTGAAATATCAGCATGTTTTATTAATTCCGATTGTCAAAACCACTGAAGGAGAGATTGCATTCAATGAAAATGAATCTTTCGCTTTCAGATATGTTGAGTGGTTATCTCGGTGGTTATATACACTTGCTAGGATGAGAAAAAAATGTTCCAAAATATCATCAGGCTGGGAACATGACGAACTTCCAATTACAAAGTATCATTCATGAATAGAACGGCAAAGTTGGGGAATTCTTTGCCTATCGAAGTATTTCCTGGTGCTTACTCTCAAGAAGAATTCCAATACGTTCCTCATCTCCAAACATTCCAACATTGACCAACAAGATGTTCCTCGAACATTATAAATCATGGGAAAACGGTTCTAATCAAATTTAACATAACAAATGATCCCAACACGTCTTTTGAAATACAAACTGAAAATATAAATATGATGTCTTCGGAGACAACAAAATTCCTTGGAACTTTTCTGGACTCATCACTTTCTTTTCAGGTATGTACCGATCATATTTCTAAGAAGTTATGCAGCAGATACTATGCAATCCTATAGGATTGCATAGGATTGTTGTATACAACTATATGAAGAATATATTCTCCCAACAACAACTTATAAATATCTACTTTGCGATGACATACTTTCATTTATCCTATGATGTTATCATATGGGAAAACTCTAGATTCTCAAAAAAATTGTTCATTTTACAAAAAAAAAATAAAACGTCTTATCTTTGGAATTCATAAGCGAACTTTCTGTAGAGGCCACTCAAAAAAACAAATGTTTTACTCTCCCCTGTATTTATATCTATGAAATCATTCTATTCGTGAAAAATAATCTGAACGACTACATTAAATGTGCTGACTATCAAAGCTATAAGACAAGGCATGGTAATCTTCTTCGCATACCGCCTCATCGGACAACTTTCTATGAAAAAAGTCTATCCTATATAGGTATTCAGATGAATAATAAATTACCAATCTCTATGAGAGAAATCCAAAATCTCAATATATTTGAGAAATATCTCAAAGATCTCCTGTTGAAATACTCATTCTACAATTTGAATGAATTCATGGAATGTAGCTCTCAATACTTATATATTCCTTCATATATTTATTGATCTTATAACTTATTTTCATGTACACTTTTTCCCTACTGACTTTTCCAATATTACCCTGTATAAAAGTGGTAGGTAAAATATACTGTGTAGGTAAATATACTGTCTACTGTTTCATTCCCTGTGTATAGTCGCATATGAGCTGCAAGTTTTCCAGTGTAGATTTTGTGGACTGATAGATAACATTGCTATTGAATAAAGCGGAATCTTCATCAGAGCACCGGTGCGTATGGAACTTATCAATGAGAGAAAAATAAATCCAACGCAGCATTTCATTGAAAATGCCTCCTCGTGCCGATTTCCCATTAAAACCGAAACTTATAATTCTCCAAATGAACTTAAGAACCAATTTATCGTTTTTCCCGACATAAAGACAGCAGACCCTTCGCTATTCCTCGCGAGACTATCATCGAGCAGAACATTAAGAAAATGAGATTTTTTGTGTCGGACATTCCGTCGACTAATTCAAATCTAATTTGAATCCGAAATTTATATACAAACGAAAATCCAATTAAAAGAGAGGAATTAAATTCGATGGACGTTCAGACACGCCAAATCTCTGAATCGCATAAAAATTGCTCGTGCGAGTGATATTCCGAAGGCAGCGAAAAAGCCGTCGGAAAATTCACGGGAAAATCGGCGCAAGGGCCGATCGGACTTGGGGTGTTATTTCCTTTGCTGCTTCCTTCGATAGTCCAAATTGCGATGTGAAATTTCCAGTTGAGTTCAAATGAGGTTTTTTAATTGGAAACGCGAGTAGGCCTCTAATAGACATGCACCGAAACAAATCCACAGAGAATGAGTTGAATGAGATGAATTGTGGTGTCCCGCAAGGAATAGCTCTTGGTCCACTTCATGCTACCATTTATACAGTGGACGGCAGATTTTCACCTTTACCTGTTTTCTAGCAGCAGAGTGTTCGAAAATCGAGTTGAAAGTGAATCCAGGACCAGACCGTAATCATAAATTGATTATGACAATACTTGATTGGCTATCGAATGTCGAATGTCATCACAAAGAGTAGAATCATTTTTTATTGAGGAAACATGGGAGTGCCAATTTCCTTTTACAAATGAGTCGATAGCAGGAAGATAAGTGCCTTCAAGTGAATTGGTAATATGTCGAATACTATAACAAAGTTCCAGATCTTCACTTTCCAGATGAAAATATCCATGAAGTAAATCCATTTCGAAACTTTGGATAGGCCATAGCTCTGAAGATTGGTTTTCTTCAAAAATTAAAAAAAAAATTGTCGCAATTTGTCTCTTTATCGGACATGTAGCCAACTCCAAATTCACTTCCAAATGGCAACCCTTAGAGCTATATAAAGCCAATCCAGAGTTTTGGAATTGACACAACAACAATTGTGATTGAGTCGCGATGAATTTCAAGCATTCCCTTGTGATAGCTGATGAAATTCGCATAGCAAAGCAGATTATATAACAATTTAATGTGCTTCTGATATAAGCGAGATTGAAGGTAATAAAGCATTAGGTTCACTTCATACAATAGAACCACAATGTAGGTTTCTCATGAAAGAATCAAAGACATCGGAATTATCAAGAGAACTTGTTCTAGTTCAATTATTTTTCCCTTCAAGTCGTAGTCTCTATGGATCCATGGTGATATATATTGTTCAAATAAGAAAAGACATATATATTTCTGAAGGCGGCATAGCCAACTACAATTTACTCTTAAAGGAATCAAAATTAATGTAATCATTCAAAATCATGAAGAGTTGGAAATATCTCAATACAATATGGTGTTTCACCTTGAAATACTAATATAACGGGTGTAACTTAAATGATGTCATCAATTTTATGTGATGATTCCTTGTCATATTTCATGAAAAATAGTTCATATAAACATGTGCCCTAACTTGCTTCGTTTCCGACTAGAGAGGTGTCAAAAAGTTACTATAAAATAGGTTTTTAAATAATAACTCAAAAGTCCTTACGCCGATTTTGATGAATCTAGGTATGTTTGTTAGCAGTAACAAGTTTAATCAAAATCGGCGAGAGGACTTTCGAGTAATCCCTGAAAAACCGATTTCTGATTAAACGGGACACCCCGTTACTCAGAAACGGAGCATATCAGAACACACGTTCATGTAAACATTATTTCTTTCATTTTTCATTGGAATCACCACCTGACATTAAAAACATCATTTAAGTTACACCCTGTATACCACATGATATACTTCAATCCTTTCAATCCTTGTTTTATATAGGCGGAAAATATAATAGATTTGCCACGTGCGCAAACTTTTGTAGATCCTGAATCATCTCCAATAATTGAAAATACTTACACGTTGAGAATTTTTGTTAAAATCTGTCCATAATAAAATCAGGACTATTCTTATTTTGGGAATTTCAACACCCTGGTGCTCATCAATAGAGATGGGACCATTCATTCCTAAGTGTAGAATGTACCTTTAGAGTTTGATCCTTTTTCCTGACTCACCCTATAAACAAACATTTGATATACTGTCTGTAAGTTCTTCGAGGAGGTGGTATATTCATTTTTCAGCTTTTAATGGGATTTTCTCTCCTCGTTTCTGAAAAATAGAGTAGAAGTTATTGAAAATTATTGCAATATATTTGTAGTAAGGACAGATTTAGGATCTGTCCCAAAATGTCACTGCGCTTGAAATTAAACCTTTAGATACCTAAAAGAGAAATTCTCTATTGGTCAGTGACACCTTGTTTTTGAAAAAATTTGGAAATACAAATATATTTAATAAGAATAAAACTTCTACTTCAAGTGACACTTTAAGTGTCAAAATCGAAAACATTGAGAAAATTTTACGAAGAGAAAGATATTTCAATTGTGTTGAGAACGGGAGCAGATTCGTTCCCGAAACGTCCACCAAGATGAGTAGAGGTTTTATTCTTATTAAATATATTTGTATTTCCAAATTTTTTCAAAAACAAGGTGTCACTGACCAATAGAGAATTTCTCTTTTAGGTATCTAAAGGTTTAATTTCAAGCGCAGTGACATTTTGGGACAGATCCTAAATCTGTCCTTACTACAAATATATTGCAATAATTTTTAATAACTTCTACTCTATTTTTTAGAAACGAGGAGAGAAAATCCCATTAAAAGCTGAAAAATAAACATTCAATATCTTTGTGATATCGAATCGGATGCAAAATAATAACCAAATATGAATTACATACAATTTTTATAGAATTTAATTCTATTACATTGAATGCCAGAATTATCATGAGTATTGACCCGATCATCTCCTGTAGTTCAAGTACTTCCTGCACACCTTGATGATATCGATGGCTAGTTGAATCTTGGATTCAACTTTCTGCTTCCGGATCACCAGCGTCTTCCTCTTCATCTTCATCTGGTTGGCCATCTTTTTGGCCTCTTCGAAGACCCTCCGCATATCGTCAGGGGTGAGCTTGCTCATGACTCCTTTGCCTTTGACAGCACTTTGTTTGGAGTAACCGGCTCTCTTCTTTGCCTCTTCACACAGCTTTTTGACGATTCTGGACGCTTCGACGTCTTTACGCCTGAAAAAACTCTAATTCAATCGTTTTCTTCTACAATAAATATGGTAGATTGGATGACTATAACCCAACAAATCAATCGAAGATGATAGCTAGCTGGGTAGGAATCAATACAAGCAGTTTCAACCATCAAGAGAATGCTTCAGGCATGAGACAATCGAAACTTTACGTTTCCATGAAACGGGCCAGGACACTTATAAGAACTGCAATCAGGACAATGGTAGGCCTTGTCAGAGGGAACTGTCAATCAAACAAACATCTCAACATAAAGTGGATCATTGTTTATAAATGATAATGTTTATTAATGATTATTTTAATTTATAATAGAAAATGTTCAGCAATTTCATTCACCGAAAATATTGATGATTTCAAAATAGATCAATACAATAACAATGAAGTTATTACTATCATGCCGAGACTTCAGATCTGCGAATGCTCTCAAATAAATAAACTATGCCCTAATTAATAGTAGGCTGAACTTCGGGTCAGACTTGAAAGAATTCAAAACAAATTTGTCAGATACCTTAATTTCAAAGTGACAAGAAATCATCAACTTTCTGACACTTGTGGTTTACTTGCACGTTACAATTTTCTTACTCTTGAAAATAGAAGAACGCATAATGATCTCGATGTATTATTCAAAATAGGTAATTGTTTGATTGACTCTCCAGATCTATTGTTCTCGAAACCGTTATTTGTTGTCACAGAACTAATACGTGTCAAAATTCTCCAATCTCTAAGATGTGTCCATGTTATAACTCACTCCATTCTGACATCGATCTGTTCTCTTGTAAATTTTTGAAGTATAGGAAACAAATAAGGAACATATTTCTCTAATTGATGATCTACTTGTATTGATTTTCTATTTGTATTCATTTGTATTCGTATTGTACATGTTATACTCCTACTTTGATACTATTTCGATGTGAACTTCCATGTATTTATCGGATACTGTTGTGGACTGTACTCTGTTCGTATCCTTAAGCTGATAATAAATGAATAAAATTGTTTGTAATACCCACTTAGACATTTTTCATCAGTCCAAAAATCTGTTCAAGAAGCATCTCAAATCTTTTCTGTATTCGAACTCTAATAATCTATTGGAATAGATCATTAACTTGTTCGATAAACATATATAGTGGTCACTCGCTGTTTTCCTTTTTAGGTATAAGTTAGTTTTAGGTTGTTTGTATGATTCCAGGCTCATTTTTTATATTGTGTCACTCTGTTAAATGAATGAATCAAAAATAAATTCCGAAAGTAGATGGTTATTGGAGTGGAGGACAACCTAACAACAGGGTTCGCAATACTTGAAACACACTTTGGGAGCACAGTCTTGAATAATGTTTGGGCCTCTAATGTCAGAGAAGTGTAACAGTTTCTAGCAACTGTGTGAAAAACGAATGACAGACCTACATGCGTACCTAACCACATATTTCTTATTGTTGTTGTTTGACACCATTTACTAATTACACATTATTTGGAACTCAAAATGAATCGGCGATATCCTTCTCAATGATATTGATGCGGGTGTCAGCACGCTTCCTGCTCTCAGATCAGGTTTGACTGCTTGTTTCGAAAGTTTGGCTTTCGACTCAATCCACCCACAGCTTTCTACATAGCTAGCTGCGATTTGATCAGCTTATACACCTACAGGTCACTCTCAACTCGGATCCCTCTGTAGCACCAGCAATAATATGCAAACTAAACAAATCAGTTTGTTGAAAGTGGCCAAAATTTGATATCGAATGGAAAAACTGTATTTTTGCACTTTTGAGTTGTACGACTCATTCAGAGAAGAGTTCAAGCTTTTCTAATAAGGTTTTACAACTGAGGTTCGTTTCGGCTCCATTTGAAATTTTTGATAACTCCGAAACCACAAATATTCACTCAAATCATTCCATCAGCATAGTCATTCACTAATGATTGAAAATGGAAGTATTCCAAGTACAGATTACTTGGTTGCTGGCAAATTCAATTTCCTAGTGATTTCAAATACTTAGAAAAACGGTTGACATTTCACTGAACATTTATTATGAGTTTTTTGATATTTTCAATCGTGCTCAGTGATCATTGTAAATATCGATGAAGTTGATTAGTGGAGAGTTCGATCACCCTTCAAGGATACCACCCGCAGAATCCACAACACCACACAAGTTAAAAATTCTCTGATTTATAACTCAAAAAAAGTTTTCAATTATCTACCTCACAATATCAAAAATCTAAATACAGACTGAAAAATCAGGAGAAGTGTCAAAGAATTACTGTTGGATAAGGCATACTACACTTTGGATGAGTTTTTTAACGATACGTTATAAGATCATCCTTCTCGACTAATTTTTATTCTTCGAATTTTATACTTCACTTTCATATTTGTACTTTTATTTGTTTGATGATTATTTATGACACTCTGTCACTGAGATATCATTCTTGGACAATTAAGTATTCCACTACTAGTTTTACAAGCTTTCATTGATTTTTTCAATATTGTTTATTGGTATTACATGTGTTATTATATGTGTTTTTTTATATATATTCTTGTCTGTATATTGTATATTATATCTACAAGTGTATACGTACTCATAGCAATGAAGCATTTTTGAATTGAATTGAATTGAATCAGTGAAACATTGGAAGGTTTCGAGATTGGTGATTTACATAGGGTGCCCTAATGATAACCAAACAAGGTATGCGTTTTACTGAGAGATCAAGGAACTGATATCAAAATAAATGATTCTTTCTGTATTGTTGGATAGGACATGATATAAAAAAACACACTTAGATGAACATCGTTCTAACTACAAAATGAAAAATAGTGATGAAAGGTAAAAACCCGTTACTTTTCATCACCAGCAGATTATTTTCATAAACGTGTTTTCTCGAGAACTACTCTGCATTGAATTCCAAAAACAAGAAAGCGTTGGTAAGAAATTTTGATTAGCTTCAAAATGATGTATCACTTGACCCATTATCCCGTTTGAGATTCAAGGGTTGGAGCTCACCCCTTCGAGGGGTTCGAATTGAAAAAGTTAAAAATATGCGCAAAATATTTACCCGTCGAAATAAAAATCGACCAGTTCGAGCGTTTTTTTTTTCTGAGAACGATAACTATGTCGAATCGGCCTTGTTTCGTTTTCATTGGGCCACGCAGTATATTGTATTCACAAGCATATCGTCATCTGTCAAGATTGTGACTAACGTGCTGACTTCAACAAGAATGAGCGTAACATGCCATTAGACCAACCAAATATATAATTGATATTATATAAGTAGCCAATTATGGAGGTTCTAGCGAGATCCATATTTTGACCCAATAATTTCCATACCCATTCAGTTCGTAGTGTCTCTGAATCTGACAATTCATTTCCTCTCTCTCCTGCATCAGCTTCTTCAGCGTTTCTTCACACAAGTCGTTACAGAACTTCACTTCTGAAGGTGATGATTGGAGGCAAGCCATAGACTTCAGGTCATTGTTGGACATGCTGGAAATCGGTTCCATCTTCACTCTGGCTCTGGTGGAAAAGAAAAAGGATCCATTTAATGAACCCGAAAACGTGCCAAACCTTCTCGAAATGACCTTTCGCTAGTGGAGGAAGTATTTCTCATAGGTGTTCCGGATGTTAGTATCGATCTTTCTAAGAAACTCTAATCAGATATGATGGGTTTTACCTGGCAGAGCTCTTTCTGACAAGGGTGTGCATACTCCTTGGTCTCGGCTTATCGGTGAGCGGTGGCAGAAGTTTTTTGCTCCTGGCGCTTCTTAATACAGGCATTTTTGGTCGATTTTCACTCGAAATTATCGCGGAATCAATTGACAGCAGGATTTTGACTTTCACGAAGATTTCAATGACAGAGACTTTTGCTTCACAACGATGCACAAAAGATGGTGGAATCACCGATTATGTCTGGTTTTGTCCAAAACGCCAAAATCTTATTCCACAATAATGGAATTCTTTCGAGATATTTCTGCACGAAGGGCAAGTTTAGCATAAATTAATGGTACTGAGGAGTCATTCACTGAGAGTCCTCACTCAAATTTGCTTCCTGACACGAACCGTTCTTCTCTGAGTACTACCTACTCTTTTTATATAGATATTGAATTCACGATCGGATTATTAGCAGGAAACAAACAGATTCAGTGACGTCAACGCCCGAGTCATTCGTTCAACCCCTCAAACAGAGATGAACTGCTAGAATACCACTCAAAATTCATTAGAACAATGCTCATTTACCATGACGAACGTATCCATTTTATATGTCTGTCGCATTCATAGTTTCTGACAGAGACAATACTACTCTATTGTGAACATGAATGGCATAAGGTTTTAACTGGAACAGAGATCAGATGGAGACCAAGTTCAACTTGAACGCATGGATACATATTTTCCATTCATCTTCAAGGCTAATTAGGCGATGTCTCGTTTCTGGATGAGCTAAAAATTAGTAACCTTCAGCGTTATATATTTTTATCAGTTCCAACAAATGTTGACGTCTAATTCGATGTAAGTTACTGATTCTCACTCTGTATCGTTGCTTTCTATATTTACATGTTTACAGAACGCGATGCTGTCACTTGGATAAATTATTGAACTGTTGGCAGAAGACTTGTTCCATTGACTATATATGCTCGTGCTGAAAGCATATCTCCAAGGAATTCGTGAAAATGATAGTGGGAATGAATCAGTTACAGTTGTTTATTGATCGTTGAATTGAATTTCCATGTGTCTATACAATGAAACAGCAGTCCTTGATAATTATGTTATTTCATCAGTTTCGAACTCGTTCGAATTTTCTGTTCGGATTGTTTGGCAGCGTTGATAAAAGCGTTGACATCGCAAAATAGTTCGGGCGATTGAATCAGCAGTTCGATTGGTTTTTTTAATACTTTGAGTTCGAGAATGGAGAACTCAGAACGAATGACGCGTACAAGAATGATCTGCGTATGTACGCAATATATTGGATAGTCCTCGTATGTACTCGGCACAGCAAGATTATTGACCCACATGCTACGATTCAAACGTTCGCGCTGCCGAACAGCTGACTAACGGCGCTAATGCGCTGCGCCAACGTCAGCATTCGCCGCTTTTGTTATTGTTTTTTGCTCTTGTCAAAATCGAAAGTGAACTCGATAAAAAACAAACCGAGTGAAACCTTTCACACTCCAGTATATCAATTACACGACTCAACAATCTTTATAGACGGGTAATTAGACAGTATATCGAGTGGAACCTGCTAATTTTTCATCGAGATTGTGTTGTTCCGCGATAGACCGTTTCCTAACCTTACTTTGTAACAACTGTGTACGAACTGTGTTTGTTCCGGGAAAAACTGCGTTAGTGCTGTGGATTTGTGTGATAAACCTGATAGGGATTGTTTGAAATGGAAAGAGGACAGAGTTGCGATATTTCAGGCTGCGAAAATGTAGTGAAGGCCGATGATTTGACCACTTCGTGGACATTCAGGACTAGAGGATCTTTGGCAAGGACATTATACCGCAAAGAAAAATACGATGAGTTTCTCAGACAATTCGATAAAGAGGAGGTAAATGCATGCAATATTTGTTTTGCTTTCATTTGAGTGTCGATTTGAATGCATTGTTTATGAATAGAATAGGGAGTGTCTAGACGTACGAGTGGTCGTGCTTATAACCTTGAACCATGAATTATCGGTAGTGATACGTTTACACGTCGATCAAAATATGTGTACAAGTGGTCCGGATCTGGAAATTTCTCAGAAACCGTGATGGTAATCAAGTATTATCAAGATTTCTCATAGTACCTATACATATACCGTAACCCCTATGAATTGATGTCAATGATGATTTTGACATGGCTTTTTGTCGTGGTAATGGTCAGTTCGATTGGTTTTTTTAATACTTTGAGTTCGAGAATGGAGAACTCAGAACGAATGACGCGTACAAGAATGATCTGCGTATGTACGCAATATATTGGATAGTCCTCGTATGTACTCGGCACAGCAAGATTATTGACCCACATGCTACGATTCAAACGTTCGCGCTGCCGAACAGCTGACTAACGGCGCTAATGCGCTGCGCCAACGTCAGCATTCGCCGCTTTTGTTATTGTTTTTTGCTCTTGTCAAAATCGAAAGTGAACTCGATAAAAAACAAACCGAGTGAAACCTTTCACACTCCAGTATATCAATTACACGACTCAACAATCTTTATAGACGGGTAATTAGACAGTATATCGAGTGGAACCTGCTAATTTTTCATCGAGATTGTGTTGTTCCGCGATAGACCGTTTCCTAACCTTACTTTGTAACAACTGTGTACGAACTGTGTTTGTTCCGGGAAAAACTGCGTTAGTGCTGTGGATTTGTGTGATAAACCTGATAGGGATTGTTTGAAATGGAAAGAGGACAGAGTTGCGATATTTCAGGCTGCGAAAATGTAGTGAAGGCCGATGATTTGACCACTTCGTGGACATTCAGGACTAGAGGATCTTTGGCAAGGACATTATACCGCAAAGAAAAATACGATGAGTTTCTCAGACAATTCGATAAAGAGGAGGTAAATGCATGCAATATTTGTTTTGCTTTCATTTGAGTGTCGATTTGAATGCATTGTTTATGAATAGAATAGGGAGTGTCTAGACGTACGAGTGGTCGTGCTTATAACCTTGAACCATGAATTATCGGTAGTGATACGTTTACACGTCGATCAAAATATGTGTACAAGTGGTCCGGATCTGGAAATTTCTCAGAAACCGTGATGGTAATCAAGTATTATCAAGATTTCTCATAGTACCTATACATATACCGTAACCCCTATGAATTGATGTCAATGATGATTTTGACATGGCTTTTTGTCGCGGTAATCTTTTTCTATTTTTTGGTACTCACGTATTTCGATTTCAGGAACTCGAATTTCAGAATAAAAAAAGGTGAAAAACTCTTATTTCCAGAGAAAGTCTAGAATTTTTTTTTTATATTTCATCTCCTTTCTTCGGCCCGTTTCAAGTAGCCATTATAGCTAATCGTATCTTTTTCTCACATATTATATCCTTCATCATACAATCAAGAATTCCAAATAAAAGAAGGAAAACATCCTCGAAGAATCCAGGTCTATTTGAATCTTGGAGGAAAGTCATCTTTTTTCATATAAGTAGAAGACGCTGTCAAACAAGCTGTGAACTCTCGCAACAACTAGTTCTGTGAGTCAAAATATCACAGATTCTCGAACAGATTTTCATTCGACAACGCCTTCCGTATGAAAGAAGGTGAATCCACCTCCATCAAGGATGATTAAGAAGATGAATTCAACTGCTGCGACGACATTTTTCTTTCTTTCTGACTCCTTGAATGTATAATGGAGGCATAAAAAGTATCCTGTGTGAGGAATGGAAGGAGTTTGATTCGCTATGTCTGTACTCGAAACGCCGTCCAAGAAAAAAGGTGAATTTTCCGAAGAATTTCCGCCCTTTTTTCTCAAAAAATCTAATATCAAATCACTAGGAGAACCGAGGAGGACTGGAGGAAAACGATTGAAGAGTTGTACTCAGCTTTTCAACTAATTTGGAATTGTAAACATCAATCAGATAGTTGATAAGTGACACTTGAGCTAGTTCGTGCCTCATTCAGTGACTACGAGATTATCACCCTCAAGGGCACATTTCTACCAGTTTGATTCCGATTGCGTGCTTTCTGATTGCAACTTCGCAAGCTTCTTATAATGTTTATGGTTGTACGAGCCGACCATACGAGTAGGGAGAGGATTTTATAGGCGATAGACCTTCTGTGACCTGAGTTGATTCGAAAAAAACGAGAAAAATATTGTCAATTTCGTGAAAGAACAGTTACAATAAGAAGCAATTCGGGTAGCAATGTGAAAATTGTCAATTTATGAATCGATAGAAATTCAATTCGTGATACAATTTTCTTCATGTAGTAATTGCCGAGGTATTTCGAGGTATTTTCTACCTGATAATCATGTAGAAAATACCCGATCAGATCATCTACCAGAGCATCTACCATGGTTTAAACTGTATTTTTCGAGGTATTTATGATTGACTCTTGGTGGGGGGTAGGTCTCTGGCCAGGTGTCGGGGTAGGTCTCGGGGTAGGTACTATGAGAAATTTCCGGTTCTTAAAAATCTAACTTCGTCTAGCTTCTCATGGAAGCAGCCTCAAAACTTCCGTAACTTTCTATATATGATCTATATATATTCACAATTCAGATTGAATTTTATTGAATTGATTGAATCCCCGATGTAATCCGAGAGTGAATCAGAATTCATGGTATCTTCTCTCAAGAAGCGGAGGAAAAATCGTTGACACAAAAATGAATCAAGATCATATCATGATGTCGCTTAAGAATACTTGAGTGGGATGAAGAAAGGAAAATGAAAACATATTATTGAAAACCGAGATGAAAACGTTATGCTGGCAAACTTTGGTGGGTAGAAAACTCTGGAAGCATCCACACCGCTTGTATTTCTTTCCTAACATCAGTTTTGGTAACCAATCCAGCTAGATATGTACAGAGAGGTTTAAAAATTCATTGCCGCGTTTCTATAAGTTTTCGACCTTACGAATCAAAATCAAAAACCGCAATATTTCAAAACCCGTTTTCGCAGGCTATTGTGATTTATCCTTTTGTTCAATCAACCTTTTTCTCAAGCGGTTCCCAAAATGTTGCTACCTTTCCGATTGAATTTCGGATTGAACAGCATTCCCAGCATCATTCCTGGAACGCTTTTTCATGTTTTGATTTGACATTTTTTGCTTCCCGGTGGCAATCAACGTGCATTGGAAAGCGCCCCGCGGCATTCGGAAATACCTAAATTCCGATATATTGTGCGAGAGCGGCGCCCCTTTCCCCTCCACCGCCCTTAAGTAAAAATATATGTACTATTCCAGTATTGGAATCGAATCCGGGGCCTGACACTCTTGATACATTTTAAATTCGCATTCGTAACTACGGAATATAACTCCGGATCGGTAGGGGAAATATTCTTGCCAGGGCGAAAACAGTGGCGGGTTTCATCGAGGACACATTTTTGCACCCCACCCACACAGGTTAGTTTCAAATTTGTTTCTGAATCTTCCCAAACTCCCATCAAAAATTTGATTAATTCGGCAAATGTCTTATTTTGACATGTCAATATTTTCCAATGGAATACCCTATATATCATCTGATATATGAGAAGAGCTGCACTTCATTTCCTTCATCCGTTTTCTAAGAGTTCAGAAATATTGAAACATTCAAATTAACGTTCACTCAACATAGTTAGGTATGGCAAGTTGCCATCGGGAATGACAGGACCTGTCACCATTTCTGTTGTTTACCTATTAAATGTTAGTTTCGATGAATTCATAACTTGCTATACAAATAACTAATCAGTTAGTGAATGATAATTTACATTTCTCAAAATATTTAAACGCTCATATATGGAAAACAGATGTATGAAATAGAGCACATGTATACATCTTCCTCGATATTTTCTCAAACCAGAGAAATTAGCTCCTCTCAGATACGTGATAATATATAGGGTGTTCCATTGAAGAAATTGACAACATGTCAAAATATTACATTTGCCGGTATACTTTGAATTTTTGACAAGAAATTCTGATGATTCAGGAAAAAATATAGAATCTTTGTTCTACATTCTTTTTAACTCTCGGGAAAACCTCTTATGTGCCTGGCTCGGTGCCTGGTTTCATTAATGTGAACCTTCACTCTTTTTGTTTTCCATCGAATCCAAAAAATGGAACTCGTCTTGCATGATTTCAATGATTTGCTTGATGAATGGAACATGCATAAAAAAATTAGTTTTCTAACATTTTCAATCGATAGAAATCAAAGATTACAAGGGGGGGTTGACTTTCTTATGAGTTTATTTGTTCAGCAAAATAACAGAAAAAATAATATATACAGCTTGATATACAGGCTGATACAAATTAGTTCATATGAATGGGAATCTCGCAAACCGTGAAGTTCAAATAGAGACAAAAAATCCCAACAAAATGCCAGCAACAGATCTGAAAACTTCCCACTATTCTCGTAGATATACAGGAAAGAACGAAATAGTACGATTTTGTATTCATTTCTTACTGACCTCATTCGGAGACAAAAGGGAAAAACTCGGGGAAATATAACCTAAAGCTGACTATAAAATCCGAGCTGCCATCATAAAGTTGATTTTTCCAATTACGGACCTGAATTTTCATTGAATTTGAATATTAATAATGATGTTCCATCATTGATGATATTATATCGGATCATAGAATTTGACAGTGACTCTCTTTCAATCAACTATGTAGTCATGATTTGTCAGTGTGAAATATCTGCCATATCTTGAAAATTTCACACTTCTGATTGAAACGAAATATGAGTAATCAGCAACTGGTCTCTTAGAAATTCTTGGGTAATCTTCTATACACTAAGAAAATTGGAAATTCTGCATCTTCATCAAACTGAGGCTCTTTAAATTTAGGTTTCTCGAATATTCTGTTAGTATCTGCAATTTTCTCAGAGCCTTGCAAATTCAGGATGATTTGGACCGAGATCTCGACTTCTCTGCCCGGAAAGCCTTGGTTGTTTTTTTTTTCAATATTTAGTTTCATTGAGACTAGTGAATATCATGAACTTTTGGAAGATATCACACAAATGTCAATCTTACAGTTCATGGTCACAGATGACTCGAAGACATTCATTGCTGCGTTGGACCCAGTATAACATTCAAATAAATTATTTCATTTATTGTTTGCGAAGCACTAATTTTTCGCAGACAACTTATTTTGCATCACTGGATTCTGATGACAAATCTCTATCGAGAACAATTCTGAAAATATATGTTACCGTTCGGACCTTGTTGTACTTAGTCAGTTATTTCATTTGCTTTTTTGTACTTCGAAATCGAACAATAGATAGCGGCACCATGTCTTGTGGCATTTTTGGTCAGTCCTGGAGAAATCATCTTGCCCGGACTCCAATGTCCTTCGTCTATTTCCACAGCTGTATGAAACTGATGAAACAATCATGAAACACTTGAAAGAATAAACAGGTGAAAAGTCAATTCGGTGGCCACCTAGTTCGCCCGATTTGATCCCACTCGACCATTCTTAACATCGACTTGCTCATTGTTCTTCGCACTCGCCACCCCTGCTTCCATGCGTTGTTTTTGTTTCCATTATTGAGCCGCGCCATTTTCCATTTTTCCCGATCCCGCCGCAGGACAGGAAGACCTGGCGGTTCTCCTTTTTTTCTCTCTTCTCCTCCAGCATCTCCCAAGTCGGTGATTTATGTCGTTCTCGCCTCCTTTTGTTTTGCATTCTTGATTCATGGGTCCGATGAATGCCTGCCCGCCATGTCTTTGACGTTCTAGATTCGATTTAGTAGTAATAATTCATGTACAGGGTGGCCCAAAGAAAAGTGGTCGAGGTTTAGAGAAGGGCACCAGAAATCAAGTATAGTTGGCTGGTCTTTGACAGTGTCAATACCAATTGATCTCTTCGAAAAATCGTGAATTGAGACGGTTTTTGTCACGGAAGGATTACAAAGCTATGTATGCCTCAGCAAGAGAGGGTCAGAAAACGATATTCACAGGTTTAGTTAGTCAACGGAAATACACTGATAATGATAATAAAAATAAATGGTCTTCACTTTCCGTGGCAGAATTCAGCTGACGCTACTGTTCTTCCTTTCGACCAAGTCTGATGTTTTTTGTTTTCTTTCGACAACACGAACGGAAATCCTATAATGTTCGAGCAACATCGTGTTAGTAAGTGCTGGAATGTTGGGAAAGAAGGAGTTATTGGAAAGACTTCACTCGGGAAAAATGTCCGTACCTTTGCCGTTCTATTGATGAATGATGCTTGGTAATGAGAAGCCTGAAATCGTCTAGTTTGCCTTCCTGGAATCACTCGTGGTGACTTGATAGACGAGATTTCCGTGGAGCACCGAGTTACAACAAGGAATTTCAGAAAAAAATATTACCAGTATAGATATCACTGTTTGTCAAAAATGATTTTTTTGAGTTCACTCTTTAATGTGGTGAGAGGTTAATTTTTTATTTTTGTATCAATAGTTTACTCAGGAAACTAGCAAAATTGAGTTTTCCTCATCTGTTGTACAGTTTAAACCACCCAATTTAGGTAATAAACGGTGTATGGTCTCCGTACCTGAGATCATAGATGAATCTCAGGCATTAACAGGAGTTATCGAAAAACCCTCAGTGATGCAATTTGGCAATCAAGCGATTGTGTCAATAGCTTTGCTGAAATTAATTGAGACTCCGTGTTGGTCAGTATAGTACTGATAATATATCTTGGCACTGGTGGTGCTGTCGAAATCCTGACTAATGAGTTGGCAGAATTTAATCGAGATTTACATATTCGGAATCATTCATATATGTAACTTTTTCGACAAGTTTCGATAAGGCGAGAAAAATGTTGAGTGGTCGTAGGGCATTTTTAGTTGATATGGTTTGGAGATTTGATACAGTAGAAATATCGAATATTCCTTCAAAATATCGTGGCAAATCTGAGTCTTGAGCGAGTCTTCTTTGAGATCCAGAACTTTTCGGAGAGCAATAAAGTAAAACAGAAAACAAACTCATTTGTCTTTAGTATGACTAGAATTATTTTATGGAAGCATCAGTTGTAGGTACTCAAAGACTGTAAGAAGAAATCAGACATCTGGAAAACATCCAAGGGCCAAAAAGATGAAAGTCTTCTATATGTCTATCAAAAACAAATTCGGTTTAGTGGGTGAGGGCTTTATCAGCTGGAATTCGTCAGCAGGTGCTTTGCCTAGAATAATAAGTAATCAACAGCAACATCAGCAAATCAACATCAGCATGACTACAGAAGAAGCCTAGTTCCCGAAATGTTTGAAGCCTGGAACCCTCCTCAATTAATTCAATAAAACAATCAAAAAACTTCCGAATCCACAAACAAGAGGTCTTCTTCACTGTGGATTTATGCAGCCACATTTGAAAATTATGAAGCCTTCGAATTCTTTATTTTCTTTAACATAAATCACAGGTAATCTTGATCGAGATCGACCCAGCATAGCATCATCCAGATATGTTTTATAAAATGATTTTCTGCATAAAAATAATCTAACCTTTGAAAAGTAAGGTTAGAATCATCATCTCTCTCAGAAAAGGTCTGACCAATCACAAGGTTTTTCTACCAGTCATAGAACCAATTGGCGGTCACCCGCGTACTGGTTGCGTACTAGAAGAAAACCAGGTTCAATTGAAGTACAAAGTTAAAAGTTGGCCATCTGATAAACTTGTTACTTGTTAATTGATAATTGTTAATTGTCTGCATGAACACAGCCATTGAAAACAAGAAGCTTAACTAATAATTGTCAATTCTCAATTGATGAATGTTACTTGATAATTGTCAAATGTGGCTGCATAAATCCACACTTACAGAAATTTCACAAATAGTAGGCAAGTTCTTAACCAATTCTCCTAATTTCAAAATTCGTTGAATGGAGTAGAACTCTGTTTGGTCCTCGGTTTGATCCATTCACCTTTCTCTTCGATGTTTTCGCTATACTCAAGGTCACAGCGTACTCGAGGAAATCATTATCCTCTCCTATTGTTGTGGAAACTGGCAGCGAGGAGTTTTTGCGGCAGTGATGACGGGTCCAATTAACATCTTTTCGTTTTTGTTTTAGCGTATGAATAATAATGACTAGTAACCGAAGGCGCGCGATTTCCTCAGCACACTCCGTATAAATATTCATGAGCTGGTGCTATTTTTTGAAGAACACCTCGAGTGATTATATCTCGCTGACAACGAACTGAGGGGATTCGTATCATCAATTATTATTAGCTGCATTCGGACCTTGAGGCATTGGGAAGTTTAATCTCTGCCTGTTTTCTTTTTTATCTGTGGACAACACGAAAGAGAAACCTATGATGTTCGAGGAACATCGTGTTAGCCAGCGGTGGAATTTTGGGAGAGAAGGAAGGTGTTGGGATTTTTCTTAGAAGTTTCGAGGTTGTAAGCATCAGGAAAGACTTCTTTAAGTGCAGCGATTGAAGGAAACCTTCATTGACAGTGACGGATCAACTTGAGCGCTGAATATTTTTAGAGAAAAATCGTGTCTTACACTTTTTTGATGCATCAGCAACTAGACTAAAGATAAGGGAGGACATCTATGACTATTTATACCACCGATGGTGGTTGTTGATAACGTTTGATAATATAACTAGTGGAGGTGGATTTTTGCTCATTTTGGTGACACTGTCAATTTTAAATGTACACTGGGGAATCTGGGAAAGTAAATCGAAGAATTCCGAGAAATCTCAAGGAATTCCAAAGACCTCCAAGGAATCTCAATGTGTTCCAGGGAAATCTGATAAATTCGAAAGAAATACAAGGAATTCCACTTACTTGTAGATTGTATCCGACCATAATTCAACCAAGAAACTACAAAGGATTTTGAAAATTTTTCGAAGAATTTCATGTGATTATTCATTATCTCCTGCATTGGACTGCGCAAACAATATTCGAAATGAAATTAATACATATCCTAAAAAATTCTGGAAATATATAAATTGCTGCAGAAATGAGGTTAGTATTCCTGATAAAATATCTTACAACGACACAACCGCTGAAAACGGCAAACAAATATGTGATTCATTTGCTACCTTTTTCCGAAGCTTATACGAGCCCCATCATCAAACCCATCATTTTTCTCGTCAATCCAGCACCAATAATCTATTGAACTCGATAAAATTCACTCCAGAAATGATACTCTTTATATGTAAACAAGAGAGCCGGATTATATGGCTATCCCTCATATTTTGTTAAATATTGTGCTCCCAGCTTATGCTACCCACTCTGTGTTATTTTCAACAAATCCATGCAGTCTGGCACCTTCCCAGATGCCTGGAAAACTGCTATTTTGGTTCCAATATACAAAAATTCCGGCAATAGAAACTTGGCGAATAATTATCGCGGTATCTCCAAACTATCCAGTTTCAGCAAATTATTTGGAAGCATCATTTATGACATCATGTTTCATAGTCTTAAATCATCGATCTTAGAATGTCAACAAGGATTTTTCTCCAAACGAGAGATTGAAACAAACTTAGTTATATATTCCGAATACATCTCAAATGCCTTAGACAAGCGAGCGCAGGTTGATTCACTGTATACTGATTTCAGCAATGCGTTCGATAATGTCGACCACAACCTTCTTATGTCGAAACTGTCTGGAATTGGTATACAAGGAAATTTCCTGAGATGGCTCTCGTCATATCTTTTTGATCGTAGCCAACTTGTGAACATAAATGGATATAGGTCTGCCTCTTTCGTGGTAACCTCTGGAGTACCTCAGGGTTCACATCTGGGTCCTTCATTATTTTCAGTGTTTATTAATGATCTGTTTCAAACACACACAGATACTGCTATATGCTGACGACTTGAAGTTATTCAGAAAAGTGTTGACAATTAGGGTCTGCTCAAAGATTCAAGAAGATCTAAATAGGTTCAATGAATTTTGTAACCGTAACAAAATGAAACTCAACGTCAGTGAATGAGGGAGTATATCTTTCAGTAAAAACATTGTCCCAATAGAATTTCAATACTCACTGGACGATAGTATGGTCAAAAGAACCGACCTAATCAGGGATCTTGGTGATACAAAAATGACTTTCAACCCACATTTTGAGTACCTGATTAATTCTTGCGATAGAGCTTTGGGATTTTTTGTAGAACATGCAAGGACTTTAATGATGAGGCAGCTATCAAATCTATTTATTATGCTTTTGTTCACAGCAAATTAAATTTCGCCAGTGTAGTATGGAACCCACAATATAATATTTATTTATTACGATTAGAAAGTCTTCGAAATAGACTTGTAAGGTTTCTCCACTTAAAAATTACAAAGGTTTATATAACTGTTGGCATAAGTGAAATTCGTCCTCTTTATAATATACAGCTTCTCGAACAACGACGGATAATTACTCTTTATGTACAAAATCATGAAAAATTGTTACGATTCCCCTGATTTAGTGTCTATGATTTTTCATCATGTTCCTCAGAGATATACTAGGAATAGACAATTACTTACTAGTCCTAGTGACAACACGAATTTGGGAAAAAATTATCCAATCACTAGAATGTGTCACTCTTTCAACAAATATTGTAATAATTCAGATATATCCTTCATGACATTCAATTCTTTCAAAATAACTGTAAGACATATTTTTAATTCATAATAATATAATGAATATAATTTAGTTTATTCCTGTACCTCTTCGATCACCGTAATATCTATAATTATTGTTAGTATTAGTGGATGCTTGCATGGGTTTCACCTGTTTGTATCCCAAACCGGAAATAAGTAAATGAATAAATATATAAATTATAATTTTCCTATGTGTCGTCATATTCAATAATTATGTTTTTTTTTTAACTTGGAAGTTTGCGCTCACGCATGACACTTAATCGCCAAGGGCCGTTTCGTTCGTTTTCGCATCCATCTCCCGACGACTTTCTTAGAGTAGGTAATAGGTTCGTACATTCTTATTGGATGTTAAGTGAGTGATTTACGATGTTCTGGAGGCATTTACGCGCGGCAGACGGTATATTATAATATATCACGTCCTGAAAATATTACGATTGGCGTGGGCGAGAGAATGAGAGGGGGCAATCAACTCAAAAGGCAGTTTTAAAAAATAAAGAAAAATTCAAATATATTTGTATTTTCGAATTTTTCGTAAACAAGGTGTCACTGACCTATAGAGCATATCTCTTTTATAGGTATCTAAAGGTTTAATTTCAAGCGCAGTGGCATTTTGGGGCTAATCAAAAATCTGTCCTCGCTACAAATATATTTAGATAATTTTTAATAACTTCTACTTCATTTTTCAGAAACGAGAAAATCCCACAAAAAGCTGACAAAAGAATGTACCACCTCCTCGAAAAACTTACAGACAGTATTTAACGAATAGATTCGTGCCTAACATCAATCACCAGTTTCTAAAACTTGAAAATTTATACATAAAACTGTCTCACACCGAAAACAGTTCAACTTTTCTCTGTAAATGTCGTGACAATGGAGCGATACCAAGAAGGTTACGTTTGAAAGCACTATTTCATAGTTAGAAGATGTGATTGTATAATTTTGAAAGCAAGTGAGGCGTTGGTAAGAGAAATAATAAATTTCCACAAATACAACAAGGTGAGAACAAGAAAAATCATCTCACAGTTAGAACAAATTTTATGTAACGATTCACACGAAGATGATTCAACAACACGTACAAAAAAGGAAATGTCAAAAATGAATTTATACACATAGGAAAATTCAATAAACTCATTGAAGAAAGAAATATGAAAAAATTGGGATCAGAAAATCGTCAAAAAAATTTTATAAACTGTTAACAAATTTTATAAACTGTTATAAACCTATCATCAAGAACATCAACAGATTCTGAAAGATCGATACTGTCAAAAGGAGTGAATTTTTCAATTACTCCGAATCATATTCCAAAATAAGATTTGATAACAGCTATTGAACAAACTGCACAAAGACTCCCTCATGAATTCTCTAATGAATATAAAATCAAAAATGAAATAATCATTGAGAGAAAACATTGAAAAACACCAAACTTACACAAGAGAAGAGGAAAACACACTCAATAATCTGGAACATGATGATACAATTAAAATACTTCCACCTGATAAAGGCAACGCTACAGTCATTATAAACAAAAATGAATATAATGATAAAATTATACAAATTATAAATGAAGGCAATCACACAAAATTGAATAGAGATCCTACAGCGAAGATAGAGAAAAAGATACGAAATATAATGAAAAAACACGAAAATAAACACCGACCATATAACCAATATATCCAGATACCATAGCAAACCTCCACACTTCTATCTAACAGACAGTATTTAAAGAAAAACTAATATGTATATGCCACGACCACTACTGGGAATTGGGCCTCACAGGTTTTACAAGCCTCACAAAGCGATTTTTGTCAGTTCTGCCTGGATCAAATCTTGAATCTTATGAATTTTCAGTCTGAACAAGAACGTGTTATTTGACAAAAATATGAAAACAAGTCGACTGATAAAATCACGAGTCCGATTTAAAAAGAAAAGAAAGAAGTTCTACTGGATTCTCAGATGTAGCCATAATTCTGTAATGGGGGATAACACAATATAAGTGGCGTAAAATAAACACCAGATTTCCTAAGGCTATACATTTTTTTTAGTAAAATCGGTTTTCTTTGTGAATAATGTTCATGTCCCTAATTTTTTGTCCTGTAGATTAGAAAAAATAATTGGCCACCGCCAAAAATGATGCACATTTGGGCACGATTTTGCAACTCTGTCCAACTAGATCCACCCAATGCGAGCCCAATGTCATCAAATTTCCGATCTTTGCTATACAGGGTGGCCCAATGAAAACGCAACAAGGTATGCATCTTACTGAGAGATCAAGAAACTGACATTAAAATGAATGATACCTAATTTAATGTTGGATAGGACAGGATTCAGAAAAAAAGGCACTTAGATGAACACCGTTCTAACTACAAAATGAGAAATAGTGATGAAAGGGAAGAAATCGTTACTATCCATCACTAGCCGATTATTTTCATGAACGTGTTTTCTCCAGAAGTACTGCATTGGATTCCAAAAACAAGGAAGCGTTGGTAAGAGATTTCGATTACCTTCGAAATGACGTATCACTTGACCCCTCATCCCATTTGAGATTCAAGGGTTGGAGCTCACCCCTCCGAGGGGTTTGAAGTGAAAAAGTTGAAAACATGCGCAAAACATTTCCTCCTCGAAAAAAAATCGACTGGTTCGAGCGTTTTTTTTTTCTGAGAACGATAACTATTTTAAATCGGCCTTGTATCGTTTTCATTGGGCCACCCAGTATAATGTTTCAATATAATCCTCCCTTTGGTAGCACGACAGATGTTTCTCTATATTTCATCGATATCGGTCCTTTTAAACCGCACTAACTTTCTGCTGGAGATATTTAAAATGCAAGGCAAAAAGACCTGCCTAAATCATCAATAATTAAGTTTGCGCCGCCATACTAGATTATTTATACCATCATTGTTCATAACGAGGGGAACCGAGTGTCTTCACAAACGACTGCGGAGATTCAGAATTCCCAACGCTTTTTATGGAAAAGCATGCGACACGATAGGGTAATTTACGAAGAGGTAGGAAAATGAAGTTGATGAAGCGTAGACTGGATCAGATTTGCGGAGCTTTGATTTTTCAATCGAGAGGATATTAGGAAATCGGTTCGCCTCAATGTGTTCTAGTTCTGAAAGGAATCGAGGAGCAATTAGGGATAATATGGGTCATAATATCGTTAAGCTCCAATTCAGAGTTTAATGGGGACAGATCAGGATCAATTCACAAAGACTCTCCTGGAAATTGTGTCGTATAGATATGTCTAAATAAGAGTATAAGTCGAGGTTCGAAAATAGCTCCAGTACCTACTGAAACTGCCACACCATAGTTCTTAATCACTCACTCTGAGCATATACATACCTAGGAAGCTGTGTCCTGGAATTAGAAGCAATCTGCAGTCATCTACAGAAAATAGCATCGATCAGTAGCAATAGCACTGATATGGACGTAGAACTGGACGAAAATAGGCTCGCCTCAATGTGTTCTGGTTCTGAAAGTAATCGAGGAACAATTACTGAGAATATGGGTCTCATAATATCGCTAAGCTCCAGTTCAGAGTTCAATGAGGACAGCTTAAGATTGATTCACTCTCCAGGAAATTGTGTCCTATGGATATTTCTAGATTAGAGTACAAGTCGAGGTTCGAAAATAGCTCCAGTACCTACTGAAACTGCCACACCATAGTTCTCAATCACTTCCACTGAGCATATTCATACCTAGGAAACTGTGTCCTGGAATTAGAAGCAGTCTGCAGTCATCTACAGAAAATAACATCGATCAGTAGCAATAGCACTAATATGTTCATACAACTGGACGAAAATAGGATCGCCTCAATGTGTTCTGGTTCTGGAAGGAATCGAGGAGCAATTATGGATAATATGGGTCTTATAATATCGTTGAGCTCCAGTTCAGAGTTCAATGGGGACAGATCAGGATACATTCACAAAGACTCTTCAGGAAATTGTGTCGTATGGATATGTCTAAATTAGAGTATAAGTCGAGGTTCGAAAATAGTTCCAGTACCTACTGAAACTGCCACACCATAGTTCCCTGGAATCAGAAGCAGTCTGCAGTCATCTACAGAAAATAGCAAGGGAGGAAAATGGTGCCTGGAAACAAGCAGGTGTAGGATTGAGTAATGTATATGGTTGAGGATGAATAATCAATATCTCAGTATTTTCAATCGAGAAATTACAATAAAAGAAAACACAGTGATGTTGGTGTTTCTGCATGGGACAGAGGGAAGGAATGAAGGAATGGAGGTGGTGGTATAGTTAGATCAAAGCAAGAAATGAACGATTCGTATCGGAAAATAGGTTAGTTTTCTGCCTGCATGTGCAAGTTCCATAAGTATTCTCTCAACATTGGAAATTGGCCATCACCATTGACTATATAACATGTAACATGTGAATTCCTTCTCCAAAATATTCATACGTTCGAAGTATTGATATCATGTCCTCTCAATTATATTGTGAGGATGACTCAGATTTTTGAAAAATTTAGTCAAGTCAAAATGAATTCGAGAAAAACATTGCATGCAGATATGTGTACGATTATTTCGAGCAGAAATCGGTAAAACATCACCAGAATATACTGACTCCCCCGTCTTGACTGCCTCGCTTCGAGGAAGTCGTTATACAAACTCGGGAACAAAACAATTTCCCAAACGTTCCCGACAATATCGAAGCAATATTTCCTGGATAATTGCCGGTACCATATGACGCCTGTGTACTCATCTCCGGAAAATAAATAATTCTTCCTGCAATGATATATACGGAGGACGGAAACGAAAGTTGAATTCTAAAGGGGCTAAAGTTCTCCTGATAGGTATTCATACACGCTTTCCGCCAAATACAGGATGTCTCACAGGATTCACAATCTTAATATCGAGTCATGGACGATTCATCTTCTTATGAGATATTTTTGTATCGGAGAAATATCGAATGAATTCCATACTCTATACTCTATACTGAATCGGAATCACACTGTATAATAACATGTGTGTTTAATTGGTTTCTGAGTTCTAGCTCGTAGAGGGAATCGTACAGTCAGTACCTTACTTCATAACTCCGGCTCAGAAATTCATACCTACTGTAATTTTTGAGGCTCATTATCAATGTGATTTATTTTATTGAAATCATTCATAATGGCGTGGAAGTCACGTCAAGTAGGCGAGACTACGACTATCGCCCTGTAGTAGATCGAGCTATAAGATTTTGACATTGACGTTATTGATTTGTCATCAGGAATTGACAGCTCAAACATTCCAGAGGCTTTCCACTATACACATAATAAGATGGACGAAAAAAAGGATATAGAAGGATGGGATGTTCGAAGCCCTGGAAGGGACATCCAATATGAAAGTTAATCTTTTTCCGGAATTTTACATTCAAAATTTCTAGATATGAATCGGAATTTCACTTCAAAATTGATGAAGTTGATGAAAATCCGGTCAGAAGTTGAAAATTCCGATTTATCACACAGAATTTTTGATGTTAAATTCCGATATATATAGCTCGGAATTCTGAAATACCAAGATATAAATCGGAATTTTTTCGTGAAACTCTTTATTATCACTCGGAATTTCTTACTTCTGAGTTATAATTTAGAATCATGACTTGAAATTCCGATTTATCACTCTAAATTACGGAGCATTTCAGGTCCCTTCCAGAGCTTCGTGGGGATGTTCTTTCACCCAGGATTATCATTCGAGGAGATGTTCATATGGTAAAAAAATAATTAATTCGCGAACATCGCAGCCATTCAAATAAAAAACGGTGATGAATCACCATTGAATGAATTAGAGTCTAGCATAAGTCCTTTCCTTTGTAACATCCAATCACCTTGTATAATTGTATATACTGTTGGTTATTCCCGGTACCAGATTATCTGAGACACGCTTTGATGAATGAAGAGGAATTCGCCATATCCTTTAGTTAGTTTATCCTCCCTTTGTAACAATAACGATGAGTCAGAAGTTGAGTAATGAGATGGATATTCTTGGTTGCCAGTTTGAAAAATCCGAGAAAAATCTCATTATTCACGCCAAATAAATTTCATGTTTGCCGATACAGCGATTCTCCTGGAAGACATCGATCAGATGATTCTCTTCCCTCGTATTTTATCAGTCCACATATTTATACAGGGTTCATCAACTAACCCGATCATTAGAAGCCCATTCAAATGAAATTTTGAAACATGAGTCGACTTTTTTTATCTGTTGACAACACGAAAGGGAAACCTATAATGTTCTAGTAACACCGTGTAAGCAGCGGTGGAATTTTGGGAGAGAAGGAAGGTGTTGGAACTTTTCTTGAAAGTTTGGAGGTTGTAAGCATCAGGAGAGACTTCTCTAGGCAAAGAATTCTACAACTTTGCCGTTCTATTGATGAATGATGCTTGGTATAGCGATGTTCGACAAGTCTCGAGCCTGACAGTGTAGGGGTGACCAGCCTGAGCTCGTCTGGTTTGTGTACTAGGAATCGCACGTGGTAGCATAAAGATGATATTTCCGTTGAGCACCGACCTTGGAAGTATCTATAAAAAAGGCAGGGATATCCGACCTTTCTACGATGTTCTAGAAAGGTCAATGATTTGGTGAGTGTTGTATCATCGACTAAGCGAATAGCTCTCTTCTGAATTGGATCTTAGAACTTTAGCGTATGTTTGGGGGCTGAGCTCCAAACATGTGAACAGTACTCCAGGACAGGTCGAATTTGTGCTTTGTAGATCATAAGCAGTTGCTGGGATGTGAAGTATCTCTTCGCACGGAAAAGAAAACCAAGTTTTGGTGAAGCATTTTTCGCAATGGACCTCATATGATCGTCCCATGAGAGAGCACTGTTGGTGGTGACATCCAGCATGGATATTGACGACCTCATAGGAACAGTGGTACCCGACATCATCAAATTGGGCATTGTGTGATCAGCCTTCTTGGTGAACATACAAGCTTGAGTTTTAGTTGCATTGAACTGTACTAGATTCTCAGATCCCCATTTCAGAATCCTTGTCAGATCCTTATTTAAAGCATCGACCTGTCTTCGTCTTGCACCTCTGGCCTCGTTGGATGATATAGGGGCTCTAGAGGAAAAGGCGGAATGGAGTGTACTATCATCAACACAAGAAAACAAAAATCGATTTGAAATATCATAGTCACGCATCACTTCCGGTTATACCGGAAGTTGATATCAGATAAATAGATAGATAGATATTTTATTAATCTCAACACGTCATTTTCACAACATAAGACAAGTCGAAAAATACAGAAAAAGGATACAAGTACATTATTACTACATCTAAATAGATAATATCATCATTGATATTCATATTATCATTTTGTTTTTGATTGTACGTAATATTTTGAGTGAGTCGTTTTGAATGTTCTCAAATGATACTATAAACTTCTGCAGATGCATTAATTTACATGATACATCATTGTCAAAAATCCGACTTACCAGAATACACATATATTCATTCGTAGCTAACCGTATATACTATACAGGGTGTCTCTGGACTTCATTTTTTCATTTCAAATGATGGTACACGATCGGGTTTGGTGTCGTCGAACAAAAGTGCATTTTTATCAAAAATCTTTGCACCCATCGATTTTTCACACGAGTACTTTTATTGAGAAAATTGCCCAGGTAACCTTGTTTTGTTGAAAAATATTGAGAAATATCTGTCATTTCGAAGTTTTGGGGTGTGGACCATCGAGGGTAGTCCGTTCCTGACTTTGTAGCAAAACAACTGACTCCTGCATGAAAGCTTATTGATGGAATTCATGTAATGAATCAATCACCGATAATGGGATGATTTCGAATACTCACTTTGAAAGTTATCAGAGAAAAACATTTTCCATTTCGTAACTTTTGAGGGTCCGTAACTCGGTAACGAAAGTCAAATGAAGTACTGGTGATATTTCGACCCCATCTATACATTTCCGTGAGGAAAATATGGAGTCCGGAACACCCTGTATATTAACAACGAAAAACTTCCATTTTCCTTTCTTTGAAGTGTTCTCTGGGGGCTTTCGATAATGACGCGTTCTTCTGGTAATCCATGCATATACGCGGCACCGGAAATCTTCCCTGCCCTCCCACATGTACACGTTCGCATTCTTTTATTTCGCGAATAGGAGAAATGATTTGATGAAAATCCCTCGCCTCCTGGATCCCGAAACGTTTCCAGGGCCACCCAATCAATGCACGGTTCTGAATCGTTATCGATCCGGAAGATAAATCTGAGAAACCCTTTGGATGATCTCTGGCAGGAAATTGGTATATCCACTGGCCTGATGACATGATTTCATATGATTTATAACAGTGGCGCAGGCCTAGTGGCTTTCACTATCTTCAACCATTTTTTTTTTTGGTTTGGTGTCTCTTGTTTCCAGTCACTCATCCTTACTTCACTCATGTCATTCTCCACTTCTTCTAGCTATTTTTATCATGCATCCCTTCTGTTTTTTATTCCTTCTCTTCTCATCAGACTTTTCAACCCATACGTATCTGATGAAAAAAGAAAGAGAGGATAAATCTGTCCTCAATAACGTTACTCAACAACTAGAGAAACATGCATTGAAAATGAATTTGTGTGGGTGATTATCTGGGTAAGTGGAAGCCACCAAAGGCCTAAAGAGACCTATCATTCGGATTCCACCAATCAGAAATGCAGACGGAAGTTGGTCGGGGAATAGCTTAAAACGAAAGCTTCTAGATTTGGAGGACATATGGATATAACATGTCAACAATATTCTGGCGAAGATCCCAAATATTGGACTGCATTCAGACAGTGACATTACTTCCAAAGAAGTTTAGATAGAAATCCAAATGAATAATAACCCAAAACTTCTGGATTCCATCTAATCACGTGAGATAATCTTAGCCTTCAGGGAATATAATTGTGAAATTAATGAACACTATATCAATAAATTGTCTGGATCAGTTCTCATGTTTGGATGTTGGGAATAGTTGGGATCATTCGGTGTTGAAGATATATTAGAGGAGGGATTAGGTGATGTTAACAAATGAGTGTTCCGGTTCCTCTTTTCAGCAAGATCATCCTCAGAACTGTTTCAATCCATGACTATATGGTTATAAATTGGATGCACCACAATCTGCTGAAGCAAATCAAGAGTTTTCTTCTCAATCTCAAAGCTTTTACCATTTTCCTGACTTTAATCAAACATGCTTCGTGAGTGCCTATGAATCTGAAGAAAAATAATCTGTTTTGAGTTCCATTAGTTCAGCTGTCATGAATGAAAAAAAAGCATATCGACTGAGTGTAGTTTGTGCAGTACTGTTTCCCACATTGTAGTTTTCAGCGATTGGACGTGGATTGAAAAGATACTCCACATCATCCTTAAAAGTGCTTGTATAGCCTGAATTCCGAAGTAGAAATCAACATCACACATTCAATTTGGTTCAGCTGTCACAATATCCTTCTCCAGCATCATCAACATGCGGCACGTGTTCCAGGATCGTACTCGCCTAGGCAGTCACTTCTTCCTCTTCCCTAATAACTGACATCCTCGCATAGGTGCATTAGCTCGATCTCCGGATTCTCCGGTATATCAGCGTTCACTCCGGCACTCCGGGTGCTCGTTTGCATCCGGAGGAGCTCGAGGGGGCCGATACCACCTTCCTCGATCCCGCCACTTCTCGCATCAGTGGCGTCTTTGGCCTCACTCGAAAGTTGGGTTTGTTCATCCTTGGTTTTATCTCAGATTTGAGTTGAAAATCGGTCGGGAATCTCTTGTTACATCTTGAAATCTTCAAGTCTAGTCTAGTATTGGAGCTCGTGTATCTCTTCTCATTCAGTCAACGACAAGGTGCTTGAAAACATGAATTTACTGTCACTGAAATTCATTTGAAAACAGGATGAGATGTTTTTTCACAGTATATATCTGTTATCTGTACTCATGACCCTTGTTTCGTTACGCCACTGGCTTGTCAATCGTTTCTCAAGGAGACATTGCTCCTCCACTACGGGATATAAAAAATTCATGCAAAAGCGCGTGAATTGCTTGGTGACATGCTGCGTAAGGTTATGAAATAATAATTAGTATCGAGAGAAGCTTTCCGAGTGATTGAAATATGTACTCCTTCATCGAAGGTTTGTCGAAACCAAAATATTCAAGGAGAATGAAGAAGTTTCGGTTCAGGTTTGATTTCCATTTTTTTTTAGCTTAACGGCACACGGAAAAAAGAATTCGTCGATTCAAGCAATATTTACTTCGATCAACCAAAAAAAATGTCATATATGTAGGACAAAATTTAATATTAAAATGTGTAACATTTAATCTTGTTTCAAGAGCGAAATCAAGGTTTCAGTCAAGAAAATATTCTCTGGATGCACAATATATCATATTCAACCAACCATATTATGTTTTATTCCAACGCAAATATTTATTCGATCCAATTGATTATTTTGTTGATCAAAATGTAGAGAATGTTTGAATCCACCAAATTCTATGTCAAATCAAAAACATTCATCTATCAATTTGATGCAATAAGTCATCTATCCAAGTGATTATTTCGTTGATCAGAATATGAAAAATGTTTGATTCAACCGAACTCATGATCATATCAAGAACGTATTTAATTTGATTTCTATATATCATTGGATTCAGCAAAATAATTTGTTTGAATCGATCCTGAATTGAAGTTGAATTAATTTCACCATTTGTTCAGAGTGAATTGATAAATTATTCGTTCGAAACTATGTTCGAAACTTATAGTTTGGGAAAGATAGATTTGAATCACTCAGTTCAAAGAGATATGTTATCGATTCGACATTATCATTTATTCAATTTGAATTGGAAAAGATTCCGTTTGATCAACATACTTTCGGATCGAGCGTATATATGAGAATTGTATCAAGAATTCCAATTTGTCCATGCAATAGTATAGTGTCATTCGATGAATATAACTGATGATTGAAATGAATGATATTTAATTCGTTCAAACGAATAATATGAACCAAATATATTTAGTTGAATTAACGAATCCTTTTTTCCCGTGCAGACGGCAATAAATAATGCTGATCGAATCTCAATTACAATTTGAATCTCGTTAGTTGTTTTCTGAATATTTTCATGAACATCGTTGATGGTATTCTTCACAAAGTGCAATATATACGAGATGTAATGAACGACGTAAGGAAAGAGAGTCAAGGTGGAGTTTTCACGTCAACAGGACATTTTTGTTCAGTTTTCGAGTTCATATTACCAATATTACAATACGGGGTGATTTTTTCAAAATGAAAGAGCACTGTCTCTTGCTTAGTATCGAAGTCGACTACAGATTTTTAGAAATAATTGTTATTCCGAATGATGGCTATCTTTTTTCGCTCCAAAATAGTTTCCACAACTCCCTATTCGAGCGGAAATAACATCAACTATTGAATTTATAATCGAGCACTCTCAGAAATTCTTTTCGAAGAACCCTAAATACAATATCATGCAAGATATGAGGCTGTATTCAGATGATCAACTCATGATTATTTTCTTTCCTTCACGAATTGCACTTTTCCCACTAGAGATTGTGTGGAAAATGATGCATTCACTATATTCAATGAGAGGTCAGGAAGAGTCATATTTCACAATGAGCATAGAAGAAACAGTGATCGATTTCAATAAACAACTCTCGATCTTTATTTTGAATATCAGAAAAGATGATGGACTATTGACGTTCGAAGCACCCAGTATGCAGAGATACAACAAAAACCATCACTTCAATCCTAAGCCTCTCGATGGTGAACTTATATCTATATAGAGTGGTCAAGAATACGACATTAGTGAAAATGTTTTTTTTTCCATTTTCACTTTGTACTTCACTATTTGTACTTTCACTCCACCTTCACTCTCATACTTTCTTAAAATTCCATCAGACAAATTCGCCCGGTATAAATGGATCCCCAATACACGTTTCTATTGACTATCCTATTAGCATGTCCCCCAGCAGAGTGGATCGATATATGGGCGATAGATTCCCCATTTGCATAGCGATCTCAAAGTCTGAGCCAATTTCCAATCTTGAAATAGCACTGTTCGTCTCACCCCCTTCCGTCCCACACCGCCGAATTCGCATTAGCCCTCATTATTATGCCTGTACAGGCTCTCCTTCTGGACCCAATACGTGAAAGTTCCGATCGGGCGATAAGACTTGCTCCCCTCCCCCACCGACGTCTATACAGGGTGAGTCAAAAATGTGTACCGAGCTTTCGGGGGGTGATAGAACATTGAAAAATAAGTATTGTATGATCAATAAACTCATGGCCCAAAATGCATATTGAGGGAGATATATCCTTCCAAAGTTGATAAAATTGAAATAATTTCTCCGCATAACTTCTGAACGATGAAAGCCACCCGATTGAAATTTTGTGCATGAATGTATGTTGTCAAAATACATTTTTTCGTCACGCTTACACATTTCTGATATTGTTATAAAGGGTGTTTTCAGAAGGTGAGTCATGATTTTTTGTAGAAAACTTTTTTCCCTGTATTATTTTCGGTGAAAAAACAGGAGCATTCGATGGAGCGAAGAAAATTACATGAAAAAGGTACTCTTATTCAAATACAAAAAATTGAGCCGTTCGTGAGATATTTGAGTTTTTGTAGTTACATGATATCAGCAGATTGATTTTATTCATCGCGATATTCATCGGTAACAATATTTTAGCAGGCCATGATGAATAATTTTGTTCTCAATTTTGACGTTCATGTCATCAACATTCGAGTCAACATTGTTGTAGTCGATTTGTTCGTGTGGTTTTTCTGTGTCATTTATCACTGCGATTATCAACTGAGATTTTAAGAAATATAGCAGGTTATTCGTTCTCTGAACAAACTGATATGCTTCTAATGCTTGGCGAGAGCTTCGGAAATGCAAATGCTGCCGAAATATCGTTATACCGATGAATCTCGCGATGAATAAAATCAATCTGCTGATATCATGTAACTACAAAAACTCAAATATCTCACGAACGGCTCAATTTTTTGTATTTGAATAAGAGTACCTTTTTCATGTAATTTTCTTCGCTCCATCGAATGCTCCTGTTTTTTCACCGAAAATAATACAGGGAAAAAAGTTTTCTACAAAAAATCATGACTCACCCTCTGAAAACACCTTTTATAACAATATCAGAAATGTGGAAGTGTGACGAAAAAATGTATTTTGACAACATACATTCATGCACAAAATTTCAATCGGGTGGCTTTCATCGTTCAGAAGTTATGCGGAGAAATTATTTCAATTTTATCAACTTTGGAAGGATATATCTCCCTTAATATGCATTTTGGGCCTTGAGTTTAATCATCAAACTACACTTATTTTTCAATGGTCTATCACCCCCAGAAAGCTCGGTACACATTTTTGACTCACCCTGTATATGCTATGCGAAATGCGTCCCTTCTGTTCACCCCCTTGGAGCGGGGGGAGCAAATTGGGTGATATAGCATCGATAATTCAATGTGCCTTTTTTGTCTCTGCACAGTAGAAAATCTTTCGTGCATGTTGTATAAGTAGACTCAGGTGCTTATCGTACATTTTTTGTCTCCTTCGACTCTTTGGATAACGCTACTTTTATTCTCTTCAAGGTCGGTAACATCAAGCTGTCAGCTGGTACGATCCCAAATATTTCATTATTTCGTGATGAACAGCATCACATCTCAGATATAAGCTGGAACTTCACTGCATTTTTCGTTTGTTTTTCTCGCATCAATTTTGTTGAAGTTCGTGAATGTTTCCATAGCTTCATCTTGGAATTATCTCAATCTTATGCTGATTAAAATTAAAATTATCAGTGACATTCCAAAATTGCTTTACGGCGTTGTCAGGTTTCTGAACATTTGCGAGATGTCCGAGCAAGAAAACTTCTGAACAAATACAATAGGAGAAGTTCTTGTGAAATGGTAGCAAATTATAATGAATAATCGGTTATAATGAATGAATGATTGTAAAGTTTCATTGTCACAAATGTGACTATATTAGATTATCGGTAATAATGAGGATTCCTGAGAACTTTTATACAATTAGGCGAAACCTCATACACAACAAATGGAATATAGTATAATGAAATATCAATGTATAAACATTTAAAATCATGCAACTCTTCAACTGGCACTTTTCTATTTTCATCATTTCCTGGGTACCTAATGAATCGCGCAAAATAAGGCAACGCCATAGAATGTTCTTCGCAAATCGAACAACGTTCTGTAGATAGAAATATCACGGAAACCTATAAAAGCCACCATGTGACAAAAATTGATTTAGAATAGTTCGAAGTGGCAATTAGCCATAATTGCCAGTTCAAACTGACAATTAGACCTCATTGTCAGTTCGAACTGGCAATTATAAAAAAGTCATCATGTCCGTACAGCGCTTTCGTAACAACCAACTTGAAATCTTATAGTCCGCTCTGATTTCTTGGAGAAATCAAAGTCAACATCCATTCTGGTGCAATTTTGCTGACTCTATCTACTTTTAACTCTTACATAGTATCAGCCTCGAAGTTACGATATAGTGTATGCAAAGATCAATTCCATCACCAGAACTCCATACCTACTGTTTAGGAGTTTCAGAAGCAAAACTATGCATAGCGATCACGTAGAAAAAAATTGTAGTAGTATCACCATCCAGACAAACAACTCCTACTCAATGACCTCCTTTGCACGTCTGACGGGGGATCGCTAAAAGGGAAGGTGCGTAGCCGAAGGTTACAACTCCTCGGGGAGAGGTCGTAAAAAACGTCCAGCTACAAACTGGACTCGACATGCGAATCGCACTGACAAAATGCCGGAATGTCGCCGCGTGTTCCTGAGATAACGTTTTCTCGCTTGTATATCCTTCGGTCCGGAGAACCTTGCCGGAATACCGAATCAGCTCTCGCACATTTATTGAGATCCTTGCAAAACGATGTAGCATCGTTCATTATCGAGCTTTTGTTCAGGAGAAACAGTAAGATGAATTTCTGTTTTTCTAGACTAGGGTCCAAAGACGAATAGGTCTTCGACCGTACATGGTCGGACAATAAAAGTGCAATTTTGATCTAATAGGATCACAATCTTATTGATGTCTTTCTATATAAATAGATCCTTTGAAAAAATCTGGCTGGAATCAGAATTCTCAGTCTCATGATTTGGTCTCAATACACTTGATTTTCCAAGGAACGATCCTGACTGGACTGGAAGCAGCAAAATAGGCAAGAAAACCCTCCATGAAATAACTATAGACCGATTTCACGACTATCTGTGAGCTCTAAAGTAATATAAATAGCAATCAACTTCGAGCTCATCTGATATTTTGAAAGCTCAAAATCGTGAACGACCAATTATTTGGCATTTGTTACCATAAATATCTGCAAAGCCGAGTTTGGCACCAAAGTCTTCTAGCAAATTGAATATTTTTTTATAAGACTACATACATTGTACGGATGGGTGTGGATGCCACCTCATGATAATACATTACGTACGAGAAATTGGAAAATGATAAACAAACAGTATGTAAATATTCTCAATGGGTTGAATATTAACTTCAAATAATATGGTACAGTGAAATATTGAATCAAATATATTCATTCAAAGAATTAGACATTTATCAACCAGATATCCTCACAGTTGTTTTTTTTTCAAAGATATCATATTTTCACTTTTTGATGGGAAATAATTATATAGGATATTGAAAATTTTGGCACCGATTCTTTTCGAGCTCCATAACAAATCTTGCTTTTGGAGAGCAGTAAATGTTGATCATCCTCACGACGGGTGTTGTATACGTAGAGATCATTGTTGATGGGGAATCAGTTTCTGTTTTTCGATAGAAAAACACGCACTCCGAATATGTAATAGATATTTACGTTACTAGTCCGGTAAGTTTTTTTTTTATTTTTTTTTATCTGTGGACAACACGAAAGGGAAACCTATGATGTTCGAGGAATATCGTGTTAGCCAGCGGTGGAATTTTGGGAGAGAAGGAAGGTGTTGGAATTTTTCTTGAATGTTTGGAGGTTGTGAGCATCAGGAAAGACTTCACTAGGCAAAGAATTCCACAACTTTGCCGTTCTATTGATGAATGATGCTTGGTATAGCGAGATGTTCGACAGGTCTCGACCCTGGCAGTGTAGGGGTGACCAGCTTGAGCTCGTCTGGTTTGTCTACTAGGAATCGCGCGTGGTGGCATAATAGATGATATTTCCGTTGAGCACCGACCGTGAAAGTGCCTATAAAAAAGGCAAAGATCGCCGACCTTTCTACGATGATCTAGAGAGGTCAATGATTTGGTGAGTGTTGTGTCATCGACTAGGCGAATAGCTCTCTTC
Source organism: Gastrophysa polygoni (assembly GCA_963576655.1). Classification (NCBI taxonomy): domain Eukaryota; kingdom Metazoa; phylum Arthropoda; class Insecta; order Coleoptera; family Chrysomelidae; genus Gastrophysa; species Gastrophysa polygoni. The sequence continues at coordinate 5,514,529 of OY755086.1, read as the reverse complement.
TGAATTGAATCTAAGAGCTTAAGCGTATGTTTGGGGGCTGAGGTCCAAACATGTGAACAGTACTCCAGGACAGGTCGAATTTGTGCTTTGTAGATCATAAGCAGTTGCTGGGATGTGAAGTATCTCTTCGCACGGAAAAGAAAACCAAGTTTTTGTGAAGCAGTTTTCGCAATGGACCTCACATGATCGTCCCATGAGAGAGCACTGTTGGTGGTGACACTTTTACAGTACGAGTTCGAAACGAGTACTGTAAAAATTTACCGGACGTGTGACGTATAACATTTTATTTCATACTGCTAAAAAACAAAAATGAACAGTGAAAAATAAAATATTAATCTTTGTTGAAGTGCTACAACAAAAAAATGGGAATGTATCAGCAAGTAGCAACTCCCTAATGAATAATTCATCCAATGGAGCTCCTGGTATCCATATTCATGGGAACGAAAATTCAACGGTTAATATTAATATCAGCAATAAGTAATTTCTGTGTATTGTTTTGCTGTTGAATTTCCAATAAATGTATTCATGCTTTTGACGCATAACTGAGTTTTCAATATTTACAATCCGGTAAAATTTCATTATGTATTTCATTATATAGTAGCACGTAATGAAATATTACGTGCGCCTATCCTGTAAAAGTCTATTTTCCGTATTGAAATCAGGTACGTGAAGGTATGTTCTATGATGCAGTATGAAATAAAGATATGTACATGTCAGAATATTGAGTGGAAATTTTTGCCAATGACACCAATTGTCGTCATTGTGAATTATGTCGTTTGATATCGAATTTCCTCGCAGATTTATCACTCTCAATTAGTTAGTCTCAATCAATACAATGACTATCAATGCTGGTGTTTCACAAGTATTCGACTTGGCATCAACTTTTTTTTGCTCCGCATCAACGAACTGTTGAATGTAACTTTGGTGTGACTTGAGAAAGTCCACAACGTACACCTCCAATAATTCCTAGTACATACTTATTGGAAGAGGCTTTCATCCGTCTAGAGACATCAGTCAGACGTATCGAGTATTGTTTATACTTGAATTTGTAGTTCTGAGATATCTCTCAAAAGACCTGAGATCCACATGAATTACTCGTTCTACCTGAGATTCTCTTGTGTTTACCATGGAATGGAAGGATTTAGGACATCCACAAGGCTTTCTTAAGATATGAGTCAGACGTATCAAAAGCGTCTTGTGCTCAGTACTGTTTTTCAATGGAATATTCTTCGGAAAGAATTATGTGAACTTCCCTTCGTACGAACTCACTCGAAGGTTCGTCACTCTCGTGTCTTGCATGATCCCAACTCAGATGTAGTTTCCTGCAAGTCGGTATGAAGTTTTTGCTGTTGTCGCATACGGTAATTCGATCAGCGACATATCTCACACGGAAAACTCCTTTTGACGTTAATGGGTGCAAGTGGCAGGAGATGCTATCCGAAGATGCACTCTTGAAGTGGCTCGATGCCCATACGCCGGCAAGCAGCAGGTGAAGTGATGGATGTGTCTCTAGAGACGAGTTCCATCATGCCGGTCCAATCAGGCAAATGCAAATTCACCAGCGACTCGACATCGCTCCTTATTCCTTCGTTAAAGGGTCGGAGAGAGACAGGGCAGGGGCGGCTTAGGGCCTACTCTCTCTCAGCGGGCCGTGGCTTCGCTTCCGTGACGTCACACTACTGGGGACAAAATCGATGCTATTGGATTTGTCTCTAGCATTCATGTACCACGAGAAAACGGGCGTAGTTTTCAAGAAATATGAGGACATGAAAATTGTAAAGAACAGAATTTGCTGAGAAATGAATCAATATTCATCAATTGACAATCGATAGTTTGAGAAAAATCGATTGACTCGATGTGCATGTTTAACAAAAAAAAAATATTACTTCGTATCATAGTACTCACTTGAACTAGCATCCTGGCGCAATCCGTGTTTCTCCAAGTACTACGGTTTTCAAATATTCATTAAAATTCGAGATATTTATATTCATTCATATTCTGATATTTATATTCATAGCAGGAGGAAACGAACAGATTTAGTGACCTCAATGATAGATCTGATAGATCTGATAAACTGATAGATCAACCACGCAAAGTTAACGCGAAAGTTCTTCATTCATTGTGACATACGTTTCGACTATATTCGTATGTAAAACTCATAGTTTCTGACAGAGATAACAATTACTCTTGTATGAACACGACTGGCTAGAAACGTCACAAAGCTTTGACATAAGTCTAGTGCCTAGCAGTAATAAATAATAAGTTCAAATTGGTTTTTGACTAGGGCTGTGATTTGATTTCGAAAATGAAGCATGTGAGTTAACTTTGAGAACGAATGACGCCGTAACATGATAAGGAATTCAACCGAATTCGCTTGACTATCGAGAGTCAATAGCACATTCTACAACATGAAATCTCATACCTTCCCTAAAATGTACAGGGTGGTCAGAATCACACTTCTACTTTCTCGAATTCCAAACCTGATTTTTTTCGAATGGCACATCCTATATCATTTCACACTATTCGATAGAGGTATCGATAGGCTTCTCACTTTGGTACTCATAAATATTTTAGTTCAGGTGTTATATTGAAGAGCACGGAATAATTGAGAGTGTTCATTTTTTAACAACCTGTATGATCAGTATGCATGCAAAATTTCTGATTCCTCTATATTTCTCATCAAGGGTGGCGTGATATTTCCATCATCTTCAAAAATTCGGCCATGATAAGAAAATGCATTGTTTTTGTACTGTTAGATACGAAAATCATGAGTTGAATTTTAATTTTATGTTGCCACAATCATGAAATTCCATGGTGTTATTCTGACCGATGTGTGAATTTCATAAGGAGAGGATGGACGTTTGCTGTTATAGAATATGGTACTGACTACAGAAAGCCTGCATTTTAGGAGAAAAACGGTTATAACTTGACAACGTCTCGAATTTTTCGAAAACAAAAAACAGAAATCAAGCACCATTCAGAGAGTATTATTCATTCATGTTGAAAATTCCATTGAATTCTATTGAAAAAAAAATAATAAGTTTGATACGCACGCGCGCTCAAACCAGAGTGAAATGAGACTTTTTGTTCTGAAGTATATTCAATGTCAAAATTGCCTTTGATCATGCAAGGTTCAGTGGAACTTCGACATGCTGAGGCATAGAGCATCTCGAAAATATCTAATTTCACCGGAAATTTGTCAGATTGAGGAACTATGATCATTAAGCTGGCAGCCATAAGTTCTGTGTAATTAGCCCAATTGGAGACCAAGAATTTCTCCAGATGAACTCTAGTACTCTCTAGCTTCTTTGGGAACTGATCTTTTAATATAATAATTACCACACTTAATCTCCAGTGGAACATTCCAAAGTCAGTCATTCGAAGAGCCGTGTTTTCGAAATGAATATAATATAACAGCTCACTTAATTTAGGATGCCACGAACAAAAGGATACAAAATGAGTAACACAATTTTTCATCCTTATAACATTCTCGAAAACAAACTCTCGCAGGGTGTCGCATGAGGACGACGTTTTTAGGACCCCCTGTAGATAGGACACATATATCTGAATCCTGTACGAGATGTTAAGATGGTTTTAAAAGGCTCGAATTTGAATATTCGATGCATAAATCGACAGCACAGTAGCGCGCTTAGTTGGGATTGTTGGGTCAACCGGAATGTTGAATAATAAACAGCTTGAGGAGAATGAAAGTCTACTTCAAGTCACCTGTGCGATTCAATCCAAAGCCAAATGAAAAACATCGTCATTTTTCAGAAATTCCTTCATACCTCCATCATCAATGTCTGGATAAAAATCGCAAATTCAGAGTCCCAAAAAATTCAAGATCAATTTTTTGGTTCTTGACTTTTTCCACTATCAGCCAATGCTCCTAGGACCAGAGCTCTTCTGTGGCTTGCCAAAAAGCCACTACAGGGGAAAGAGTCCAACTACGGAAATACATTCGATCAAAGACTAGCTGAGAGATTCAAACTCGTCGAAGAACACAAATTTACTTCCAGATCCAACAAAAATTCAAATATGGCTGGTGACAAGCCTGGTGACCACCTTACTGACCACCTTACTGACCACCTCTACTGACCCATGCGAACTAAATACCAGACACTGCATATGTGATAATAATCAACAAATATAACTTGATTACATAAACTGGTATGTTGAAGAACAGTAGAGATGAGAATAACAAATTTTCGCTTTTAGCAAATCATTGCACACGACATGACACTTATCTGAACTCTACTAATAAGAACATCTATGATCCAAGACTGTGGAATACTGACAAACAAGCGTTGCCTGCTCTGCTCTGAATAACTCTACGAAACATTTTTGTCAATCCTCAGCATACAAATTGTGCTATGACGAGAGAACGTTATTTTATTCTAACAGGTTCGTACACCGTATATTTTTTGATTGACAATGGAATATTATTTCGCTGTTGACATTCAGAATAGAATATATTGAAAATGTAGAGTTATTGTCAATGCAAGCATATCCACATTGTGGAGACTGAGCAACGTTTCTTCACAAAATTTAGCTGAAGAACAAAAGGGTTTTGGGAAAAGACTTATTTTATCTCGGGATATGGAATAATTCCTCTACACTAAATAATGTTCTCCATATTCCTGTCCGTGTAGAATGAAGGAAATACCGCGAAAATTGACTAGCCTGATGGACTCTTGAAAACATGAGTGGAATATTCGATTAAAAATGAAAACAAAATCATCCCTCTGATGAGATACCGTGCGTTTTAGCAGTAAATTCCCGTACCCATAAACAAATTCGATATTCCACAGAGTACATAACTCGGTATAAAAATGGTAATTGGGTTTTTAGCTCGGACATTTAATTTTAATGGGCATGCATATAAAAATGACACTCGACATTCAGTGTTGGCTTGTAATATATTGGATCTAATAAATTTTAAGGTGCGATAAAGAATGTGGGGTCGTTTTAAAAGTCAATTTATTCAGACCGGCATTAATGAGATCTTAGCTGTTGGCGGGAATAACTCCGGTGTAATTTTCTTTCTCGTAAATTAAAACTGTGACCGGTAATTAGATTTATTTTAATTCGCAATTACTGATCCACTTGAGGAGTATCAAGTAGCAGGAGTTGAAGTCATTACACGAATTTTAATCTGGATTTGCAGAAATTAAACATTTTTCTGCAAGACTCATTGTGTAAGTCGGCTCGGAGCTTGAGGATACGGGGTTGGGATAAAATATGGAACCAACGAAAAGAACGATATTCATGAAAATTTGCAGGTGAGTGCAATGAAACAAAATGCATCTGATGTATACATTTTTTTGGTAATTATATACTTCCGGTTTAACCATGACTGCCATCAACTTCTTCAATTTAAATGGGACACCCTATATATTTTTACAGATTTTGAGAGAGCTAGTTATTTTGAATCCATACATACCGAGTTTAGTGCAAAAAAAAATTGTAAAAATGAGGAATATAGCACATCGACCTCCTTTGAGTTTTTTGCATTAGAGCCACAAACTATTCAGATAAATTGATGTTGTTTGGACGCATAGTAATAAATGAACAATTAACAAATTGTACAATTTTGAATGGTTCAGTTAAGTGGAAAAGAGCGAATTGAAATTTTAATGATGATCGGTTTTGGTAATTGTGAAATTCATTTCTGTCAATTCGATCGTTTTTGCAAATTTTTCGCACTAAACTCAGTATGTATGAATTCAAAATAACGTGCTCTTTTAGAATCTGTGGAAATATATAGGGTGTCCCATTTGAATTTAAGAAGTTGTTGGCATTTCCGGTTGAACCGGAAGTATATTATTGACACAAATATTCACATCAGATGCATTTTGTTCCATTCCATGAATATCGTTCTTTTCCTTCGAAAGATATTTACTTGGTTCCATACTTCATCCCAACCCTGTATACAAGGTGTATCGTTGAATTCGGTATCTATTCACAACATTTATTCTACTCATCATAAACACGGGATGTTCCAACTATCGAAGTTTTAATTTCCAGCATTCTTTGTATTTCAAGCTCAACTGATATCAATGCTGTTCTATCCGATCATTTGGTAGTACTTATACTAATGAAACTAGCGAGAAGGTCAGTGTTATCAGTTGAAAAATAATGATGTCTCCAAATACAACTCGTTCTTCATATCATATCAAATATATTTTCAATTGTAGACGAAATTAAGTCAAACCAACTAATCAGCAAATTTAAATCTCTTTCATCCTGAAAATCATATATTCTAGTCTAGGTCTAGGTTGACTATTATGGTGTTAGCAAAAAATGAAACTCAAAAAAATGTCATACATGAACTGTCAGGGGTGAACCTTTTCATTTCTCATCGACAATAAAAATATCACAGAATTGGTAAAATATTCATGACAGTACACTCGATGAAGTATTAGAGATGATGATTCGTACATTTAATATTTTTTATTTTGAAAATTGATCTATGATATTTCCACATGAGGGCGGGGGTGTCCATTCTACATGAAAAAAACTGAAAATTCGAAGAAAAAAACGTAATTTTCACATTACAACGTTTCCACCGTTGACTCTCACGATGTTCCACGAGCCTTATTAGTTCTCGTGTGATATTACCGTCAAAAAGTAGAAACAAAAAACATTTTTCCATAAATCGTTCGATGCAGTTCCCGAAGGAAAATGCATCATTGGCTAAAATAGTTTCGATTCGTTGACAACATGTGTTCTGAGATCATGTGCAGCGGAAAAACCATCAGAAGCATCTTGAGTAGGTGTAAATCGACACAATTAGGAGCGCACGCCGGGACGGCATTACAAAGAGACAAAAACTCTTTTCTCTGCGAGAATCGCCAAACGTCAATAACTGCCACGAAAACTTCCGATGACAAAACAATCTTCTCTCGCCTCGCTGTTTTTCGAAACAATCGAAGCGCACGAAAAGCGGACCCAGCCGCCTCCGAACTAGTCTGCTGAACGCCATAAAAATACCTGCACTTTCGTTTCTTAGAGCTCAAGTTCTGGACTCGATCAACGAATATACAAGGTGTCCCACGAAATACTTCGTGTAGTAGTAATAATAATAATACTAATAATAATAAGGAGAATATATACAGGGTGTCCCAACGAGAACTTTCCACACGGATTTACTGGGAATTTAGTCACGCAACTTCACCCCCCTGACAGGGGCGGCTACCCCATTGCGAATCATCATAGGGAACTTGGGTCGAGTGATACATCATCTGAAAGCTCTCTTCATTCTCTATCCAAACGTTTATTATTTTTTCAAAATCGAATGACTGGTACTTGAGAATAATGTGGTAATAGGTTTAATTTAAATAATCAATATCGTACCTGTTCTCATCGAAATTCAATTTATTAATTGCTCGAAATGAGCCCCTCCTACCTCCATACAATGATAAAGTCTACTTTCGAAACTATTACGAACGTTTTCCAATACTTCTGGAGTTATGCTGCCGCACTCGTTTACAATTCGACCACGTAGATCCTCTAGTGACTCTGGCGGAGTGGTAAAAACTTTGCTTTTGAGATGCCCCCATAAAAAATAATCCAACGGGTTGAGGTCCGGTGATCTAGCTGGCCACTCAATTGGTCCTCGTCGCCCTTTCCAATGATTGGTATATCGTTCATCCAGAAAGTTTCTAACCGCTACTGCATAGTGAGGTGGTGCTCCATCTTGTTGAAAATGGAGGTTGTCTGCCGAATAATCTCCATCGTTTTCGATAATATCCGTTATCATGGGATCGATGGCATTCTCAAGAAGATGTAAATACATTTGTCAATTTGAATTATCATCTATAAAAAGTGGTCCAATAATATTTTTGCCAAAAATACCACACCAAACAATTAATAGTCACAGCCTGGCTACTTACTTTGTTTTGACAAATTTGTTTTCGTTTTTCGTGGGGTGACTGGGTTCCCTGACCGGATGGGATGTTGCCATTGTCTATCTGTCCACTCATTGAGTCTTAAAATAGTTAATAAATTGAATTTGAATAAGAAAAGGTAAGATATTGACATATTACATTGAACCTGTCAACAACACTAATTTCAATTACCATTCATTCGATTTTGAAAAAATTATACACGTTTGGATAGAGAATAAAGAGAGCTTTCAGATGATGTATCACTCGACCCACGTTCCCTATGATGATTCGCAAGGGGGTAGCCGCCCCCGTACGGGGGATGAAGTTGCTCGACTAAATCCATTACTAACATGTGACCCCCTAGAAATTGTTTTTGCGTTTCCGAAAATAATTGTCATTTCCCAGTAAATCCGGGTGGAAAGTTTTCGTTGGGACACCCGGTATATCATATGTGATACTCAATTGGATGTTAACCATCTCTTGACTCAGTGTGCTGAATATGGCTAATGGCAGTAGCCGATGCCCAAAAAAAATGATAATAATAATAATACATCACAAAACAAAGAGGCGGAAATTATGTGGATTCCTGGAAACTGCGACATTGAGGGTAATGAAAAAGCGGACAGAGCAGCGAAAAATGCAACAAATTCACAATATGATGAAGGGATACCAGTATCATTTACTGACCTGAAAGTTCCTATAAGAAAAGCCTGCTACGAAGTATGGCAATCACAGTGGAATAACTGTGATAATCACCTGAAACAAATGAAAACCTCCTCCTCAACGGCTCAAGGAGGCCGAGATGTGACAAACTCGCTGGACTACACAACATATTCTGACGTGCCAGAACTTTGAACATCGAAGACAAACCATTGGCATAGCACCTGGAACAGAGCTGGCGTTACGTGATGACCAGGAATCGATTATGAGAGTCATAACTTATCTAAAAGAAATTGAGCTCTTTCATAAAATCTGAATGGTCCAACGATGAATATTGAGCGAATGACCAATGCAGTCGAAGCTCTCAAAATTAAAAAAAAAAAAAAACAATAATAATACATTTATTATCCACACAGTGAAGAAAGGGTACAGTGTAATGGGTGTTACAATATTTGAACTTGTGGAAAATGGCGACAACTGGTTCACCCCTGATCTTCCACCAGTGCCAGTGAAATTGAGAGAAGAGCTCAGAGAAGCAAATCCTAGATTGTGTAAGATGGAACGATAGATTGAAAGAAGCGAAGAGAGAGCTAGAGGGAGAGAGGACAAGTAAAGAATAAGAAAGAAAGGTAGAGAAGAGAAAAAGAGATAGATAAGATGTAAAGAGTAAAGATTATTGTATGATCTAATTTGTGCAGATTGTTGATGCAGACTGCCAAGCCATAAGAGAATGATCGTTTGAAAATCACTTTTTCATGCCTCGGGACGCCAAGAAGGATTTTTGTTGGATATTCAAATTATGAACATGTGTTCTGTGAGTGAAGTCGTAATGTGAGTAGGGGGGTGTTTAAGTTGTGTAGATTTTATGGGCCAAACATGCAAAATGTAGAGTTGGTCGGTGGTAGGTACATATTCATCCATTCAATTTTCCTAAACTTTCTTGAGATGTGGTGATATTTTCTCATTCGTACCCGTGTGGGTACGTCGTGCTGAAATGAAATTTTGTTCGTCGCATAACATTTTTCTCTCAAACGCTTGTTGGCAGGGGTAGAAGATGTCAAAGTTCCACCAGAAAAGAATCATTCAGCTTCTACTCGAAGATGGTGGAATCTACAAAAATTGAACAAATATCAATATGTTTTATCATGAACAACTAATCAACTAATCTTTCGTAGTCACTATCAAGATAGAGGTCAACAAAAATAAGAGTATCAGCTCGCAATTTTTTTTTTCATTCCTGTCAGAAATTCAAAACCCATCATCTCAGTCAACCAGCCCCTGAGAAAAGCATGTTTCAAGACAAAACACAATATTCTACCACCTACGGATTGTTCCGAAACATTAACGGGACATCCTTTTACATATCGACGAGAAAAACAATGCGACAGCGATAATCAAGCATAATGACCGTCATATTATAGCAGTCTGTAGTGATAAACCCCGAGCAGAGAACCGATAGATGGTTTTATAGACAATAGATACCCAGTACATATATGGATTTCATGAAAATAAATGTGTGCGCAAGCATATAGGAATTGTTTCTATTACGACAATCTTCGCAGATTTTGGCCCAACTTCTCGAGGACAAAATATTTTTTCGTGGAATTCACACTGGAGACTTGACAACAACAGTTCAAAGGAATGATGAGTTACCACTGACAAACATCTGGTTACATTGTGATTAGTTGAGATGTGAAATTTTTTTTTTTCAAATATGAGTCGATCCGCATTTTTTTTAATGTACCTACCATTGATACATACAGCATTTTCGATACAAAAAAAATCATATAATCGTGAAATATAAATGATACTTCATGAAATACATTCGACATATTTGGAATTGAGAATGACTATTTTGGAAATTGAATATTCAGTTTCTGAAATTAATTCGATAACTTCAGAATACAATTGATACTCTTCGAAATTTCAACTCACTCTACTTGAACTACAATTGGAAAAGGTGTAATACTATTTCATCTCATACTGCAATAATATTTTTCAAATCGCAAGCGCAAATGAATATTACACCATCAGTTTCATGAATTTACATCATGATAATCGATTAAAATTTCGCAATTATCTGGCCGACATCGATTCATATCCTCCGGTTTTTCGACCTCATTCCCGACCAAGTATCAGGTGTTAACAATGGGTAACCTCCCATTCGTGTAGTGAGAGATATGATTTTAATTAACTTTCCATTATTTATATTGATTAAATCTCTCAGATAGGGCCTTCTCAATAACAGTCCAAACTAAAACGGTAGCGAATTGTTTAAGTAGGCGATGAGAAACTCATGGGCGTAACATACCTGGAAACTCTCCAAAACAGACGGTCATGCACTCTTCTTTTGAATTATATCGTTGTAAAAGTAATCTTTTCGCCCACAATATTTCATATATTCCAGCTATCCACATTGTATTTCGAATATCAGGACCATTTCATCTACCGTTTTATTGTAGATTGCGAGAAAAAACAGAATCCTTCTGACATTCCTCAATTGATGTATTTCATATTTCATGACACTCTGTATGCGAAACATCATGCAATCAAAGCAATTATAGACAATTATACATCTGTGCAGACAAATGGCAAGCAGCTAATGACATAATATACGTCAATAATTAATATCATTTGCTGTCCTAATCCCATTGAAGCCATGCAAAGCTATTAATATTCATGATTCAGTATTATTTGCTGCAATGATTCGAATAACGTGCATCTGATACCGAAAAAATGTTTAACCGAGGGAGAAGATTGAATTTGTTTTACAGAATGTACAAAGATTGAGCTTGTTGTACACGGAGACTCCCAAACAGCTAAATTGGAAACGAGTAAAAATTATACCAACAGTTCGTTAGACTCTACTGCAAGCCCTTTTCTTGTAGTTGTGGCACCCTGTCTGACACCTTCCTGGTGTAGTTGTGAAGACCATTCCACTGATACTGGAATTCCCGCACAAACCAAAGACACCTTGTATATTTTCGAAAAAACATCAGCAAATCAATCGAAAAATAATAAAAATGGCGTTTTCAAATGGGGGTATGCTCTATGAGACATAATGACTATGAATTGTAAGAAAAATTTTGAGCGATTTTTTTTTGGGAGGCACTTGTTTCCTCAGTCTGTATAGCACAAACAACTGCCTGCTGAGATTGTATCCACTCTTTCCCTGTTTCCAGTTTATCTTTATTCCGTAAACTTCACCAGTTAACATACATATTTGACTTGTGACTTGGCTTCACGTTATTTCATATTTCAATAAAAGATATTGATTTGATCCAATTGATTACTTTGGTTATCGGATTCTGCTCGAAATTGGTCGAATGAACCCAATTCTATGTCACAGCAACAAAATGTATCTATCAATTTGATACAACCAAGTGGTTAATCCGTTGACTAAATTGTTTTCTTTTAAATTATTTCTTCAAGTTCAATGCAAAAAGTTGTGCTATATCAGAACTGATAATTTATAATGAGTTTAAAATCTATTATTAGATAATATGCACGAAATTAGAGATAGTTTTGAAGTTTTGTTTTGTTTGTTTGTTTGTTTGTTTGAAGTTGCTTTGTTGTTTCCAGTGGTACAAGTGTGATTTCAGCGAACTGCCTGATGATCTGGCTGGAAAGTTCGTTCAATTGGAACTGGATCAGGACACCAAGGACTTCCTGGACGAATCGGAGTGGAAGTCCGACTGGATTCTGACGCAACTGTGGCACACTCTGGTAAAGACTGTCCTCGGATGGTTCATGACCCAAACGTCCATCAACGGGTGAGTGGTGAGCGATCTTGAGTAGCATAATTGGCATATGGGTATAATAGCCCTCATACGTGGGTAGAAAACTGTACTTTCTCCACGACTTCTACGAAGTTTCTGCACAAAGTGAGGAAAAATCCTGTATCTCAGTTTTACTAAAGATTGCATTGATGAGGGTTGATTCCGGATCACCAAAGTGAACTTTCTAGCTTTAGCTCTTCTAGCTTTTCGGTAGAGTGATTTCAATTCTTGTCTCACCTCTGAGACCACCCTGTATATTATCATCGTGTAAAATGAATTCCCCGAAGAACTGCCTGTTCATTAGAAGTAATAACTCAAAACACACTGGTCGTACATCTTTCATTCGATGACTGTCATCCTGGGCATAACTAATTACTTTATTAATTTTTTTTCTGGTAGCTAGTCATTAAGAGCCAACAAAAAAAAAGGTAGGTGGTGATAATTATAATCCTCCAATGTGTCCGTCATATTCAGTCCTCCGTCGAAATGAAATTACCATCAAAAGATAATAATGAATTGATGGAGCTTATACAGAGAATCAATACGATGGAATTGAATAGTAAACCCACCGACAGAAGAAGAGAATGCTTCTGGAAATACGCCTAAAGGATGTTCCATAAACTACTATGGCTCTGAACTGCCATTCCGGAACAATTTTTTTTCTTCAGAATAACAGTTTCCTACTTTTCATTTGTAAATTAGCGCTAATTTAAAGTTACAACTGTAAGATAGTGCTCAGTTACGTACGGTATTTTAGGAGACTACTGAGAAAAAGTGTTTCTAGGATGTTAATTTACAGTTACTGTGAAACAGGGCTAATTAAATGTTGTAACTGTAAATTACTCCTAATTCCAACTTCAAATTAGGACTATCATTTCGAAATAAAAGGGATCCGGATGGCAGTTCAGAGTCATCGTAATGAACATCGGAGATAACCAGAGAAATATTTATTCTGAATGCGTATTTTGGCAAGCTGTTCAGTTTTCATGATCATCACTAAAACCGACAATTTGCAATATTCAATCATCCATTGTTACACTTTCTGGTCGCCCAATACCAGTAGAATATTGATAATAATGATTTTCACTCGAATATATTTTCAATTTTCATATATAAACCATTCAACAAGATATCCTCATGGCATGCAGGACGGAATTTCCATATTGCGGCAAGAAGTATTTCACCTCATTTGTATTTCATCATTGACATCCACGGAGGTTTTCATCGAGGTTTTCTTTCACTTGGTTCAAGGACTCGCTAATTTTTTTCTCAATTTTTTTGCGATAACGATGTCAGATGTGGAAAAATATCAAGATGCTGAAAAAAACAAATCAAAAAACCTACAGATCTCAATAGTACACGGTTTCTCTCAAATTGCTAGTCTGTGGAGAAAAGTTTATCGAACTATTTTATCAATTTTCAGCACTTTGGATCTTCTTACAGTAATAATTTTACATCAGGTACTCAAACAGCACCCTTATGAATATTAGTCTGGAAATTTCACACCTAAACATTTCCAACCAATGAAAAGTCTTTATTTTGTATGGTTACCATAGCAACCAAACAAATCTCTGGGAATTATATCCTCCTCCTTGGGAGAAGGTGAATGAAATGACACTGTAACTTTTTTGACGTTCATGTAAAGTTCAGATAAAATGTAAGTAAAAGAAATAAAGATCTGATATTATCCTTCTGGATTAAAATACGAAGCCTACTATTTAAATGTCAATAGCATGTCATTATGCTAGTATATCTTTGATAATATTTCGGTGTGAGATTTTCTCACCGAATACCATTTCAGCTTCAATTAAAAACCGGAAATTTTTTCTCGAACACGAATATTTAGGAAATTCTCAAAATCATGATGATTTTGAAAATTCGAGAATAATTCAATAATTGAACATCTCCTGGTATTATGAGTGGAAACTATGTCTCATCTAACCTAAATTTTATAGGGTCGATTCCAGTTGACTCGAAGAATTGACAAAGTCGTCAGTCATCTAAGAGGGGCTATCGTGAATCACTCATTGACAAAAGTAGTATCAAATTATATATATTGTGACCTGATTTATTATTATTTATTTATTCTCCAATATTTGAATTCTTATCAGATTCGACCAGAAAAAAGGGCTCATAAAGTGAAATGAATGCATCGAATCCTATTTCTACAGCTTGTGAGCATTTTGCAAACGAAACGCCGCTGATTCTCAATGTATTATTATTAATAATGTCGGACACTGTAATTATAGAAGAGTAATTTCAATCACTTTTTCATATTATTGTAGTATTCGATCTGGCTGGTCGTTTTTTGTTCTTCACTCGAACTTCCAGATGGTTCATAATCTCGAAATCGGTGCACGGCTGTTCTTAATTGAAATTACTGTTTCTGCGTTCGATTATAATTGGCCGCCATAATTTATTTCATTATAATTTATCTGTTTATTTGGGATAAGAACCGGCGGTGTTATGCACGGTTATTATTTGAAAGGATGTCAGATGTCATCCGGTTTTTCAGTAGTCACCAATGATTACTGAAGAACTTGCCCCCAACTTTGCTAATAATCGGTATGCTGGAGAACTGGCCGTCATTGAATTTTCGAAAAAAATCGAGAATTGTCTATATATGTCATCCAAAAATCGGTTGGTGCTTGGAAGGGTAGGTGAGTATGAAGAATTTTATCCTTGAATAGTTGTAAGTAGTGTATAATAGCTTTTAGTTGACGTATACGAAATTTGGGACATTAGATCATTCGGAAAATTTGGATATTTCTATCTATTATTTCATTATTGTATTCGTAATCACTTTCTGAATCTTCCAATATATACTCATCTCTAACGGTTTTCGAGTTAATGATCAAGTTCCATTATTCTTGTTCAAACCATAGTTCTAACTTGTCTGGATTGCTTTTCGAGTTCGTTCGGCATTATACAGAGGGTCGCTAAAAATTCTTGTTACCGCTATATTAGAAAATGGTTGATAATAGTTCATTTATTTCAAATGGAACACTCTGTCTTCCAATCAAATAACTCGAAAGACAATCAAAATCCGTTTTGAATGATATATCATGTTCCCATAACTCAATAGTGAGGTTCCGGACATAAAAATTTGTGTAACTATCGGAATTTGGTATATTTTCGGCATATTTTCGGCAGTTACTTTGCTTATTATATACGCAAATCTAGTATTATCAAAGCACCAAGTATAATACTCTCGTATTCCCATGTTCGATATCATGACATCTCATTGATATCCACGATAATTCCAGATAAAGTTTATTTCCGGAAACTTATTATCCAGTTATAGGACGAAGTTATATAATTTGAAACGGGTTAAGATTGTTTGTCTTTCAGAGGTATTTGATTACAGACAAAAAATACTTTCTACCATTTTTGTTTCTAGCGCTAAACACCTCGGTAAAACCATGATTCTTCAGCGATAATGTATAATAATGTCTGTAACTTTCTCGAAGAGGTGGTAAATTAATTTTCAGCTTTTTGTGGGATTTTCTCTCCACGTTTCTAAAAAATATATAAATATATAAAAATATATAAATATATCTGTAGTAAGGACAGATTTTGTGATCTGCCCCAAAATGCCAAATGCGCTTGGAATTAAACCTAAAAGAGAAATTCCCTATTTGTCAGTGACACCTTGTTTCTTGAAAAATGTGGAAGCCTGAATATATTTAATATTTAATAGGAATAAAACTTCTACTCCTAAAATTTCGAGTTACGAAACCAGATATGAATAATAAATTGTTAATGATAATAATAATAATAATCGACTTCGTCCAGTATCTCAATACCACACAATAGGCGAAGTTTATCTTAAGCTACTCTTACACTTAGCCTATTACGCATTGAAAGAAAAAAAAGAGCAACTGAGCTAATCAGAGGTGAACTAATTAGAGCTACGTTCAGAAAATGTGATCGTCAGAACGACATTTCTCACTATTAGATGTGAGAACCGTTTATGATTACAGTTTCCAACACATCTTGACTGCTGATTTTTGTGAAATTTCCTTGGGTCAATTAGCAGCTGAAGATGAACTTGTGAATCCGGAACATGTTTTCCCCACTTCTTAAAATTTTGCACCAAGGTTTTGGTTGACGATGGCCCGAGTCTTTCCATCAAGAAACCACATTTTGAGATATCATGGACTTCTGATATAGAGTTTATTTGGCAAGTTGAAAAGAAATCCTCCAATGGAGTTGTCCATAAAAATTCTTCTTACAGAACTAGATGGAAAATAGAAGATTGCATGACTAGCGTGGAAAGTTACAATTTTGCACGATAGGATATTCAGTAGAGCGTGTAGCGGCTAATGCGAAAATGTAACGAGTGCATGAAATACACTTTCCAACGAGTTATGTTCATTACTTTTCTTACGGCGATGAATATTTGAATCATTATTATTCTGAGTTTCAGCCATGTCCATTGTCATTCGTACACTCACTTGTGTTATAATCTAATCCCAAACACTAGGCCACAAAATTAGATAATAGTTCCAGATATATGGGAATGAAAATTCACAATGAACTCCCCATAATCATCAGTAACATAGATTCTTTCGTAAATTTAAGAAAGACAATAAATAAATAAATGCTGCTATAGTATAAAAGGATACCTCCATGGTAGCATGTATAGGAACCTCAATGTTTCCATTTGTAGCACCTGTATTTTGTATTGTGTTGTATTATGTTACATACTATTTCTATTCCTTTTATATTTTCTAGGCATAATTTTAAGATATTTCAATCTCGATACATCCTTCTTAGGATGAATGATTGACACGTCCTATACATTTTGTGATACCCCAAAGGTTATAATGAATATTTCTATTTCTACATTTTAAAACGTTTCAAAAATATCTGGAAACATGACATGTAGATTTTTCCGTCGAAGGCTTGAACTTTGCTATAAAGATGCCTTGTTAATGAGCGTATACTTGAATGAGTCATTCATCAACACCTGTCTTTTTTCATGAAATGGACATCACTGAAACAGGCTGGTATTACCCAGTGAATCACCTGTTTTCCGATTGAAGTTGTCCCGTATCCGCAAACATAGAAGAAAAATCTCAAGAAATAATGTTTTTCAGTACGCTTCCTGAACTTCCTGAGCTGGAGGCGAATAGGGTAATCATTGACGATTTCCACTCATTCTCCACCTGTACCAGTATCATGACTCACGTATGAATTTCCAATCAGCTGTTGCGGGGCCTAGGAAACGTTTCTTATCGCGTCAGAAAGCAGATACCTCTCAGTAATCCTATCAAATCGAACGATACAACAGACGGTAATAAATTCAGTTATAATCTCGGATGATTCTCGATCAAGAAGCAGTGGCTAGTAGGTCATTAATTAGGCCACTATACGAACCAGTGATCAGATTAAATCAATTAACATAATGTTAAACCTGTCTAGGAATGTTGGGTTGTACAGAAAATACAGGGATTCGAGTCATTCATCTTTGTTGCCGCTTATCTGCTTCACTGAAAATGAAGAATGCAGTATTTCCTTGTGAACTGATTGTTTCTTCGTATTCTCTTCCCGTTACCTTTATTCCTCGGAGGAATTCCGAGACAGGTACTGAATGAAAAAATTCTCAATTCGTCAATAAATACAATTTGTACTTTTAAATAATTAAGGTTATGATACATCTCGATCCTTCTGCATTATTTCATATCATCAGTTCTGACTGACACTCAAGTTATCGATGTATTATAACCAAAATATTTGAAAGAACTTCATTGTTTTCGACAACAGGTTGATTTGTGATTTTCAGAATGACATTATTCACAGCTTTGATTCGATGTTAGAAGCGAAACTAAAAAAGCAAAGGAAATATTTTCAGGCAAAATATTATTTCAACTATGAATGAATCAATATTGATGGTTCACAAAATATCAGTATTGGCTAGAATGACAGTTGTGTCAATGAATGTTATTTGTTTGTTTGTTTGTGTTTGTTTTTGTGTAAAAATATATCTCTGTAATATAGGGAATACCGTGGAAATGGACGGTACTGATTGGTCCTCCAAAGTGGATTTGCGTCCATAAAATCCATATTTATTCAAACATTGTTAATTTATGCCATCACAAATTAATGGGTTCTTATTTTTCGACTCAGTTCTCGCACTAGATTGATTTGGATCGGGTGACATTGACCATGTTTATCAGAATTTGCAATTTCGATTCACGTTTTGAATAAAACAAAAGGTTTGTTTGAGGTGCCACGTTGATCAAAGAATGTGGTACAGTGTGTCCATAAGATAGGGTAGACTGGTATCTATCCAGACGAAAAAATGAGAAACATGTTTGTATTTTGTGCAAAAAAAATAATCTCAGAAAATTGAAGCTCAAAGTTCAGTGCATACATGTACAGAGTTTTTCCGTATATTTTTGCACCCCACATACAGGGGTTATTTCGAAAGCTTTCAAACAACTTCATATTCTTTCTGAATCATCAGAATTTCTTGACAAAAATCAGGAATTATTTCGTCAAATGCAATATTTTTATATTATCTCATGTCTCATGATCATGATGAAATAAGACAGGTGCGCGCATTCCTATCCAATGCAAGGCTAGAAAATTGAACCAAATCGCTTTACCTGTATACTGTAAGAGTCACTAGTACTCCAGAAGAGGGCACTATTATTCGACTAAATTCAGGGTGGCAGAACTGAAAACAATGAGAACTGCAGGTCTACCAAACTTGCAATAAAACAAAATTGGAACATAAATAGACTTTTGTGTATCTAATTGTTGTATATTTGATGAAATCATGATGAAAAGATTAGTATGAGTGGAATCAAAACATTTTCAAGACACCATGAAATTTGAAACGCAATTTTTTGTATAATAATGGCGCCATCTTCAGGAAAACCCGCGACTCCTACATCACTTGGAGATAAAGCGGATTGGTTCAAACAAGAGCGCATCAGTGCATTCACTATTATCATTTCATTATGCTCATGACATTCCAAGATGTCAGTTTTGAAAATTGTCACCCCACTTCACTCGCATTTAGTGGAACGATATTTCAAAGTACGTTTTTGCTTTTCATTCGGCTTTTCTGACTCTCAATGTCGTTTCGTAGAGTCATTCATTTATTAATTCATCCTCTGTTGGGTAACCAAAGAAAAATCCGACATTAATTACGATGCAGCATCGAACTGATCGGAAATTCCAACACGTATAGCAATCAATGTCGCAAGTCATTATATCGCAGGTAATTTTCATACCCGATAATTAAAACTTTAATGATTTTCACGCTAACAATGAAATTAAGATTGAAAACCGGGTGCAGCAAAGCTTCTATAACGACCCATTTTTAATGGGAAGTGCATGAGATCATTGGTAGAAGAGTCCTATCCTGAGAGGAGCTGGAAAATAACCGTGATTATTTTTTTGCTTGTTGAATTGTGACATTGTTTATTTGTTATTCGAATCAATAACCTATACACAGCTTGAAGTGATGGTTCGAAATCATTTGGGATAACTTTGTGACGGTTCTTAAACAAAGTTCTTCCGTTCGGAAGGAAAGTATGGCTGAAATCAAATTGGAAGTTCTTATACTTTGATCTCCATTTTTTTAGTCATTCATCTGACAGCTCTACAGGAGAACATTCTACGAAAAATTATATATGACCAATATTTGGCAGAGAAAATTCGAAACATTTTAATCTCCAGTGGTCAGGCGACGTTTCATTCATTACCGTATCATGGTCATTCACAAACCAGATTTCCCTCATCAGAATAGTATATTATGCAACGAGCACAAAATGGCCATTCTGTTGAGAGTTGCATACAATACTTTTCCTATGACAACTCATCGTTCACGTTTAATACATGCATATATTGCAAAAACTTTGAATCTGATGATATTTCATCACCCCGAATTCGCTGCTAATGGGTTTTCTATCAGAATAAAAATATGAATTGAAGAAATTATCGATGTCATTTGCTGTAGAGATCTTTGACTTTATGGGTTTGTAGCCGTTAGACAATATCTGATTATATGATTCCACATTAGCGGTGATGTTACGTTAAACCCAATTTGCGTTGCATAAAACTCTCGTATGTTATGATTATCGTTCCATTAACTAACGACGAAAAATGCGTGGCAACAGCGATAATTTGCCTGCTTCTAACGTTCCGTGCATTGTATATGATGATGCTTTGCGCATTTATAGGTTAGGTTTAATTATTTGATTTAACGAAGCAGTTTCACAGATCTGTGGCAGTATGGATATTGATATGGATAGCTTGAAGAAAAAACGGGGGGCAAACTATACGGAATCAGAAAAAACAACACTGCTGGAGATTGCTAAAAAGTACGTATAGTTTACCATAATATCTAAAATTTGGTACCTATCTTTCGATTGGAACTCATATATCAAATTCATTCCTTCACAGATATAAAAATATAATAGAATGCAAACAGTCCGATACCATATCTTGGAAAAAAAACGGGATACATAATCAGTCATCGAGCACTGATTGAGTTAATGCCAGGATTAAGGCGATTTGATGTGACTTCTAAAGTTGATTCGCCTTTGTGCAACTGCTTTTTTACCTAATCGGGCATTTTGATAAGTTAATTAGGTGATCAAGTTAACATACCATCAAGTATATGATGAATGTTAATGCAACCGAATTCCATAAATAACGTTACGTCAAATATTTAATGTGACGTTAAATACTTGATGAACCTTTATGCAACCGGCCCTAACAGTCGTTCTCAGCATTGTGAAGTGGAACTTTTGAATTTTTTGGCTGAGTCGCCAAAATAAGCCATCAAATCGTAGTCGGAAAACGATTTTGTCTTTTGATCTACCTTCCATTCCGAAAGGAGGTTATAATATTATAATAAATTCAGTGTGTTAACTACGCTGCTTCTATTATGTTCGGAGGTGTCAGATCTAAGTCAATATCAGTTTCCATTTTAATTAATAGTTTTTATAGAAAATAACCATCAAATCACTCGTTACCTACTGAAACTTTGACAGACACGATCTGCTGCCATTTCATCAATTTGTCGCTGGACGTCATAATTTGACAAGCCGTAGTCGTCGTGATTTTAGAGTGAACCTAGAACTAACACAAAATATTCCATCCCGCATTCGTTGCCCAGCAACCGATGCAAAAATGAAATTCTGTACTTGTTTATGATTGAAGTAATGGTTATAAAATGAACATTTATCATAGAAAAATTTATTCATACACTAGCAACTAAATATGATGTCACTTGGAGCATCAATTCTTCTGTATGAATGTATTGACCCCCAAAACAAGAACATCGACTGAATAATATCCATATTATTCAAGTTGTAGGTAGGTACAAAACTCAGGCAATACATAAAACATCTTTCTACCCGTCATTAAATATTTCCGTCACAAGTGCGGACTTATCATAAATGTGTGCATTTTGCCAGGTGGATACCCATGTTCGGTAACAGTCATCTGTCTTGCCGAAACGTCATGAAATATGAACACAAGCATGTCATGTTACTTGTCAGAAGGCATTACCCGTATACAACCGCAGATTTTTCTGCCGGAAAAGGTGCTTCATCGTGTGACGTAGGAGGTTATCAGTTCAACATGAGAAAATATTTATATATCGTTCGGGAATTTCCTCTAATAACCTTGTAACATTGGATTCGTGAACGTGATGACGTTTTATATACATTCGAGACCGTCGAGTTTGTAACTTGTACGTCATCAATTCTGAACCTCTCATTCAATTTTGTAAAGTTACATTCGTGATCTTCTCGTTTTAGCGTTATATTTGTACCCGTCCAGTTTGAAATATGTAACCTCGTCACGTTTCCAAATCTGTAACATTGAATTCGTGATTCGTAACTTGATAACGTTAGTTTCGTCAAATCGTCGCTATGTTTTTTTTTTATCTGTGGACAAAACGAAAGGGAAACCTATAATGTTCGAGGAACATCGTGTTAGCCAGCGGTGGAATTTCGGGAGGGAAGGAAGGTGTTGGAATTTTTCTTGAAAGTTTGGAGGTTGTAAGCATCAGGAAAGACTTCACTAGGCAAAGAATTCCATAACTTTGCCGTTCTATTGATGAATGAAGCTTGGTATAGCGATGTTCGATAGGTCTCGAGCCTGACAGTGTAGGGGTGACCAGCTTGAGCTCGTCTGGTTTGTCTACTAGGAATCGCGAGTGGTGGCATAATAGATGATATTTCCGTTGAGCACCGACCGTGAAAGTACCTATAAAAAAGGCATAGATCGCCGACCTTTCTACGATGATCTAGAGAGGTCAATGATTTGGTGAGTGTTATATCATCGACTAGGCGAATAGCTCTCTTCTGAATTGAATCTAAGAGCTTTAGCGTTTGTTTGGGGGCTGACCTCCAAACATGTGAACAGTACTCCAGGACAGGTCGAATTTGTGCTCTGCAGATCATAAGCAGTTGCTGGGATGTGGAGTATCTCTTCGCACGGAATAGAAAACCAAGTTTTTGTGAAGCAGTTTTCGCAATGGACCTCACATGATCGTCCCATGAGATAGCACTGTTGGTGGTGACACCCAGCATGGATATTGACGACCTCATAGGAACAGTGGTACCCGACATCATCAAATTGGGCATTGTGTGATCAGCCTTCTAGGTGAACATACAAGCTCGAGTTTTAGTTGCATTGAACTGTACTAGATTCTCAGATCCCCATTTCAGAATTCATGTCAGATCCTCATTTAAAGCATCAACCTGTCTTCGCCTTGCACCTCTGGCCTCGTTGGATGAAGGGGCTCTAGAGGAAAAGGCGGAATGAAGTGTACTATCATCCGCAAAGCTATGAACTGGGCTGGAGGTCACATTCAACAAATCATTGATGTGGGGTAAGATCAAAGTGGGTGCCAAGATAGAGCCTTGTGGAACACCAGCAATGATCGTCATTGTTTCAGACGAGACCCCGTCTACCACCACGTAGAGTGATCTATCTGCAAGAAAACTCGATAGTGAAAGACACAGTTGGGGCGGCAAACCATATGACGGAAGTTTCGCTAGAAGGCCTTGGTGCCAAACTCGGTCAAATGCTTTGGAGATATCCAAGGCTTCATATCAGTGACAATCACTTTTCTCACTTTATCATTACTTTTGTGCTGCCATGTGTATCGAATAGACGTCAAAACGATGCATATTGGTGAATGTCATTGTTAAGTGAGTTATAATTCTCATAATTATGTAAATAACATTTCTTCATTCGAAACTTCGGATTTAGGAGTTCAACTTCTGGTTTTTGAAATACATTATCATCTAGATCGATCGTATTAATCCTTAGGTTTGGAAAAAGAGTATTCAGAGTATTTGGGTATAACTTCCCTAGAAGGATCAATCTCAACTCCCATCACATATCATTTGAATCCAAAGAAAATCAACATCTCCACCGCCGCCGCATCCTTCGATAAATACACCAGGATGAATCTGCAAAACTTCGGAGGATTCTCAAAAAACCGTGCCAGCTCCCAATTAAAAAAGCATATTTCATGAAGAAAATAATTACGCTTTTATAATTATCTTCTTTAATTATCGGACTAAAATATCTACTTCATGCTAGACGTTTTTCTTTTGTTTGGTTAAGAAGTTAACACCGTTCCGAACGCAGTAGCGTACTACAGAATTTTGATTCCGACAGAAAAGTCACTTTGAAATTTCGAACCATTGAGATTACTTTGGTGTTTTTTTTTTTCTATTAGAATTCATTAATCATAGATATTATAGGAGAACTGAGGCAGGATTTGCACTCCACACATATCGAGAAATCACAATTCCACTACTGAATAAACCTTTTGGAAAATGGGGATGATTTCATAGAGGTATTAAATGTATGCGTCTAGCTGATTTGTATTATTCAATATGAAACCGTAATGCTTCACAGGATTCCTTTTATCCAATCATTGATTTATTTACGACTGTTGGATGCACTATAGATGATCTGAAAAATGAAAAATCGAAGTGACTAGAATGGTTATTGTGAAAAGACACTCGGTCTGTCATCTTCATTGTCATTTTCATTGTCATTCCTAACCCATATTGGATACTTCGTTATGGTGCTTCTCCAAATGCTTTTCATCTATGGATGCGATTCACCTTCAAGTGACTCCAAGAGGATTGTTCTATATCATAAGTTCTAGAGAAGAATTTGAATAAATGCTAGAAATGAAATAGATGGTAGAAGAATTATATTCTGTACATTGAAGAAATGGACAAAAACATACACGGTTTTTCCGTATATATACTTTCGAATATGGCAAATTCTAAATATTCCATTAAGTTCATATTTTCCTATCAACAGTTCACTGTTGATATCATAAATTTCAGAAAATCAGTGTAACAAACAGGCTGTTCATCTATCTAGAGTTTTCTGTCACTTTCTTGTGTCAGTTTTATTAGGATGCTTTTTCATCAGTATTATATAGTCATCCTTGGACTAGACAATATATACAATTCATACCGAAAACCGCAGTTGAATGAATTGATCGCTTCCAAATATACAGGGAATAGAAAAGAGCGAATTCTTATTGGTCCAGAGTATTAAAAACTCTGAGACATTTCACGCCATTTGAAATTCTCAATAATAAGGGGTTGTGAACATGTATGGGGTTAAGAGAATTTCATACTGTTCAGTTCATTTTGGAATCGTATATCGAGAATTCTTTTATTCGAATAATTTCAATTTCTTGCGTAAATGACATGAATACGACACTGTCCAAACGATGCATTCCCGAACGATCGTCAGAAAAAGCGGGTCGGATTTCACACAAAGGACAATGCAGCAAAAACCAGCAATGTCAGCAATATATCAAACCAATTAATACCTGATTATTTATTGTTATTAAGAAAGCTGCCGAACTATGCTGCAAAGTTGCATGCGAGATCATTGTATCGAGTAACAACGTCGCGACAAAAGACTTTTTAACAAACTCCAGAGATATTTGTCGATATTTCCTTTGAGCAATCCATCATAAAGGTATCCGTGTGCGACTTCACAGTAATGCCTTGTTTTTTTGATGGCGTTTAGAAAGTCCATAATGCCCAGTTTGGTGTCGAACCATCCACAAAGCACGTTCGATTAACGTTCAGTTCTCGACAATCCTCAAGAAAACTCCACGAAATACGTCAAGTTTCAGTATATGATGGAGTGATTTCTCAATATGAAACTTGTAGTTATTACACTAGATTAATTTTTAATCCTATTGAGGATAAGGCTATATTCAAGTATAGTACCAAAATAATGGATATCAATACCGAGGTAGCAGAAGGAAGATCAGAAGAGTTTTGAGAGAGGAATCAAAGGGTCCACAGTCAATCTCTCTTCATGGGATAACGCAAATTTCAACCATTATGTCTCAGGACACTATTCAGTAATAATAAAAAAAAACTTTCAGAATTAACATGTATACCATTAGAATGATTCGATGAAACTTGAAATTCATTTAAAAAAATGCTACTCGAATAATTATGACATGAGTATTTTTTTCCATATGACATCAGAATCTCAATGAAACTTCGTGTCATTTTTTTTAGTGTCTACTCGTTTTCTCCAGAAGGGCGAATATAATCTGTGTTCGGCAAAAGTATGACCTCCGGTAAAACGTGGGAATGAAACTCATTTTTTAATCGCTCAGTCCTTTTCATAGCAGCCTCCATAATTGCTCAGGCACCAACTTGTTATTAAACTGAATTTTTCGTAATTTTTTTAATTCCTAATTACGTTATCCATCTTTTGCACGCTGGCTGAGGAGGTGTAATTACCTCGGCTTTTGATTAATTAATTAGAAGGCTCTTTCGGATGCATTGCCCAGAATGTATCAAGATAAGTACGCGGATAGTTTATTTTCGATTTTTATTATTGAGAAGGACTGGAATAGAAATCAAGTGAACTTGTTGAGTCCGTTTCAACGTTCTTGGCATGTGCATCATCACCACCGTACGAGGCGAGGTCAAAATTGAGTCCATCTAGCCAGAAAACAAAGAATGGTCTCAGGTGATACCACTAGAGATCATTATTATATCTAGGAATTTTCTAGAACTAAAATTATCCCAAGATGAGTCATGAGAGGGAAGAAATTTCCAGATATGATTATTCTCGAGTGGTATTCGGTAAGAAAATCAATGTGTGTCGTAGGAATACACAGTTCTATTGAAATTCCATTGGTTCATAGGGTGGTATGAACAAATTTCTCGAAACATCTCACTCGACGTTTTGAAAAATATAATAAGAAATTCACGTGCATATCAGATACTCAAAAGATGAGGGTCACCTGAATCTCCTGTAGAACGTGAGCTAATTTATTTATTATTTTCGTTCACATGTTTTGATAATCCACAGTTGCAAATGCCAAAGGTTTGGGAAAAATCTAGAATAATTCGTAGGCAAAAGTATAATTTTGAGTTTCCGATGCCGCTATGTCTTGTCATTTTCGATTGACTTTTAATCGTGGCTCACTTTGTTTCAGTGCAAATCATTAATATACGTTTCTCAAAATATTTGAAAGCTTATGTTTCTAAAACGTATGGATGAAATGAACCTCAAAAGAATCAAAAGGAATAGTACTTTTCAGTTCAGATGAGGAATAATAGACAGGTCGTTCTATTGACAAATAATGACAACATGTCAAAATATGACATTTGACAGATCAATTTTGGATTCTTGACAGGATGGTTCAGAGGAAAATATAAAACTTCTTCATCCATAATTTTTTCGAAATTACCACTGTAGGTGGGGTTCAGAAATATACGGCAAAACCCTGTACAGGGTGCGTTTCTTGATATGAAAGTTGGATGAAATATCTAGAAATTTAATTTGAAGATATTATTCGCTATTCTGGTATACTTCTTCTACTCAGAAATTGACAACAACTTTCGTTTTTCAAATGGAATACTATGTAGGTGAATTTTTAGACATGTCGATGGAGTACATTCAAATGGAAAATGATCGAGTTATTGACTAGCAAAGTTGACTCAAATACAGCTCCATGGATCTTCTTTTATCATTTTTTTATCGCATAGTGTATGTAGGTTGAACAAAATAAGCAATATCTCGACATCTTCCTGGAGCATAAACAATATTTTGACATTAAATCCATAAAGCAATATTCACCTTCGATCTTCAAAGAGTCGATCTTCTCATCCCAAATATGCAATTTGTTGATATCAATGGAGCCAAAAAAAATCTCTATCGACTTGTCAATATAGTGTTACATTTGATGTCCATTTCTGTAAAATGAAAGACCCTGCATACCAAAAATATCTTTGAAAAAATCCAATAGGACATTTTATCCAACTTTTATGTTCACCATTTTCTTCATATCTCGGAAAACAAAAAAGGTGCTGTTCAATTCCGTGAGGCGCGCCGGTGCACTGAAGATGTCATGAACTTCGAAACGTCGCCAGAGAAGATTCCTCGGCCTACTAATTAAACGCGACTGGACGGCCTCTCGATTTCAATCGCCCAAAGTATGATTTAATGAGGATCCGTCTCGTTTTTAATCACGGCCGAACATAAATATCCATCGCTCGGTGTGTAAAAAACGACACCGCGAGGACGTGTCGATCTCCGCCCCCCTGTCTGCGCCCTGCTGACCAGCTTATTTCTCATCTCGACCGGCCCACCACCAGCTCGAAAGCATCAGGTAGAATAAATATTGGGAGATCGGCTCTCCCGAAGCGACCAGAAATGACGAATGATCACCTCAGAGTGACGTATCGCCTATCGATTATACAGGGTGAGTCAAAAATGTGTACCGAGCTTTCTGGGGGTGATAGACCATTGAAAAATAAGTGTAGTTTGATGATTAAACTCATGGCCCAAAATGCATATTAAGGGAGATATATCCTTCCAAAGTTGATAAAATTGAAATAATTTCTCCGCATAACTTCTGAACGATGAAAGCCACCCGATTGAAATTTTGTGCATGAATGTATGTTGTCAAAATACATTTTTTTGTCACACTTCCACATTTCTGATATTGTTATAAAGGGTGAGTCATGATTTTTTGTAGAGAACTTTTTTCCCTGTATTATTTTCGGTGAAAAAAACAGGAGCATTTGATGGAGCGAAGAAAATTACATGAAAAAGGTACTCTTATTCAAATACAAAAAATTGAGCCGTTCGTGAGATATTTGAGTTTTTGTGGTTACATGATATCAGCAGATTGATTTTATTCATCGCGAGATTCATCGGTAACAATATTTTAGCAGGCCATGATGAATAATTTTGTTCTCAATTTTGACGTTCATGTCATCAACATTCGAGTCAGCATTGTTGTAGTCGATTCGTTCGTGTGGTTTTTCTGTGTCATTTATCACTGCGATTATCAACTGAGATTTTAAGAAATATGGCAGGTTATTCGTTCTCTGAACAAACTGATATGCTTCTAATGCTTGGCGAGTGCTTCGGAAATGCAAATGCTGCTGAAATATCGTTATTCCGATGAATCTCGCAATGAATAAAATCAATCTGCTGATATCATGTAACTACAAAAACTCAAATATCCCACGAACGGCTCAATTTTTTGTATTTGAATAAGAGTACCTTTTTCATGTGATTTTCCTGGCTCCATCGAATGCTCCTGTTTTTTCACCGAAAATAATACAGGGAAAAAAGTTTTCTACAAAAAATCATGACTCACCTTCTGAAAACACCCTTTATAACAATATCAGAAATGTGTAAGTGTAAGGAAAAAATGTATTTTGACAACATACATTCATGCACAAAATTTCAATCAGGTGGCTTTCATCGTTCAGAAGTTATGCGGAGAAATTATTTCAATTTTATCAACTTTGGAAGGATATATCTCCCTTAATATGCATTTTCGGCCATGAGTTTAATCATCAAACTACACTTATTTTTCAATGTTCTATCACCCCCAGAAAGCTCGGTACACATTTTTGAGTCACCCTGTATATCGGCTCGAAGACGTCTGAGCACCAATCTGTGAAGTCACTCTAACGTCGTCTAATCAGAAAGCAACAATTTGAAGAAAATATGATCTACGAGAAAAAAAGCCAGTCCAGCACATGGTACGAACTTGCGACTCTTAGCATCGTAAACGAAAACGCTAGGAACTGTTTAAGTGATTGATTTGATCAGAATGACCAGCTAGGGTTTTAAAACCTATTGTCTTGACTTCCAAAGCTCATTGTCTTGGCTTATTGTCTGGTTTATTGTGTTCATAGTAATGCTGTTGGCTTAGGTTGACAGGTTTCCTACCAGTTTTCTCCATGGAAACACCTCCTGTGAGCTGCAGTCTCACAGAAAATCTAGTTCAGTTCAATGCAACAAAAACTCGAGCTTGTATGTTCACCAAGAAGGCTGATCACACAATGCCCAATTTGATGATGTCGGGTACCACTGTTCCTATGAGGTCGTCAATATCCATGCTGGGTGTCACCACCAACAGTGCTCTCTCATGGGACGATCATGTGAGGTCCATTACGAAAACTGCTTCACAAAAACTTGGTTTTCTGTTCCGTGCGAAGAGATACTTCAAATCCCAGCAACTGCGTATGATCTACAAACCACAAATTCGAACTGACCTGGAGTACTTTTCACATATTTGGAGCTCAGCCCCCAAACATTCGCTAAAGCTCTTAGATTCAATTTAGAAGAGAGCTATTCGCCTTTTCGATGATACAACAGTCATCAAATCATTGACTTCTCTAGAACATCGTAGAAAGGTCGACGATCCCTGCCTTTTTTATAGATACTTCCACGGTCGGTGCTCAACGGGAATATCATCTAGTATGCCACCACGTGCGATTTCTAGTAGACAAACCAGACGAGCTCAGGCTGGTCACCCCTACACTGTCAGGTTCTAGACCTGTCGAACATCGCTATACCATGCAAGCATCATTCATCAATAGAACGGCAAAGTTGTGGAATTCTTTGCCTAGTGAAGTCTTTCCTCTTACAACCTCCAAACTTTCAAAAAAAATTCCCACACCTTCCTTCTCTCCCATGAGAGGTTCATCCTCTCCATTATATAGCCTACGAATGAGTTCTTCCGTGTATATGCACATCGGATAAATGTGTATCCTCGTGTGGTAGTGACCCAAACTCAAATTGATTTCCGCGGTGATTATTTCACTGTGTCTTCCTTCTGGAATGTTGTTCCGATGATTTTGGAATTTCCTTGTACCCACTTAGTCATACAGCGTGGTACCAAGGTCTTTGGAATCCAGAAAACAAATGCTCTGGCCCTTACTAACTAGCTAACTTCGTTCTCTATCTCTCTCTTGCCAAGGTATCTGCGGCCTCGTTCCATCTGATTTATTTTTGCCCTGAGACCCATTGAGGTGTTACCTCCACCGTCCGGTCTTGTCTTGGTCAGTAACATGTACCTCTCATTGAGATATCGTTGCATAATATCTCAATGATACAGAAACACTGTACCTTCGTGCTTCTCCTTATATTCCGGCGCCAATGCCTTCATCGGTTTTGGAACCATATCAGTGTACCACACGAGGGATCCTTCCTGACCTCCAGTTCCCAGTACAGAAGATGTGATACTGAGTATACTTATCAAAGGGCAGGATTCATTTTCAGTCCATATTCGAGACATCGACTGCACTTGATCGTTCATATTGTGATCAAGCTATTTATACTGGTTTGTCTTTAAACACTTCTCTTTCCACTACGCTAGCAATTACCTCATAAATGAGTCACACAAATACATGTGCAACATAGAATCATAACAGAATTATTCGAGTAGTATCTTCTAGTGATCTGGCACCCAAGGGTAGAAACAGGCAAAATTAAAATAATAATGATGAAAATAATAATAATAATAATAATAATAAATATAATTTATTGTCCAATGATGAAAATCTTGTTGACAAAGCTTCAAATACATTCATTTTCAAGCTTTTTGTGGCATTATCTCTCATCGTTTCTGAAAAATATTGTAGAAGTTATCAAAAATTATTCCAATATATTTCTAGTAAGGACAGATTATGTGATCTGCCCCAAAATGTCACTGCGCTTGGAACCTTCTGATATCTAAAAGAAAAATTCTCTATTTGTCAGTGACACCTTGTTTTTTGAAAAATTTAGAAATATAAATATACTTAATAAGAATAAAAAATTTCAACTTATCTCAGTGGACGTTTCGGGTACGAATCTCCCGTTTTCAACACGATTAGAACACTTTTCTTCGCCAAATTTTTCAATGTTCAGTTGGTTTCGACACTGAAAAGTAAAAATTCGGCAGACGGAGGAATTCTGGCTCTTTATTATTTGATATGGAATTTTCCATTTTCATATTCAGTTTTCAGAAGTGGGTGCCAAGTTCTATCTATATCAACTGAACAAGAAGCAATATTATTGTCTCCGTTCAGGAAAATGCAAGCAGACTCTTTGATTTTCCGTTTTTGGTTCTTGTCTTCTTTTCCTATGATCTTAATGTTACTCCAATCGGCCAAATGTTGTCCATTTTCAGTAAGGATATGTTCAGCTAATTTGGATTTGTCAGTATGAATGAAATATATGTAATATTGGACGGAATACATAGAAAGGGCGTTCGTATAATAAAGTAAGTAACAATCAAACAATCATTATACTGTCAGATCATCGTCAAAAAATTCTTGTAAAATATAACATCGTATAATAAAGTAAGTAACAATCAAACAATCATTATACTGTCAGATCATCGTCAAAAAATTCTTGTAAAATATAACATATACATATACAGCATGTTTTATTTATGCATGAAGGAATCTTTGATCAAAGAAGACAAAGTTAGTCGTGTGGAATAATGGGAAGAGTCGACTTCTAACTTCAGAGAAAGTTTTCTTACAAGACAAACTGTTCCAGAATGGAGAGAGCTAACTATAAATAGTTGCATGCCCGAATCACGTGGTCAATTATATTTACAATTCTCAGTGTTTTGAATTATTGAATTATTCCGAAAAAGTCCATCAGCTCATCACAGCGAACTTGTGAAAGTGAAAGATCCACAGATGTCGCCATTACGTAATAACTACACCAGTTGAGGACTAGTTGAATTGTTAGAATATCAGATCGAATGCCAATCACAGCCTGGTTCTGGATGCGAATCAAATAATGTTCATTATTAAAAAAAAAACAATGATTTTGATTACAGTATCCTCATGTATCTTTCGTCAACAGGTGGTTGCAACACGCATATCTACGTTACAACAACGGTTCTCGTGATTGAATATCTTTTGTGATGCTAAATATTCATATTTCATTTTGATTAGGATTCTGTGAGGGTATGCAAATGAATCTCGTTCTAAGATGCCGTGACATGAACATTATTAACGAGGACTTGACAGCTGAATGGGATCTCAGTTTTTGTTTCTGAATGACCCGAACTAGACTAGAGACAAATGACCGACCTCGAAATGACACGAATTAATTTTGGAGTCATTCATTATGGCTTTATGTTTTCGAATCGATGCCTTATGACTCTTCCATGAGAATAAATTAGGAAGTAGTCTGTATAAAGTCTGTTAACATCGACAACTATTCGTCGTCCACCGATTCTCAGAATTTTATGCTGCTGACCATTAAAATTATACCTCCTTGTATATTTCATTATGAAAAGCCATTTGTGTGCTCGCATTGACCTGGCGAGAACTCACGTGCCCCCATAACGACTTCTATTTCGCCGATCAAATAATTTTCTCGGAATAATCAACGATTTAATTTAAATATTGATTAACAATCGTCACATGTGGCTGATAATAAAGTAAGAACGTTCTTTCGAGACCAATAAAAATCCGTATTTTATTACCGAAATGAGAGGAATCTTAATAAGTGTGAGTTATTTTCAACAGCGTGATGTTGTTTATTTAAAAAAGCTAAACCAATTCGCAGAGTGTTATTCTCGATGTTTATTGGGACCATAACGAAGGTTAATTGGTTGTATATCGTATTTTACATTTGATTTTTTCGCTAGCTCATTGCGGGGTGAACGTTAGCTGACCTTGGCGATAAATAATCAGAAATTTTTTGGAGGGGCTCTCATGATCTCAAAAAAAAACTTTATGAGAAGGAATTGTCTATGTTTTGATGTGGATGAATTTATTTCAACCTCTGAACCAACTTTCTTCTTCGAAAAAAGAATCAACAATTACTGTTATTATACGATCCAAAAGCAAAAGCTCAGACGTCTTGTGTCATCTTTCTAAGTTTTCGAGTGGAATCCTGTTCCTGGTACAATCTACTGACGATAAAATGATGTAAATTTCAAATCATCAACTAATGACCTGTAATTTTTGATATTGAAAAAGCTCCATTGGAAAAGTTTGTCGATATCTTGTGGTGGATGGATCTATTTCACTCAACTTGTGTCACTCAACTTGTGAAGTTTTTTTCAACTTCTGTCGTGAACCACAATCTTGAAAATGATAGAAACTTCAAGTCATTTTGAATCTTAATCTGTGTTTGTATTCATTGTTGCTGTTTCATCTATTACTTAGTGTCCCATCGAGAATACAAATTCATTAATGATGATATTTGTTATAAGGAAGACTCTTAACTTGTTGAGATGTTTCATGAATCTATACTCATTCTGCTGAAATTCTGCTGTAGCCTATTTCTTGGTAAGGTTGTTGATACCTTGGAAGTTTCTGGGTTGAAATTTCCGAACAGATATTAGAACCGTCGCTTTCAGTACGTCTTCCTGAAACCGTCATCGTTCTCAACAAAAAGAAGCTGCACATTCGTTGATGTATGTTGAATAGAATGTTCTCTCATTGTCTTCTACTGATTCTAATAGTCTGTTTCTAATAGTATCTTCAGAATGCCAGGCTAGCATGAACAAAATTTTATACAAAACATCTGAATCATATGGTGCAGCTTGTTAGTTGCTTGGAAATTGTTAAATTGTAGCATATTGTGTCCAACAGAATTTCGAACCAAGTGTTCAAAACGTGTAAGGTCTCCTCCTTGATGACACGATGACTGCAGCTCCATATATTCGAATGAAACCGTATGTTTTCTATTCTCTGCGGTCGCTTTCATGAACTGTATTCGACGTTCTCGATGGTATCTCAAAAGTACGAGGGTAGGTCAAACCAAATTTCATTCAAAAAGTATTTTTTTTTCTCATATTAGTTGCGTGGGAATTTTAGAAATGAATAGGAAAGGGTTTGATATAAGTCGACAATCCGGGACGTTCTGTTGCATTTTGACTGACAGAAGGCAATTATTTCTGTGACAAATTGTGTGCCTGTTTTTTTTCCTTCATGGTTCATGATGAGGTAGATTAATCTGTTATCATGTCCTATAGCTCATTCAGTTCCATCAGACAATTCCAAATACTTCGCGAATTGATTTGAGAGAAAATCAACGCTTTAATAGCTGCTGGACTGTGTGACAGAACCCGCTCAGGTTTTTGTATTAGCTGTCAAAATTAAACTGGATACACCTCTGCATAAATTGTATTCCCGCTTGAAATATACTGTTTAAGATACTAGATGAGTATTTACTGAAAGGACCAAATACTCTTGGCGTTCATGGAATGCCATGTTGCCGTGTTTGATCCCAATACCGGAGCTCCATTTTTTCTTGTTGCTCATTTCTATGCGTGGCACTGAATTTCATCAGAATTCTGTTATTCGGGAGATTATCAACCTGTGTGCTAGCAAATGAGGTTCTTCAAGCATTATATATGATACTTTCAAAGTCAAGACTCTCATCAGTTTGAGAAAAACAAAGGAAACCCCTTGCATTATTCATCAGTTGTTCTAAATGTATGATTATTAATTCTGGCCACAGATCAAGTCGAAAATGAACCTTAAATCCACAGAGGTAGCGTGCTTATCGCGTATTACGGTTGAAAATTCAGAGGACGATTTACGTTATACCGTTTTATTTAACATGAAATTATGTCATTTGAATGATCAGTTCGAGCCCGACTAATCACCGTGAATTAACGAACGACACAGTATGAGAGACGCAAACAGTAGCAGTTGATTTTTACAAATGGCCACGTTCAATGCCATGCAAATGACTTCCATGTATAAACATGTGTGAGTAATCATGAATAATTGATGAAGAGGGAATTTAATGAGCTGGATTGTTTTTTTTTTTTTTCGAAGCGACGTATGGCCTTTTGGATATGATATGGAATTGTGGACATTTTGATTATTCATCCCTTGGTAGTCACTTTTTCATTTCCAGCAAATAAAGTGTTTTTTCAAATCTGTCATTTGGAATTATGACACAATGACCTGCGAGACCTACGCATGTATATATATGAATGAAGAGATAGTACGTCAGTATAGGAATCATTGCCACTGATCGACCCAGCACAGAATAGAGAGCCGTTTCCGAATTGGCATACAGAATTCCCATACAAAATTAGCGATTTCGATTTTTCAAATTTCAAGGCTGTTCGTTTGGATTTTTTCGTTTGCTCCTTCTTTACTGAACCACCCCTGTATTGAGGCCAACAAATCAAGAAAAAATCCTAATCGATCCAGCCATTTCCTATTCTTTGCCACATTAACGCACGGCAATTGATTTACAAATATTCAGATTGAGTTCCTAATGAGTTTCTCGTTGTTTATCGACTTTTCTTCAGAAATAATCAAAAATTCTTTTATCCGATAACAATGACAAAACATCAGATACGTATTGGTTCATACCACTTCCAAAACGTAAAGAAACGAAAAACACCCTTCAGAATAAACTGCCTAATAGACGTATTTTCATCTTTTGGCTTCCACTTCTGAATATTGTGATTTTCTATTTTTATTAAGATTGTGATCCTGCAGGACGTTTTCACTCCATATCACACAGGGCTGATAAATATATTGTGATGAAAAAATTGTACCTATTTGTTACTTTATAAAATTGATCTGATGGAGAAACAATGGAAGCGAGGGAAAACGCTTCTCCAAATGGTTTTGTGCGGTGTTATTTCAAGCACTTCCAGATTGAACACAACACCAGACGGTGTTGAGCATAAAAATTCAATCAACACCTTTCAGTGGATAGTATGTGCACTACGATATATAGTGTGAAGGTTTACACCGGACAAATATCATACCGTGTATTACCGGATATGTTCTCTTTGAGAGACCTTCCTTTCAGTTAACGCAACAAAAAATATGTTTGAAATAACTTATTTATTGTGAACACGGCAACCAATCTCGACAATAGACTTGTTTTTAATCAGTGAAAGAAAAGATCGAGATACACTCCCACAAAAACCAATTTCAATTATTCTGTCTAATTGTGATCGAATTCAAGTATAACGGCATCGGGCTATTCATCTCTTACGAGGCGATGATTTTCATTATTTTAATCGCCATCCTGACGTTTCCATCCAAAAAATCCTATGATTACTAGGCATTGAAAGCAATTAGCTACCGTACGGGCATTTTTAGGCGTATGCGGCATGTCTAATTCGAGTTTTGTGTTATTACTTTATTAGAAAAAAAAAACATCATTCATCGAGATAATGTGTTCATTGCTCCGAACTCAAAGGAATGCTTTGAAAGTAATGATGCGAATAAGAAGAATAGGCGTTTTAATAAGACTGCTTGCTAGTCCAGGCGATCGATGAGAAATTTCATACCTTCTTTTCATGAAGTTCGATAGTTATTCATTTTTTCGAACACAATCATACAAAAGCATACAAAAATTCATCTTGAGAACTTCAATCTCTGTATACATTCATTATTATACAGGGTTGGGATAAAATATGGAACCAAGTAAATATCTTTCGAACATAAAGAATGATATTCATGAAGATTCCCAGGTGAGTGCAATGGAAGAAAATCCATCTGATGTACAACTTTTTCGATTTAAATGGGACACCCTATATATTTTTACAGATTTCGAAAGAGCTTATTATTCTGAATTCATACATACTAAGTTAAGTGTAAAAAGAATTGTAAGAACGAGGAATGTAGCACTTTAATCAACCTCCTCTGAGTTTTTTGCATCAGAGCAAAAAACTATTGAGTTTAACTAATCGATGTTGTTTGTATGCATAGTAATAAATGAACGAGTACTCTTTCGGTCTCCAAGTGTCAAATTCTAATCGACAGAAATACATTTTACAACCACCATGACCGATCATCATTGGAATTGCAATACGCTCTTTTTCACTTAATTGAACCATTCTAAATTGTACAATTTGTGAATTGTACGTTTATTTATTACTATGCATACAAACAACATCAATCTGTTAATCTAAATAGTTTTTTCTCTGATGCAAAAAAGTCAAAGGAGGTTGATTAAAGTGCTATATTCCTCGTTTTCACAATTTTATTTACATTAAACTCAGTATGTGTGAATTCAGAATAACAGCTCTTTCAAAATCTGTAAAAATATATAGGGTCTCTCATTTGAATTGAAGAAGTTGATGTATATAAATAAGTATATTATTAACAAAAAAACGTACATAAGATGCATTTTGTTCCATTGCACTGACCTGCAAATTTTCATGAATATCTTTCTGTTCGTTTAGAAGGTTGGTTCCATACTTTATCCCAAACCTGTATATTCAACTCTTATTGGACCTTGTAACAGAAAAAATATTGAAGGCAGAGCTAGGATATTATAGAGTCTCAAACCCTGTCTGAAATAGTCCTGTTGAAAAAGCTCCATTCAATATCTTTACCCGTACAGTTTTCGTTCCCATTTTTGTGATTCAACTCATCTATCCACATGGAATTACAATCTTTCATGTCTGTGGATATCTATAAGTGTTCAATAATATTTTGAATAATTCTCGATGTGTGATTAATGAGGAATATGCGTGTTGGATTCTTATTTTGTCGATGCTAATGTCGTTAGAGTGGCCGTGATAGTTTGTTTTCCAGGAAGCAGTGAAAATTGTTGACGATTGTAATTGTTGTACCAACATTTTCATGTGGTTCGTTATTGTTTTCGTGGTAGTCGATCAATCATCCATGTTGAACTGTAACATCAAAATATTTTCGTAGATTTCCGTGTTCTAAGTTGATATTTCTTCTTATTCCTAGTCCAAAGACACAATTTCACAGTATCACAATTTACTTGATTCGATATATTCGAGGTTTTGACGAAACTCAATATGTCATTGAATTGTTGAATACAAAGAATTTTTGCTTCCCGAGTTTGAAACTATATATATGTATCATCCCGACTTCCTAATGAATTTCTGAATTAATTTGAGATTCGTTGTTCCATTACGAAATATGAGTTTTTGAATTCATAGTCTAAATTTCATCTCTAAAGAGTTTCAAGTTGAAGTTTTTTTTAATTCAGGGGTTGAAATTGATATTCTTTGGATTCTGAGTCAGAATTTTGTTAAATTCTTATACCTAGTTCCAAGGTGTAATGTTTGTTAGTTTCTAGTCAGAATTTTGTGATCTTGAGACATCTTTACGTATCTCAAGTTCCATCACTCCATATTGTTGAGCCCAAATTTTATTGTATTCCAAGTTTTAAGTCGATACTTCCTCCTCCTCCTGAGACTTAATGTGTTGAATTCCAAATTCAATTCTAAATGAACAGTTCCAATTCGAATTTTATCGAATTCGAAAGTCCCAAGTCGATTGTCAAATTCATAACGTAATTCTCTCAAACTCCTAGTTATTAGTATCACCATATATGTTCGGTGTTAGTATGAACTTGATAATTCCAGAGTTCCAATTTCAGTTCGATATTTCCTCAAACTCTGGGTCTAAATTTAATTGAATTACAAGTTCCCATTTCGAATTATTGAGCATTCCGAGTTAGTAGTCGGAATTTATCTGAATCCTTTGTATTCAGTAGAATTTGTTATGCATTCCTAGCGAAATCAGTTCGATTTTCATTCAAGAAAAATCGCTTGAAAATGCAATGACGAAATAAATCGGTGTGAACTGGCATCATCGATGATGAAAGCAGAAGCTCTAAAGAATAAGCCAATGGAGGTGAGACAATGCTCTCCTCATCAGTTCCATGAAATCCATCGAGTGAAAGCCGATTCCAGTAGTTTTTGTACTCTTCATCTGCATTCCACGATAATTACACGCGTCCCAAAAAATTAATGACACATAGTAGAAAGACTTGGCACAATAGCTGATGGTCGAATTGTTTGTTTTTTAATTGTCGATTTCCCATAGCTAATAACGATACCGATGCCGTCATTGGACATATGGCTGTAATTATAAACTCATGTCACTACAAGGTAATGTGCTTATGATTGCACGTTAAAAACCGAACGAAATGCGTCTTCCTGTTTCTCGGGCTCACTTTGTCGTTCTTTAATAATTTTATAATGATCGGACCAGCGTGTGTATGACCCGCGTTTCATCGGTCAATTCGATGCTTCCGTTAACTTCAGGAGATGAGTTCGAACAATGAAAACATGTTTTTTTCTTCTGTGATCATCCGAGAAAACAGCGCTTTCAGCATTGTTTTGTTATTCAGAAAGTAGCCCATTTCACTATGAAAACAGGAAGGTCGAAGAAGGACCACTAGTGTGGAACTACTCGAAAAACGCACGCTTGATGACGATGCCAAGGAATGATAATTTGATTATTTCAACAATAGAATTCTAGTACAAATAATCCAAAAACTCTCACG
Organism: Gastrophysa polygoni; assembly: GCA_963576655.1. Classification (NCBI taxonomy): domain Eukaryota; kingdom Metazoa; phylum Arthropoda; class Insecta; order Coleoptera; family Chrysomelidae; genus Gastrophysa; species Gastrophysa polygoni. The sequence goes on along the minus strand of OY755086.1, from coordinate 5,474,637 downwards.
AATTCCACCAGTTCATTAGCAGAACCGTACCGATGTTTATAGGGTTATAATATTTGTGGTATACAATGACAATATGAACTTGACTGTCAAAAACCAAATGAAAAACGATGAAAAATGAATGACAAATATATTCCCGAGCATAAAAAATCTATATATCGCGTATACAGGGTCGCTGATATGTATGGAAACGGTCGATTATTTCCTAAAGTAAGATAGCTAGCGAAAAATGTTAAGATACAAAAGTTGTAGGGTTTCTCAAAATCCATTAAGCTAATGAAAAATTAAGTATACAGGATGAGTAAAAAATTCAGGACGAAACAAAGTTGCTTTTTCTCTAATGGGACACCCTGTATATTATTCCACATTTCAATTCTGCTCGAAATTCTGAACAAAATTGATAAAGCGCATCATTTCCTAAATTCAACCGATTTCGAGATATCGAATTTTGAAAATAACTTATAAAAAATTATCCAAAAATGTTAGTCCATTAAGTTCATAGTCCATCAAATTACCTTTGAAAGTTTCCAGCTCCATAACAACGCCGCGTCGTTCTTTTGTCTAACAGTGATGATCTTGACAACACATGTCAAAAATACATTTAGTGTAAATAAGTTTCGCGCAAAAATGGCACGTTTAACTAATACTGAGCGTATTGAAATTTCAATGATCATAGGATTTGTTGTTTATTGAAACTTGTTTTCTCTCTTTTTCCTCCTGTCTTAACTATTGTTTTCATAAAATTTCAAATATCCTGGACATTCATTAAAAAATACATTCCATTGTTTTAATTGCATTTTAATCAACCCTGAACAATTATGCTTTTTTTATTTTCTGTAAAAAAATTATAATTAAATTGTGATCATAATATCCACATACTCCACCTTTTGTGACTTTCATAATAAATATGCATCATTTCGTGCTTTTTCTTTAATAAATTTGAGAGTAGTAAAAAGTTATTTTCAAAATTCGATATCTCGAAATCGGTTGAATTTAGGAAATGATGCGCTTCATCAATTTTGTTCAGAATTTTGAGCAGAATTGAAATGTGGAATAATATACAGGGTGTCCCATTAGAGAAAAAGCAACTTTGTTTCGTCCTGACTTTTTGACTCATCCTGTATACTTAATTTTTCATTAGCTTAATGGATTTTGAGAAACCCTACAACTTTTGTATCTTAAAATTTTTCGCTAGCTATCTTACTTTAGGAAATAATCGACCGTTTCCATACATATCAGCGACCCTGTATAGAAATGAGAGCGTTCATTATCATCATCATTATATAGCATGTTATAAGTCCATTCACCAGTATCTTTATGTAATCAGATGCGCATTGATACTAGTGAGAAAGAATAAAAATAGATAGAAATATATTTAGAGAGATGACAATTATTACAATTTGTTACATTATTGTGATAAAACTCGTAGTATACATGTCCAGTTACCTGTAACCTGTGGGAATTTCGATCGCTGGATTCAAAGGAATTATTATATGAAATGCCTTGATTAATGAATATAATGATGATTATCTGCTGCACATGTGATACATATATTTTAGATTGATTTTGCATCCTAACCTCAAGGAAAATGCTTGATTCCACTACCTTCCTTTTTCGATATGCGTCTGGTTATATTCCTATCACATCCTCCTTCTTCTGATTTTGATCCCTGTGGGTACTATGAATCTACTACATCATTGACATCATTAACTTCAAATTGAAAAAAAAACATACCCAGAAAACGTAATCATTTCTTTCAGTCATGACAGTGACAAACAACACAGTTAACGTTGACTCAGTTGATTAAAGTTAGTTACCAAGATGATAGATGAAAGATCCGAAGATTGCCGAACTTATACCAATTCAAAGGCTCACACATTCATTTTCATGAAATTGACAAACAGGGTGGGAACTTGGTAGAACATACAGGGTGAGAACCAATGGAAACTCTCCACCCTAATTTGCAGGATTTGAAATGAAAATTTTGGAAAATGCTCGAAAATGTAGATTTTTGATTCTGAGGGGACCTAATTTACATTTTTTTTCATCCCCGTAGCGTTAACCCTCTAGCTGAGGGGTGAACAACTCTCAAAATTCGCATAGGGAAAAGGGGTCGTGCCATAACTCTTTCCAAAGTTCTCATCGATTTCTCCTCGATCCTATGATTTTGCCTTGATATTTTCATCGATAACGAAATGACAGTTCATCAAAATCTTGGAAATAGACTATCATTTTCGTAATAAAAAACAATGAATAATAATTTGATATAATTGAAGTTTCAAGTTTAATAATCAGGTGTACACGTCGAGTTCATCACACGAACTGTTCAAAATGCTCGCCATTAACATTCTGCAACATATCATCATTGAATCTTTAACTCTTCACAGATCTATATGTGCGATATATATGTACTATTTCATGTCAATACACTGATGTGTTCAACACCACATCATGAAATATCGGAATTCAATTTTATGAGCACAATTGGTAATGTATCTTCAATAATCATGTGTACTTTTTTGCTACTTGCATAACTCTGTGATCGTTTCAAAAAATAGTATATGGAACACTTTGATACAAAACAGCGTCTTACAGAACTTGTAACTATGATATTATATTATATTATTTTGTAGAATCGTTTTATGATAGTGATATTTCGGTTGCCATTTCGATATCTATGTGATATCTGTTGTTCTGTAAAATCTGCGATATCTATGTATGTCTCCCACATGCTCGTGCTCAAAAGCTACCATCGTTAATCACACTTGCTTAAAAATTGAACAAGAAACTGAATTCCATCTCATGATCAAAGTGAATGATTTCTATTCAATATTTTAGACTTTATTATTATCGATTCATGTACTGAAATGAGTATTTTACAGGCACTTTAAAAGCTCAGTCAACTTTTCCCATAGTTCTTGCCTAGCTCTGACTTCAATGAGTTGGGTTGAAGAACCGTCTTGATCTTGGTCGTAGAATCCAAATTAGGGCGATATTTTGAAAAATGATATAGATATAGATCTTCGATGATTGAACAGACTAGATAAGTAATCCACAGCCCTGGCAATACAGTTTGTTTGGAAGCAACATCTATAGTATCTATCTTTGTCTAAACAAGGATAGCAGGAGCTGATCCTCCCAGCACCAGTGCCGTGTTGTCAGAGGGGTCGAATTTATTATTAATTCATGATGAAACCAAATTGAAAATCCGTAACAATTTTAGTAGTACTTTTCAGCATTTCTTGGTGGGAAAATGAACAATGACAAGACACTGTCGCAGCTGACCTATGGGTATAATCAATATAATCTAATCAATTCAATTCAAATTCATTTTTATTCATTCCATTTGGGAAAATGCTTCAAAATCTCGAATGATACGACAATGGTAACTCACCTATGAAATGACGTGTTTTGATCGCCAGTTCAAATTGTCTTTAACACACCTCACAACGTCTCACCATTATATCAAATCACCAAAACAGGAAATAAACTGAGTTTCTGATGAATTCTCAGTACACAAAACTGAACACAAGTTGAATAATATCGATAAATCAAAACGTAAATAATGACAGATACCAAACAAAGCAATAATCACCGTTGACTGTCAATATCAAATTGCGGTGTTGCAACGTTGAGCAAAAAGTATTCACGATACCCATGCTGGTCCTCGAGCCCCCAAGAAAGTAAAATTGCTAAGTCTCAGAATAATGTAGCAATCTTCTATTAATCAGAACTGATTCATAATCGTCATGACCCAAATTTATTATTATATTTGTGCATTGAACTACATGAATTCATAAAGGACTTTAAATATTATGGACTATTTATCCCTTTTTGATGATTGGATATGACAACACTGGCGACGATTGGGTACTAATATTATGATAATTCTGGGAATTCATGTTAGCATCAGAATATTTGTTTTGTGATCCTTCTAGTGGGTTTGTTGTTCGGAGATATAGATGATATAGATCATTGCACGTTCTGCAAATCCAGCATGTTGAGAACCCGAAAGGGAAACCTATGATAGCTTTTTCGGTTCCCAACTTTCTAGATTGGTCGTAGAGAATCTGAATAGAAATTTGAGGTAATCATGATGGAAAGTTCTACAAATCGAGCACTGAGTGGTGCGATTTGAATTTCGCTCAGATCTGACCTTTCAATATGGAAGCATTACTTCCAATTATGGTATCTTTCCGTTTGCATCTCCTCCAATGCCACGACAATTTCTCTGTGCTCTCGGATTCATTCATCGGCCCTTTTTTGCTTTTCAGTCGAATTTTTTTTCTCGACATTCGGCCGTTCAATAACAAATGAAACCGGCGGTTCCTGAATTAATCACGTGGCTAAGCAATAACTAACAGCTACAAAGACATTCCGTCCGAATTGTGCCGCGGTAATGCTAATTCTCAGACACTTTGCTATAAGATGAACAGAAGAATGCAATCAGGTTGCCAGGAAAAATGAACATTCTTCAAAATGGTGGACAGTTTTTTTCTGAGTGGGCTCATGAAATCTGTACAAGGTTGAATTCGAGTGAATCTCTCGATGAAAATACAACTTCTAAGTGAAAACTTTCGACCAATCAAAACCTTCCATGTATTATAGCGAATTTGTATCATGTCTATAGATTTATAAATACTCAAATACTACTCATGAACTATTGCATGTAAACTATAATACAGGGTGTAACTAAATAAGTGTAAAACAATTGAGGGGGTGATTCCTCATCGAAAAAAAGTTAGGATCTTTCACATGAAGAAACTTCATTGGAGCATCCCATGTTAAGATACAGCCCCTTGAAGGGGGTACATAAAACTTGTTTGAGAATTTTTTTCACGACCACTAAAAAAGTTACAGTTCTGAAATTAACCTGACATTTTCTACTACCCAAAAGGCACTTAGCCGGTAATTTATTTGGTTTACTAGGATATATCACTATCATAAATTGTCAACTTATAAACTTATTATTATTATTATTATTATTAGATTATAGATTATTTCACCTTTCGTTATTCGGAGATTGTCTCTGACTTTTCCACAGGTTGTACAAGTGCCAATGAAACTAAAATGCCATCTAATCATCTGTTGGAACGGAATAGCTGGGAAGGTTGTCAAAGAACTGGAAGGGAATCTTCGGTATGAAAACGATGTTATTATGTTGAAGTACAGGGCTATCATAACAAAAATTATATAGGTCTATGAAACTCTCGGTTACGACTAGGTTTTTATCACTTTTACATCAGTGAATCTTGCGTATCTTATCATGATTAGGTCTGGATGTCTTTCGATTCGTCTGTTTCCTGAGTATGGGCATGATATTCCGACATCATATCTGGGAATGCAAGCAGGATGTGTTGATGATATTCGCGGTATCTTGATGATACGTAGTCAGGACATCTATTTTTCGCACTGTCCTCCAATTTTCCAATCATTTGGGACTTGAAATTCAACCTGGCAACGCCATATGATGTTTCCGAGGATCTGTCTTAGCACCAACTTTGTTGGATGTGACCTCCTGCCCAGTCCATAGCTCTGCAGATTATAGTACACTAAACTACGTCTTCTTCTCTTCCAATAAGGCCAGAAGAAGATGCTCTGGCAAGAATTTTGACATGGGGATCTGAAAATCTAGTAGCGGATCAGATGTTGTCAGGTACTACTGTATTGTATATGGGGTCTAACTAATTCACAAAAAATTGGTTTCGATCCGTCCTGGAGTACTGTTCATAAGTTAGAAGTTCATCTTTCAAACACAAGCTGAAATTCTTGATTTCTATTCAGAAAACAGCTATTCTACCTATCTGATACATCGTAGAAAGGTGGGCTCTCTAGATATTTGGAGCTCAACGGAAATCTCACCTATTATTATGTTGTGTGATTCTCTCCAAACTGCCAATGAAATTCTCAATGCATTTCTCCTCTCCCAACATTCCACCGCTGGCTTACACGATGTTTCGAACGGATTATCGAAAGATTGAAATAGTCATTCTTACTTTCCGTTCATAGCACCATTTCATATTTGTCAGTTATTGGGCTACGTCCATTTTTTCAATATTGTTGTCCGTGCAACCTCATATCAGATCTCAAGCTGCTTTTTTTTAGGTCAGAATCTTCCATCCAGAATTTGGATCACTGTGAATATGTGACATAGACTTTTCCTAATGTGGTCGGATCGAACTTACCAGCCAAGTGGCTATTATTTCGAAATATCTTTGACAACAAGAAAAGGCAAATTTGAAGTTTTAGAATTTTGATTTGGATAATTTTTTCACAAATTGATGAGGATCAGAAAACTCCGAAACTGCATCACGAAATAGATATATCATAGAATATTTCTATTCATTTGGTCACAAAGAATCAATCATCAAATTTTTCACCCTGTAACGTACCAACAGTAGGTTCCGCTTAAGTGAAAACATCTGTATCTTCTCTGATCTCACTTTCCACACTTTGACAGCTCATTTTCACTGGACGTACGACCGAGCATGGCTATCACTACCTGTGTTACGCGCATTGTCAGCCTCCTTGATAACGGTCACTCTCGCGAGTAATTTCTATTCACAGACAACAATGGCCGTCCGGAGTTATCACATCGACAGCTCTTTCATCGACCTTATTATGTTCCATTCGCTTATGACCACTCGTCATTCGCCTCTTCACAAGCATGATGAGCAGCGACGTCTATCCTAGCCCGGCGAAGATAAGGTCTGTTTGAATAACAAAAAAACACAAAAAATCTCATCATGTCGGCTATCAATCAGAACACAACTGACAGTTGAGCTGTGAGGAATAACTATCGATGATCAAGTAAACTGGAACCAGATATGTAATGAGTTATCCAGTGCGAGATCCAGGGTACTCTTTCATGTGCGAAAATTAACTCCCTTGATGTCACGTGTCGTCTTTTTCATTTCATACTATGCCATTTTCGAATTCGAGCTCTGAAGTAATTCAACCAATGCCACCAGGATTCTGGTTTTACAGCAGCAGGAAGTAGTATCGTCTTCATATTTGGAGCACAGCAGGCCTTCGTCCATAGCTTTCCGGATTCCCACTGTTTCTAGTTTTCTCTCAACATTTTCGATAACTTCATTGATTTATAATAACATCAATCTATTCCAAAGTCACTCCATGACCACCATGCATGAAGATAATTTAGTTGCTTCTGAGTTCAGATTGAAATCATCTCATAATAGTTCAATGAATGAAGGCTTACATAATAAAGTACCATCTCAATGGATGATTCCAAATTCTAAAAGCTTCAAGGTAAGACTTGGCGAGTTTTAGGTGAGTTGAAGTTTTTCATAGTATTGACGAATACTTAAAATGTCCCATTTTTCAATATATTCCATTTTAATTTTATGTCCTAATTGTGTTCCATATACCTTTCATGCAATCATAAGTAGTTTGACTGACTTGCCACGAATGTATTTAATACGTATAGCATAAAGAGAAGCTGTTATCATACATGTACGTATGTTGGAAAAATATCTCGATATACAGACATAATGAATTGTAATATAAGTTTCTGTCTTGTAAATGAACTGAAAATATAGCCTTCCATAGGATAGTATAGATCCATTGGTACTGAGAAATCATTGAAAACAATTATTATTATACATTTGTCTATTAGGTAGACAAGCACACATAATATCGTATAATGCAGACATTTTATCTAGAAGTTCAGAAAAGTTACATCGATAAAATCTAGGAACACAAAAGCTCAGAAAATCTATGTCTGAATGATGTGGTTGATGATGACTATGATGACTGACTACACCAAACTGTCAGTTCTGACAGAGAACGTGTGCTTTTTCCTGATTTAAACTGTTGTTAAGTCAGGATATCTTGATAAATGAGTAGATATTGATATGCATACTCGAGAGTATCTCAAGATACTCAGAAAATCATTGTATCTTGACGTGCAGACAAATCGCTTCTTGAGCTGGATATCGTTTGAGAATGAAGCTCAACTTATGAAAACAATTGTAGAAATAAGACTGCTAAATTAATTACCAACATTTTTTTGTTCCGCCAGTGGTCGAAGGTGTGTTAATAACCCAACAGGATGTGTGCTCATTAAGAATGATCAAATTCTCAACGCATACTGAGGATTTGTACGAACAAATGAATCGAGTCTACTTCAATCGAAAACGATGAAGTATTTAAAGTGCTTCATTTTGTTGTTTTTCAACCACTTTGTTCAGGATATTAACACAACCTATTTAACCGTGAAGGTTACTCTCAAATTAGAAATTATCAATTGATCAGCTACCTCACAAAATCATGGGCGTACTCAAATTTTATCGAGTTTGGATTGGGGTAGACAGATCGAGTTGTAGAAACTAATGATTATATATTTTCGATTTTAGATTTTGTAATTTCTGAAGCTAACAGAATTTGTTCTTGTTTTGGACAGAAATAACGTCATAATCTTGGTCATAAGATCAGTTGTCACAATCGGGTGTATGGTCTCGTGAGTTGAATCATCATCAGAATGGATGAATTCAACTATTCTTTTTCTGTTGACAGCACGAAAGGAAAACCTATAATGTTCAAGAAACATCATGTTAGCTAGCAGTGGAATTTCGGGAGAGAAGGAAGTAGAGGGGCAATGATTTTGTGAGTGTTATATCACCGACTAGACGACTAGGCGAATAGCTCTCTTCTGGATAGAATCTATGAGCTTCAGCGTATGTTTGAGAGGCTGAACTCCAAACATGTGAAGTACTACAGGACAGGTCGAATCTGTGCCTTGTAGATCATGAGCAGTTGCCGGAGAGTGAAGTACTTTTTCGCACGGAACAGGAAGCCAAGTTTTCGTCAGGCAGTTCTCGCATGATTGTCCCATGAGAGAGCGCTGTTGGTGGTGATACCCAGCCTGGATATTGATGTCCGCGCGATAGTTTTTTCACATGACGGTACATTCATGAAAATGATCCTCAGTACCACTTCTGCATTACGTTGAGACTTTTTATAGCACTTCCTGCTAAACACCTCCACAGTCCAGAATAATACAAAATAAATTATCTTGAGAACATATAGATACTCGAAAAGTTTACCAAGTATATGAATTTGCTTACTAGATAAGACTAGTGGGTTAGATGAAAGTTTGCATTTATTGAATTGAATATTTTTACATAAGTTGTTACAGTTCCAACTGAGAACTGAAATTGAGAATCTCTGATTGATAAAAAAAATGAAATACAAGTGCCCAAAAATGATCAAAGGGAAGTCCGAAGTATACTTACTGTTCAGAAGGATCGGATACTTTCTTGTTTACATCAATATCAGTCTCAAATTTCACCCTTGATATTCATTATTATCATCAAGTGCCTCTATACCGTTCAAGATAGTCATTAGGATATTGAAACCCGAAAGAACCTTGTAATATTTCGTGTAATTCATCTCTCATTATTATGTTCCCTTCACTGGAAATAATAGGTGCCCATTTTAATTATTCATTATACCGAACACGTTCTGAAAAGGTAAAAAACTCATCTTTCTTTGTGTTCTGTGGTTTTAATTTTCTCAAATTGCCCGTGCAACGATTACCACAGCCGTAATCGAAAATTTCAATTAAAAATCGGCGTTTTTTCATCGGAATTATTATGTGAACTGGTTAGGGATAACACGTCAATTCCGTAATGGTAGTGGGAGAAGATAATGTTCTCGGAATATAGGGTGGTTCAATAGGCTGCTTCGATATGTCGATCCCTTCTGTCTATCAACTCGTTTAGAGTCTAGAAATGCCCGTGACAATCATTTGGAATGATGTTATATCCGAAGGTCTACTTGCAATAATTGATTGATGATATTGTTCCAAGACTAAGCCGAAAACAAGAAGATAATTGCAGAAGTTCGATTGAAAATTCTTGGACAGTACCATAAAATGTTCCTTGAAAAAGAAATTGTTTCGATGAGGTAATCAGTTTCGAAAAAAGAAAATCTTTACTGACAGACTGACAGACAGCGCTATAATTCACCAATCGATAGGTTTCCTTGCGGTCGTAACATCAAATATAAGAAGGTGAGTTGAATGCAACCATTTAAATGAATGTATAGAGCAAAGTCACACAATCAAGAGAATCAAAAGAGGCATGATTCAATACCCTAGACCCTTTCATCTGAAAAGCTATGGACTGTACAGGAGGTCACTTCCGATTGATCGTTGTTGTGGAGCAAAAACAAAGTTGTGGTGCTTAGACAGAGGCGACAAATGCAAGTTTTGCTGGAGGGCATTTGCGCCAAACTCGATCAAGTGTCTGGAAGATATACAGTCTTACAGCCAGAGAGTTCCCATGTTTCTCGATGTCGGTCGTTGACGAATTTTGAGCTCTCTAGATATCGGATGAGCTCGATGTTGGTTGCTTTTCTCATTACTTGAGAGATCACAGATAGTAGCGCAATCGGTTTATAGTTGTCAGGAAAGAAATTTCTTGCCCTTTTTCTGGAATCGGTTGGACTCTAGCTATCTTCCAGTTAGAAGGAAACGCACCAAGTTTTCATGAAACGGTGAACAATCTTCAAAGAACTAGGTCAGTTCTGAGACTTATTCATTGAGACTAATAGGTTGGACGCTGTCGGGCTTCATAGCCTTCTTGGCAAGAAGAATTTTCCTGTGTGCGTTAACGGAAGACGATTTCTGGCTTATTTTTATCGATACTAGGAAGGTCTTGGCCTTGTGGTTCAAAAGTGGAATTGGCTGCAGACATTGAAGTTGTGATATCAACTCATTGATCAGTTAACTAACACTCAACACTCAAACAAGCTATGATGAGCATTTATAATGATCAAGAGGAGTGCTGTGAGCTAATATACGGTTCCCAAGACCAAATGGGTGGACTCGTTTCAACACACTTATGAGTCAATAAACTTAAAATCAATAAACGCTCAGAAATAGTTTCGAGTGAATAATCCTACACTATTAACTTCATTCGAATGAAAAATACTGAAAATATCGTATACCTGAATATGTTTCATTCACATATTCAGGTATACTGAATGCTTCATATCATTTACTCATACAAGCTATGATGAGTATTCATAATGATCAAGAGGAGTGCTGTAAGCTGATATACGGTTCCCAAGACCAAATGGGTGGACTCGTTTCAACACACTTATGAATCAATAAACTTAAAATCAATAAACGCTCAGAAATAGTTTTGAGTGAATAATCCTACACTATTAACTTCATGACTGAAAATATCGTATACCTGAACATGTTTCATTCACATATTCAGGTATACTGAATGCTCCATATCATTTACTCATACAAGCTATGATGAGTATTCATAATGATCATGAGGAGTGCTGTAAGCTGATATACGGTTCCCAAGACCAAATGGGTGGACTCGTTTCAACACACTTATGAATCAATAAACTTAAAATCAATAAACGCTCAGAAATAGTTTTGAGTGAATAATACTACACTATTAACTTCATTCGAATGAAAATAACTGAAAATATCGTATACCTAAATATGTTTCATTCACATATCCAGGTATACTGAATGCTTCATATCATTCACTCATACAAGCTATGATGAACATTTATAATGGTCAAGAGGAGTGCTGTAAGCTGATATACGTTTCCCAAGACCAAGGGTAATTGCATAAGTAGATTACATCTACGTTCATATCACTATGAAACGATCTTTGAATAGACGGATTTTCTAGAACTTTCTATCAGCCCTTGCACTGTGTGTTTCATCAGAAAATAAATGATATTAAAAACAAAGTCAACTTTATGCAAGTATATAATTCGATACTGCTGATGAAACTTGCAGAATTTGCAAAATATGAAATCGTACTACATTCTGAAAAAACAAACGGTAAAAATACACATAACCTAAAATAATATTCATATCTCGAAATCTTATCAGATTGTTTTAACAGTAGTAACAAACACATTACATACGAGTCGAAATTGAAAGACAAAATCATCGGAAGAACAGTGTGAAAGATTTGAGAATAATCTTAGATAACGAATGAACTTTTGAGCAACATATTGAACAAATCACTGAAGACTTCAGTTGTTGGAAATTCGTTACTCTCTTGTTTAATACTATTGTGAAATCTATTATCGAATATCGAACATTCAAAAATCCTTTGAGCTTTGTAAATATTGACGTATCATCTCTAACACAGAACTAACAGACACAGAATAACTTGGTCTGAATTCACTAAATGAGCAATTATCAGTTGTTATGTCTTATATAAACTGGTGAAAGTAATGATACCTATGACAAAAATTCGCAAAAATCCTGAAAACACTAACAATATTCTCATACAGTAAGAGATAACCACAATACAGTTTTGAATAAAAACGGGAAGCAGAGGTGTCACTTGTCGACACTTGAAAAACGTCATTAGCGAACATGCGCACATCTCATTTTCATTAATGGCCATCAAATAATAATTTCTGTCTCAAATGTGAAGTCTTAGATGTTAAGTGGTAAATCTTAGGTGATAATTTTTTTTATGAAGCCACCATATGTCACTTCAACAGCTCGCATCACAACATAAGGAATAGACAACTCCTAAAAGTTCCCCATTGCTCAGCAAATCTTCTCCTGAACTCCCCATTGATAAGATGTATCAAAACTTTCAATACTCTCGATGTATTCAGTCTTTCATTAATTGGGTTGAAAAATGAGGCAAACAAATTCTGTGTAACTAGTCTTTTCGATTAGTCGATTAGTCGATTAGTCTTGGATTGGCTCACAGTTGAAGATTGAATTTTCTATTCTGCTATGGTTTTCATCTTTGAAATTTTATCTGGTGAAGCATCTGTCTACTTTGATCAGTTCATCACATTCACTAGTGAAATTCATGACTATTCAACACGCAGCAATACCAATCGGTATGTTTCTCGTACACGCTATTCGCAATCTATATGAACTCAATTTTTCATCGTGGTTTGCTTGAATTTAATAAGCTTCCAGTAGAAGTCACACAGTCTTGTTCGGTGGGGAAATTCAAGGATGTTTTGGTTGAATATTTGAAATCAAAGTATCATATATGATCAGTATTGAACATTGTTAGCGTTTGAAATTATCATTATTATTATTACACATCTTTTGCATAATTAGATCATATATCTGTTTGTTTTTCATTTATTTACTTGTTTTCATATGTATATTTATTCATATATGTATTCATTTAGGCTCCCAAGAAAAATCTCTGTTCATAGAGGGATAAATCATATCAGGAAATTTACTTGTATATGTAGTGAGTTTATTTTTATATTTTATTTTATCTAAGTATGGCTTGTAAACAATTTCAATTTCATGCACTGTTAGTTACTAAGCGAAACTCAATTTTATATATGAATAAATAAATAGTTGTTTGGCAACTATGACAAATCTTGAAAGCTAGACACAAAACCAACTAATCTAATTTTTTTATCGTTTGTGGCAGCCCCTGAAAATTTGGTTGGAAACTCTGGTGGCAATTTTTCTCGAGGTTGACCAACATCGAGATATTTGAAAACGGGACGAGTATAGGAGTAGCTCCACCAGATTGTTCACTCCATCAATGTTCCGACCTTCGATCGCATTGAACAGACTAGATAAGTAATCCACAGCCCTGGCAATACAGTTTGTTTGGAAGCAACATCTATAGTATCTATCTTTGTCTAAACAAGGATAGCAGGAGCTGATTCTCCCAGCACCAGTGCCGTGTTGTCAGAGGGGGTCGAATTTATCATTAATTCATGATGAAACCAAATTGAAAATCCGTAACAATTTCAGTAGTACTTTCCAGCATTTCTTGGTGGGAAAATGAACATTGACAAGACACTGTCGCAGCTGACCTATGGGTATAATCAATATAATCTGATCAATTCAATTTAAATTCATTTTTATCCATTCCATTTGGGGCAATGCTTCAAAAACTCGAATGATACTACAATGGTAACTCACCTATGAAATGACGTGTTTTGATCGCCGGTTCAAATTGTCTTTAACACACCTCACAACGTCTCACCATTATATCAAATCACCAAAACAGGAAATAAACTGAGTTTCTGAGGAATTGTGAGTACACAAAACTGAACACAAGTTGAATAATATCGATAAATCAAAACGTAAATAATGACAGATACCAAACAAAATAATAATCGCCGTCGACTGTCAATATCAAATTGCGGTGTTGCAACTTTGAGCAAAAAGTATTCATGATACCCTCTCGAGCCCCCAAGAAAGTAAAATTGCTAAGTCTCAGAATAATGTAGCAATCTTCTATCAATCAGAACTGATTCATAATCGTCATGACCCAAATTTATTATTATATTTGTGCATTGAACTACATGAATTCATAAACGACTTCAAATATTATGGACTATTTATCACTTTTTGATGATTGGATATGACAACACTGGCGACGATTGGGTACTATTATTATGATAATTCTGGGAATTCATGTTAGCATCAGAATATTTGTTTTGTGATATTGTGATCCTTCTAGTGGGTTTGTTGTACGGAGGTTCCGACAATGAACTGATCGAGTTCATTCAAAAGTTGGGTTATGCCGTGTGCATCCGTCTCTACTGTCCGTCCGCCCAGTCGTGATACCATCAATGTCATAATTCGTTGCGTAAGACAGTAGCAAGCCGGGTAATAGCCGAGAGATGGGATTTCGTTCCCTCTTCTCATCGCATCGAAATAATTCGAATTGGAATCGACCTGGCTGCGGCCGCACTTGTATTACGAGTCCGGCATCGGAATTTAAATTAAACACTATTATGTTGAAAAAGTGGCTTCGAATAGAGAAAATGAGGATGATTGCTTGCGGTGCGACCGTGTAGAGAAGTATTGTTTCGTTCGTAATCGAAGAATAGAATAGGAATTATCGATGGCTTGCTTGGTGGTGGTTTCGAATGAAAAACCAGGAACGTTCTTGATGTTCAGCCACAATCAACAATTTTGGATACTCTTGAGATTCATATCCAAGTATCTAGGTATGCGTTCTTCATTGAGATCAATCGATTCTCTCTTGAACTGTTCAAACCAATGTTACCCTCTGATACCCAATGACACCCTGTGCATATATAGTTATTATGGAGTTGGTGATTCAAATCTGAAATAACGAGAACAAAACCAACATTTAGGATTATTTCATTCTGTTGAATGAAATAATCCTTTTTCTCTGTTCATATATATTTATCACAAAGTAGGTAATTCAAATCTGAAAGAATGAGGAGAAGAAAAACGTATCAATATAAAATGAACCCCATTCAGTTCTCTTATGAATGTATCAGAAGTATCTGAATATTTAACAGGATATACTGGATTCAATTCTCTGGAGTAAATTATTGAGCTCTGTCGTACCTTCAAAAAACAAAGATTCTCTTGTATTTTACAATTTTACTCTTGGTACATGGATATTGTTCAAATGACGGGTGAAGGTGGATGTCATGTTAAAAATTAACCATATAGTGGCCTTGTTTTAACACACTTATGGATCAGTAAACCTCGCTCAAAATAGTGAATAATCCTACACTATCAACTCCATTCGAATGAAAATAACTGAAAATATCGGATACCTAAATATGTTTCATTCACATATTTATGATATCAATGAACTTCGCTGAAAAATTGATTTGAGTGTATATTCCTACACTATCGACTCCAAATAGATTTTAGTGAATAATCCTACAATATCAACTCCATTCGAATTAAAATGACTGAAAATATCGTATTCCTAAATATGTTTCATTCGCATATTTAGGTATACTGAATGCTTCATATCATTCACTCAAACAAGCTATGATGAGCATTTATAATGATCAAGAGAAGTGCTATAGGTTGATATACGTTTCCGAAGACCAAATGAGTTTCCTGGTTTCAACACACTTATGGATCAATAAACTTCGCTAAAAAAATAGATTTGAGTGAATAATCCTACACTATTAACTCCATTCGAATGACAATAACAATATATCGTATACCCAAATATGTTTCATTCACATATTTATAATATCAATGAACTTTGCTGAAAAATAGATTTGAGTGAATAATCCTACGCTATTAACTCCATTCGAATGACAATAACTGGAAATATCGAATATATATAAATATGTTTCATTCACATATTTATAATATCAATGAAGTCCGCTAAAAAATAGATTTGAGTGTCCCACACCATTAACTCCATTCTCAATACAATGGCATGGGACATCGAATTGTTTCGCCAACAGTCAGCTGATGTTTGCTCGCTGCGTCTCTTTCTTGTGATGGGTCGAATTCTAGTAGAGAATATATAATATCGTATCTTTCCGATCGACCAATATCGTACCACCGTTTCGGAGACACCCGTGATATGCATGAAAGTAGGACAGCCTGTATACCCAGTCGCCGATTCGGACGTTGGTGAATAATCTTTGGTAATCTGAGAGCAAATTTGGACAAGCCTTGTCGGTGGTGGACAAAGCCGACTTGCGGTTTCCAAAACCCGGACGGTCTCAGCGACAACGGGGATCAAAGGAATCAGAATATCTACCTGTAGTTCTAATTAATGGCCGACACATCTCCAGTTAATTACTCCATCCGAGACGATGCCAATTAATTCTCGATCCAAGAGGCCGCCTTGATTACGCCATATTTCATTATTTCGTGTCGCATCGGAGGCAGATGCATCCAACTGACTCATCCAGCTCTCAGAATCGGATTTCATCTGAACTTCATCTTGATTTAACGTTGAAATATAACGGAGATATTAACGATGGGGGTGTACACACTTATCGAGTTTCCGAGAGTAACCACCATGGTGATTTCAAATAGAAACGTCATGTTACGGCATAAGTCGGTTTGTTAACTTACATGTTTCATTTTCGAACCCAAATTACAGCTCTATCAAACTTCACCAGGCGAACTGGTGAAGTGATCATCCGAACTCCCAATCCCAATTTTCTGAGATACCAATATGGATAACTCTTAAAAACGCTGCCCAACTACTCGAAAAGAATCGAGTTCGAATCGAAATCGATACCAAAATATCCAATCATAGACCCATGAGAAATTGAATCTTTCTTCTCATTTCATAAGATGAAAATTGAATTATCAACTGTATCAACTTCAATCCCAATGCCAGAATTACAAATTTCACCTTCGTAAACGCAGCAACACTGCAGAATCATGAATATCGATAGAGATGAAATATGAACTTGGTGAACTAATACAATAACGAAATAGTTCGAAGAAAAGGATCAAAATTGTCGATATGAATTAGTAAACTCACATCGAAATGGTCCTCACAACAATATAGTGTAGTATAGTTTAGATTATACAGGGTGTTCCGTTGATCATGTTACAAACTTCTAGGGTAGATAAAACACACGAAAATAAGAAAAAAAGTTCATGTGAACATGGGTCCGGAAACGCTTCTTCAGGGAGCTAGGGCCCTTCGAAGATGACCTCCAAAAACTACTTTTCGTTTTATAGCTTCGGTACTACTGCAGCTATCGCAACCAATTTTGGGACATGAAATCTAGTTCGTAGGTTCATCAATTTGACCTTTCCGGATTTTGTCACCTTTAACCAGGGGCGTACAAACCAGGGGGGTATTTGGGTAAATTTGACCCTACTCCTCTTAGGCTTTAATTTCTTATAATTTTTATATCTGATTATGATTCTCCAATGCCTATTACATAAAAAAGGTACTCTTGTAAAAATCGCTATCTGTCACCGTTTCCTCCGAAAATGGCTAAATCCAATCAATAATAAATTATTGGTCTTAAACCAATTATTACGTTGAAATATGAAAATGAGGTTCAGTACAGATAGTGAGCATTATTAGTTAGTCAAATCTTCTTCTTTAATGAAAATAAATTAGATTAGAGAAATTTATTGCCTTTTCGAAATTCGGGGTATAAAAAGTAAAAGGGAACGTACACAAAATATTTAAAAAGAAAACAATTAAACCTACACAAGCAAAACTAATAATGAATTTGCAATAAATCATTCACGATCACCAATGAAGAACTTGAAGTTTTGAAGTTTCAAAAGTACAAAATAAACAAGTAACACAAACAGGTTTAACGAGTGAGTCGAGGATAAGGCAGAGTAAATTTTTGTCTTGAAGATGAATTTACTAACGTTGTCGTTGACTGACCCTGTACGTACCAAAATAAATTCACTTTCACTGGCGACACAATATTTCATTGACAGATTTTTGACAACTATCTGTACTGAACCTCATTTTCATATTTCAACGTAATAATTGGTTTAAGACCAATAATTTATTATTGATTGGATTTAGCCATTTTCGGAGGAAACGGTGACAGATAGCGATTTTTACAAGAGTACCTTTTTTATGTAATAGGCATTGGAGAATCATAATCAGATATAAAAATTATAAGAAATTAAAGCCTAAGAGGAGTAGGGTCAAATTTACCCAAATACCCCCCTGGTTTGTACGCCCCTGGTTAAAGGTGACAAAATCCGGAAGGCTCAAATTGATGAATCTACGAACTAGATTTCATGTCCCAAAATTGGTTGCGATAGCTGCAGTAGTACCGAAGCTATAAAACGAAAAGTAGTTTTTGGAGGTCATATTCGAAGGGCCCTAGCTCCCTGAAGAAGCGTTTCCGGACCCATGTTCACATGAACTTTTTTTCTTATTTTCGTGTGTTTTATCTACCCTAGAAGTTTGTAACATGATCAACGGAACACCCTGTATATATTCAATGTATATAAAACTATTTCTTTGAGAGAACTTTTGAATTTCTACTGCTTGACGTTACTGAGTCTGTTATTTTTCTACTGATATTAAGATCGCAAATTCCAGTAATTATTTAAAAAACGAAGAATCACGATATTGAAATCGTTCCTTTAATCAACCGGATGGAAATTCTGAACACCAGGTATACCGTTTTCAGATACTGCTGGCTTATTATTTCTCAGAATATCTCCTTTCCAATCATGCCTTCTAATTAAATCTGCTTAATTACCGGCTGTAAATAATACTTTGAGTGTCGTTTTAACGTGACCCTAAATGTCACGCCTCTAAATTCCGAAATAGCTTAACAAACGACTCATAGAATTGAAAAAATCAAGCAGCCGTAAATGCCAATCTCCATGCGGCGAGATACACCAATGTTGGACAAACGTGTTGAGACGGATGAGAAGTAATATCGCAGAAGTTGGAAGGTTGCCATTCTAGATGCTATAATATATATATTCAACTTACAAATATGATGATCAATCAAGATCTATCAACACTTTGATCGCTTTCTCAGAAACATCGCTTGAATTTGAATGCTGCAAAATCTCATGCTATTCTTTTCGGTGTTGTCAGTCAGAAGACAGAGGCTATGAGCCAGCTGCAAATATTCATTGGAAATAATCAAGTTCACTTTAGTGAACAAGTCAAAAATCCAGGTTTACATTTGAACTCGAAGTTGAGGTTTGATAAACATGTAACAGAAAAAATCAAAACTGTCTTATGCTTCTCTAAAACTATTGTATCCTCATAGACATAACATGAATCCACTGACGAAGAAGATGTTATGTGATTCTTTGGTGTTGTCTCATTTTAATCATTGTTATGAGCCTTTTTTACGGAAATCAGATTCATATCGCACACAGAAAGTCCAAAACTCCTGTTTTAATCCATTATTTGAGAAGAAGAGACCGTATCTCACATAAACTATAATCGAAATGAGTTGGTTGAGTATGTACAATCGCCAAAGACTTCACTCGTATTGTCTTTTCTATAAGGTGCTGAAAACTTAACGACCAGAGTATCTCTCTAGAAAAATCAAATATAGAACTGATATTCATAATTCAAACTTAAGAAGAAAGCATGGCATTAACATACCTTTACATAACAGAGAAATATATAAGTCATCTTTTTCCTAACAGATTGCGACTATAAGCCACTCCATGGATGTATCAAATTGTTCTCTTATCATTGAACTCTTTCAAGAAGAAATTTAAGAAAATTTATCTCTCGCAGCAGTAAAATGTATCAATTATTTTATATGTTGTATTTTGAAGAATGTATTCTCAATGTGATTAATTTAATATGGAGTTGATCTTTTCGAATGCTCTAAGATATTTATTTATCTTCAGTTTTTTCAGTTCTCTTCAGGAGAGTGTGGAGTAATTGGTCAATAGACCAAACACTTCACCTTTTGTTTGTCACTATATTTTTTTATGGATTTATCATGATGTTGGTATTCTGTTCAGTGGCAGAAAATAAACGATTCATTATTATAATTATTATCATTATTAATATTATCATTATAATTATTATTATAAGCGTACTAGCTGAAAAAACGGATAATTATGTAATATTCCCCACCAAATTTGCTTAGGGTTCTTTCCTTATGAAGGAGTTGAAGATGAAATTCAATATCGAAGTAACAATATATAATTCTATAGATAGTCTGTCAAAGATTATGAACAAATGAAGCGCTCCAGGATCAGCCACACAGGACTTTTACAGCTGCGGAAATGATTCTCAAGCTCCCGAAGGTCTAAACCCTTTGTAAATGTCACAATCGTCAACCTGACAGCAATTATTCAGCTTCCTTGTGACGAGGTATATCTTTCGACGAACTCTCTGTATCTACACAATCTAGTATACCGGGATATATAATACAAATGAACAAAGACTACCTATATACTATATACTGCAAATAAATAAAAGAGGGAGAAAAACAAAAATTCAGAAATGAGTCCCAGAGTTGGTACAATTATATCAGCTTTTCGAGAGTTTCAGCTGAAACTTCATTTCTATTCGGGATAGATCCAAAAAGTCACCCATCCCGATAAACTCAGCTGATATTCTGACTATATTTTGAGATTACCAATTTATAATCTCCTCTATTCGTATATTCTGTTGAAAATTTCAATATATTTTCGAGTCGCTCTGGATCTATTGCATGTCGAATGCCACTCAGTAATAGTGTCCAATTCTACATTATGTTATGGACACAGATGTGCATCTTACCAGAACCTCTATCTCATGATTTGTCAATTGTCTTCGCTCAGCTTCACTTATTTTCTCTGCTATCAACATACATCTCATCATGTTTTCTCGTTTATTCAGGAAATATATTTACCTGATATAAATAGTGGGTCATATATCCATAATTAATTTTCCGACTTCTTACGATTCGCAGTCAGCATTTTCCATTTTATTATCTCCAAAACCTCCATTTTTCTCTCGGCGTCTCACTGTCACTGTCACTGTCACTCATCTATGGTCCTCAATTCTATTTATTGTCTATGCTCATCTACACCCACTTTTTTTGGCTCCATTATTCATATTATAATTATTTTCTCCCTTGTTCAAAAAATCACTTCTCATGTGATACTAGAAAATGTAGTAGATTTTCTTATATTTATATGAAAAAAGTTGAATATCGTTTGAGTGGAAGAAAGCACTTTCTCGTTCATTTCTGGACCGTTCAAGACATAACTCTGCCGTTTGATAGATATTGATTTTTGTATCGAACAGTCTTAATTATCATTTTGTTCTTCTTTTCTATTTCTGATGATAAGAGCTTTCATTATCATTATCATCATTATTATTATATAATCTGAATAATATATCTTCTATTCAATATCCTGCGGGTATGAGAGTATTCGTTTTCTATTGATATACTCAATATTATGCACTATGTTGTTTTTTTATTTACATGGTCCTGCACGTTATTCTTCCAAAAAATTTCTTTTATAATTGCTTTTCGATCATGTCCATTGTCAATTGATTCTCTCCATGAATTGAGCAGATTCGTTCCAGATATTCAACAGATTCATATCATTCTTCACAGGTATGGGCCAGAAAACGATTTTTGAAACATGTTCTTTTCTATTTTTGATGATAAGAGCTTTCATTATCATTATTATTATTATTATTATTATTATTATTATTATTATTATTATTATTATTATTATTATCATATAGTCTATTCAATATCCTGCAGGTATGAAAGTATTCGTTTCCTATTGATATATTCAATATTGTGCACTATGTTGTTTTTTTTTTATTTTCATGGTCCTGCATGTTATTCTTCCAAAAAATTTCTTTCCAATTGCTTCTCGATCATGTTCATTGTCAATTGATTTTCTCCATAAATTGGGTAGATTCGTTCCAGATATTCAACAGATTCATATCATTCTTTGCAGGTATGGGCCAGAAGAAATCGTTTTCCATTGAATACAATAAATTTTCTATCTCTCAATACTCTTCTATTCACCAGGAAAACGATTTTTCTTGGCAAGTTCAGCAATATTCTCTGAAACATGTTCTTTTTATATTTTTTTTTCCAAATATCCAAAAAGATATCTAGAGCCAACAGGCTTCGCCATAAAAGTCAGTCTGAAATTTGTCTAGGTATCTCTGTTTGAATATATTTTCTCTATTATGAATTCTTCGACACCCGAACGCATACCAAAATAGCTTGCATTATGATACTCTGAATTTTCTTGACATTGGTAATACCAAACTTTCACTCACATATATCAAATTTATGGAATCATATTATTTTCTGGTCGAACTATAACCAAACTGAAAACTTGTTCAACACCAGATTCCATCAGTGTTGCCAAGCGTCACTAATATTCCTTGCCTCATTTTTTTTATAATTTTCAGAAAAAATTCTTGGAAAATAGAAAACTAGTTTGATGCACGTTAAATGGCATATTGTCACACTCGTTCTCTTCTAGCATCGTTTCGCTACCAATTATATTTCGGATCGATTATAAGATTCGTAAGATGACAATAAAATAATCGTTTCCTGAGAATGCAAATACTTATGCATCTCGATGCACTAAAAATATGTTGTTATCGCTGCAATCTTGTTTCAATTTCACATTCACTCATTGTAGTCAATTTAAATGGCGACATGGCGATTGAAAAAATCCGAGTGAACAAGAATGCAGTGGAACTAGCGAAATGCAGTCTGGTAGATATACTGTGCCTCAGGTAAATAATGCAGATTGAAGAAGACGGGGACAGAAGAGGTAGGCAGAGGCGTAGCAAACTTTTTTTTCGATGGATTTTCCGGCTCACCTATTCATTTATTTTCTCACCGTGACAGATATTTTTGTATTTTTCTAAGTATCCTGATTGTT
Source organism: Gastrophysa polygoni (assembly GCA_963576655.1). Taxonomy (NCBI): domain Eukaryota; kingdom Metazoa; phylum Arthropoda; class Insecta; order Coleoptera; family Chrysomelidae; genus Gastrophysa; species Gastrophysa polygoni. The sequence goes on along the minus strand of OY755086.1, from coordinate 5,451,551 downwards.
ACAGATTATATAATCAGTATTTTACTTTTCATATTCTATTTCATATATCTTTCTGTATAATTGAAAAACATTTTTTTCGTTCCTCTCCATTCAAGATGTTAAACTAATGTACGGGGTCGAGTGGAAGATCAGAAAACGCTCCCTCCTTCCAGCAATGAAAGCGAGGAACGTACTCTGAACTCCGCCCTTTCCAGATAGTAATATGTATTTTTTTTTTGTTTTGTTTCATCTGGAATAAAGGCTATTATTATTATTATTATTTTATGAGAATTTTCGTTGATTCACGTAAGAAGGCATTCATAATTTATAGAATCAAAGAGAATACTGTGATGATTGGTCCATGAGAGAATTGGTTGTCGTCATAGATTTTCAATTGCAAATAACGATTAAACATCCATTTCTCATCAGTCTCTAATACAAAAGCAAGAAAGCAAAATTCATATATACAGTTCATCGTTCAACCCAAATTCAATGGGCGAGCCCAAATCTTAATCAAAAATATCTTCACCACTGAAGTAAAAGTTTCTGGTAGCAATTCAACTCAATAATTTTCGTTTTCTCACATCTAGTATAGAGAAGAGCTGCTATTGCACTACAGTGTGACCATAATACATTCAGGTAGAAATTGAGAGGAATTCAATCATGGCTGGATATAAGAATGAACTCGAATTAATCATTGATTTGAAGTGATATAAAGTTTTCTACCAGTGAAGACGTGTCCTGATCTCTGGAACTATATGAACTTGTTATATTGTTATACAGGGTGTTGCGAAGTAAGTGTGATAGTTTTTCACGGGGTGAATCTTTATCGAAAATTGAAGGTGATATTTCCAAAGAATGTGACCTCTGGGGCCTCGCCTTGAAAAGTTACACGTTTCCAAATATAATTTTTAATTGGTTACCTTCGGTCCATAACATGATTATTATTATGATTAATAATCACATACATGCCTTGAAAACTTTGAAAAATACGTCTTCTGAATACAAGAATTCCAATACATATTTTCAAATTGAAAAATTTTATTTGATTGAAGAGTTCTGGTGAAAAATGGAATAGGGTTCGATCTTCCCCCCCATTTGGAAGATCACGACAAAATTAGAAAAAAATTATTGGTAGAACATGCCCACAAATGCTAATTCTTGCCTCCTTCATGAGCTCTTTCCGCTCTTTCTCTAAAGTAAGGATTATTTACATGAAACATCCCTTTTATTTTCGATAAGTAATGATCACTAAAAATTTTTTGCATTCATTTGAAAATTTCACACATGTGATTTTTAACCAATCAGAACGTGTATTTCTGTCATATCACCATAGCAACAGATGAATTTCATCGAAATTTCTTTCCTGGTGGGTACCCAACAGCGAATTATTACTGGAAATTTTTTTGACGTTCATAATGACAGGTTTTGTCAACTTGATGAAGACGAAAATTGATGTTGTCGAAGACGACCTCTAGTGGTATTACTAGTGATAACAGCCTGCAGTCATGGATAGTTGGTTATAGAGTTCAGCAGCATTATACAGGGTGTCCTTAAAAGGTCTTTACAAAAAGCTACCACATATTCTTCAGACCAAAACAATTCGATACAAGCAAACTTACCTCAGTAAAAAGTTGCTCAGTTTGGGCGCTAGACGGCTCTGAAGTTGAAATTTTCAAATCGATTTTGCTTCATAACTTTTGAACGGCTCATGAGATTTTTTTCAAATTTGGTACGTTGGCATAGACTCATCGGGCAATGAAACACATATCATAATCATAATGAATATCATTCCATGGGCGTAGAACTTGATTTTTTCAGTAAATAGACATCTAAAACTCCTACGCCAATGGAAAAAAATTAGTTTCAATATGAAATCTAAATTATTCAACTCATTCACTACAAAAAAGGTACTCTTGACAAAAGTCGATTCCTCTCATGGTTTCGACAAAATTTCAATTTTAGTGATTTAGAGCATAATTAATAATAAAACGATTAACAGATATTTCATAAAAATTGTTCAAAATGTTCACCATTTTCACGTATACAAAGATTTATACGACGCAAAAAGTTGAGATGTACTTTTTGCATAACGTCTTCATCGCCTGTAAGATTATTCGTCGCCTGTTGGATACGTTGCCATAATTGTTCTACAGTATTCACAGGGGTCTTGTAAACCGTAGACGAATATGTGGTAGCTTTTTGTAAAGACCTTTTGAGGACACCCTGTATAAATACATGAGCTAAATAAATGATGTGGATTCATGTCAAAACGGTATAGAGGCCTTTGGATCGAGTTGAACAGTCGTGAATTTGTCGACTTTTGTGTCAGCTTATTTTCCAAGTAAGATTGCTCAAGATTTTCATTCACCCTATAAATAATCCATACAGATTCCATTGAAATTCTTCGGTACGCCCATGTCGGGCCAACTTCACGTTTCATCGATATTGAGTGACAGCCATCAGTCGGGCCAGGCCCGCTTATGAGGCGGGCGCGAACGCGGGCCACACGTTACACGACCATCGAGCGGGCTTCGATTCTTTTCTTCGTTTTCGGAGCGCAAAAACAGCATAAATGCGCGAATCGTAGATGAAACTGGTCCACATTTCAATATCGACGGGCTTCAGTCTTGACAGAGATTGATCCGGGGATGTTCTGCTTTTGATGAGATGGTTGGCCTCTTTTATGATGACAGCTATCAGAGCCCATTTTCCGTTTGCTCCTGTATAATTTTGATGATTTGCATTTTTTAATCGATCCTGTACGTTCTAAGATCGGGCCTGTCTGCTTATAGGGACCCCAATAATTTCGAATTGTATAATTTTTATTTTTTTTTGTGTCTCAAAGCTTTTCGCAGAGGTTACGGTAATCGTACGATTTGCATCCTTCCTGTGGGCACCGCACCCATCACAAAAAATATCATAATATTTACGTAACGTTGACTGAACACAGGAAAGTGATAGAAGTAATTCTAGTTTTTCATTTTACTGAATTGAGTATCACATAATTTGCTCACAATTTCTCAATTTCTTATTCGTTTGAATAAGCTCGATGAGAGTTCGAAAAAAATTACTCATCGAGCATTTCATGAACAGGATATAGAACTCATCAAAATGGACTTTATCATAGCCCTCATACATGAATACATAATATATAAAAGTTCGAAAATATCGGAGATATTTCAAAATAGATATTTTATGAAATTTGAAAGACTATTCCAGACTATTGTCTGGATGTCCATTATGTCAAGGAGTTCCAAAAATATCTAAGAACGGAATAACAAATCCGAAATAAAAAACAATAGGTTGATGATGGGCGCTCAAACCAGAAGTATCGAGTTCCTAAATTGTACAGGAGAAAAGTTGATGAGGATGAAATGGCATTTCAAATAAACTGAGCAAATTCCAAAACGATTGAATATCTCCGGAATATCTCATATTTTTCGAACTTCATAGCAGCTTTTTGCTCAGTATCAATAGGCGCAACTTGTCCCAATTTGACCCACCCTTCATCTCTCATGCCTTTCTTCATGCCCAGGTACAAATTTGGAAACTGTGATATTTTTCGTTACGGAAAATTTACCACCTTTCAAGAAGATCCTGCATGTGTGATACCTTCCATTATGATTTTCGTGTCGAGTTCTTGTTCGATTCCGTCGAACCAAGTGGGAAACCCCGTGATCCGTCCTACCCTAGTACCTCACTACTAGTAACCTAGTACATCACTTCCTAGTACATCACTTACTAGTACCCTAGTACACTAGAACCTCACCCGCTGTGACGTCCAATGCAAGAACTGCTTTGCAAAGACTCTATGCAATATCAATATGCAACATCTCATCATAGACTACAAAGTGCAAATTCTGCCTGTCTTGGAATACACATGAAATTAATAGAATAGAATTTTATTTAGTATTAGGGACAAAACATGACATTATGTTTAATACAAGTCAAATACATACAGTAAAACACAAATAATGATAAAATCAAGAGGCGTCTGAGAGATGTGATACTGGTAAACAATATTAGGTTATACAGAATTTCCTCATCTTCTCTTATTGTGGAAAAGGGATATACTTGCTTCATTGATATCATCTATTTCATAAAGTTCTATTGCAACTAATACTGATTTTATGCTTTTTTTGAAACTAGTGAAGGTTTTGATTTGTTTGATATCGTTTGGAAGCATGTTATAGAACCTTGAGCAGTGGTAAAAACTACCTTTCTCAAAAAGGGATGTCTTATGTAGTGGAAATGAAAATGTTTCTTTCCGTCTCATATTGTGAGAATGAGTATGCAAGGAATCATTAAATATATGTTTGTTTTTGTATACAAAATTGACACATTCAAGAATATATGCACCTGGCAATGTCAAGAGATTGAGTTTTTTGTAATAGCCGCGTCAAGATTCTAAAGTTTTTAAATTGGCTAGAATACGAATTGATCTTTTTTGAATGACAAATACTTCTTGGCTGTGTGAACCACCTCAAAAGATTATACCATAACACATGATTGAGTAAAAATGTCCGAAGTAAGCTGCCTTGAGAGCATCGTGATCTACAACTGTCCTGAGTGCTTTCAGAGCATAACTAGCCTTACTGAGTCTACCACAGAGCAGTGTTACATGATCTACCCATCCCATATGTTGATCGATGGTAATGCCCAGAAAATTCGTAGAGCTGGTATATGGAATAGCAATATTACTCAAATTTATGTTTTCTGGAGAAATCTGTGAGTTCCTGCTGTGTCTAGAGAGAATGCAGTTAGTTTTAGTGATGTTCAATAGTAGAGAGTTTTCATGAAACCAGTTGGAGACTTGGGAGGTAACGTCTACAGTTTTTCTACTCAGTTCATTGAAACACTTGTCAGCAATTAGAATGTTTGTATCATCTGCATAGTTTGTTAAAGTGATAGAAGGACTATTGACAACATTACCCAAATCATCCACATATATGATGAACAATAAGGGACCAAGCACACTGCCCTGTGGCACTCCTATAGAAATAGTTTGTGTGCACGAAAAATGATCTGTTGCACCATCTTTGATACATACTTTCTGCGATCTATTAGTGAGATAAGAAGAAAACCAATCGTATGCTGTTCCACGGATGCCCATCTTGAATAATTTACTGAGAAGTGTGTCATGGTTCACACAGTCAAAAGCCTTTGATAAGTCTAGAAAGACGCCATGTGCAACATATCCATTGTCTAAGAAATGTAATATTCTCTCTGTGAAAGCAGAAATTTTTATCCCACCTCCAACTCCCCCAAAACTCGGTTTACATAATTTTTGAAGCAGAGAAGAAAAAGAGGGCCTGAAAAAACAGGGTCATGCCAATTTTCAGAAGATTTAATTCGTTATTAAAGTCAAACTGTATATATATATATATATATATATATGTTTTTATATCAGTTACCTGATACTAAATTATTGTCAGATAATCTCGAGTATAATCTTTTTTCGGCAACCGTCCGGGATGTACCTACTTCCCTAACGCTTCTTCTTTGAGATAGTAGCATTTACCGGCCTAGTCCGGGAAGTACGTACTTCTTGGACTAGGCCGGAAAATGTAGCTAAAGGATATATAGATAATTCACTTACACACAGAATACAAACAGAAAAATCATCAAGAGAAAACAATCAATATGAAACGTAAACTTTGCCTTCTTGTTCTGGCTTCAACAAAAGGAATTTAAATATACCAATCATTTCGAACAAATTTAATCCCTCCAATATATATTAGCAATTGCTCGAATTTCAATATAAATAAGAATTAGAATGTTTCTGTTAATATGGAGTATTTTCTGTTCTGCTCATTTCAATTCGAATAAGAATTGAAATGTATCATGAAGAAATGTGCTTCGTCTCATTGATTTGTTATATATATATATATATATATATATATATGTTTTTATATCAGTTACCTGATACTGAATTATTGTCAGATAATCTCGAGTATAATCTTTTTTCGGCAACCGTCCGGGATGTACCTACTTCCCTAACGCTTCTTTGAGATAGTAGCATTTACCGGCCTAGTCCGGGAAGTACGTACTTCTTGGACTAGGCCGGGAAATGTAGCTAAAGGATATATAGATAATTCACTTACACACAGAATACAAACAGAAAAATCATCAAGAGAAAACAATCAATATGAAACGTAAACTTTGCCTTCTTGTTCTGGCTTCAACAAAAGGAATTTAAATATACCAATCATTTCGAACAAATTGAATCCCTTCAATATATATTAGCAATTGCTCGAATTTCAATATAAATAAGAATTAGAATGTTTCTGTTAATATGGAGTATTTTCTGTTCTGCTCATTTTAATTCGAATAAGAATTGAAATGTATCATGAAGAAATGTGCTTCGTCTCATTGATTTGTTATTCCATACGGTTGCCGAAAAAATTATGTACGTAACACGCTCCAAAATATTACTCACAGACTTCCAGGACTCGTCCTAGAATTTGTCTATTCGTCCAAAAAAACCCTATTTTCCGGACTTTTTACGTAAATTACCATTTTTTCACCTAACTTATAATGGCTGTAGTTCGGAGGGGTGCATTCTAGGACACATGTTTATTCGAAGGAAAAGTCTTATTGTCATCCCAACAATACGTCCTTGGACTATTTACATCGAATTTTGAATCACCGTGTATAACTTCGATTCGGACACTCTTATGTTGGAACATGGAGCATTTGAAATTCAGCAGTGATAAATTTGATGATGAAAATTCGTCAATAGAACGGCAGAGTTGTGAAATTCTCTGGCTAGTGAAGTCTTTCTGATGGTTACCCCCTTCAAACTTAAGAAAAAACGCAATACCTCCCCTATTTCCCAACATCTCACCGCTTGCTCACACGATGTTCCTCGAACAGTATAGGTTTTCCTCTTAGTTGTCAGAAGATAAAAATGAAATGTTTGTGCTCCGTTCACCCTGATGGTCAGAAATGAGCACAATACCTGTTCCTAATGGTGAATGACGAGACCGACATTCATTATTTTCCCAACGGCATCGATGATTTCGACGAAAATTAGTTAATTAAAGCAAAAAGTGCTGATTCATCGAGTGGAAAGGGCTTCGCACCACCTCACGTAATTTGTTTTATTCAAAAATGGGCAGGCGCGAGCAAAAGAATCAATCATGGCGTGTAGTTTGGTAGCCGAAGCCGTCACCATCGGTGTTTCTCCACTTTCAGCGGTCGACGGTGTTGATTATCTCTCCATGGTGTTGAAACTAATTTCAATTCTGAACGGAAAAGTAATGGCTGGGGCGGAACCAGTCTAGATAGGTAGATAAATATATTTTTTCGCGTTTTCACCTATAATTCACTGAATTCAAAATCCATGAAGTGGCACTTTACTGCAAAGAAATGCTAATCCATTGCATTACTACTACTCTCTGATTACTACTATTTCATTATCACTACTACTTACTGTCACTATCACTATCCATATTGTCATCATTTCGAGATAGTTGATTCATCTTCAGTCTGAAAAAAAATTCAATTATATATTTTTTTTCCATTTTCAATTCACTCAATTGTACTTCAAAATATATGAGATTTTATGAACGAATTATGTGATGAATTAGCAATACCATTATTGGATGAATGAAACACACTTGGATTTATACAATATTTGCTTCGTATGTGTCAGTTAAACGTTTCGAAAAGCTTCTTGTACTGTGAAATATCTATATTTTCGATTAGTTCTATAGTACTTTCCAACATGGAATATAATATGTAGACCATGAACTGGAGGAGTTGATAGCTCTTTCCTAAAATTAATAAAGACATTGTATGAAAAACACCAAAATGTTCTAACGTTCTCAAAGAAATCCTCTTCATAATTTTTTCATCATTTTTCTCTTCGTTCTTGTCATGAAATATTCCATATATCTTCGTATCTTTCCTTTTAATCCGAAAGAAGTAATCTCCAAGAAACTACTCATTTTCAATCGCACAACCCATTTTTTTTTCAAATGATGTATAACTTCAACTCAATTATGCGTGTGAGAGCCAGTTGAATTTGCATGATAACTTTGTGGTTCGATGCTGAAAGCATCACCACTGACACAAACACATTCTGAAACAAATTTTCCTGTAGAAAATTCCATCAGCAATAGGAATATGTCAAAATATATAGCGTATTTCGTTTAGATCAATAAAGATACAGTGACTTCCAGGGATATCAGAATTATAACAGTGCTGACATATGACGAACATTTTTTTTTATTCAGCTGAAATTAAATGAACAGAAAACAGAGCGTACTGTATTGCCCATGCGATGTTTAACTCCCACAAATTGGCGATTCGTACTGTACGCCACTGGTTGCGGTTGTGAGTGAGTGGTTTGGACAGAATTGAAGCAGTTGTTAAAATATTATGTTTCATATTTGGACTCGAATTGACCGTAAATAATCCATGTTTTTACTGCAATTATTCTGTGCAAATTATAGAATGAATTCAGACAAATTGAATCCATTGTGTCATTGCTTTTATTCATGAAGCAAATTGGAACAAGTCCAATTATCATTATTATAATCAAATGCGGTCTTGTATGGTGAATAATGAAGGTAATTTCCCCCTCTTCTCGCGGACTAATTATCTGGGATCCATCTGAAGAAAAATTATTCCAAAGCAGAGAGAGTTGATGGAAGATCAGACAAGGCGACCCAGAATATATAAACAATCAGATAGAGTTGAAATAGTTTTAAAAAATAATATGAATTGAAGAGTTCCTACGATATGTTCTATACAACCTCTCCTTATGGCTTCGATCAACGAAAAAAGTCTCAAAGCTTCAACAGGACTTTATCGAGGTCTCATGAAACATTTCAGAGAACTGAGCTGATAGGAAGAAATCATTCTGGAATGATATACCAACCTATAGTGAGAGAAATATCACACAAAAGATGGCGAATGTCGATAATGTATTGAAGTAGATCGTCACTAGTTCTCCATGGATCATTTTCGGTTCTCTATCGGAAAATACCATGTATTCGATTTGTTCTTCTGAATGTATGCCCTGCACTATATAACCAATCAGATAGGGAGTAAATATACACGTTCATTTCCCTATGAAGGAGTAACATCAAGTACACCTGCAACGTGACTTCAAAAATGCTATCTCGCATTGGCCGGCTTCTACTATCACGAATAGGTTTAAATAGTCTTCGTACTATTATAATTACCCAGGCCTCCAGCATAAACACTCTATTACATCACTGTCTTCGGGTGTTTCTGCCTCAGCTCGATATGATCAACATGAATTGATTGGCATTTTCACATCAGGAACTTTATTTTGTTCTCATCTCATAATCTCGTACCTGGCTCACTTAAATCATCAGGTACTCCTTTTCTCTTCCTCTTTTCCCTTGAGCGCAGGATCACTTTCCATATCTGATTGTTTCCTCTTCCAGGTCAACAAAGATCAGCATGTCTTCCAAACCTAGTCCCGAACGAATTATCTCATTGTTTTTCTGGAAACCGTTTTTTCGGGCACATTGCTGATGAGTCAGACTCGATCTTGACTAGCGCTCATTCTTTGATGCAATCGAGTGTGTTGATTGACGACTTGGCGAAAGTAAGCTGAATCCACCTCACGTCCTCTGGTCGCAGCAAGTGCAGATTTCATCTGATCATATGGTTCACTAATCCAAGTCCTGCTAGAAATCCAACCACTGAGAAGTTGCTTCTGCAGTTGTGCCTCTATGGAGGTTCAACCATATTGGGTGTGGTTCCCCTGAGGAATAAAATAGAATCATTGCGAATTATCGGAATATCGTGCGTTCCACGGCAAGTTCATCATCATTATCATTCGTGACGCTATGAAAACGTTTGTAGCGTGATCGTTTGTAATTACCAGTTTTTAGCGGAGCCGTTCCTTGCTTTACTTGTAGCGCTACAAGTGAATCAATGTAATATCTCGTGACTATGCTAATTGTCGCATATACCACGACGTCGGACACTCGGTGTCGTTGTGGCATGAGGGAGGTGGAAATTTACGATCTTCATTGTCTTCTCGGCCTTCTACGTGGAGAAATATGAAGAACAAGGTTTGATTACGATAGGGCATGACCAACTGGTATCTGGATTTCGCATTGTGTGACTTGATTGCGAAATGTGCGGTATTACTACTCATGGAGTGATAGGAGACACAGTAAATGAACTAATTGATTTAGTCATGCTGAGTTTTGCTGAGGCCTGCTGGTTTCACCGGTATAATATTTTCCACAAACACATGGTATTCTGTGAATACAATTCTTTGATAAGAAGATAAGAGCATAGGAACAATATAAAGAAAAGATATACTGACAAATCAAAATTAGCTGAAAATATCCTTACTGAAAATCGACAACATATGGCCGATTGGGGTAATATTAAGATCATAGGAAAAGAAGACGACAACCAAAAACGGAAAATCAAAGAGTCTGCTTGCATTCTCCTGAACGGAGACAATAATATTGCTTCTTGTTCAGTTGATATGGGTAGAACTTGGGTGCCAAGTTCTGAAAATTGAATATGAAAATGGAAAATTCAATATCAATTAATGAAAACACCTTGCAACCAGAATTGTCACTTTTCAGTGTCAAAACCAAAAAACATATTGAGAAAATTTTGCGAAGAGAAAAATATTTTAATCGTGTTGAGAACGGGAGCAGATTCGTTCCCGGAACGTCCCCCAAGATAAGTAGAGGTTTTATTCTTATTAAATATATTTGTATTTCCAATTTTTTCCAAAACAAGGTGTCACTGACCAATAGAGAATTTCTCTTTTAGGTATCTGAAAGTTTAATTTCAAGCGCAGTGACATTTTGGGGCAGATCACAAAATCTGTCCTCACTACAAATATATTGAAATAATTGTTAATAACTTCTACTCTATATTTTTAGAAACGATGAGAGAAAATCCCACAAAAAGCTGGAAAATGAATCTACCACCTCCTTGAAAAACTAACAGACAGTATATGTTGATTCATTTCTGCTTTTAGATGATCATCCAATATAGGTACTCATACATGGAGATCTCGACGAAGACACATTGTAGTTTCCTCTTCTTGTGTCGATACTTGCGCAATTGGTATGTCGTGAATCACTTATGATATTATGATCGTTCTAATTTCTTCTTGCAACCTTTTCATGCTTTCTTGCTATTTCTAGTTCTCAGTAAAATTTTTTCGTATATGGATACCTTTTAACATGGCACTGATCTGATAGTGAGGTTGATCGGTTAAACTACCATCAGCTATACATATTACATTCCTACCACGATATCGATAAATTCTGTGCATGTGCCTAGCTGTAATAGTTTGAATAATAGTTTTCATTCTGTATTTTATCTAATTGTATCATTATGTAAATGATTATGTTATGTAGCCAATAGTGAGTCGTGTACCTACTCAATACCTAGTGAGGTGGATGAAAAAATTGAAATTGCTTGGTGGCGCAGCGTGTTAGCTATCGACCTCTAACGACACGGCCAAAACGTTGCGGGTTCGAAACCTAAGCGCGGCACTTTTTTTTTTTTCTAAATTTATTCAATTTCCACCACTGAGAAAGCTGGTTGCTCTTGTATAAATCACCGATGTTCACCAAACATTCCCACTTACTGACTTATTTTCAGTTTTCGGTACAATACGATATTTATACACCCACCTACATAAACACCCATCTTCAAAGTATATACAGTGAGTCAAAATGTTTGCTCCATATCTGCATAACAAATTATATTCGTCATTTGTGAAGGAAATTTTAATCCCGATGAAAGATGGTGCATCGTGGAAAACTTTTCTGATAATATCGAAAACAATGGTACTTCAAGATTAATAAAAATTCCTATATTCAATCCCTCGTATACTTTTTGAAAATTTCGAAATTTGATGATATCAGTGTGGGTTTTCTACAATTCAACAACTTTCATAAATAATGGAATTTTCTGCCGAATAGTGGTGATAAAAATGTAACCCATACATGGCAAATTTTTTGATTCTCCCTGTATTCGTGGCCGTAGAAAAAGTATAGTACACAACTCGAGTTGCAGTTACACACTCGCCGCTACGCGGCTAAGTGTTACACACAAATGAAAGAATCCAAAACAGAACCCTCTACATAATTTACAAGTGGGCTTAACAAAATTATATTTCGGTTTCAGAAATGTGATAAGGGTATTAGACATCATTACAAACAATGACATGTATAGGCAATAATATAAGTAACACCAGCTAGTGATACCAACCTAGAACCTAGTATACTAAACATCGGTGAATTCTGAACAGCATTTGGTTTTTCAACGGAATTTTGAAAAGATTTGTCAGAAATGCATATATTGCTAATGTGCCCGAAGTTGTTGTTATAAATATCCGACTACAAGCGATTCCAGGTAGACAAACTATAGACTTTTAAGAAAACTTCCAGTGCCTTCCTCCTCAACCATTATTCCGGCGCTGGGTCACTCGATCTTCCATGAGCATTATAGGTTTTCCTTCAGTGTTATCGAAAGATGAAAAAATCAATATCCAGAAGGCAAATAGATATTTGATCAGCGAATGCCTTAGTTGACGAGTGAGAAGAAATAAATGAACGTTAAGATAACAGAAGTCTTCATGCAACCGATCATCAGGCTTTCATACGTTTTATTGAAGTAGTCATTAGGCTTTGGTCTGTTTTCTCTCCAATTTTCCTACAAGCTTGAGGATACTTTTCTGAATGTTACGGCAAGAGAGCCTTCCAACGTACCAGTAAGTGGTGGCATGACAACAAGATACTCTCAGTGACGCTTTCTCGCAGCTTCGGTAGCTAATTGGGCTGAAGAGACCTCTTTCCATTGGCGAAAACCGCAATCGCTTTCCTCCAACACCAATGAAAATCAAAACCCAATCAACCCGGCCGCAGCCTCCTGTGATGAGCCACGTCCAATTAACCGTCGCCGCCAACCCTTTCTCCGGCGTTTCCGGGCAAATAGCCGCCGCCAGCAGACCGAGGGCGGCTGGAAACAAAGCGGAGGCTGCGTTAATGAGTGCGTCTAATTAGCGGAGACCAGGGTGGGAAGGGTTGGGTTAACGTGCGCAGATTCTGAGCGCATTTTCCCACCGGTGACGGTTCATTGAAGTGGTGGGTATGGTCGAAATCTAGCCAGAAATACTGACAGAACATCAATTCGGGTTCCACTCGAGAAAGATGACAAATCACCGGATTTTTTTCATTGTACTTTTTTTCATCTTTTGACAACACGAAAGGAAAACCTATAACCTTCGCGTAACATCCTGTGAGCCAGCGGTGGAATGTTGGAATGCGGAAATGTAACTAGTGCTTGAAATACATTCCCAACGAGTTATGTTAACTATTCTAACTAACTGAGTTTCACCCATGTCCATTGTCATTGATTGAAATTTCACAAAATTCGCTTACTCGAATTCGAAAGATATTCAAAGTTTCGCTCTTCGTCGATAGCTACCACGCAATCCAAGATGCAGTAGTCAGGAACGAGAGAAGAAAACCCGACTAGAGCCTTTCGATAGTTGTCGATGTCGATTTCATGGAAATAAATGTGTACGCCTTTGAATTCTTGATATTCCAGCTACCTCCTCCTTGGTAACCAAGTCCACTCAACCGAGTCAACGTCAATATCGTTTGTTTTCATTCTGACAAATTGAGTTTCCTGATCATTTTTGACTTTTGACCTTCCGTTTTTGAATGATCCACGGAGATCAATATCATAAAAGGGAGGAGATGATGGTCACATTACCAGACGCATCTCGAAGAAGAAACGAAGGTAGTGAATTGAATCATTTCCCGAGAGGTTAGGATGCAAAATCAATCTAAAATGTAAATAGGACCATGTTTGATGATGCCAGCAGAAAAATTACTGCAAAACGTTCTGCAAGCGTGCTTTTCTCCAATATTGCCACACTAGTGAGTGTTTCCAATATTTCCAGACTAGTGAGTTTCACTTTCCTGTTGCCATAGTGTAATGGGCTACTTTCTGAATAACGAAACAATGCTCAAAGCAGGTCGTAGGAAAATTAATATTCCATTTCGTAAATAAATGAGTCTTCTCGCAAAAACATCGAGAAATTCGGTCAGCCTGTATATAGTCGTAGAGTCGAAAATCTGTCTGATCGGCAACGGCATAGTGTAGCAGCGTCGGGACGCGTCGCGTCGGGGTGAGAATTAACGGCGCTGACCTATCGGGGAGCTCGGGAGCGGCTAATGAGGGGCGGCGAAGAATTAACCAATTAGAAGAGAGAATCGGCGGAAGTAAAGATAAACATTCTGCGTTGGAAAAACGCGCGCTCTTCGGTCCAGATCTCATCCAGGAAAGGGGAGGGGGGTTGGGGATGATGGGTCATCTTTGTGGGCCCTATCTTGATGTTCGCGAGTTGATCTTGGAACTCTTCTTCTACGATTCTCAGTAAATGCATAATAATATGTTCTATAGATATTTATAAATGTGGTACATTACCCGAAAAACAATATGGTTCATGTTGGTAAATGTAGTAAATGTGACGTTCATGAAGATTGCGATTAGTAACATGGTCTCAGCTTTCGTAACTAAAAGTGAGCAGTACTGTTTTGGTAACCTTTATATGACACATTTATGCTATACCTTTCATTTCATTCAACTCAGGAGTTATTTTGTTGAATTTAGATGACTTGTATCAGAGTCCATTATAAATGATGATCAAATAAAGCATTGTATGATTGTTGATTTTTCTTCTTCTCTATTATTATGATTCATTGAATGTATCATCAACTCTTGTAGAATAAATGAACTGTTGTGATGAACTGTTGATGACTTTTGTGATAGATGAAGTATTAACTTACTGCTACATATAATTGGGATCACATTGAGAAGATGTGTTTATAGTTCTCTATTGGGCGTTTCAAAAAAAGGTGGCCCTGTTGCTAGGATATGTAGAACACTGCAAAATAAGATCGGTTTGCTCAGGAAAAAAATCGTTATGGCATCCGTATTCAAGATACAGGATCTTGAAACGAAAATTAATACATTCTTCACGATTATGTCGAAACTAATGGCAATATTGGGATGATTATTTGATGGAAATGTTTCGGAAGCTAATAAATCGTATAAATTTGTTCCTATATGTCTGATCTTCATAAAGGGCGCTAGCTACTCGTTTCGTGTCGAGTATTTTTGAAAATAACTTTCTTCAGGTTATATTTTCCATTCCAAATTTCTTGTGGATCTGGACATCATTCAATTTTACACCAAAAAAATAGTATTGGTAAAACTCGACACTGTATCGTTTTCAAATATTTTGATTTCAGAACGATGAAGTGATAACTGGTGCTGTTATGAATTGAGTGTTATAAAAAATAATATCCTATTCATTGAAAATCAAAAACAATGATTTTATTCGAATGCTGAATTCATCAACTTAACAAAGAATCACAAGAAGAAAATTTCAATAAATTTGACTAAAAACATGAATTATTGAATCAGTAGGTACATGATTCGAATACAAAATTCTATTTTATACATATTTATATATATATATATATATATATATATATATATATATTCATACTTTTAAATTTCATACATAATTGTTCTTGGTTTTCAATAAATGGGTGAATAATCCTATTCCTAATTATTACCTCATCATTTTCAAATCAAAATAATATGATGACGTTACATAGTATCAAGCTTCACCAAGGGTATCTTTTTGGTATAAAATTGAATGATGTTCAAATTCACATAAAATTTAGACTAGAAATTACAACTCCCAAACAGATATACTCAAGAATACTCCGTACGAAACGTCTAACCAGGGCGCTCTATGGGGGTCAGACATGAAAACGAATTCATAGGATTTGTCAGCTTCCAAAACATTCATATACAGAATCTCATCCCAGTGTGTCGATAGTTTTGGGCATAATTGTAAAAAATGTGTATACAAATTTGTTATCAAGGCACTTGATATCTTGAATACGGATCCCGTAACGAAATTGTTTTACTGAGCAAACCCAAGTCATTTTGCGGTGCTCTACGTATCCTAGCAACTGGACCACCTTTTTTGAAACACCCTGTAAAATTATGTCTATGCTTTTAGTGCTTAACTCCGCATTGTCTTGTTTTTTGAGTTGACACCAATCATTTGCATTTTATGCGATTCTCTTATTGGGTAGATGCGTCTCTCTATGTTTCATTAACAACATTATTATTATTATTATGAGGCATCGACAGCTGGGTCATTAGCCTCATTATTATTATTATTTTTATTATTTTTATTATTATTATATGATTGTATATGCCACGCGAGCGGCAGAGAGAGAGCCCGCCTGCCCCCCTGGCAGACTCGAACGGGCGAAGACGAAATGACGAGCCCGCTCCCCCCGCCCTCCCCCACCTCGCCGCCCCCGCGTGTGAGTCGCATGCATTAGACTTTCAAAGTGTCCCGGCCGTTACCTAGGCGACGGTGCCGCCGCCTCGGCCGATATGACGCCCGGGCAATTTAATAAGATTCTGCGTCCCGGCCGCCTCGCGAGCCGCCCCCTCCCCCCCCCCACCCCCTTATTATCTAGCCCCGTGGGGGGGGGGGGGGGGCGGCCTAACGAGCTTCTTACCTGCCGACGAGCGCGGACGCCGCCCGGCCCGAATTCGGAGGCGAAAATGATGAACTTCTACTCTCTGTCACGAGAATAACTCCAATGTATTCCTGGTGACTTTTTTCGGGCCAGTACAGGATGATTTACCGGAAATGCGGATGTTGAAATGGTGTTTTCCTACGACCATTCATGAAATTACGGCTTTCAGCATTGTTTTGTTATTCAGAAAGTAGCCCATTTCGATATGGCAACAGCAAAGTAAAACTCACTAGTCTGGAAATTTTGGAATAAAGCAGTGATTGATGTAATTGATGTAATGATATTTCACCGGGAAATTTTTCCTTTTCCTGGTACTTACATTCGAGTTGGATCTAGGATCCTAACCTTCCGGAAAATGATTCAACTTTGTTCCTTCTTGAAGATGCGTCTCCTTATCATGATTTTTGGTAATTTTGCACTTATTATGCGATGGGGTTTTTCTCGATTTTTTTTGGTACTCACGTATTTCGACCTCAGGAACCCGAATTTCACAATAAAAACGTGCGCAAACTTATATTTCTCGACATTTTTCAGGAAAAAGTATGAAGATTACCCTTCTTGTTTCGGCCTGTTTTGGGTGAGCACCATAGCCATTCGAAGTTTCATTTCTCACATAAGATACTCTTTATATCTTCCTTTTTCATTCTAGAAGCTGAAAAGAAGGAGGAACATCCTTTATTATCGTCTTTATTATCTTTGATGAATCCTTTTTTCATATGGACGGCACTGTCAAATGTGCATCTGTGATATTTTGACTCACAGAACTAGTGATTCTGAAGTAGATTCTCATATGATAGCGCCGTCCATATGAAAAATGCTGGATCCACCTCCCTCGAAGATGCTGAAGAACGTTGATTTAACTAATTCGAGGATGTTTTCTCTTCTTTTTGGCTTCTTGAATGTTCAAGGAAGGTATAAAAAGTATCCTGTGTGAGAAAAGAAACTCCATGCCTACCCAAAACGAGCCGAAGAAAGAAGGTTAATTCTCATTTTTTTTTCCTGGAATATCTCGAAAAATATAAGTTTGCGCATGTTTTTATTGTGGAATTCGGGTTCCTGGGGTCGAAATACGCAAGTACCAAAAAAAATATCGAAAAAACCTATCGCATGATAAGTGCAAAATTACCTGATTTTGATATCTGTGGATATTATGAATCCATTATATTATTCGAGAACGGAAGGTCAGAAATGCTCAGGATACTTTTATGGAACATATTTATGACAATGACAAACAAAAAGAAACAACTTGGACGTTGACTCGGTTGAGTAAAGTTGATGGTCACCAAAGATTCGTAGCTGGAATATCCGGAATTCATAGGCGTACACATTTACTTTACTTTGAAATTGACATCGACTATTATCGAAAGGCTCCGATCGGGTTCTCTCGTTCCTGACTACTGTATCTAGGATTGCGTATCTATCGACGATAAGCGAAACTTTGAATAACTTTCGAATTCTAGTAAGCGTATTTAGTGAAATTTTAATCGATGACAATGGACATGGTGAAAGTTGAAATGATAATGATTCAAATATTCATAGTCGTAGAAAAAATAGTGTACATAACTCGTTGGAAAGTGTATTTCAAGCACTCGTTAGATTTTCGCAATCGCTGCTACGCAGCTCGTGCTAAATGTCGACTCGTACGAAATAACTCACTTTCCACAGTACTTACTTAATATACTATTCAACAATATTTAATATCCATAATAATATATCAATTTGATTATATTCACAATGAAACAGTGATGTAGCTATTTTGCACATTTGCCTATCTAATTTCTTCTGCCAAAATTCAAACGTACAATCAGTGTTATAAAAACGTTGATTCATAAGTAGTAATTTAATTATTCAATCAATAATCAAACTAACTAATTACCTGGGGAGTTTCATAACTCAAATTCCATAATAGCGGAAAATGCATTTAGTGTTTTTGGCGAAACAAAACACTATCAGTGACTGCTGTACATCGTTGCAGAAACCATCAAGAACAAGGGGCAAAAATGAATATGTGAAAAATGTCACTTCTTCAATGGATGAATTTAAGAATCCAATTTCATGAACAGATTCCGTTTTGTGTTTAATTTTGACATTAATGTGAATTGTATGAATCAATAAATAATTAATCGATGAGTGTTCCAATCACCAATGTTTGTACCTCAAATGATTTCTGATGATGAGAGAAAAGAAATTTTTCACAATTTTTATCGTACTGTATATATATATAATCCATAAACTAATTATATCATGTTCACAGGACTGCGCAGGTTAACCCTTTGGAGTCGTTATATATGAAGAAATCATCATTATCTATTGTGTTTCGTGAATTGAATCTCAGTTACTTTAATTTTAAAAATTCATTCACAGTGCAACCTCAATAATCCGTCCAATTAATTGTGAGGAGAGTGTCTAGATCTGAATATAAAACGAAGCATATTTTCACTATGTGAGTTGAATACATAATAATCCATAAAACATTCATTTCATATTCATTATAAAATCCATCCTTCATAGGTATGCAAGAGATATTTCAAAAAGTTCAAGCAGAGAAATGTAAATAGTGTTGTATTTCTTTGTATTTGGGAGCTCAAAACAATCATGACCTGAATGAAGTTGGCTTCATTCTCACAGTTATCCCAAACTGTACATTTCCCGATACTAAATTTCCAAGGGATTGATCTGACACTCCGATCAATCAACCCTAGCCGTCTCACTGCAACCCGACCTTTTGAAATAAACCATGAAAAATAAGTATCTGGATTCGAATTTGTCCGGATTAAAAGGTACAATGTATTCGAGAGGGACCCCTAACTCCGGTCCTATCATATCGTCTTCCTTTCGAGTCTCTCACAACCAAACAAACGTACTTGTACCAGCTTGCCCACATTAGGTAAAAAACAAAAGCGAGAGAATAATTACCTCCTAATAAGTGGTTATTTACCGCAGCATCTGATGAACAAAAAAATCTAATTCCGGCGCGCCCCGCCCTGCATAGAATCGCCCAATAGAAAGGAAGTAGAGCCCATTCGGGAAACAGAAAAGAACTCAATAAAGAAAACGTCATTGGTATAAAATGCCGTCATTAGAACGGTGTAATTACATAAACGCATAAAAAGATCCGAATCAAAAGGTCCTTGTCCTTTAGAAGGAGAGTATCGGTCTGCGCCTGCTTCAAGGCCGTTCATGATAATTGAATTTCTAGCCAGATGTGGCTGAATAAATATTTATGAATGGAAGCATAATCGAGAAAAAAACATATACGAGATAATCATAATATGCATGCGAGACCTCATGTAAACAAACTTGATGTTGTAGGATGCAAAAATCGATTCTCAAGCAATGATAGAATACAAAGGTGATCGATCTCGATAGGCCAGTTACATTTATGACATTCAGAGCCTTCCTAGAGAGGTTGCTTTAGAATACCAAACAGTGGGGAAATATCTGGATATACCAGGAAGAGTAAAGTGAGGAAGTTGGCATAGTTTTTGAGTGACCAGCAGAAAGACACAAAATCATGTGACACATCTATGTGAGATACGCCAACTCATCCATAGAAAGTTGAAGCAGAAGAAGATAAAAAAATACTAGCAGGATGAGCGCCTAAATACTTTACATCAGTTGCTAAAGAAAAAAAACTAAGTGAAGTTAACTAGAAGTGAGAGAGAATTTTGAGCAAAAGAGGGAACTTAAAATCTAAGAGATTATGAAAAACTTCCCGCCAAACGTTGTTCCACATTGATGGCATTCGACAGGATGCTGATCAATCAGAGGAAAAGTAAGAATTAAAGGTTAGGGTATGGGGGGAAGATTGTTTTTCACTACATGTGGAAAAGTTGTGGAAGAAAGTTATGAAAAATCATTCAAAGAAATTAATGATTTTTATCGTAATTATTATTATTATCAATGTTTGTGGTCACAATTTGATTTGATTACAAATTCATTCAGAGTTCAAACTGAACTATCGGATACTGGTTAAAAAAACCCATTAACGTGTTTTCGCCATCGTATTTACGTTTTCATTGACGCATGTACATTTTTCAACATTTTGTGTCTGAAGATGGTCGAGTACCGAAACTAGTAACACCAGTGGATCCGTTCTCGTAATCGACAAACTTGGATTTTGTTATTTTCTCTTGGAAAATACTGTGTTACTTCTAGTTTAGATGTTTTCCACAATAGATTCGAAAAATATCACTGATACCTCGTTAGACTCAACAGACACCACTGTGCGTTGTGATGGATCGAGAATAAAGACTTCATAATGCATGTCCTGAAATAATTGAAAATAAAGATGCCACCCTACAATGAAATAAATTTGCAGTGAATGTGAGTGAACCATTTTGGTTGAGTTGGAATATGTTCTTTTCAGACATATTGAACTTTTCCATTTTCTAGGAGTCTGATTAAAATAAAATCCTAAAATTCTTCCGAACTGAAAGATCCCGGAACATTATTGTACGGAAGGTATGAATGAAAATTAAATAGCAAGGAACTGACTTCCTATTCCTATCCTATTTGACACTTAAATGAGATGCAAAATTTCTACTAGACACTGAGGTGCAATACCTTGTAAAATAGGCTAATTTTGGTAAAGACCTGTTACTGCAAAAAACATCTGCTTTTCTAATGCCAAGCGCTCATTTTTCTGCTTTCATTCATACCCCAGGATATCTAAAAACCTATCATTATATTCACCTAATTTGAATTCGATCCCATAATATTCATCGCTTATTATACCTTCATTTCGATACAAACCAGTCAGGCTCTGATTGTTTTCCATTATATACCGGACGATCGATAAAATGAACTGAATTACCATGAACATACGAGTGGAAACACAAAATTTTGGTTTATTCTCACCAAAACTTCGCGATGACAGCTAGATTGTGCTCTAATCTCAAGGGGTGAGCTATAAAGACCCACCGAGGGTCGCACTGGAGATTCGCCCTACTCACATACAATCTAACCTAGACTAGGAAGTCTTGTCCTCAGCCTCATCTAATCATTGTTCATCAGCTTGTTTTATCAAAAAGTGAATTAATTATGCATTCCTCAGTTTGTAGTTGACGGAAGATATATTTGTCCAGTATAACTCTTTTTGATGCTATTCCTATACTCGGATGTCGCCTCTCTTATTGAAAGTGGAAGTGATTTCCACGTATGATTTTCTCACTGGGAAGTCCTACTGATTTTTTCTCATGTCAATTGTTCAAAAACCACGCCCACTCCGATCGCTCATTGCATGAACTTTATGACATGTTTGACAACATGGGCGCATGTACATATCTCACAACATGATCACAAAAACAGAGATTTATGGGTCAATAATATTAATAATATGTCAGACTTCAGTTCGCTAGCGATATGGTAATATAAAACACTTTTTTGTTCGGCGACGTATTCTCGCCGGGTAATTTATGTGCGTGATTACGAATCAATTTATAAAGTGAAGTCCCATGATCGCTCGAGGGGCATTAACGAATGGTCAACGGTTTAACTACTAAATAATACATCAATTACACAAGTCTCTCGCCTTAACACTTAATCTGTTAAGATTACTAGCAGGAGATAGTGTTCGGAATCCCGATTTATCGTCGGATTGTAATAGAGTTCATTTTATTGTGACTTTCTCGTCACTCGGAATTTTTTTTAACGATTATTTATACACTCCGAGATTCATCTCTTTTCTAAGAATTGAAATTTAAAGCTACTTTTATGAGACTGGTTGAATACTCGAATACAAAATAAATGAATCTCGAAAACCACAATAGTATTTATAAAAATTCAAATACGTATTTCAGCAATCAACTTGCCATCTTCAGTAAACCTGAAAGGTAAAAGAGATTAGCGACTCTTCAGTATCTTTCAAGATAATTCTCCGTATTCATATCAGTCTATTTATACATAAAATCATATCATGGATCAATGAACCGTTGCAATTCAGCGAACCGTAACAATTGAATGATTTTTGAGACAGCAAATCGAATAATCGAGAGTATGGAATGGGACCAAGGTCTTGGTTCTTATTACGATGAATGAAAATACATCCCAAAGTATTTAATTCTCGATTGTTCGATACATGTTTACGAAGTTCCAAATTATCAAAGATTATTGGATGACTAGTCTCAATAATATGTTGGGTAACGCTTGATCTGTCGAACCGATTGTACCTAAAATGAGCAATTAGTTTGAATCTAGTTCCTATGTTCCGATGAGTTTTTCTTATACATATACAGGGTGTTACAGAACTATGGGATCCAACTTCTAGGGGTTATTCAGTGCAACAGTAGAAAATGTCTGGAAAAGTGCCACTACGGCCCTAAGACGCGTTAAAATTCAGAAAGACGATGAATTACCTGAATAGGATCTAATGCATAATCAATTTCTGCCTTTTGCATATGATATCATCACAACAATTGTTCAAAATGCCTTTCTCCAACCTGAATACACCAATTTAAACGTCGTACAGGAAAAAATCAGCGGTTTGGGCACCGTTGGATTGCCAGAGGTGCGGAGCAGTTTCTTGGCCTCCTAGGTCACCCGATTTAACTTCGCTAGATTTTTCCCTGTGGGGACATTTGAAGTCTTTGGTCTATGAAACTCCAAGAAAAATAGGGCAAGAATTTATTGGACGAATTACAGCAGCATTTGAAATCATTCAAAACGAGGATAAAATTTCTAATCAAGTCCGCCGAAATCATGTGCTACGTTTAAATCGGTGTATTCAGGTTGGAGAAGACATTTTGAATAATTGTTGTGATGGTATCATGTACAAAAGGCAGAAATTAAATGCATCAAATCCTATTTAGGCAATTCATCGTCTAAATTTCAACGTAGTGCCGTAGTGACACTTTTCCGGACATGGGACCCACTACTCAAATGATTTCTACTGTTGCACTGAATATCCCCTAGAAGTATGATCCCATAGTTCTGTAACACCCTGTATTCATACTCGCTTCCACTTTCACAGTTTTATTCCCTTTGGAAGGGAAAAAAACATTAAAAGTACATTTTCACCTTTTGAATATAATTTTCGATGCAAAAATGCAGAATTTTGCATGTATTATGGACACAGCAATTGCTATCAGTATTTTCAGTATCTGCTCTCGTAAAACTGGTGCAGTCTCCATGAGACCAGAATTTCATTCGAATCGAGAAGATATTTCGGAAAGGGACCGACTTCCTTCGGACATTTCGTTCAATAATCGTTTCCAACAGTACTATTCAATTCCGAATTTTGGTTGTATAATTACGGGACACCCCGTATACACTATGTACGGGCATAAAAGAAGGTAGATCGTGAGAACCAATGTTGAACCGTAATTACTATTATGACTTCAAACTCCAATCTCATTCCTAATTTCCATAGAGATCGATCGATCCCATGCGCTCGTCAATAATTGCGAAGACTTCTTTCATCTTCGGGCTCGGAGCGTTATCCGAACCCGTCTGGAATTAGTCAAACTCACAAATGCTTAATAACCACCTTGTTGGCAGTGTCTGCGTGCCTGAGATTAAACAATTCGACTTATTTTGGCTTTTTTCGCTTCGAAATCATGATTTCTATGAGAACACTACATGGCGTCACAATTTCAACTCTACTTCGAAAATTTCAGTGGCACTTATACGGTGTATCTATCCTTTTCCAATTCTATTGAGCAAAGACAGAAGTACATCGAGCGCCGAAATTATCCCCAGCAAATCGGTCGCCTAATGAAGTGAAATTGTTTACTGTCAAATTCATCATCTGCAAAAGTGCCATGTCAATGACATCCTCGACCCACTTCCTTGCATACTCTGTATATCATTTAGTGGTTGTTATTATGGTGAGATTTCTCTGGGATTTTCACGCAATAGAAGTTATGATAATTATTTCAATATATTTGTAGTAAGGGCAGATTTTGATCTTCAATATTGATGATTGAGCAACTGCATATCCTAAAAATTGTAATTCTCATGAAAAACTCGAATAATTCAAAAACAGTTCATTTCAAGCATGGGGATATACATGAATTCATAGCAGAAATATGACAGAAATCCAAAAATGTCAGAAGATACTATTCAAAATATCAAAGATTACGTGTCTGTAAAATCATCGGAAGCTCCACGATAAGGAAAATATTTTATTCGGATTGATTTCTTCACCGTTTCTAAAAAATTTCAGATATTTCCTATTTCCAGTTCTCTATATACAAATCGCGTTAACACATGAAGATGTACCCTGAATATCAAAGCAATATCATATAATGAAGAAGGTTCAAGAAGGGTAGTAAGATACTATTTTCATTTGGCAATAGATACAAAATCAGAGTGAATCGATGTTTTCCGAAAAATTTTTGATAAACATCCTCGACCAATTTGTTTATACACACCTACCTAGGATGCATCGAAATCGTTCGAGATGATTGACAATTCCTTCATAGAAGCTGAATTATTGTATGGTGCAGGTATATATTGAAAAATCCTCACGAATATCTCACTTACCATAGCGCTCTTTATTATAGAATTCACAAGAATTTGAAATTAAAGGACTTAACACTCTTTCTATACCTTCTTTCTTTCCCAAAATTCTACCGCTGGCTCACACGATCATTATAGGATTGTCTTTTGTGTTGTCAAATGATGAGAAAGATTCTCAATATCTTTCTCAGATATAACACCCATTTATATTTTTTTTTCGGAAAAATGAAATCACTCTGTTCAAGTTCAACAAGGAAGTTCAATTCATATCTGTCGATTTGAAATATTCGCAACATGAAACTATAAAGGGAGTTCATATGGCTATGAAAATTTGAAAGTCACCAGGTTTTAGTCGTGGAGCAATCAATCGTTTCCTGTGCAGTCAGTTTCTTCTGAATCGGTCGGTAAAGGTGGTTCATTTCCCATTTTGTTATTTTCATAGCTGAATTGATATGGACAAGTATCAGTAGAAATATACAGAATATCCGTGTAGCATTTCTGAAAGAAAAAAGGAAGCTGTCAGGAATGAAAGAATCACATGTTTTTTTTGATTTGTGCAAGTGATGCTCTGTTTCATTTGCATACTGCATCGAAGCGTATTTAATTCTACAGATGAAGCTTATTTAAGACATTCGTTCTCCCATACTACATATACTATATACATCACGATTACACACATAATTTCTGTTCAGAACACCATAAAGTATATTTACACGATTGGATTGTTTAATGGCAATAAAATCACTCGTAAAATAAATTATTTTCCGTACGTCGCGGGGTAAGGGGAATGAGAGTATTGATTACGATGTACGCTTATGCTCGTGTTGGGAATATCACTAGGGCGATAAAATGAGGATTCGTTACGAATGTCATGATTCAATCGTACAATGTAATTATGAGTTGATTCATTGCGGTGAGTAGTTGAGAGTGATAATGTTTTATGAGAATTATAAAATAAACTAAAGAATATTCAGCAAATCCTTCAGGATCACGAAAATCATATAAGATATACAGGATAACAGACGGTTGGAGAACGAAAATAATTTCGTGGATACTATAAAAACAGGATTTTTCACGATAATGTAGAAAGTGAGTACTCTGCATTGTTATCAGTGAAAAAAGTTCTATTTTTGCAAAAAAAAAGGTAATTTTTCAGCACTGTTGATTAGGAAATCAATATATAATCAGTATTCAGAAAACTGCTATAATACCGACATTTATTCGGACTCATCAATGGACACCAGCATACGAAAGTGACATATTCTAGAATTAGTTTCTAGTTGTCAGTTTGAATCATAAACATTTTTGACATAACTTAGCATGAAAATTCGATCGTAGAGAAAATATTATGTACAACTCATGCAAAAAGCATTTGTGGTCTAACAAATTCACACTTTTTTGCACTATTTGTTAGACTAACAGAAAACAAGCTTTAATTTGATTCCTATGTTTGTATTTTTAGAAATGTCAGTTGGGTAATTTAATAGTAATTCAACCCCGACATAAGATGGACAATTTTTATGATGACGATTCATAATAGTTATCAATTCACCTTACCTGGATGAGTATGCATTAAAATCAGAATCTCGAGTTTTTTTTAAATAATAAAATATATTCGTACTTATAGATGCACTTTCGCCATAGGGCATAATATAATAATAATAATAAATTGCCTTTATTTAGCCTGGCGGAGTTTAGCATAGCTACTCTTCCACTCAACCAGGTTATAAATGTGAAATACATTGATGTTCTTAAAATGAATACATAACTACAAAACTACAAAATGAATTACAAAATGGATCACTGCTTTCCGAGAATGATTTCCTTAAGCTTGAAGATTTTGAAAGATATTGAGGAACTAAGCTTCATATGATCACTGTAACTGTTGAACAGTTTGGCGACCTGATACGAGAATGATCGTTCATATAGCACGGACGTTTGTTTCGGGATAGTAAGACTATCAGTGGTTCGTAGATTTCTACTGTGTATTTGATTCCTGGGTAAAAGTTGGAATAGGTAAGAAGGAGTTTTTGTTTTGATGAGCTTATGCAGAAAACATACTTGATGTAGTTGCCGTCTATTATGCATTTTGAGCCATTTGATATCTGTAATGAAAGGAGTTGTATGTATTTTACTTTTGATACCGAATATTAGACGTATACAAGAGTTTTGAACTTTGTATTCGTGTTGATGTTGCTAGATCGAGACAAGGGCCATAGACGATATCGCAGTGGTTGAAGATTGAAAGAATGAGAGAGTCGCATAAAGTGGTTTTCAATTTCCTAGTGAGATAATGTCTGTTTGTATATAAATTTTTAAGCAAGCCATACGATCTTTGCACTAGTTTGTTCACATGTTTCACAAATCTCAAATTATAATCAATAGTTAAACCCAAGCATTTTATCGTATCTGTGAAGGCAATGCAGTGACATCTACTTGTAGTGATATTTTCTATGGCCCTCTGCCGATCTTTAATATTGCCAAATACAATAGCGGCAGATTTAGAGGGGTTTATATTTAATGAATGATTTCTAGATATCTCCACCAGCTCGATGATATCCTTATTAAGCAAATTTCCTTTATATATCAAGTTTTCTATTTTATCAGAATAATATAAATTTGTATCATCAGCATATGTTTGTATATTGAAGTTCTCTAGGGCCTTGGAAAAGTCCGAGGTATATATTGTATATCGCTATGTCCAATAGGAAAGAATCAGAGCTTGTTCAAAATCCATAAACTACTGGTGTTATTTCCTATAACACATCATGAAATTCAACACATTTATTATTTCGTACTTTTGATTCACATGTCTCACTTCAAGTAGCAAATTAAGAATTTCATAAACTTCTTGCCTTCTATTCTGTGCTGGAGACAAGTAATGAAGCTGTTTTTTTCTGTAAGACCTGACAATGGTCATCATTAAGTGCATGAAAAATATCCCCAACTGTTCGTGAAATGAAAAATTTCTGTCTTTTAATTGGACCCTTAATGAGGAAACAATGGAACATGAAAAAATAAGTCTAACTGAAGAGCTGATTATATGATTGAGAAATTCAAGAAAATATTTTCTATAGTCACCATGCCAAAATATTGATTCAACTGTAGTACATGAATTTCTCCATGAATTGGAGTATATTCATATCGATATTCATATATAAATGGATTAATTAATGAATGAACTTGATTCAGCAATCTCTATCAAACACAATATTTCTTTCTTGACTTCTGCAATCAAGATAACTAGACTATCACCCTTTGTCAGCTCTTTGTGAGTCTGTAAATTTCCAATTGGAATTTCTATTCAGTCTCAATGTATGAGAATGTGTCTCCGTACATGTAATGAACAAGTTGCTCAATTATGATAGTGATGTCATATTTTTCATTTCATCAGACCCAGGTTTGCTCTTTTCATCAATCTTGTCAACATTGCAATATTTTATGAATTCGAGAATGAATATCACTTTTAATATGACTCCCAAGTGAGGTTGTGACGATTTCGTGGAAAACTTGTATAACTTGTCAATGCTCAACAGATTTTCAGAAACAAAAGTCCACTCCCGTAATATATTTTCAACTGATCAAAAAACGAGGCATCAAATGTCTATCCTCCTGTGTGCCATCCGTGAAGGAAATGGTGGTGTCTCAGAATATTGATGGAATGTTGCAAGAGGCCTCCTTGTAGATACCTCAAAATGTCTTCTGTATATTCATAATGAAATCATGAAATACGATGATAAAGCAATATGCTAATTGAAACAGGTTCAATAGATTGCATTATTCAAATATCATTGTTCATAGTCTTCCACCTGATAGGAATTCTCTGACACCTAATGCATACATATCATGATTATTTGTATTGTAATTATTATAATTTTCGGATAAATAACTGTTACTCCAAAATAGGTGGTACTACTAGCGCTATTACAATAGTGTGAGGTCATTGGAAGGCTGAAGGAAATATATTCCACCTCTTTTCATGCTATTCATTCAACAAAACACATAATGGGTCAAGCCATTTAATAATAATTATAATAATCATATTGTATTCTAATTTGGTTGCATGGGGTACTATGAAAAAGTGATCATTCAGATTAGGGGATGGTTTATTCCGAATGGAATTTGGTTGGTAATAATTTTCCTGAATGCAATACAGAGTGTTTATAGTAATCATAATATAAAATATACATAGAACAAAACTGAATGAGATAGTCTGAAGCTTTCGAATGGCAGAATTCATTCTATCATCAAGTCATAGATGAGTTGCATATAAGAACTGTCTATGGAGTACCTATAAATAAACTGTGCAAGGTCGAATCGATGTCATTCCAACTGCCTTCTGTGGGATTCAAGACATTCAGGTGTTTTTAGGAATGAGAAGAAAGACAGATTGACGAAAGTAGGACCGGTGAGGATAACAACTGGAACCAAGTTTGGGAATCCGTGATACCGGAACTGATGCAATCAGAGCTCCATAAGAATGGAGTTTCAAAGCGAATGAAAAAAATCTTAGTCAATAGGCACGCCCGTGTGGCTCATTGGGATCGGCGTTGATTCCCTCCAGATGATAAAGAGTGGGTAGAACATGAGGTGTTGCATGTTCAACGCCATCTAATGGCAAAAGATCCAAGGTAGGTTTCGTGTCAGCCCCTACGCTGTACGTGTGACAGATGAGCTACAGATGACAGAGTAGCTACAGATCTGTTGTATAGATGGCTCTACCTGAATGATAAATGTGGAAAGGCCACATCTGAATGATAGATATCGGTCGAAAATATTTCCAATTCGTCCAGCAGAAGAGACACAGATCTGTTTCGGCCCATCAGTCGCTCTTGGTTTGCTGACAAATTGAAAACACTTCGTGACAAAATATACAGCTATATGTAGCTACTTTGTAGCTCATCTATTACACGTAAAAAAAGTAATCCATTTCCAACAGGGGTACCCAATTACAGGAAATGCTATCATAAAAAATATAGATACTTGATGTTCATACATTAAAGTTCAAAAGAGTAATGAAAAATATAATAAATATTAAAAATATTGCACTGTAGTAATATATAAAAGTGAATGTTGAAACGAAGTATATACAAGTATTCACAAATTCAAACGGAATACATAACACGCAAATATTAAAAGCGGTTGTCGATACATGATATCAAGGTGTTTGAAGAGTCGAAATGGACATCACAAAATTCACTGATTTTGTTGAAGCTACTGCACATAAAATTCAGCGGTGATCGTACCATAACATTTGTTCGTGATGATACACAATTAAACTTTAAATTGTGTTGACCTCCAACTCTACGTACTAAGAAATTGATATCGTTCAAAAGAGCAATACAATCAATGTTGTTATTAACTAATTTATGCAGGAATTTTGTGCCAAGAATAACTCCTTTTTTCCAGAGATGTTATATCAAATCGCGATAACAAAATGTTAAGGTCGATACCTCTCGCAGGATATTGTCCATCGACTTCTAGGCATAAATAGTTCAATAACTATCTCTGCACGCATTCGATTGATGTTTTTTGGTAGTCGTGAACTGGATTCCATATCATAGAACCAAACTCTAACTTAGATCTAGCATATGTAAAATATAGCAATTTTGAGGTGGTTACATTTTTGAAGTTTTTGCTGTTTCTGTAAATGAATCCAAGCATCCATTTGCATCAGCAGTCATATTTCTGATATGTGTTGTAAATGTGAGTTCACTGTCGTATGTTATACCACGTACAGGGTAAGGGCTGGAATGGAATGGAAGATGGCACCAGAAACCATAGGTTTCCGGTAGTTTCTCAGAAACTACCTTAGATCCTTCGCTGTTAGATGACTCTGAACATGAAACATCTCATGTTCTACCCACTCTTGCTTTCAAAAGCTGTCACTAAGTGTTTCCAATTCGTCAGCAAACCAAGGGCGACTGATGAGGCCTGTGGTGGGCCGAAACAGATCTGTTGCTCGACGAATTGTAAATTTCTTCGACCAATATCTATCATCTGTAGATGAAGCATGGAATATGCTGAGATACATCCTCACAGAGCACTTTGCGGTGGTACATTAGAGGAGAGCATAAGTTTGCCCAGTAGACGTTCCGCTCGATTGCTACAAGAAATCAATCCCAACAGGTGAATTCCAAGATTCGAGGACACAAACCAGACCCGACTATCATATAGACCTATGAGTGTATAAGTCGTGATGAGGAAAAGAAAAAGAGGTATTTTATCCGTTGATTGACGAAATGGGATGATGAGATCGTCGGGAGATTGTCAATTGAAGAGAAGATTCACGGAACACTCTTCAGCATACGATGTCAGGGTTTTTGAGTACATAAAAACTATTCATGGTTTTGATACTTGAGAGCGTTTGAGACATATTTGAAAGCCGAGCGGTAATAAAGTCGGCGCCTATAGATATCAAAACTAGATCACAGCTCATCATTTCACTATGCTGAGATACATCCAAGTTGTTACCAAGAGATAGTTTCTGAGTCAGGAGCTGAGTCCGGATCGTCTGAGAAAGGTGCCTTCCTTTCCCAATAGATTAATTGAATCGTGGGTTGAACTCCGAGAATATCATAAGTAATTGTTGGATAGTTTCCAATGTTTGGATAGCTGGATGATCACCATCCAGGATATCGCATGTCTGGATGAGGATGGGAACATTTCAATGAGCTATGATGATCATCATTACAGATGAACTCTACACACTTACAATTGTTATCTTGAATGCTCACCAAGTTTTCAGTTGTCTCTCGATAATTTCCGGAAGACAAAAATGCCCGTTCATGAGAATAGATTTCATGTATGCGGAAGACGAGCACCACAGAACTTTTTCTCTTCAGTTATATTATTTACAAGCACAAGAAGATATCAAATATTACTATAGATTATTAGGAAGCAGTCAGTTGGAAGTACCTATCTTTTCTAGAATGTAATCATCATAAGTTACCTAACGGTGTACATTTTCTGCAGATGTTAATTGACCCTCACTCTTAAGGAGATACTTAGAGCAAGTTGAAATCCTCTACTTCCCAGCTAAATTCATAATAAATACCACGAGATAAGCACTGGTGTCGCTCGTTTGGAATAATCCATGAAAATGCCAGTGGTGGCTCTCGATATCCATATTTAGGGGTCATATATCTTATTATATTGTGCGTTTATATGTTGACTTACCGATTTTTTTTTCCATCTCATGCATTCAATGGGTGTGGGTTACACAGAGTGTTGTAAATTTCATGGTTCATCATGGGAGTATACTATCATACCCATTATATTTTCCGTTCAACGATTTTTGCTGCAGTTCTGATCTCTGGTTCACATTCCTAAAGTTCAAATTCTGAATTTTAAGGCACATTATATTCAAAAGTCCGCTTTATTTTTCCATGAAATAGTCGAAGAAATTCTCATCTTATTGATATTTCATAACTTCATGTCATCTATATGTCAGACTTTTCCTAACTGATAGATTACATATCATATGTATTCCGTAAATCACATCAATCAATACAGTGTGATGAGAATACGAAACCAAAGTGTAGGAAGTGTTAGATGTGCTCGTATTAACGTCCTTCATCCTGAGACATAACTAATTAGTAATGTTTCATAGTTATTACACTTTTCAACACTTTTTTGGTGGAACAAACACACTTCCATCAATAATGCGTTTCTCGTTGATAATCAAGAATTCCAATATGAGAACAGAATGATAAATTTTCATAAATAGTGATATTTCGCTTGTTATTTTCACTTCACTGTTGCCAAACTCAGCACTGATGAGAGCTGAGTAATGTCGATGGCTTGCCAGAATCAAATCAGCAACATCATAGACTGGTTCGATAAGATCTTAAGAAATCTTTTATAGTAATGATGAAAGAGATGGACCATCGAAGAATTGTCGAGAATGGGTCATTCACACCATGAATCATTACTTTCCATCTGAGGAATGCATTATTGAGTAAGAAGTGCGTATGAGTTGAGTATTGATCCGTTCTTTTTATATCTGACGTTTTTCATTGTTAATAATTGAAAACTGTTCATGTTCATTTTTATCAATGTCATTTCAGGAGATGTTGTACCGCATCAAGGCGAATAAACCTGTGGCATACATATACACGAGTGACATACTATAATTTTTATACGATATCGCGGATAGCGCGAAAAGACATGAATAAATCACAAAATCATTCAGTGATGAACCTGACCGCACGTATGCCATTTGGATTATGTGACTAGAAAAACAATCAAAAACCTATTTTTGCATGAGGTGAGAAGATTTGAAAGTGTGAGGCTGAATTCTATCAGTTCGTATATTACTTCGTGACAAATAGAAAGTAAATTCGAGTGAGAAAACGATATCATACGATAGATTCAGATTCGGTAGGCTGCCGATCCATTTTCAATGTAGCCACCGCGTTTTTTCGTCGTCAGGACTTCCTCGAGTATAAGCAATATGGTGTGTTAAAACATGTCCTAGGATCGTGACCCTCGTACATTTTTAATTCGGTCGTTGCATAACTGTGGTCCAGCACCTTGGAGCATTGTCCACCTGGCCGCCCAAGACTATTTATACGGACTTTTATGTGTTTTCTCGAGCTCCATTGTACAACGAGCATTTTTTTTAATCCGTCGTCTGGGACCACACCGTTCCACACGGTCCAAATGCAGGACCGGCTTCGAAACGAGTCATCCAAAAACTGATAAAAGATCAGAACTGATTTTTGTCTGTGACGAGTTGGAAATTTTAATAATCAACGTACGCATGGAGAGATTGATGTAGTCACTTGATGTTGAATCTTTTTTATACAGGGTGGCCCAATGAAAACGAAGTAAGGTATGCATTTAATTGAGAGATCAAGGAACTGACATCAAAATAAGTAATTCTGTAAGTAATGTTGAATAGAACAGGATTTAAAAAAAAATGTATAAGGCACTTCTTAGATGGACATCGTTCAAACTACAAAATGAGAAATAGTGATGAAAGGGAAAAAAGCCTCACTTTCCATCACTAGCCGATTATTTTCATAAACGTGTTTTCTCGAGAACTACTGCATTGAATTCCAAAAACAAGGACGCTTTGGTAAGAGATTTCGATTACCTTCAAAATGATATAGCACTTGACCCCTCATCCCATTTGAGATTCAAGGGTTGGAGCTTACCCCTCCGAGGGGTTTGAAGTGAAAAAGTTAAAAACATGCGCAAAATATTTCCCCCTCGAAATAAAAATCGACCGGTTCGAGCGTTTTTTTTTTTTTTTTTCTGAGAACGATAACTATGTCAAATCGGCCTTGTTCCGTTTTCATTGGGCCACCCAGTATGTCTGATGGCTTTATATTGGTGAGTGGGTTGAGAGGTCTCACAAAATTCCACTTCACATTCTAGAGGCTTTACGAAATACTGCATTGAAAATTATTTTTCAAAAATAACAGAAGATACTCAAATGCAACCCTTCGGAGGGAAACAGTGTGGAAAGTGCAGAACAATAAAGCAAGTTACAGAAACCTCGGCCTTTTTGGCGTTATGACTCTGTATAGAGGACATTATTTCAATCGAGCAAAATATCGATATCAAGAAACATTGAAATTTCGCGGCAAGACTGAAACAAACCCAAAAAATTAATTACAACTCAAGGCACATTCATATTCCTGATGCATGTGGATGATGCAAAATCTCATGACCGCACTAGTACTCAACAGATTCAAAATAGCACTAGTGCGGGAATACAGCGTGAAAACTATTTCGGTACCCATTACATTGCCATCTCCTAGTGCGTATTTTTTAGAGTACACCATGATGTCTGGAACAGATCTCATCTCGTTCTCATCTCATCTCATCTCGGCCAAGTGGTCGAGATGGTCGAGCGACATCATAGTAATCATCAGGTCGTGGGTTCGATTCCTGGCTGGCCGTTGGATTTGGCTGTACAATGTATATCATAAAGTTCTACATAAAACTATCCCAAATGCCACAGTGGTTTGGATTCCACTTGTATAAACTGTAGATCCCCGTCTCCTTCACTTGCACAAGCCCTTCGGGGCTTCTGAGGGTTGCTTCTGCAGCTAAGGAGATGAGTAACAATAATAATAAACAATAATAATGATTTCAGATATATCTGTGAAGAACTGAGTTAAGTTGTTCGTAATCCAGTTGTGATTCATACACATCTTGGCAATGGCGACGATAGATCCTTTCGTCCGATACTATTCTAGATTTCTGGATGCTAGAACCAAATAGTTGTAACCCTGTAGGACTCAATCTTATTGGAAAATGACAGTTGTAGATGAAAGGATAACCATAGAGTTGGCACATGCCAATGACTGTTCTTCAGCTCATCACATCGAAGACTTGGATATCCCTTCCAGAATTCGAGTTCCAGTTCAATTAATACCTATCGAATACAATAACTGATCCAGGCAAAATGAAATAGCGAAGATTAAAATTCCGTATTGAATGGTTTAAATGTTCGACTCAGATTGAAGATAGTAAGTTTCGGTGTATCTAGATTTCCCATAGATACCTGAGGTGCAGATACAGAAGATTCTATTTCGAAAATCCATTCGATAGAAGCAATGAAGGGCAAACTCAATTTTCTACCTCTTGTTATGCACCAGCATCTGAATCGTCCAGATAACTTCACACAAGCAAGTTCTTGTGAATAGTTCATTCATGGAAGTGTAACAGAGGGTATCAGACCAAGTCTGTAAACTCTTCACAACTGAGACCTCCAAGTCACAACTTCACAACTAAGCTGGGAGTTTGAAGGCAAACACAGTCTTAGAAGAGTTGACATTACCTTGCCGATGAGAAGGAGCAAGTAATGATCTGAATGAACCAAAACCGTTCTGCGGTATAGCAGAATCTATACGAAAAACAAGAATCAAAGCATGGAAGCAAAATAGATTTTAAGAATGGTGGAATAACTCATGAAATATTCTGAACAAAAAATTATAAACTAAGTATACAATTACGATATTAAATATACAATGAAAAGACCAATCACTATATATATATATAAATATAAAGCTGACACGTGATATATAAAAATTGTCTCTATTTCTCGTATGATAAATTTGACTTCTGTATTCGAGAAGTTCATTTAGATATGTAGGTACCATGTTATTTCGAAGTATTCCAAGTAGAATCTGTCCGAAACTGTTAGCCACTGTGATGTGTCAAGCATAAGATAGATGTCAGTGTATCTCTAACATTTTAATATTATTCTCATTCCCCTGTTTTGAAGCTTTTGCAATTTTAGAAAAACTCGAGATATTTCGCGAAATTCTTCTGAAGAAGAATAATTTTCCACTTGTTTTCTTTTATAAATATATAAAAAATGATAGTCAAATAATAGACAGACTTTCTACTGAGCCAGGAAAGGAGTATACGATTAGAAGTTGGCCTCATGACAGGGCTCTGTTGGCTCAACAAACATATAATTACGTTCGGCCCAGCAGAAGAATCACTGTGCAAATAGGAAGAAGAAGAAACAGCAATACACATACTTCGCTGCTGTCAAGACTGAGGTTTCTAACGATGGAAGAAGAAAACCCAAGAGCTCCCAGATGTGGAGGACCTACAGACTGCAAATGGAGACAGATAACTCTGAACAATTCCGAAGGCTAAACACAATTGATCTGGAATGGTCTATTATTTAATGTCTCTCTATATAGGTAATGGCATGTTTCGAAACGAGAGTCAGC
Source organism: Gastrophysa polygoni (assembly GCA_963576655.1). Lineage (NCBI taxonomy): Eukaryota > Metazoa > Arthropoda > Insecta > Coleoptera > Chrysomelidae > Gastrophysa > Gastrophysa polygoni. The sequence continues at coordinate 5,414,797 of OY755086.1, read as the reverse complement.
ATCCGAAATTGATCTGGCATTGCCAGGATGCTCATCGATCAATAATGATTCTTTCCTCATATCACTGGATGAGCAGGAGGTGTTACATTGTTTCAATTTCAAGAATACCAACGTCTTCTATTCTCTCACCATGGCTAGTCCAGTACTGTCTCGTATGGTACACGCTGTGCAAGTCGTAACTTATCTGGCTAGTTTGAGGTGCTCTCGCTCCGTTTTATTATGCTGTACTGAAAGGCTGTTGCAGTTTAGCAGTTTTGACATTTTTTATGATCGAATCTTTTCTGGGAATGATTGGAAGGAGCGCGGACGGTGTGAATGGCTGAACGCCTGTTATTTTTAGAGGGTTTAAATCATTTGTTAATGAGGCCCGTTCGAGCGGTCTGGATCCTGGAGGTAGCAGAAACAGATACGATTTTCGGTGGCGCCCGAAATCAGAAGTGGAGATGCCCTTTCTTCAGATCAGATGTGACTTCCCCCTCTTGAGGACAAAAAATCATCGTAATCGAAAAAACGTATTTTGTGCAAAATTTCAACCTATAATAATCGTAGCAGAGCGCTTTCGACTGTTAAATCATCCTCAGTGCTTACCTGTAAGTAAGTAACAATGCTTGAAATCAAGAGAATAATCGACAAAGTTCTGAAATTTTGAAAAGTGAAAGTAGGGTTACTCACTCGTCAGGTATACAAGAAATCCATAAAAATCAATAAAACTGGTATTTGGGCCCAGATGTTTCAGGATTACATTCATCGATTGGTCGATCAGTCATTTGTAGATGAAGAAGGATGAAGAAAATGTCACATGTATTACAAACTTAAGTGATCAATGCAAAGTGATTTTTTTTACTTCATTTCAAGAATTCTGGTTCCATTGGGAATACATACCGAAATATCCACTGAGGGATTATAGATATTGAGTCAGAATAACACCTTCAAATAGAGATACCCTATTAAAAAATCTACAATTCCAACAAGATTCCCGTGGAGATTCCTGTGAGTCTGAAATTCTTGTGCGATATTTCATAGTGAGAAGCACTCATTCATAGTGAAATTGAAAGTTCTCTAGACAGTTGACCCCAAATGAAAACTTGCTAAGTGTTCCTGGTTATACAAACTATTTATACAAAATTTGCCCGGTGTGAACTCTCACACCATATCGTAGTGTACATACTTGAAACTACACCGGAAGGTGTTGAGTCTGTACCCAGGCAAAGTGGTGACTCGAAAAAAACTCAGTGTCACTTTTCAATTCAAATGAATAGTGCGATAGCATCATCAGTGCGATACTCGTCGAGTATTTACAAGAAGTTCTCATATTGAAATCCATGAAAACGACCCATACAAATGTTACGAACGTTGTTATGAACATACATATATTCATCATATAAAAATAAAAAGAGACCAACAATTGTATTCTTACCATTGTGAGAATTTTAATAATCCCATCGAACACACATCAATCACAACTCCTTCTGGTGTTGTGGTCGATACGCAAGAAATACCACCGGAGGAATCTTGGTTTTCCATCAGATCACTTCTATACTCAACGTGACTATCATTGCCTTTGTGTCCACGTCAGTACAATTTTTGATTCATCATATATATTCCTCAGCCTTCATCAGTCCTGAGTTGTTCAACAGTAAACAATATTCATCGACATCATCGCAATATTATTCAAAGATGAACGTTAATAGATAAGTACGTCTTATAAGCAGTTCATTTTGAAGCAAGTTCCGCAGACGTCTCGAAATATGTTTCAAAACTCTTGTTAATTTCTCAAAGTCATCAACGCTGTAGGAAAATATCGATTTCACACCATTTCGATTGGTGGTGTTGATTTGGTGTTACTATGTAAAATAGCACAGAAATCCAGATAACCGAATTAGATAAAATGGATGAATAATCGATTTCAGGATGTTACTGAATCATTGGGAGAGATATGAATGGGTGTGTGCTACAATAGATCGCATTGGAGACCCACTCTTGCAACGCCACCTAACCTCATACCTGCTGGTGCATACCCACAGATAATAATTGCACTTCCTCCAACATCTCTAAGTTAACGACCTCACCAATAACTCGAGATTTCCCTCGTACGTTTGCATTATTTACACGTTGGAGGAATTTATCTGTGCTCGCATAAAGGCTGATTACTCATACGCAGCTGATGAGCCTCCTGCAGTTGCTCGCCTCTAAATTACCGGATTTGTGTGATAGTTTGGACGGGCGTGAAGAATGAATAGTCCGGTCGAATTCAGTTTTCGTATTAGGACTCCTCGTGTTCACAGTTTGACCACTACTCGAATTACCCACTGGTTGACGGATCAACCAATGAAGGGGGTTCCAAATATCCATGAAGAAATAACCAGACATTGATTACTATAGATTTGTTGATATAAATCTATGAAATCGATGATACATTGCTGCATGGGGATGATCAAGACTGGCTTTGTGACACAAAGCTGAGCCGCAATTGGAGGCACTGGTGTCAGAGTTCACCCAAGTTTTACAGCGCTTTTACATCAATTGGATGTTATAATAATAATAATAATGAGTATAATAATAGTAATTATTTATCCAGTATTAAATGGAATTACAGAATAGTGTTATACCAAGTTGAGAGCCACTTGCGATATTGTATAGTAGGATGGGGAGGGGCATTGAAAACTCACATTCATTCTCTGGAAGTACTGCAAAAAAGGTTCCTTGAACTGATTATGTACAAAGACTACAAATATACATCTGAAGCACTATTTCGTGAAGCACATGTATTCGATATTCGTCAACTTTTTTATAATAATATCAATATGAAATACCATCAAGAAAAACATATCAGTTCAAAATTACCCGATCATAAATATCAAACTCGGGAAAAACACCTTCAAAAAATCCCACAAATGCAAAAATCTATTGGCCAGCCGTCATACTACTATATGGCCCCAAAAATGTATAGCTCCATACCTCTCCATATACAAAAAAAATCGATAATTTGAGATTATATAAAAAAGAGTTGAAGATCTTCATTCACAACCAACCCAGAAAAAAAATTGCCGACCTGATAATGTGATTTTTATTTTCAAAACTTCATATTACTGAATTCTGGTAACATTCTGAAATGTCCTGTTTAGTCTAGTTATATTTATGCATACATGTCTATACTCTTTGATTTGAACTAACTGTTTTTATTCATCTGATTTTACTCGAATTTCAACTCCTTAGTTCATATATATTATTATTAGTATAGGTTATTGTCTTATATTTCTAATTTGATATTTTTAATGTGTATTTCGAAACAAGTGTGTTACACACTTATCGATTCGTCTGATATCTATTCATCATTGCATATGTACCTATTTTTTATTTGATTTGAATAAATATCTATTATTATTATTATTATTATTATCATTATTATATCATTATTATATTATTAGGAACATGAATAAATTAAAAATACCACAGAAGAAGAGTTTCCTTGTGCGTGGGTTGAAGTTACTTTGAAATAAAATTCGCTCGTAAATACTTAAATACAAGGATATAGGCTATAGATATATAATTGAACAAAATTCACACATACCATGTGTAAACACACAAGCATAACACATTTTCTGATGAAATATCACAATAAAAGTTATTTTCATAAAAATATACATGGAGTTGACATAATTTGAGTATTGTCAATCAGTTTATTCCCTTGTGCGTGGGTTGAAATTACTTGAAAATAAAAACGCTCGTGAATACTTAAAATACTGAGGATATAGGCTATAGATATATACCTAAATAAAATTCACACATACCATTTGTAAACACACGAACATTCCACGAACGAGGCGTTCCAATTGAGTATTCGTGAACATTTTTCTTCAGTTCGAAGAAAGTGTTGCAAGTTTGCATTTCTTGTGGTAAACTGTTGATGCTTTTTGTCCTAAAAATTCGTGTGATCTCTGTCCCACAGATCTAGCATAAAAAAAGATAGTTTGTATTGGTTCTTATTCCGTGTTGAGTATGGTTATACTTCAGTATTTCATATAGAGTAGCAACTTTGAGTCATGTTCGAAAGGAAATATACTGCAAGAGCTATGCAATCTCTGTAATGGTCTGAAATCAGATAGAGACTAGCCAGCTCACCCCGTTCGGGGATGAAGAAGAGTGAGGAGCCTCTCAAATGGAACTGGAGTGGAGATCCTCATGTAAGTTGTGGCCTTCTATGGAAGAACCACAACTCACATGAAGAATTTTTTTTTTGGGATCTACCCGAAGTTCCTCCGGAAAGAATTGTTGAAGATGCTGTTGGGACATCTAAAGGCAGCAAACCTATTCTCAAACAATAATTTGAATCACTGTTTCGATTTCTCCAAAGTATACTGGATCCTTGGACAAGGAAGTTAAAAGTGATAGAACCCGCTACTCTGTTATTCAATCATCCCCTGTTTGTCCACTGCGTAGATTAATCTTGTTATCGTTTATTGATGTCTCAGAGTTCAGAATAAATTCACATTTCTTCACAACTTAAATTTATCCTTCAAGCCTAACTCAGAAGTTGAACCATTTGTGAGCCTTAGTTGCTTGTACACTTGAACCTTTCAATGGGCCAACTTTCAATTTTTTATTATGAATGTTGAATTTTGAATTGTTCAGTTGGATTTGTGTCTTACCTCTCAACTGATGTGCTTATAAGTACGGATTTGCCCCAATTTTGCTGCACTGAATGTTATCAAATCCAACGATCAATTCCTGCATAGTGGAAGTCAAGATCTAGTCAATTTCAGGTGATTGTGCTGCAAAAATCCACCTCAAGTTTTTTTCGTTCACTGAGAAATAATTGGAAAAAACATAAAGAGAGACAATACGTACCAAAAGAAAACTTGTCAAAATCAAGACAGTTCTTAAGCATCATGAGTTTCACCTTAAAAAAAACACCCTTGAAGTCTCCTACCAAAATATAATGTTTTGTTTCTTTTCCAGTGAATTTTGAGCAACGAGAAATCTTGAAATCTTCCACTTTCAACTAATATAAAACAGGGGCCAATAGCTCTATATCATGGATGGTGTGAAATACTATAAAAACAAACAAATAATATATAAAACATCATCACATATATCTAGAATTATATTCAAAACGTTAAACATTTTTGGAAGACACTTTCGGAAGGTGACCTGTGTTCCATTCTATTCCTCTTGGAAATGAAATTAAATAATCAAGTAGACTTCTTGGTAGGAAATTTCATGAGGAACATTTTCAGTAGGTATAAAATTTTCTGTGCGACTGATGGTTCCTGGGAAAGACGAGGAAAACCACCGAAGTGCATATATCAGGGGTGGTTTTTGGGGCCTATTAGCTCAAACAATCTTTTGGTTCTGAAACCACTTCTTTTGTTGTGTCAATCTCCAAATGGCAAAACTCATTACTAAACTACATTTTTAAAACTATATTATTTCGCTTTTCGGCTCTCTCAGGAGTAATAATAAAGATGGACGACGGCTTCGAGCGACCGGATTCGACCGGACTAAAATCGGACGTCACAGGTCGGATTCCTGCGAGGTGTCCCACGAGGTCCGACAATGGGGCCGTATGGCAGCGAGCGTGGTCTCTCGGTGGCTATATGCAGGCGATCGCTGACAAAACTCCTCGCTATTATTTATATAAATCGGTAAATAAGTGCCGCGAGGCGGCCATGGATTTCCATAACTCGTTTACGTTTCACTGTTCGTAATCAGGTGTTGGATACACGAGGGCCGAGCATATTCACTCGCAAAAATGCAATTCGATTCATTTGTTCGTTCACGCGAAACATAGAGATTGATGAAAAATAAATTCGGTAGATTCACAGAATAGTATTGAAACTAAACAAGGTATGCATTTTTCTGATATTAAGGAACTGACATTGAAATAAATGATACTTTATATAATGTTGGATACGACAGGATAAAAAGTTCAAAATCAGAAATAGTATTGGAAGGTAAAAAAGCGTTACTTCCCATTACTAGCCGATTATTTTCATGAACGTGTTTTCTCGAGACTTACTGCATTGAATTCCGAAAGGAAGCGTTTTTTGTGTTGATAATAAATGCCAATGATTGTACCTTTGCGCTAGTGCAAGCAATGCGTTGATCAATTTTCATCGCAATCAGGTGAACAGTACAGTAGCGCATAAAATACGAACATACATTCATTTTTATACAGTGAGCATCATAATTATTCCCTATCTAACTCGTTACTCGACTTTAAGTGTTGGAAAAATCGCCGAGACACGTCGACTTTTTATTGATACAATGTATATTTTTGTATGATTAATTCAAATTTGAATAGTGGATTTTCCTAACAAGAGAGTTAGATAGGGGGGCTCAAACTCATGATGCTTACTGTGTAGCAAAAAAGAGGAACTGTCATTCCGAAATATTTTCAAAAAAACTGAGTAGGCACCTACACAGGGTAATTCACTTGTTTTCATTTTGTGCAGTGCTCTTCACGATTACAGACACTGGAACAATACTCATAGTGGGACATGTGAAAATGGTTCATTAAAAAATATCGAAGTACCAAAGAAGAACTCGAAGTCAAGTGTACATTTTCACACACTATAAATGAAATGATTGAACTTCAAAATGACAGCAGTGGCATTCATATCATTCCCATCGAAGAAAGTAGTCCAACTTGTATGATATAGATCAGAGCTGTCCATAATTACTAAGCAACATCATTAGTGATTTGTAATAGGTACAAAAACCGTGTTTATATATATGGGTCATATACGATACTTTTTCAAGATCTTAGATTTTTCCATAGTGGTCTTCACAGCTTGGAAGAGAGGAATATCGTGTTTTTCTTAATGCTCAATTTCATCCTCAAATCCTCTTACGTATCCATATTAATTAGCAATGTTCTGCTGTTTTCCTTGTAGCTTCAAAATCAGTTCGTTCAGGTAAGATGTCATCATACATTCGATTCTCCAGTTTCGTAGTATAAGACTTCCCCGTTTAAGAAAATAGGAGTTTGACATCATATAGCTTGTATCTGCAAGTTGTTCCAGTTGCTTGTGCCAGTTCCAGTCGGCTGGACATTTCTCTGAACCCCGAACGGAGCCTAACTAGCGCCTGATCTTACCACATGGTAGAGGAGTGGGTTCGAAAAAACTCCTTCTATCGTTGCGTTGCTATCGAATTATGGCACGCTCATCAACCATATGAATCACCCTGTACCTCGGACAGTGCCTTGCATTCTCGCTCCCTTTGTGTTCCAGTATATGGTGGCATATGTTTTGTTGTGTAAGTTGCGTTTGTTCATAATTTATTAGTCATTAAAGCTCCAATGGCTTGTTTATTGAGAGTTGAATTTGTATGGAAATGCTCTTAATTGGTTGTGGGTCGGGACCCCGTCTCACACATTTTATTGCCAAGATAGTATAATTCATAATGAAAGGCATGCTCTCAGGACTATTGTGAGTTTCATTACAGTACATGATAAAGGTAGTGAACCTTTGACAAGCCATTCGAAACCTTGTCAGTTATAAGAGATTTGACATTTGTAAGGTATTTGTGAGAACTGAGGTTCCGCATCTTCCATAATTTACAACTTGAAATCCGTGGATCCAGGAAGTTGAGGATTTGCGATTGGTCTCTGAGTAATGTTTAATATATCAAATTACGATAAACCACAAAATTTCCCTTCCAACGATGTATGATACATCATACTACCGGTACAATTGAGATTTGCAATACAATTAGGAATTGAAATCGTGTTATGGACGATTCAACAATAGCATGTGAGTAACAGTGAATCAATATCAGCCTCTTGACATCAATTGTCGTTGAGGATGGTCACCATTCTTTCAATTCTACATTTTCTTCACTTTTCAACATCAGTAAACTGATTTATTTTGACTGCTAACATAGGTTTTGTTTGTATTGGTAGGAAACTCCTATACATATTATGGTAATTTTGCACTTAACATGCGATGGATTTTTTTTTAGATTTTTTTTTCTTGGTACTTACGTATTTCGACCTCAGACACCCGAATTTCACAATAAAAACGTGCGCAAACTCAAATTTTTCGAGATATTCCAGGAAAAAGTATGAAAATTACCCTTCTTGTTTCGGCCTGTTTTGGGTAGGCACCATAGCCATTCGAAGTTTCATTTCTCACATAAGATACTCATTATATCTTCATTATACATTCTAGAAGCTAAAAAGAAAGAGAAACATCCTCTAAGAAGTTCAATTCATCGTCTTTAGCATCTTTGATGAATAATCCTTCTGTCATATGGACGGCGCTGTCAAATGTGCATCTGTGATATTTTGACTCACAGAACTAGTGATTCTGACGTAGATTATCATTTGACAGCGCCGTCCACATGAAAAATGCTGGATCCACCTTCCTCTAAGATGCTGCAGAACGTTGATTTAACAAATTCGAGGATGTTTTCCCTCTTTTTTGACTTCTTGAATGTTCAAGGAAGGTATAAAATGTATCCTGTGTGAGAAAAGAAACTCTTTGCTTACTCAGAGCGAGCCGAAGAAAGAAGGTTAATTTTCATACTTGTTCTTGGAATATCTCGAAATATGTGAGTTTGCGCACGTTTTTATTGTGAAATTCCGATTCCTGAGCTCGAAATGCGTGAGTACAAAAAAAATCGAAAAAAAAAACCCATCGCATGATAAGTGCTAAATATCCATATTATATCCTCATCTATTCAATACTGAAAATTCTGTCATACGTATTGAATGATATCGGATGTTATTTGGGCCAAGTTAGGAACTTCAACAAGGGAGATTGACGAATTAAATATTTCGTTGCATTCATTGTTTCAATGATAATCACTCTGAGATTATCCGATCCTGAGATGAAGTTTGAAATAATGTAGGTAAAGCCACAATATACAATATACAAAATATTTATGATCTGTAGCATAGTATGGACTTCATTTGAATATAACAAGTGAATTGAAAATGAAAGTAAGCAGCTCTTTCGATGTTTTGTAACATAATGTCGAAAAAAGTTACCAGCCCCTAGGTTTGCGTTTAATATAAATCAATTTATTGATGTTAAAAGTGAAAAAAAAATGTAGAATTCATAGACTAGTTGAAGTTCTCTGAATTATGATATTTCAAAAATTTTCACATCGAATAATCGTCACTCTCATGCTACTGTTCAATCCTCCATATCACAATTTCCTTCAGAACGTTCTATCGCGAGAAGAATGCAAATTTCGAATCAATGAAATTTCAAATATATTCATTCCACAGGAGGAACCAAAATAGAAATCACTTTCGCAAAAATAAATACAAATACAAATAAATTCGGGAGAACCTGCATTCTAATTAATTTTTCCCTGCTGAGAAAATGGCTCGATCTCATCTAAATAGTCGATATAAAAGCAATATCAACAAAATCCAATACAACCAAGACCGAATAAATAAAGAAATTATTGGATGTGGTAGATACAGAGACTGGGGCTACGCTTATCTAAAATCAAATTGACCAATAAAATGCATACATTAAGGCACTATCGTGCAGTGGCGAATAAATGTACAGGATGCTCCTCTGCGGGTGGCACTTAATGAGACTCCTGTTGTACTCCAGATTTGACGATGGACAGGTCTGTATCAAGGACATTTGCATATATAGAAAAATGACTTCAATGAACAATGGCCTGCGTCATGTTTCATGTGTTTTCATCAAAATCTTACTTCAAAAGTTTTTCGGATCGATATAGAGATATTGTCAACTTTTCCGAAAGTCCAGGCAGTTGTACAGTGTTCAAGGTGCTCCAGAATCAGAAAAATATTGGCCGAAGATTATCTATGAGACCAGAAGTTATTGGAAAAAAATAATACTGCAATTGCCTTTGCAAGAGAGGGCTCAACCATAGCCTATATTTGGAAGACCTTTTTAAGGGATGGATAATTGTTGAATAGACAAACACAGGGTGATTCGAAATATCTCAAGGATTCATTGTTGGGATCATATAAGAATTTTTCTACAAATAAACCTCAAAAAGAAAATCAAAGAATTCGGTCTCTTGATTTTTTTCATACAACTGTCCGTTTGCCAGAAAATCGTAATCAACGAAAGATGATGGTTATTTCCGCAATATCAAACTAACCAAAACATTCATTGATTAAACAATTAATAATCTCATTACTAATGTTATAAATGTCCTTCACTTGCTGCGATACAACACGTTCTAAAATCCCAGGAGTGTTTCTTATGCATTGGAAAGCATCAATGATGCGTTGTCGAAACCTAAGTTACAGTGGCTGTATAGCTAGAAGGGGCTGCATTTTAGGGCACATTCGAAGAGAAAGTATGTTGATCTCAACAACACGTCCTTGAAATATTCACATCGATTATGGATCACCCTGTATAAACCCACACTTGAACTGTATAATATCTCACTAGAGGTGTAACCAGCTGGAGATTGGGCTTTCTGAGAGGACATACTTAACTCACATAAAAATTTGTTGATGAAGAAGTAATGAAGAGTCTTACGAGCCTGACGAAGGTAGCAAAACTTATTTCCTGCCAAGACGATAGTCACAAAATAGGAAAACAATATTCTTGAATGGAAATCCAGCGCTGTTCAAGATTCAATTCACCATAATGTTCTTTAGATTGCAATGTTTCCCCAGAGTCAGTTTCAGAAGACATGAAGATCAGAAGAAAGCTTCGTTGAGGACTTTTGAGAGATCAAAATGAAGCTGGAGGAAAATCAGAAAAACTCACGAAATGAAATGCTGAGCCACCCTGTCATATAGCCATTACGCTCATCAATCAACAAGCGGGGTAATTTTCTCCCCGAAAAAATGAAATTAAACCCCGGCGTAATAACTTCATAAATATCTATGGAGAGAAAGAATGATTCTGGAAGGAGCGGGAATCCAACCCCCGCGATTGTCTTGGTGGCGGCAGAGATGCAAGATTAATGTTTCCGAAACGTTCTGCCCATGAATAAAACAAGCGATCGCGATTCTCTTCACCTTTACGGTGTTGCCGAAACCTCGATTAGGCCATATAGATAGATGAATATGGTATCAGATGATCCAAGTCATTGAATAAACTCACAAAAATAGCTGGCGAATGAGTATTTGGGAATTATTTATGTTTCTGAAGAATTAGGAGTTATAAATAGGTATATTTAATAAGAATTAAACCTCTACTTATCTTGGTAGACGTTTCTGGAACGAATCTGCTCCCGTTCTCAACACAATTAAAATATGTTTCTCTTTGAAAATTTTCCTCAATATGCTGTCGGTTTTGACACTGAAAGGTGTCACTGACAAATAGAGAATTTCTCTTTTAGGTATCTGAAGGTTTAATATCAAGCGCAGTGACATTTTGGGGCAGATCACAAAATCTGTCCTTACTATATATTGAAATATATTGAATATATTGAAAATATATATTGAGAATATACAAATATATTGAAATAATTTCTTATAACTTCTACTCTATTTTTCAGGAACGAGGAGAGAAAAACCCACAAAAAGCTGGAAAATGAATGTACCACCTCCACGAAAAACTTACAGACAGTATCTTTCCTGATGCTTACAACCTCCAAACTTTGAGGAAAAATTCCAACACCTTCCTTCTCTCCCAAAATTCTACCGCTGGCTAACACGATGTTCCTCGTTTTCCTTTCGTGTTGTGAACAGATGAAAAAAAAAGTTTGAGAGTGAATTCAGACAGGGACTTTGGAAGGTATCTATCACATATGAATACTGCATGAACTCTTTGCCTTCGAAGCAAGTTGAGGAAGTTAAAGATCTTGGTGTTATATTTAATAACCTTAAAATCACACAAACTCCTTGACTATGTACTAGGTACACACTCATCAGCAGATACAATGAAGATTCTGTATTGTTCATTAATTAGGTCGCACTCAAAATATGCAACCAGTGTATGGTGTCCCTCTTAATTGGTGTACAAAACGTCACTGGAAAGGGTTCCAAATAAAATTTACAAAATGGGCATTCAAATGGACCAGCAAAGTCACTACACTGGTATTCTTTCTATACTACACCTGACCACATTGGAAAACAGTCAGACCCAAGCTGATCTAATATTTCTATTTAAATTATTGAGAGGCCAATTTAATTGCCCAGAACTTCTTTCTTCAGTTGGCCTGAAAGTCAAGCAAAGAGTAACAAGGGATGATAAAACTGTTTGCGTAGAAAACTCACATTCTACCTATCATGAATTCAATAGTCCAATATCAAGAATGTTAAGGGAAGCTAATGCGTCAGAACTGGATTTTTTCACTAATTCCTTGGAGGCCTACAAAATGTCTGCAATCAACTATGTTTTTCATCGATAGATGTATGCCTTGTATGTTTGTTATATAGTTTTGGTACTCAGTGTTATTTTCAGTTGTTTTATTAAGTACCCAGTTTCGAGTATTTTTTTTATGTATTTATATTTTGCAACATTGTACTGAGATACACCCTAATCATCTCTGTATTATATCAGATACTGTAATCGTAGAAATAAGGAATGAAGAAATCAAGCAGAAAGACCTCCACAAACTTAGACAGAGGAAGACGGTACTGGGAGATGTCATCCAATAAAGTTCAGAGGCAACATAAGTTCTGATAGAGAACAGGCAGTTTTAGCAAAAAAAAGTCTAAATACGTATTCAGACAACTAAGATGCCATATGTGAAGTGAGGTGAGTGAAGTGAGAAATCACCACCCTCGGCAGTAATTTCTGGAGAATATATTGGAAGATACTATGAAGTCGCTGATCTTTACTTTTCAGGTCTACTGAAGATGGCAACTCATCAGTTGCTAAATAACGTATTTATGCTCTTCTAAATATTATCGTGGTTTTTGGGTATTTATTTATTTATTTCGAATTTCAGTACCTGTTTTGGCATTTTATGAGGAAACTGACATCGTTATATAGCTTCGGCAGTCTGGGTCTCTCAGAAGTAGTTCGAATCCACTATGAAAATTTCCCCTCTCTTATTGATGCCTCGCAAGTTTCGACTTCTGAGAAGCTGGATTCCAATTGAAGTAGCGATAAAATAATTAGTAGATTGTAATCTGACAGATTTTGTTTTCAATTGAGGTATGTTCAGAATGTTGGCGATATCGGCATATTATACGTAAAAATTCTCTTAACAACAAATTGAACCGTGCACTCATGAAGTGTTGGAATCGCTTTGAACGTCATCATTTGCGAAAATTCAATTGTTCTTGGTGATCAATTGAAATCCTCAACTATTCCAGATTTCGCTTCAAAAATGTCTCAGAAATCATTGATACATGAACTGGGATTGAACACACCAGTATGTCTATGTATGTGTATGGATTTCAAGAGGGGCAGTTTTATGACCGCATTTATTAAACAGCAAGAATTTCTAATTGTCTGTAATTTTGTAATTACTAGGTTATCTCGCTGCTGGATCTGTGATTGCTCACTAATTGCGAATAATTCCGGAATGTTAACATTGCCATAACCGCTAATTTTAATAATATTGAAAGACAGTAGGTTAGCAGATTCGAAATCATTCTCAAGGACAGTATTAAATTGAAATAAACGTTGGTGAGAATCATTAAATGTGGAATTAAAGATGCTGGGTAATAGCCCGATACTACGAATGGGCGTAATTATAATCGAGAGATATCTGAACGAGTTGATGTGAAAAAGAGAAAGGAATGCCGAGGATTAATATAATTATGCTAATAATTTCACATTTGATATTCGATAGATCATATGAATAGAGAGTTTACTACAATAGACATAGTGCCAGTTGTTCGTATCTATCAATATTGATGAAGTTTGAATGAATATAGAATCAATATGAAAAGTCCCTCATCGGAGTTACTATGATGCTCAAAAATACCATTCTTTGTTTCTGTCTTACCACCATCAGCAGCTGAATTTCCTATCTATGAAAGTTTTTTATCTTTCGACAACACGAAGGAAAAACCGATAAAGACGTCAATGTAATCTTGAAAATATCATAGACTTAGCGAATAAACTCTCTTCTGAATAGAATATAAGAGCGTCAATCCACACAGGTCAGGACAGGTCGAATCTGCTCTTTGCTGATCTCGTAGGAACAGAAAGAGAAAGTTTTTGTGGAGCAGTTCTGGCAATAACTGTTTTATCTGCTTTCCTGGTGAAGATACAAGCTTTAGTTTCTGGTGCATTGGTCGATTGATCTCTAGATTCTTCTAAGTATAGACCTGTTTTCGTCTTGCAACTCTTAAGCCTCTTTGGATGATACAGGCGGGGCTCTAGAAGATAAGGTGGTATGGAGTGTACTAACATCTTCATAGCTATGGACTGGCCAGGAGATCACATCCAACAGATCGTTGGTGAAGAGCGAAAACAGAGTTGCTGTATTGAGCTCGAGTTGAACTTGAAGTTGATTTTGAAGTATGAGATTAGACGCTAAGTCATTCAACTCATTGAGTGGTCCATCTGCGAGAAATGTCGACAGTGAACGACATAGTTGAGGTGGCAATGTTTATCTAGGAGGTCTTGGTGCCAAACTTGGTCAGATGCAGTTGAATCTAATGCTACAGCCTTTCTATACCTGCCACGTGGCGATTGATGTGTCACGTAAGCGATCAGGTCTCTTGTCGATCTCTGGGTGGGTTACTATTTCTTGAGTTCCCCAGAATGAGCTCAATGTTGATTACTTCTTCTATTACATCAGAAACTATCAACTAGAGAAAAACATGCCGGAGCAAAACTATCAATCAAGACACAATGGGAAGATTTATTTTCACTGCTCCGAACTATCGTACTGGCTCAGTGTACCAATGGTCTGCAATTATTTCAAATATACAAAATATCCAGTCGATCATATTATCAATATTGATAGTCCATAAAAGAGCATTACGAGAAATGTTCGAAATCAAATGTGACCGAGAGTCTATTTCTTCGTTCGCGGATGATAATACGTTTCGGGCGTACTAAGAACATCAGAATACAGGAATAAATATCACATAAAAGCCTTTAATCACGCACGCATCTCGGCAGTCGTACCTCTTGAATGAAAACCGCATTCGACTCGAAATTTTCTGTTCTTCTGGACGCACAGGTGCGCTCTGCTGAAAGCAAAAAGACCACAACGAGCAGTTTTGTTACACCGTATATAGGTAACTACAGCTGGCCAGATGAGTATTCGGATTCGCAAGTATCGTGTCGTTTCATATGCAGATTTGAAACCTCTTATCCCACTTCCCTTCCGAATTTCTACACTAAGAAATAGGAGGATATTGTACACCAAAGGACACCGCCGAAATTGTCTTCTAAACCGTGTCCTATTCGAAACTTAACACCATCGATATCTTTTGGTGTTCCAACTTTCTATACCCAGCCACTAGAAAAACTTTCAGGCTTCCACCTACTTGATCATGTCAAACTTTAATACCGTACTAAGGCTCCCAAGATCAGAACTTGATGGTGTCAACTCTGCTGATTTCGATGCTCATCCTCGAAAATGCGATTCGAATTCGAAATTCAACACGAATGGAAGATTCGAAGAATTATCAGAACTATTGCAAACGCGTCACAAACATCATCGTGTAGAACACTATTTAAAAAATTTAACATTTTGACTCTACCAGGTCTCTACATTCTGGAAGTTTTGTTGTACATCCATAGAAATAAAGAAGTTTTTAAACGAAACCAATCTTTTCATGAATATAATACACGCATCAGAAATGATTTTCACATACCCAAAACACGTTTATCTCTACGTCTGAACTCGTTCGAGATTTTGGGGCTGAGATTATATTCCGGAGTTTTTCAAAATTATAACCAAGGACCAAGTATTCGAACATAAAATAAAACAACTACTTTTCGAAATTAGCCCCTATACAATCGATGAGTTTTTTTCTCACCTACATTAGTAAAAATGTTTTGTATTATTTTTCATCATTGCTGCTTCGTTCACTCACCTAATTGTTTATACACCTCTTATTATTTATGAATGTGTTTGTTATATATTTGTATATTATATCTGTATCTGATATTTACTGACTTGTCCTATTGCTTTTTTCTAAGCTCGTTCTAATGGATCAATAAAGAATTGAATTGATTCAATTGAATTGAACCATAAGCTATCCATTACTGTCAGATATCCGTCATTATCAGTTGATGCGGATTTGACTTCACAGGATTTACGACCGTATCGCCATCTCAACTCGAGCGGTTCGGCCTTGGTGAGGTTGTTTCACAGGTCTACATGTTTCGGATAGAAACAATTGAAGAGTTGGTTCACCATCGTATATCAACCTTGGTCTCATGAGAGAGCGCTGTTGGAGGTGGATACAGAGTACGACGTCATGGGAATAGTCTTTTATATTTCCGTTTGAAATCATTGGTGGATGTTCATTTATAGTACCAACCTCTGTCCGTCTTGCTCATCTGGCCTCAGAGGCAGGAGAAAGCTATGGAGTGGGCAGAAAGTCTTCAGATCCAACAAATCGTTGATGTGGAGCAAAAACCAAGTTGGTGCCAAGACAAATCTTTCTGGAACCACTGTGAAACCTCTGGAAAAGTTGGGTTTATCAACTAGTGCATTGAAAACTCATGCGTATAACTTTTCGTTGAACTATTCTTGTTATATATTACATAAGGAAGAATTAGGATGTTTGCAATAATTCTAAACAGTCCCAACGAGAATGAGAAAAAAGGGAAAAGTATACCTATTTCGAAATTGATCTGAATATAACGTGGTGATTCGACGGAGATCCTCAAGGTTCGGTTTTTGAACCCGATTCTTTCTTGATGTATAGCAATCATAAATATCCATGGTCATTTCACTATTCTTACCGATGACACAGCTCTATTGTGTTGTGGAAAATATATAGAAATGTTGAAAAATACTATTGCTCAATAATATGACATTGTGTGACAAAACAGTTCTTAATAGTTAATTAACTAAATACCTTGGCCCATGAATTGAAAATAAGCAAAAAACGATCACTCCGGTATATAGCGACGTGAAACCTAAAGAAAACTGCAGAATGCTATTCGTGAATAACAGGGTAATGACATTGATTGGTCATTTCAGAGACTGTTTGTTTGGTTCACAAAGAATATAAAACTAAGTAAATACCAGCAGATATAATACGAGAAGAAGTTCCAATACAGATCTCTCCATATTCCAGGATCAGAATGAACAAGCCATGTACTAATATGAGAATTTGAAAATTTATAATCACTTGCTAGTTTACCTGAATTGTATTCTTGATGATGAATGATTCATGAGAGCTACAAAAAGTGCTTCTTCCCTAATCTTTCTGTAATTCGAGTGAATATTACTCTCACGATAATGTTTTTAGAGTATTATTCATGTTATTATTTTTGGTTGTTCTATTATGTGCTGATACTCATACTCATTCATTGTACTCCATCGATATTCATTTTTGAAATCATGTTTCATGAAGACGATTTATTATTATTATTATTATTATTATTATATTCTCACATCTCTCGGACTGTGCTAGGTCAATAAGATGAAGAAAAAAGTATTCAAATAAATGAAGCACAATTCATGAACTCCGCTGCCGCAGTTGACGTAGCCGTTGCCGTTGCAGTAGTGGAAAAACTCAATTTATAAACTAATGACATTTCCGCAGTCGCATGCACAGAACGGATAATTTTCTGACACTATTGCCGGTTATCTGTTGGATTATAAAAGGCATGATAATTCTGCGACCTCAATTTTCATCCATTTTTCAAACTAATTCGTCCATAAAGAAACCATAAATCATCTCTCACTGGTACTCATCTTTGATTGGATATCCGCAGCTGAATGCCGTTGCCGCAGCGGACTGAAATTTGTTGCTGGGAAATTGGTTGAGAAAAGTAACGAAATCACGAATAATGCTTTATCGAAATTCTAATTCGAATTCATTCTGGAGAAACTTCAAAATGCGATTTTGAAATGATCGTCCTTGAATGGACGGAAGGATGCATGATTCTATTAATTCAGGAAAGATTCCGAAAAGAATGGAATGAATCCGCGCTTTCTTCATCATTGTTTGATGCCAATCAATTATTCCTTCAAAAATGATCGAAAATCAAAGTGCTCCTCATTCATTCTTCAGTTTCCAAGTGGTATCTTCTCTCTTGCTTTTTTTAAAGAATAAAAAAGAAGTTATTATAATTATTTCAATAAGAAGTTGGTTATCTTCGACGGCTACGGCAACGGCAGCTGCTACTTCAACTGCGGCTACAGCTGCAGAGTTTATAAATCGAGCTCAAAGCTTCGATCTGGTCCGACTAGCCGGGCGTAGAAGGTTCGCCTGGCCGACTGCGATCGACGATGCGAGCGCGTTCATTTGCCTAATGGCTGGCCTATTGTTCGCGGACAGCGGTATCGCGTCCTGACCAGACACAAGATATATGTCCGTTGTCGCTGATGTCCGCGAAACTCTGGTGTGGACGCTAACGTCGGATTAATTAGAAACTTCTTCGATTTTTTTTTCATTGCGGGCCCAAAGCGAAGCCGCCTTGGCGGATCGCACGTTTCCGAGAATTTTTCAAGTACCGCAGGGAAGTGTTCTGGGCCCACTGCAGGATCTAATTTATATCGCAGAGATGGTGGGAGAATGCTCTGATATGCTTCGTATGAATTGTTGAATAATTCAATCGACTGTGGTGATTTATTGGAATAGTTGAAATTCAATGTATCTGCTCGTCCCAATCGCAATAAGCTGACTTTCTGAAACACTCGAGCTAATAAGAATGTCATGCCCAGTTTGTCTATCTAAGTGATGTGTAATAACTATACCCGAATTGCTGCTAGCTGTGATATATTCAATTGTGAATTGGAACACTGTCTTTCGATAGAAACTGTTGTCCAGTTCTTATCTATTCACTCTAAAACAAAGTTTTTCACTTCAATTCCATTCGATAGTCCACTCAGATAGTCGTTCAATCCTCTCTTCTAGTTAATATCTCATTTATTCACATTTTTTCGTTTGATATTTTGTACTAACCATCGAGAATACCACTCTGAGAATACCTCGATGTATATAATTTGTTGAATTTTTCATGTGAAAACCAGGTTCAATATCATAAGGAAATAGACGGCAGGAATCAAATATTGGAGAATATCATATTGAATTTAATTCGATATTTGATAATGAGATTTTTTCTAACGGCAAAGTAATGAAACTGACAATAATTTGGCCAAACGAAATGGTATATGATGACGATGATATGGTATATGGACACATTCACAGAAGGAAAAAAATAACTAAGTGGACTTTGTTCCAGAAGAAGACCAATAAATACATTGGAAGATCAAATCGAAGAGAATATATGAAAATCTAAGAAAATGAATATACCACTTCCTCGATTAACCTACAACAGTATTGAAAATATATGAGTTTTGAAGATGATACGATGGATGGAGCAGAAAAAAATCAGAAGGTGGTGCGGAAATATATGTACACCAGACAGAAACACACAGGGTACTTCGAAACAAATAGAGAAAAAACCAATCCAGATGAATGGATAATTTGAGTTTCACTCATTCAACAGCTTCAATTTTGCTCGAAATTACAGTACAGGGCGATACGAGTGAAAAAAGTGCCGTATTAAGAAACCCAACAATATACGGTGAAGTCAACAAATGAAATTTGCATATCCTGGAAATCAGATTATTTTCAATTTTTATTCTCCTCGACTTCATTTTGAGAGTTTCAATGGTTTCTAAGGACCGAAACGTCAAAAATACAAAATGTACAGTTTCGTATTGAGAAAAGAAGTTGATGGCGGCATCGAGAGACGAGAAGTCGCATCGAAAATTCAATATGACTGTGATACAGAAAAGGAAAAATAGATCGGAAAATGGCCTTCCTCTTTTCTGTACCTCTAAACATAAATTCATTGAAAATAAAGAACAGAACATGAAAAATTTGGTTTTCCTACAATATATTAAAAACCAAAATTATTCCGAATGACTCCTTTATGATGTCCCCAGTGACTTCCCAGATGTCCACATCTGTATTTATGAACGATATATCCGGAATATCGGTCACCAACGAATTGATTGATTTCTTTCAATAAGACTTGTGAACCTTGCATGCTGATGTTCACTCACTTCGGCCTTCCATTCACACTATCGTTCCTTTTCCACACCAGGTCACCTGCAGACTACAACAAACTCTTGTCTACTTACAAGGAACAGGATACGCTACTGCTCCTTACAGTCCAGAGTAATTCACTGCAAATGTTCATTTCTTCCGATAGTTTGAAAAGAAACGCGGGCAGATATCTATTATAATGGTCGTGAAATACCTGAGGAAAGCAATAAATCGGGCGAGCATTTTAATCCATTCGCAATACGGCGCAGTCAATCATAATGTGAAAATATGGAATGATTCCGTGCCGGTGGTTCGTACCATTCGGGCATTAAACTGGCTGGAAGCGTGAAGGAATTCTTTCATTTTAGCTGGCGCAACTGACTGCTGCGACTCAAAAACTTAATAAGACCAGTGACGGTACGACACAATAGTTGGTAGTTTTTGCACTTCAAAGACTTGACTTTTCCCTCAATAATTCCTTCAAAATCACGATATTCACTGTTAGTTATAGTTTTGGAAGTCAGAATAGAGTGCTACTCTCTTGGGTACCAGGGTACCAAAAAATAATAGGCAACAATGAACTCGTCTTGATCAGAAATGAAATCTGCTTACTTGTGGAGTTACTTAGAGCATAGATACACGAATGGAGGAATATGGCAGAGCACTAGTAGCTATGAACCTCAGGGCAGAGATGATCAAAATCACTTGAAAGTTCCATGCAGTTTGATTTGCTAAGCCAAAGTCTGAGATCGACGAGGATTATATAATACTGAACTATACTGAAGAACCGTACCTCAACACAATGAAGTCTTAGCCGTTATCAAATAGTGAGGCATGTAAACTATTTATTGGTTTCTATACAATTTTGAAGTGCAGGTCAACTGAATCTTCAATCTTCTAATCAAACAAGCTCGCAAAGCTTCCCAAATCAAACATATTTTTCAACCGTTCTCATAATGTTCCGATGCTTAGGATATTCTTGTACTCGAAATGGTTCTGGAGTTTCCATTCCAACTCACAGAGTTTGTGAAATTTTTTTTTCCAGGGACAAAAATATATGTGCATATGTTGCCGTGAGATGAAGATAGAGGTCGTTCCATATGTTCTTATGTATCCATATCTTATGTGGTCTATTGTTGATTATATTCATTTGGTCATAAAAAAATATCGAAATTTTCGACAATCGGGTTTTACTAAAGAATACCGCAAACTTGATATTCGTTTGTTCTACGGCTGGAATTGGATTTCTCATCTTTCGACAAGGCAGAAGGTACATGTGTGAACCAGCGCTTTGCAGATCTTGAGGTTTTGCTGGGTTGTGAAGTACCTCTTTGCATGGAACAGAAGGTCAAGTTTCCGTTCAGTTCTTGCATTTTACCTTTGTTGGTGATACCGAGAATGGATATTACCGACTTCATAGAAAAAGTAATGAAATCATCATAATGGACATTGTGTGATCCGCCTCGTGAAGATATACCAGCTACTAGATTGTTTGTCTATATTTCGTATACTCTTGAGAATTTGCATCTCGTTGCATCACTCAGTACCGTCACTTCGCGTTGAAGAAAGACCACCTCATCTAGCCACCTATTACCACGTTTCAGTATTTTCAACGTCATAAGTGCCCCTGAAGTCAGGTTCGCCGATATACTTCATCGATTGGTAGCCTAGAGGCTGCGAACCATGCCTCCTAACACTTCTCTTTGCGAAGATAATCCTCACGCATGCGTACATCATCATAATTGAAATATAATTTTTCACTCCGGGCAACGATCCGCTGATTTGCATAAGTACTCCAAACGTACCATATATTTTTGACAAGGCGTTTTCTGTTCGGAACTGGAGGAGACTATACAGGGCCGTGCGTTATTTGATCGACGACGCATGACAGATTTGATGATGAACGAGATGGAATCTGAAAGGCTCTGAAGTTCGTATATAGTTTTTGATATATATCTTCAAAATCCCCAACAATCCAAGATGGTCAATTTATTTCGAATGAGAATTGTGGGTTGTGGTTACTTGGTGTAGGGTGTTATATATGCATCTCATCTCTAATGAGTTTGCCTATTGCTACCCAAAGAACTTTCCACCTTCAATCGTGCTGAAATCAACAGTTTTCGAGATAATCTAATTTTTTTCATCCACAAATTTGGATTTCAACAAACTCAGTGATTTGTTCAAATGAACATTTCTAAATTGTTGGTCGAAAAAAATCTTCTTCACATCTAAAAAATTCCTCAATTTTTGAATGAAAAATAACTTCTATGTTCATAAGGTTGAATGTCTAACGAATTGACTTGAGAAGTCACAAAATAAAACACTACAGATTTTTCTGCGATCTACGATCTTGCAAAAAGTGATTACTTTTTTCATGCTAGAAGGTGTAGTAAGGTTGTAGTAAAAGGTGAGATTCACCTTTGTTTTGGTTTCTTTTTCCATTTTCAAAACTATTTTGACATAGACATTCTATTTCTGCGTCACAGACAATTAATTTTTTGACATTATTCACTCACAGATGAATCAAGTTTCAACGTTCAATTTTCCATTCACAGGACTGCTAGGTATACTTGTTACTATAACCTTCTGTGAAACAGCAATAATTGATTCGTCCGAAACAAATTGACAATTAAAAATTCGAATTGGAATAAGAAAAGTCCTGCCTTTTTCTGCAGAAGAACTATAATTTCATTTATAACCTAGAATATTTTGAATCCCTAGGATAAAAGTTTCTGGGCTTGTTCCTATCTAATCCTTCATCAAATCACGAGTTCTATCATTTGTTGATCGCTTTCTTCCAAATTACGAAACACCCTGTATAATTGGAAGTTCGAGGGCCGTAATGAATGCCTAGGAGTTTTATAAAGTTCCTGCCCAGCGTATTGTGAATAAATTATCGGGGATTGTAGTAATTTCGCGAAAAGGGGTACCGCAAGGTTCCCATTAAGTGCCGCACCGGGTTCAAGGGTACCACACAGGCCGGCCAGATTTTCGGGAATGTTTTAATGGTTTAATTGTCGAGCCTTGTCGGTACCCTGTTGTTTGAGATAATTCCACGCAATTCCGTTTAGAGATTACCGAATAATTATAGCCAACATTTTTCGCTCGAATTTGTACGGACAATAATTTTTGGGTAATTGAAATGCATTCCTAATGTATTGTTCGTCCCAAATTATAAGTTTTGTATGTGCATGAGCTAAGAATTCTCCAAATTCTTATGATCCATCATGTAGAATTTGGTTCACGACTACCAGAAGCGGTTTAAGTTTGCATAATGATTAACATATTTCGGGTGACCACCAAGTGAAACTGTCGGATTCCGAGAGACTAGAGACAATTGCGAAATTCCGAAATCTGTGGAACGTTCGTGAAAATTGTGAAATTCGTAAAAGATGCGCATCTTTTGGCAATCAGGCTCTCAATGTTCGTGGCATATCGTTGAGCAAGGAAGGTATTGGAATATTTCTTGAAAATTTGGAGGTTGCAAGCATCAGGGAAGACTTCAGTAGCCAGAGAATTTCACAACTGTGCCATTCTTTTCATGAGTGATACTTGGTAGAGCGAACTTGTAGATTAATAGGGGCTAGTGGGGTATGAATCGCATTTTTGTCAGAAGAAGATCTGGCAATACACCTCACTTGGTGGACATCATCATAATGAACATTGAGTGATTCTCTTCCTTTCTGAAGATGCAATATTGTGTGTGAAAAGTTGGTTGACATGTTGGGTTCCTTATCAAGATTCTTGAGAGGAATCGAATAACCCAGCCGAGGTGCCTACGTATCCGACAGATTTTTGTACTCAAATGGAAAGAAACAGTTGCTCAATAGGGCACATTATTTTGTGTTCATTGTATTGAAATGAAAGGGGAAAACTCTTCTCTCTCTCCCAACTCAACCTCTTCTCTTTCATTATTTACCACTGATATACTTGCCAACTAATTATGTTTCTTTTTCATCCGAATGGCATTGGTGGAAGAACATTCTGATCTTCTCTTGCCAATTGTTTGTCATAAAGTAACAATCATATAATATGTACCCTGAATAAACACTTATGATGAACAATAAATGTTATATTATTATTATTATTATTATCAATACCGTGGATGATTATTATCTTCCCAGAAGGCTCATAGAAATCACTTCTTCGAAAAACTTTTTCATGGATCACTCATTTACTCTTGATATATTCTTGATTTATTCTTGAAGTTTGGATAGTTAATTTTGAGTTTAAGGAGATGCTGAAATAGAATAAGAAAGTATTAGTATGTATACTTTATATTTTTTGCAGATTAATCAGCCAATTATCTTCCCCAGGAAGAAAAGGAATCACTCTGGAAATTTTACGTGTTTACGATGTTACGAAATGATGTTCATATATGAGTAAGAGATAAAGATTCGTCTAACGCTGTTCTTTAAATGAAAGACGAACCTAGCATCGAAAAAGGGCTCATCCTTCATACGTGTATAATAACATTATGGGAGTCTATCGAATACAGAGGTGTATTCAGAATCGCCGAATTTTCGTAGCTATAAATAGCCGACAGGGAGAGGAGTTTTTTTCAGGATCCTTCTGGAAAGTACTCTTTCTCAATACTTTCTCAATATTTCTCCACTGAACTCGCTCTTTATTCATCTCTATAATAAAAAAATGACATCCAGTCAGCTCATTCTGCCCATCCAATATAGATTGCTGCTTACCATTGAAAGTCAACACGAGATCAAACATCACAAAAACTCTTTTGCAGTTGAAATACCTTTATGTGTGATAGAAATTCAGGGTGCCTATAAAACTTCGAACGTAACACATTCGGAAACTCTATTCACAGTATCTACTCACTCAGTATGATCTTCTGATTCAAAACACATTTTATCCAAGGAAACAGTGCGTGTAGGTGTTGGACTGTTTCGCGGATAATTGTGAAGATAAGTTTTCTACCGGTACCTGGACTTTCGCTTCATAAACTTTGGGACTATTTTTCCAGAAATAGATCTAGCGTATTGGCATAATTATTGTTGATATCAGAGAACCATGTGGTTTCATTGATCTGTTGGAGTGGAGTTGTGGAAAATGATTCCAGCTGCTCGGTGGTTCTGTTGGATGAAGTCGAGATCCAGAGAAAGGAATTCGAAGAAGTCACCACTAGCTGGTTCTTTTGGTGATAGATGAAGACAACATAGAAACGTTGTCTGCTTGTGGTTACCATAGGACTGTTCACCAAAGAAAATAACAGAAACAGGAATTTATATTTACATATATATGAAGAAGAAATTCTATCCTGAACATTGAACAAATGAGGCGAGGTTTAGCTAAATGGACATGCATCGTATGTTCTTGTTCAGATCTCATATGTTAGTGAACCTCTTGCCCGGACATCTGAACTTAGGGAGTGTTTTACTTCAGGAAATTCATGTCGGTTATTGGTTTGGGTGAGAAGTGGAAATGGTATGAGGCTCTAACCGGAGGCATCGACCAAATATTGAAACGATGGATTTACCGCGGGAAAATTTTTGATACGTCCACATACGGACAATGCTCCAATGTTTGAAATAAAATACGATGATTAAAGAACATAAGGTTGTTCGATCAGATTGCTCATGGTTGGAAATCAAGTATATAGCGCAGTAGAAGCAGATCATCACGAAAAGAGATATAATATATTGATGATGATGAGTTCAGAATTTGTTGAACTAATCTTTTTTGTGACATGCGAAGAATCCGAGCCGAGTACGGCCCTGCGAAGACGACAGTGTCCGGCGAAGAGGTGACATCGCTCCCCTCGCGTACCCCAATCAACCCCTGCTAAAAAACTCGATCAATACATAAAAATTTCATATTGAAAATGATTGAGGGCAAGACGGAGAAGAGAGCCAGCAGGGCCGTGAGTGGGGGAAGAGGCAGGTCCATTCTCTGTTCTCTTCCTTCTTATTAAACTATTCTTCTTCTTTTTTCTTCGCTTCGACTACGACGGAACTTTATTATTCTCGAAAACTACTTGATTCCTGAACGATGCGAAGTTTGTGAGATCGAGAACTATTAATTAGGTCGGAGTGCTCGAAGTTGGGTGAGGAATGCGAGCCTGGATTCCGTCAGGTCGACGCGGAGTTGTGATCGAACCAGTTTGAAGTTGTTGCTAGCCCTCATAAATACATGATAGATTGCTCCGATGATATCACTCATACTTCATCGGATATAGTATATCGCATAATGAGCATGTATATCAGACAGTATTCCGTACTAGTTTCAGACTATACTTTTTCTACCGCTATATTACTCAACATACCTTCACATTGCTCATTAGGAGCATGAAATCTGAATGAATTCTGAATTATTTAGAATGAAAATGCATTCCTCAGATGAATAAAAAACAATATGTTGAAACTTGTTTACAAATTTCATAGCAATAAAAATATCTCAAAACTTATTTTCGATGTTTCTTCATGCATGTTTCATTCATCTTGACAGGCAGTGTTGCCATATCCCTTCAGATATACAGGGTACATAAACTTTTCCTCTTAAATATGGAATGACATAAAATCAACTCGAATCCAGGAACCATGAATATTCCAAAATACATTTGTACAGAACTAGTTCCATCATTATGAGCTCATTTTTTAATTTTTTTCCTATGTCGAATTAAACTAATTTTCTATGATTTTTCATTCATGTTCTATTCATCTCGACGGTGTTGCCATATCCCCTTCTTATATACAGAGTACACAAATGACCTCTTTTTCGGAAGATAAGAAAAAGAAATTGCACTATATGTATATATAGAGTGATCCCGGTTATATAAATAGTAGACATGCATATCATATTTTTTTTCAAATCGCTCCCTATTGGAGAGCCCTTCGAAGTTCAGTTTTGAAAAAAAATCATGACTCTCAGAACATTGAATCGTTTTTGTCCAAATTTTTCAGTGGAGTAAATACAAAGGGGTTGTTTCATTTTTTTCGCCCCATTTCCTACGATATCAGATATTTTTCGAATTCAATGTCATAATAATATTCAAGAAAAAATTGAAGAAAAATAGTATAATAATATTTTTCTACAATATAGAGAACAAAGTTTCAGCTTTTAAAATTTCGGTTTGAGGCTTAGGAAGACTCTTGGAAAACGATGAACATGTTAAAAAATATTGTTGTCATTACTGTTAAGATAAACGAAACATGCATGACAACTCAAGCAAAATTTTATTTCAGTCAGTGAAATGCAAAAATTATAAAGGGAAGGTTCACATCAATGAAACCTAGCCTAGTACTGTTTACGTACCATTCCTATCGAATATTTGATGAAATTTCAATATATCCTTTTTTTTAATTTGCCAAAGGCATCTAATATTCATTAAACAAAAACCTCCCATGGAACCAAGGCCAACTAAGGTACCTAATTAGTTTCAATGATCAAAAGCTGAAACCCAGAGAATCCAGTTTTTCGAAACGATATTTCGTCGAGCACTAAATAGCTCACTTTTGTTCAAATTCTTACTTTATCGTATCTCTTGTAGTGTCCGGGATCACAATAGTGGAGAGTTGAGTTACTCTGTATTTTAAAAAAATATCAACTCCTAACCAGCATTGGACGTTACGGGAACGAAAATAAATAATATAAAATATCTCCTTCGCAAAAATTTGTGTTTCACCTTTACCAATTGAAAAGTGTCAGTTGGAATGATAGATCAAGAAAGAAGAAGAGAATATATCCCGAATGAATTCTTCAACCTTATTATCATCCTACACTTCTCTTCTTTCTTCTTCTCATTAAACATTGCCTAATAAACTAAAGTTTGATATGTGCAAGATGTTCAATATGTTGAGGCATGAAAAACTGATGAATTGTGTGGAAATTCAATCCTCACCATTGCTTCATTTTGCGAAAATCCGATCGATAATGCGCCGAGAGCGATTCGAAGCTGAACACCCTAAAAGTATCAGCGTCGTAGTATATCTAGAATCCATAAATTGCACAAGAACTTTTATGCGCATCGAAAATGATAAGGCTAATTTTCATGAGCTCTTCTCAGAATCGCGATAATATGGGCAGGCATCATAACGAGCCGAGCAATTTCACATCATTTTTTGATTCATGCGCGCCTCTAGCGAGCCATTTTACTAGCTAACTACACACCTTTTCACTCGCAGCGGCTTTCTCACTTAATTCCTCCCTGAAGAATGACGTCGTTATCTGGTCGGGAAATCCTGAAGCTACCTTTCCATCCAGTGCAGTGACCGAACTCGCAGCCACAAGCCTGAGTTCGTCAACTTCATTTCCTCTCATTTGTGCTATTATTCCTCATTCTCTTCGTCATTCTGTTTTCTTATTCCATATCAGTTTCTTTTTTTCTAATACCCATAATTTTCATTATCTGTCCTTCTTCTCCTATTCCTCTGCAGCTTTCCTATAACTTGCAGCATAGGATATGGAATATTTCTCTTATTCTATGCTTAATCTCATTTTCCGTCTCATCTTTTCACTTATCCTCTTCATGATCTTCCTTATCTATTCCTTCGTCCTCCTTTCCTATTCCTCATCCTATATATTCCTAACCCTATTCTTCAACATTTTTCTCATCCTCAGACCAATCGATATCTTCTTGTTCATTTTGTTCCTCTCCTTTTTCCTTCTATTCCTCGTCACAGTTCTTATTCCATTACTTATGCAATCCATCACTCCGATTTCCGTTGTTCCTTGTAGTATTTCAATTTTATTTCAAATTCCATCCATATCATTTTGACTATGACCCATTTTACTTCACTTCCACTTCTGATCGTTCCTGTTTTCATTCTCATCTATATATCAACTATCATTCTCATCGAATCGATGATCGAAGGGAAATCTTTCAGAGTCCCAATTTTTCTTGCCACCAACGCCACTGAGGGGATTTTCTTATCTTCAAGAAGAATTCTTAATTTTCCGGATGGCAGTTAACAGCTCTAAAGGGAACTTGGCGCTCGAGAGCATTAGAGTCGACCGGAAGGAAATTTCGATTATGATAGCCGTCATTCTCTTCTTCTTCTCATGCCGTAGAATTGGGAAATTATGCCTTATGTATATCCATTTCTGTTCGACTCGATAATGAAAAATAGGGGAAAAGGGTCCTATACCTGGGATCTCTCTGTGAAGTTTCTAAAAAAATGAAATTCATATATATATAAAAGAGCCTTGAACTTTGATATCTCTTCCTACAAAAACTGCATTCTACTAACTGACAATGAATGCTCTGTTTATTAGAGAATTCAGTGAATGATTTTGAACAGATTTAGTCGCTGCCTGAAATAAAATTATGTGTCCAAATTATTCTCGAATTATTTTCTCAAATAACGATATTCATATATTTTCAAAAGGTGGTTCTCAAAAATTTGGAAATTGGTGTGCTGTTATTGTTGAACTATTGTTTGAGTACAAACGATAATTCCCCAATTTGCAGCATCTTTCATTGGAAGCTGAATCATCCTGTATTTGATGTATGGCAGGAGAATATAATGCACCACTTTTGGCTCGAATCGAATCGGATATAAATCAGTTATTCGACACTCGGCTGTGTCGGCGTTTACGTGTAATTTTCTCATTTTCCTATGTCGTTCATTACGAGGCACGATTAAAAATCTCACATGTACGACCTCGAGTTGGTAATAATCGGAGCTCATCTAGAATCATGTTGCCCACAGCTTCTCGAGATCCACGACAAAATTGAGTTCAAAATATCATTTTCATACGACATACGACCGTGTATAGAAACTTGCTAACCAGATATTATTTCACTTAGCAGACAAATCAAATGAATAATTAGTCCGCGATATTTCACAGCAAGTTCATAGCACTACAAATTCTCGTAGTTTCATAAAACCACGATACCAGTAAAACTCGTTTTCGTATGGCACATGATCTTAGCGATAGCGTAAAACCTATGCTTGCTTCAGAGATATGGAAATAGACGTAACTAACGTTTGACAATGGACCCTAACCTAACCTCGCGTCTTATGTGAGCCGAAATTATGAAAAAAAAAGATTCACCAATTCTTGAAATTCTTATGTAATTCTTGAAATTCTTGAAAAGATTCCACGATTCTTGAAGCCCGCTTGGTAACCATTAAGCTCAATTCATAAACTCCGCAGTCGTAGCCGCAGTTGCAGTAGCCGTTGCCGTGCCAAGATAGAATATGTAACATCCGTTTATAAACTTCTCAGCTGCCGTTGCCGTAGCCGTCGAAGATAACCAACTTTCATCTTCAGCTGATGATCATGCATTTCATAACTCAACAGATAACCGACAAAAGTGACAGAAAATTATCCGTTCTGTGCATGCGCCTGCCGAAATGTCATTAGCTTATAAATTGAGCAGTTTGAGCACTATTTAAGCACTACTGCAACGGCAACGGCTACGGCAGCGGACGTTATAAATTGATCTTCAGGCTATCTAACATATTTGTAGGTATCGCGCACCATACAGAAAATCAGCGGAAACAGATTGGTATTGAGTACCCTCAGACGTTTCTGTTCTCCTAATAGTTATTTTCTGAATCCGTCTAAGAAATGGAATTTAAACATCTTCGTTCGGTTGGATCAGGGTTGTTTCGATATACCCTATCGCATTTCTGTTCTCCTGATACGAATATCAGAATTATTCTGTTGTCGATAGGGCTGTAAGCAAGACAAGTTAGTGATAATGTGTGATAATCTGAGATGAGATCTGTTGAAAATGTTGTTTTTTTTCACGATCAAGCTGATTTTGATCAGGCTTTCAGACATATCGGTGCGTGAAGACGATAGTCGAAAAAAAATCATGAACAAAAAAAATATCTGCTCAATACTTGACCTTCCTGTAGGGAGTAGAAATATTGAGAAGATTACATGCGAGGGTGCCAAATAACGCCTGTATTATAACAATTTTGGAGTTTAATAAATGGCGGATGCTCTTGGTTTGCTTCCGCCAAATATAATGGTGAGTGCGACACAAAATAGTGAACATTTCAACACAAGAAAATCCGTTTCTCAAAGAGTTTGATTCTTGTGGGAAAGAATCATTGGGAATGATATGAATGGTACGAGATGCAAGATTAATACAGGTCGACATATTTTTTTTTCATCTGTGGACAACACGAAAGGGAAACCTATAATGTTCGAGGAACATCGTGTTAGCCAGCGGTGGAATTTCGGGAGAGAAGGAAGGTGTTGGAATTTTTCTTGAAAGTTTGGAGGTTGTGAGCATCAGGAAAGACTTCACTAGGCAAAGAATTCCACAACTTTGCCGTTTTATTGATGAATGATGCTTGGTATAGCGATGTTCGACAGGTCTCGAGCCTGACAGTGTAGGGGTGCCCAGCCTGAGCTCGTCTGGTCTGTCTATTAGGAATCGCGCGTGGTGGCATAATAGATAATATTTCCGTTGAGCACTGACCGTGAAAGTATCTATAAAAAAGGCAGAGATCGCCGACCTTTCTACGATGATCCAGATCTATACAGGCTGTTACAAGTTAGTGGTTGAGCCTGTAATTTCCGTTACTGCGAGAGATACAGGATGGTTCCAATTGCGGCATTTGATGCTCAAGAAGTTGATGTTTCGACCATGGCCATACCAAAATTTTGTTGATAAAAATCATCATCTAATTGAAAGTGAGTTGTTTTGAGACATAGTTCCAAAAATTCTAAAATGCCTTCTACACTCAGCTTAGTTCTTTCAATGAGTTTTTCATCATCTTCCAGTTTCTTTTTCACTATATGTAAAGTTTTTTCTATTGGAACATTAGTAAATAAACTCACTACATCGAAACTTACTAAAATATCATCTGTATCGAGATGGATGTTATTTAGTTTCTCCAAGAAATGAGCAGTATTTCTAATGAAACTTTCACTATTTCCTGATAAAGGTTTTATTATATCTAAAAGAAATCGTGATAAATTTTGACAAGGAGATCCTATCGAACTCACGATTGGTCTTAATGGATTGTTTAGTTTATGTATTTTTGGAAGTCCATAAAAATGTGGGGGTTTGCTATGGTATCTGGATATATGTTTCCTATCCTATGGCCTATTCCTATGGCCATGGGTTCACCATTATCTCCTATTCTAAGTAATATATTCATGGAAGATTTTGAAGAGAATATTGTGAAAAAATTCAGTAAACAACCAAAGACTTGGTGGAGATATGTGGATGATATTTTCATTATTTGGCCACATAACCGTATGGAACTAGATAATTTTCTGAATTATTTAAACAATATCGAACCAACAATCAAATTCACTTTAGAAATCGAATGTAATAATCAATTACCATTCTTAGATGTCCTCATTAAAAAATCAGATAACAAATTGATAACAAGTGTATATCGTAAAAATACACACACCGACAGATACCTCAATTTTCAATCGAATCATCATACAAGTATGAAGAAAGGAATAATCAAATCACTTCATGATAGAGCCAAATCCATATCATCGAACCAACAAATTTTCAATGCCGAAATGAACCATATAAAAGATGTTCTACAACTCAACACTTATCCGAAACATTTCATTGACAAAACAATACACCAAATTGAGAACAGACAGAATATACAACAAACACAAAGACAACCAACACTGATAACAAATGTAATCCCATACATTCCCGGAATATCTGAAAAAATTAAACGTGTTGGTGACAAGTTTCGAGTGAAAACAGTGTTCAAGACAGAAAATACAATGGGATCGACTTTGACTCATACAAAACCGAGAAATGAAGAACAGTCATCAAAAAATTGTATATACAGTATACCATATATATATACCCCAACTGTGTCTTTTACTATCGAGTTTTCTTGCAGATAGATCACTCTACGTGGTGGTAGACGGGGTCTCGTCTGATACAATGACGATCAATGCAGGTGTTCCACAAGGCTCTGTCTTGGCACCAACTTTGTTCTTGCTTCACATCAATGATTTGTTGAATGTGACCTCCAGCCCAGTTCATAGCTTTGCGGATGATAGTACACTTCATTCCGCCTTTTCCTCTAGAGCCCCTATATCATCCAATGAGGCCAGAGGTGCAAGGCGAAGACAGGTTGATGCTTTAAATGAGGATCTGACAAGAATTCTGGAATGGGGATCTGAGAATCTAGTACAGTTCAATGCAACTAAAACTCAAGCTTGTATGTTCACCAAGAAGGCTGATCACACAATGCCCAATTTGATGATGTCGGGTACCACTGTTCCTATGAGGTCGTCAATATTCTTGCTGGGTGTCACCACCAACAGTGCTCTCTCATGGGACGATCATGTGAGGTCCATTGCGAAGACTGCTTCACAAAAACTCGGTTTTCTTTTTCGTGCGAAGAGATACTTCACATCCCAGCAACTGCTTATGATCTACAAAGCACAAATTCGACCTGTCCTGGAGTACTGCTCACATGTTTGGAGCTCAGCCCCCAAACATACGCTTAAGCTCTTAGATTCAATTCAGAAGAGAGCTATTCGCCTAGTCGATGACACAACACTCACCAAATCATTGACCTCTCTAGATCATCGTAGAAAGGTCGGCGATCTCTGCCTTTTTTATAGGTACTTTCACGGTCGGTGCTCAACGGAAATATCATCTATTATGCCACCACGCGCGATTCCTAGTAGACAAACCAGACGAGCTCAAGCTGGTCACCCCTACACTGTCAGGCTCGAGACCTGTCGAACATCGCTATTCCAAGCATCATTCATCAATAGAACGGCAAAGTTGTGGAATTCTTTGCCTAGTGAAGTCTTTCCTGATGCTTACAACCTCCAAACATTCAAGAAAAATTCCAACACCTTCCTTCTTTCCCAAAATTCCACCGCTGGCTAACACGATGTTCCTCGAACATCATAGGTTTCCCTTTCGTGTTGTCCACAGATAAAAAAAAAAAAAAAATGTGTTTGTGGAAAATATTATACCGGTGAAACCAGCAGGCCTCTATCAGTAAGGATGAAAGAGCATAAGAACAATATAAAGAGAAGATATACTGACAAGTCAAAATTAGCTGAGCATATCCTTACTGAGAATGGACAACATATGGCCGATTGGAGTAATATTAAGATCATAGGAAAAGAAGACAACAACCAAAAACGGAAAATCAAAGAGTCTGCTTGCATTCTCCTAAACGGAGACAATAATATTGCTTCTTGTTCAGTTGATATAGATAGAACTTGGCATCCACTTCTGAAATTTGAATATGAAAATAGAAAATTCGATATCAATTAATGAAAACACCTTGTAACCAGAATTCCTCCGTCTGCCAAATTGTCACTTTTCAGTGTCAAAATCGGAAACATCGAAAAATGTTTACGAAGAAAAATATTTCAATTGTGTTGAGAACGGGAGCAGATTCGTTCCCGAAACGTCCACCAAGATAAGTAGAGGTTTTATTATTATTAAATATATTTGTATTTCCAAAATTTTTTTCAAAAACAAGGTGTCACTGACCAATAGAGAATTTCTCTTTTAGGTATCTAAAGGTTTGATTTCAAGCGCAGTGACATTTTGGGACAGATCCTAAATCTGTCCTTACTACAAATATATTGCACAAATATACAAATTTTTAATAACTTCTACTCTATTTTTTAGAAACGAGGAGAGAAAATCCCATCAAACGCTGAAAAATGAATGTACCACCTCCTCGAAGAACTTACAGATCGTATGACATATCTTCTTTATTTTAAATAAAATCAATTCATTCAGGTAGAGCCATCTTGACAGCACGAGTATCTTCCGGACATGTTCATTTCATGTTCCATCCAGAAACACTATATCCGTATGCATAAACAAGTCTTGGAGTGTTTCCAATTCGTCAGCATTTTTTTTTTGGTGTATTGGCGACATTCAGTTCAGTTCAGTGGAGGCTGTTTGAAATATAGGACCTACTTGTTGTCGATTTCTCATATGCTCATTGAGGAATCAGACAAATAAATATTAAACGCTTGTTCGAAAATAATCCATAGCTCATTTACGAACTGTTTTTGGCACTATATAGCGAGCACCAACTGAAATTTTGATTCTTCGATTTGAAAATTTTTGGAGTCAGGTACAAACAGACAATGTTGAGCATAAACAATGTGCTATCTCCATACCTTTTCACCAACCTCATTTCCGTAAAGTGTTCATTTTATCGATCTTTGTAGGACATTTCCATACAAGGAAGATTGAGAACGATAGTGAAATTGAAGAAAACGATCCAGGCTCTCATTTACAAATATAAATTTGTAAATAGAACGGCAAAGTTGTGGAATTCTTTGCCTAGTGATGTTTTTCCTGATGCTCACAACATCCAAACTTTCAAGAAAAATTCCAACACATTCCTTCTCTCCCAAAATTCCACCGCTGGCTAACACGATGTTCCTCGAATATTATAGGTTCCCTTTTCGTGTTGTGAATCGATAAAAAAAATACAAATATAAATGATAATAATTTCGTAGAGATCAACAATTGTAATGTTGTAATATGTATTACGCCTTTGCCACACAACTCCCAATTGAAATCATTTTTGTACCTACTGTACTGTACACGATTATTATGATCAAATACTCGTTTCAGGTGGCTTCAACGAGGTTCCATGTTCGTCATATCCGAGTCGCAGTTCAGAAAATTGCTGAAAGTGGATGATAACTGGAGGTCGAACAAACTTTTGGATCTTGGGGCAGGAGACGGGGAAGTCACCGCTCGCTTGGCCCCCCTTTTCCAAAAAGTGTACGCCACTGAAATGTCGGGGACCATGAGGAACTTATTGCAGAAGCGGGGATACGAGTGAGTACCACAAGGATCAGTTCTTGGCCCCTTATTACTCGGTATTTATCATGTGTCATAGGCAGTTCTTGATGACACTGGAAGTTCGATAATTATTGGTTACCATGGGTGCATGTCAACAAGGGGGTGCAGATATTATTTCTATATTTTTATATCTAAGCATTCATATTTTGTCATGTGTACTAGTTTGAACGTCAAATCGATAGCGAAACTGGCTAACTTCGATCATTTAATAATATATATAATATAATAATAATAATGTTCATTTCCGAAGAATCATAATATTAAGACAACATTATGTAAATAAACATTAGAAAACCCACAGAAGCAGCCAATGCTGCTCGTACGTGGTGAAAAAGTATGAAATGAAATATCTCCGGTGTTGAATGACAAAAAACATATAATATACAAATGAAGTAAATCACATGGGGTGTAAATAAAATTCAGAAGTTGAAACAAATGAAACCATTAGGTGACGAACATCACATTGACGAACTTTTACTGAAAATACTAAAGTTAATAATTTGGGAATTTAACTCTATAAATCACAAACTTCGGAGACGTATATTTATGACGTATATTTCATCTACAAAATCGTAACTGTACCAAGCTCGTGGTACTTTATTATACACGGTGTGTTCCTAGACCAATCGGACAGTTGAATATCTCTATTGAGTACTAATATCTGAGTTGAATATTGTTGAATATGTATCCTAATGGGGGTGTACACACTTATCGAATTTCCAACTGAAACGACCTTTGTAATGATGTTCCCAAACAAAAACATTATTCGACGGCATCGTTCATTCTCAAAGTTAACTCACATGCTTTAATTTCGATTTCAAATCACAGTCGTACCCAAAAACCCATTCAAACTGATGACATAATCATCCTGCTGTTGTCGTTTCTCTCCATGTGTTACCGCTAGACGCTAGACTCTTGTCAACGCTTCGTGACGCTTCAAGATTATCCAACAGATGAGCTATATATATATATATATATATATATATATATCTTCCAATAATTAGATAATACAGAGTAACAAAGTATGTTACAATTTACAACAATACCATTAATAACAATATACCATTCTAGAGGAGAATGTACAAGAAAACTAATACATTTATATAGTTACTCTTCGTTATTTCCTTCAATTGTAGTTCATTGAGAAGTGTAGAAATTCAGCAAAGAGGCCCTCAATTGTCTCTTGAACCCATTCAAATTCAGATAAAATATCCATTCAATCAACATAATCAATCAATTTAATCAACATATTTCTCATATCTGCTGTGTTAACTGACTTCAACGGTCTTAAGAGCGCATCATTTTTGTTGGGCCGCCTTGTATATATCTCTAATTCAGATGTTATCAGTAGGAAGGCCAATAAAAGCAGACAATCTCCACATGAATTTGTCGAACATCGTTCGCTCTCGACAAATCCTGTATTTCAATTTGTTCTCGCAAATTATTTAAAATTTAATGGCGATACTTGGAAAAATTATAACAGTCGTTGGGATTCCATTCCATTATCATTAATTGCATTAATAATATTGTATTTTTATGCGCCATAAAAGTACTCAGTAAAATTGAACAGCTATAAAATATTAAGTGCCCACTCAATGCTATCTTTGCTGTGAAAGAAGCAACACATCGATAAGTACAACATTGCAAAGCGGTCCCGATTGCCCTTGTTTCCTACGTTCGCATAATGTTGCGTGTTTCGCACATAGGCGTTGCTATGGGGGCACATATTTTATCATAATCCCTGAAACTGAAAATCAGTGGAGAATATTCTCAAAAACTGTTCTAATCAAGAACAATTCTATTCAGGCGAACGCGCAGATCTCTGTTAATAAGAACTAAAGAACATGCGTGTTCTTTATCTCTAAACTCTTTATCTCTAAAACTTGAATAGTTTCGAACAAATTCACTAATGAATGAACTTGAGATGTAATGAAAAACAATTCTATTCAGGCGAACGAAGAGACCTCTGTCAGTAAGAACAAAAGAACATATTATGAACAATATTAAAGGAAGATATATATGTTTATCCTCCGAACTTCAAACTCCAAATCATAAGAAAAGTGATAACAACCAAAACAAAAAACATAGATCAAAGAGTATTTTTTTTTAAATTATAAAAATATCCGCATCAACCTCGAGGGTTATTAGCGGGGTACAGTACAAATTATCAATTTCATTTAATGAATAGATCGTAATATATTAGATTATACATTTTGTTTTCCTAATGTCAGTATGTATCACAATCACATTACTATAAATATTTTGTTAAGTTCACTCTTTCTATGAATCTTATAACTCGGTCTGGTTGTTTGTTCAGCATTTCTGCAAGATTTCTGGACATATTGCATTGGTTCCTTTGGTATTCGAGTGTAGGGCATTCCGATAATATATGTCGTATGGTTTGTGGAACGTTACAATTTTCACATTGGACTGGAGGTTCTCTCTTCATAAGATGCTGGTGTGTTAGACGAGTGTGTCCAATTTTGAGTCGTGTGAGGAGAATTTGGTTCTTGCGGCTTATACCACTGTATACCACTTGGTTTTCTAAGTTGGGATTGATTTCGTACAGTTTGTTGTGACTGTGTAGGCTCCATCTATCCTTCCATTTATCTTTAATTATTCGTTTTATCTCATTATATAGATCTGAATGTGGTATGTTATTCACTTGTATAGATGTTGAGTTTTCTGGAACGGTGCGGGCTGCGGTATCTGCTAGCTCATTACCTAATATGCCGCAATGCGATGGTACCCAGACAATCTCAACTAGTCTTCCTCTTCGTTGAATTTCCTGTCGCACGTTCAATATTTCCTCAAGGATTGGATGTTTAGGATATAGTTGTTTTATGCCTTCCATTGCACTGAGTGAATCTGTGAAAATGACTGTGCTACCATTGAGGTCTTTCGCAACGCTTAAAGCTTGTTTAATCGCGGGTACTTCCCCTGTGTTAATACTGCATTTTTTTGGTAGTGCATAGCAGTAGCTATTATTATTGATGATAACTGCAGCACCAACGTGTTCTTGTGTTTTTGAGGCATCAGTGTATATATGGTTGTAACCGGTGTACTTGTGGGATAGCTCGTTGAAAGCGATTCGGATCACTGGAAGAGGAGTATCTATTTTTTGAAATCTGAGGAGTTCTGTGTTACAGTGAGGAATATTGATTGTCCAGGGAGGGGGTGTCTTGTTATTGATGGGATAAGTGGAATCGAAATTGAGGGTACTGGATATTTTTCGAATTCGTTTGTAGAAGGGTAGTGTGATGTTGTTATTAAGATTGTAGATTGTATGGAATCTGTTAGAGAAGGTGTTTTGGAATGTTGGATTTTCCTTGTTGGCTGATATTCTAGCTGCATATGTAAGATTTAGATAGTCTCTTCTTATGCCTAGTGGAGGTTCTGCAGACGCCACGTACAAGCTCTCTACTGGGCTCGTGAGGTATGCTCCGAGGGCGATTCGTATAGCGGTGTAGAGTATTTTTGTATTCTAATATAAACTGCAGTTGTTTGGCATCTATAATGGATAGATTTTCACGTTGGGAACTTATTTTCATTTACCCTGGATGGTGATAGAACGAACTGTCTTTTAAATGATATAGTCATTGTCACTGAAGACCTAAGTCCAGTGTAAAATAGCTGACTTACTAGGTTTTCGCTTGAAAAATTGCAACAATGCAAAGTTCCTTCCTTCGCTTGGCGATATTCGAAAAATTAATCGTGATTGTTCAATTCGTTTCCAGATTATCAAGCAACATAAGAATTCACAGCTCAGTTGAGACAATTTCAATGCTCGAAAATTAATTAGCAACTTTGATTCTCCTCATAAACTAACTACCACAAACTGACACAAACTTCTTATCCTGACCACACTGTAGGTATATGCTCGAGAAAGTGTTGTCGTTCCTTCCGAGGCATCTTCCCTCTATTTATTTTATAAATTCAACGTAATGCTTCAACTAAGCAGAGATAAAAATATATCTAGCAGTTTCAATTTCCAATTTCCAACGGCACCCGAATTCAATCAATTTTAGCCTTCTCCTTGACGTCCGCCAATGTGCTTTGCTTAGCCGGAACTCATCTGCGGACACAGTTGACCTTCTGCTCTCAAGACCATCATTGCCTATCCCCAGTGAACATAATTATTATCACGGCAGTAATTATAAATCGAGATATAATGAATATGTATATGGATATACATATTGTGAAGCGTGCAACTGCCTTGTATACTGGTAGCAATTAAAACCCTGTCCGCAATGCGATTTCTTCGGATTTTATGATTGGGTTCCGAGTTCCTCTCCAGCAGCATGCCTATTCTCACAGATTAGACCAGATCATCTGAACTGTATTCTGGTAAATACATCATATCACAAAATGAAACTATCGATTTTTCCATTGCCATTCGCATGTATTTTCTTGAATTTCTCAGATTATTCTTTTTTCATTTCCTTACCCCCCTTCCCTTGTCATCAAACAATAGTTGTTTTCTCCAAATGCCATTGAAAGCGGCCTTTTAATGACACTTGGCGGGCTCAGAAGTTGTACTTTTAATGCCTAGACAGAAAAAGTCCATTTTTACTGCCTAGGCAGAAAAAGTTCGTTGCTAGGCAACCTTTCAAGTGATAATTTAAATCAAACTGGTTATTAAAATTGACAATGACACCACTACGTTGATGCGTTATCACCCCTCAGAGCCAATACTCCAGTGGACCCAAAATAAAGATGACCAGATTGAGAATTGGGTTTTGGCTAACAAATTAAGTCTAAATGACGACAAGACACGTAATATAAACTTTACTTTGCAAACCTCTTCATCAAACCTGGAAAGTCAGGCATCGGTTAAATTTTTGGGGGTCCACTTGGATCCAGGGCTGACTTGGAACGTTCATATCAATCATCTAAGCTCCAAGCTGTCCAAAATAACTTTCCTAATAAGAAGCCTTTCAAAAAATGTATCCAAGGTCACCCTACTGTCTGCTTACCATGGATACTTTAATTCAAATTTATCTTATGCAATCTTAAACTGGGGTCATTCCCCCAATACTGTTCAAATCTTTGAATTACAGAGACGTTGTGTCAGAATCATCGCAGGTCTAAGATATCGAGATTGTTGTAGAAATAGTTTTGCAGAACTGAGACTCCTTACACTTCCATGTACTTTTATATTTCACTGTCTAACCTACATAAAACTGAACCTAGTCAACTTCAAATCACATAGTGATATTCACTCATATTTTACTAGAAATAGAGATAATTTAGTCCTCAGCTACCACAGGTTACAACGCACAAGAAGGGGCGCCGATTACTATGGCAAACAATTTTTTAATGCTCTTCCAATAGAGATAAAAAACCTAAATTTTAACAATTTCAAAACCAAAGTCAAAACGTATCTCTTGAAACATGCCTTCTATTCCATCGAAGAGTATCTAGAAAGCGACTTTAATATATAAATGTATTCGTCTCCTTACTTGATGTCTGTCTTCCTATGTATTGTATATTGCCCAACAAGCTTACGCTACTATTGTCATTTGTAATACCTTGCCAATAAATAAACTAAACTAAACTAAACTAAACTAAACTAAACTAATGACATTGAGAAAACTCAAAATGATGATGATGATAATAAACTGGTTTTATTGCATCAAAACTACAAACTACAACACGAAATTTTCATTTATCAGATATATTTATGGTGAATTGTGAACAATTATTTGATATAATCGAACTCTGTCCACTTCCCTCCTTTCCAGTAAAATTAACAACTTTAGTATCCACACTTGATACTCCGGAAACGCCAGAAATAACTATTTTTGCCACAGACTTTTATATGTAATGGTTGATATGGGACAGCACTACCACACCCAGTTACCTTTTGTCGCAGTTCTGCAGGCAATGGTAATCGAACCCACGACCGATAAGTGACTAAATTTGGCTAAATTATAATATTTCAGTTCATGACAATTAGGTTAATCAAATATGAAGGATTCGACTGTTTCAAAATAAAAGACTACAAACCGAATCAAAGTTTGAGATTGATCATTGAATCATTATGAGAAATTCAAATCGCAAATCGTGAAACACAATCAATGATTTAACAGTTAAATACTGTCTGAAAATTCTTCGAGGAGGTGATACATTCATTTTTCAGCTTTTAATGGGATTTTCTCTTCTCGTTTCTGAAAAAAATAAAGTAGAAGTTATTCAAAAATTATTTCAATATATTTGTAGTAAGGACAGATTTAGATACCTTAAAGAGAAATTCTCTATTGGTCAGTGACACCTTGTTCTTGAAAAAATTTGGAAATACAAATTATTTAATAAGAATAAAACCTCTACTTATCTTGGTGGACGTTTCGGGAACGAAAGAAGAGAAGAACGAAGAGAGAAATATTTCAATTGTGTTGAGAACGGGAGCAGATTCCTACTCGAATCGTAAACCAAGATAAGTAGAGGTTTTATTCTTATTAAATATATTTGTATTTCCAAAAATTTTTTTCCAGAAACAAGGTGTCACTGACCAATAGAGAATTTCTCTTTTAGGTATCTAAAGATTTGATTTCAAGCGCAGTGACATTTTGGGGCAGATCCCAAATCAGTCCTTACTACAAATATATTGA
This sequence comes from Gastrophysa polygoni, assembly GCA_963576655.1. Classification (NCBI taxonomy): domain Eukaryota; kingdom Metazoa; phylum Arthropoda; class Insecta; order Coleoptera; family Chrysomelidae; genus Gastrophysa; species Gastrophysa polygoni. The sequence goes on along the minus strand of OY755086.1, from coordinate 5,372,364 downwards.
AATAATTTTTAATAACTTCTACTCTATTTTTTAGAAACGAGGAGAGAAAATCCCAAGAAAAGCTGAAAAATGATTTAATAGTTGTTTCACATTAATGAGTCACAGTCAATTCAATGATGGAATTGGTTGAATCGAGTGCTGTCGTACATTTCTCTATTGATTTTTCCTTTCATCCAGTGTACCACAAATGAAAAAAGATAGATTTTGACTTGGTGTATGCACAGGACTTTACGTGCGATATCATAACATTATCAACATTATCTAGAATATAAGAGAATACAAGCTATATTAAACAGAAAAAAATTAGATTTTTTCAAAACTCAGCAGCAGTAAATCTAAATTAAAGCATATAATGCGGGATCGTCTTCATTTCACCACCTTGTACTTATCTATACCGATATTTGTTTTACAGGAATCGGTAATTTTAGTTGTAGGCCGAAACTATCTCGTGATGTGAATTATGTTTCATAGTTCATGAAAATATTAGCTAGCTAAAGAATTTCAGCACAATGGAATTTCCACAACCTGTAAAGTGGATCTGTCATTGCTCGAACTTTGTTTTTGCTCCACCTCAACGATCTGTTGGATATTTCCTCCTGTCCAGTCCAAAGATTTGCGGATAATAGTACACTTCATACCGACTTCTCCTCTAGAGCCCCATATATCATATGAAATATAACAATCTGAAATTGTGGTAGATTAAGTGCAAAAACTCAAGCTTGTTCTTCACTAGGGATGGACCACTATTCCTATCAAGTCGTCAATATCCATTCTCGGTATCACCACCGAGAGAGCTTTCACGAAACGATCATGTGATTCATTCACAAAAACATGTCTTTCTATTTCGTGCAAACAAGTACTCCACACACAAGCAATTCCTCGTAGAGGAGCCTCCTTTGAACAAATCCTGAAGCTCTTAGATCCTGTTCAGAAGAGATTGGTCTAATCGATGATATTCAATTCATCGGCCTTTCTTGAATATCGGAAAAAGGTGCGCGATGTTTCCCTTTTTTTTCAGATATTCCCATGATTCGTTCTCATCAAACATTCTGTCTATTATCTAATCAAGAGTACACAAACTAGGCGAGCTGAGGCTGGTCACCTTAACCTGTCGAACTTTGCTCTACCGAGCATCATTCTTCAATAGAACGAAAAATTCATGGAATTCTCCGCCTAGTGAAATCATTTCTGTTGCTCACAACTTTCATGTAAAGCAAAAAAATTACAATTCCTCTTGTGTTGTCCGAAGTTTAAAAAAGCACACCTCGGAAATGAAAGTTAACAGTCATCGCGAATGACTTGAAATAAGTTCCCGCATTCATAATATCCATGCTGGATGTCACCACCAACAGAGCTCTCTCATGGGACGATCATGTGAGTTCCATTGCGCAAACTGGAAAACAAAAACTTGGCTTTCTATTTCGTGCGAAGAGGTACTTCACATCCCAGCAACTGCTTATGATCTACAAAGCACAAATTCGACCTGTCTTGGAGTACTGTTCACATGTTTGGAGCTCAGCCCCCAAACATACGCTAAAGCACTCAGATTCAATTCAGAAGAGAGCTATTCGCCTAGTCGATGACACAACACTTACCAAATCATTGACCTCTCTAGAACCTCGTAGAATGGTTAGCGATCTCTGCCTTTTTTATAGATACTTCCACGGTCGGTGCTCAACGGAAATATCATCTATTAAGCCACCACATACGATTCCTAGTAGACAAACCAGACGAGCTCAGGCTGGTCACCCCTACACTGTCAGCCTCGAGACCTGTCGAACATCGCTATACCAAGCATCATTCATCAATAGAACGGCAAAGTTGTGGAATTATTTGCCTAGTGAAGTCCTTCCTGATGCTCACAACCTCCAAACTTTCAAGAAAAATTCCAACACCTTCCTTCCACCGATGGCTAACACGATCTTCCTCGAACAATATAGGTTTCCCTTTCGTGTTGTCCACAGATAAAATGAATATGATTGAAATATTTAGGGTCGTACAGAAAAAATAGTATACACGTACTATTTTCAGTGTTCCCGAATGCCTGCGACACTGCCTTCCAGTTTCATTCCTATTCTACAGATGCAGGTGATGGCTTTACGCGCTTTAGTAATTAATTCGATTAATTATCTTGATTAAAATCGTAAAAGTGATGGATATTATGAGATGAGGACGGAGATCTGGCTGGCAGCCCGTAAAGTAACTCTCTTTGATTAGCTCTGTACTCGGTTTTATGGCCCTCAAGTTTTACAACCGTATGAGGACTCTATCGGCAGATTGATTGTGCCCACTTCATTTACCTACTTGGTCAAATGAATTTATGGATGTAATTTAATCGAACGCGATATTGACGGCCAGACGAGAATCCGATAGCCCTATCGATGACGTGTGTCTCGGTGGGGAATTATACAGGATGGTTCGTCTACAACGCAGATTAGGTAAGTGGACATTCTCGTGCAGCCTTGATTGAGAACTTCCTTCTATGTGGGAATATTTTCGAGGTAGCTTCCTTTGAGTCCGAAATCCAACCGTTTTCGAAATATCAAGAATTTTCTTGAAATATTCTCAATTTAAATTCTTTATTAGTGATTTTACATTTTATAGTTTTCTACAGGGTGTCCTTAAAAGGTCTTTACAAAAAGCTACCACATATTCTTCAGACCAAAACAATTCGATACAAGCAAACTTACCTCAGTAAAAAGTTGCTTAGTTTGGGCGCTAGACGGCTCTGAAGTTGAAATTTTCAAATCGATTTTGCTTCATAACTTTTGAACGGCTCATGAGATTTTTTTCAAATTTGGTACGTTGGCATAGACTCATCGGGCAATGGAACTCATATCATAATCATAATGAATATCATTCCATGGGCGTAGAACTTGAATTTTTCAGTAAATAAACATCTAAAACTCCTACGCCAATGGAAAAAAATTAGTTTCAATATGAAATCTAAATTATTCAACTCATTCACTACAAAAAAGGTACTCTTGACAAAAGTCGATTCCTCTCATGGTTTCGGCAAAATTTTAATTTTAGTGATTTAGAGCATAATTAATAATAAAACGATTAACAGATATTTCATAAAAATTGTTCAAAATGTTCACCATTTTCACGTATACAAAGATTTATACAACGCAAAAAGTTGAGATGTACTTTTTGCATAGGTTATTTCTATTGAAAATAAGTAGCACTGGTTTTTTTTTTTCTGAAGACTATTATTATCTGCTCGAAAACAGTGATATTCACATTCTTGGTTTCCATAGTTTCATCTGTGTTGATTTGTCGAGTTTTATTGACGTTGATTGTTGATATCGGACTTTTCTGATTTATCATGGCCGTACAATACACCAATGAAGAATACACCGATATGTTATTGGTATTCGGATATTGTCAAGGAAATGGTCGAGAGAGTGTGAGGGTGTATTCGGCAAGGTTTCCAAATCGTCGCGTACCAAGCCACCCAACCTTTGCTGCAGTTGAGAGACGTCTTCGGGAGACCGGTCATTTTGCTCCTAGAACTGGTGATTATGGAAGACAGCGTTATGTAAGGATTCCCGAAGTCGAAGTAGAAATTTTAGACCGTATTGAAGAAAATCCAGAATTGAGTACTAGACGGATAAGTAATGAACTAGAAGTTTCTAGGAATGCCGTTCATGAAGTACTAAGAGAACAATTATTATACCCATACCACAAGACGCCAGTTCAAGATTTATCAATTCATGATTCACAAAGTCGTCTGATGTTTTGTAGGTTCATTAATTTGCAAAGAGAAATGAATCTGAACTTTGGAAAGAATATTTTGTTCACTGATGAAGCCTGTTTCACGAGAAGAGGAATAACTAATTTTCATAATGAACACGTTTATGCAATTGAAAATCCTCATTCCATTAAAATAAACCATTTTCAACACGAATTCAAAATCAACGTTTGGGCTGGAATAATAGGAAATTTTATAATTGGTCCTGTCATACTTCCACAAAGATTAACAGGAGACATGTATTTACAACATCTACGAAATACGTTGACAAATTTGTTGGAAGATTTACCACTCCAACATCGGGTAGATATGTGGTTTGTGCACGATGGAGCTCCACCACATTTTTCGGTGGATGTTAGGAATTTTTTAAACCAACAGTACCCAGACAGATGGATAGGTAGAGGTAATGATGCACCCGTGAATTGGCCACCACGTTCTCCAGACTTAACACCGATGGATTATTTTGTATGGGGTTATCTCAAGTCTACGGTTTACAATACCCCTGTGAATACTGTAGAACAATTATGGCAACGTATCCAACAGGCGACGAATAATCTTACAGGCGATGAAGAAGTTATGCAAAGAGTACATTTCAACTTTTTGCGTCGTATAAATCTTTGTATACGTGAAAATGGTGAACATTTTGAACAATTTTTATGAAATATCTGTTAATCGTTTTATTATTAATTATGCTCTAAATCACTAAAATTAAAATTTTGTCGAAACCATGAGAGGAATCGACTTTTGTCAAGAGTACCTTTTTTGTAGTGAATGAGTTGATTAATTTAGATTTCATATTGAAACTAATTTTTTTCCATTGGCGTAGGAGTTTTAGATGTTTATTTACTGAAAAAATCAAGTTCTACGCCCATGGAATGATATTCATTATGATTATGATATGAGTTTCATTGCCCGATGAGTCTATGCCAACGTACCAAATTTGAAAAAAATCTCATGAGCCGTTCAAAAGTTATGAAGCAAAATCGATTTGAAAATTTCAACTTCAGAGCCGTCTAGCGCCCAAACTAAGCAACTTTTTACTGAGGTAAGTTTGCTTGTATCGAATTGTTTTGGTCTGAAGAATATGTGGTAGCTTTTTGTAAAGACCTTTTAAGGACACCCTGTATATTCATGACGATTTCATGTCTGCCGCCTGTTAAAAAGCGATCGATAGCCAATTCCATCCGAGACATGAATGATTATTATGAATTTCATCCTAAAACCAAAAATAACGGAGTTTCTTTCTAGGTTTTCGACAAGTCTGTCATGAAATTGGAAATTTGAACAAAATAATAATGTTTGTGGTTTTGGGTTGAAATTTATATTATTCATATAAAAAATAATGATAAATAAATAAGAAATAATTTTCCATGTAATTTTTTCGACTAAATAGATAACGCGATACCTATTCAATTGTTTTTCTGTTAGCACTACGGTTATCAGCGGAAAAATTTCTAGTAGTTTTCTAATTCAACCGACCTCCTATCTTCAATAATAAATAAGTTATCGATAGTGCCGACTGGAGTTTGATCGGCCTGCATAATATGCGTATTTTTTGAAAGAAAAAGTCTTTCTGTAATACGCCTTTTGAAAACCATCAAGTTTCATGAATCTTTCAAACACGGAGTTGGTGGCCATTTTCGTAGTAGGTGGTGACCTCACATGTGATGACAATTGCCTATTTCATCATTGCCGGTTCTAATATTTCCAGGATTACCAAGGGAATAATGTGTATCTTGAGTTTACGTTGAAAAACAAAAACAATACTCGAAATAGTTCTCAAATGCAAAGTTTCACTCACATTTCCTCCGCGCAATGTTTTCATAATGTTTGGCAACCCTGTCCAATATAAGAAATCCAAATCCCGCCTGTTCTCGCCTATTGATGAAATTTCAAGACAGCATTTTCGAAATACTTTACTTTTCATTCCACAATGATATCGAACAGTACACCGTATATGGTCTTCCTACACTAATCATGAATTCGTTTCCAATTTAATTTCAGGTTATTGGAAATAGACAGCTGGTTTTGTGATAGAACTTATGACGTCATATCCTGCCTGAACCTCATAGATCGTTGCGATACTCCTTTGGAATTGTTGAATCAAATCAACAAGGCGCTGAATCCAAACGGAATATTGCTGTTGGCAGTTGTTTTACCTTTTTCGGCCTACGTAGAATCAGGTAATATACTGGGGTGTTGATCCTCCTAGAATCAAAGTAAAATGTATGAAATATGGTAGGTATCAACAAAAGAAGAAAAAATCTCATTTGATTATGAACTTCCATATTTTTTTAGGTTGAGACTGATTTTTGAAAAAATTAACCTACCACTGAATGCCTTAATGTCTACTCCGAATTTGGATTTCACCATTGTGTTCTGGATATCTTAAAATCAGAGATAAATATCAGAATGAACAGAATAGTTATCTTCGAATCGTGAAAATTAGAAGTTCTGGTAGAAACTGAAAATGCTATCAATTACAGAATGTATTCTGACTACTGCCCATAAATAAAATAAAATCAGTATTGATGATAATTTCTTGTTTCATGCTACACTACAAACATGCTTAAAAGTAGTAAATTGAAAGTGATCTTTATTTATTGATAACTACAATGAGCCTCAGAAATAAATTAAATAGTCAACCACAATTTGTTTCTTCCTCAAATATCCAGACAGACAGTTTTTTTCTCTTTTTCACGTATCTCCAAAATTATTGATCTCACATACTCACTTGAAAAATTAATATCATATGAGCAGTTTTGTCGATATAGATAGTAGTGTGTTGCTGTACCTAGTGATTTTTTTTATCATTCCTTGCAGACGCTATATTCGAATTGGACAAATTTCTGAACAAGCATATTCAACTTTCTTTCGTGATTCAGTCTGTTTGTCTCAAAATGTTCTCTAATTTCGCAAAATTATTCGTATATTATTATGATGAGTGAAAATTAAAAAATCTTTATAGATATGGAGATATTTGAAGAATAAATTCTTATTTATTTTTGAATAATTCAGTGACTTCATCACTGGAAATGAAACAAAACTGAAATAATTTTGTTATATCTACATTTCAGAACATATAAATTATTGCATTAGTTTTTTGGATTCGACTTTTCGACTCTTTTGGGGCCGACATCAACATAGCCTTCTTTCACTCAAGGACATGCATTTTGTTGAATTTCCACTCCAAAATAATGGTTAAAATCCGATAACACTGATATTCTACTCATAAACCATCGTTTTTGCCTATCGAAACCATTATGAATATCTCGAAAATCGAAAACCAAAAAGGCTATGAGGGCAAATGAGGCGTATAGGTAAAGGACTATAAAGCTATGAAAGCAAACATTTTTTTTACTACTCTGACATAACGTATTTCGTATCTCAAACGGTCCTTGTAATATTTATTGGTACCTATTAACACAAATTTAAACAACAGCACTGTGAAATATCCGGATTTCCACTTGATTCAATGTGATATCAATCACATAATAAATACAACATAATAAAAAAGTCGAGATGTATCTAGAGTCCTGGAAATACACCAAGTCAAAATCTCTTTTCCAGTTCATTGATTTCAAGTTTGAATTTCCTCGTTATCATGAAAGATTCAATGAACAATTTCGAATTCGATTCTGAATGTTGTCGCTCATTTTGAAATACACGATCATTTTTGTTAAAAGATCAGCTTAGAGAGAGAGAGAGGGAGAAAGAGAGAGAGAGAGAGAAGTATCGATTCAAAAATTCAACAACAAACTCAGATGCAGTCTAAGCAGAAATTATTCAAGAACACACAACATGATGTCTAGTGTCTTTCCAGGACCATAAAGCATTTTCTATTCCCAGAATTGAATTGTTGTTATTTTCGCAGGCGCACCAGATTATATGCCCAAGGAACTGCTGCCCATAACCGGCACAGGCTTCGAGCAACAGGTGAAAAGCGTGGTCGATGACGTTTTGACGCCAGCCAACTTTGAGGTTATCTCCTGGAGCAGGGTGCCCTACCTGTGCGAGGGAGACCTACATCAATCGTACTACTGGCTAGATGACGTCATCTTTGCGCTCAAAGTAAAGAGCAGTACTTGATTTTCGTCCCTAGAAATCCGTTTCTCGAAATGTGATAGGATTTTTTTTTACTTTGGCTCGCTGATCAATCTCTATGACGTACAGGAAAAACAACTACTTAGTCCTACTGGATGAAATGCAGTATGATCAGTGATCTATCCGTGTTATATGTGCTTTTATAAACAGACAATTTGTTCTCGAGATCTGGTTGTTCATTTCTAGAGCGTCTAAGGCAACATTCGACCAAGTTGTCGATAATTTGCGAAACGGTGGGTCATACGAAAAAAAAATTTTCCATTCATAGGACCATTCCGACAGTTTTCGAAAATTTCCAAAATTGTTCATAATTCATCAGTTATATAAAAAAAATAAGAATTTTTTCAAAAACACATTTTATTTTCTAACGTTATTGTCGGAAGTGATGAAAAACTGATACTTTCTCATAGAAACTTGTGATACGATTCGCCGTGGTGATATTGATTTCTTTTCCCAACGTTTCCGACGAAACGTGTCGTATTCGTGAAACCATCATCGACCTAATTTTTTCAAATACAGTCCTGATATATTTTGTATATGTTCACAGATTCTGGAAGCTTCTTTCATTCGTTCAAAACGTTTGTGAATCGAATAGATTTTGAAAATATAACTTTTTTGATGCCACTGAAATATTTCGAAGATTTTCACAGACTGTTGGAATGATCATCCGAATGCGCAACATCTTTCCTATTCAACCCACCATTATCAGCAAGCAACGGTACACCTGGAACAGTTCTACCGATTCCAAATTTAATGTTCTCACACAGGGTCAAAATTCTACTAGTTCCAGTGATTTTGGTTGAAATATCATTGCGAAATTTAGAAAAAAAAAATTATGTCAGGTGTGGGGTTCGAACCCACGCTCCCTTTCGGGAACCAGAGCTTAAATCTGGCGCCTTAGACCGCTCGGCCAACCTGACGATGGAATACACTATGGAGAAGTAACAACTAGAACTTTGCCAAAATAATATTGATTATATAATTCTAAGTTGTTGGTAATAAATGGGAAGTTCGAATCATAATATGGATTGGAATATTCTATGAAAACATGTGTGGTTTAGCTAGGAAGTGATAATCATTACGTGTTCTTCACTGTTGTGCATCAATAATATATTTTTTATTCTTCTCTAAATACTCTCATTCATAAAGTATGGCTGAAATACTTCAATTGTCCCAGTTTCCCTCTCCGATTGAACTCACCAACATTCCTAATAGATGTTAATAGTTGATTTCTCCACAATAATAAATGAATACAATATATTTCATACCTCTAGATATTATAATATATTTATACATATAGTGTTGCCAAATCAGTGCAGAAGTTTTTGGAGGATGATAGTCACATTTAAAGAGGGTCTTCCATGTAAACATTAGCTCTTATGCCTTTCCTTGAAAAGTAATACGCTTCCGAAAATGAGTTGTTTTATTTTCTTCTAATTGCCATAGAGGTAAAGAGATTATATTTTGTGGCACAATTCTAAAATACTTTGATTGCAGTCATTATTTGTGCACACAAAATGACAGGTACCTACTAGATTTTTTCAAATGCATTTACAGAAGATCCGTTCATGCACACTATGGTATTTTTCTAGTAAATAGTACAGAAACATTACAAAAGGTAGAAATGTTTTGTGACAAATCATTCTTTTCAACACATATTTGTATATTGAGAAATTGAATAGAAAATAGATAGAGGTATGGGTACAACAATGAGATGAAATTAAATTGAATTGGAAATTTTGGTTGATATATAGGCTGTGCACCTAATTTTATTCCATTGTTATTATTATTTGGTAATACACATGCTATGTGTACTTCAAGGAATCAGACGCTTTTTGATACCCTTTGTTTTCGGAAGACATCGATTTTTGTTCTATGCGCTGCTTATACATTCCATTCCACCGCTGGCTCACACGTTATTTATCGAACGTTATAGGTTTTCCTTTTGTGTTGATAGATATAATATCTGTGAATATGTATGGAAAAAGCGGCATTGCATGTAAACAATCATGTTGCTTTTTTGTTGTACAATATTTCCTCTTTCTTCAACATTTTTTCTAATGTGGTACTCTGAATATTGTTTAGAACTTTTTCATGGCTACCGAGGCCAGAAGGTGGTAAATAGTTCAATTAGTATAGAACAGAAAATGAGAACGTAAGAATAATTGAATGGATAAAATAATATAAAGTGGATTGGGATATGAGAAAAAATATTGAATATAGACAATAGAAGAAAGGAACAAGGAACATAGCAGGTGGGTGATTCTCATTACAATATAATAATTTTAGTCGATGGATTCGAAAGAACACAAACAAGTATAAGTGTGTACAATTTGTACAAGTAAGTACAAATACATCAATATCCAAAATCAAGTATATCGGAATCAAGATCAAAATAACACCATTCTAAAACTACTCACCTGCCCTACATGTGAAAAGTAATCTTCCGCAGAATATGAGCAGTGCTGTAGCAGGCATATATCTTTGTAACTGGGATTACTTGACTAAAAGATTGTTCAATGAAGATAAGAACGGTAGGTGCGTTTCATTACTTCCTGTACTTCTTTTATTTGTGCTTCCAAACCAGTATATTTTGTGTATTGGTTGCATGTCAGAAGTAACCAGGACAAAAAAACAGGAATGTCCTGTTGAAACCATTATGAATGGTCACCTCAATGATGAATCACTCAAAAGACTGCAGACAACTTCTCATTTTCAGATTTTCATGGCAGAGCAATATATTATTTCACACAAGGAAGAGGGGTACACTTTAGTATTTATAAAATCTTGACTTTTTCAAGCCTCAATCAGGAAGGCCACACATCATTTTTGTTTCACGTGTACGTGTCATGACATATATCATTTTAAATCATTCATTCATCAATTCAGTCATTCATCCTTCACGTAGAGAATATAATCCAATATATAGAAGCACAATATACGATAATTTCATTGAACCTTCATTCAAACAATGAAATTGAATTTTATTGACTTGAAGTTACAATTCGCGTGTAGCTTTTTTCTGGGTAATAAATATATCATCACTATTACAAGTATTTCCCCATATAATCAGACCAAACGTCAATGATCAATTTTTGAATTCCATTTTTTCATTGTTAAGGAGCATAGGTGAGAGGTTAGCTTGGGCTGATACTTGGTCAAAGGTTTTTAGTAATGTCTTCTAGACAAATGCAATAGTTCTCTAGATTATCCATAGATCTCTAAGATAGAATTTCATATATTATACAATACATTATGACAGTGTCAAGATGTTAATACTTTTGATTATATGGCACAATGAAACATACACATGATATAAAGTGGAACAAATACACTATATTTGTGATGCTGTCTTGTCTCTGAAAATGTATTTCTGATGAAATTTGAGTCACAGTTGGATACCTACATTGAGACTTGTACCATTGACTATATAAAGTTGTGCCCAATTTTCCACTAGATGGAAAATATTGTTTTTTTTTTCTTTGCATTTTTCGCCAGAACTCTATATGTGAGGATATGAGAGATGAAAAAAAGTATATCAGCTAAGTGCACAGAGTGGTCATGATATGAAGAATTTCACTAAGATTAAAACAATGGCACCTTCAATTGAAGTTGTTATCATAACTTTACAAAAAAAAATCAAAAATCAAGAAACTACATCATGCACACTCCCAGGGATAATGTTTCAATGTCTCAAATCATCACATTAGAATAAATATTTGAAAACAGGGCAGTATTCAAATATAGACAATGGTGTATTATTAGTTCTACACCCAAAGTTTCATTGGACTAATTCTATCTCATCAACATGTGAAGTTGTCAAAACATCACAAATGATGAAAGAAACCACAAGCAAATCAACTGAGTCCTTTCAAACATATATACTCAAAAAAAGGTCAAATTCTGAGTAGTAAATTGATTTCTTCGAGAACTGGTTTTCTTCATATTTTTCTAAGATAATCAATATTGAAGAGACAGTAAAAATATTTCTAGTATTGTTCATATTCATATTCAAGTTTCCCTCAACACTCCTTTCATTCATTTCTTTCATCTCTTGACCATTCAAGCAGATTGGCGAGGAAGCAAGGAAATTTAAAAACATTCAATCTATTCCACTTTCATAGTATTTTTTATAATAAGAAATCAATTAAAACAGTTTTTCTCATTGGTAAAGTGCAAATGCAGACCTCATTATAATTCTATTGAATGAATCACCAACTAGACAGAGAAAACTAATATCTGAACTTCACTAGATTTTTCAAGATCATGCCCTCTAGTGAGCTGCTGGTGGTGGAGCATCTGGGTCAACGTAGTCAAGTTGTTCCTCTTTGGTGTGAGGCCAGAAGGTGGGCTTGTTGATGGGGTCAATTGCATCTTCTGGGTAGGCATCACGGTAGTCCTCCATTGTCATTTGATCATAAGAAAGGAGACTGGCAATGTGAGCCAATTGCTTCTTGTACCTGTCAGCAAGCAATTGAAGAATGATGAAAATATTTTCTAATGTTTGTGTAGTTCTTGATTGATGGTATCATCAATACCTATTATTGATTGATTGATTGCATTTTTTTTACCAAGTGCTTTTGAACAAATATTTTTTTTATTAGCAAATAGAACTTACTCAGCAATACGGGCATTGGATTCACTCTTGAACTTCTCCACATCACTCTTAATTTCTTTTTCTTGTGCATCCACTAAAGAGCTGACATTGTCCGGTGGGTAAGGAATTGTCATAGCAGAGTATTGTTTCTGGAACTCATCTACCATACCAGCAATTGGCACTTTGCTTTTGTAAAATGACCAGTCAATTGCTGGAGGCTGTTCCGGATTTGCCAGCACACTGGAAATTACATTAGTGATGAACATTTTCTGATTTGAGAAATCAAATCACATTCTCATTATGATACCCTCAATTTTCAGTGAATATTCTCGACTTAAAAAAATCCGTAAGATTATGTAAAGCACTATAAGCTCACCGTCTCAAATAGCCATCAGACTTGGCTTTGAAAAGCAAGAATTGGGCTCTCTGGTGTTCCGGTACCCTCTCTCCGAGAGCAGCCCAGTTGATGGAACTTTTAGTTATCCTTCTTGCAGCCATTTTTACTATTTCTAAGCTTGTTCTCTTGAAATTGAGCCCACTCTAGGACCAGTTCACAAATCGAGATGACTGACTTTTGGGTTATATAACAAAGACAGCACTGACACTGACAGCTGGCACATTGACATACTCCTTGATTCTTGATCTATGTTGCCAGTTGTTCGACTGTTCAATTCGGAGAATATTATAATTATCCTGAACTGGTACTAGAATTCGAATATCAACAGTGGAGAACTACTCGAATTTCTTTCTGATTACGTTCGAAGAGTGCAGGCAAGATAGCCAATCCAACATTTCGAATATTTTTATATAGAGTCCAGTGATTATAGCTTGGGTTTGAAAATGAAAACGGACGAGTGCTTGAATGGCCGTATACGAGGTGGATGGTAACGAACATTTCATACTTTTTTCTCTGCCTTGGCTTTCTATCACTGGTTATAATATCCAATTGGGGCTGGTGAAAATCATAAACTGATAAAAAAAGATTGAGTTTATGAGGCTATCGAATTACCAAAACAGAGAAGTCCATTTTCAAAACGATCCAAGTTGTTCTAGATCCGTCTTGGTATAGAGCAGGGTTATTGAATTCAACAAGGTTTCGACCAAAAAAAAAAAACATGCTCACAAGAAAAAAATCATATCGTCGGCTTACTGTTAAAACCTCGTAAGTCTTTCTGAGCTAATTGTTCAGGAGGGGAAAAAACGTTTCGTTCCACTCCGAACGAAAGAGTTCCATTTTTTTTGGGTTCTTTGTACTTTGGAATGGTACTTGATGAATTAAATCGACATATTGAGAAGCTTCATATTCTTAATGGTCCAATAAATGACATACGAGGTATTTACAAAAATAAATTGAACTCCATTCAGACATAAGTGGTTTTGATTATTACAACTAGAATCAGATTTATATTCTTTAGGATGTTGGTAGCAGTGGCACCCAATTGCTGCGCTGTCAAAAACCCCGTTTATAGCTCAAAACGACCAATTAGACAGCGGCGGGACGGAGAATGGGACACTGCTACCAACATTTCTTTTCACTTATGAACGGAACATGCCAAACGAACAGCACTATGATGACAGAAATAAAACAGTAGAATATCATTACAATCTCATCCCATCTCATCATTTCACATTTGTTCAACGGCAACCGTGCATTCGGCAAGTTTCGTTTGGCATTTTGCATTGATAGGTAATGCAAGATGGCAGTCGGGAATTTCGGTGTTTAGTCATTCAATGTTTATTTGTTATATAGTCTTTATTGATGTATGAAAGTTCATCGGATTTCTATCAAACCGTACTTTGTGTGTGCTAAATTTTCTTCACCAATTATTGGAAAAGTGATTCGGTGTTGTTTTGTTTTGAATCAGGTTTGTATTTTGTTTTCTTTTGGAATTTGACAGGCCATTGTTTAATCAACAGAGTATTGTATTTCGAATAACAAACATTTCGAATTGGATGTTGATATTTTTAACACCATTAATCTTTATTGTCTACATATTCATGTTTTGATCTGCATGTTTTCTCGTTTAAAAAATAATTGTATTAGTAACTTGGGGTACACAATCTATACCTTTCCTACCTAGCTAGTCATTTAGCTTATTTCAACACAAGATATCAACTAGGATATCCTTGAGGAAGAATCTTTTTAGACCTGTATCTTGAGTTTTTGAAAAATTAATTTTGTTCGACCGAATTTCATTTGTAATAATTGAACATAGCAAACAAGGAAGTTTTGTTGATTCATGTTACACAGAAGTCTGCATTGTATGTCTACTTCAAATTAATGCTGAATAATGTTTGCAATTCCTTCGAAGATCAGGCTGGTTGGTATCAGGTCACTGACCATACAAATGGTTTGTTCTCAAGTGAACATGACTTGCACATGACAAAGTTTGAGGTATTAACTCGGGTATTAAACTTGATATTTCTTGTGCTAACTTATGTCTACACCTACCTAGGTATACATACCTACAAATTCGAATGATCAGTACCTAACTGAAGAGAAAAAACATCGAATTCTTCGTTAACAATGCAGTGTTAAATATACGTATATAGTGAATAAATATGGTATACGAAAATATACCAGCAGTAGATTTGATTTGAACCCATATTATTTTGTATCTTGTGCTAAAAGTGTGTATATGAAGCATTAGGTTTGCAGATAGGGACAAAGTCGACGGCTGTGGAACCATACAATTGGAAATTAATTCTAGAAATGGTCAATGAAACAGAGAACAGTCGGTATAAGAGCAAATTTCTATGGTAATTCATCTTTGGTCGATTTCTTAATCAACAGTGCAAAAAGCAAGTTACTTTTTACAATCGTAGAAATATATTTTTTTTCACTTTCGTTCAAAAAGTTAGTACTTTTTGCAGTGAATAGTGCCAATCGTGTCAAATGTTATATCTTTTGACTTGATGCGCACAAAGTACATACCTAACTAAATTTTTACACTGTTTTGCTACACAAAAAATTAGTGATGAATTTTATTTCGTTGTTGCGTTATATATTTAGATTTGTCCATTTTGAGTCATGAATGATATACCTGATTTAATAATTATAATAAAATATCTTTATGAACATTTGAATATTCGGGGCAGATATCTACACCAAGATCAAACATTATGAAGTGAATAAAACATAATTTGATCAATTAACTTGTATTACCTTGGAATATCTAAATAAATATGTAAATGGGCCACTTGGATAGGTTTACAGAGTTGCCGCAAAAGGGGAATACAACCCATAAATCAAATCCACATGCACTTTCAACAATTACGACCGAATGGTTTTTCATTGTGAGCAGACATATATTGCTCATACCGAGGCTCATCTAAATACTTCGCTCGACCATCGAGTAGGCATACTTTGTCCTCGAACAAGAAGTCATCTAACCCAGATGTGTGCACTCCACAGATGTGTTTCGAATCCCACCGATAAGCCTCTTGTTGAACCCCTCGTGCGGCTAGTGGTCATATAACTACCACGCCTTCGATTTATTTATTAGATTCGGCTTTCTAAGTTCTAAGTACTGGTTGTAAAATTTGAAAAAAGTATACCTACTGTTACGATCTACGGTTCTGTAATATACGAACAGTGCAGTCCGTATCAGAGACCCGAGTACGAATAACTGAGAACTAGGCGAACATTTTGGTCTAAAGACATCGAAATGTCAAAAGTTGGTTTGCTTTTTTTGCGTCTATACCTTTTTGAAACGGTACTTCCAAGCAAAAATACGAGCGCTAATCAGTGTAAAAGTCAAACGATTTAAATTCATTATTTCAGTTACTGTACATATTTATGAAAAATCAGGAAACACGTCAAATTTGTCAGTATTCAACGTCCAATTGCGGTCCCTACCTTCAACCCACTTCGAATGACAGGTACAACACCATATTTTTCAAATGGGACGTAGGCTTGTGATATATCATTTGAAAGGTGTCTTCATTCTCTATTCGAAATGGCTCATTTTAGAGAACACGCTGTATAGAATCTGGCGTATAGCATTGAAGTCATCATACTCGCAGGATACCCCGGGGCAAGGTAGTTCATTTTCAATGGTTTTCAACTTTGTATTAATCGATTCAACGGAATACACTTTCTGAAAAACGTGATAATTGAATATTTATGAACGTTAATAGACAATGAGTAATAACTCATCAGAATGCCAGACGACGTACAGAATTAGAATGGAATATACATCTATTTTATAGTAGGATGTGTATATATGTTCTATCTTGTACTGCACGTGAACGGATTCTTCGATGAGGAACCTATAAGATTTATGATCTGAATGACAAGATTCTCCAACTACGAAACGCTCAGAACAACTTCTTGATAAATTCAATGTGTCTACAGGGTGGTCCAGGTAATAGTAGCAATAACTCACCATTCGATAGTTCATCGAAAAATAAGTCGACTCGCATATACCACAGGTACTTTTTTAAATGAGAGTGTTCATGGGACACCCTGAATTACACCAACAACTCAAGCCGTGTCCTCATTTCAACCCTTGCATGCCGAATTGACACTAATTATTTACATGATTAAACATTTTTGTTATTTTTGTTATTCTGTTATTTCCAATTTCGAGCTGTTTGAAATTTTGAGTTTTCAGCATATCAGGAAGTTCACAGTTATGTGAAAAAATTGTTCTAAACAGTAAAACATAAACTGTAACGTGAAAAAGCATGCATGTTATTTATCTCCATTGATATTACATTCCAAGTCCATGAAGATTAGTATTTTGTTTCGAGTTTGCAATTTGCGGTGTGGGGCACAATAAAACTAGCTACTGGAAGTAGCCTTGCTAAGCACAAAAAAATCCTCTGGAAAAGTTATTATTACCTTGACTGGCCCGCATGGAATAGAGTTGTGTTTCATACCACAACCGCTGATATTCAAGCACAGGACCGAAGTGGTCCATTTGACAAATCAAGTTGAAATGGTCTTTCTACACAAATCAACCTCACCATATTATTAATTTTTGAAAATATCATTTCTTCCAGGAGACTGTTTATGAGCATATAGTGTGTGCGATTTCAAACTGTAACATCCTCTTAATTTGAAACCCTCTGACCGATTTTTGAAACAAAAAATCTGTAATATAGTACTCATCGAACATTCTTCGGAAATGAGTGAGACTAAAGTCGATGAAAATATTATAATCCATATTTTTTACTGAAAATAAAAACAATAATATTGATTCAGAGGAAAATTTTACATTCTCTTACCATTTAAATGAAGTCATCCAGAATTTTGACGAAATCATTCCATTTCGCCAAAATCACTATACATGATAAATAACATCAAACAACCAGCATTTGCAGGCTTGGAAAGGCTCGGAAAGGATTCGCCTGACATTCTATTTGTGTTAAATTTGGAATATTCCGGAATATTCCCTCGATTGAATTACTTCTGCCAGTATTTTCACAAAAAAAAATATGAATCTATGAATAATCGTTTACTTCTACTGATTTACTGATCTCCTCATCTAATACCACTTGACCAGTGACACTTCAATACAGGGTGAATCAAAAAAGTTGAACCCTACATGAGATATTGCTATATTTTTTTTTCAATAACAGTACTCCAGATTTCCTAAAACAACTATTGGACTATTGTTCCATCATATTCTCCAATTTTTCCATATAATATATCTACAACTAGATGAATTTTCCTAGTCAAATATTTTATTGACCAGACTATCAATTTCCAATTGTTTTCCAATGTCATTTTTCTGGAGGTAAAACGAGGTCAGGGAGTCAGAAAGAATATTTTCACTATTTGTCGTCTATCATGAAGTCATTATAACAACCAAATCCGTATCGCACTAGCTTCTTTTATTTTCTTGAAATTATTATTTCTGGATTTCCAACCACACGTCAGATATTTGTCATCGTACTTTCCATTAATACATACACTTATCACTTATCATTATCACTTGTCACTCAACTCAATTTCATCCACACAATGATCAACCTTTACTAACCATTTGAGCTAGTTTTCTTACTCCGAACTGTCACTGCCGCCATTTTGAATTTTCGATCTAATTCATCCTTCCAGTGGAAATTGACAAACTAGTATATGACCCACGTTTTTCGAGACATATTGTCTCAAATTCAAGCATCTTTTGGATAAGAAACGAATCATTTCTGTCAGTATAATTATTTCACCGAAATTTTGCTGAATTATCATTGGATTATGTTATGAAGATATGTATTCAATATTAACGAAACCGTATAATACAGTCGAAACAGAGAAAATAGTACAAAATATTCGTTACAGAAGGCATTTAAAGCTCTCGCCAGTCCCGGATTCCATACTCGTGCTAAAAAATGTTGCCTTCTGTAAGTGACGTCTTGATATACTATTTGATACTTATTTTAACTATATTATCGAACGGGTTGATCATACCTCGTATCTCTTGAGTCCGGTTCTGTAATAGCGGACTCTACTCCATGTCGGACCTACGAAAAAATAAAATTTGTTGTCCAATAATGGTTTATGTTCCACATACCGATCGATATGTAGAAAGTGTTCGGAACAATAATTCAATTGTGCTCGACGTTATGAAATAATTAAATTGGAACAATTATTCTATTGCGCCTGTCATGTGTGCAGAGTGATTTGATTGGAATTCCTATCAGTTGCAGAATTATTGTGGGATGATTTTTTGTTTTTTTTTTATCTGTGGACAACATAATAATAATAATAATAATAATAATGCTAATAATAATAATAATGATTGTATTTATGGACTGTACATTAGAGATAAAGTTCAGATCCATTTAGAAAATATAAATAAACAAGGGCACCACAGAAGCAATAACATAGGTATCGCGTGGGCGTGATAAAGCCAAGTCATATGAATGCTATAAATAAGAAATAATGATAAAATGATAAAATGATAAAATAACAAATAAATGGGGTGAATATCATAGTTGAGTATGGGTGTCACAGACTAATACAAACATTGCATCATCCGTATGATACTAGCATTTTCACTATCGCGTAAAAAGTCACAAATGTACAGTAACGACAGTTTCATTATCATTTCATTTCAGTTCATATGAGCAGAAAACAGTAAGTATACATGGAGTGATACTTCATTTTCGAATAATGAAGTACTGCATAATGTTCAAATATAAGTATATATAAATATCAATTCGAAAGATATTCAGAATTAGTTTATAAAATGAAGATATAAGAATCAATTAACGAGATCTTTGAGAAAGAAGACTCTTTCAATCAACCCTTTTTTTTCACTTCGTGTTCGAATATCTTTGAATTAATGGTTACATTTATTATACTGTAAATTGAATCTAATTGAATAATCATATTATATCATTATGAATTCTTCAACGTTGACCTTCAATTTGGCATTGAATCAGGAGGAATATACGGTGAAATCATTCATTGTTTTCTTTAGATTTCTATTTGCTCCTATCGCCAGAAAAATTCCCGGAGGAAAGAATCGCTGACTACCTAATTATTCCCAAAACTCAGCAGTGGACACATCAAATCCTAGTGGCTTTCTATATTTCCCAATGATTTTCAGAAGTTCCAAAAATTTCCCTCATTTTCACAGAGATATCTCAATGGCTTTCATTCTTCACAATAATTCAGTAAAAATTCTCAAAAATGTCTTTCCATCAATATTCTGGTGAATCCTGCGCGTTGTTTTTCTAGATTAACCAAATGAGCTCTTAAGGAATTACATCCTCAAATAATTTCCAAGACGTCATCCCAAACGTTCTGTCAACGGCAGTCCAAAAGACTTCCTGGCCTTGCCAATTAGTCCTTACGAAATATCACTTTCCACTGAGCTTTCCATAGTTTCCAATAGATTCTCTATCTTTATTTTTCAATCACTTTCGAAACTTTGCAATGACTTCCTAAGAGCTTCAAGCCGCTGACGTGACTTCCAAATCATCTTCCAAAGACTTCCTGGACTTTAATTCAACAATCAATAATAATTTATTCAATTTCACAATTACTCCACAGGTTGCAACTCTGAGCCTAAACAGTGTACATCAATGTCAGTTCTCATCATCAATATTGCGATATTCAAAAGAACTTTCAGGAGTGGCATCTAATCGAGTGAAGCCAAGAAAAAATTGATGATTTTTCGAAAGTGGTGGTGTCAAAATTATGATAAGCAACAGACTTCGGTGTTGATTAACATTTTGCTATTTCGCACGCATCGACTGGCTAACATTTCACATAAAGTGACTATTCAATTTTTCTCTTGATTATCTCTCACCATCTCAATTTCGTTATGCAACGTGAACTAGTCTTATTTCATGGCTAGAAAGTGGTTCCTCTGTTCAGTAAAATAGCGTCTGTAATAAAGCACAAGTATTTCACTATTGACACCTGCGTTTCGAAATGTATTTCCTTATGTTTTAACGGTGCTCTGGTCTATTATGTTGATAAGTATGTTGAATTCCTAACAAAGAGCATAGTCGTGTTGGAAAATTCGAGCTCTGTGCTAATTACAGCGAAAATATGGTAATCCTCGCCGAAAGGTACTCTAAAATGTCGATATTATATATTCAAAACATTTCCACGACGAAATGTATCCATTTCTCCGATTCCATTAAAATAATGCACTCGGGCTGATGATGTTTGCCTGCTTATTCTGCCTACTTATTCAGTTGTATGTGTTGATTTTTTTCGCGGAACTCAGTTTTCAGTTCCGGTAATACATTTTTCACTAGTAGTTTTGATTAATGTCGTCCTCAAATGTTCGGTGCCCATTCAAGATGTTTTTTCTGCTCAGTTCAATCATTGCTAGTAGTGAATCGCTAGAATTAAGTTTTCACACGGAAAAATAATTCTCTTGTCCTACTCTTCAAATAGGTTGCTTGATTTCGTAAAATGGATGATAAATAAGGACTATTGATATCAAATCAAAATGGAGTTGTCACGTTGTTGCTTTCGTTCCTAGAATACTGAGCCACCCTGTATACACAGATTTTCGATTAATTCCACAGATTAACAGAATTATTGTAGTTGAACTTGAGCCAAAGTATTTATTAAAATCGAATAATTACTTTTTTATCGTATATAAGTGATGTACAAAACATTTTTGTTTATCTTCAATGCACGATTGACTTCCGTGTGACCTCCACTTTGAAAGTGTTATTTCAGTTTGA
The DNA here is from genome assembly GCA_963576655.1 of Gastrophysa polygoni. Taxonomy (NCBI): domain Eukaryota; kingdom Metazoa; phylum Arthropoda; class Insecta; order Coleoptera; family Chrysomelidae; genus Gastrophysa; species Gastrophysa polygoni. The sequence continues at coordinate 5,350,750 of OY755086.1, read as the reverse complement.
ATGTCAAAATTCTTTCCAGGTGGGAATATTTTCAGTCTCAAGATTTATTGATGATCAATTAGTATGTAATCCTCTCCGATTGCTCAAATGGCTAATTTATTCAGTTATTTCCGAATATATTTCGAAGAATTGCAATCACATCACCTTCAATTGTAGTGTTAGATTTATGTATATTGTTAACATTTGTGCAAATAACCACGACATTAGTGAGATTGACCAGCGATTTATTCTATCTAATCTCATCAATTTAATATCAATACCTTACATTTAGTTGTATACTAATATGTCAAGAAACGATCATTGACTAGCTATTCAATTTTTCAGTGTCGACTGAAAGTTACGTCAAGATATGAAATCACTATAATATGAATAAATGTAATTTATCGATTTGAATAATTTGTCCCACACCTGAAACCAATGGTAGGTACGAAGTGGCAATGACCTATTGGTAATGTGGTTCAAATCATGTGAAATTGAAAAATTAACAATATTATTTCAATCAATTTTTGATGAATAGAAACAGTGGAGCCTGAAGCATTAAATTTGAAATTTGGGTTATTAGTGATGATCCTAACATTACCAGTAAAATATCAACTGGCTAAAGTTGATGAGTTTTTCAAAAGTGGTTTAACTAGATTTGCAATTTGAGGATAGGGTGATCTATTAACCGAAAATATGCTTTATTGAATCATCTTATCGTATTATCATCGTTATGATAATTTTTTATTGGGAAGAGCGATCATTTTGGAATACGGTAATAAATTAAAATATGTTTCGTTTCGAAATTAGTGTGTGCTCGATTCATTATTTTCATTGAGATAGTTTGTAACGTGACATACGCCTTTGTTCAACTCTATACTATACAAATTATGGTTATAACTGACCTATTACCAGATTACAAAAATTGTACAACAAGATTTTTGGCCATCTTGATTTTTCATGTAAAAAATATATCTTATCTTACTCTAATATCAAAATATAGTATCATGCACTATAATATATAGGTATGAATACTACCGCACAATGATATCTTGATGATGATACCTCTAGGAACTATTCATTTAGGTATAACTACTGTCTGTCACATATTCTCACTCTTAAATTTTTTTCAATATTATCTGTTAGACCACCACTAATTTAACATGTTATATCTGTCGCATAACCTTGTTGGGCATTAAATTGTCTGTTAGGTTGCCAAATTGTAAAATAAATGGATATACCAAGACACCAATCGAGGGCCCAATAATTATTATTATTAATTATGACGTATTGCATCTGATCTCGCCCATCAGACAGTATTATGTTCGGTGGTATTATCTTCACTTTTACTGAATGGTCAGTCATTTCTTCCGCTGAATCGGCATCCTTGTCGATTAATTATTTCGAATGCAAGCTACCATAGCTCAAGATAATATGAATTGCAAATTATTCGACAACACTATGAATCATGTAATTTGATTCAACGCGATTCAAAATAAAAAATGCCGTCCGCCCAAAAGAAGATAAATTTACCTTCCCATTGCCATAACGAGAATGCATACCAACATTATCTGATTATAAATGGGAGTAACTGATGATTCGACATAACGTGGCAAATGATTTTTTTAATAAGATACAATTAAATAGGTGGAATGAAATAAATAACATGCTTCTTTCCACAATAGTTAGATATATCATCAGATAGTAAGAAAATATAATACAAATACACTGATGTAAACGACCTTCCATTTTCTGTGGTTATTGTTGTTCGATCCTGTATTTTGTGTTTCGCTCCCCAGTGACATCTTTACAAGTTTCAAATTCACTCGGAATCACACTTCCTAAAATGCCATATTCTGTTCACTATCGATAGATAGATAGCTTCATTTGCCTATGTTACTTTCAAAAACATAATATGATTTATAGCGAATCAGAGTTACTAATTTATGTAAAATACAAACGACAGAAGAATTATATAACTATAGATGTAGTCTAACAGTGGTCACAGCTAAAGTTAACATCGGAAAATAATAGTAATCGAAAATGGTGATGACAGTAATGAAATATACTAAAGATACACAACATAATAGGCATTGGTATTTGAGTACATTCATCAACATAGTAAAAGCAATATCGGAGAAGGATTTCTTCACGTTATTTTTGAAAAATACTTCATTCAAAAATCTTACATGAGAAAGAAGTTTATTGTACTGTATTCGATGCATTCGTTTCTGATCGGTCCAAGTTATTTTTCAGCATAGTTAGAATTAGACATTGTTTGAGTTGCAAAAAAAGAACTCTGAAAAGTTTGGTACTGAGCATTCCACAACAGTATAAGTACACACACAGTAGTAGTACTGTGTCGTTATACTAATCGAATCAGGTAATTTTTTATTTTATTTTTCCAAGCTATTTCTCATAGGTTCATAATCATCATTCTACTAAGAGTAGACATCCACAAAAATACCGTTTCTACGGGTCTGAATAGTCTATCTAAAAAGTAAATTAACGTTAAATTAAGATTTTTTACAGTATGGAATTTGGATTTTTCTAAAGTTTATGATATAATTTGACCGTTAATATATCACCCATACTTCTGGTCAAGTGTCAATAGTCTGTATCTCTGAAGATCAAATATGAAATTTCAATATTCGGTATAAATCATTATCCATATACACAGTGAAAAAATCAATGCGTTTGAATCCTCATTGTAAAATAATGATTGACTATTAACGAAGGTTTTGCATCTCATGAAGAAAGATAGACGATCTCCAAATGACTCATTTGGAAAGTGATTACTTTCAGGTATTTCGTTAAGGCTGTGTGCATTCGCACAACTCAAATTAGTTTTCTTGTTAACGCCACAAAAATCGGCGAATTGTTATTACTTATCGTAATCACTATTATTATGAATGAACAATGATTCGGTACAGACAATGGACAATCATTTCCCATCGTTTTCATCGCGATTTCAATAAGAATGACCTAAGCAGATAGCATCAGAAAAATGCTAATAATTGAATAGGAAACTGATTGCGCTCCAGCCAATCGATGCAGTGAATGAATCTACTGTGATGTGAAGCGAAGATACTTTTTAAATAATAATGAAGATTATTTATAATAATCTAATTGGTGCTAAAAAGGTGTTGACTCAATTTAAGCGAATTAGGGAGCAATCGAGAAACTTTCTGTCAATGATTGCATTGAATTCCAACGTTTACACTTTTGATTGATATGAAATTTCCTTTTCAAATATAATAATTCGTGCAAGTGATGAATGAATTGATTTCGTACTGGGTCAATAGGTACTTGAGGTGTGAACGAAAAACTGTAGAAACCAGGAATAAATGAGTGTAGATAAATGATTCGTAGATATAACACTGGGTATTTTTTATATGTTTTTTATATGTTTTTGACCCATTCATTCATTTTCATTCATATCCATATTTCTATTATTCCTGATATTCATTATTTAGTTTTCACGCTCTCCGGAAATAATACCTTTCTGCATGAAGCCAATAAATAGATATCCCTTTATTTCCGGGAAATAATTAATTTCTGTACAACTGTCAAAAAAACTTCACATTTCTGCATCTCTCTTGATGCGTAAATATTTACTGCCAAAATAATTCACAAAATAAACATGAAATATTATCAGTGTATAAAATTCGTGTTTTCATGGCACATTCCAGAAAAATTAACACTCTCATGTGTCATTGAAAAAACACTCATTTTACGCAATCGATGCAAAATAACTATACTCATATATTTATACAATTTTTATTGTTTCAAAATGTCACTCCATTCAAATATTCAATTCACCAGATTGTGTGGCTTTGTTTTGTTTTTTGCTCGTTCTTTCTTCGTCAAAATAAAAATCCGTCATTTTATTTATGATTGAAAAGACTCACACCATCAACAGTGGTCTACAACTCCAAAAAACTCAGTAACGAAATAACATAAAATGTTATAAATCAAATACTCTCAATCATAAAAAAAACACTCACACTTGAAAAAAAAATGAAATATAACCTCATCGCAGAGTCGATTTAAGTGATGAGAGAAAAAAGTTTAGGATTTTTGAAACTTATTCTCATTCCTGCTTGTCCACAAAATCCGGACTCTTATTTCCCGGGGAATGACTGAGTAACACTTTTTTTTTTTAAATTCCAGATAAAATATTTTGTCTAGATAACTAATGAAGCCAGTGTGAACGGTTTCGATTCATCGAATAATTCAATAATAAAAATAATAATAAAAATGAATAATAAAAATAACCAAATCAACTCTCAGTTTAGTTGAACACTGACTTTTGTTTACATTTTTTGATTTAACTACGTTTGATGTTGAGAACAAACATTGTCTTTACAATAAAATTCCACAGATACCAATTTTAAGACTGATACTATTTTTTGATATAATTTAACACCCTGTATTTCGAAAACGAAGAGTTTCCGGACTTATGTTTATCGAGCAAAAATGTTTATTTTGATGTCCTCTATCATCCCTTAGAGTTTGTCGGTATGTTTATGAAACGGATCTTTCAATGAAAAATTCACTTTTTGCACCAAAGGCTTGAATTGTGAAATAAGTATCAATTGGTATATTAATCTACGATACGAACGGTTCCATTGGGTTTCATCTTTTCATCGATCAAATCAAGTCAAGTCGTTGCTGGGAAAATAAAAACCAAAACATCGATAATCCATTTCCTCGCTTCGAGCTTACTGGAAAATATCATTCCGGATTGGCACTCGTCATCCCTTCAAGGACTAGGCTAAGGGTGAGTGATGGAGTGACGTTTCGGGGTGAAAACGTAAGTCCCGAAGGGTCTGCATTCCTGCCACCAGATGTTCAGAGAAAGTCTATATTATTTCAGCATTCGCGTAAAGGGAGGGTGGAAGGGGTGGATGTTGTACCGACTGATATCTTTGTTCTTTGGACCACTAGCGGATCCAGAAATTCTTCTTGGGACGGGGGGAGGACCATTAATGTAAAATGGTAAAATATATGAATCTAGAGTTAACTTTGGAATAGTGATTTTTCTCATAATTTTTTGAATTTTCGTAAAATGGTGAAATATATGAGTTCAGAGTTGACTTTGGAATAGTGATTTTTCTCATAATTTTTGGAATTTTCGTAAAATGGTGAAATATATGAATTCAGAGTTGACTTTGGAATAGGGATTTTTATCATAATTTTTGGAATTTTCTCATTTCTCTTTCAGATCTGAGATGTCTAAATAGGTAACCTCTGATATCACTCCTTTGATGTTATAACTTCCTGATACGACCTTACCAATGAATATAGCAATGATGTTTCAAGGATATCACCGAAAAATTCTTCCTAATAATAAAGAAAGTATCACAACACCGTAGCAAGTGACATTGACACCGCAAGGAGTCATTAGGCGAAGGAACCTAAAATACGGGAAAGAAGAAAAGTTCAAATTTGGGAAAATGAAAGACAGAGAAAAATGCATTGGTTCTTTTATAATGTAATGAAGGCCTAATCCTAATGATTTGGAAAATGGTTAATTTGATTAGGTAATGGAAAGTTTGATCGAAATGCAACATTAGAGTGCATTCCGTGAAGGGTGAAAACATTTCACGTACATCAACAAATCTTGAAAATCTAGTTTCCATCTTTCAGAATCTGTCTAATACTCTCTCGAAAGATAACTGTTTTGGTTTGTTCACATAACATGTTTCCTCAGAGTTACAGTATATTGTATGTAACATTTTTTTCTTCATTTTCGATTCAATTGATCGATAAAAAAATAGCCTATGGCTCAGGCAACCAGAAATAGATAGTTGTGATAATAGAATTTTAGAATGATTTGATTATATGTGACATTAATACTTTGCCACAAAACTTTTCATTTCAGCTAATTGTGGAGGATGTTATTAAACTCAATTTTGAAAACAACACATCTATGAATCAAGAATCGGGCGACAATATATCTATAACTTACTATCATATTGCCAGCTACTGGACCGAGGAAAGAAGGAAAACAAATCCTTAAACTCCAATTTATTTATTGTTGGGTGCCACAGTTGTTCAGATTGAATGGATTAGTGTTTTCATAAACCTCCACCAATCAGATGTAAATGATAATTTCATTGGCAACCACCATGTTGTCGAGAAACAACGCTTTCCTGTCAAATGCCCTAGAAATTAAACGTCTATCAATGATCATTATTTTTCTAAAATGGTATTATTATCTACTCAAACATATCGCTTCAAATACAATTCGTACTTCATAATAATTGGGATTCAACTGTCAAACTGACACCTTGTAATTATGCGACGAGTTAGAGAAGATGTATAGAAGTTGAGGGACTTAAAGAAATACTTTCTCGATTACTACTGAATATGATATCACGATATGAATATTTTCAACTGGTTAATTCTCATCATTTTTGTTTCAGCATCTTACAGAGCAGGATTTGAGAAGAGGCTCATCAAGGGTGAGTTATTGAACCTATTTGTATATTCTTCTGTATGTCAGTATATTTTGAAATCCAACTTTTTTCTGGGATTGCCTTTAATCTGGATTCTTGTTATTTTTCCAACTGAGATATTTGATAGGTAGTGTTGAGTATCTGTATGACGTAAACAGCTATTATACTTTTGAAAAACTCATTCATTTCGACATTTGTAGTTTTACGAGTACCAATAAATAACATAATGGAAGATTTCGGTACTTTTCCTGAGGCTTGAAAAATTTATTATGATATGAGTTCTATTTCGGTACAAAAGTTACTGTGCTGTAATATGAAACAATAAAATGAAAATATGACTTGTGATTGTGATTTATGTATGTATTTGATTTTTTTATGATTTTCAAGTTTTTTGTCACACATGAAGTTTCTTTTGTCTTCACTCGCGTGTTTGATGTTATTAAAAAATAATGGTATCATTTATTTATATTATTAGATGAGTATTTTTTTGTGACTTTGTGTAGGGGGGTTTCCGAACTGTTCGTTTCAGCTGAAATATTTCCACTTCACTTTCACTTCCGGTTATACTGGACCACTTCCATATATTGTTAATTGTCGATTTTGTATAATATGTCTCAAGTGATCCATTTTTGATTTCTTCAAGTTTTTTCTGGATTTGCCAAATTGAAACCTTCAACTGTCTCGAAACTCGCAAACTTTTCAAAAAATGTATACCCAAACCAAAGCCAACTAATAATTTGAAATTCTTTATACACACTGATATCTACTACTTATTGAGTAGGAATTTGGGCGACCTCTCCTTCTTTTATATACACTGTGTCCAAGATAAGGAGGGCCAGTATGGCTATTTCGGAAAGTACGAGAAATACAGATTCGTTTGAATGCATGGGACAAAAGTTGCGCTAGTGAAGAACAAAAAAAAATGACTGAAAAACCTCGAATATGATTTTTCCTCGGATTTTTGATTTTTTGAGTCATTCAAAAATTAATGAATTTCTGGATTTTCAATCAATTTTACTTCTGGCCTTGATAATGAGGTAGTAGGATAATGATCTTTATAGCAACTTTTGATGATACATCAAAATGATGATGGACCATCATCAACTTCAATTCTTCAAATAAGCACCTAATATCTCGATATGAGAATCCAACAGTTCGTTTCATTCTGAGTGATATCTCACATTATGGAGCCAATTATGATTTTGAAGTCTATAAAAAAGGTGCGCATAGATTGAAATGGCTCCCAAGCCATATCATGTATTCTATTATCTTTTGACGTTCAAAGAAGTTTTTAATGTGTGCATCTCTTTATTTCTTCACTGTTATTTTTTATAATGAAAATTAATAAATTATTGGTTATTCACGTGTTCCGAGTTGCATATTGATAAAAACCCTTGTTTCAGAGAATTATGAAAAATTACTTCACATTACACATGGAAAAGGGCCATTCGAATCTAATAACAAGATATCAGGACGGTACTGGAAGAAATGAAGTTGATGATAGTTGCTCCAACACGAAACGTTGGATCACAGAATCGATAATGCATTAAATTAAATGAACGATGTTTCTTCAGTTTTGTGAAAAGTTCATTATTAGCGCCTGAAAAAGATGAAATTGGAAATCCGGTTTTTAAAAATAACTGGAAACTATTACCAAAACATTCCATCCCTCACAGACAGTATTCCATAACTAGCTCACATCACGAAGTTCCACGACACGTGTTGCTTTCGTGCTGATTTTTTTTTTGTCGAAGAAATTAAGTAGACCGAACTCGATATTCTCAAGATTCCTGCTTGCTTTCGGAAGTTATCGGATCATTACCTCACAAATTCTTGCGGAATCTGTGGCCGAATTTTTTTCTTTACGACTTTAGACACATTTCTTGCGGACTTCCAGTTCTCACAGAAATTATGGCGGATTTCATAAACCGATCTGGCTGTGACATAATGCGGACCATTATGTCGTTCGGAACAGTTATTATACGTCGTTGCTTCAGATATTCCAACGGAATCCGATCGTGGAATAGAGCGGTCAAGGTCGTCTATGACATCCCGGAAAGCAAATCATAATCAAAGTTTAGTATATACTATTATTTTCTCAACTATGATGATTACACATGATACATTACACCGGACTACAGAATTCAAAATCTTTTTGTCACACGAGAACTCATCAAATTATGAATATGGCCACATCAAAACATATTGATAAAAAAAATGACACGTCAGGTTTCATTGTCATTGTCATTGTTCACTTCCTCATGAAATGTGCAAGAAAACGAATAATTTTCCGTCGAACTTGTATAAACGAGTCTGTTCAACGTTTACGTTTTGGATCGTTAATGACCCCTGTTAACGATCAATTTCTCTATGTTGATTGTTGTGTCGTACCATTGTGAAATCTGTATTTGAATGAAGAAAATGGGTATCAATCAAGATTTTACATATTCAAACAGCTTACAGGACGTTTTGGTAATTGTCGTTGATCTAGTTTTCACAAAAAAGAGTGTTTTGCAATTATAGTTTTAACAAAAAATGTCAAAGTCACAATGGCTGACAAGTTGACTGTCATGACTATACATATTGGGTATAATTATTGCAATAATTGGACACCCCAGATGAATACTAAAAGTGGGTTTCCTCTTTTTCAATATCATCTTCAAGTATGAAAAATCTTCTTATAATAACTGACGCTATTGAGAAAACTGAACTAGGAACAAATATTTTTCCAATTGGCTACCTGTGAAGAAACTATCGAGAAAAACGGTTTGTGTCTTAAAAGTAGTTTGAATGAAATAAAATATTAATATGAAAATATAAGTGATTGGACAGTTTGCCATGAATCGAAACAACATCCATCAGAAAAGAAGCAGCTTTGATAAATCTTTCTATTTTCATATATTGTAAGCTAAACACTTCAAACTTCCGCAAATTACCCTGGTATAGTGAGCCTGTTTCCAAATATTTGCCATTTTGATTTTTTATTTTTGAAATTACTATTTTTCAAGTGCTATTTATCATTTACCCTATTTCTATGTCAAAGTAGAAGGACTGTATATATCGTAGAAATGTTAAATTGAGAGCATTTCATATGACGTATCACTCAGCTTTTGAAAAAGAAAATGGAGGTGGGGGGGTTTCAGGGAAGGTGGTGAATTGACGTTCATTTTGATGGTCATCAATGCCGTCTCTCAGGCTTAGTAATACGAATGTTGGAAAATTAGAATGACAGCAATGCTTATTCCTGGTATATTAATATTTATATTCATTCTATGCATCGTGCAGTAACCTGATATCTAATCGTTTATAGCATAATTAATAAAACTCGGCAGATTAATCCCATATTAATTGGGACAGCTTGAGATTTCACAGCATAAAATCATAAGAAACGTGAGAGTGAACAGTTTTTCTCTTTATGTATTCAAATTTATTCATTTTTCCCTTTTTATTCCGATGATGCTTCACGTTTACGATCATCATCAGTACTCATTCAGTCGGCAAAAGTGCAAGAATATCTAAATCACTCGATCTTCATCGTGAATTTGCAATCGAAGCTGTGTGAACCTGATGAGGAACGGATGTTTCTCGATCATTAATCGAGTTAGTTGAGTTAAGATTTTCTTCATATCGTATACCGCAATCGAACTGGAAACTGACGCCGAAACATCAATTGAATCATTGAATCAACCAAATGAAACCTGTATTCTCTATTATTTGATACCTACTATATTGCCTATGTTCGGGAAACAGAAATAATAAACACATCTTCCGCTGTAGATTTCGAAAAGCATTTGAAAAGTATTTGAAATTCCCTCGAACACATTGTGATGCTTTTATGATACCAGACAAATCCTTGTTCTCCCGTTATCCAAATAATACTTCAAAATGTCAGAAAGTATAATAAAGAAGGGTCAAATTGAAATAAAGATATTCCCTTTCTTTAATGTCATCACGCTCACAGATACCATAACGTCGTGACAGAAAAAACAACATATTAGTTGCCATACATTATGTCAAAGTATTTACATCTATTTCTCAGATTCGAATATCAAGAAATGTCTTGAAATTCATGAATTTCATCACTAATTATGGAGGTCTACATAAAAGTTCCTAAACGCTTTATGTTTTCCCTCAAGAATATAACAATGATTCAATCGGATTTCATGCTCCTGATGAGTTTGTAATAGGGCATAATTGAATTCACTTCGCACTTAAGTACTTTCAGAATCTGTAAGTGACAACATTGCAGATCACAATACTTTGTGAGTTTGGTATTCCTTTTTTTGTGGTTGATCGTAACATCACCTCGATCACATGTTGTCTGGTGTCCAGAGTTGAATCTCCAGGAAAAAATACTTTTTCTGTTTCAGTCAAGCTGCTTGAAAACAAATTATTCAATGTTCAATATACGCCTTCCAATTTCATGATCAACTTCATCCCTTCTTTCTGGTTTCTTGTTTGCTTCCCTTCAAGGAACTCCGTTCTTTTTCAAATTAATCTCGAATAATTCCTTTCCCTATTCTTTCTGTCTTTGCAAATGTCCCCACCTGCTCAGTAGTTTGTTATTTCCTTTGTAGTCGTTTTCTCATCCTTGTGGTAATTATTTTACCCCTTCTTGTTACATCTTTCACTTTTTTATGGTTGTGTCTAGTATTCTTGAATTTTTGTGTGGGACTTAGTCAAATGCCTTTTTGGAGATCTATTCACACTCCTTCATGGCTTGGCAAAGTTATTTTACTGTAGTTCGTGTTTTGGAATCGACGCTACTTCTCAGTCTTTTTTTCAGAATGTTTGAGTAGGTATCTTGTCACAAGATTATTTTGTAAAATTGAAACATAAATTTCACTCACTTCAGCCATGTTTTTGAATATTTTAGCTCATCACATCCAAGTGCATTTCTTCATATATATCTGATAATTACTCTATATCGATCCTCATTCATTACAACGGGTTCTGTCTTTGTGAACTCAACCGAGCATAAAATTTTGCTTTATCCTCTTTCCACCCACATAGCAAGTTTGTAGGAAATTGAAAGAAACAACCATGAAATTAAATCGATTGTTTTCTCTAATTCATCCAACCAGTCTCGATAGAGAGTGTACCAAGTAAAGTGTGTAATCCTTTCCTTATTTTCATCCCAGTTTTTGTTCATCAGCGAAGGAATAATTGATGCAAATCAACTCACTCCATAATCAAGATAGCCAGTGAGTAATTGCTGTGCCAGTCTGTTCATTCGCCCTCAACTGCATTTCCTTGTCGTTTCACTTACACCTACAGCCAACAAGAATCAGAAGACGTCCAACTTCTCGACTGTAAAATCGAATTGCAGACCGTTAGATTGTTGCAGAGATGGCTACAATCCCGTTTCAACAGTTTGAGGACACAGCCAACTAACTGACTTGATTATGTAATTCATGTGGTGTTTCCCATAAGAAACGGTGCTTGTTGTATATCGATAGATTTCATCTCGATCACTTTTGTTTGTTTGCCGAGATTCGATGTTGGTTGCTGCTCAATTTTGCCTGAATGGCGATTTTATGCAAATTATGGTCATTATATCATCTTTTGTCGAATTAGGTTCCCATAGTTTCCACTGATCTAGACGGTGATCTAGTTGCTCAACTTGAAAGATCTGGGATAGGCTGATATCATGAAAAGTTGTATTTAATCATTAGGAAGTACTTATTCACTATTCCGCAAAATCGTCATTTCCGCAGAGATTAAATCGATTTTGGAAATTCACGATATTTGACTTAGCTGTCCTAGTAGTTATATAGCTCTATACATTTTCAAGAAGGGTGTTTTGGGTATTCAAGTTCCGATATTGTGATTTGCATAGTTTACTAGAATACTGTGATGTGCTTGATTGAAATATAATATTTGGCATATTCGCTATTTTCTAAATATGCAATATTTTCTTCAACCTTTTTTCCTGGTACAAATATTCATTCAAAGCAACGACATAATTGTGAAAGATGATGGAACTTGGATTGAGTTCAGAAAATGTGTTGGTAGAAATGTCTGATAATAATCTAGATGAAAGCACTCACAAATTGGAGACATAGTTATCAAAATCAAAGTATAAATAGAGGAAAAATTCAAAAAGTTATTGAGGAATGAATTTTGAATGAGAACTGTTTATTTCGTTCATAGTATTGTAGTTATTTACTAGTTGGTGTAGACAGTTCTATTTGATATACCTTTTCTATTTGAATTTCAGGAAAGTACGTTAATATTAGACGGCTTCATTTATAGCTTGTAGTCAGTTAAATTTCAGAAAAATCAGTTCGATGAACAATCGATTTGATATCAGAAACGATCATTACAAATAGTAATTTCAAACAATACTCAAAATAATTTATAACAAAAAAAACTTACCCCTCTAACTTGTTATTCACCACAGCGAATGTACTGGATTTAGGACTGCTAGATACGTACAACATAATCATCAACATGTATAGAAATAATTCATTGCTACAAAGGATAGACAACATTTTTCTCACAAGAACTATGGAGAAAAACTTAGATACCATTATGTAATAAGTCTATTGTACAACGTTGTTTTCTATTTCTGACCAGGAAAATATACAACCTCCTTCCTGACATGTATAAAACATACAAAAGAACAATAAATTCCATTGGATTGATAAAAAAACTATTCAAAAATTATATTCTATCCATAGAAAGAGAACACGATAAAAAACCCATAATCAACCTTAACGCTCCTAATGGGATCTTTTCTGACTCATTGTTTCGCAAAACATTATCAGGAATTATACTTTATTTATTTATAACCCCTTTGTGAACTCTAATATGAGGGGAAAAATAGCCACGCACAACTTGTATAACAGTTCATAATTGTTATACGGATCTGTGGCTTTTCTATGTCTACTCAAAATTTTCTTCACTGTATATTGTACTAATTTTATTATAATATTATCATTATTATTATTATTATTTATCATTTGGATTTCAGAAAATATCAAATGTATTCGATAATAGTGATGAATTTCTGACAACACTTCATATCGTAGTGTTTTTATTCATGACATTATACCAGCCATCTCTTTCCCAAAATGAACCATATATATTGTAATTAAAGATTTCTGAAATACAAATAATGCTTTCAGAAATTCTATGACGTTCTCTGAAATTCGAATGATCATTTCTGAACGATTTATGATGTGTTTTGTAATACTATTGATCATACTGAAATTCGAATGTTGGTTTTTGAAATCAAAATAATTATTCTGCAATACAAATGATACAATATCTACCCAATCTGATCAAATAGAAACACCTACAATTATTGCTGCCTTTCGAAATTTGAAGCACTATTCTCGATTGATACCGTGAGTGACAACTGGAAAAATGAATAGTAGTCTTCAGTTTTGGAAAATTCCATTGAGAGGTTTGGAGCGTGACTGGTTAGTTGCTAAGAGCAGGAAAGACAGTCTACGAAACAAGAAACAAAAAAAGATGGGATAAACACAATGAAGGGAGGAATATGAAATGAATATTCCACAAGTCGTGAATTTTAATTGAAAACGAGTGTGTAGTGCGGTGTAAGGTCGATATTAATGATGCATGGGATGACGAGACAAGCGAAATTTCATCGGTTTATACCGAGCACGTTTCATTGATGGTTCCTTGAAATAAGTCTGTTGTGTTTTCTTGGAAGTCTTGTTTGGGACGCCTACACCAAGCAGAGTTTCCCCTCATTCGTGTAAAAGTATACGATATAGTATGTGCCTAATAGATGTAGGTATATGCAACATGGATCTGGTGCTACTGTCGAATCGATATAGGTATACTTGACATATATATATTTTGGTCCAGTTATGATGCTTTATGGTTAAACAAAGAAAGACTACTATCTAATGATGCACTTAACTTCAGAGATATTCTGAGTTGTCATACCTACTGGAACAAAAAAAAAGATATTCAAGAAAGGATGTCAATAATTTGGATTCTAAGTTCAATAGAAGTACTATTCTTAAATACTGTCTGTGAGTTTTTCGAGGAGGTGGTACATTCATTTTCCAGCTTTTTGTGGGATTTTCTCTCCTCGTTTCTAAAAAATAGAGTAGAAGTTATTAAAATTTATTTCAATATATTTGTAGTAAGGACAGATTTTGTGATCCGCCCCAAAATGTCACTGCGCTCGAAATTAAACCTTTAGATGCCTAAAAGAGAAATTCTCTATTGGTCAGTGACACCTTGTTTTAAAAAGAATAAAACCTCTACTTATCTTGGCGGACGTTTCGGGAACGAATCTGCTCCCGTTCTCAACACAATTAAAATATTTTTCTCTTCGCAAAATTTATCAATATGTTGTCGGTTTTTACACTGAAAAGTGACAATTTGGTACTGATTACAAGGTGTTTTCATTAATTGATAATGAATTTTCCATTTTCATATTCAAGTTTCAGAAGTGGATGCCAAAATCTATCTATATCAACTGAACAAGAAGCAATATTATTGTCTCCGTTCAGGAGAATGCAAGAAGACTCTTTGATTTTCCGTTTTTGGTTGGTCTTCTTTTCCTATGATCTTAATATTACGCCAATCGGCTATATGTTGTCCATTTTCAGTAAGGATATGTTCAGCTATTTTTTAGAAACGAGGAGAGAAAATCCCACAAAAAGCTGGAAAATGAACTACTATTTTGTGGAGGAATCTTTCACGTTCTATAAAGAGGAGGAGAATTTTAGTAGGTGATCATTTTGTTCTACATTCCTTGACGAAAGAACAAACATAAGGATTATAAAATCAGACGATGACATAGGAGTTGATGGAATTGTGTCTTGTAATGTGTGAAAGATTTCAGATGAGAGAGAAAGCTATTTGGACGACATTATTTGAACAGATGACATCTCATGCTATAGGAATGACACAGAGGCAAGGTCGGTCATCTGTTTTGTTTGATGGAGCATCCTTATAAACAAATATTAGGACCCATCTTTATTGATGGAAAGTAGATGAGATAATAATGTTATTGATTGATTGTCCTCAGTAGCCTTATTACTCCTGGACAACATATTTTTTTTCATCTCTTTTTCTCTTCTTACTTGATTTATTCAATGCATTTAATTTAATTATATCGCGAGAATACATGCCAATTTTATTATTATTATTATTATTATTACTATCATTATACTACCTGAGATTACTGAGAAATAAATTTGATATTATTAAAGATGAAAAATTATCACTAGGAAATATCGGAAAGAATGAGCTCACGCTTCCCCATGGAACCCAAATCATTATTCGATATCAAATTTGAATATTGCGAATTTTAATGAATGAATAGAAAGATAGAGTATGATTTCCTGGCCACTGAGAAGTTCTGATCTCACACCACCAGACTTTTTCATGGAGAACATGAAAAGACAGAGTTCAAAGGTGATTTACGTGAGTTACATGCCAGAATAATAGTATATCAGTAGATATAGCAAATCTAAATGCAAATAATGAGCTTTTCCACGATTGGAAAATAGTAACATAATCCAAGCTTCTGCTGACTATTTTGATAATAATAGGGATTTTCGATCTGAATATCTTGACAAATAATTCTTCTTCTTAATTTCAATTTTAAATGTGGAATTTGCTCATTGATATCATATATAAAACTAGTATTATTATTTATCTCTAACTGGTCAGCAAAGACTTCCCTTACATGTATCATAAATATATCGAAATGTGATAATGCGCGTTCATCTATTATTCATCAAATATACATTTGACTGAAGGAAATTTCAGTGAATATATAAATTTAGTTTTTTTTCCGACTATATCTATCCAAGTCCAATTTTTCCGATATTTCTTCAGCATTATGATGAAATATTATATTGGAAGTGAAATGTTGAAATAATAATAATAATAATAATAAATGGTCTTTATTCATCGAAGTTTCGGATTCTTACAAAGGAATATACAGAATTACAGAATAAGGAGTGCAACTTGATGCAAGGGCGAAGTTCAGCTCAGGCTGGTTTTCAACTCAACCCACATGATGTTTCTTTCCATATACAAATATAATATTTTTTCACTGACACTGACCGAGACCGAAGAAAAGTTTTAAGAGGATTCATATTTCAATTTTTATGTAGAATTCTTCTACCCACATGTCTGTATTCTGATATTTCTCATTAGATTTCTATTTAAGAAAACTCATATATTCATACAGTGTTTGTTTCTGATTGGTTCTGCTATTTTCAGGAATAGTATGGAGTTATCTGTTTCCTTTATTGCTTATGAATATAAAAAAAGGTATGTTTATAGGACTGTTGTCAAAAACCGTCACAATTGGTGCGCATTCAGTCGGGAAAGTTCTTGATACCCTCCCCAGTATACCAGAAACGGTTTGTAATATCAAAATATTTGTGTCGTTGGCGAAATGGTGTGTGTGGTTAGATGCTCCGGAATTGAAATCCTCCACCTAGCATTATCGATTGTGACCTACAACAATGGAATGAATATTTCCGTGCACTTTTCACGTGCGATTGAATCAATACAATATTCGAATTCGCTTCACTCGTTGATTCCATTGAATTGAAACTCATGAACTGCTAGCGGAGCTGTCCAATTAGGCCCTTCTATTTATAGAGCCACAGCCACCTCTCTGAAACGGTTTCCAGCGTTCTGCTGATTCTCTCTATCCATCATCCAGTGAATAACCCCCTACATCGACAAGGTGATGTTGAGTTGCGTCTATTTACATTCGAAATTTGATCAGCAACCAAAGATATATTATGTACAGGGTGGCCCAATGAAAACGAAAGGCCGATTTGACATAGTTATCGTTCTCAGAAAAAAAAAACGCTCGAACCGGTCGATTTTCATTTCGAGGGGAAACATTCTGCGCATGTTTTCAACTTTTGTACTTCAAACCCCTCGGAGGGGTGAGGTCTAACTCTTGAATCTCAAATGGGATGAGGGGTCAAGTGATACATCATTTTGAAAGTAATCGAAATCACTTACCAACGCTTCCTTGTTTTTGGAATTCAATGCAGTAGTTCTCGAGAAAACAAGTTTATGAAAATAATCGGCTAGTGATGGAAAGTAATGCTCTTTTCGCTTTCATCGCTATTTCTCATTTTATAGTTAGAACGATGTTCGTCTAAGAAGTGCCTTATACGTTTTTTTTAATCCTGTTTCATCCAACATTACATAAAGAATCTTTCAGTAAAATGCATACCTTGTTTCGTTTTCATTGGGCCACCATGTATTTATCCTCTACTAGATGCAACCTTGCCCATCGAACACAAGAAAAAGAGTTATCGATTCGTCTGGATGTGAAACAAAGGAAGTTGTAATTTTTACAATAATCAGCTGATCACTGCTGTTTGCCTCTCTCTCGATTTCAGTTTTCATTGGTTTGATTCCGTCGACTTTCTCTAAGCGCGAACTATAGGGTCTATTTGAAATTTGTTCAACCATAAATACTTCCTGTAAGTTATTCGAGGAGGTGGAAAATTCATTTTTCAGCTTTTTGTGAGATATCCTCTTTTCGTTTCTGAAAAATATAAATAGAAATTACAATAATTATCTCAATATATTTGTAGTAAGGACAGATTTGTGATCTGAGCCCCAAAATGTCATTGCGTTTGGAATTCAACCTTTAGATACCTAAAAGAGAAGTTCTCTATTTGTTAGTTTTGAAAAAAAATGGAAGACAAATATATTCAGTGAATATAAAAATTCCTACTAATGGACGAATATTGATGGGTAACTAGGAAGTTTTGTTGACCTCGACCATTCATTAATCTGTGCTCATCTTTTGTTTTGATGGATTTACATGGATATCCCGTTCGTTCGAATGTGGAGATAGCCAATTTGATGTACGCGGAACTGAATTAACAATCGAGTGACGCTAATAATTCGAATTCGAGCCTATCAAGCAGTTCCGCCCAATTATTCAGACACAAACAATGCTACTTGTCCAATTATTTTTGTATACAGCTGATGCAACAAAATAAACGTAAATCCCACGAAACCATTGACCGACGCAATATCAAAAGATAGAAACGAGCTGTGTATCTGAAGCTCCAGGATTTCAACTTTTTTGATGATTTAATTGGGGCAAAATCGAAATTATGCCTTTTGCCAAAATTCAAACCATGTATGTTTCACCACATACAGGCTGTTTCATCTAAAGCGCACATTCGAAGTTCTCTGGGTTCGAATAATGATCACTTTGGAAATTTCTGGAGAGCCATAATCGGTGATTTGCTGATTAGATGGTGGCACTTCCGGTTATACCGGAAGTAGACACCAACTTCGTTATTTCAAATTAAATGCTATATTTTTTGCGATTCAAGATTCTTCAAGTTCTTTTAGCATGATCTCCATCAGCCCTCCCTATGCCTAAGTCTAGTCGTTTCAGAAATATTCGGAGAAAAAAAATTAGTTTGCACCGTCATCTTTGAAAATCGATGACTCAGTCATTTTTTAATGTAACGGAATTGTTTTCGAGCAAAAGCAAGAGGAAGTCCACCATCTTGAAAACATTATGATCATTTTGGGAACCCAGAAAAAATGTAACTGCTTGGGAAGAAAAATATAAATTATTTTAATCGAATATCCATATTTAACAGGATGTGCATTGTGCACCACTGAGGAATATTAGCTATCACTGAGTCTATCACTCACTTTTTCTTCTTCCTATGGAACATGTGTGGAATTACAAAAAGCGAAATATTAGACTTGTATAATGCGTGGGGAATGATTCTAAATATAAACATTGTTGGGACCACTTCGTTGCAACAAATTCCGATCCCTAATTTGGAGCAGATGTATTTTGAACTGTAACAGATCTTTTGTAGTTTTATTAGGTTCAATGATTCGTATGATATTTTACCGTTTTCCAGATATTTCCGATTTGTGTCGTTAGAATCCATCAGCTATCCTAGCAAGCTGCTGCTTGTTTCGGTTTCATCAAAATATTAGTATTCTAGTTGTGTTATCTATCGGAAAATCTCTTTCATGTCGTCCATTCCAATTCGATTTTTCATCATAAAAAAACAATACTTGCGAAAACAATGAAGATTCCCGGTGTTTGAAGATCTTCGATCAATTTAAAAGTTGATCATGGATAGAGGTACTAATTATACCTTATTCTTATAAAATCACGGGTAAAATTATTTCTACGAGTTTGCAATTTCAAAATGGCTATTATGAATTGTTAAGTGCCCACAAAGGCAATAGAGAACGTATATATTTTTGGACGTTGAATTTGCAGTGATGTTATTTGGGGGAAGAGGTGCGGGTCTGGGTCTTCTGAGTTGTATTTGCCTCCTGAAGTATTTTTTCGAAAAAATCACCTCTACAAACATTTGAAAAGGTAGAATGTCGGATTCCGTTCCAGTATATAGGACCGATCACATGAGGAAATCATTCATTCCAGCAAAAAAAATGTCATTACTGAAAGTCAGCGAAAATATTTCCGGCAGAAGCTTTCATTTCTGTAGATCTTCAGTCTCGTTGTATTCATGAAAACACTTTTAACTATTCCTTAAAAACATTTTATAGTGGAACATAAATTGGTACTGGCGAGGAAACTGAGTTTATTGAACTACTTCGTACGATTCTTTCCTAAGTTGTTGCTGTTCCGTTATAGTTGGACAAAATAACGAATCGGTCATCTGAAACGGTGTAAAAGTAAATAAATCAATTTCGCAATTAGGTTTTTCTACTTAGATCAACCAACCGTTTCGTTAAGACGGCACGGCACCTCTCTGTAGCGAGATGCTCAATCCGACTAACTTCAAGGATCTTCTTATATGCCTTTGAATGATATCTCACTCTCACCTTTTCGTCAACATAAGAAGTTCATCTCAACGAGTACATCCATCAGAAAAAATCCCTAAAAAGCATTTCTTTCTTCCGTTCATTGATATCGTATGTTCCATTGCATTTGCCTTAAACAATTTGTTGTGAAATTCGGATATACTTTCCTTATATTGGACTCGACTTCAGAGGTATAATAAGGCAGAGGTATTCAAATAGATATGGAAGAAGAGATTGTCTTAATTTCTTGTCTTGCCTCCTCTATCGTGTATAGAAGTCTGAAAACTCCATTTTTTTGGCACCAAATAATCGAATAAATCGCATTTCATTCCATCTTTTGGCAACACGAAAGGAAAACCTATAATGTCCGAGAAACATCGTGTTAGGCAGTAATTGAATATTTGGAAAGAAGGAAGGTATTTTTTGAATTTGTCTCGAAAATTTAGAGGTCATAAGCATCTGGTAAGACTTCAAAGACAGTTGAAAAATTTAGCCCGTCTTCAAAATTTCGTTGAATTCAAACCAAGAGGAAACAATATTCCGAAAAAAATACAGGTAAAAACCAGAGGAATCAGATCGGGAGATCGTGCAGGCTGAGGCTGAATATGTGTACCTGTGAATATGTCGCTTTATATAAAATACTATTCATACTATTCATTCAGTATCTATAAATGAATTGAAAAACTTTCATGCAAAACGCAGATAAAGGTATATATTGATATCTTTCCGTTCCATCTTCACTTCCTAAATGTTAACAGCAGGTGAAAAATGACAGGATGTAAACCATTTTGACTCACCTACTATGAGTGCAAACTCTGAAAGAATAGTTATTCGAGTTATAATCATCTCTTACATAATATACCTAAGTAAAAGTATCGGCAAAGAGGCTGAAAGGGAAATAAAACAATTCGCTCTTCTCCTCCGTTCTTGCATGTACAATTATTTTATGGTTGTGTTGATAATTACACTGGTTTTTTTTTTCGTTTCACAAAGTAATTACGTTTTATCATCCTGCCTAAAGAGGAATTAATTATTCGTTTGTTTCGTACAGGGACGGGCTAGATTCAGACCCGAAGTTGATTCTCATCTAAATGTTTCAAATGTACTTGTATGGAAAAGGAATGAACCAAATTCGAGACGAATCATTATGAACATATTGATATTTTTACTCATCTCCTTAGTTGCTGAGGCAACCCTCAGAAGTGTAGAAAGGCTTGTGCGAGTGAAGGAGACGGGGATCTACAGTTTATACATGTGGAATCTAAACCACTGTTGCGTTTGGGATAGTTCTATGTAGAACTTTATGATGTACATTGTACAGCGCATAAATGAACCCAAATCCAATATCCAGCCAGGAATCGAACCCACGACCTCATGATTATGATGTCGCTTGACCATCTCGACCACCTGGCCAAAGCAACTTCGTAGAATCGTTAACTTGTCTCCCTGAATTATTTGTAGATATATTTCAAAGTTAATGTAAGGTATCCATTGCCACTTCTGCTACACTACAATACACATTTCAAATCCAACATCAATCGCCAATATTATTTTTCCTCTACCTGCTTCATTTTGCTGATGAATAACCAAAATTTCCGAACTATCAGTAAATCCACTGATGCACGGAAGAGGCCCCATAATTGATATAGGAACATATTATCTGGTTGTGCGGTAGATATTGCCGATAATCGATGGATTATAATAGCACATTTCCACGATCTCCTCATACGTGAAACCGTAACAATTTGCAGTGGTTTGGAAACCCCGGAAAGTTTTTTCCTCGAAAGTGATGGCAGACGCGTTAATCCCTTGTGTTCCAGACAATTATACAATTCGTCTGGGGTTGTAGCAACGTCGATAATCGCCTGAGATTATTTTATGGCATATTCTCGTTTGTTCTCTAAATAGAGAAAGTTCAGGTGGACGAAACAATCAGATTGATCTATCGGCATAAAAGTCATAAAATTATCTTTCACCATATTCCTATGACCTTTCTTTAATTCTCCAATTTTTTTTTCTACTTATTTTAATCTAGGTACTGGTTGTATATGGGGTGCTCAATAATTCCCAAACATACCGTGGTTAGGGTTATTAGAAAGATTGATGTACTCTATACTCGACTTGTATGTACAGGGTGTTCCCGTATATTTTTACCCCACCTTCAGGGGTAACTTGGAGTTATAAAAAATTTAATTATGAATAAGAAAAATACTAAATTATTCCGGCAAATGTCACACTTCGACATGTTGTCACTCAATAGAACACCCTGTATATTATCCAATATTTCAAATTAGCTGATTTTTGTGATTTAAAAAAATATACATGTGGATTATTCCGTTCATCCGTTCTCGAAATATGAGAGTTCAAATATTTTAAGAAATATGAAATAATATGCAACAAAACAATATTTATTTATTTTATTTATTTATCATACACCACTCAACAGAAACCATTTACAGAGTGGGAGTAATCACAAAAACAAGAGAATATATGATGGATTTATAATAGTTTGATAAATTTTTTAGTATGTACCACCAGTGGTTATTCGAAAATCAAAAAATGAAATCCATG
This sequence comes from Gastrophysa polygoni, assembly GCA_963576655.1. Taxonomy (NCBI): domain Eukaryota; kingdom Metazoa; phylum Arthropoda; class Insecta; order Coleoptera; family Chrysomelidae; genus Gastrophysa; species Gastrophysa polygoni. The sequence continues at coordinate 5,327,945 of OY755086.1, read as the reverse complement.
AAATCTTACTGATATCGTTTGATAGGTACACAACAAAAATAGCGCCAGGTAGTCATTTCCCATTTTCCTTTGAGCATAGCTGGCTATGTTTTAGCGCACATAAATTCACATTTCATAAAAAATTCAAACGCTTGTATTTCGAAAACAAATGATGGATGGAATGAACTACATGTATAAATTTTTGGAACCAGAAAAAACATTTTTAGACATGAGATAATTTACAGGGTATACCTTTTGAAAAAACTGACATATGACATATGCCGATATAATTTAGATTTTTTTAGAAATTCTGATGATCGATAATGATGAATATCAAAATTATATCAATGTATATCAAAATATCATCAATTATCAGATGATTGACAGAATATGAATGAGAACATAATTTCAGAATACAACAAGCACTTCAAACAATTCAAGAGCTGAATCATGGAAATGTCGCTAAACAATTCTCTAACAAGTTGAATTTATGCTTTCTGCTAGTCTCAAATATTTTTGTTTTGTGAAATGATGGTTTCCACTTCTCGTAATTTTTTGCAGCTGTGGATTTGCTAGAACCTTGAAAGGTCACTGCTAACTAACTAAATTCCCAGTAGGAGGTGATTAAAAGACAGTCAGTCCCCCAAGCGACAGTTATATTGATCTTTTGTACATTTGGGGGAATTACGCGTCATGGGTTCTGTCTACAACCACGAAAAGAGATAATTTCACATATATTGTTTAATTTTATCACTGACCCATCCAACTTTCCAGAGATAATTTCCACTAAACATACTCTATCTACTTAAATAACTAATAAATCAAGGACTGAAATTTCATCTTGGCCTAAGTATAAACACACATCTCAAGTTGCCTTGGGACAATATAGAGTAGGTATTGAGAATCAATCAAAATATGATATATTATCTACTAGATCGAGCATAGAGAGATAGAGAGGAATTGAAAAGACCATAAGGAAGAGACCCCATTGTATTCGAAAATACGACATTTTCAGTTATTTTCGTTCGAATCGAGTTGATAGTGTGAGATTATTCTCTCAAATCTATTGTTTAGATAAGTTTATCAATCCATACGTGTGTTGAATCGAAAAGACTGTTTGAATATAGAAAATCTGTAAATAATCCTGGTCTTTTCAGCCGGTTCAGCCCATCAAGTCAAGGAAGTATTTTAAAACTTTGTTTGAAATGATGTTGTCCTGTTTGAATTATGGCTGTACTAATAGATTTAAAAAAAATCAAAATATATAATTTCATAGGTGAGTTATCGAATAATGTTGAACAAATTTCAAATAGAGCCTAGTTTGCGCCTAAAGAAAGGCGAAGGAGTCCAACCAGCTGACTGTGGGCAAAATTGTTCCCTTCTTTGTTGCACATCCAGACGATTCGATAGCTCCTTCTTCCTACTGTGCCCGTTTCAATGCATCTCAAGGGGAATATATAATATATAATATCATATCTTTGGAGTCCTCACTCCAAGGTGTCAGTACGTGGCCTGAGGTGAGAGCTTGAGGTGTAATTATTTGACATAGTTAACATGATTTCATAATTTCGTATTCCATCTCTAGTATATGTATATACTTAGTCTACCGTTTCATGAGGAATATAAAACAAAAATAAATTTTATCCGCAATTTGGTTGTTCTGTTGCTTCGTGCAATCTGGGATGAACTACGTGATTCCATTTCATTTTCGCACTCTTATTAGAAGATTCGAGTGTTTCCTCTACCGTTTCATTATTTGAAAACTTCATAACTTCCAGTAGTTTAGATCAATCTTCTGTTCCTCCCTAAACATGAACCAATATCTCCCAACAAATATAAACGCTGACTAATCCTATCCAACCTCTCAAAGCTACATTTAGAATTTCTCTGATTTGTTGGGTGAGTTCAGTGGGTATCAAATCTCTCCACGGCCTTTTTCAGTGTTATACAAGGTGATCCTTATAAGAGAGACGAACCACGAATCCTGTCCATTATTTTTCCGAGATCTGTGTTATTTTGCGGACGGTCGTGCCAGTAGTCACTCCCACTTGCCAAAATGATCCCTTATCCAGGCAAGGCATCTACGATTTTCATTATATCTGTTGTACAGGATGAGGGTATCGAGAAGAGGGCAGGGCGGAACTAAACATATATTACATTTATTAATGGGACGTTCACTTAAAATTGTCAGGGAATTGAGAGATACATTTGTCATTCTTAATCGGCGATGCAGTCGAAAATCCGGTGATATGGGCAGATCAGATTTGGAATTTCCGGAAGATGAGGGTGCTGTGAACTATATCTGGATATTGAGATCAGAATATTATATACGGTGTTTACAGTCCTATGACTACATGACAATCTCTCGGGTGCATACATAGTTGGTTATATAACTTTTTTTTCTACGACAACCTCGATAAATGTTCATTTTAAAACCGTAACTTCAATCATAAACAAACACATTTTGTACAGAATTTCATTTTTGCATCGATTGCTAGGCAAGTTGCTGAGCAACAATTGCGAAATGGAATATTTTGTGTGAGGTCAAGTTTCACTCTAAAATCACGACGACTACGTATTGACAAACTGATGATATGTCAGCAAATCGTTTCTGTCAAAGTTTTAGTAGGTAACGAGTGATTTCATATTTGTTTTCTATAAAAACATTTATATGCTTCTATTCCTGTGTACCTAGTAGAAATAGCAATATAAAAAGTATTCACATATTTCTTCAATTCATATTTTGATTCTGATAGAAGGACCATTATCGGCAATTCGGAGTAATGAAATATCATCAGTTTATTTTTTTCAAATTTTTCGCAATGTATGCATGTATTAAACTCGGTTTTCTTTTCCGTGCGAAGAGATAATTCACATCCCAGCAACTGCTTATGATCTACAAAGCACAAATTCGACCTGTCCTGGAATACTGTTCACATGTTTGGAGCTCAGCCCCCAAACATACGCTAAAGCTCTTAGATTCAATTCAGAAGAGAGCTATTCGCCTAGTCGATGATACAACACTCACCAAATCATTGACCTCTCTAGATCATCGTAGAAAGGTCGGCGATCTCTGCCTTTTTTATAGGTACTTTCACGGTCGGTGCTCAACGGAAATATCATCTTTTATGTCACCACGCGCGATTCCTAGTAGACAAACCAGACGAGCTCAAGCTGGTCACCCCTACACTGTCAGGCTTGAGACCTGTCGAACATCGCTATACCAAGCATCATTCATCAATAGAACGGCAAAGTTGTGGAATTCTTTGCCTAGTGAAGTCTTTCCTGATGCTTACAACCTCCAAACATTCAAGAAAAATTCCAACACCTTCCTTCTTTCCCAAAATTCCACCGCTGGCTAACACGATGTTCCTCGAACATCATAGGTTTCCCTTTCGTGTTGTCCACAGATAAAAAAAAAAGAACGATATGTTGTCATAGAAAAGTATAGTATGCAACTCGCAACAAAATGGCCATTTTGTGCTCATTGCATAATATACTATTTCATGTCACTCCTGTCACGGAAGATATCGGGACTCAAAAACATACCTTAGAATTAACGTTTTTGTCTGTAAGTTTTGATCCACTATGCATATCATGTAATGTTTTATCAATGAAGAGTCATTATACGACACCAAAACCAAATTTTTGTTCTCACCAGATAGACAGGAACGAACTGGCCCGTAACACATGATTTGCTTGAACTTTGATAGCTGTCATTATTTTCAGCTACAAACAACAATTTTGAATACTGTTGAAATTCTTATACAGAAAAGGTACCTACTCTTTCTTTTTGGTGGAATTGAAGGTTTTTGAGATGATTCAATTCCCTCTTAAACTGTTTGGAACTCGGTTTGAAAAAATGTTATTGATAAAATACCACCTACGCTCGTTTTTTTTTTGTTCTGATGGCTTTGACTCAGTTGAGTGAAGTTGGTTACCAATGATGATATCTGAAATACCCGAAGGTTGCCGAACTTAAAACAATTCCTATACGTACACATTTATATTTATTAAATTGGTATAGGTATCGTCTCACAAGTTACTAGTCATGATTGACTAGTTATTGAATAAATGACATCTATGTTTTATCTTCAACAACTCATGATATTCACTGTTACTGTACTGAATGAATCAGTCTATTGTGCTGATATTTTTTTCAATTGGTTTTGTGTCATTTTGTCATTGTATATTTCATTTTTTTAATACTAAGAATATGATAATATTCCAGAGAATTCTGATTTCATGTCTCTTCGTTGTTGTGATATTTTGGTATTTATTTCCTATGGGTAATATTTTTGTATATTTCCAATTATAAATATACCAAAACCAACAGATTCATTTCCCGGTCAAAGAAAGAAATTGAAAATTTGCATCACGGTAGAAACAAAAAAAATGTGTCTTCGAAGAAATATTTATCTCCCTCTTCTCGGGAATAAACAATAGTCGGGAAATCAGAAACCTAACTTTACGTTCACATAACATAAATCTGTACGTAAATCCTAGCTCAGTGTTAATAATAAAAAACGATGTCTATCTCACTCACGCGGAATCGATTTTTCAATTGAACGCTCTCTCATGAATAATCCAGGAATGTCCTGTGGCCTCACGTACTCCATTTCCATCAAGAAAAAGTACCATTGAAGTAACGTCGCCGTAATTGATTATCGCCTACAATATTTTGCATAATTTCGCTTTCATTCTTCGACGAATATAATTTCACCTTGCGGTTTGTGCGTTGCATTCTTACAATTCGCCGGTCACATATTAAATTGGAGAGGTGTGTCTGTCAGTTGTGAAGCGAATAATCCTTATTTATTTTCGTTACACAATGGACCAGACACAATGCAGATTATCGTTTACACTCCAAACTGACTAGAGTGACATACAAAGGAAATTACATCTACTTTACAGGATGTGGACAAATCCATGTAGAAAATTGAGGACATCGATGTAGGATGAAGATCTAGGAGACCCCCAAGGTTCAGTATAGAGATTCAAATATGGCCATTCCGTACTTGTACAATATCGGTACTTTTTTCTACAAGATCAAGGAGACTCCAAGGTTCAGTATAGAGATTCAAATATGGCCATTCCGTGCTTGTACAATATCGGTACTTTTTTCTACAAGATCAAGGAGACTCCAAGGTTCAGTATAGAGATTCAAATATGGCCATTCCGTGCTTGTACAATATCGGTACTTTTTTCTACAAGATCAAGGAGACTCCAAGGTTCAGTATAGAGATTCAAATATGGCCATTCCGTGCTTGTACAATATCGGTACTTTTTTCTACAAGATCAAGGAGACTCCAAGGTTCAGTATAGAGATTCAAATATGGCCATTCCGTGCTTGTACAATATCGGTACTTTTTTCTACAAGATCAAGGAGACTCCAAGGTTCAGTATAGAGATTCAAATATACACTTATTGCCATTCCGTGCTTGTACAATATAGGTACTTTTTTCTACAAGATCAAGGAGACTCCAAGGTTCAGTATAGAGATTCAAATATGGCCATTCCGTGCTTGTACAATATCGGTACTTTTTTCTACAAGATCAAGGAGACTCCAAGGTTCAGTATAGAGATTCAAATATGGCCATTCCGTGCTTGTACAATATCGGTACTTTTTTCTACAAGATCAAGGAGACTCCAAGGTTCAGTATAAAGATTCAAATATGGCCATTCCGTGCTTGTACAATATCGGTACTTTTTTCTACAAGATCAAGGAGACTCCAAGGTTCAGTATAGAGATTCAAATATGGCCATTCCGTGCTTGTACAATATCGGTACTTTTTTCTACAAGATCAAGGAGACTCCAAGGTTCAGTATAAAGATTCAAATATGGCCATTCCGTGCTTGTACAATATCGGTACTTTTTTCTACAAGATCAAGGAGACTCCAAGGTTCAGTATAGAGATTCAAATATACACTTATTGCCATTCCGTGCTTGTACAATATAGGTACTTTTTTCTACAAGATCAAGGAGACTCCAAGGTTCAGTATAGAGATTCAAATATGGCCATTCCGTGCTTGTACAATATCGGTAATTTTTTCTACAAGATCAAGGAGACTCCAAGGTTCAGTATAGAGATTCAAATATGGCCATTCCGTGCTTGTACAATATCGGTACTTTTTTCTACAAGATCAAGGAGACCCCCAAGTTTCAGTATAGAGATTCAAATATACACTTATTGCCATTCCGTGCTTGTACAATGATGTTTTTTCTTTATATCGATCGAAGAAATAAAAATGAAATCAATTGCTTTGCTTGGATTCGTTGATTAAACGAACTGGGCATCAGGAATATCAAAGAATTCCCCCCTGATGAGTGAACAAGCAAAATCATTGTGTGGTCAAATGGACAGGATAGTCGAAAATCAAATGAATTTTCCGACGGAGATAGTTGAAATGATATATATCTCTATATTTTGAAAACGTAGATCTTGAGGATACGCGAGACATCCTGTATAATGTTCAAGTGTTTTCCCAACCCTGGTTGATCAATCGAGGTGAATGAGCTCAACCATATCCATACGTAAAGCATTCTATTGAGTGCGTCCACAGTAAAAAGCTAATTGCATCTGCATAATATTTTTCAATGAAAGCTTGATGGAAATTATAATGAATTTCTGTTTCATTTCATTCGGTACGAATCAGCTGGCACTTGAACTGGTTTATAGCTGGAACACCAGATGTGTGTACGAGCCTGACCGCACGTGTGTTTTATTGTTATTTCGATATAGTATAATAAAAATAGTGTGTTCATTATTTTGAATCGCATGTCTTGAATTTCAAATCTACTTTATGAATTCAAAACTGTAGATCTTTTTCCATCGTTCTTTAGTATACGAAATCGTTATTTTTACATCGCAAATACAAGGAAGACTCAAGTAACAACGTTTTATGATCGACTGAACTATGTAGAGTACTAAATACATCTGTTAATGCACAGCTCAGGACAATGTAGAGGTGTTCAGTTTTTTTTTTAATCAAAGTAGACTCGAACCAACTCAAACTTGTGCTTTTATAACATTGATATCGAAACTAAATTCAATACATATTGCTTTTTCGAGCATTTTGAGTATAGATTGAGCTAATTGGAGTCTAATTCGTGATTTTTTCATGTACTTACAAGCAGACTTCCAAAATATGATGAACAACACCGGCGTGTTGGTTGAGCATATGTGAAGAAAATTTCACTAACGCTAAGCAAATGAAAAGCACCCTGGTTGGCATTAAATGAATTATTTTTTGAAGACAATTAAAGAATATAGAATATAGTTATCGAATAAAAAATTACCTGCTGATGGCGCCTGGTGTGACGGTATCCATCAACAGCCAATCAAAACGCTAACAATGCTTTGTCGCCACTGTCTTGTATGAAGCCATTGTAGGTAGATACAGTTAGAAAGAGAATTTTCATTCAAAAACATAGATACACACGTATATAGATATACGTACGTACAAGTATTTTATTCCAATTCAATAATTATTCCAGAGAACATATGAACGAAACCTCGGGATGATATCAGGAGGAAATCCGATTAGAAAAATCAAATTCACACTCTCAGGTTAAAAAATTTTCATCGGTTAACCACTTGATTGATAAACTGTGGTCAGTCGATGTTCTGTTACGCGACGAGATAAACGGGTTTATTGAAGATTCAATGTGATTTTTTTCATTACATTCGTTGAAAAGATGGTATTATCTCTATTGTTTGGGTTTCAAATATGACTGTTGTTATCAGCTAAATATACAGGCTGTTGAATACCGTGGAAGATACATCAGCGAAGTTCAAATAGAGGCAATTTTTTGTAATAAGAAGCCCAACAAAATGCCGTCAACAAGTCTGCAAACTTCGGACGGTTTTAGGAGCTGTTCAGGAAAATAGGAAAACACTTCAGTATAGTACTTTTCAAGATCTATAGAATGGCAATATTAAATTGTAGATATGACGTTTCTTTGGGCTGCCATCGCCAAGTTGATTTTTTCAAATACTGACCTGTATTTTTTTTTGCTTTTCCCGATACTTTGATACGTCATCGCATTTAGGAGAGTGAAAGTTTAAAGAAAATGCAATTAAAATGCAAGGTATGTATTTGAAAATAACAACTTGGTGATGGCGGCCCAGAGCCGAAACGTCAGATCATCAATTTGATATAGTCATTTTGTAGGTCATAAAAAGTGCCAATGTTGATGTTGATTCATTCCTTTCCATCTCCGAATGAGATTATTAAAAAATAAAATTCAAAATCGTACTTCTTTGTTTTTGCTGTATATCTCCGAAAATAGTCGGAACAAAAAAAATATATTATGAATAATTCTAAGAAATTTCATAATATATTGACATCAACTTGAAAAAAACCTACCATTTGTTTTGACATACTCTCCCCTATGTCGAACACACCCGGAAAAAATTAAGCAATATAAGAAATCTTATTATATTCTGCTCACTCACTTTGTCAAATAAAAGTACATTTAACTCTAAATTTCTCTGATTGAGCACATGGCAGACAGGCAATCCTGCCTAGGCTAATGTGGTCAATCTCGAAATTTATTTTTAGGCAATATGTAAATACTTGATAGTCTGTACTCTTATTTGACGAAAACAAATTGAATTGAATTGAATACGATCGACATTAGACATTATTATGAAGGTCAGTTGTACTAGTATACACTCCATTTGAATAATTGGGATGTGCGAAGAATAAATACCCTATTCTCGTCACCTGAGCAGAAGAGCACAACGTCCAAGAATATAAATTCTTGTCGTCTATCGGCTTGGTGTGAGGCACCATAAGTCACTGAGTGAGTGTTCTAAATGCGTTGTTGCTCGTGCTTCATTGGTTTCACCGGGTTTCACATTATAATACGATAAATTGCTCTGGTCTTCAAGTTATTCGTTGCGAATGTACAGGGTGTCGGGAACTCTCAGTATGGGTCAGCTTTTTTGCTCTGGTCTTCAAGTTATTTGTTGCGAATATACAGGGTGTCGGGAACTCTCAGTATGGGTCAGTTTTTTTGCTCTGGTGCTCAAGTTATTCGTTGCGAATATACAGGGTGTCGGTAAACTCTCAGTATGGGTCAGTTTTTCGTTGTTGAGAATGATTTTGATGGTGCTGGTTGGAAAAAATAATCAACTTTGATATTTATTTTGTTTCAGTTTTTCTGTACCGAAGGAGGACCTAGTCCAGTGATGAAAACAGTTCCCAGGATGCTGATAGATACCCGAACATTCTTCTAAGTAAGTTCACGAGTTTTTTTGGGTAATTTATCGGTTTTCGACCTAGAAACAAGGAAATCTCATAGCAGTCAGGAGAACGTTAGGTGATGTAATTTAGTGATTTTGTCGTTCCGAGTAAGGCCCTGCTGTCTCAACATAAGCACTCAGTCAAGTTTGCGAAGTTTCATGCGAAATATAAAACCACAGGCCAAAGAAGTCCGGAAAGGAGTAGTAAAACATGGCCAGAATAGGAATAGCATGACATGATTCTATAATAGTACTAAACGCAAATAGATCAAAAATTTGAACAACGCAATTTGAACGAAGCAAACCGTAATGAAAAAATTCCTGGCGCTTTTGAGATATTCACAAGAACAAAATTTTCGCACTGTTGTGTTATGTTGCTTGATTGAGTAAGTCTGATGCTGGCAAAATTAGATGAAATTTCCCACCATTTGAGTCTAATAGCAGCTCTGTAAGGCCCGAGATACAGCATTCCAAAAATTGGTACATTTTTCGAAAAGGTAAAATTTCGAGATTTTGATCAACATTTGAGATGAATATTTGATAGAATACTCATCCTATGAGGAAATTAGTAAGTATTCGAGTTGTGGAAAATTATTTTCCTTCAATCCAAGCACAAAGCTACGGCTGTGTGTTAGACTCATTCTCGATACTTCTAAACTCGGGTTAAGCTCCTGAAAACACAGGAAACCAGAAAAAATCCGACTAGGTACTGTAATGTGAGTAATTTATTCCACATACCCCCACTGTTTCGAATTTTACTACCATCTTCATCCGTAAGCTTTTCAAACATTGCGTACTAAATACTGTCTGTAAGTTTGGGTACTAGTTGCCCAGCAATTATTGGACAATGAAAATGAATATTACAGTATTATAACATGATACATGTATCAATGATTGAATTGATTACTGAATCATGTATGACTTCACAGACATTCATATATAATTCCTTATACATTTTCTAGTGCATTTTCCCCACATATTCATAAATTCACCCTATAGGAGAAACGGAAAATCTCTAAGTGAATTGTGAGATTCCGCTATCTGATAACTACAAAACGAGCATCCCGGAGAATTTTAATAAAAGATGAATGCAAGCTGTCTGCTGGGGGAGATCCCCAAACAGCTATGAAGGGCGGAAAAACAGGATGGAGTAGGAATTTGAAGAGGATTCATCTAAAACAGTGTTGTAATTAAATGCATATTTATGGACATGTTCTCACCGGATTTGCCCCAGCCCCATGCCTCCTCTCCTGCGCCACTGGTCGAATGATAATCTGATGTTTTTTTTTTAAGAATTCGTCATCCCATCGAATGGCTCTGGGCTTCATTTTTATCTTTGTGGTCCGAATTACTGTCATCTGTTTTATCTGATAACATTATCAACCTCCATTTGTTTCTGATGCATACGATTTCGGTCAGGTTCAGTTTTATCAGGATACAGTTTATCGAATCAAACAAGTGATTTTCTGGATTTTCTGTGAGTATGATCGAACTCTACCGTTTTTTTTTTCATTTGACAACGCCAAAAGGAAAACCTGTGATGTACGTAAAACATCGTTTGATCCAGCAGTGGAATTTTGGGAGGGGAGGGAGGTATTGGAATTTTTCTTGAAAGTTGGGAGGTCATAAGCACTATTCATGCATGATGCTTCGTGGAGCAAATTTCGGAATGTCTCCAGCCTGAGCTTGTCTAGTTTTTCCACCCGGAGTCACTCGTGATGGAATAATAGGCAAGATTCCAGATGAGCACCGACCTACGAAATATCACCGATTAGGCGAAAACCTCTCTTCTGAATATACTAATAGCTTCAGCATATCTTTGGGAGCGAAACTCCATACATGTGAACAGTCTGGAGTACTGTCAGGTCGAATTAGCGCTCTGTTGGTCATGATCATCAAGTGTGAAGTACTTTTTTGCACGGAGCAGAAAGCCTAGTTTTTGTGAAGCATCCGTATACCGAGATACAATATACAATAAGACTAACGTTTTTACTATTCCCAATTCCTCATCTTTTTCATTCCAAATTCGGTTAGAGAATATATATTTTTAGAAAAATATTTGTGGTGGTACGAGAAAATGAAAATAGTTTCGAATGCTGTGATATTTCGTCTGATTCTAAAATTCTAGAATTCTAAAAACATTATTTTGGTTGGCACTTCAGCGATTTCGAAGGTTCGAAGGAGAATTTTGTTAGAAAAGTTGAATCAAAAATGTGTCTATCGTCCTTATCTAAGCCGTAATCCGGTTTATCGAGATGTAGATGTAGATGCATAGATGTTTGCCTACCAACTATAAATTGTGCTGTTCTACATTGGAAGATCACAACTGTTCAATTTGTCTACCAGATGCTCTTTCACTCTGAATAAGTAGAATAATGAAAAAAGGAAAACGAACGAATGTGTCCGAGAGAGTATTGGATATAGATCATAACTGAGATCACCTTTAGGAGTACCCAAAATGTCCACCTCATTTGATTTCACCCACTGAAAATTCGATACGGAATATGATTCAGAAATTTCCGCTAGTATTTCATAAGAATACAAGGTTTACACAATAATTTTTTTCGAAATGAAAAACACATTGTTGTTTTTTGTTATTGAATCAGAAGATAATTGTTGAAGTTGTTCTGTAAATCTACAGTTGAAATTGCATACAATAAAATAGATAACTCAGAAAGGAGCAATAATTTTATGTTCTCGTATATAGTGCGTTGCAAAAGTATAAAACAAATTCGATATTTCCCTTGTACAGAGTATGGAGTGATGTTTGCGTAAAAAACCTCGCGATTTTTTTTGAACACGCGGTTTTTTTACTCTCTTTCTTATATCATTCACACTTCACCGTATTCGAGTGAAAGATCGAATTCGTAAGTCTCGTCTTAGATTATACGATATCATATTGTTGGGTTTTATTACAGTCATTTAATTTACTATCACCCACGGTGAGTATACAAGGTGTATCACAATCGCTTCGAGCTCTCCGTTATTTGGCAATGGCAACAAAATCTATTTCTGATGACATCATCAAGATTGCATACAATCATCAAAAAAGCATGACGCTTTGTCAACTTTAGTTCCTGCTGTTCTCAAAGTAGGTTCTGTTCATTAAACATACTACAATCTTCTTGACACTGTTGCTTCCTTGTTTATTGTATGAAATTGACGCTATTTCCAAGAATTCTACAGAAGTAATTTTGATGTCATGTAGAGCTGTTTTAATTTTTTTCCATCTTTACAGATGACGAAGATATTGCTTTTTCAGGAAATTGTGATACATCCTCTATTCTATACAAGGTCTAACTTAAATCATGTCATCAAATCGGATTTTCATGAATTAATCAAAATTCTTTTCACCGATTTTGATTTTTTAATTTCGTGTGTATTTCATTAGTGATACGATGCTTGTTGTCATGAAATTAGAGTTTGAATTTTGTTTCCAGTGGTGTCGCAGAGACTCCAAGATTTTTACTATAAATATCATTCAGGTAACCCTCTGTGACGACACTGGAATTTGAATCCGTAAACTTATTCCATGAAAAGAAGCCCATTGTTACTGTTAACAAACATACCTAGTCCATCAAAATCGACATAAAGACATTTTAAGATATCAATAAAAAACCTAATTTATTGTAACACTTTGACACCTCTTTACTCGGAAACGAAGCAAGTTAGGAGACACGTTTATATTAACTTTTTTCCATGAAATATTACAAGGATTCACCCCCTGAAATCAACAACTAATCATTTAAAATACACCCTGCATAGTTATTGTGACATCTTTTGGTCTGAATGCGGAATTTCAAGTATGGTTTTGTGATAATCATTTTGAAATCGTCGCTCTGGCCCAATTATTCCATGACTGAGAATGCTCGACCTATATACTGAGAATATCAATCGACTGACTGTCTAGTCACGTGCCCATTCAGCTTTTATTCGTGGCAAAATGCGGACGTTTTGTCGGGATTATTACTTGCAAGTGATTATTAATGCTCGAATCCCTTCTTCATCCCGATGTAATTGCTGTATTTGGTAGAACTTGCAGAGCCATTGCTTACTGGCATTCCATTGAATTTGCAAGAATTCAGGACACATTTTCAATATCTCAATTGATTTTTCTAGTTTCCATGGGATCTTCTCTCCTCGTTTCTGAAAAATAAAATAGAAGTTATTATAATTATTTCAATATATTTGTAGCAAGGACAGATTTTGTGATCTGCTCCAAAATGTCACTGCGATTGAAATTAAACCTTTAGATACCTGACCATTAGAGAATTTCTCTGTTAGGTATCTGAAGGTTGAATTCCAAGCGCATAGACATTTTGGGACAAATCAGATCTTACCTACAAATATAATAGGATAATTATTATAATTTCTATCTTCATGTTTCAGAAACCCATAAACCCATGAAAACTAGAAAAATGAATAAATATCAGACAGTTAATTCCAATCGATGATTTTCAGATGCACGGCATCTATAGTTTCGTTTGGCGTGCATAATCTAGTGGTTTCCAATGACATCCTAATGTGTCTTCCCTTCAGTTTTCCAAACTACAACTGATCCGAACATTCACAATATTGAGTTTTAGATAACACAGTGATTACTAAAGATATAAATATTGTGAATATCTTTCAATGACCCTGTATCAGCAATGTGACTTTCGTTATTATAAAAATACTTGAGAGAAGAGTACAGATATCAGGAGAAAGATTGGAAGAATTCGAAAGGAAGAAAGGCATCAAATAAGGAGATTACTACCCACTATTAATTATTGATGAGGAGAAATAGGAAAAGAACGAAACAGCTACAGACAATAATAGGATATCACAGACTACAACCAGTTAAAATAGACGTTTCAAAGTATGCAGATGATATTGTATTGATTGCTGATACTGGAGAACTGATTAATGTATGGACAGACCAAATAGATCAATTGAAAATGGAAATCAACACAGAGAAAAGTGAGGTAATGGTGATGAATAAGAAAAAGATTACCAACATAAGTATAATATGCAGCGAAACAGAATTGGAAATTGTAACAATATATGAATACCTTGGAGGTAGTATTACGGATGGTGGAAAAATTGAACTAGAATTAGCAAAAAGAGCGAGGAAATCAAACAAGATATACTATTGTATACAATTGTTATACCAACTTTGCTATACGCTAGTGAGAACTGGACAGTACAAAAGAAAAAAGAGATTAAAATAAATGCAATGGAGATGAGATACATCAGAAAAATAGATGGAAAAACGAAGCTACACAGAATTAGAAACGAAACAATAAGAGAAACGTTAAAGCAGGAATCAATAATCAACAAAATAATGAAGAAACAATAATAAAACAAACTGAAGAAACATGAACATAAATAAAACTGAAGAAACATGAAGCAAGGAACATAAAAAAGAAGTAGTGGAGACCACGGACGAAATGGATGCAACAAATAACAGATTCAGGAAGAAAAAGAGAGAAGTCGTTGAGGGATATGAAGGTACTGGCAGAAAATAGGAAATCATGGAAACAATGGGTAAACGACACACCAGACAATTAGCCCAAATCCGATGCCCAATGGGGTGAAAGGAAGGGGAGAAAGAAAGAAATAAAACTGAAAACTCAGACGATTTCGGAAGAATTTCAGTCACGCCCAAAGACCTAACAACACCCACATAAAAAAACAAGGTTGAGTTTTAGTTGCACTGAGCTCTGATCTGAGACTTTCAGATCCCTGTTCCATAATTCCTGCTACAACTTCATTTATACTATCGACCTGTCTCATTGGGTTCTCCTCTAGAGCCATAGGGGCTCTAGAGCCATAGGGAAGGTACTATGAGAATATTTGTTTGTTGTGAAAACTAGCATTGGTAGTCGAGACGGATCATCTCTTGAAATCATCAATCACCCTCCTGCAACACCCTCTATGGTCGGGCACGTGAAAGTATAACCAACATACTTCTTTTGCGACACACTCCGTAACATTAATGTTTTAGTAAGCTAGATATTAATTATGTACCTTATGCATTATGGTAGGCGTTTACGGGGTCGTGCAACTGTTATGAATTTATGGAACTTTTGAATAATGTGCCGTTAAACTTCGTATCGAATAATGTATTGAAATTATTAGTATTTATGTCTTGACTCGGTAATTATGACAACAGACTATTTACTATTTCGATGGATTTCCTTCCTTGATTGCTCGAATAAGTACTTGTCTATACAGGGTGTTTTCGGAGGAAACATATTGTTTTGAGGACTCACTCTGGAGATGATACTTTCCCAGATTTCTGTGAGATAATCTTCTCGATTGAAGTTGTATTTGTAGACAATGATTACTACTTCTGAATCAACATTTTCATATCAACGATTGAACGTACGATCATCATTTCTACCAATATGCATTTGCTTTTTTTGTCGTTATCTAACGACTAACGTGTGAGTAAAATTCCGCTCTATTCAATAATACATAATACAGACTTTCAAACACATGCTGCTGATGACGTAGAATTTCGACGCACTCTCATCAACAGACTCTTCAGGCAAATAACAAATGAAGTTGTGGAATTCTTTGCCTAGTGAGAAGTCTTCTCCGATTCTTACAAACTCCAAACTTTCAATAAAAGTTCCAACACCTTCCTTCTCTCCCAAAATTCCACCGCTGGCTAACACGATGTTCCTCATACATTAAAGGATCCTTGCGTGTTGTCAACAGATTGAAAAAACAATTAATATGTTATTTGTTTGAAGTAAACCAGCGTTCGTTTTTGTTTCAGATGATTCGGCACTACCACCGGCATAGGCGGTTGTGAGTGACCTCTTTGGCGGCCATCAGCGCCACCTACCGTACGCTTCTACGTCATGGGCAACTGCTGTTGTTGCCGCAGCGAAAGATCCTCGCCACCTGACAACGCCAAATTTGACAGTGAGTATTTGTCATATTGATCTATTGTAGAAGTTCGTAATCGCTTAAAAGTGGTGGGAGATAATAAGAGGTCGAAATTTCCACCACAAAGTTTATTATACACTCAATGGGACGAGGCTTAATAAAAACCCAATTAGGGAGGACCCCGTGCTCATCAGATTTTTCATGGTTTTCTCTTGGTTTATTATTTTTCATTTTTTTCTTGTTATGTTATATTTTATGTTAGATTAATATGCATTTATTATGTATATTTATTTATTTCTTATCTTCCTGTTATAAACAGTAATGTTTCTCGGGATAATAAACAATAATAATGTATGTAGCTATGTAAGATGAGAAATATTATTCTTATGGCAATCCCAAGAACAAATTGAAACATTTGAATCAGGAATTTTCATAATTGTTTCAACCCTTTTCTGATATCAACAGGATCAAATTATTTTGCTATACAGTATACAAGTCAGAATGGTCTTATAGAGAGAGTTCCGCTATCCAAAAGAATTTTTATTATTCATTCTATAGATGCCTTCAGCCCTCAGCTCCCCATTTTGCATTTGTAGACCCATGTTTATCGTATATTTTTTTTTATCTGTCGACAACACGAAAAGGAAACCTATAATGTTCGAGGAACATCGTAGTAGCCAGCGGTGAAATTTTGGGAGAGAAGGGAGGTGTTGGAATTCTTCTCGAAAGTTTCGAGGTTGTGAATATCAGGAAAGACTTCACTAAGCAAATAATTCCACAACTTTGCCGTTCTATTCATGAATGATTCTTGGAATAGCGATGTTCGACAGGTCTCGAGCCTGACAGTGTAGGGGTGAGCAGCCTGAGCTCGTCTGGTTTGTTTACTAGGAATCTCATGTGGTGGCATAATAGATGATATTTCCGTTGTGCACCGACCGTGGAAGTATCTATAAAAAGGCAGAGATCGCCGATCTTTCTACGATGTTCTAGAGAGGTCAATGATTTGATGACTGTTGTATCATCGAAAAGGCGAATAGCAATGGACCTCACATGATCGTCCCATGAGAGAGCGCTGTTGGTGGTGACACCCAGCATGGATATTGACGACCTCATAGGAACAGTGGTACCCGACATCATCAAATTGGGCATTGTGTGATCTGCCTTCTTGGTGAACTTACAAGTTGAGTTTCTGTTGCGTTGAACTATACTAGATTTTCAGATCCCCATTTCAAAATATCTTTGTCCATTACCACGAGTACTTACTTTCATCGACTAAAATATTATTCTCAACTCCTTGCATTTCTTGCTGTTATAAATCTTGTCTTGTCTTGCAATTACTAGACAATAAGTTGGTGAGTTGACTTTTGTCTTGCATTTCTTGCGCAATACAAGACGAGACCAAGAAAAAATGCATCTAGAATCTGCATCTAGCTGAAGATCTAAGGTGATGAGTTTTTCTCTCAATGCGACTGTGAGACTAACACCTCAGCACTATAGCCTACTAATGGCACTCCTGGGAAACTAGGTACGTCCCATGAAAAGCCATACTGCGACTACACAGACAGACAAACACTGTTTGCAGTCATTGCTTGTTCCAAAACCATTCACTCCACACAAACGATAGACCTTTTAAGGGCCCCACAGGCTGAGCGCATTAGAAGCAGAAAGCGCGACCTTGAAGATCGAAAAGTTCTGCTCTCACTTTCGGGTCCACCGCTATGAAGGTGTCCTAGAAGATGATGAGAGAACAACTCCAGAATAGGACTCACAAAAGGAAAAGAAACCAGGGGAGGGGGCAGTTAGGCTTGACTCAAAGTTAAAAAACTCAAGTGAAACTTGTCTGAAAAAAACTCACACCTTTATCGTGTTACCGTTTCAGTCGTGATCAAGCACCCGAACTCGTACAAGGACCCGCCGATCTGCTCCCTGCCCAGCCATGCTGACGACCGCTACAAGCCGACGCCGACCAAGGCGCCGGCGGCGGCGCTCGTCGCCGGCCAGCAGGTCGTGGTGGCCATGTACAGCTACGAGGCCAGGGACAGCCAGGACCTGTCCTTCAAGAAGGGCGACCTCATGGAGGTGCTGGATGACTCTGAAGGCGACTGGCTCAAGGTCGAGCATCTGCTCACCAAGGAGCGTGGGTACATTCCGGGGAACTACGTGGCGCCCGAGCTGAGCGTCCGGAGCGAAGAGTGAGTTTCGGGTAGAGAGGGGGGTGTAGGTGGATTTGCAGGTCGCATGACGTTACTATAGAGAGTTATTCATACAACCCTTGTAACAGAGCGGTTTTCACTAAAGCGGATTGGATGACATTATCCGAATGATTCACGGCATAATATCGAGGAGGTAGTCTATTAATTTTTCTGGAAATTTCCTCGTTTCGTGGAAATGAAAATAGAAGTTGTAAAATTCATTTCAATTTGTATCAAGGACAGATTTGTGATCTGCCTCAAAATGTCACTGCCCTTGAAATTCAACCTTCAGATACCTAAAAGAGAAATTCTCTGTTTTTGTCAGTGGCGCCTTGTTTTTAAGAAATTTGGAAATACAAATATACATTCCAGGGAACCACGAGGCGCCCGAGCTCAGCGTCCGGAGCGAAGAGTGAGTTTCGGTGGGGGCGATTCAGGTGGATTTGCTGGAGGAGAATGGGTGATTACCCCCTCATGACTTTACCATGACAAGTAACCCATGAAACTCATGTAACAGCGCGGTTTTCATTGAACCACTTTTCATGGCATATTCCAAATGATTCTGCACACACAAATTTCAATACTGAACTGCGGTTTTCTAGAATGAAAATACAATGTTTGAATGGACAAAACTTACCTAATTTCAAAGTTGCTCCGTTTTGCCCCAAGATGGCCCCATAAAGAATATGAATCTTGAGGTTCCAAAACCTCTAGCGGCGATATAACCTTTTCCTCTGGTTTTTCACCTTTTGCCTCTTGAACCCTTCAGTATCATCTATACTATTCTTTCTGAAAAATACTGGAATATTCGCCTAGGTCTAGCTTCTCCTCTCGATATCTACATGTGCAACTTGCAGTATGCAGTTCTATGAACCTAACTCATATTACCTATTCTCTACAAGATGGCACTTACAAGATATGTTGGGTTTTAGTGACCATACCCATACGATCATGGCCAGTAATATCTTCAATGAGACTTCAGACATTATTCAACTGAAAAAAAAATGGAATTACAATTATATGTTATTAGTTGAAGTCATCATTGTTGTGTGCTCAATAGTTGAAAATCTTAACTCCTCAATTGATTTGTTAACCAAATTATGTCTGCATTTCGATTTTGCCATTAACTCTGTTTATTCCTGAATAATAGATAAAACGTCCGTTATCGAACAAAGGATATCCTTCCAGTGGCTGTGGCTTTGATTGCAATTATTCATTGAGAATTCCAATGTTATTATTGGCACTGGTAAAATAACCCAAATGAATGTTATCCTATCTCTGTGAATGATTCGTCTCATTTCGAGTATTTGCGTAAGATGAAAATAATATATTGTCTTCTCTCAATGACAATTTTCATATTTTACACTTGATCCCACATTTGTTCGATATTGTTACAACCAGATCATTCGTATACTATTTATTCATAATTTCTACTATCTAATTTCTGAATCACAATTCGTCTCAATCCTTCCCGAAAAGAGTAAACATCTTGTTTTGTTTGACTAGTTCAGTTCAGTTCTAGGTGGTCCTTTTCCCCTTTGTGCCTTGATAAATCACTATTTGTTGTCACATTTTTGAGACAGATATCTTCCATCAATTATAATGTTCTTCGTGTTTAGAATAGGAAGATAATGACTGTCAATGTGTTGTGATTCAGTAGATTTCAGCTTGTTTATTTAGGCTGAGTTTGATTTGAAGGCAACTAAGCCCATGGGCGTCACCTCAAGGGGCGAATCTAATGATTATTATATCATATTTATAAAGAATCTATGATAATTCTTTTTTTTTAATATATTTGTAGTAGGAACAGATTTATGATCTGCCCAAAAATGTCACTGTGCTTGAGATTTAACCTTCAGATAACCTTGAGAGAAATTCTTTATTTATCAGTAACTGTTTTTTGAATAATTTTATGACAAATATATTATCAATAAATATCAAAACTTCTACTTATCTTGGTGGGGAATCTATGGTTTTTGACACTGAACAGTGACGAATATTTTGTCGTTTTTGTTACTGTTCAGTGTCAAAAATGAAGAACACTGAAAACAATGCAAAGAAAAAACTAAGATCGTGTTGAAAACGAGAGCACATATCGTTCCCGAAACGTCCACCAAGATAATTGGATAAGTAATTTTGATATTTATTGAAATATATTCGTCTTTTCCTAAGATTTTTCAAAAAACAAGGTGTCACTAACAAATAGAGAATTTCTCTATTAGGTATATGAAGGTCAAATTTCCAGAGCAGTGACATTTTGGTGCGAATCATAAATCTGTCTTCACTATGAATATATTTCGATAATAATTATAATTCCTATTTTCATTTTTAGAAACAAGGAGAGGAAATCCCAAATCATCTGAAAAATCAAATGACCACCTCCTCGTACAGCCTACAGACAGGATATGAAGATTGTATTCTGTTTTGATTTGTCCTCGGATTTATTCGAATACTGATATGATTGTCTCATGATGTTTTCATTTATATATACAATGAAAGTAAAAATATATTGATAGTTCCAGGGGCGCTTTTCATGACAATTGAAAAATATAAGCCAACCGAAAATATGATTCGAAAAAGAGGCTTATAATTTAAATATATCCAAAAATTCAGAGATATACAAAAAAACTCGAGACTAGAACAAGGAACTTCAATCATTCAATTCTTATTTGTACATTCGCCAATGCACTTCGTATAAACATATAATTATGTGTGCTTCAATTTTTTCTCTTGAGAAAATTGAGTATTTATAACAAATGTTTGTTCTGTCCTGTTAATTCTCAAGTCTCCCTTGTTAAGCACATATTTATATCCCTTGTCCGGGTAAAGTAAACAGAGAGGAGTGAGGCCCATCAGTGGCGTTCTTTTAGTTTCAATTCATCGTTGGTAGTATAATCTGTAGTTTTATTACATAGACTACATAATTGACACAATTCGGAGCTGAAATACATGGTGTTATCTGAAAGGAGAATCATAAACTCTGTTCTCTATAATAATAATGCTCTTATTCGTTATATCATAAAGCACATTTTCAATGATAATTATATTAAATCGGAATTATTCTAGACATTTTGACATGAATACAGTCCAATTTGGAAAGCAATGCCGGTTGAGAATTCAATCAATGTGTTTTTTGTCTTGATGACTTTTCCAATCATGCTTTCAAAGAACTATCACGGTACTGTATCATATCGATATTTCTTGTTTACAAAAATAATGTTTCTGACCGAATATTTTTCGGTCAGGAAAGATGCAAAACGGCAAACTTTTATAAAATTAGACTGTGAATGAAGTCAATAGAAATTTCTCAAATACTATTAGTCCTTTTTCGATTATGTGTTGCTAGGATACATTTTAGTCCGAAGATTGATGTGATTTCCCCTTTTTTTTCAGCTGGTTTTTCGAGAACATTTCTAGGAAAGAAGCGGAAAAACTCCTGATGGCGGAGGAAAATGGACGCGGTACCTTTCTAGTCCGCCATTCGGAACACAACCCCAACGGTTATTCACTTTCCGTAAAAGACTGGGAAGAACACAGGATGTTCCACATAAAGCACTACAAGATCAAACCGTTGGATAATGGCGGATTCTACATCTCGACCAATAAAACTTTCGCCTCGTTGTCAGAGCTTGTTACTGCGTATACGAGTGAGTACCTCAATTTCAGTCTAGAAAACTGTGAAATCAGAATCTGAATCTGTTCTCGAATTTTTTGAATTTTCATCATTAAAATTTCGGTTATTCGCAAAAGTTCAGAATGTGATGATTCGGGATATTATCTCGTTTCCCATAGGTATAATGAAATAATAATAGTCAATGCACTGATGCTTTTTTTCAACCAATCCGCTCTATCCCAGCTGATGCAGGAGTTTTCGTGAGTTTTCCTGAAGATGGTGCCATTATTCCACAACTATTTTCCGTTTCAAATTCCATGGTGTCTAAAAAATGTTTCGATCGAATCATTTCATCACGATTTCATCAAATATACAATTAAATTTATTATCAACAGAGAACTATAAAAGATCATCGAATACTACAAAAAAATAGTAACAAATTCAATAGGATAATAATCAACACCTCTAAAGTATTCTTTAATGCTACGATATTCCTCATTCAGTAGCATTTTTTCGACAGATTTTCTGAACATTTGCAAGGATGTGATAATATTAACTTCCAATGGAAGATGGTTCATCATCCTTGCATTATATCTTAAAGAAGATTTTGCAAGTTCAGAAAAAAAAGTAAATTTGATTGATTGATTGATTGGTCACTCACAGTAGAAACCGAAAGTGATGTTGGAATTATTTTTCAGAAAATGCATACGGCGTATGCCACGTGCTCGCGAAGCCCTGCAAGAGGCCCCAGCCGACAATGTGGGACCTGGCGCCCACGTACCGTGACAAATGGGAGATCGATCGAGATGAGTTGGTGCTCATCAGACGCCTCGGCAGAGGCAACTTCGGAGAGGTCTCTTACGGCAAGTGGAAGAACACCATCGAGGTAAGAACAGCGAGGTTCCTGATCGGATATATCGAATACACTTTGTTATATTCGATAGTCTTTGATCATTGTTTCGTGAATTTGTGGGCGTATATAAAACGTCTCCAATAGGTTGGGTTAACTAAGCTCCTGAGAAAGAATCAAGATGATTCAACCTAACTTACTTATGTTCGAATTCGAGCTGATTAGATTATTCTTTTCGGACATGCGTAAGTCGTCAGGTCATCAGATATCAGTTTTTTCAGAATCAAAAGATGTTTTTTGAGAATCAAAAAATCTTCGTTTTTTGATTGATCAATTTTTGTTAACGATCTTCCAGAATGTTATTGAAATCAAATTGATGGAAAATATCTGGGAACTTATTCTTCATCCATTCATGTAACATGTTTCATCTATATATGTCCTTGCCAAGACATACGTTGAAATATTTCATATCATCAATCATTTCTGAACTAGTCAAATCGTCTAGCACTTTCATATTTCTATCGCGGTCACCAGTTTGTAGGTGTACATGTCATATAATTAAACAATATCCAAACTTTACAGCTATCAAACATTTATGAACTTTATACATCATCCCTAAAACATAATTTACTGAATGTAATAATATGACACTGCAATTATTATATCTATTGTTCATTCTTATGACAGCAGCATCACTAGTAACATAATAAGCGACATTGGGCTCTGAATCCCTGACTGGTCATTCTGAATCATCACGGTTCAAACAATAATGTACCAGTTCCGTCACTCTCCGTATTACCTTTGATGTTATGAATACAAAAGTGGCTCGGCTCGTACGCCTCGGCGATATGCATTTTCTGAACTGCCCTGAATCACGAAATCTGTTCAAGGTGGCGGTGAAAACCTTGCGCGAGGGCACCATGTCCACGGCCGCCTTCCTGCAGGAGGCCGCCATCATGAAGAAGTTCCGGCACAAGCAGCTCGTCGCGCTGTTCGGCGTCTGCACGGAGAAGGAGCCGATCTACATCGTGCAGGAGTACATGAGCAAGGGCAGCCTGCTGGACTTCCTGCGCAACGAGGAGGGCCGCCAGCTGGTCTTTGAGGACCTCATCTACATCGCCTTCCAGGTGGCCAGCGGCATGGAGTATCTGGAGAAGAAGCTGCTGATCCACAGGTGAGGAAAATGATCTTGTTCAATGGATACCTTCAAATCTCACTTCACAAATATAACTTCTACAGTATTGAAACTGTTAGGTTCACCCTCAGATAATCAAATGAATTTTCTCTTTTTTTAAATTTATTGTTTGTTTTTTGAAATTTATTGTTTTTATTTGAATTTATATCAATTTATTGAAATATTATCAATTCATAGTTCACTCGGAAGGAAAAATAATGGAATATGGAATAATAATTTCCATAATCTGGTCTCTTTCATATTCTGGATATTGACATGTTTGAGAGTGGTCGAAATAGATTTTTGAACTACTGTGAGTAAAAATTAGGATTTGAAAAGGAGATTATGATCTGATTCCTTATTCTTTCCATGGAATAATCAATGATGAGTTGATACTTTGTAGCAACTCCATGAAAAACAGAATGAATCAATACTAATAATATTTTGAGTTATTTCACCAACTTTTGGTGTAATTCAAAAACATTGTCAGAAAACTCACCTATTGAATTATTGCCCTTTTACACATGTACGAATTTGTAAACAAATTAGGTAATGAATAAGCGCTGCCGTAAATAAATAAATAAGACCAAAAAAAACGGAAAGGATATTGTCATGCTTCGGCGTGTTTGTTATGTCTCTGTGAAAAAAAGAAATCGCTAACACTGGGCTAATGACAATGTCGTATTTGGATAACTCGTCCAACGCACCTGGCTTTAGCTTCAGCTAGTTTCGGTCACCGATTTTTTGACAAAATCTGTAACATGCAAGTTTCACGCTCTTTCAAGCTTGCACCTTGTCGTTCGGTCTCTATTCGCTGCCTACCAGGCAGTCGCTAGTGAAATACGTTCTCGAGCATTTTGCATCAAAATTCACAGGGACTTGGCGGCGCGCAACGTGCTCATCGGCGAGAACAACGTGGCCAAGATCTGCGACTTTGGCTTGGCTCGGGTCATCGAAGACAACGAGTACTGCCCGCAGAAGGGCTCGCGGTTCCCCGTCAAGTGGACGGCGCCCGAGGCCATCATGTACGGCCGGTTCTCGATCAAGTCGGACGTCTGGTCGTACGGCATCCTGCTCATGGAGCTGTTCACGTACGGACAGGTAGGAATCTTCATTTGTTCTATAGGTTATAGTTGAGTAGGGGAACTCTTCCCACTTATGTATATTTTTTATATTTTCCCTTGTTAAACACAGACGGATATGAAACCAATCGTACAAGTATGTATCGTCACTTGAATTTTTCAGGTGCCGTATCCCGCGATGCACGGCAGGGAGGTGATTGACCAGGTGCAGGGCGGCTACAGGATGCCCAAGCCGACTGCGCACCACGTTCCCGACGATATCTACCAAATAATGTTGAACACGTGGGACGTGGACCCGGAGAAGAGGCCCACCTTCGAGTTCTTGACCGACTACTTCGAAGGTACGTAGATAGAGATCGGCGGAAAGGATATTGGTCCAGAACACATTATGGTAGTCAGTCATACCGTTTGTCAAGTGTTGAAATCCTTTTGGTGTACTTTTTTTAATGCCCTCCATGAGATTCATCAAGATATGGAATAAAATGAGTAATACTATTCATTCTTATTCCTAAGAGATAGGAAACACGATAATAATAATAATAATGATTTTATTGATAGGGAACAAGTATAAAGAATAAAGATAGAATATTCATAGACAGAGTAAGGCACTCTGCAAAGTGCACTTGTAACTATCAAAAGGCAGAATTCAATTTCTGAATACATCGTCAGACACTTATATTCAGAGCTTGCTCTTCCATTCAACCCTAGGGTGATTCATGAAATGAAAATATATTTTACTAACTGCTAAGAAGATCGAAAGTAATTATGATGAGATAACACAGAAATAACTGAGAGTATCATTTCATACATGAAAAGAAAGTATAAACAAAAAAAAAATACAATTAAAACGGTACCATCAGATGTAAAGTTCATTGTTTAGAAAATAACCATCTAAAATAACAGTTCTAAGTGTGCATTTTTGAGGAGCTCAAATAACTCCTTTCTGAACCCTCCCAGGGATAGAGCTACAATTGCCTCGTAATCATCAATCTGGCGACAATTTTCTACGTTTTGTTAATTGTCTCACCGAATTATACTCGATGTATCGATATCAGGTAAATTTATGTTCAAATTCTAAACTGTTAATTCAACTATTCAACTCGAAAAACTGTCACCTATTGAAAACGCGACATCGCGGGTGGATCCAACCTAACCTTACCTAATAATGCTCCACCTTCGATGTCGCGTTTTTAATAGCTGACAGTTCTTCTCGTCTAATTGCTAGGTAACAGTTTCTCATCAAACAACTCAAATTAACCAGATGAAATACAAACCTCACGTGCAATCATAAGTGAAAAAAAATATTATATCATTGATATCACATATCCACCTTTCAATATTATTTGAGTAAAAACCTACTAGTATCTACTCATTGAAGAGTGAACAACGTTCTCTTGTTACGGGATGAGTGAAAAAATAGTAGTTATAATCGGCAAATACAAACCAATACATTTTTCAATACAGTGTTGCAATCTCAATGAATTATTCTGTTGCAGGTTTCAACGTAACCTCGGAAGTTCCGTACAGAGAAGTATCCGTTGGTGGTACAGGTTAGCGAGAACCTGGGCAAGTTCTTCGTTTTTATTTCGCGAATTGTTTTCATTTCATTTTCACCCCAATTCATCTTGAAAACTATGCTAGATCTCATTTGAACCTCGTCTTTTACCTACAGTACTCGAGGTGGACCGAGATATACCCTACACAGGGTGATTACGATTGCGGCCTCATCTTACAGTTCCTATATTCCAAAAAAATTGCTGGTATCGGAAATATGACCCAGGGTTATTATATTCAACAGGGTTGCGCCATCAACGACTTTCTGGATATCGCTTGTACCAAAATTTTCCAAAGTAAAATACAAATGTTGTCTGATATGATTTTTTTAGAACATTTGCAGTTTCGAAGTCATGGGAATTTAATGCAGATTCTCTATTATCCTCTTATTTGAAATGTAATTTTAGGTAATTGAAATGTTGGGTTGACAGTCCCGGTTGCACCCTTCTGAATGTCATGAGAATCATCAATGACGGATACAGCGCTTCACTATTGAATAAAATATCCCTGGATGAACGCAAAATGGCAGTCGGAACAGTGTACACAATGATCTAGTAATATATAGATGGTTAATTGCTGTTCTACACAGATGATTGACTCCAACATAAGAGACAGTAAGAGGCATTTATAGGTCCATGGTAAGAGCCATCTGTCAGCTTAGCTCTCTTTATGTATCTCGTATGATACTTTCATTGGCTGGTTGAAGTTTGTCTTCATCATTGATAAAATGTTTTGCCATAGCCACGACCAATCACGATACAGTGCTCACGGTCACGAGATTCACGCATTGCTTCTCTCTTCTCCCGAAATTCCTGTCTTTCAATGAACCATCTAGTCGTCATCAAGATCATTGAGTGGACTTCACGATAAAGTATGATGAGGGCAGTCAACTTTGGCATCTGACATCAACAGAACTTTGCTGTTGAATGAGATATTGACGAGTCATGACGGTGCATGACTATCCTTTTCTTGTATATCATAAATTACATCTCGAGAAGTGCTAACTCATACGTCATTACTAGAAAACCTGCCAGATGTCAAGTTGTCAATGCTGTAGATTTGTTTAAGTTTGTGGAACTTTTGCTTTCAAGACATGTTGAATTATGTTGAATATCGTTAAACCAGTTTCCTGGAACATTTTGGTTTCACTTTTCGTTTAATTTCGAGTCTTCGAACGAGTTGATTTTTTGTGATATCCTATAGTTCATACCTATTACTAGTCCCTTATAGTGAAGTTATGGACAATTGAGAATAGAAGTAGATTAGGAATGAAAGAATCGTCCAAGTTCAAATCGAAAATATGTGTATGATCACATAACTATGCGGTTTTATATATTATAGGACCCTTTCTCGGCGTATCCTATGTTTTTTTTAAGGCATAGAATGTCACGAGGATTTGTTACTTTTATATAAATTCCTGTTTATATACTGGATGTTTAGAAACCCTCCCACAGTTCACAAGATTATTGGGAGAAAACTCCTAAATATATCTCATTGATTGAAATGACTCAAGGTACAAGTGTATTATTACAATAACAATATTTCTTTCATTGAAAAGAAAGACCTTCATGATTCCAATGGCATTTCAACAGTTTCTATCAATCGGTATAGAACCATAACCATGATTCCAGATAGTATTCGGAAAAACTAAAGAAATCAGCGAAGACTGTTTTACACTTTGATAAAAAAAGTCAAAATGTCTCAAAAGATGACGTCTATTCCTAATTTCTCCTTCCTCTAGTGATTTTCTATTTTCTAACTGAGCCACGTACGAGGGTAGATAGAATAGTTCGGATAAATAAGTGTCCCATTCCAGAATTTAACATTTTATAAACGACTTTTTGTACCCCTGAACAAATTACGCAAAATAATGATGTGAACTTTTTGGGCGTGGACCAATGTTTCCCTATGCGAAGTAGGACTTATAATGTATAATTGTGAGTGCGTGTTTATGAGTATTAGCCATTAGTGTTTTTCTCCCGTGAAATGCCAAATATAAATGAATTTTGATCTGTGAAATGGAACATAGTACTGCTAAAAATTTGAAATGAGACACTAGCCGTTGAAAAAAAAAATGTTTCTGTACCCCAGAGCTAGACTATGTGTCACCAATGGTCATGTAACTATCTGTTGGCTTTTAATATAAATTTTTGGTTTCTGCATCTTTCAATTATGAATAAAATAGATTATTTTCAACTGCATGTTATGATTTCCGAGATAACTGAATTTGGAAAATCTAAACATTGAATCGCCTCTTTTGCATAATTAATTTTCTGGACTCAAAGTACTCTGGCTTTGAGGTACAGATTTGGATATCTAGTCCATGAAATTCTATAAATATACAGGGTATACCACAATAATGTTTGTAAATTACTATGGTAAAAATACGATGAAAATATTTATTAACAAATGAAATGATTCTTCTTTAGTAAATTTGTTGGGTTTGTCAATTTCGTATTGTCAGCTGTATACAGTGTATCCCATCTGGTTTTGGATTTTGGAATTCCATGTTCAATTTCACTTTGAGAACAATCTCTTATATTCGGTATTTTATTACATGTTTCACTCATCTTGTGCAATAGATCGTGTACAAACACTGGGCCATATGATTATAAAAAAAAAATCTTGACTTACAAATGCCGTAATTTCACGTATATGGAATAATTTTTCCTCGATAATGAATCTAGTTGAGTAGAGAACGTGTGAGTTTTTAGTGATACATGTTTTTTGGTCCATTAAAATGGTTGATAGTCAAAGCGTGTATTGAAATTGTTTCTTTATTTTATGATACAGCCATATATTACATGATTTTTAAGAAACAATCATATATTATGTATTGAACTTTTGTACATATAGTATTGAATAAAATATTGTGCTACTCTGATCATTTTTCATTCCACAAACCCATAAGTAGATATCCAAAGACAATAAATTACATGATAATACGTACAGAAATTTTAATTGCAATCAAAACATGTGAAAGTTTCCTATTCAAAAAAAAAGCTGTAAGCTCAAAGGATCTGAGCTTATTGCAACAATATTCTGGAACACTCTCCTCATGAACTGCTCAGTGATATCATTGTAAATAAACACATACAGGGTCCTTCAACAGCGGCTCGTAGAGAGTGATCAAGTTTTTCTGGGCGAGAGCTAACTTTAATCTTTCATTAGGTATCCTATAATATTCTTAAAATTTTCATGAAAAATGGTGATTATGTATTGTATGTTTTCTAGATATTCAGCCTGAAAGGCTGGAAGCCTGGAAGGAGGATGTTTTATTAATAATTCCCTCATTGATAACATCTGAAAATTATGGAAAAGAAGTTATCTGATTGAATGTCTCGAAAATCGTCATTACTTTGATACATATTTCTCCTTCCTTCCATTTTTCATGTAGAATAATATAGGTTGCTATTTCACTCTTTGCAAAGAATAAAAATGATCATAATTTTCACTCTATGAATAGATATAGAAATTAGACATGTGGACCAAAAAATATCTGCTCATTCATTGTTGAAGGATTCTGTGAAACAAATTTTTAAGAAGTTCAATTTGTATATATACATATTTCATTACTAATACACTCAACTGAAATTATTTCAATAAATAAAGGAACTAATTTTTTATGAATACGATTCTCAAAAATTTCACTATTCCATTCTAAAGAGACATTGAGCTATACTATCTTTTCCACTCAATCCACAGGTGGGAGTTATTATCCACCCCAAAGAAAATAACCACCCTTTAAAGGCAGTGGAACATCATTTTGTTGAACATTTTTCTTGATTGTTTTTGTGAGGTGATTACTTCCCAAATTCAAATAATTGCATGGCATCCATTCCATGGTAAGATGCAAACTTTTTCACCTCATACATTGGTCAAGTAATGACCACTTTTGTATCTACTAGCGATCAATTTCGACCTGAAATACCTGAAGACTGCCTCTAGTTTGTATTCCAAGTCGGCCATTGTGAATGGATGTTTTTTGCTGAGTAGGTTCAAGTAGATTCCAAAGACAACCAGTAAACCAGACCATAAATATCTGAAAGAACAATACTCATTCTAATTCTCCATTTCTAACCTATTAGTAAAATTAAACTTTTCCACTGGACAACTTGTTGATATATTTCTTCAATTTATATTTGGAAAAGAAATAGTTTTTCTTTCACAAAGTTAAATTATATCACCAAATAATCATAGGACGCAACTTTGGACAAATTCAAACTATTGAGTTGAGTTTGAGTTGCTACAAGCATAATAAGAGAAAAGATTCTGTCCCCAAATTTGGCTTTCTCTAAATTCTGCTGCCTCAGGCTCAAGCCTACTCAGGCTAATGGTAAATCTGCCACTGGGAATATATTTATCATGTGTAGATTTCAGTTCAAGAAGATTGTCTAAGAAGAAACAGGTTTCAGTTTGTTGATACTCACTGGAAGGTGAATGGTTTACTGAAGAATAAAAATGAGATGAGTATGGTGACTGCTTTTCTACAAGTTGTTACTGTGACAGCAGCAAAAGCTCCAGTAGTCCTTACTAATGTCAACACTATTTGAATGCCCAGATATCCTGTGACTGAGAAGATGAAGGCATAGCCATAAGTTTTCCTGGGATTCTGAAAGAACATGATAGGTGAGACTAGGAAGTCAAGTGAATTAAAATAATTATGCTTTATACAGGTTATAAGAGAGTCCCTACCTGTGCAAAAAAATCTAGACCATCTATGAAATCTCCTGTACCTATCATCACAATGAAGATGTACAGAAATCCTAATGCATAGGAATAGAGAACTACCTCTGAATTGGATGCACCATAATTTTTCATAGATTTTTCTTGGACATTTCCAATGACAGCATCACATAACAATGCAAGGGATATCATGGTTATTCCTTTTGTGTTGAAATTTGGTTGTACTTGAGAGTCAGCTGAAAGTAAAAGTATTGTTATTGGATCAGACAGGGAGACTGAATGAAATAAATGTTAGAAAACCCAGTTTAACACCTAGACACAAGACTATCAAATGTGATACAACAAACCATTATTAGAATCTCAATCCATACCAACCCAATGTGAACAAAGTTAGTCCAAAACACATTAAAACAGCAGCAATGAAATCCAATGGCCCATACCGTTTTCCCTGTATCAATATCCCTCCAGCTAGAACAGGAATCAGCTTGCAGCATTTGAATATTACTTGTGTGGGGTAGTTCAGATAGCCAAGAGAGGCATTCGAAAATCCCATAGTTCCTAATGTTAGCAGGGCCAATAAAAAATATGTTTGTAGGGGTATCCTAAAACACAATACATGGGTATTTCCCAACTCAAATAATGAACAAATCAAATTGCTGAGTGAACTCACTTTCTGGGTCCTACAGATCTTATTTTAGTTTCAACAAGACCGAAAGTACTGTAGAATCCGAACTGTACTAAAGTTAAATACCAACCGTAGGGTTGGAAACCGTTGATAGTGAATATCAGTTCTTGCATATACCCATAAAGAAGAAAGAATATAAATACTGCACTGGTACACAATGAAAACTGCACTGTTTTGTTGAAATTGCTGATATCTAAACATAATATACTGATTTTTGGTTTCGTTGGCTCTGGGTTCAATATCAACCCATGCTTTGAAGACATCTCGATGATGATAATAAATAAAATAAAATATCTGGGATATATGAATAAAAATATCACACGTTTACATTTTCAAAACCCTAACCAACCAAACAGCTGTCACAACAGATGAGAATGTCAGATGACGTAGGGACGTCAAGAAACATATGTTTCTGATAGGATTCTGACAGAAATTCAGTGACGCCAACTTAATAATACCTGTCGCGAGAGACCACAGAGTTCTGATTTATTTCATAGATCATATCATCAATAGTTATACATTTCTGTGTATAAATTGGCCAACTCGAACTAATATTCAATCCGTATCATTTGACTAAAGAATGTCTTACACTGAGACGGTGCAGCTCAGATGAACACCGTCTACATCAGAACTCAACAGTAGAACAAACCTTTTTTTCATAGAACACTGTAACAGAACATAAGTGACATTAGCTGCGCGCCATCTGAGATATGTAATATAAACAATAATACAAATGGCGTAATGGCCGCTAGATTCTGACAGTGTCCTTTCGTATTATAGTTAATATTACGTGTGAACAATTATTATATTCCTCAATAATTATGAATATTATATTTCGGTGAGAGTGACTCATAAAGTAGTGAAAAGTGTGTTATTATGTATTGTACAGTTGACAAAAGCCATTGTAGTGCAGCTTCCAGCACTCAGGCAAAGAATGTGAAGGATGGTAAGTTTATTTTTTTCTCTTTTCTCTATATAATGAAAGATACTTGGGAGATGACCGAATTACGCCAATAGCTAGATTCACTCTGGCAGTTGCAATATCGAAAAGTCTGTATCAATGTTTCACATTGCTAATAAGTAGATACGAGAGTAGATATCAAATTTTCACCTGCGAGAAAATAGAGAGATAGGTTAATCGGTCATTTGTTTAACTTCCTACCTACCATATACCTAACATTCTGCAGGTATATATTGCAATATCCTTCACATCACAATTTAGTTACATAGTCAGAACTAGTCTCTGTACTAGATTTAGTTTTAGTGCACTCGCTGTTGCTATTATTTGTACAACCGATGTAAAACCTAGATGACATCCAATTATTCCACTCAGTTACCTACCTCAATGAAGAATGAAGTAACTAAAATGAAATAAAAATGAATTGAAGTAAATGTTAGGAAGTGGTATGTAATAGGTAGGTACGTATAAACAATATAGGTCCCTGGTATGGTACAATCAAGTAGGTATTAAAAATCACTAAAAATTGGAGGTGGGTTCCTACCTGCTTTACAACAAGCTCATGAAGCACAAGCAACAACAAAACATTGGCCGTGCAGGTAGCCTTTTTGAGAATAAAACCCAGGTAATATGGGATTTCTGAAAATAATTCTTATAGATAAAAATCTTCAAATCTAGGTCTAGTGGCGTTGGATTTGATGTAATTTATTTTTCATCTTATATTTTGATGAAGTAAATAAATCATTTCTGATTCTCAATGCACTTTCTTTCTCTTGTTTCCAGTAATGTTCGTTTTAACAAATTCGAAGAGCACAATATTAATAGATAGCTGACATATTTTGGAAATTCTTGATTAATTATCCGATAATAAAAAAAAAACAATCCTCGAAAATATCCCAAAGTGTCTTCAATAAGTAGGTTAGTATCTATATCAGAATTCACTTGGGTAAGTGCTGAATATTCAGCTTATGATATTATTACATGAGAAACCCCGATGGAAAAACAACATGAAATAATTATTGGAGAAAATTTAAACCCACATGATGATGATTGCAGCTGATGAATGTTATTCACTGGATATTCTATTTCTAGTCTATTAGATAGGTGAATATGCAGCACTAACACCAAAGTTAGGTAGATATGTTAGGGAAATAGTGACCTTTGGTCTTTATAATACAGTCAGTCTTTGACAATGCTTTGAGTGTGCATTATACCACCGTATTTCGTCAGCCATATTTTAAAGATCCTTCAGTGCTTGACGACTGTCTGAGTGAATCTAGGAGTAAATAGAGAGTGCCACCGGTAACGAAACAGACTGAAAAACTTTGGAAATAAAAATTACAAAAAAAATGAAACATATCGGAAATGATAAATGATGAGACACATTCCGTCATATTTATACTTTATGTAATATTCAATCCCACCCCAGAGAGAGTTAATTTCTGCTATAATTAATGAAATGCTGGTTAGGTATCGAAGTAGGCCCTAGACGATCCTCGAAAAATATATATATATATATATTTATATATAAAACATCTCTCTGACAGTCTTTCGATTTCTGCTTCTCCACTCATTTAGTTCCTTCAAAATCTCCCTTGTCATGTCGAGAACAATGAATCCTCCTTCAATAAGGAAGGAAAACAAAAGCAGATGGTGTAGATTGAATAATTAAGCGTAAATATCCCACTATGCACTGGATGACGTCAACCATGACGGTTTCATGAATTGGTGACACTCTCATCTCATCAGGGTGCTGAATTGAATAATGACTCTTCATATCTTCTCTTTCTTGTGACTAATCGGCCAACATGGAACCTAATAACTTGATTTTCTACACTAAACAGGGAGGGAGATTCAATATTTTACGAAAAATTCAAATTGGTGACAAATCTTTCCTGATGCTTACAACCTCCTGCTACACCTTCCTTCTCTCCCAAAATTCCACCGCTGGTTAACACGATGTTCATCGAACATTATAGATTTCCCTTTCGTGTTGTCCACAGATGAAAAAAATATCCTCAAAATTATTTGTACCAACTTACTAGTTTATACACTCTCGAAGGGTTCGTTTAGAGCTCACAGAGCTGATACAGTTTTTTTTTTCTAGTTTTTTGTAAGAATCGTTTTACCTCACCGATTTCTCTATGCATTTTAATGCTCAGCAGTTTTCAAGAATTGATAATTGACTTTCAACGTTCAAAATTCGAGTAATTCGATTTGTAAAATATTAATCTGGATACGAGTCTGGATATACAATATGCATAACTGGGTGGCCCAATGAAGACGAAACAAGTCAGATTTGACATAGTTATCGTTTTCAGAAGAAAAAAAACACGCTCGAAGCGGTCGATTTTTTTTTTCGAGGGGGAAATATTTTGGGCATGTTTTCAACTTTTTCACTTCAAACCCCTCGGAGGGGTGAGCTCCAACCCTTGATTCCAACCCTTGATTGAAGGTAATCGAAATCTTACCAACGCTTCCTTGTTTTTGGAATTCAATGCGCTAGTTCTTTAGAAAACACGTTTATGAAAATAATCGGATAGTGATGGAAAGTGACGCTTTTTTCCCTTTCATCACTATTTATCATTTTGTAGTTAGAACGATGTTCATCTAAGAAGTGCCTAATGTGTTTTTTTTTTTAATCCTGTCCTATCCAACATTACATGAGGAATCATTTATTCTAATGTCATACCATGCCATATATTCATACAAGTTTTATACTTCTCAATATTTTTTTTTTGTTTTCATAACTATTTCCATTTTATTTCATTTATTATTCATATTTGATTTTTGTGAAATGAACTGTTCTGGTAATTTATTTTTTTATTAAATCATGAATGATCTCAACCCATTTATTCATCTCTGATCATTGACGATATTTCCATTTGAAATTCATTGTAGTGTTATTTCAGGCACAATGATAAATAATTATATCTTCGAGGCTGTCTTGGACTTTGAGCATTAAAACACATGAAAAATTACATAGTGCCACACAGCCTTTAGTAATTGTCAGAAATTCTTCAATCATAATGTTTACGTACATATATTTTCTAGCTATTTACCATTAATTAGCAATTGTCATAAATGCCCAATGCAAAGGCGTCGGTAAAGGATTGGCTGATGGTTTTTCTCTCGGTTTTTCTCGAGGTTTCTCTAATAAATATTATTGCAGATCTCTGTTTCTGTTGAATTTTAGGAAGAATTTTTTGTTTTTTTGTAGAAAATAATTAATTATTCTGTACATCGAGGAATGGGAGCCTCAATGTTGATGAAAATATGCGGGATTTCGTATTATGAATTGATAGATTTCTTTTGTCAATATTTGCCAAATTTCAAGACTACAAACTGTTTTCAACTATCAGTCATCAGACCAGCGTATGAAAGCGACACGAGTTCTCAAGAAAATCTCAAGATTGAAAAAATCACACTTATTCATGATGTGAAATATGTGATAGGTATTTGTTAAAATTTTTCAAATGTTCATTAGATTACGTAGTCTGTCCAGGTTTTGCGATGGTATTTGAAATTTCGCCTTAATATCAAAAAAAAATCCTTCTCACATTTCGATCAGAAAAAACGACTGGTGTATGTAAAATGATACCACGAGTGATACCCTGAATCCAAAAATGGAAAAATATACAGGGTGTCCTATTTGAAAATCAAAAATGATGGAAAGTGTTTTTTGTGGTCAATAAATGAACAATATGGTATACTTGCTACCCATAAAATTTCGAATTCTGATCTCGGATGATTGAAAAATTACAGCACTGGCCGTTTTTTGTGCACTTCTCTGTTCTCGTTCGTCATTATTTCTCCTTTGACGATATGTTAATTAAACGAATTATGCCATGTCATATAATTAAAAGCGCACAATACTGAATTTGCACTTTGTGAATCCAAATCAAGACTCGAATTTCAATAATTCCGTGATATTCTCGTATGGCGTAGTTTGAATACTTTGAAATTGGTAACAAACAGAACAAAACTATTAGGAAAAATATGCCTTGCTCTTCATGATCTATTCAAATTCTATGTAAATTGAAGAAACATGACAAAATTCTCAGCAGAGGGTGTATACACAGTTGGCAATTTATTGCCATATTCTCAATGGCCAAATAAGAAACATCCCCGTTGCCTTTATTGTTTACTTCGGAAACTTAGACATCTGTAGATCATCAGCACGTCGTCCGGAGCATCTGTTAGACAAGCAACAAAATCTCTATACGGTTAGGAAACATACCGTGAAGAAGAGGGAGATCCAGTAGCGTGAATTTCCGAAGGGTATATTATGTCTTCGGTAAAGACAAGTAATTTGAATCGGTTCCGGTCGCAGAGAATTGTCAACCGTATGAAAAGATGCACACAACCTTGTCGAGAATTGGAAATTTTTTAATGAGGATTTAGGAGGTAATACAAACTGATTTTCCACTTGTCAGTCTGCAATCAGGGTTGTTCTAGGTATTGATGAATACTGTCAGAGTGAAACAAACAATTTAGAATGCGCCGGGATTCGAGTAATATATTAGGAATTGAGGCCCACACTATGGAAGAATGAAAATGAAAGTTGCATATTATTCTCAAAAACCATCATCGCATCAATATCAGATGTTTACATATTGCTTGTTTATTGTTCGGCATTGATATTAGATTCGCTGTTCTTCACTGGTCTCATCAAAACGGAATTCACAAAATTCCTAACCAAGTCAATGAAATAATAGAAGTTGTAATCTGTGTCAGTGGTTTTAATTATTGAAAAACGTCGGATGAACCGTAAATCTCTTGCAGCCACCTATAAAAATAAACTTTTGAATTGTCTTTTCACGACAGCTTGTTGCTTGACTTGTTGTTAGTTTGGAGAACTACGTCAAGTTTCGAATCAAAACCATAAGCGATATATCAAAAGAATATTTTGCCCCAAAAACAGGGTTGTTTGGTCACGTCCGATGATTTGTGTAACAACTAATCACATAATCCAGAGGAAAAACCGTGAAAACATGAGTGTGTGATAGTCGAAATTTGAGAATTCAAAATGACAACAATAAGATGGCCGACAATTTCATCATTCCACTGAAAAAAAACTTATGGCGAATTTTTATTCAAAATGATTTTGGTCATTATTATCTGTCTACAAACGATTACAGCAAAACTAATACACCCACGTGCAAAAAATCGCAACAAGTTGATATTAAAATTTGATTAAAATGAAAATTCAGATTAACTTAGGTAGAATTGTAGATTTTATAATTTGAATCATTATATTTGGTTCAATTCTCATGATTCTTTTAGCAAATTCTGGATTAATTTCAACTTGCATAGTCAGACTTTTGCTTCATCTTGCGTAGCCAGTCTATTGTTTCAACCTGGCTTATACGTCATTATACAGGGATATTCAAAACCTCAAAACATCCCGTGGAATAATTTCGTAGCCCAATTCTTTCAAATGCCAATATTTGTTGAGAACTATTTGTTTGTTTTTTCTTATTGGTTCATGCCTTTGTATGCACTTATAAGAGCGAATTGAACTTGTCGCACCATTTTACTTGAAGAAATGTCCACAGTGCGTGCTCTAAAGTTGGGGTTGTGCAACAACTTTTCATTTACCTATGAGTAATGACTGAAACGCTTGAGCTTTCGAAAAAGTACTGGATTTGCGAATTGAAATTAACACAGTGTGCTAAAAAATCATGAAAATCGGAACTAAAAATACAGAAATTAGTAGTCTTGAAAATTCACCAATTATATCAACTTGTTGAGTTCTTTTGCATTGCATCCTCCCTCGGTTACGCCACTGTCTAGGGGCACGAGCAGTATCGGATCCACTTGATCCTCGGCAAAGACTGAAAGACTTCGCTATAGGCAGTCCGTCGTAAATCTTCACGCGCCATTACGGCTTTTGCGAACGTTCAAAAGCCCATCGCGTACCTGCAGTGCTCGACTATGAGTAGGCATGAATCCGGGGAAACCACTTCTTTTTATTTATGCTCCGGAGAGAGGATGAAAAATTGCGCAAGTTTTTGGACAGTGGGAGACGCAGTCTATTCCCTGAGAAAAACATCATTAAATCGATGTATTTTGCATGCGTCTTCATGTTTTCTACCATTAGAGGTTTCGCTGAAGGAGGTTTTACGAAATGCTTACAGGCATTTTATCATAGATATGTCATTTTGCTGGCTGCGAAAAAATGTTTGTAGGTATTTTTTCCCTTATTTTATAAGTGGAACGTGTTTTATCTGTATAGCTGATATTATATCGCACTTTCCTACTGAACTAATATGGTTACCTATGAGATATATAATAATTTTATAATAATTTATTGCATAAGAATACTTATAAACAATGAGTTACATTGAGTGAATATTTCATTGCAATAAGCGATAACCCAAAGAAACCATGAACGGTTGTATATGGGTATAAAAATACTTCAATATAATAAATTATTGGTGTTTGATGAAACAGTACCAGTGGTATGTAGTTATTATAAACATATACATCAGTAATTTCTGCAAAAGTAGAAAATCACAAAAGCATAATATAGAAAAATAGTTTAAGGATTGCGGTAAATATAAAAGTGAAAGAATGTGAAAATAGAGAATGTATAAATATCAAATATGTAGGAAAGCAAACATTTATAAAATGAACGAATTTTTGTACACTACATTTTTTCGGTAATCGTCCGGAATGTACCCACTTCCCGGACTCATTTTCTTTGAGAAAATATCATTTCCCGGCCTTGTCCGGAAAGTACGTACTTCCTGGACTGGGCCTGGAAATCGAATCCCTTCAATAGTAGCAATTGCTCGAATTTCAATATAATTATCGATATAAATAAGAATTAGAATGTTTCTGTTGATATGTAGTATTTCATGTGCTGTTCTGTTCAATTCAAAAAAGAATTCAAAATTAATGATGAATAAATGAAGAAATGTGTCGTCTCATTGATTTGTTATTCTACGTGGTTGCCGAAAAAATATTGTACGCAACACGCCCGAAAATAGTTTTTTTTTGGC
Organism: Gastrophysa polygoni; assembly: GCA_963576655.1. NCBI lineage: Eukaryota > Metazoa > Arthropoda > Insecta > Coleoptera > Chrysomelidae > Gastrophysa > Gastrophysa polygoni. The sequence goes on along the minus strand of OY755086.1, from coordinate 5,288,035 downwards.
TCACAGCTTCCAGAACTTTCTCTGTTCGTCCAAAAAAGCCATATTTTCTGGACTGGCTACGCAAATTACTGTTAATTTATCTATTTTGTACTTTGATGATCATGATGTGATATATAGATATTCAATTTTAAAGGAATCCAAACTTGAAAAACGAATGACGAAATTATCAGTCGCCATATCGAGTGTCAACTGTCACTAATTGTTTGGCGGATGTATTTTTTCTACAAACGTCAAAAAATGACAAGGTTCGCGCGTCGATAACAATGTTCAAGGCAATTAATCAAGGCTTCTTAACACTTCGAACAAATTTTGACAAAATTTTACACTACTTAATTTTATTTATTATTCACAATGTTAACATTTCTGGTACACGAACCGATATTTATACCTAAATCAGATAATTCAGATGCAGCTCGTGATGTCGTAGTTTTGGGGGACTACATTTTTGACTCGTTGATATTTGAATTTCATTATCAAGAGATATACATTTCTTGACGTTTTTGGAACAAAAAATTGTTTGCAACTCGTGCGCGAAATACTTTGGTGATCTCGACTATTTTTCTAGCTCGGCTGCGCCTTGTTTTACATGCACCTTAAATCATTAGCAACACTTTAGGATTTCAGAATTTTCGCCTGATGTGGTTATATTAATTATAATTAATCATCAACCAATCGAATTCCCATGCAGGCTGTGATCATCTAGAAGTAAGATTACCTAGAAGCAATTATTCAGAATGTAGCGAGAAATGGAATAATGTCTTATCCAGCTGCCAAATTGGCAGGATACGAGACATATCCCTAATGAATCATAGCCTGTCTCTTCTCAACTCGAACGAAATATTTATCAGGAGCGGGCTTATCGCAAAATACGAAACATGTTTAAAGAAAAAGCTTCGGGACACTCGGTATACTGGGACTCGGAGTCTACCGTTTCACTGTCAGCAATACTTCGCCTGATGACAACCAATGATGGGTGACAGGAATAGATATCAAATTCTGGAAAAGGGTCATATCAAGCACGGAGTTGGTCTGCAAAAAAAGCTAATAGCTGACAATATTTTTGAGTTAGCAGTGAAAATGGTGGCCATATGCACATCCCATTGAGTATAATGAAAAATATCCATGCTCTTGAGTGTTGCTTAGGGAAATATTGTTCCACAAAATAGCATGGAGGAGTTGAATAAAATGGTTTTGAATTCCTTTTGTTTATTAATCTCGCTAAGTATCGTATTAATTTACCGTCTTGTTGAATACTACATCACTTTCATTTCTGCATATAATTACCGAGCCGACCCTGGATATAATTATAGTTAATTTCAGTTATATCTCGTTCTCGTAAATCTTTTGATGCAGCTACAGACCTTCTTCGGGGCGTCCGTTAAATTGAAACAGGATATCTGAGCGAAATTTAATTGAATTAATTCGTGTTTAGAGTAATTTATTCAATAATAAACTTTGGAAGCGGAAATTAGCTTGGCTTCAATAAGAAAAATCTGTTTTGCGAGCATTCGAATTTCATCCGTCTATTTGAATTAATGGGATGGGTTTTCAAGTGGGGAACATCTGTTTGTCTCAATGGTTATGATGATACCTGATGGAATTTTTCATTAACCATGGGTTTCTTGAAATCACCTCAGTGACCCCTATCCACAGTAGAAGTTTTAACCTTTCCCAATGAAACACCCTGTATATCCAAGAGCTTCACTTCCCCGAATCCAATAATCATCACCTTCACTTCCAGTAAAGATTCTCTGGCTATATGCTAGTAACTGTTGTCGGCATTAATGTATTCACCCCTATGTGTAAGCCACCCCAACACAAATTTTAAAATTGTTTCGGATTACGTCTGGGCATCGCGAGCTATATTTCAAATGACAGATGTCGGAGATTGCCCCCCGAGAAAAGTAGATGTGGGTGGCAAAGGGGGAATCCGGGAAACGGATAGATTGCTTTGGGGTGGCTCAGGGCTCGGTTTTGGGCCAGAAGACGCTCGTTTTAGTCCGCTTGGTTTATTAGTCACAAGGAACAAAGTAGGTATCGACTATTTAAACTCGCGTGAATCTAGCAGAATCGATTGTTGATTTGACATCCAAAATAGTGGCCTGATTGATCACTAATTTATTACCACATACAAGGATTCATTACTCTTCACGCTTCATAATATGAACCTAGCATAAACACAGTACCTAACATCCTTTTTTTAATTTGAATTATGTCATAAAACCACAAACTCGAAAATTTTGCTTTTGATTTGATGGAATAAATCGTGAATCCTTCTATCTTGATCAATTCAACAAAACTAATAATAATTATCATTTATTCAAATAGGCATCCTATTATACAAACATTTGAAATTATGTAATCACAGACAAATATGGTAGAAAGATTGCAAACACATGAATAAAAATATATAATGAATGTACGTACATACACATTCGTATAATTATGACTTCGGTGCTGAAATTTGATGAATTGATCGAGGTTCCTATAAAGAAGCGTCTCCAGACAATAATAATAATAAAATTTTATAATGGAAAAATAATATGATGAATAATTATTCATTATTTTATAATCAATTAAATACAATTGATATATTTTGATAATAGTATAATATTCAGAAAATAATAAATGCAGTGATTAACAATCATTGAAATAACATTAAAATAACTATTTTGAAAATTATGAAAAAAAATGATAATCAAAACGTCGAATAATAAAACAAACGCTTTCCCAGTACAGTTAGCCGGGCTAGTATTTCAAGTATTTTTCTTGTAGTTTGTTTTTCTCTTACATTTTGAAATCGAATATATATACCTCTATTCTAACACGACTGAAGGAAAACAATATTTCCTACGACCACATATGGAAACAGCGCTTTCAATATTGTTTTGCTATTTAGAAAGAAGTCCATTTCACTTTGTCAACAGGAAACTTGGAAGTGAAACGCACTAGTGTTGAAATATTTGAAAAAAAACGCAGGTTTTGCTATTCAGAAAGTTGGAAGTGAAACGCACTAGTGTTGAAATATTTGAAAAAAACGCAGGTTTGCAGGCGTATTTTGTGACAGTGGGTGAAACTTTCAATAATAATGATTAGAATATTCATGGTCGTAGGAAAATACTGTACATAACTCGTTGGAAAGTGTTTTTCATGCAATCGTCACATTTCCGTACTCGCCGCTACGCGGCGCGTGCTCTACTAGTGCGAAATATGTCACTTCCCACCGAGCTTTCCACACTAGTTATGAAATATACTAGTTATGTATTCTGACAATCTTGTCTCATGCCTTGAAAATTTTGGTTGTTCGCCTCTGTTTCGGAATATATCCTAATTAGCTTCATCTATTGTTGATAATTCTATGATTCTCGAGAAGGAACCGTCGGGAAAAAAATCGTGCGGCTCGTTTCCTCAATTCTTCCACATTTCAAAGCGTGTTTGATCCGTTCAGGGCCCTCTTCGATGCCACAGGTGTACGTATATCGGGACACTCGTCGTGTTTTCGACCCTCTTTTTCCTGTACGCACCCCTGCGCGATCGCAGCCCCGCAATCACGGCGAAACTCCCTTTCGCTCAACTCTACGGAACTCCAGCACTCCTACTCCAGTGTCGCTCTGGGAGTTGACGCACACGACTGGTCCGGTCTGCCTTGCCTCACGCCTCGCCTCTCGATTGTTATCAAAGCGGTCGTCGTTCGATTGTTGCTGCCTCTGACTCACCAGTCACCAGTGCCTGCTGGGATGCCGTGCGAGAAGTGTCTTTCTAGCTTCTAGGCCAACTTGACTGGTTGTTGAGCGGGTGTATCGAAGGAAGAAGAGTGCCGACGCGAGAACTAATTTCTCTAATGGATTTTGTTAATCTTGTTAGTGTGCTGTGACGAACCTAGTTTGGTGCCTGCCTGCTTTCGACTGTTGTTGTTTTCGATTTTGCATTGTGCAGGACTGGTGGTATTGCAATCGAGCTGTCATTTTGCAGAGGAGTTTCGCTGAACGGTGAGGAGTTTATTAAAAGATGGATGATTTTGTACAGTTTTTCCGACCTGTGAAATTCAAGCTGGAGAGGACAACATTGATATAATCGAGGTGTAAAACGTTGTGAGATTCTGACGTACGAACAAACTCATGGCTTGTCTTGGAATTCTCTGATAAGTCTGAGACTGACGTGAAAAACAAAATTGAAACTCATTGCTTGTTGTATAAGCCTGATGTGAACAAAACTGACCTTTTTTTTTTCTTAGTTATCCTTTGAAATTCCCGAAAGTTACTTTGATATCCTTTGTTATTGATCGAAATCAAGCCTGATGTGTAGAATATCGTAACTTGTTTCTTAATTATTCGTTGGAATTCACTAAATTACCTTAGAATTTCTTGGAATTTCTTGCGAAGACAGAAAGTTTACATGGTTTACTTCTTGTATGAAATGGACAAAGTCAATTGAAAGGATAATGTTTTTTCATTGCGATTAATACAACAAATCAGAATGTGAAAAAAAATGATAAGAAATTAGTGTATTCTTTTTCATCAGACATAGGAAAAAACATTTCGAAAATTTGACGATCAAGTAATTAACTTGATTATCATATCATGGTTCATATCACTAGTATTAATTATAATCATCACAAATGAACACAAACCTCATATTGAACGTAAACAAACATTTTTACTTGATTTCGTTCATTTTATCCAATTATTTCTGATTTTTCGGGGGCCCGGGCTAAACTCGTGATAAAATAAGAATCACTTCACTTTCATTCATTGGAGTACTTATCCCTGTTCAGATTCTGGATATGTTCCTTCATTAATCGAGCGGAGATTCTGTTGATGAATGTAGTTCGAATACGTTGATTCTTACAAATCATACTCAACGCTTGAGTTCAATGAAATTGGATTTACAGAATTGCCAAGTTTGGAACCATCAAATGGATCAAGTGAAGTACATAAAATTTGTATGAAAACCATTTAATTCGTAAACTGTCGATTTCATCAAAAACTGAACGCTCTGTGGGAAAATCCATTAACATATTTGATTTTCATTCCTATTTCATTCCATTCATATCTTTTTCCTCACTGGCGATACTCATAAATTTATATTGTTGACACTTTGAATCTGTTAATGAACGATATTTTCCTTCGAATTTGACTCTTAAGCGGTGTTATATCAAAAAGAAATGTTTGGTCTCGTGTTGAAAGGAAATATCACGTCAAACTCTGATATATTATAACAATTTTTAGTTTTTGCGGGATTTTCTCTTTTCGATTCTTAAAAATAAAAATATCAAAAAAATTAATATCGAATATTAAATTATCAATTGTGTATCTTAAAGTTCCCCAAAAACTAAACTACAGACTAACAGCACGTGGCAACATTGCCACCTAAATCTTCGAGCTCTTAGACCAGAGTCATATCATCAATATGCCAGAGAATATGAGTAAAAAACTGTCCTCAATCAACTTATTTTTCACTTTAATAAACCATGAACTTGAATAACCTCCACTTCATGAAAAAATCATGATATGGATATACTCGATGCTATACATATTATAGGTACCAATTTACATTATGTATTCAATAATGTCTAGGTATGAAATGCATCAGCGTAAAAGGTATTGATTTCATTCTGTCGATGGATTCATAAATGAAACAATGGCATGAATCAATTTTCCTTCTCACGTTCAGAAGCCTGTCGGAAAATAAAATTAGCAAGTATCAGCTTCGTGAATGAAAAATTGGAATGTAGTGAGAATATCATGAATCGAGTATTAGTTGTTTTCGATATGCATAAAATTATTTACCCAGTTTAACAGGAGACAAGAGTTAATATTGATTTTTCAATATTTCGGTGTCCTCCATTTTGAAAGTGGAATTGATTTCGATTCCTAAGTTTATGTACTCAGTAGACAATAGTCAGTATGGTAGATGGAATCAAAAGAATCTGCTGGCAGATTACTATCTAGTCGATTTATAATAATAGAAACGAGGTTTGGAATCAGACTCGTTTGTCACGAAGTGAGAGTTTTCATTTTCATCACTACATGAATCTATTTAAGAAGTATCCTGAGTACTTCATTGAAATCTGATGTTTGAAGTATTCATAAGCGTATTTATCCAAACATTCATTAGGATTACCATGACAAAATATTTCGTCAACTATATAACATTTTTCTTGACTCACAATCAGGAAGCTCTAAATTAGAATAGTTAGATTTTTAATTTCTATATGAATGCGTTGAATGCTAACTAATATTTATGGAAAGGCAGCATTACAAATCTTTGGTACGACTCTCGCTAAACCCAATGTAAACTTGTAGCAAGATAGGTCACAAAATATGTGTACATGTTATTGCAAATTAAATCGTTCATTGAAGAAGTTTCAACAATATGTGAAGCATTTCCACTTCATACACACCCTGAATATGCAGTGGATTTATGCCCATTCTCATTTAATTCCTGTGATTGCCTCCTTTCTGTAGTACTAAGTTACATTAACCACTCAGAAAAAAAATTCATTTTTCAGCTTTCAAAAAAAAAAAAAAAAATTAAACGTGTTGGTGACAAGTTTCGAGTGAAAACAGTGTTCAAGACAGAAAATACAATGAGATCGATTTTGACTCATACAAAACCGAAAAATGAAGAACAATCATCAAAAAATTGTATTTACAGTATACCATGTGTTTGTGGAAAATATTATACCGGTGAAACCAGCAGGCCTCTATCAGTAAGGATGAAAGAGCATAAGAACAATATAAAGAGAAGATATACTGACAAATCAAAATTAGCTGAGCATATCCTTACTGAAAATGGACAACATATGGCCGATTGGGGTAATATTAAGATCATAGGAAAAGAAGACAACAACCAAAAACGGAAAATCAAAGAGTCTGCTTGCATTCTCCTGAACGGAGACAATAATATTGCTTCTTGTTCAGTTGATATAGATAGAACTCGACATCCACTTCTGAAAATTGAATATGAAAATGGAAAATTCGATATCAATTAATGAAAACACCTTGTAACCAGAATTCCTCCGTCTGCCAAATTGTCACTTTTCAGTGTCAAAATCGGAAACATTGAAAAAAGTTTACGAAAAGAAAAATATTTCAATTGTGTTGAGAACGGGAGCAGATTCGTTCCCGAAACGTCCACCAAGATACGTAGAGGTTTTATTCTTATTAAATATATTTGTATTTCCAAATTTTTTCAAAAACAAGGTGTCACTGACCAATAGAGAATTCTTCTCTTAGATATCTTAAGGTTTAATTTCAAGCGCAGTGACATTTTGGGACAGATCCTAAATCTGTCCTTACTACAAATATATTGCAATAATTTTTAATAACTTCTACTCTATTTTCTAGAAACGAGGAGAGAAAATCCCACAAAAAGCTAAAAAATGAATATACCACCTCCTCGAAGAACTTACAGACAGTATTCAGAAAAAAAATGTTGTATACAGCTATTTTTGTTTATCCAGACCACCGAACTCTTCGGTATTCTTTCTTTATTCGACATTTCCGGAATTCAAATTCAAGAATTCCTTCAGCGTGACTCAAAACTCCATTTAGTCATACTCCCTTGCTTACCTACCTCCTATTGTTATCCGCATTTATAGACGTAGGTAGGTTTACCTGTAGCTCTCAGCTGTTTCGATTAAGAAAGGAACAGCTGATGAATCTGGTAGGTACGAACCAATCTCTGTTTGATAATGGCTCACCTGAAGCAAAACGGGTTGTGCAAAGCAGGTGATATTATCAGGTGTTGTTTTGCAGTGTTGGTGGGTCGGATTATAGTTTTTAGGTCGACATACAACTGATCGAAACGGAATTGGAACTGAAGGTTCTTGCCGTTTCGTAAACCACAACAGATATGTTTTGCTTTTACGTTGAAATATTTATATTGTCATCACCACTAACATCTTTTAACATTTACCAATACTAGGCCAACAATTGTTTGTTGTCAGTTTTATTCAGCAGCTCACCTCTTCTCACATTCACTACAATCCAATAAAATTGTTATCAGCCATATGTCAAAGTATATTTTTGTGATTCATAAGATTCCCTTCTAATTCTCAACAATCTCTAATAATAGGTCATTGATAAAATCTTCTTGCCAGTTCTGTACATACTGAATTCTTACCAATTCTTAACGCCTTACCAATCCTTACTGAAATATACAGTGCTGTTCATTGAGATCAATGAGTTCAAATCGAGGGGTAAACCGCTATATGGGATTCTGGTGTAGAACAATTGGAATATCGTGGAATTTCTTGCGATTCTTTGGTTGAGACTCGGTATAATTTTGGTCCACAAACAACTGGAATTTTCGTTATTCCTATGGAATTGATTAAAATTCCTTGGAATTCTTTGAAATTTCTTGGAATTCTTCAGATTTCTTTTGTAAACTGCGGTTGAATTCTGATCTATTTACTACTGGAATATTTTGGATTTTTACGGTAATCCTTAGAATTTCCTGGGGTTCTTTGAAGTTCCTTGAGATTCTTTCGAAGTCCCTGGAATTCGAAGTTTGATGCATGCATTTTTGACCGCAGGTTCACCCCTCTGTCAAAGGCTAAAATATCGACCAACTTTATCTTTCTAGTTGAATTCCTTCAATCTCTTGAGAATATCTTATCGGTCGAAGGGGGTTTGCGAGGGTTGCACTTCCATCATTAATAATTCTTTATTGTATAATTTGTGTATTAGTTTGCTACGTTACAACCGATAAATATTATGCCATATTATGGTGTGTAAATGCAATCATCATTATTTTGCTTAGTGCCTATGGGTTGTTTAACAACAACATGATTATCCTAATTTTGGGCGGAACATGTGTTTAGACAGTTGCTGGCTGCTGAAGGCCTGGCCATCTGGGGGAGTTCCTCGTTTTCCAGATGGCCGGTTCACATTTGTTTTTTTTTCTTCAATTATTGATGCTATAGTTCAAAGACCTAATGCTTCATTCGACATTTCTTCGTTCTGATGCATTCTATCGTCAGTATTTATGTCAATGTTTTCAATGTCACATAGTTTTGAAACATATTATATTCTTCTTCATTTCCTCGAATAGATATTTTTTCATTTCAAAGGAAGTGAACAGATACGAAGTTACAACCATAGAACCAATTTTGAATTGAAAACTTGATACTGATGGGAAAAACTGAATCTCTTCCTCCCTTGATATATAGTATAGAGAGAAATCGTTATATTATTATGTATTCATCCTTATTTTTGACAATTCTTCCGGAACTGTTATATATATCAAAATCAGAAAATATTCCATATTCATTCATTGCCATTCAAAAAAAAACCAAAGTATTAGTTTCAAACCTCGATTCAAACGTTAGATGCTCTTATGAAATAAGACTAGTACAACAGCTGATTGTTATATGAGCTTGATATAATGTAGCCACTTCCATCAATGAAATAAAATGAAAAGAATACCTAATTTCAAGTGACTGACTGACTGAAAAATATACTCAAAATCTACTCGTAGTGTTTTCAGATCCCAAAAATTGAAGTGATATGCAAGAAAATATTTCCAGAATTATGATGATGTGCTTCATGATCCAGAATGAACAATAGATAAATTCTGCCCACTTTCACAAAAAATGTTCGAGATTGGACATGGGTGTTTAGGAATTTGAAATACTGGTATCATCTTGTATTAGACACACACAATCATATTGAATATTTTATGCCATCTTCAAGAAAATTGTTTCATGGAATCATTTATGTTCACCATGGCAGTCGTACTATGGAAATATAATGATTCATTACAATGCAATCCAACTGTTCAAGGACAAAGATGCACTTTGTATTCAAACGAGATGGGTGATCAGTTATTTTTTCCTGGTTGTTTCGAGCAGATAGTTTTGTATTACTCGTACTTTGAGCATTTGTTACTTTGTCATCTCCTTACTGTTATATTCCGATAACAAAAAAATTGATGGGTGATTATGGATTCCGAGAATCCTGTTGTCCATCATGAACACCCAGTATGTTGTGATAACTCGTCATATTTACGAAAGCATATATACTTACGAAACAATATTTTTATATTAGGGACATCATCACATTTCATACATATTATTGATATTTCCTTTTACAGATATAAGACACTATGCACCCATATGAAAATATTCTTTCGTTTTATGTTTGCCGGATTTCAGAGGTGATTTTCTCAAAGGAAAACAGGAATGTATCTCCATTAGTATTGGATTCGGACTACTTGTGTTTCGAGGACACACTCCGTATATATTTGTATATAATTCGAATGATTAATTTCGAGAATGACAACAGCGAACTGGCTGATTTTCTGTTATAACGCCCCGTATATCCACATATTTTCACAGGTACAGGAATAAACATGACTTACATTTTTTGTAGACTTTTCGATAACCTATATTGTTCTTGTTTATATTGCTTTCGGATAGATAAGAGTGTCATGGCCTCAACATTTTTTTTTATCTGATGGCATATATTTCTTGGTGTTCTTCATTGGTGTATAATCATCAAGATGATTTCTACTAATGATACAGAAATTCATCCTATCAACTCATTTATCGTAGTGGAGAATACAGTAATAGACAACATAAGATAATATATTACGATGATGCGAACAATAATATTGAAGCTCTTCGATAATTATCAAAGTTCCAATCCGAGCGTCTTCTCTTTTCCGTATTATAATGTTATTAGAAGACTTTCACGTTATGTTTACACGGGAATTTCATTATTAATGATTCGTTGATGAATCTATTATCTAGTCGTATCTACCGTAACGTGATGAAAGTTGATACCGTTCTTTTTGCCTGCCCGTTTCCAGTTTTCAATTGAATTTCTGAATATTATTGGTATCACGATACCGATAACACCTTCCTTTCATTGTGATAACTTTTTTCACTTGATTCTTTCACCATCTACCGTAAAAAAATTCAAAACGTTTTTAGGATAGTATTATAGATTGATGGATATTGAAGATCTTCTTATATTTTCATATGTACAAAACATGATATTTTCGAACCCGGAAAATTGCCCACGTATCCTTGAACTCAGTCTTTGAACTTGGGAATTTGATATGGCATTCTGACTATGAAATATGCAGATAAGTAATTGAAATTATTTATTTAAACTAGCCATGGATATTACAATTATTGACAGTACTCGTTTTATGAAAAATTGCATTCTTCAGGATTTCATTTAGCTCATCTTATATCCACTCGGATTTTCTTGGACACGTTGACTTCTTTTTGAACTTGCTGAAATACTACGTTGATTTAATTTTTGACGAGGAGATGATTATGTAGCCAGTATAATGTTGGGTAGATGTTTGTATCTTTTTTCAGGATTTAAAATCATCTTATCTCAGTTTAAAAAATGCCTTTTATATTTCACCTAATTTATAAACACATTTTTCTTGTTTCAGGTGAGTTGCTTTTCCTGGTCATCTGATCATCCAACATTGACTAGTGAGTTATTCATATATATCAACAAATTCAATTTTGGTTTTTTCAGTATTCGATTGAACGAAAACATCAATGAAGTAGTTTCAACAGCACTGTTTGATATTGAAAAAGCAAAAAACTATTGAACTTGATTGTCCCAATGTTATTTTATACAGAGCTACCCAAAAGTTAGATTTGTGGTTGGTGAGATTTTGAAAATTCTAACAAGCATTATTAATCAAGTGACCTTCTCACGAACTAGACACTCAATCTCTTTGCTACAATGGAAGCTATATGACTAAGGCGCCTGCTATTCATACATAGAATGGCATTCGGATAAGTGACGTATATAATGTTCATGTTTCCGCCAACGTCGAGATATTATGCAAGTCAGAAATGGATTCGATTACTTGGAAGTATTAGCGATAGCAATAAACCGTATAATAACTTACTAATAGAGGTTTATTTATTCGTAATTCACGAGAATGCCTAATTGCCAAGGTGTTTTTCATGTGTTGCGACGGAATGACATGACGGATATATGAAACCGTAATGTACATTCCAAAAAGGCATTCATACACAATGATATAGTCCTTTCCTTTACGGAACAAGCTACTAGGGTACTTATTCAGAATGCAAATGATAATAATAATAATAATAATAATAATAATAATAATAAATGGTCTTTATTCATCAAAGTTTCGGATTTTTACAAAGGAATATAGAGAATAACGAGTTTACCTTGATGAAAGGGCCAAGTTCAGCTCAGACTGCTTTTCAACTTAATAAAACAAGACAAACGACAAAAAATTCCACGCCGTGTGGAAGCCAAAATAATCAGCCATTTACATAGTCAGTATTAGAGGAGTGTTATTTTGGAAGAAGTAAGAAGGAGATGATGTCAGCCCAGAAGAAAAATATTTAAGGAAAGAATAATTGAAGGAAAAGATTTGAGGATTAGCGAGTGGAAAGAAGTGACAGACATGTTCGTATCAAATTCAAATATAGACAACCATCAGCATTGTTGACGAGTCTGGTGACTGGTTCCTGTTGCTATGAAAGATCTTGTCTTTGGAAGAGCAAATGAACATCTGTTGGTCTCTTTTCTGGTTATCGTTAACCATTTTCTGGATGTAATCTAAACTCCATATAGCTATACTTGATGGTGTGTTGCAAGATACATACTAGTTTTTTAGAGTCAGATTGTTGTAGGGCTTCACAGATTTTGCCCGCCACATCTCTTTCTGGAAACATAAATGACTCTGCTCACCATTTAATTTGGATGAACCAAAGACAATAAAACACAGAAAACTGCATTGTTCACGTTTTAGCCTGATCAGTCATCATTCGATCCTTTTTTTCCATCTCTTTTCCTCCAAATACATACTAGCCAGACTGTACGATTTTTCAAATACGTTATGATATCTCACAAGGGGTTGAATACTTCAAACTCATTTAACACAAACAATATAATATACACACTGTCTGTAAGTTCTTCGAGGAGGTGGTACATTCATTTTTCAGCTTTTAATGGGATTTTTCCTCGTTTCTAAAAAATAGAGTAGAAGTTATTAAAAATTATTGCAATATATTTGTAGTAGGGACAGATTTAGGATCTGTCCCAAAATGTCACTGCGCTTGAAATTAAACCTTTAGATACCTAAAAGAGAAATTCTCTATTGGTCGGTGACACCTTGTTTTTGAAAAATTTAGAGATACAAATATATTTAATAAGAATAAAACCTCTACTTATCTTGGTGGACGTTTCGGGAACGAATCTGCTCCCGTTCTCAACACAATTGAAATATTTTTCTCTTCGTAAAATTTTTTCAATGTTTTCGATTTTGACACTGAAAATTGACAATTTGGCAGACGGAGGAATTCTGGTTACAATGTGTTCTCATTAATTGATATCGAATTTTCCATTTTCATATTCAAGTTTCAGAAGTGGATGCCAAGTTCTATCTATATCAACTGAACAAGAAGCAATATTATTGTCTCCGTTCAGGAGAATGCAAGCAGACTCTTTGATTTTCCGTTTTTGGTTGTTCTCTTCTTTTCCTATGATCTTAATATTACCCCAATCGGCCATATGTTGTCCATTTTCAGTAATAATTAATAACTTCTACTCTATTTCTGAAAAATGCTGAAAAATGAATATAATATACACTTTTACCGAAGTATAATTGTTTCCTATGATTCCCATTCTATGAGTTATGTTCCTATTACTTTAATGATATTTATTTCAATAAAATCAACTCAAATCGAATCGAATTCGTGTATTGTATGCAAACGGGTGGATCATCTAAACCCAAAATCAACTTCTCAACTATAAGTGAGGTTATGTAATAGTGTATTGCTTGAATAGACAGAGGCGTCCGAAAGTTCCAGTTGAAACCCCTGCTTTGCCTCCTGGATGTTTGGAAATTTCGTTCATTCATCTCTTCAATTGATTTACCGTTCATAAAAGAATGCTGGACTTTTTCAATTTTCAATTAGAAAAAACACTGACAAACAGAATGAGAAATCGCTTTCCAACATGACTTCCTACCTATTAGATTAATGATTTAACAATTGCACACTATAAAAAATAACCGTCATTTAATAATCTTTTTATTGAAATATCTGAAAATCTGATTTAGTACATATAGTACACAGAAACAAGAGATTCATAATTCATCTAATGAAATACTTGCGACGAACCTGATTTATTGAAATTACATATTTGTTTTCTATTATTGCTATTCAGGGATGTTTCACCACCTTTTCAGGATTCACTTTGTTTTTTGTGTTATTGTTATGTATATATTCTTTTACATATGCCTATATACTGTCCCTTTAATAAACAACGTTTTCGTTGGATAATAGGATAATCGATATAGGCATTTGTTGGAATTGTCTTTAGTAATATGGGCTGGTTCTCACTTTAAATAGATAGTATACATTGATTTGTTTAAATTTTGATTCTGGTACCATCAACATTTTTTCTCATTTCGACGGTCCCATTTTCGATTTGATTATTTAATGCAGCTAAGAAAAACATGAATATATCATAAAATCATGAAAATATGTATATGTAGATGTAAGACTAATAATCAAAAAGTGTCGGCGGTGAGCACGCCACTGGCCATGAGAAGGCGATCAAACACACACTGTTGCCAAATAGCCGCCGCCGTGCAACTGTTTCTCTCGCACTCATTGTATACATCCAAACAATGTCTGATCGGCTTTCAGAGCGTTTTATCAATGAAGCATTTTGCCTCCTATATTTTAATGTTTAGAAGGGGTGAATAATGATGGTACAAAAACACATTGAGATTTCCTTGTATGTCTCATCGAGGATATTGTATATGGAGCATTTCAATAAGAGATGTAGATGTTCCTTTTCGGTTTTTAATTTGAACAATTTTTCCTCTTCCCTTACCGAAATTGCGTGGATATTGTTGTTTTCTGTTGCTACTGTATTAAAACAATTACTTAAGCAATTTGTAATAGGCTATTTTCAGCAAGAAAAATATAATTTGATAGTACTCACTCAAACTAGCTTGCTGGCATAATCAAATCTCAGAGAACAGATCTAGTGACGTCAATAGCTATGCCATCCGACTATCACTCTCGATCACAGATGAACTGATAGATTAACCACTGAAAGTTATTGCTAAAATTCCTCATTTATCACGACATACGTTTCGACTATATTTGTATGTCATTCCCATAGTTTCTGACAGAGATAACAGTTACTCTTGTATGAACACGGCTGGCTGGAAGCGTCACGAAGCGTTGACGAGAGTCTAGCGGTAACACATGAAGAGGAACGACAACAGCAGGATAATTACGTCACCACTCCGAATGGGTTTTTGGATTGGGTTGTAATTTGAAATAAAATAAATCATGTTAACTGTCGAGCATCATTACAAAGGTGGACACCCAAAGTTCGTGGTCTTCTGGTGTTTCAAACTGCATCAGAAGCAACAAGATGCAACGTGACGACTTTACCCTATACGTTCTGGGTGAAATTTGGTGAAAACACTGGAGATGATACGTGTGGAGATGACCATGAGTTTTTTTGCTCTCGTCTACTATCTCCACTTCGAGTATGAACTACTATCCAAGAGTGATTATTGATTATATCACTCTCGTTCCGAGATGTGACTACTGTGCGTGACCACAAAATTGCAAAATGGCGAAGATCGATCTTGCCTATGACCTTTTCGCGATGCTGATGGATCACAATGAAATAGCGCAATCGACCAAGCACATTATTCGATTCGCGTAAAACGGTAATTGGATTCGAAACGGCCTGCATACATTATCGAACAATAGGCGCAACGATCGTAGGAGAACAAAACCTCGTTGACGACGAACCGGCTGGGACAAAGCGGCCAGCAAGTAATGAACTGGTTGCGGTGTCCCAATAATTTCGTACCGCATGTCAGAGTACGTATCACTGTCGTCATTAAACATCGCCTTCGATATGCGTATCCGTGTCTGGTGGATCGCCGGGTGTGCCGCAAGGTTCACGCCTTGAACCTCTTCGGATTTTCCGTTCATGGAACTGGTATGCAAAGACGGGGAATCTCACGAAGCAGAATAATCTAAAGAAAATGCTCATTTTATGTCTACTAACTATCCTATGGAACATACCGTACGCATGCAAGTTTGTGGGTACAACATGAGGTGTTGCTTGAACTACCAAAAATCTATGGTTTTTGGTGCCATCTACCAGTCCCTACGTAGCTCCACGGTAAGAAATGTTGAGATCCACACCCGATTGTGTTGAGATATCAACACCGGGCTTCTGAGTAACATTTACGCAAAATTTCATAAACAATCCACACAGTTCTGATTGTATATATACATAATATTGAGATGTTTTTTCTCCAAATTCGAGTTTCTGAAAACATTGATGTATTTTCTTCACAAATTTTCGTCAGTATCCATAATATGTGTTTGGAAATTTCCCCATTTTTATAAATAAAATGAACGTCTGTGAGATCAACGTTTATTCCAAAAACAAAGTACATTTTTCGCAAATGTCTGTTGAGGTTAAGATGACATACTAAAACAGAAAACTTATATTCATATCATTTGTCAATATCCTCGAAGCTTTACACTCAGTTCCCTGTCAGTATTCCATGCTTTTCTACCCTTGGCAATTGGAGGAAGACCCCCGAGGAAAGAAATCATTTTTTTTAAGAAGGAATACATATACTTCTCTTCCTGATTCATTCAGAAAATCATGAGATTCAAATACATTTAATGAACATTTGAAAGTTTATTTTCATACTTGACCATGTTCATCATGTTATACATATATTTTTTTCTTCTATTTTATTTATAATTATTTCATGATATTTATCACACACTGTTTTTGATTAGTTTTATACTGAATTCTATTTTGTTAATTTTTGATTCTGAATTAATCCCTGTATAAACAAATTATTTTTCTTGAGATTTAGAAATGAAGATAAAATATCTTTTAATCATGTAAACTCTTTCTATGAAATCGAGTAAAGGGAACTTGATGCATGAACAGACGAAACTGAATGCCCAGACGAAATGTAATTTTTGAAAGACAACTATATGGTCAAGCCAATAGCATCTCAACGTCTGTAAAGGGCCATTCATAAACACAGCATATTATGTTGAGAGCAATCAAACTGACTCAAAATTATATGAAAATATGCAGGTTGATTTACCTAAGAATACAGAAAAAATGGTTCATTAGAGATAATAGATGAGTATCTACAATATTTCAGAGCAGTCTTATAGTCCAGAGAAAATTTATTCCATTAAATATATAGTTATGTAGAATGCGCATGCTAATTCAATTCAATGAAAATATTATATGAAAGATTATCATCATCGAAAGAAACAATGCAAATAATAGATATTTTAAAGTTCATTGACTTGATAATGTAAAGAAAACCTATATGCGCTGTCACCCATACATCTTGGTGAATATTAATTTATTTCGTGAGTGAAATCGAAATGATCGACCCCTTGAACCCGCATGAATCAAACATTATTTTAGACAGTACGGGATACAGTTTTGGTGAAATTGATTTTTTTTTGGTGAGAGACTTCGAAATGCATGTATTGTGTATGTGAGTTCAGGTATTTCGATTTTTCACGTAATTATTCGACACCAAGTTCAACAACTGATTAGGAAATTAGAGATATATAATTTCAGAAACCTTATGCATATTGCTGCATGAAAACGAAACAAGGTATGCATTTTACTGAGAGATCAAGGAACTGACATTAAAATAGATGATTATTTATGTAATGTTGGATAGGACATGATGTGGAAAAAAAACACATGAGGCACTTCTTCGATGAACATCGTTTTAACTACAGAATGGAAAAGGGAAAAAAGCGTTACTTTCCATCACTAGCCGATTGTTTTCATAAACGTGTTTTCTCGAGAACTACTGCATTGAATTCCAAAAACAAGGAAGCGTTGGTAAGAGATTTCGATTACCTTCAGAATGATGTATCACTTGACCCTTTGAGACCATTTGAGATTCAAGGGTTGGAGCTCACCCCTCCGAGGGGTTTGAAGTGAAAAAGTTGAAAAAATGCACAAAATATTTCCCCCTCGAGTTGAAAAACGACCCGTTCGAGCGTTTTTTTTTCTGAGAACGATAACTATATCAAATCGGCCTTGTTTCGTTTTCATCGGGCCACCCAGAATATCACCCATACCGTACATTTTCTCAAGTGTTCCTCAAGGTACATACCGTGACCCTTTTGGAATCCTCGAATGACTGTATTTGTGAGAAGCGTTTGATAAATACTCAGTGATCCTAACACTTTCACAGAACTGACATCGAGATCGGTTTTATCGTCCCAACAAATTCCATTCTCAGTGATAGTCGCACTATCTTGTTTGTTTCATATGCAAGTTCCATATCGTTTTTCTACGAAGTATGCAAATCACTACCCACTAAATTTTGTCGGATGCTTCAGCGGATGTGAATTTATTTTCGAGAAACATCGAATCATATCTCTTTGAAGTTTTTGTCTAGTATTGTTGGGTGTATCTATTGAAAAACGATCTCCAGAACCTTGTTTATGGATACCAAGAACTACTTGACATTTAAGACTCGGCTCGAAATTGTGAATTATTATTACACCGCCTCGAAATAGAATTGAGCACGTTTTCCAAGAGTAGGATACTTGACCTTGGATTGTGCTTCTGGTTATTGGACTCTCGCTGGCTCATTATTATGCAAAATCTGAGACCATAGACCAGTCAGCAATGAACAATAACACTAACACATCGTTTCAGATTGTTTAGCATTCTGACTCTTCCTCTTTGTGAATCGTAATGAAGCTTCTAAAACATCTGACTGCTAATGAGAACTCTGCCTTACTTAAACCCTCCTCATTGTTTCCTTCAATGATAATGTGAACTTTTGGGAATTGCTCATTCCTGTGAGAGAAATTCACCATTGAGGCCCCAATGAACCTTGTTGTCAATATGACTAAAATATCTGTAAGTTCTTTCAAAAATATGTGTTCTCCACTTGTCCCAGAAAAACACCTTTATTTTTCTAGGTACTTATTCAAACTGGTAAGGATGAGAATATTAGAGATGGTTACAGTTAACATTTTTTTCTGAACCTTGGACTGGAATCCATGACTTGACTGAAACTGTAACTTTCATTTTCAGTCCACTTCCATCACTTGTATGTTTTAGATCTATAGCCTCTTACCTGAATCCAGTCTCTTTTCCTGGTTTGGAAATGTACCATCTGGCACTTATCGTCTTAGAAGGTACTTAGCTTCAGACAATATTTCCTCAAACCCCGAGTTGGACACGAGAAATTTGAAGTCCTGAATTCAAGTCCTCAATTTCTATTGTGATGTCCAGTTGGAGCGTGGTTATAACGTTTCAAACCAATTTCACCCCATCCACTTTTAAATCCTCAATCATGTCTCGATATCATCGTCAATCATCACTATTGCACAGTTCCACTTCGTTAATTATCTGGCTGATCGTAACTATGCATGAAGTGACACGTGATTTAACCACGATATTCAGATATATTTTTTAAAATATTCCTCAATAGTGGTTTCAGTGATTTGCTCACTGTGTTAATTTATTTATCCAACACATGACAGTTATGACTGTCATTATTAATGTCATTTTAGATAAGTAAACTATCAAATAACACACTAGTGTGTTATAATCCATAAGTCACTAGTGAGTTATGGATTGACTGGATTGGATGGATTGATGGGTTGACTGGAAATCCTTCTTCAAGTATGGTGAAACTTCTCGATTTCTTGGTTTTAGTGTCTGGCAAAACTATGTGAAAATATTTCCCTTTGTCTTGAATATTTTCTATTTTCAAATTGACTAATTCATCGCATCTACAAGCACCGCTAATCCCCATTATCAAAGCCACTTTCATCAACAAGTACTCGTCATCGGGGGCTTCGTTCAAAAACTTCTCTATTTCAGGTCGTTCTAATGTCTTGGACTTCTTTGGTTTGTATCCCTGTGATTTGCTTTTCAAAAAGCTCGTTAGTTTGCCATATTTCGAAATGTCGATTTTTTTATAAGGGTGAATAGTCGAGCGAAGCATCGAGTATTTGGTCCACAGCGACGATGGGGCTATTTTTTTTGCAAATGTAAAAAATAAGCCAATAGAACATTTTCGTCGATACCTTTTATTTTCCGTGAATTCATCCAAGACAAAAACATTTTGAACTCCTTGTCGTAAGCATCTCGGGACTTTTCTGGCAAAATCTGCATCGCTGCTTCTTCCGCTTCCGTAAGGATATCCTCAGGAACGTTATTTTCATCGATTTCCTCCATTTTCTATACGTTTTTTTCTTCAAAAAAGGTTTCTTGTACTGCAGGGAAAACTGACAAGTGTCAAAATTTATTTAAACATTTGCAACAATGTGTTATGCCCGTGGCAACTAAACAAACAACCTACCTTGACCAAAATGTAAAAAAGACACTGTCAAGTCATTCTGACATATACAGGTTATTGATACGCAAGTAGCTTTGATTTGATCACAAAACTTATTAATTATTATCTCATAAAAAAATGATTTCTTCCACTTGTTATGCCACTCGTGTGTTATGTTTCCTAAGTCACTTGAGAATTTATACCACTCGGCCTGACGGCCTCGTGGTATAAATCTTTCTCACATGACTTATTTTCAACATAACACACTAGTACCATAAATAACTATTAATCTTCCCTACTTTCTTTTGTTTGGGCTCTCTATGTTAACCTACAGATATTGTAGTCGTATTGAATAACTCAATGTTGATTGTATGTTTCGTCGACTACTGGCGTTTGTTGAGTAAGCATGTAATTGTGATTTCTCATTCCTTCATATCAACAAATATACTTGTCGGTATCGCATTGATTTGAATATTACTACACGAAAAACAACTCAATTCCCTTGATCGATCAGCCAATAAAAATTTCACCATGTTAGTTTTACAGCTTCGTCAAACGCCTTGGCTCGCGTGTATCTTCGAGATTCAAGGTTATTGATTGTCGTCCTTCGTTGGGTAATGTACAACCTGCACGTGTTGTAATTGATATAGTTCGAAGCGGTCGTGGAGGAATGAATAAGTTTCACTGCAAATGTTTCCGAGGAACTCGAAATGATGGATGGCCTTATAGTCCTCCCAATTCTATTCGGAAATGTTTGTCGAAGAAATTCAATGACGCCCTCGAACAACAGAAAGAATACGATAAAAAGGCGCTCCTTCACCTTGAATGCATCAATGGAGAAAGGTAGAAGATACGAGCAGCGGGAAACAAAAAACCTTTTAGGGAGTTTTCCGCTTTGAATATCGTAGGTCTGTGTATTGAAAGTGGGAAAAGGACTCGTATATGCCAGCAGGCACAGATTTCTTGTGCTGGTATGGGTGAAGTAACTGTAAGGAGAAAACATCGGAAACGTTCTAGAATAAATAGGTAATTAATTGGGAAAATATTGGATCGAAATATTGATTGAGAGGGCTGATTCGAGATGATGACAGTTAACTTGGGTGTACCTACTTCGCTGGTTGATCTCTAGTATGATGAAAAGTAACTGGCAAATCAAACAAGTTCGGCTCGAAGCATAGCCAAGACGTATTCTCAGAGAGTAGTTAATGAAATTGAGAAAAAAACTATTGATGAAATTCCTTCAAAATGAAAAGAATTAACATAAACGTGGTTCTAAAATGAGGAAAAAACAACTTACAGAATATGGACGATAGTTGAAATTGAACTAATTGAATTAATTGTTGTATATTGTGGCCCTTAGCCATGTTTTTATTTACCCTCTTCACGCACTAAATCTTTCTTCTATATTAGGTATAACTTCACTATAACACTCGACGTGTTTGAACTATACCTATCTCTTATCCGTAAACGCCATGCTTGCTTCTTCTAAGGCTGTGGTTCCCAACTTTTTTTTTTGTTTAGGGACCATTTTTATTCCGTTGTTGTTAGCAGGGACCGCAAGGTTGAAGAAAAATAAACTGTCAATTTAATAATAAACGTCGATCAAAACTTTTAACGTTTAACTTTTAACTTTTATCGTGGAACTCGAAAGTAACCTGTTGTTATGGAAATCATGAAATTTTCACTAGAAAATTGAATTCAGTTTGCATCAATGTGATTTTTGAGTTTGAATCTTCTGTTTAAGCGAGTGTACAAGTTCGGTGATTCTGGAGCTAATATAATTGCTCAAAGCTACACGCATATCATATTTTCGATTGATTTCCGAACTTGCTTTCAATCAAGAGGGGAGCAGAAAACCCTTGAAAAAAGTTGTGGATGAAAGCATACGATAGCGCGATTTCTCGAAGTTTAGTGTATGAAATTACTTTTTTATACCAAAACTGTTTGAAAATAGAACACGGCCAAACGAATAGAAGTCCCCTCACTGATGAAAGGAGTGTGACATGTGCATGAAACATTTTTTCGTGTTAAACGACAGGTGTTTCATGAAATAGTTAGCGTTCTATTTTTCTGTACCAATTGCATTATTTTGGTCAATTAAATACGTGCGTTAAATACGTGTTTTTGTGGAACAGTACGAAGAATTATATAATTTTATCCTCATATATACTCATTATATGAAATCGTCATCAACACTTTCCATTGTTGATTATACACATTTCATTCTTCTTCCTTTGGACAGTGTGTTGTTTCTTTTTTTTTTTGAATTTATTGTTTCATGCTACCTGTTTTAGGCTTCATGTTTCTTCGATGTGCGGCTTCCCTTTCAGCTCCTATCATTTTTTGGAATTGGTTGCGAATCAGTTTTTTGTCACGATTTTGTTCTATGTAACGGTTTAATTCAACAGCCAACATGTACATTTGACTTGATGTTGATGTAACAAGGGAATGGTAATTTACAACGAATGAAATTTTGAAATCTTTCGCGGACCATATTTCAGTTCTGGCAAACCACTGTTTGAGAACTACTGTTTCATGGTTGCTGCTCACGAAGAGTTTTTGGATGTAAAATTACGGATGGCGAAATATAAAGAGTTGATATATAATGTGGATTTTTCACGGTTTGAAATACCAACCAGACTAATTATCTATGTAATAAAAATAACTGGTTCTATTCGTTATGAGGTTTCTGTTTTCATGGAACGTAACGAAAATATATGTTCGGAATAAATCGGCATTTCAATTAGTCAAACTCACCGTAACAAATTCATCAGATTTCAACAGGCGGAAGATTAATTTCAATACATCAGCGCTGATGGTTTCACAATCAGTCTCGTTAGCCAAACGGACGTGGAGTTTATTCCGTGTTGATTGGATTTCGCATTGCATTCAATACTTGTCGGTTGGTCTATGAATGATTGGTCATCCAATGAAATCGCTGGAATTCGCAGCAAAATAACTCCTGATGGTGTACGAAATATCATCTGGTATGAACATCCCGAACTCGGCAGAATACTTTTGGTATAATGCGACTTCTGCTGATTTTGGAAATCGTGTTCGATTCCTGAAAAAGAATCGTTAGTGAGCTAAATGTTAGAAAGATGATTGGACAGTATTTTTGAAGACCAATGCACTCATGAATATACAAAATTTTAATCACTTCGTATTTCCATCGATGAAACAACGTCTAAATGTGAAAAACGCTATATATACTTCGTCCAAAAGCATGTACTAGTTCATTTTTTTGCGATAAAAAATCAGGTGTTTGTATACTGTGGTGGTCAAGAAAATTCATTGTTTGCTTGCTTATTACCTTTCATTCCTTATTGAATTTAATGAACTAATCCATACCTACTACTGTACAAAATGTCTGTAGTTAGAACGAAAATTTTGATTAGGGGCCTGTCTCTCCTCTATTCACTTTCCAACCAGGGTATTTCCGAGATTGAAGCAATAAATTGAAAAAGGCAAAGAAGGGGGAATTTTTGAAGCGATCAATATTTTCGAAATATTTTAGATTTCATTACCATTTCTTAAGGAGGCACTGGTTCGATTCCTCAATCCACAGCACAAATAACTAACTACCTGCCGTAATGGGGTTAACACCCACACTGTTTCCAGTTTATTTTAATTCCGTCAACATTGCCAGTCAACATAATTTGGCTTGAGATTGAAAAATGATGATACACGAATTGGGTTCACAACAGGTGTTCAGAATCATCGTCACCCCTGTCTATGCCGGAGCATAAAGAATACTAGCAGTAGGCCGACTCTGGCCTACGTGACGCGTTACCGATACCGCACTCCTCAGACCCCTCGGGTACCGTTCTGTGTCCAGACACATAGAGGGAGATAATACGTTCGAGTGATAACGTATTATTTGCTATTGCATGCACTCTTAGAACTAGTTTGTTGTCGCATCGCGAATGCTTTTATAGTCATAAACCTTGAAATAACGCTTTTTCATCTCATACGTAACGAAAAACGAAAACCGCCTGAAGTACCAAGTTTGAACTTTGAAGTTTCTTTGAACTTGACAGTTACGATCTGTTCAAATCGTGAGGCGATTGTCCGAAGTGCGTGTATTGACCGAAATTCAAATCAAATCCATCAGGGTTACTGATACTTTCAGTGCGTTTGACTAGGCCGACAGCACCTTTTTTTTCGGTCGTTGACCTCTGATCAGTGGTAAACAAAATTTCATAGGAAACTTCCAAATTAATTGTTCTTTGACAATAGTGTTTTCTTCGATTTCGTTTTGTTTTTTCGTCGTCAAGTTACCAAAAATAGTAATAGTATCCAAAATTAGATTCTGCTACCCCACACCCTGTATATGTATGTCCCTCAGCTAGACTCTGGATTTTTCCGTTAAATGAAGTCGTTTCGAATATATATCATTTCCCACCCCTCGCAGTCGAACGTAATAATTAAACGGTCATATACAGAAGCATTCAGTGTGTCTCGCATCGGATCCTTATCTTCGGATCCGCCTCGGAGGGGGGGACCTTTCGCCTGTGCCTTCGCTGATAGCTGCTGATTGAAGAGGAGCATTCATCATGGATACCACCCCGGGTGCGTGGTGGGGAAAACTGAAACAGTCGGGGTTAGACGGATTACAGGGTAAGAGGAACCCTTTGAACGCATGAGATTTTTCTCATGGCGGGAGTCAATGTAGATCTTGAGGCCCAGAACATTTTCTCGTTGAAGTTGTCCGAATATAGGAACAATTTCGAGTATGAATTCAACTATCTTACGATTAATTGGCTACGATTTGTGCACGGAATACAAAAATTCCTTTCTTCGATTATATCGAAACGTGTTGCACACAGCCCAAAAATTTATCTCAAAGACATTGTCTAATCGAATGTTTTGAAAATCATTCTTTACAATAACGATTTAGTTCAAAATTGATTCAAGTACTTATGAAATGTGTACTCGTTACTTGACGTAAGTAACTTTTGCCAAAATGGCCACAGAATTATTTTTTGAATTGACCTTGACATTTTACTCTTTGCAAAATTTTTTCAATGTGCTGTCGGTTTTGACACTGAAAAGTGACAATTTGGAAGACGGAGGAATTCTGGTTACAAGGTGTTCTTATAAATTGATAATAAATTCTCCATTTTCATATTCAATTTTCAGAAGTGGGTGCCACTGATCAATTAATTAATTAATTAATGTTCACATTATTGCAATTAACCTTAAAACCAGAATTCCCCCGTCCACCAAATTGTCACTTTTCAGTGTCCAAACCGACAGCACATTGAAAAAATTTTGCAAAGAGTAAAATATTTTAATTGTTTTGAGAACGGGAGCAGATTCGTTCCCAAAACGTCCACCAAGATAGGCAGAGGTTTTATTCTTATTAAGTATATTCGTATTTCCAAATTTTTCAAAAACAAGGTGTCACTGACAAATAGAGAATTTCTCTTTTAGGTATTTAAAAGTTTAATTTCAAGCGCAGTGACATTCTGGGGCAGATCACAAAATCTGTCCTTACTACAAATATATTGAAATAATTTTTAATAACTCCTACTTCATTTTTCAGAAACGAGGATAGAAAGTCCCACAAAAAGCTGGAAAATATACCAACTCCTCGAAAAACTTACAGATCGCGGAGAATGTTTTTTTTTAAATTCAAATAACCTCGCGAGGGAAACCTCAAATCAAAGATTCAGAAGAGCGACATGTTTTTCCAAATAGAATAGTAAATTGCAAAATGAATTCAATATGAGAAAATATAGAGCGGCGTAGAATATAGGGCGAAAGAAGTGAAACAAGCAAGCCTCTGTATCTACGTCACTAAATAATCTCAACAAAATTCAATTACGCCTAGTACCAATTCCTTATTTCATAAGTACTTTACAAAATTTGGTCAGAGTTGTCCTGAGAGAGTGAATCGCCCTGTAGATGATTCGCAACACCGATATCAATCATTTATATAGCCTTCGGCCCACTTTCGCGTGAAAATGCGACGGCATTCAATCAACGTCAATTTTTTTCTGAGGATTTTCCGCCTTATCTCCATCCACGCATCTATGTAGCAACTTTTCGACACCATATCCGACGCTCTTTTGTCGCATCGGCGCATCAATCAATCTCGAGCTGATAAGGCGCGTCGCGACGCGGATTTCGTTTCGCCAGGCAGGCTCATCGGCGGCGGTATATCAGAAAAATCGAGGTTCAAATTATATTTTTCTTCGTGATCTACTACTTTCTATTCCCAAATGTCAAATTTGACACCCTCGAATAATAGTATATTATTCATTTAGCGTGTAATTATGGCTATTACTCATGAGAATGAAGTCTGCGACATGAGCCGCAGACGTAAAGTCGGGCATGGTCCCAAAAATTAACTTTATAAACTCTGAACTGTGAGTTTGCCAATCGATTGTTGAAAATGTGACAGCAAACTTCTATTTTTTAAAAACAAACGTTCATAGCCTACTCGATTTAATTAACTTAATGTGCAAGCAGAGAGTGACAAAAATTATTGAAATCAAATTTGACTAAACTAATGGAGCAGTTTGATGATGCTCAGTTCAGAAGAGTATAAAGTTTGATGAAAATAAAAGCAGTTGCAAATAACCTATGACAAAAACCAACCGTGTTTTGGAAAATTTCAAGTATCTGTATCTCGAGAACAAATAATTGTTCGATAAACATTTCATATGAAGGTAGTTTATTTTCACGAGACCTTTCACATACTTAGTTTTTGTGATGTTCTCAGCAACTTCACTTAGCGCCCTAGGAGCTAAGTAACATGCATCGATATAGAAAATATTTCGGAAACGATTACTTCCAGCGTTGTTGAGGAATCGTACCTTTTTTACTTGGAAAAGTTGTGGGAATAAGGTTCATTCATAAAAAGTACCAAAAGTTTACTGTCAAAAATGTTGCAACTTGAAATAAATAATGACAGCGTACGCAGTGCCCTGTAGATTTCACATGAAAATCAATACGAAATTATGATTTCTCATGTCGAAAGGACTCCGGGTACCAAATTTGGTGCAAATAACCTATTTTTTTGCGTAAGTTATGTTCGAAAAGCAAACAAAAAAATTAAATATCAACACCCTGTATCTCCGAAACGAAGCATTTCCGGACACAATTTCATATACACTTTTCTTCTTGAAATTGTCTCAAGAATAAGTCACTTGAACATTTTAATGTACTTATGTTACACTCTGTATATTGCTGATGTTCTTACACATCTTTCTTCGAGGCCAGTTTAATTAATCATATTTTTGATTAGTTTTGGAATAGAATATGATTTCTAGGACTAGGTCCAACAAATTATCAGAACTATTTGGCAATCCCAATTTCCTAGAGAGACCAATGAGGGTGACTTTCATCAAAGCTGCCAAACAACCTACACGAACAAAAATATTATTGAGAATTGGCTGGTATATTTTATAATACATATACAGAAAATACAAAAACGGTTTGAATCAGAAAGTTAGTTTGAGTGTGTAATATCGAATGAAGAAATATTTTTTTTGTTGAACATGCCCATTCTGAATCCTGATGAAAAATTACTCATTTTCGAGAACACACTGTATTCAGTAAGTTGTGGGTGATTACGTAAATTATATGTTTTTGTATCAGGAAATACACGATAATTTCGATCGTCGATTCCAAATGCTATAAATACATATTAAAAAAACCATTCATGTAACTTTCATGACATCAAAGCAAACTTCATCTGTGAAAAACATGAGATTTATATCAAGGCTTATTAATTGCTTCGAATGTGTTTTATAGCTTCTGCGGAAGCCACTAACTATGTCGGATTATTTACTGCACCATATTTCTCGATAATGTATCAAGAAATGAATGGCTTTTTTCTGTGATTTCCAGAAAAGGAATATCCGAAAACAAATGACTCCCTAGTATCTCGAATATACCAAATTTAAGGTGTTCAAAAATCTGTTGATGATACCCTTTCAACACTGAATTATCAAGCAATGTCTTGAAATTAGGGACGAATGAAAAATTACTTAGGCAACCCATGGTAATATAGTGGCAAAGAATAAAATTTCTTTGAAACCGGAAATGCCCATTTCCTTCCGATTTCTGTTGCACTTTAATCCGATCCGTGCACGCCACTGGTCACTCACAATATCTTCTATAATATCCGATTGGCGATAGCTTTTCCGAATCCCGTGGTGACGATACGTCATTATTTTAATGGGATGTCGTAAATGCTCCAACACGCGAAGCCTTCGGATATGGTGACATATTTTTCTTTCTATACATATAATCGATGATCGCCCACAAAGCCCCTAATCTGTGCCGAAAATAGAAAGATTGTTATTGATCTGCGATGCGGAAAATTTATTTCAGATATTTGGCAAGATGAAGATGGAAATATTATAAGAAATAAAATGATTTTTGTACGACCGTCATTCCAAATTACCTTTTCCACTACTTACCATCTCAGATATCATCATTATTCAATCATTATTTCTCCAGTGAGATTCTACACGTTTTGGACCCATGTGAATATTGATGATAAGAAAATAATTGAACAATTGTTGTGATATCATCACAACAATTGTTCACACCAGTAGAAACAGAGCAAGACTTAATTGGACGAATTACAGCAGCGTTTGAAATCATTCAAAACGAGGATCAAATTTTTAGTCAAGTCCGCCGAAATCATGTTCCTATTTAGGCAATTCATAGTCTTTCTAAATTTTGACGCGTCTTAGGGTCGTATATAGTGTCGTAGTGACACTTTTCCGGACATGGGACCCACTACTCAAATGTTTTCTACTGTTGCACTAGAAGTTTGATCCCATAGTTCTGAAACACCCTGTATGATAGCTCCCTAGATGTATGATATACTTCTTTTCTACTTATTGCAAAAAAGAAAAGCATTTGTTCCCCCACTTCAGGAAATAAATTCGTCAACTTCCAACGAGCATTCCTTCAGAATTGTGATAACTAGGTAAATCAACCTGTAGATAGGATTTCCCAGATTGAAGAATAATTCTAGAAATTTTTCATTTCATGTTTCCTTGATATTAGTGAGGAAGTCTTATTGGAAAGAGCGAACAATAGAGGTTTCCAGACATTGTCACGATTTCATGAAGCTTTCTGTGAATTCATTATTAATATTTCGCTCGCTGTTTTCTCTTTTCCCTTGGCTTTGTTATACTTGCACACGTACTTTATGGGCTTCAGTATGAACCTGAGCCATAATTGAACGATTTTCCTCGAAGCCATTATAATAATATTGTTTACGGCAACATAAACTTTCTCTTCTGGAGCCTGTAACTTGATTTTCAATTTATCAGAGTTCAACGTCGGTGGTGGACTGGAATTTCCGAATGAGGAGTGAGTTTCCCTAGAATGAAAGAGAGACGATTAAAAATAACAAATAGCTATGATATACCCATTCACCCGACGACTGTCCTTTGATCGAACGAAAGAAAGGGGTTGTAGTGGGCGAAGTTTCGAAACTCCTTTCAAAATAAAACATTTCCTATACAAAGTGTTCGTGAAGTGTGAACTTCAGAATCGATCAATCTGTTCGGGAGTTATTGGCACTCAAATTTCTCTCTCCGGTTTTCTCTTTTGATTTTCTATATCAATTCGTCTGAGTTCGGAAAAGAAACTGATGGATTCTTTGTACCTACTCAGAATATCAAAAATTCAGTCGAGAAGCAATATTGGCAATCAATATGGTTCACAGAGAGTTAGAGAATTGAGCATCGCAAATTGAGACTATTTTTTCTTGAGTATTCTTTAAGCATATCGAAAATGCCTATTCAAGTAGAAAATTTTCGCTTCGATATCGATATTTGTGAATTGAAGAATTGAACTCTATTTCTCTGAATCTCAGTAGTTTTTGAACTAAATCATTTTTAGAGATTTCGAACCAGAGCAAATTCAGTTAATCCATAAGGACATCATTACAGTTGAAGGTTTTTCCTCTTGATTTTCTTTAATACCACCAACTGAAAATATTTTTTATTGGTATGGTATTAGCTAATTTATTACTTCACACTCCTATTTTTATTTTGTTGTTTTTCCTAGTTCCATTATCTTTTTATGTCCCATTCTGATCTTCGATTCAAAGCCCAAGAGGTCTCTGCATTTGTCTTAGGTAGGTAGTATTCAGCATTCAGTAAAAGTTCAGGTTTGCAATATTTGTATCGACTGGTCGCTAAAGATTCTGAAACTGAAAAGGGTAGTTGGATACCGGAATCCAACATTATTTTATATTCAGTTGTTTTCAACGAGTTTCACGGCTGGTCGTTGGATTTGGGTTTATTTATGCACTGTACAATGTAGTTCTACATGAAATTATCCCAAATACCACAGTGGTTTGGATTACACTTGTATAAACTGTAGATCCGCGACTCCTTCACTCGCACAAGCCCTTTGGGGCTTCTGAGGGTTGCTTCGGCAATTGAGGAGATGAGTAACAATTAAAAAAAATTAAAGTTCCTTATATTCTTTATTTCATTTGTACTCCGAAAAGATTCATATGGACATTTCATCAATATTATTATTATCATTATATGCGAGTGCAGAGGATCAGACATCTCTTGGATATGACCTCCTCTCCAGTTCATTAGCTCTGCTGATGATAGTTCAATGCAATAAAAACTGAAGTTTGTATCTTCACCATAAAGGGGGATCAAACAATGCCCAACGGTATACAAGTATGAGTCGTCAATATCCATGCTGGGTGTCACAATCAACAGTGCTCTTTCACGGGACAGCCATGTGAGGTCCATTGCGAGAACTGCCTCACAACTGGGCAAAAAACTACCCCACTCACACCCCAACAGCTAGTATACAAAGCGCGAATTCGAGCTGTCC
This sequence comes from Gastrophysa polygoni, assembly GCA_963576655.1. NCBI lineage: Eukaryota > Metazoa > Arthropoda > Insecta > Coleoptera > Chrysomelidae > Gastrophysa > Gastrophysa polygoni. Next base: position 5,256,835 of record OY755086.1, on the reverse strand, counting down.
AGGTTTCAGGTGACCCCAGAGGTAATAATCCAAAGGGTTCGAATCTGGGTAAAGTGCGGACCAATGAGATATGGTTATAAGTCAATTTTGTTTCTCTCGTGCATAGCCAAAATTTGAAAATTTGAATTTGAAATTTGAAAATCTCGTCTATTATTCCACCACGAACGATTCCAGGTACACAAACCAGACAAGCTCATGCTGGTTCTCAGGCTCGAATAGTTCCTTCATTTCCAACCTTCTTAATGAATTTTTCAACAGTAGCAAAACCGATTCGTATTTCTTTCGCTCCATTTATCGAAGTTATAAACTCCTCAAAACGTGTATAGCTACCATTATCAGTCGATCTTCCGGAGGAGCCAACAAACAATGTCCCAATTATCGAATGAATGCAAACACTGTCGCAGTGTGTAAACGAGAAGTGTCTACCATGATAATGGGAGTATACTTGCATCACGTTGCGAACACACACACAAAATCGGAAAGATAAGAGGAGGAATGGGGTCGAAGCGATAAGGTCATACGTAGATAGGTGTATATATGTGTATAAGACAAAGTGACATGCAAACGCAAAACAGATTAGGAGGTGGAACAAGTCACTGCAGTTACTCGAACCAGCTATTCGCGTTATATTATCACATGTTCCCTCTGAAAGGTTATGCTCTGGTTGCTTCAACGTCCATCTACGAGTTCAAAATGTGTTTCTTTCAATCAATCGAAATCTTTATCAATCAATAATCACATTTTTGTAAGAAAGTGTAAATAATAAATTTACAATTAGAATGGAAATTTCTCTGGTTATCTCAACGTTCTCAATCTAGTCCATCGACGAGTGCATATTGTGATTCTTCCAATCAATCAAAATCTTCATTCACCAATAATCACATTTTTGTGAAAAAGCGTAATTAATAAATCTACAATTAGAATGGAAATTTCTCAGGTTATCTAAACGTTCTCAATCTAGTCCACCGACAAGTTCATATTGTGATTCTTCCAATCAATCAAAATATTTATTCACCAATAATCACATTTTTGTGAAAAAGCGTAATCAACAAATTCATGAAAGGATCAAGAAAAATATCCATAAATTAGCTGCAAATTTCATCACAAGTTTGGACAACCAACTCTAGTCCTGCTGCCTGAGAATGTTCAGTCTTTGTTCATTTTTCAATTAATTTTCCTGACAATGGGGCATGTTTGAAAAGAAATGATGAAATTTTTGACATGCCTCTTGCCGTTTGCTGAAAGCTTTCTGGAATGAATGTTCGTAAATTCAATGATGAGTTGTCATGATAAGAGGTATTTGAATGAGGATAACGTGGAGGATTGAAGATAGCGAAAATAAAACGCTTGTGAAGTTCCTCGTGAACAAAGAGAGAGTATTCTCGTTGCTTGTACTGACTTGATTCATTGTTATGCCGATGAAAACTGTGTGCACATCAATCGAACTGCGACAGCTTTGTACATTATATCACCATCAGGGCCGTTCCTGTATCAATATTATTGGTAGGTTCTTGAACTTTATTATTTTGCAACGATCATATTGGCGGTTTTTGCCAATATTCTATACTTAAAAATATATACCAGAAAAAATACGCCCTATATAAAGCATGAACTTAAACTCTGCTATTTATGTATAAGGAAAAGTAAAAGTGAGGTCAAAACCGTGGCATGCAGAAAATTGGCATACGAATATTAAAATAAGAACAATCATCCACATATACATTATATTAGCATTGCAAAATGGAAGAAACTGGAAGAAGAATATGAATGCAATTCTTTGACTAAATCAGAAACTAATAACTTAATCACACCCAACAGAAATACAAACTTCACGAAAGGTGTATCCTATTAGCACAAATGTAGCTCATTTAACCGTTTCGGACTTGACCAATCTAATAAAATATTATTTTTTGCCAATGTTTGTTCATGTCCCTATGAAAAACCTATAAACACCTATATGACGAAGTTTTCCGTAAAACGAAGGGAACCTATAAAATCGTGTGTATTTAGAATTCACCAGGTACTTTTGAGTAAAAAAACATAAACATTATATTGCCAGGTATTGATGGAAATCATGTGTATTTTAGATTCACCAATCACCTATGAATAAAAAAATAATTAAACATTATACCGGAAGGACTGGATTGGCTAGACGCTACTTATACAATACCAATAAACAGGTAATGCATAATTCATTGGATACATGATTCACAATTTATGAGGACGTTGTGCTTAAATTCTCTCAATTATGCGTTACTAGGATACATCCGAGGATCGTATTTATATTTACTTCGTCCATAAGCAAGTCCCTGTGGTGCGGAAGGATATAATAATTATTGAAAGTGCAATATACAGTATCAGTCCGTTCGTCTGTTTATTTTTTCACCTTGTATATCGTTTGAAGAATCATTCAACCGAAACAGCGGTCGTGCCTCGCATTTTATTATGTTTTTGATTCATTTAGTGCAACCTTCTGACAGTGTTGCCACAATATAATGAAACTAGAAATATAATATAAATATAATGAACAAGATTTTTTCTCACAAATAGGTTTTAGAGGCGAAAGAAAAAATTGTTTCGATAATTTTCGAACAATACATGAATAAATACCTCTATGATGTCAAGGAATTATGGTAAAGAAATTAATAATCCTTATATAGTTCCATCACTCGGTTTTGTGATCAATACTTGATGATTTCCTCCCAATTTCGCGGAAATTTTTTGTACAATAATGGATGATTCCTTTTGAGATTGTTACAGCATGTTTTAATAATTCCGATTGTCATTTCCATTGAAGGAGAAATGTTATTCAGCATATTACTAGAACATAATCATAATGCGTTTGGCCACGTAGGTATGAGAGATCGGAATCAAAATATCGATACTGATGAATATCGCGAGTGTAAATCAAAAATATAATGTTTGATAAAATGATTGGAATTATCCAAATCTCGAAAACATCGCAAATGCTACCGGCCACCGTCGAATTGGATGTACGTAATAAATTGTAGGTTTCTTCTCTCTAATAAATTGTAAGTTTCTTCTCTCAGTTGATACCCATCTCTAATTAGCACATGACAGTGACAGCTCAGCTCACGTATGATTCGTGACATTTTGAGAATTGATAATTTTTCATAAATCATAACGTTTTTATAAAACCAGACATCGCTTTGGGCTGTGGTGAATTTCGCAGTCTTATTTTTCTTTGACGTTCCGGTTAATAATCGACGCTATTGACAGTTCATTATTTACGTAGGTGAAATTTCATTATTTTCCTGGGTCAAAAAAGTGTTACTCCTCATTAGAGGAATTTCTTGAATAATGGTGATTTCTCAGGTTAGTAGTGGAAAAAATACATTTTACTATAAAATATTCTATATCTGAGATTATTATGTTATCTTCGGATAATGAAACCTTATTCCAAAGTGTTATCACTATATTATTCAGTGTTTCAATGCCTGAAAAAGTTTGCAACTGAACATATTCCACTTTCCAACCAGGTAAATCATATTAAAAATGAAATACCTATTTGGAAATATGTTTTGACACTAACTGTAGGTATGTGGATGGAACCTGTCAAATAGGGGAATTTTTACATTGGTTACTATCAAAGTATAGGAGTAATTAGACGGACTGGAAGTGATTTTGTAGTAAAAAGTAATTTCTGAGTATTTTTTTAGTGAAAAAAGTATCAACTCTAGTACTGAAGTATCGAAACGGCAACACAGCCTACTGAGCAATTGAATAGTTCAATTATTGTCGCGTTGTAGTGGGAGTCGAGAATGGCGTGGTTTTATTCTGTCGATGATTAATCGAGAACAATAACAATAATTGTAGTATTATCGCGTTATCGCGAAGATCTCGGTTGTCTCTCCTCATAGTTTTTGTGTCGATAGGTTTTTATGTTTACGCTCTCGTTTTCGCCTCAAGTTTGTGTTCGAAATGACAAATGAATCTGTTTTGGTGTGAAAGTGTCTAGTTGGCTAGGAGGATGGAGTCCTGCTATAAAGTGCCTCAGTTTTGGGATAATGTTCTTCTGTTCCTCCACGTGAAAAAGAAAGGTACACATATTAGCGGAAGGTCTCGTGACAAATAACACCCTATCCCTTCACAATAATGGGTAAACATTTGTTTTTGTGAGTAATCGTAGGGAGCGGTCTCATATAACGCCGCTTGACGGGTAGAGTCGAGCTGTACCATGATGAATCGTCCGGAAACGGACATTGAAAATTACGAAATTTTCATGTCATAGGTGTCCCAGATTAACATCTCACAGAACTAGTGTGGAAAGTGACATATTTTGCACAAGTAGACATTTAGCTAGTGCATAAGAAACACTTTCCAACGAGTTCTTCACGCTATTTTCTCTACGACCATAAATATTGGAATTTCCAGAACAACTTAAAACTAGTACAGTTATACCAATTCCAAAAATTATTAACACTACAGAGGCTCAAAATTTTAGACCAGTCAATACGTTGCCCTGTATGGAAAAACTACTTGAAATGGCAGTATACTCACAAATTAATAACTATATAAAGAATAATAATTTACTAATGGATTATCAGTCGGGATTTAGAGCAAACCACTCTTGTGAAACAGCCTTACAAGCAACAATTTCGAAATGGAAATTATTGATGGACGAAGATAAATATATTGTAATAGTATTTTTGGATTTCAAAAGGGCATTTGAAACTATAGATATTTCAATTTTAATAAAGAAACTGCAATATTATGGATTTGACGGTTATGTTTTGAAATGGTTTACAGACAATCTTACCAATCGCTTTCAATCAACAAAGGTAAACGATGTAATATCACAAAAGAAATCAGTAATCTCTGGAGTACCGCAGGGTAGCGTATTGGGACCATTGTTATTTATTCTCTACTTGAACGATATTAGTTACGTCAAAGAATGTGAGTTTATAAGTCTTTTTGCAGATGATACTATAATAGTTGCAAGTGACCAAAATCTAAATATGGCAGTTGAAAAGATTAATAACTCTTTGAACAACATATCAGAATATTTGAATATTAATAAATTAAAACTGAATGTGCAAAAAACTAAAGCAATGATAATGACATCTAAATATAAATATAACCAAATTGACTTTGACCAGATTAATATAGAAATATATAATGAGAAAATTGAAGTCGTGACAGAGATGAAATACCTAGGATTCATGGTTGATAATACCCTGTCATTAAATAATCATTTTAATTATGCTGCAAAAAAATCAGTAAAAAACTTTTTTTCCTGTCTAGAGTGACATCTCATTTAAGTATACAAGCGTCTATAACAGTTTATAGAACAATCATCCAACCGCATTATGAATACTGTGCTAGCCTGCTCTACTTAATGAGTAATAATAATATTGCTACTCTCCAAAAACTTCAGAATAGAGGTATGCGTATTGTTCTCAGATGTAACAGGTATACACCTACTCAACTGATGCTGAATGTACTGAATTGGTTATCTGTAAAGGATAGACTGTTCTATTTTTCAATGGTATTTATTTTTAAAATATTGCATAATTCATGTCCTGCTTACTTTGGAGAATATATAACATTTTGTTATCAAATACACAACTATGCTACTAGGAACAATAGAGATTTCTATGTAATGAGAACCAATTATAGTAAAACCATGAATTCTTTATTTCACCTTGGACTTTTGAAATACAACAAACTTCCAAACCACATAAAAGAATGTTCAACACTCAATTCATTTGAATCAATGCTACTTGATTATATTAGGAATAATATTATCTAGGTGAATAATCAAAGGTATTTTTTATTATCATTATATTCATGTACTAATAGAAAAGGATGTATGTCATAGTGAATGGTGTGTGTGTGTGTGTTTTGTCATTAGGATAGGTTAAGTTAGGTAATTAAATATATATTTTGTATTCAATTTATTTATGTAACGTATTTGTATATTAGGATTTCCTATTTAATAAAGATTTTCTTTTTCTTTCTATGTTCATTATTATTTTTGTTGTTTCACCCATATTGTCATTCAGAGAAGTTTCACGAAATACGCTTATACTCAAATTCGAAAGTGATTAAGTTTTGATCATAGTCGACAGCAAAAAAACGCAACCCAAAATATATCACTCAGAAACGTGAAAAACCTGAAAAAAAATTCGTTTGATAGACAAGACGTATGTCATTTCATTATTTCATTAAAATAAATGTGTGCGCATATGATTGAAGCTCGATGATCTTCGGATATTTCATCTATATCATCTTGGTAACCAACTTCACTCAACTGTGTCAACTGTGTTATGTCATTGTCATAAATGAATGTATTCGCAGTATTTTTTCTCGAGCTTGTTATGAATAATGTAGTGGGATCATAATATCTACAGGAATCAAAATCAGAAAAAAATAGGATTTGATCGTCACATAACCAGACAAATCTCAAAGAAGGAAGGTAGGTAGTGGATTTATTCATTTTCTGAAACATATAAGGATGCGTAATCTGTCTGAATATATGACAATCTCCAGGAAAAATTTCATTGAGTTCATCAATCACTGCGTGCTTTCGAGTTTCCTGTTGCCATAGTCAAATGAAAATCGTTCTGAATAACACAACATTGTGGTATCCGCTGTTTTCATATATTGTCGTAGGAAAAACTCTTAGGCAGCATAATGATCTGAATATTTTTTGCTCAGAAAGTTGCTTAGGACCTCTATAACATCTAATAAGGCCAGAGTTGCAATTCAGATATAGGATTTGACAAGGATTTTGAAATAGGAAATGGAGATCTGGTGGAGTTCAGTGCAACAAAAACTCAAGATTCTATGATATGAAAATGTAATCTGCGGTTTGACATCTATTTTGTAACTGTAGATGAATGTAATCTCGGAAACTCAATAAGCTTACTTATTAATTTTGCTTTATGGACAGATAAATTATCGTTCACAATAATTGTTCAAAATGTCGACAATTTACTTTTGTTATTGTTATTGTTATTGTTACTCATCTCCTTAGTTGCTGAAGCAACTCTCAGAAGCCTCGAAGAACTTGTGCGAGTGAAGGAGGCGGGGATCTACAGTTTATGCAAGTGGAATACAAACCACTGTGGCATTTGGGATAGTTCTATGTAGAACTTCATGATATATAGATATATATACCAAGCATCATTTGGCGAAGTTGTGGAATTCTTTCCTGATGCTTACAACCTCCAAACTCCTTCTTTCTTCTCTCCCAAAATCCAACCGCTGGCTCACACAATGTTCCTCGAACATTATAGATTTCCCTTTCGTGTTGTCAACCGATGAAAAAAAAAGCGCATAAAAAAACCCAAATCCAACGGCCAGCCAGGAATCGAACCCACGACCTCTTGATTACCATGATGTCGCTCGACCATCTCGACCACCTCGCCGTCTATACAATTGCAATGCTAAGATTGCATCGTGTGGTCATTGACTCGCGAATATGTCGGGAATACCTTCTACATGGGAACCTAAAACTCGCCATTATCCCTGCTAACAGATATCCTTCATTCCGAACTGGTGTTCTGTGTGCCAAACTTTTCAAATAACCCCCAAGAAAGAAAAAGTAGAGGGAGAGATTTGAATAGTTTTTTTCATCTATAGCCCAAACGGCTTGTTTTCATGTCCCCTTTCACCCATTGAAGTTTGTCGGTAGCTTTTTGGGACACCATGTGTACAGTGAAATCAATGCTTCTATTTGTTGTTTGAAGAATCATCGGGTTTCTACCATGGCATCTGGATTGCGAATACATACTTACTGTATGTTTACTCTGTTTCAGTGCACAACTGTTCAAATAGATACAACCACGTGATTCATGTCAAACACTGGATAACACATTTCTATTCTCAAATAATTCTAAAAAAAATGCATCATTTCGAACTCTTCCTCGGAGTTTGACCCCATGAAATATATTCGCTTAGAAGTTATGGACACTCTGATTTTCTGTTATAATTCACATTCTATACTGATTTAGACAAGTCTGTCTGATGATTCTGCATCAAATCATTCGAAACACTGTGGATATATTGATTTTTATTTTTAATCATTTTTTTTTTAGGTTTATCTAGTTTACCAACGTCAGGCGTCACGATGCGGGAGAAGAAAAGTGGTGCCCTCTCTCGAATGCAGAAGCTCAGGAAGAGGTTGTCGCATTCTTTCGGACGATTATGTGAGTTACTATTTGAATTATCACTTTAATTTCTTCAGTAGGTACCATGTAAAAATTCGTTGATGGGTTATAAGCATAACAAATTATTTTTTTAGTTCTCGAGTGACATTTCCTTTCCTCGTTTCTAAAAAGTAGAAATAGAAATTATTCATTTGTTATAGAACAAGAACTAGAAAATATCAATATATCACCTCCTCGAATAACTTCAAAGAATATATCACAAATTATGCTTGTTTTTTCTTGAGTTCAATAGAAAAACTCATCAAAGGCATCGATATCTAAAATGAAGAATCTGAAAAACTGATTATACAATATGCCGTATTTTTTCTTTCCTCACTATCGTTATATTTAATATTCGGAGACTGTGTTCAAATACTCCAATAGAAAATGAATACAAACCCAAAAACCAAAATAATATTAGAAAAAAAGTTTGAATTTGGCATTTCAGTAGACCTGAAAAGTGAAAGAAATCAGCAACTCCTTAGCATCTTCAAAGATATTCTCCAGAAATTACTATCGCGAGTTATTGTCTGTACTCATGTCTGTCTATTCATACATAAAATCATACCATGGATCAATAAACCGTTGCAATTCAGCGAACGGTAACAATTCAATGATTGTCAACTCAGGAAATCGAATAATCGAGAGTATGAAATAAGACCAAGTTCATTATTCAATCAGATGGTGATAATAATGTTTTTACTATCATAGATTCTGAAGTTCTAGGAGATAATCATAGTAGGAAAAAAATAGAGCCAACCCTGTATATTTAAAAAAACACAATAAAATAAAATAAAATTGAAAATCGGGAAATTCTGAATATAACTCAAAAATAAAAAATTGTATCAGAGTGTTTTCAAATTCATTAGGTGGTGCTTCCCTAGCGCAACATTCTTCCATTCAACCGAATTTATATCTCTCGAAGTTTCCGAGATGCCCATACTGGCCTTATCCTGGACACAATGTATAAGATTTTTTCCGTATTTTATTCTCTTTCTCGAAAACGCTCAACGAAAAAAAAAATGAATGATCAAGGGGGCAATCGATAATTTCTTAAAATTGCTCGCCCCCAAATTCCACTCAGACCCCTAGAAGAATCCCCTATTTTGTGTGTTTCGACAACTCAATTCATTGAAAAAAAAAACAACATATTCGATAATTTTTCAGAGGGGAAAATTTTTTTACGGTAATTTGGGTGCGCTGAACACGTTTTCGGTCAAAAAAATTACATTCCAGAATTTGTGCAGAAAAAATATTAGTCCCCGTATCAAAAATTTTGCCGTCGTCGTTTTTCTCGCAAAAACATACATGTTTTCTAGCTCTACCATAACCTCAATCTCAATTGTACTCGTGCGTCTTTCATTTCACAGATAAAATAACATGCTTTTATCATAAAAAAACAATGTTTATTATTGATGTCATTTTCGATTTTTTTTTAACGAATTCAAAGGAAGTGGTTTTTTCTCCGGAATATAGGTATACTCTTGAATTTTTAAATCAATAGATTCCTTATTATCAAAGTTGTCAAACTCATGTAAAATATTTCTCTTGCAATGATAATATATAATTTCTCTCTGAAACAATGATGTCGTTTATCATTTGAGTGGGTAAAGAATCTGATTCATTGGCGTGACGGCATTCGTGAAGGAAAAGGCATGAATAATCATTGAATAAAATTATTCGTCATTCAAATGCGTTGAAAAGTTTCGACAAACATGCAACACAGACTTCCTTCATTCGTTGTTCGGAGCGACTGACTCAACGGTATGCCTATGATACGTGATCCGCATATCAATTTAATGAGAATGATAATCCATCAATGAGGTAGATAGGAGTCAAATGATTACCTAATTCATTATCGATTTATTTGTAGGCATCCATGCCTCATATCTCTATTCATTTATCTGTTCAAACGTTCAACTATGAATACACATGATATGTTATCATTGAAATCGATTCTTCATTGTTATTGCTAGTCGGTTTGGGATTATTTAATTTCGTATCACCTCCTTATTTATCATTGCTCTTCTGAATTGAGGTAATCGAAATCTATATAAGTATATATATATATAATGTATATTGTATATATAATTGTAGGTGTATTCTAGGTATATTCTGTGGTCTTCCCACAGTCTTTGACTATGTGGCCTTACATGTTCTTATTTTCTTTCTTCTTATCCTACCACTTTGTTAATTAGAGTTTCATTCTTCAGACAACAAAGTAATTTTTGATTTGATTTTGATTTGATTTGGAATTTATCTGAATGTGATGATTTGTTTGGTGAATTTCTGTTCTGGACCTTTACAAACAAATTTGAACATCAAATACGAGAAGGAAGGAAGTTTGTTCCTTCAAATTCTGGTGCTAATGATCCTAGCAATCGATACACCTTAATCCAAGAAAAAAAAATGGAATCATATCGTCTATTGAGATTAAATAGATCATAAGAAGATTTTTCCAGATGCTCACAAAAGAGCCTCGTTGTGGAGTCCTGAAATTCAATTTGCATAAATTCATTTATTTTGAATCATCGTAATTCACATCCATTCGAACTAAACTGAATCAGGAAATACTCGAATAATGAAAGCGTTATCGAATATAAATATTCGACAGGAAACATACATTTTCCGAATGAACACAAACTAAGAATTGATTTTCCAAATATAAAAAATAGTCCACGCGCCACAAATCACCATTGTGCAAGTAATTGCTTTGAAGTTCCCGATGTTTCCTATCTTTTATAATGGGAGCACCTGACAGAAGCCTGTACTACTATTGGCCAAAATGGCAATGAACAAAAAGGTTTGAAATATTGTGAGGGATGTCGAATATCAATTATTTTCCAATTTCCACATCATCTACGAACGTGGTCTCATCAAAAAATGTGAATTTTTGAATATTGGATGGATTCCGACTCAAATATGAACGCAATAGTGAAGATATTCGTACTGATTGAGAGTACTTCATTTTGTCCATCCTTTCTAAACCACCCAATACTATACTGACTGGTCTGAAAATGCCGAGAATGCAGTAACATTTGAGTACACTGAATTTATGCCTTTCTAAACAATACTGGCACGAGTTTCAGACTATTTCATCGATATGTTCATCGATTAGCGACATTCCTTTGTAATTTTCATGTGCAAGCTATCATGTCGATTACTATACCTATTTTTCAATGAAGCGTTTCTAATAATGGAACTCCATGTGTGTGTGAAGCAAAATCTCTCTGGCGAATGCAGCGATAAATAAAAATTCAGGAATATTGAATCTGGATATTCAATAAAGTTGTCGCATCGTCGAGGTCGGAAAGGCAGGTGCATAAATACCGATTTCGGTCGTTTGTGGAGCCGAGAGCGACTAGCTGGAGCTCTAGCTCTCGCCGGAGTTGATATATGACGTCGTTCATGGTGACAGTAAAAGAAGAAGACATCATTCATGGTCGAACGAAAAAAAGAAAAAACGGATTCAGAAGAGCTCGTAGTTATGAATAAATGCAGCGAGATAAATGAATAATGTGTAAATTTATACAGTTTATGTTCGTGTTTGACATAAGCATCAATGAGTTATTCGTTGATTGATAGATGGAGCCACAGTTTTTTAATTTCAAACTCGAACCGACGCCCAAACATTGCAGTTATAAGGCTTATTGTGCCTTAGGTAGAATAGTTATTTAAACAACTACTGTATTATTCGCAATTCAATTTACGAGTTGATTACAAGATTTTTCCGTCAACCCTATTTGCAATGAAAAAGAGGAAACTCACTTTTAGTTTTTATCGGGGATGTCCAATTATCGCAATGATTACCCAATTTGTATAGTTATGACAACGATGTACAAAACACTGGTGCAGTCACTGATAGTGTTTTGTTTCGTCGAAAACGCTAACGCGGAAAATGTTCCGCTATAATGGCCTAACAGTTATGAAACTCCCCAGAAGATGGTGACATTTCTAGTCACTTTTCAGTGTCAAAATCGGAAACATTGAAAAAAGTTTACGAAGAGAAAAATATTTCAATTGTGTTGAGAACGGGAGCAGATTCGTTCCCGAAACGTCCACCAAGATAAGTAGAGGTTTTATTCTTATTAAATATATTTGTATTTCCAAATTTTTTCAAAAACCAGGTGTCACTGACCAATAGAGAATTTCTCTTTTAGGTATCTAAAGGTTTAATTTCAAGCGCAGTGACATTTTGGGACAGATCCTAAATCTGTCCTTACTACAAATATATTGCAATAATTTTTAATAACTTCCACTCTATTTTTTAGAAACGAGGAGAGAAAATCCCATTAAAAGCTGAAAAATGACATTTCTACAGATTCCTCTACAGATAGTTAACGTTTAGAGATTGTAATTATGTAGTTCGATCTAAAATTCAGAAGTAACCTAAATTACTACTTCTGAATCAACATTTTTATAGCACTGATTGTGCAATTATCAGTAATACTGATTTTATTTTCATTTTTGTGTCACCATCTTACAACTAACATATGAGTGATTTTCCGCTATATTGAATAAAATGCTGTTATCAAGTTAGCTGTACGTTAGAGTTCTGGTTGAAGAAGTTAGATAGGCAAATAGGCAGAATAACTCCACCAGTGTTCTGTACATCGTTGTCATGACAGTCAACTTGTCAGCCATTGTGACTTTGACATTGTTTGTCAAAACTATAATTGCAAAACACTTATTTTTGAAAACTAGATCAACGAGAATCACCGAAACGTCCTATAAGATCTTCGAACATGTGAAATCTCGATTGATATCATTTTTTTTTTTATTCAAATACAGATGGCACATAATATCATCTTCAAAATAGTACCCAAACCACGATGTATGTTTGGTTGCCTATACCACAATCATGTATTAATAGATAATGTGATCGTCGATAGGGATCATCACTAGTGTGGAAAGTGAAAAGAGTTGTGTACACTTTTTTGTACGATAATAAGTATTTGAATTACGTGCATTATGATAATTTATCCTGAGTAGGTGATACTATCATCATGTTTTGATCAGTTCCGCTCATTGTAAACAGCTACCACGCAACCAAAAATACTGCAGTCAGGAATGAGAATACCCGAGCGATGACCAGTTGGATAGTTTGATAGACTATGTCTATTTATTGGAAATAAATAATGTGTAAGCACATAAAGTCGGTGAATCGATAAATAGGTACGGCAATCTTCAATTGTTTAATGTTTCCTTTTGGAATCAAATTCGATGTGAATTTACTCTACAGACATTTATATACGTAAACCTACATCATGTATCGGCAGTCGCCTAAGCTTCCGCTAGGTCAGTGTTCCTATTATGGGCTTGCATTGCCTCATAATCATAAGGTATTTTTTTGTTGTAATTTTCTTTTGTAATTCTAGTTGATTTACACTCCATTTGGTAGATACTATGCACTTCATGAATCTTTGTATTCTTTGGTAGATCACTCTGTACATAGGTATGCCTTCATCCGTGTGTTCGTCTATTGACTATGATGAGTACAAATAATTTAGGCAGTATGTAGTACGAAGAATAAAAATTTGTCACAATTGAAGTTGTTGCTTATTGAATATTCTGTCAGTTTCTCATAAAATGAGGAATATAGTCAACAATAGCTCTCTGATGAAAGCCAAGTAATAATAGTCAATTAACTCCCTTCAAAGTAATTATCGACGCAAATTGTGCATACGAAAATTCCTCATCTATCTAGATTTCGTAAAGAGCGTAGCACGCTTCGGCTTGATTTTGAACTAATTTGACTTGCAAACTGCATTAGATCAAGCACCACAATAGAAATTTGTTACGTCTTCTAACATAGTTTACATGCGCGAACTACACACGCGAAATCGTTTGTCACTGCATTATATAATAGCTATTTTGCTTAGATTAATTCAAGTGAATTTCATGGTTGATGGTGAATATACAGTGTGTTTCCATTTCGTTGTTATCAACAAAGCAGCTCCAAACAGATAGAAACATATGGCGGCCTCGTAGTGTTTATTTTTGGAGATCTAGGCTGCCGAGGATGCGTTTTCCCTTTCAAATTTGAATTAGCACTCAAAGAAAGTTGTGATAACTTCGCACGTTATATCTCCTTACGCTTCTGTGACATTACATTGATTTTTCCATCCAGTCATTCTTTCCGAATTCTGTTCACTTGAAGAAACAAAATGAATCAGATATGATGATTCAATCTCAGCATTGTTTGGAAAATAACGAAAAGAGTCATTTACTAATCCAATTTGTCGGATAAAAAAGGCTTTCATGAGCTAACAAAAAAGGGTATTCCAGAAACATTTATAAAAACGAATCCGATTTCATCTGTGGCGTTAGAAATCAATTTTTCTGTACTAGTCTGATGCCTACAGATGAAATTCCAAATCAAATGAATCAAGGCAAATCTCACGTCTCAAATTATTGGAAATATACTACTAAACTGATATATAGCATATGAGGTGACAAATGTAGCGATATATGGAAACCGTACGTTCAACGATATTACTTGTGATTTGAGTAATCACTACGATGTTTATTCTCTCGCAATTTCCTTTACCTAAATCTATGATTCGTCTTCTTTCTTGATTTTAATGTTCGATTCAAACTGGGAACAGATCAAAATATAGATAATTCTTTCTTGGCCCAATTTCTTCACTAATTGGCTGCGCAATTCAATTTCATCTCGGAAAACAATTTATAGTGAAAGTTTCGACGAAGAGTTGTTCGGGAGAAAAACCGTGTTTATGAGAAAGTTTCATGCCTTGATGAGCACCGAATCAAGTCAATTTCCCGTTCATATCTGCAGTCTATCTTTCCCCATCGCTTCACTCCCGATGGTTGATTGCTTACTATTGATTCTGCACGAACTAGGCGTGATCCGATTTATGTATTAATCGACCATATTGCCGAACCTCTCATGAGACTGTATATATGATGTATATGAGGTCAGCGGATGATTATTTTAGAGTGCTCGAGTGGTGGTTCATGATGAGAACGTGTGTGGAATTCATCACTGACAGTCTCGTTCGTCATTGCCACCATGTTTCGTGTCTAAGATATGGGTAATTATTATTCTACTTGTGTGATATGTATTGTCTACCAGTAGGATTTCCTGACTTCGGAGTTAGTTAGAATCCCCTCGAAAAATAAATGACAATGAAGTGCGTACAAAGCGGCATGTACATTCTGATATTTGTATCATTATAACCTGCTTATGATCTACAAAGCACAAATTCGACCTGTCCTGGAGTACTGTTCACGTGTTTGGAGCTCAGCCCCCAAACATACGCTAAAGCTCTTAGACTCAATTCAGAAGAGAGCTATTCGCCTAGTCGATGACACAACACTCACCAAATCATTGACCTCTCTAGATCATCGTAGAAAGGTCGGCGATCTCTGCCTTTTTTTATAGATACTTCCACGGTCGGTGCTCAACGGAAATATCATCTTTATGCCACCACGTGCGATTCCTAGTAGACAAACCAGACGAGCTCAAGCTGGTCACTCCTACACTGTCAGGCTCGAGACCTGTCGAACATCGCTATACCAAGCATCATTCATCAATAGAACGGCAAAGTTGTGGAATTCTTTGCCTAGTGAAGATGCTTACAACCTCCAAACTTTCAAGAAAAATTCCAACACCTTCCGTCTCTCCCAGAATTCCACCGCTGGCTAACACGATGTTCCTCGAAGATTATAGGTTTCCCTTTCGTTTTGTTCACAGATAAAAAAAGCGACCATGCCTAACACTAGAATGAAACTTCAGTAGCAAGACAAGTTAAACTCAAAGATTTAGAGAATTTCAAGATGGACTTCTGGAAGGTCACTGCAGGTAGATGATGGCCTTTATTGGCATTTCCCAGGGAGAGGAAGGAATCGGGGTTCACAACTGTGTGAAGAAAAAAACTGAGAGTTGCATGAAGACACTCCAGGAAACCTTGAACATCTCCCATGGTATATACTATCTGGCAGTACGACTATCATATTTTTGAGTCCAAATCAGTCTCCGACTGCGAACAATCCTAAAGAGGTCAGAGGCAGCCAATAATCCTCGTACTAAAGCCAAAAGCCGTATAAGGTGGACGATTGAGTCAGGAAAAAGGAACAGAACCAGTCCTAGAGAAACATGCTGAGAAAGTTATAGCTTATTCATTGAAGAACAGAAAAATATACTTTCAGATCGAACAACCTGAGATGCCACCTTAAGAAAAAAGAAAACACAACACTTGAAAGTAGTGATCTGGGCACCCGAATGAGTGTCCTAGTTAGCCCTCAGGAAAATCACAAACTCTTATTAAATATCATGCTAGATATCTTATTAAATATCATGCTAGATATGGTGGATATACGAGATCATGGTCGGAGTGACAAAATTTCAGTCCTTCCAACTAACCTAAACATAAACGTTGTGTGCTTCGATAACTTCTGAAAATGATATCGGGACCAGACCAGTCGGTTGGGATAATTCCCAGATTCAGTCTGTGACTGTGCTGGTTACACGATTTTCCGCTGATTTTCCTTGAGCCAACAGCAATCACAAGAAGAAAAACGAAATTAAGCGAAAATACTACCTAAACAAATCGTTTCGCTTTTTCTGCTGACCGGGATCGCTTTCCACACACGCTCCGACGCACGCACGCGAAAAATAGGGGGAATTCGGAACACTCGCGCTGTATTAATTTGCGGGCTTCCCTATCTTGCCGCCGACTTGCAGAAAGATAATCCCGAAGATGCTGATAAAGTACCCGGAACCGTGATGAACGGCTCTAATTTGGGACGATTTAACCGAATTCGGTCGGGATTTGATTAAGTGTCGCCGAGCAATTCTATTTTGGTCGTTCGTCTTTCGGTAGTTCCCGAGATTCTGTCCCGCTTATTGCGTTAGGTCGATGTACAAGGCGACTTTTTGCAGAGAAACGTTTCAAGAATGATATATTATTAGATCTCACTGGATTTATATTTCACTTTTGTCTTGAAGGTATTGGTTTTCGATATGCTAGGTGTTGAAGTTCGATTGATTCTTGGGTTTCTCTTTATGGCTTCTTCCTAGAACTTCAAAATCTACAATGAAACCGGATGAAAATTCTGCATGTCATTCTAGCTACCATGATATTGACTGAAAAATGAAACGAGCTTTAAGTGGAACCAAAACAATCATGGGGGTTCAATTTGAAAAACAAGTTAGTGGTGCATTTTCCAGCTTTTCGTGGGATTTTCTCTCCTCGTTTCAAAAAAGTAGAAGTAGAAGTTATTTAAAATTATTTCAATATATTTGTAGTAAGGACAGATTTTGTGATCTGCCCCAAAATGTCACTGCGCTTGAAATTAATCCTTTAGATACTTGAAAGAGAAATTCTCCATTGGTCAGTGACACCTTGTTTTTGAAAAAATTTGGAAATACAAATATATTTAATAATAAAACCTCTACTTATCTTGGTGGACGTTTCGGGAACGAATCTGCTCCCGGCGTTCTCAACACAATTAAAATATTTTTCTTTTCGCAAAATTTTTCAATATGTTTTCGGTTTTGACACTGAATAGTGACAATTTGGTAGACGGAGGAATTCTGGTTACAAGGTGTTTTCATTAATTGAATCGAATTTTCCATTTTCATATTCAATTCTCAGAAGTGGATGCCAAGTTCTATCTATATCAACTGATATCGATAATATATAACGAAGTTAGGGGTGGTTTCTCGGGGGTTGTTTGCTATGCTGCATGAACGAGCAATTTTCTTTTCGGCAAATATCTGAAATATCTGCTGGCTTGAAAGCTCTGAGACACCTATAAGTTTCACAGCATTTTCCTTGGTTTCGATTTGTTCTTTCATTTCTTTGAGTTATTTTTCAATGATTGAATCCAACAACCATATTAGAATCGTGTTTTCACCTACTCAGTTCTACTTTCCTGGCCATATTATATTGGCCATTTGTTATATTATATTGGCTATTGGCTATATTGTTGAATTTAGTCATATCTTGTTTCTGGTAGAACTTGCATCATTTGGATCTCTTGTAACTTGTACATTCAAAGTGTACAAATTGTGAAGCCACAGTGAATTGTGAATTGTGAGCCTCTTCCCTGGTTCAGCTCACTATTTGGCAGAAGGACTAATAATTGAGTGTTTTTTCGCTGTTATTTGCGTACATTCAATCGACGGATAGTGAAGAAGTTACCAAGAGCTGTCCAGTGTAATTTCATCTTCATCCCAGTAACATTAATCACATTTGTTTTGAAATTTATCATCGAAGAGAGAAAATGTGGATACACTCAATGTTGATGGAAACCAAAAATTCAGTCACTAAGAGACTTTCATTACAGAGTAAAACGCGTATTATATTCTCATTCCATGGTGGTACCAGTTCGTGATTTTTTCCTGGCAAAATGTATCTCGACACAGGTCAATGTCCACGTCGAGCCAATTTCCTCTTCGATTGTCGCCCCATCCCCATCACTAACTCCGACCAAACAAAACGAAAATAACTCAAACACCAGCCAATCAGTCGTTCTTTCGGAACGAAATTTTCGATCGATTCAGCACACACGAAAAATTTATTGCCCACCTTCGGTGTACGTGCCGGTGCGTTTGTTTTTGTCCCGTTTTTCTTGCCCCCGACTTTTATTGGAGTGGACGAGGAAGAAAAAAAAAACTAATATGTCTTTGTTGGGCAAATTGAAGGAGGCGGAAATTAAAATGGATCGCTCTCAAGAAAATGCCACTTGTATCTATAAACGAATAACTGGTAGAGCATTTCTCACGAGTGGAAAACAAAATCTGACAGTTATTCGAAAGAAATATGGTCTGATAATAAAGTGAGTTATAGCGGATGTTCTCTAGACGTGGCGGTATTTTGGCAGATGAGAATCACAGTGAGGCACTGAATAATGAATCCTCGATGTTTAATACGATAGAGAATAATATCATAGTTGCGAAATTTTATATCGAGGCGCATCGGGGGAACGAAACATGGTTGAGAAGGGTTGAAAATGTCCCAGATTTTTTCTCAACTCAAGATTTGTTCTCATAAAATTTTTTTGTTTTTAAATAAAATGTGTTTTTGTCTAATTTCGATCGGAAACAACTATTTCTATGAGAGGTTTGTTCTAGTTCAATATCAATCATTTTCAGTGTGAAGACAAGACAAACCTGACGAAAATATCAGATAGCAGAATCTTCAAGCGCCTGTGAGCTCAATGAGTACGGTAACGATGTAATAAAGAACATCTTTTCAGCAGGCTATTTTTGGGAATTTTCGGCAGACAAATCATAAAACTGAGAGCGATTTACTGAACGTGAAAATCGATAAGAGCTTGCTTTGACACTGTAATGAATACCATGGGTTTGTGGGTTGGCTGAGTGAATGACACAGAAGAAGTCCTTTCCACCAGGTATAGATAGGCGAAATATCCTCTGGCCTCGTTGGATGATGTAGGGGCTCTAGAGGAAAAGATGGAATGAAGTGTACTGTCATCCGCAAAGCTATGAACTGGGCTGGAGGTCACACCCAACAGATCGTTGATGTGTTTCCGAATCAGATCCTTGTGGAACACCAGCATTGATCATCATTGTATCAGATGAGAACTCGTCTACCACCACGTTGAGAGACCTATCTACAATGAAACTCAGCAAACGACATGGTTGGAGTAACAGACCATTGAATGATTTCATTCAGTATTATTATTATCAGATCCAACCGAGTTAGAACCACTATAGCAATACTAACACGATGTTCCTCGAACATTATAGGTTTCCCTCTCGTGTTGTCCATAGATAAAAAAAAACTTGAAATATTTCTACTAAATGGTCAATGATTCTTCGCAAGTTATAATATTCCTAAAAAACATTATCTAAAAGTCGAATTTCATGGGTTTCAATAGATTCAAAGATCAGATTATTATTTATCACCATCGGGTGCGACAGTTGAAAATTTTCACCACTCGTGTCTGTTCAGTTCAAATTCCAACACGTGTGTAATTTTTTTTTAATAATATAAATGGTATGTGATAATTGCTGCTCTCAAAATGAAAAATCAATGTGCTTTTTGTAGTTGGGAAAAATAATAGCTGTTATACTACTTTGAAAAGTATCTACTTTTCTATTCCAGTCGCCATAAGTGACAGGAAACGGCCTAATGAAATGAAATATACATACCCAGGGCGTGGGTGTCTCCCTTCACGAGTGACAGAAAAACTTCCTTCAATTCTCGAGACAAGTAAATTCCCTGGACTACCAAAGCCGAAGCTGCCATCCATCGAAATTAAATTCTTATCAACTTCCTCCGACTTGAATAAGTCGAAGTAAACGTAAACGATAACATCCCCTGAAGGAACGTGCTCAATTTCAATGAATTATGTACATGTCGTGGAGTAGAAGTCTCTTCGCCTCCCGCGAGGATTAGAAGGTCGCCTGAACAAAGAAGTGCAGAGCGGTTCGAGAAATTGAAAACGATCCGATAACATAACCTGATCGACTCATCAAGTCCATTTGTTGAGTGGATTCGATTTTCCTCATGGGTTGTTCGGTTTTGATTGTCGGTATCCCAGAAAGTTCAAATCAGGACGAATCTGTGGAATATCCTGCTTATCGATCTATATGAATGTGCGATGACTGTATCCATCTCTCAGATATGTGGTTTTATCGCTCAAACAATACTAGAGGGGAATTTACCTAAGAATTCAAAGGAAAAAATGGTGCAATCCGAGTAAATTTGTGTGAGTTTTTTTTTTGTCATTTTTCCCAAGTGAAACTCGCAAGATCCACTGATTGAAATCCCACAAGACACGACAGCATTTTTCCTTTCAAAACACAGACCCATGCATGATCTCCCGATGTTGTCAACTTGATCGAGAAGCAAGATAGAGAATCCAAGCATCCAAACAAAAGGGAATGTTACCAGGCGATCGGTAACAAGAACAAATTCACCCTGAAAATGTAATGAAGTCAATTACTTTCTTCAATATTCTATGATTATCCCCGTTTTTTACTCTTATTTTCGTATGTGTTATGATGTTGTTCGAAAGAAAAAAACTACATTGCTACATTGCTGTTCACAGTTTCTTGAAGTATTTTTCCGTGGTTCGTTGTTGATTGATAGTCTCTATGCAGACTTTTACCTCGTATGAATGATTAAAATGAGATATTTTCGTGACTACATTAGAAAACTTCGCCGATCGAATACCTAACTACTACGATTAAAAACAGTTGTGTCCAGAACGCAGTATCAAAATTTCTTTCGTGAATACGCTAGGAAAGTTCTTTTTCCATTTGTGGAGTTTATGAAGAGTTCGCTGTCCTAGAAAATAACAACGTTCTTCATTAAATTCGATGTGAACTGGTCGTACACATACATACGTGTACCTACATCATGTGTCAGCAGTCGCCTAGTCTCTGCAATGTCAATATTCCTATCATGGGCGTGCATTGTTTCATAATCATCATTATTTCGTTTTTATTTCACTAGGTTCACTCTTCATAAGGTGGGGACAACCCACTGAATAAGGACATACTCAATTCTTTTTAAATTTCAAAATATAACAGTTTATTCATTCATTATCTAGCATGTCGATCTTCGAAAAATTGTATATTACAACAACAGTAAAACAATAACTACAACAATAAATTACGAATTAGCAGCCAGGCAACACATCAATGAACTTCTGAAGTACATACTCAGTGTGTCGTTCACTTGGATTTTCTGTCTATTATTGTGGTGGTCTCTAATTGATCTTTATGTAATATATTATCACCCTGCGAGAACTTGGTGGTTTCTTGTGTAGCTATCTTTGCAAATGAAAATTTCCGCTGCAACTGCGAATAAACATAATTATCACCTCGAATTTTCGCCTTGTTTTGTTATTATGGATTGAATATAACTCTAGGCGTTGCCATTTGAAATTTTAGAGTTTGGTTCTATACCCCGCTAAAAAGAATGTTTTTTTTTTTCATTTTTCAGCTTTTTGTGGGATTTTCTGCATTCTCCGTTGTGTTGAGAATAGGAGCAGATTCGTTCCCGAACCGTCCACTCAAGTAAAAGTTTCATTCTTGTTAAATATATTTATATTCCAAAATATAACAGTTTCTTCATTCATTATCTAGCATGTCGATCTTCGAAAAATTGTATATTACAACAACAGTAAAACAATAACTACAACAATAAATTACGAATTAGCAGCCAGGCAACACATCAATGAACTTCTGAAGTACATACTCAGTGTGTCGTTCACTTGGATTTTCTGTCTATTATTGTGGTGGTCTCTAATTGATCTTTATGTAATATATTATCACCCTGCGAGAACTTGGTGGTTTCTTGTGTAGCTATCTTTGCAAATGAAAATTTCCGCTGCGACTGCAAATAAACATAATTATCACCTCGAATTTTCGCCTTGTTTTGTTATTATGGATTGAATATAA
This sequence comes from Gastrophysa polygoni, assembly GCA_963576655.1. Classification (NCBI taxonomy): domain Eukaryota; kingdom Metazoa; phylum Arthropoda; class Insecta; order Coleoptera; family Chrysomelidae; genus Gastrophysa; species Gastrophysa polygoni. The sequence continues at coordinate 5,234,257 of OY755086.1, read as the reverse complement.
CTCTAGGCGTTGCCATTTGAAATTTTAGAGTTTGGTTCTATACCCCGCTAAAAAGAATGTTTTTTTTTCATTTTTCAGCTTTTTGTGGGATTTTCTGCATTCTCCGTTGTGTTGAGAACAGGAGCAGATTCGTTCCCGAACCGTCCACTCAAGTAAAAGTTTCATTCTTGTTAAATATATTTATATTTCCAAATCTTTCAAAAAACAAGCTGTCACTGACACATAGAGAATTTCTATTCAAGGTATCTAAAGGTTTAATTTCAAGCACATTGACATTTTGGGGAAGATCACAAAATTGGTCCTTACTACAATTATATTGAAATAATCTTCAATAACTTCTATATTTTTCAGAAACGAGGAGAGGAAATCCCACAAATAGCTAGAAAATGAATGTACCACTTCCTCGAAAATCTTACAGACAGTATTGAATATTTTTCTTTGTTTTGCGAATCTAAATTCAGAGCTATAGCCAATCCAGAGTTCTGAAATGGACAGACTTACTGTATGCGTTTCGGAGCTGGATTAAATCGGATTAGTTCGAATGTTTCCCTACACCCGATACACGCACGTTCCGGGATAATCCTCGTGGTATTTCTGTTTGGCGATATACGGTGCGGCCATCGGTCACGCAACAAACTTTTGCCGAATGTTTTGTTTTTCGGTTTATTCGTTTTGGTATGGTTATTGAACACGGCATGTGTCTGCTCAATTTGTTCGGCCATCAGTTGGCCATTGTCGAGTTGCAAAACTTATCCCGTAGATATCGACCGAAGTTTTTCTTATCCTCGTTTGATTTATGATTGATGAATTCACATCCATCTAGCTAGGAAAGTTTGCAATCAGACATATCTCGAAAGTTGTTCGAATCACCGTATATGAGATATGGACTGGACTATTCGATGTATTATTTTTTCAAAATGAGGAAAATGAGATTTTGATTCATATCATGAACGGTTTTCTTTCTAATCGCCCTATATATTCTAATCGAGAATCGAGTATTTCGATTGAGTTATATTAATGGACAACCAAAATCCACCCAAATAATACCGTATAGCCATCAATATGAAATCAAATTATGAAATATAAATAAGTGTTTCACGAACTGATTGTGATGGTCCATCATCATGTTTTCAATCATTTGATCTATGATCGCTGAAGAATGAAATTGTTCTACGAATTTGTTTTCCAGATGCTGCTTCCTTTGATATCCGTATTTATAGATAGAAATGGAGGATGCAAGTAATGAGAGTCAGTGTTTTTACCAGAGTTATACGACGTTATGATTGCAAAATGCCGTGTTTTGTGCTTATCTTTGGAACCGTTCCATTGCATGATGTGCATGTGCGCTCATGACTATAGAACTTAAATTATCAAAATTCTTCGTGTTTACATTATTATGAACTTGACATTGATTGATAAACACCATTACGAGTACCACTATCAAAAACATATTATTTGGTATATATATACAGGGTGTTCCATCACTGAGGTGATTTAAAAAAGCCCATACTCGATTTATTGATCTGAATTGATTGAAGTCTCGAAAAAAATCCAGGTCCGGTGTCACTTGAGATTTGCAAATTGTTTCTGCCCGAAGACAACACCCTATACATTTGAATTTTTCAATTTTTTCGCCATATCCGAAAAGAACATGGAAATATATATCCAACGATGTACTTTTTATTCGTGCACAGACGATTTCTGCTACTCATATTATGGGCTCAAAAATTCATTTTGGCTCATTTCGGGATACAAAGAGGAATTAGACAAGATTTATGAATTTTTTCACTTCCTATTCAGCATAGGTGAGTATTATATTTGGAAGGAGTGTTTCATATTAATTCTTGTATCCACCTAGACTACCCGAAAAAGTTGCAGATCCGTATCAGGAACTAAATAAATCAATGGATTCGCCCTTTGAACAATTGAATGATTATTTTTATTCATATCGTTTTCAGGAAGGATAAATGAAACGTTTTACATCACAGAAATCACATAAATGTAAAGGATTTGCTAACAGACAATAATAGAAATTAAGCACTGTCTGTAGGTTGATCGCTTCATGGCAATTTGACAAACAATTTCCTGTGAGTGGGTTTTTCGAAATCACCTCAGTGACCCCTATCCACAGAAGAAATATTTACCTTTCCCAATGAAACAACCCGTATACAAAGGGAAGTGTACTGATCTAAGTCTCAATAATCGAAATATATAGGTAATGAAAATTCTAATTGAAAATTATGTTAATTTTTTCTTATCATCCTGCATCTACAAGTTCTTTGAGTGAGGCGTCTTAGAAATTTCGGAGAAATGATACACGGCCAAATGAAATCGTCTGTTCATCAAATATTTGTTGCATGCAACTGATATTTTTTCTAGAGTTCCTTTGACTTTTCGAAAGATCCACCAATTAGAACCCACTCGACTTCGTTTTGTGTTTTTTCTTTCTTGTATACAGTACGTTTATTTAAATCGCCCACTCGGAAACAATGCATCAAACATTGCAGAATTGTCATACCAAGAGTTCAAAAATACTTGGCAAATGTGAAAGAAACATGCAGAATCGAAAGGTGGTTTAGTAGAGTCAACAAAAATGTATAAATGTAATCAAAACAATCATTGACTTTGGTATGTTCGCAATGAGTCATACTTGTATCTGCACCATCTGCGTTACGATTTTCACACAACATCTCGACGTATGCGTTCTTACGCCTCACTTACGTTACAGTCATTGCTTTGTTCTTGTTGCCTTAGTCGATCTGTTACACAATTAGACTGCGAGCTTTCAGACCAGACCAAAGATCGAGTGCCTTGCCCGCAGATCGTATATTTATTTGCGTATGTCATGAAACGCTTACACCAGGAATTTAAACTGTTTTCGAACGATAGGGCATCTCTGGCAGACTTTCATACTCACGCGTTATTACTTCTTGAAAGTGGAAAACGAACGAGTTCCATTTATTTTATATTTATTTTATATTTATTTATATTTATTTTATAATTATTCGATTCTAATATACAACGATTATTTATTAATATTTCGTCACTAACTAAACTGCCCACCATCTGGAAATCTGCGCGTATTAGGAGAATTTCATTCCGATTACGGGAAAAAGATCTGAAATTTCATTCCACTGTTTATGGAATATCCGCAGCGTTCGTGAAGTAGGTATGGAAACTCTTGTCTGGTCGCTAAAGGATTTCATAGCCTAAATTATCAGCAAATGTTATAGCCAATTATTTTTTCAGTCTATATTTTAGTCAATATTTCTGCAGCATACTTGAGGTTTGAAAATATTCTAGATAAAAATATATTGATCTGTTCAAATCATTATATCTATCATTTTCATCATTATCAGAAAATATTTCCGCAATGCACCATCTTTTATCAACAGTAAAAACACAAGAGCTTTTTTTTTATCGGATAAATTTCTTTTTGTAACGAAATAATTTTGCCAATCAGTAATTTTACGAGAAAAACTGATTCACTCGACATTCGGTCTCGCGATTTTGTCAAATGTCAGTTTTTCGAGCAAAATTACTGATGGAAAAATTTTGAGTTAAAAAGAAATTTATCCTCAAAAGAAAAGCTCGAGTGTTTTTTGGCAAGATAAATTAACGACTCATGTTGTAATGGTTTAGTATCAATTATCAACAATGCTCAAATAACTGACAGGGCAGACATTAAAGTGACGTAAGCATACTAGATGTGGACACTTAAGAGGAACAGGCGTTTTTATCGGTGATAAAAAACGATGCACCTTTTTTATCGCTGTCAAAATGACAAAACAGTCGTCTTTAAATGACACATTTTATACAGGAGTTAATTTATCGGGATTAAATTCTTCTGACAAATCACGAATTGTTATGTATATAAATATAGAGCAAACATTTTGACTTACTGTATAGGTATCCTTTGAAGGTGGGTTTGTATGTAGGTGGGAGTATAGTAAACGTATTGTAAGAAAAAATACGAGAAACTGGTGAGTGGGACTGTTTGATAAACACCATTTATTTGATTTTTGGTTATTTATATTATTACAATTATCATTCATTACATTCAATCATTCAACAGATAATTCTGATAATACTAATTCAATGAAAAAATTTTTCAATTCCAGTTCATTTTTAGCGGTAAAAATTGAATAAATTCACAAAAAAAAATTGGAACCGCGCGTGTGATTCGATCCGGCGACGTTTTGGCGGCAATGTAAAAAATGTAGAACGCGAACACGCTGCGCCACCAAGCAATTGCATACTGCATGGGTAAGAAGACTATGAGCGAAAAGCATCTACATCGAGTAAAGTTGTAGTAATACAATGACAGCTCCTTTTATATTTTCTCCCTTTCATGTTTAGATTTTCCGATTTCACTTCAATATTTTTTTTTAACGACGGTTCTGTGAGTGAATAAGGATCAGACGGAGCCTAAAAAATGTGTTACAGGATGACAGTTCAGAGCCGTCGTGATCTCAACACGATTATCGTCTGTCGACGATTATTTCTGTCGTTCGAAACACCTGGAGAACGAAGTCGCTAGTACTGCATGGGTAGGACGACGACGAGCGAAATGCAATCATCAGCTGCGTTATTGGACGTCGCTGGAGGATTAAACGTCGATTATTAATCTGATGGCGAGAGTAATCGCCGTGAAGAAGACGAATCGGAAAACAGATTGTAGACGGTGGGGCCGAATAGGCGTCCTTGCCTTCCGAATGAGGGAGAGCCTTAGGGTGTTGGAGGCCATTGTTCTCACCCGCTCCTTCTTGGATTAGGAAGTTTTATCGTTCACTCGAAATGGCTAGATAAGATCTTTTTTTAAGAATTTTCTGAGTAAAAATTTGAATATAGCAAATATATCGAAGAATTCGCAGAATTTGAATTCCTCCCAACGAATTAATGCACGTGTAAGAAGAAGTTGTAAGAAAGGCACATGAATATGAGAAAATCAAACATGTGGCGGATCTGGTGATAACAAAATAAATTAAACCCGTCCTAAGCCAACCACAGTGTTATAAGATCAATGAGTGATATTTCGAAACGTCCTTTGAAAATCGTAGTAGAAGTCAAACAAATGGTGCAAACTTGCAGCAGTCAACCAGATGGAGAACGGAGTATATAGGTCTCATCAACGATGTACAAAACACTGATGCAGTCACTGATCGTGCTTTGTTTCGTCAAAAACGCTAACGCCATTTCCCGCTATAATGGCCTAATAGTTATGAAACTCCCCAGAAGATGGTGACATTTTTACAGATCTCTGTACAAATAGTTGACGTTTTGAGATTGTTATTCTGAATCAACATACTCATAACACTGATTGTGCAATTATCAATATAACGAATAACGAATGAAATTCTGTTATCAATTTAGCTGTATGTTAGAGTTCTGATTGAAGAAGTCAGTTAGGCAAATAGGCAGAATAATTCCACCAGTGTTCTGTACATCGTTGTCTCATCTACCCTCGGCCCCATTTGAAACCTGACACTGAAAACTGTCAAAGTCTGGTGAAAAATGATAAATGCATTGATTAGGGATTCAAAATTATTAAGTGGAAACTGGATTGAAACGATACAGCCAGATGAATGATCTATAGATCAGAACGGAAATGGAGGAGGACTCCAACTCGAGGTTTGAGGAAATGTTAACCGATATTTTTTTTTCATAATGCAAACTCACCAAACTAATGAAGAAACGTGAATAAAGTAGGTATCTCAGGTAGTGTGGAAAAATGTAATAATTCAATAATATTATCGATAGAAAGTGATGAAATATCTATATAACTAATAAGATACCTTTCATTTCTCAGAGTCGGCCAATAAACTGCATTATTTTCTCAGTATATGATTGATAAATATACACTTCGATCAATCATTCATTATGAGGATGATACTATTGACATTTCTACCTGGATAATGATGACTTTCAGATTATGTCCGACTTTCTTCTGAACAACTTCCGTTTCGAAACAACAAAATTTGGCCAGGAAACCTGAAGGAAATAATATTGTAATAGGCTGCTGGATTTTCTGTAACCTAGATTTCAACCCAAATCCTACAACATTATCATTGTAGTTATTATTATGTTGATATTGAATCACTATTTAAGGTCGATTTCGAAGTAATCGAGTCAAAATCAAAAGGTTACACAAGATTTTGCAGCCTACTGCTTCAGTTTTGTTACTCTAGAAAATGGTATGCACACAATTGAAAAAACCGGTCTTTGCAGCCATGAAAAAGTTAGCTATCATGGTTCTCTCAGATATTTCTTTGAATAATCTATTGAGAACAACACAATTATGGTGATTTTATTCAATTCATTTCATAATGGGCTCCCGTACAAACACTACCCTCATTTTTTTGTCACCTTTCCTTTATTTATCATACTGCAAAGGCAAGAGGTCAATGCGAGCAGTGGTGTACCATTATTGTACACCAAAATTACCTTTCGTTCGGAAATGTCTCTGTAATAGTCAATAATTGCATTGAACGGGATGTTGCACTTCCGAAACTACTAACTAAGTTTGTGAAAACAGTCAAACAGTTGATGGGTTCTTGAATAACAAACCCGAGCTAACAAACACACACATGAGATCTATGTGTAACTAGACTGTCTGAAATAGTGAAAATAAACCGCGATACCCGATATTTGTTGATATAAAATCTAATTAGCGCCAGCGAGTGTCAATCAATATCCATAGGAAATACAGGGTATTACGTCACTACGACCCTAAGACGCGTTAAAATTCAAACAGACGATGAATTGCCTAAATAGGATTTAATGCATTTAATTTTTGCTTTTTGTCAAATGTCTTGTTCAAAATGTCTTCCTCCAACCTGAATGCACTGGCTTAAACATCGCACATGATTTTGGCTGACGTGACTAAAAACTTGATCCTCGTTTTGAATGATTCCAAATGCTGCTATAATTCGTCCAATTTAGTCTTGCTCTGTTTCTACTGGAGTTTCGTAGACCAAAGACTTTACATGTCCCTACACGAAAAAAAACTAGCGACGTTAAATCGGGTTACCTAGGAGGCCAAAAAACTGCTCAACCTCTGGCAATTCAACGGTGCCCAAACCGCTGATTTTTTCCTGTGTAAATCAATTGGTCTACGAAACCCAAGTAGAAACAGATCAAGACTCAATTGGAAGAATCACAGCAGCATTTGAAATCATTTAGAACGAGGATCAAATTTTAAGTCAACTCCGCAGAAATCATGTGCGACTTTTGAATCGGTGTAATCAGGTTGGAGGAAGACATTTCGAACAATTGTTTCGATGATGCATTAAATCCTTTTCCATTAGTGGCACTTTGCGGGACATGGGACCCACTATACTCGAATGCTTTCTGCTGTTGCACTGAATAACCCCTAAGTTTGATCCCATAGTTCTGTGACACCCTGTATATTTCATAACTGAACCGTCTCCCAGTCTTCCGTATGCACTTAATAGTAGTTCGTAATCGCTCGGGTCATGTGCCGATTCAAGTCGAAAGCAATGCTTTTTCGCTCTATAAGAATTCCTATTAATTGCTCTGCTTTCATCTTGAAAGGGATGCTTATTTGCTTACACAGAGAAGAGCGCCAGCAGCGGGTTCGCAGCGGGTGGTTTGAATTGGTTTTCATGGATCTTATTGTATTATTATGAGTTGTGAGAGGACTTGGACAGTATTGAAGATCAATTTTTATATAAAAATAAATATGTTCCCAAAAGAAGAGTGTGTGAGAAACAGTGTGTTGATACTTACTCACTTGAACTGAATTTCCTCTGGGGGTATGCAATGCTTTTATTCTTCTATTGTATGCACGCCATTGGTTATTTTTTTGTGGCGCGTGCTAAAATCTCGAATCAGGTTGTGTCATTTTTTACGGTATGTATCTATATACCAGAAGAAGCAATGTTAATATTTGTCTATTCATAATTTTTAAACGAATGCGCCCATATTCAAACAACTTCACTTCGGTTCATTTCAGTTCACATGGAGCATATCATAGTGTGTATCCAGTGTATCTTAAAATAAGGTTGTCCGACTAAATAGAAGCGATGACCTTTCTGCGGTCAACAATGTGGGATCGACTCGGTGTTGGCGAGAGATCGAGCAGAACACTGGCCGACCATCAGAAGGGAATCCGGTTTCTAGCTGAGAATGAAAGCTGCATATTGGCGAATCGGGCGTGAATGGAGCGAATAAATCGTGACAGAGTCGTGTTTACGACTTCCGCGTATCCTAATAAGGTTTTCGATGCGCGAAATGAATTCTGACGTTTTCAGCGGCTACTAGGAATGGAGTTCAAGGTCACTCATCTCGTAGAATGTCAAAGTGGATGTACGAGGTGTCCTAGAATATGTCACGAAGCGATGCTGGCAACGGTTCCGCTTTGAAGATGAAACTTACCGTGCTAGAGGAACTTTGAATGGAAATTTAAAGACACCGCAATATCAGATAAGGAAGGGTCTATTTATGTCTGAAACTATCTCTAGGAAACCATGAATATTTTGATAGTCATACGATAGAGAAATTATCATAAATTTCCGTAAAAATAAACACAACTGAAGATATTATCAGTATAGTCGTGTTTGTTAAAGATATTATGGACGATATTTTATGATTTTATCGACAGCTCTGGAGAAGTTCAGGTATATACATCCCATAGCATATACCAATATTTTTTCCATAATGCAAACTAATAAAGAAACGTAAATAAGGTAGATATCTCAGGTAGTGTGGAATAATGCAACAATTCAATAATATTATCGATAGAAAGTGATGAAATATCTATAGAACCAATAAGATACCCTACCATTCTCAGAGTCGGCCAACAAACTGCATATTTTCCTTAGTATATGATTAATAAATATAGACTTCGATCAATCATTCATCATGAGGATGATACTATTGGCATTTCTACCTGGTTAATGATGACTTTCAAATTATGTCCGACATTCTTCTGAACAACTTCCGTTTTGAAACAACAAAATTTGACCAGGAAACCTGACGGAAGTATTGTAATAGGCTGCTGGATTTTCTGTAGCCTAGATTTCAACTCAAATCCTACAACATTATCATTGTAGTTATTATTATGTTGATATTGATTCACTATTGAATGTCGATTTCCAAGTAATCGAGTCAAAGTCAAGGTTTCACAAGATTTTGCAGCCTACTGCTTCTTAATCTTCAACTTTGGTGAACGTTTCATTCATCATCTCAAATGTAAAATAGATAGAATTTTCGTTGGAAAAGTAATTTTGAGAGTGAATCAAAAACTGATGAGAAAAGTTTGCTATTTCGAATGAGCAAATTGATTCCACTTTCGGTTGAACCGAAAGTCATTTCTGATTGGTGTACAGCTGAAATTGCACTCGTATAGAAATATCGAACCGCGAGATTTTTTTCCATTGTCCATTTAATATTCCAGTGGAAGAGGTATATCTACTGGAGCGGGTTCATAGGGTGATTCACCTAATGATTTTCGTGAATGCGTTTAGAAAGGTCGCCGAATTGATATCTACAGCTAACACGATTAAATTCTTAACAGTGTCTCATAGCTTCTTCAAGGCGTGTATGAGATTTTAGGAATGTTTTCTTCCGTGAATATGTTAGGAAAGTTCGCCGAAACCGATTTTCCCTACTACAAAAATTTCGATTTCATTGCTTATGCCATCGATGCAAATCGATGGCATCATGACTCGGATCTAGAAAGTGACAATGTTTGGGATAAAAATCATTCTTTCGCACTTACATACGAATACCTGAATCACGTATCGGCGGTCGCCGAAGTCCTAGCAAGGTCAGTGTTCCCATCATTTATTTTTTTTCCTTCAATTTCGCTTGGATAAGGTACACTCCATCTGGTGGGGACAAGGCACTGAATAAATTATTGCATTCTTAGATGAATCACCCTTTATGAGAATGGTCGGTTGCACAGACAAACAATAGATGGACAACAATTTCAAATCGCTGTTTTCGATTGCAGGGGGGAACTAGGAGCAGAACAAATCAATTTTCCGAGTCAAAAACAGGAACCGTCAGGAACAACAGCATTGCCGTGATAAATAAGATTCTGTCCCGCGGGAGTGTCGGGGAAATACCAGCGAAATTGAAGTGTATACGAAAAGCTTTTACTGCGTATTGTCTTTTAATGTTTCCTCATATGGAGATTGATGACGGTCTCAGTGTACAGAAACGCATTCGGTCCGTCGAACTTTTCCGGCCAGATTTGTTCGTGCAAAGTGTGACAGGAATTTTCAATTGAAAGGAGGGACACAGGGTGTACTATTCGACGGGACACTCTCGTTTTGAAATGAATTGATTATTTTATCATTTGATAGTTTTCACCCCCGTTAGCTCCCTACGGTTTTCAAATAACTGCTGACATTCGTGATATTACTAATCAGATATCAGGAATCGTGGCATTCAGGCATATGGTTATCGATGGTATGCTTGTTGTTATGCGATATTATCAGCAAAAAATGTTGCTCTCTCTGCTCTCGCATCGATATTTCGATTCTTCCTAATACAATTCAGGATTCAGTGTGATTAATCTGTTAGTGAGTCGAATATTTAATAAGCACTGGTTAAGGCATTTATATACTTTTTTATCGCGAGCTGATAATAGTTATCTCATGCTTCAATTAGAAGATCAATTCCAATTCCAGATCTGTTTATTCCGATACGGGTCATAAATAGCAATCTAAATATAACTATTGTCACAATATTATTGCTGTTAGCATTTTCACAAACACTTGTGATTAATGGAGCGTAAGGTTGAAACTATCAAGGCTCACTGCGGGTTGATGACTTCTGATGCGAGAATCATAATTGCACCAATTTTCCAAGAATTCATATGCTTGGTGAAGAGCAATCATTCATAACCCATTTAGTACACTTGGCGCCAGATCCTCGTTAGATTATGAGCTTTCGTCATTTAAATTAATGATTTGGCATGTTTACAAAAGATATCGCATTACAGCGGTAATTCATGAAGTATGATGCTGTACCACCGCTGAAAGTGTCGAATTTTATTGAACATTTGAGATCTAAGAAAGTCTGGTAAAAAAAATATATTCTCGAAATCATAAATTTTTGTCTTCATCAACATTTCCAGAGTATGTATTTTCTTTTTGATTGCTTCTCATTTGGATATGTTTCAGGTTTCATGCTTATTAAACTTGTCACTTGTCGAAGATATTTACAATCCGTTAGTTTGATACATCTAAGTCAGTGATCGAAAATGTAAGTTTTTTTATTCATTTCCTGCCTCGTGAACCATATCTTTCTTCTCGAATTGATTCCTTGATTTTAATTTGATGATATCTTTGCGGATGATAGTATACTATCGGCTCATCCTCTAGAGCCACTCAATGAGGTCAGAGGTTCACGACGGAGACAGGTCTACTATAAATGAAACTCTAACAGTAATTCCACACTAGGATCAATATGATGATGTCAGGTCACACTGTTCCTATGAAGTCGTCAATATCCATGCTGAGTGTCACCACCAACTGTGATCTCTCATGGAACGACCACGTGAGGTTCAATGCAACCGTGCAAAGAGGTACTTCACACCTCAGCAGCTCCCAAACATACGCTGAAGCTCTTCAGAAGAGAGCTATACACCTAGTCGGTAATACTCTACTCATTAATTATCTTCTTTCCTGAATCAAATGTGGCTTCTGTAGACAATGGTGGAACAGTTAATGACGGTCAACGCGATGGCCTGCGGAGGTGATTCCACCCCACCCTTTTATCGCAATCATTCGGCGATTGTGACGGCAGCGGACGATGGCTTTTCGCTCCCTAAATAACGCCTCAGATCTCGGTCTAATTGATTTTCGATGAGCAATAAAGCGAACAAGGGTTTTATATGGCGGAAACAATAATAACCATTCGGTCGAAGTGACGAATTGTTTTTACTAGAAACATGTGGATCTACTTAGGGGGCGGTCACAACTGCATAGGGTGACTATCCGTTTCTTCTCAAATGACCTGAATTCATTTCAAATTCGTGACGCATAAGATGTTAATAATCTTGCCAGGAAATTTGCGGATACTTCGGGTCATAATATGGAAGAAGTTACGACAGGTAACTTTTTAAATCTGAGATATGACGCTGGGACGTTCGTTCTCTTGAATATATCTGAGGAATTTTCCACGATTCAACCTTTGACTTCTCAATTTTTCCGTATGTCAGTGGCGTGAAATGCTACTCACGTAAGGGTAGGCAAAAATTCAAAAAGGTGAGAATATCTGAACATTATCCATCAAAATTAGCCCTCGTTTGGAAATGTCACTAAAATAGTCAGTAATTGCATTGAATGGGGCGTTGCGCCTTGAAACTGAATTTGTGGAAATAGTGAAACGGTTGGTGGGTTTTTGAATGGAAAACCTAGTTCACATACACATGAGGTCTATGTGCAACCATACTATCTCAAAAAGTAAAAATTTTCAGCGATACTCGATCCCGATTGATGGAAATTCTAATTAGCGCCAGCGGAAATCGTTTTCATAACTGAACCTTCTTCATAACCGTCCAGTCCACCGTATGCACTTTAATCTTTGTAATCATTCGGGTCACCGGGCGATTGAAGTCGATTCAATGCTTTCACTCTCCATAAGAATACATATTAATCAGCCGTAATTGCTTTGCTTTCATTTCAAATGGGATGCTTATTCGCTCACACGGAGCGGAGGCGCAGTGGGTGGTTTATATTGGTTTTTACGGATTTTATTGTATTATAATGAGTTGTGGGAGTTCTCAGATTTTTATATGAAAAAATATATATCCGCAAAATAATTTAATTTTTTCTCTGGGATAGGCAATCCTTTTATGCTTCTATTTTATGCATGCCACAGATGCCGTATGTTGTCTATTAGGAAGAGAATAGTTATTCAAACCTAAAATTTGCTCGACAGATACAAAAACTTGATTGCTACAAACGTTGGAAGAATTTTCCAAAATTAACTTTATAATCAAGCATAACTAGAAAGTCTCTAGAAGCTAATAAGAAAAAAGGATATAACACCGACGCGGTGCACCGTTGATGATGGAGCTTTTCATGCCATCCGCTCATACCAGTAATCTTTTTAGGATCTGGTGGAAATTTATTCATGAGAGTAGAGGTACGGCCATCTGCCTTATTGAATTCTAAAGCAACGTGAAATAGCCAATTTCTCGAAGAACACTAAAACTATTTTTCTGGTTCTTGCACCTCATTCCGAACCTCGATGGAAATCTCCAAACCTAATAAATATATTTGAATAATTTCATTCGAAGAGCAGCTGTTGATGCTCAGACACCTTTATACACTGACGTTACAGAATCACAAAAATGTACTCTCAGGGTCGTACGACAAGACTTTCAATGATGCTGATCATGAAGTGAAGTCTAAGAAGGCTATTTCATAATACTACAGAAAGAATATGATATTACTGAATCGATCCTATTACCATTCCAGCATCGTCAAAAAGAAGTCTGCCCATGAGATTTTTCACTTAACTATGATCTGATATGGTATATGATGTATGAGAGTTTACAATTCAATGGATGCAAACAAGACTGACATATACCGAGTATAACTCAAATGATGTCATAAATTTCATGTGATGATTCATTGTCATATTTTATGAGAAAAAGTTAGGTGTATAAACGTGTGTCCTAACTTGCTCCGTTTTCGTGTAAAGGGGTGTCCAAAGTTCAATGAAAAATCGGTTCTTCATGAATTATTCAAAATCCTTTTTGCGAAGTTGATTGAACTTCGTTCTTGTTTTGAACTTGGATTTTGAATTTTGTATCCAGTGGTGTCGCAGAGGGTATGATATTTACCATAATAAATATTTTACGCTTATGTTCTCGCCGAGTTTGGTATTTTTCGAAATTAATGGCTAAACAGTGGCTTAGGAATGGCGGTTTACGAACATACCTAGTTTATTTAAAATCGGCTCAAAATCTCCTGAGTTATGGATAAACAACCTATTTTATAGTAACACTTCAACACCTCGTTACTCGGAAACGAAGCAAGTTAGGTCACACGTTTATGTGTCTTTTTTTTTCATGAAATATGACCTGAAATCATTCAAATCTAACCCTGTATTGCTGAATTACTTTATATTCAACAAAATTATTTCAGAACGTAAAAAGAAGCAAACAACATGCTATATGCATATTGTTGTGGTTTGCATTGTTGCCAGAAGTACCTAAATCGTAGAAAACACTACAATACAATAAAACTCAAAAAGGTGACCATCTCTTTGGCTTCATTCAATGTCTATATATAACTACCAATATTTTGAGCGATCAAAAATTTTCGAAAAATCTAAGATTTCCTTACCATTTGTTGGGAGACGCTGGCTTGATTCCTCAGTCCATATCACTGCCTGCTTGCTAAGGTTGGGTTCACTCAAGCACTGTCTTCAGTTTATTTTCATTTCGTGAACTTAGTTTTTATATTATTTTTATATATAAAGTTTACATATTTGGCTCAAGATTGAATAAATGAGCACAAATGATTTGAGTTCACAACAGGTCTATGCAGAGGTTAGCACGATATAGCACTACCTTGTGGTCGCACCGCAATGTTATCATATTCATAAACCTTTCTGCACAATTGAAGTAACACTTTCCATCTCATACGTAAAGAGCCGTCGAGGAAGACAAAAACCTACTGAAGGACGCAGTACCAAAGTACTCTTTGCGCAGCTACGACCTGTTCGAACGGCGCATTCGACCTGACCGAGGTCGTTGACCTCTGGTCAGTGGTAAACAAAAGTTATAGGACAACTTCTCAATTAATCATCTTCCACAATATTCCTTTTTCAAAAGTGTGGTTGATCATGTACTTCATTTATCGCTCCGATTTCGGAAACAGCATGTATCTTAGGGGGATAGTTGTATGTCGGTACTTTTGCGCAGCACGCCAGGGGCTGAACAATTATTCAGGAAGTTTCAATTTTGTCATCCTCTCCCTGCCGAAAGCAAGGACTGGCTAGGTATATGAATATATTCCAGTTTCTTGTCATTTCGAATGGTTGCCGTTCGACTATTTAGCTCGAAGGATTCGAGGCGGTGTCAGAGATTGAAATGCTGTTGCTCGAGGGTCGGTCAGGTCGCACTGTTACCATGCGTGAAGTTTGTTACACTTTTAGAAACTTCTTTGAAACCTTCTCTACCTACGAAATGATTTTTTTTTCTATTCCATGTTGCCATTTCTGAACGGTTTTTTGGATAGGCAATCTATAAGTACGTATTATATATTTCAATAGTTCATGACGAAGTACGTATATTTTGCAATAATGCATGGCAAACTACGTATACTCTGCAGATTTGCAAAAAATTGTGAGTTGTATGTAGAATATGAATCCTATATCATGATTTGACTTTCCGAAATTTTCACGGAAGAAGTACTTTATAGCCTGAGGGTCTGTTCAAATATATGATCTTCAAGACCGATGATTGCCAAAAGGAAAACATTATCGATCTGAATTTCTTGGATTAAACTCGCATTCGTTGTTCTGATCCTAACCATTTTTTTCCTTGTTTCAGGTAAGTTTCTCAGTATGTTCCTCTACCTTGATGGGTAAGTTATATACAGGGTTGGGATAAAGTACGGAACCAAGTAAATATCTTTCGAACGGAAAGAACGATATTCATGAAAATTTGCAGGTAAGTGCAATGGAACAAAATGTATCTGATGCACATTTTTTGTTAATAATATACTTCGGTTTAATTGGAAATGTCATCAACTTCTTTAATTCGAATGGGACACCCTATATATGCTTATAGATTTTGAAAGAGCTTGTTGTTTTGAATTCATACATACTCAGTTTAGTGTAAAAAAAATTGTAAAAACGAGGAATATAGCACTTTAATCAACCTCCTTCGAGTTTTTTGCATTAGAGCAAAAAACTATTCAGATGAACTAATTGATGTTGTTTGTATGCATAGTTATAAATGAACGAATTTTCATAAATCGTTCTTTCCGTTCAAAAGATATTTACTTGGTTCCATACTTTATCCCAACCCTGTATTGAATATATTTAAAGTATTATAAATTGTGAAGAACCATTGACCATTTAGTAAAAGTTTTTTTCAAGTATAGCTATGCTGGTTGCAACTCACTTGGATCTACCAATGATAACACTGAATGAAATAATTTTATGACTTGTCAATGACTCAATGCTGGTGTTCCACAAGGAACAATTTTGGAACCAATTTTGTTTTCGCTCCACATCAACGTGTTGGATGTGACCTCCAGCAGATAATGATAGTAACATTTCATACCGCCTTCTCCTCTAAAGCCCCTATAACATCTAATGAGGCCAGATGTGACCATGATGGAATATCCAAAAATACTTGAAACGTGGAACACACAATAATTTTCAATATTCTCAAAGTGATTCAAACCCCAGCAATCATTCGTTTCATGAATGGAATCATGGTATGAACCACAACGCTATTTCAAGTTGATTGTGAAATTCGAATCATTCCATTCAAATCTTTCCAGTTTGTCTGATTAGACTCAACCGTCAATTCTCATTTAATTGTTTCGATACCGGATTAATTTTAATTGAATCCTGTTGAATTCCTGCTTCCTGATAAGCTTTAGTCTAGACGCGCAGAAATCGTCGTCAAACAATTGCATCAATCATGGACGACGAACGAAAATCCACCCCTGTCTGGTTGCCTATCGCATTATCGCCGTCTGAGCCTGCAAACCCTATGTTTGCACATACAGGGTGTTGTTTATACAGGATTAGTGAATCGTCGATATCCAATCCCACACCTGAAAATTTTTGTAACTGGTATAAAATGTTCTAGTTTGTCCAATTTCATGTCTCAACTAGGCATTCGCTTTAGTAGGTGGGAGTATCAGCTTGTATCCGCATTCCACCAAATTGCTTCCATTTGCCTAAAATGTTGAAATGGAATGAGGAAGGTCGTATAATTTTGAATTATCGATCAGTATTGAAAAATCTGTAGGGAAATGTGAAATCGAATGAGAATAGCAAATAAAGGCGACTTTCGTAGACCCTTGTATTGAAATAAATACCGTATTGTCTGTGGACAACACGAAAGGGAAACCTATGATGTTCGAGGAACATCGTGTTTGCCAGCGGTGGAATTTTGGGAGAGAAGGAAGGTGTTGGAATTCTTCTTGAAAGTTTGGAGGTTGTAAGCATCAGAAAAACATCACTAGGCAAAGAATTTAACAACTTTGCCGTTCTATTGATGAATGATGCTTGGTATAGCGATGTTCGACAGGTCTCGAGCCTGACAGTGTAGGGGTGACCAGCCTAAGCTCGTCTGGTTTGTCTTCTAGGAATCGCGCGTGGTGGCATACTAGATGATATCTCCGTTGAGCACCGACCGTGGGAGTATCTATAAAAAAGGCAGTGATCGCCGACCTTTCTACGATGATCTAGAGAGGTCAATGATTTGGTGAGTGTTGTATCATCGACTAGGCGAATAGCTCTCTTCTGAATTGAATCTAAGAGCTTAAGCGTATGTTTGGGGGCTGAGCTCCAAACATGTGAACAGTACTCCAGGACGGGTCGAATTTGTGCTTTGTAGATCATAAGTAGTTGCTGGGATGTGAAGTATCTCTTCGCACGGAAAAGAAAACCGAGTTTTTGTGAAGCAGTTTTGGCAATGGACCTCACATGATCGTCCCATGAGAGAGTACTGTTGGTGGTGACACCCAGCATGGATATTGACGACCTCATAGGAACAGTGGTACCCGACATCATCAAATTGGGCATTGTGTAATCAGCCTTCTTGGTGAACATACAAGCTTGAGTTTTAGTTGCATTGAACTGTACTAGATTCTCAGACCCCCATTTCAGAATTCTTGTCAGATCCTCATAGTTGAAAAGGCGGAATGAAGTGTACTATCATCCGCAAAGCTATGAATTGGGCTGGAGGTCACATTCAACAAATCATTGATATCTTTATATAATAGAAAAGGTGTTAAATTCTCGCAATTAGTGATTGTTGTAAACCGAACTTCACTGTCAAAATTGTCTTATAGGGCGTACGAAGATGTTTCCCGGAATAGATTTAATAGAAGTTTGCGTGTCAAATTTGAGTTACTTGTGAGTCATTCCATAAGAATGATTGATAATAAATGTCGAAATATCTCACGGTTTGTTTTGACTGTGACTGGATCGCGCTTGATGAAGTGTTTAGTGGGCATAAAAGTGTTCAGTTGGTGAAAACTACGAGAGTAAAATGTCTCGAGTAATAGTTTTGAATCACATTTTTCTTAAAGTCATGAATGATTATTGTTATATAATATATGAACTCTCTCAAGTGTGATATTAACTGTACACATTTTCACTTGCAGATTCCTCAAGGATTATTTTCATTTCATTTATGGGTGGCTTTATAAATATACTTTCAGTTGATGACTCAATATCGGCTAGCTGGCCTTTTCTCAACTATCGGAACATGAAATTATATTTCGCGTTCAGTACTTACAGACGAACTATGAAAATAAATACAATAAATTCTCTGTTTATTTAGACGACATAATAATTTTTACGGCACTCTTAAATTAAGACATATAGTAATCCGAGCAGGACAAACATAATAAAGTGAAATGAGCGGAAAATTTGGTTTATCGTGGTTTCTGCTCGACTTATCACTCGTGTGATGCATTTCAAATCGTTTGAATTCCACATCGAATTCGGTTTCTACATTTCTATTTCTATTTGACGGTCGAGCATATCGAGTGGAAAAGAAAATCGGCGAATGTATTGAAATACATTATGGTAGAAATACTGTGTTCGTGTACAGGGTGTCTTACGAGTATTGGTTGATTGAAAATAAATGATGAGGTGGTTGGGTACTCGAATTATATTGCGGAATAACAAGTTCACCTCCATATTATTTATATTTGAATTTCTACATATCTCATGATCTCATTATCTTCACAATTTATATTTATATATATATATTTTTTCGACTGTGAAGAATAGAATTTCAACTGTCGAGTTGAGACTGTAACGCTGATTGGGCGTATAAGGCAAATCTAGCGCAGAAATTGAAAATTTTGAGTTCTGTACATGAAAACGGTACCAAATATTCTTGGTTGACTTCGTTAAAATGCACAGTTTCAAGAGTGAAAAGGGTGACCCAGAGCTTTCAGGCCAACCTCATATCGACAAACTAGCCAAGAATCTGTCATGCAAGGTCTATGCAATCAGGCAGATAAAAAATAGAGTTGGTAATAAAGCTGCCCTTACTGCTTATCATGTAATGTTTCACAGTTCTTTAACTTATGGTTTGATGAATTTGGGAACATCTATTCATATCTCAAGAATATTTATAATTCAAAAACGAACAATCAGAGCTTCAGCTAGAATAGTTCAGATGGAGAGCTGTAAGAATTGGTTCAAAAAGTTCAATATATTAACTCGTCATGTATAATATACTCCAATTTAATACACATTCAAGAAAATTCACAAAAGTTTACTACAAATGGAAACAACCATTCTTATAATACTAGGAATAAGGATAATATTAGAGCACCAAACCAAAGATTAGAAATGACAAGGAGATGTGACTCATTCATATCATTCATATCACTGCCCCAATCAATGAAAAATGCAACCCTCCCTAATTCCAATAGGAAACTAAAAAAACACCTCTCAGAGAATGCTTACTATGATACGTCTGATTTCAGCTTTACTGAGTGATTATCGTCAATTTACTGACTGTGCATCTCTATTTCAACATTTATATATTAATTACATCATTTTGTGCTTGTATCATGTACAATTTTACTGAGTGTTTATCGTCAATGTACTGTCTTTATTTATCTCTGTTTTTACTTTTATATATTTATTTTATTTTATATATTTATTTTATTTTATATTTTTATACTTTATATTTATTTATATATTTATTTTTATACATACACTGAAGCTCTTAGATTCAATTCAGAAGAGAGCTATCCGCCTAGTCGATGATACAACACTCACCAAATCATTGACCTCTCTAGATCATCGTAGAAAGGTCGGCGATCTCTGCCTTTTTTATAGGTACTTTCACGGTCGGTGCTCAACGGAAATATCATCTATTATGCCACCACGTGCGATTCCTAGTAGACAAACCAGGCGAGCTCAAGCTGGTCACCCCTACACTGTCAGACTCGAGACCTGTCGAACATCGCTATACCAAGCATCATTCATCAATAGAACGGCAAAGTTATGGAATTCTTTGCCTAGTGAAGTTTTTCCTGATGCTCACAACCTCCAAATTTTCAAGAAAAATTCCAGTACCTTCCTACTCTCCCAAAATTCTACCGCTGGCTAACACGATGTTCCTCGAACATCATAGGTTTCTCTTTCGTGTTGTCCACAGATAAAAAAAATATTAACTATTTACCGTTTATCCATGATTATAATATTTTAACTGTGATTTACATTCATATTACTGACTTGTCATAACAATAAGGTGGAATCATTTGGGCAATAAAAAATCTAATCTAATCTTGGGGTGCGATTTGAAAAACAAAAGTTAGAAGTGGTTTCTCGGGGGTTGTTTGCCAGAGGGTGGATTTTGCTATGCTGAACGAGCTCATGGTCTCCTTCGACACGTATTTTTTTCAATTTTCTGAAGATCTTGGACACCCGCTAAAAAAACAAATGATCATTGTCTTTGAGACATCATACCTAATTGTGTCGATGGTGAAAAATATTCCATGGTAAAGGTAGGCATAAACCTGATCTGTCAAAATTGGAAAATTGCCCTGCTCATTATGGAACACCATACTGGAACAATCAAATGATCATTCATTTGGTGAAATAATATTGACTTTTCGCCTCAAAAATGAGCGTGGAACATAAAGGTTGTCAAGTATCTGATCCCTTTCAAATCGAACTGTAGAAAATATAATGTTTTCCGTTTCTTCAACATTTGTCATCCGGTATATGCATATTTATTTTTTCCGTGCTGGATCACCAGTCTCACCCCATTGTTATTCAGGTCATCGGACGAATATAAATTTTGTGGTTAGTGTGCCATGGCCCAGCAAAAGTGGTGATTTCGTAAAAGGTCGGAGATCGTTATCCCGGATTCCTAGCACACCGCATAAAACGCAAATAAAATCCTAATGCGTGTATCCACTGATTTCACCTCGTTTCACCCGATAAAATCGGTATTTTTCCGATTTTCTTCTCAATTTATTCTTGTTTGTCCACCTTATTGTCCAGCTATCCATGGTAAACATGTCATAAATCGATGAGCCTGTTGGAGCCTACTACAACTAACAAGCCATTAACTCAACGAAGCTTGGCAACATGCTTTGTTGTGAGTCATATGATAATTAAACAAGGTGATTCACCTAAGAATACGAAGAAAAAATGGTGTATAAGCATGGCTTCAGGGAAAGTTCCCTCAAAAAAGGGAAGTCTGACCACGCAATCGGTAACAAGATCAAATTCACCCTGGAAATCTAATGAAATCAATTAGGTTCAATGCCTAATCATATTTTCGAATGTGTAAGCGTTGTTTGAATGATGGTCAAGAAACGTCGAAGACTTGTTGGCCGATGATTTTTTGAGTTTGATCACTTTGTCATTTGAGCAATACCTGAAATATGTTTTTTACAATTGTATGCACCTGTATATTAGTTTATTATCCTATATTTCATGAAGAAAACTCCAAATAGCTTTCGCTCTAACTGTATCGAATGAAACGATCTATGAGTGACGTTACAACCAATTCTCAACTCACCTGTACTTTTGTTCACAAACTGAACTCAATCGAAACTTCTGCTGTCACGCGTTACATTGACACATTGAATTTCTGTTCGGAACAGAGTGAAAGCCACTGAAAATCTGAAGATCGAACCTTCTTGGAAAATATAAGTATCAAGAAGCGTTTCAGAGAGAAAAATCGTAAAGAGGCTGTTGATCATATAATAAAACCTGTGCGAAAATGTCAAGAACTTCTTTTATCGAGAATTTTGTTGGAACTTGGTGCCGAGTTTCTATTGAAAATCATGAAAATTTGTGCATTTTCAAAATCTTATGAATTCACAAATATGAAAAAAAATTGTCTGCGAGAGCCAATTGGCCCTTTCAGGAAACTAAAGGAAAAAAAACCAATATCAGTGAATTAATCGACCGTTCTGATTTGTCAACTTGGTCAAAACGAATTCTGTCCATAAATCTCGAGTAATTGACCGACTAATGACCCTCATTCGATATCTCTATAACTAGCAATCGAAAGAGATACGACAAGAACTTCGCAAATAAATTTCATTTCAACCTAGAATGGAAGGAATAAATGCAATTGTGACGAGGGTGCTTTGAGGGAGTCTCCGATAAAAGGAATCGTTGGACGAGTTTTGTCGTTGAGGATGTTTTCAATCATCTTGAAAGTCTCAATTGATCGATTCACTCTATATATACTTTTTTTAAGAGATACGGGAGATATGCTATTATTTGTTGGATATATAGAGGATGTTTCCGAAATTGGAGAGATGAATGAAGAGGGTAATGGTAGAAAAAAGCAAAACAAAATTATATCAAATTATAATTAAAAAGTTCTCTCATAACTTTTATTCACCACTGACAAGAGGTTGTTGACCTGAAAGCACATTGGAACGGAGAACTGTCACTTTTTTAATTGGTGTCAAAATCCGGACCCTGACTGATAACTTTTACTACATCGTTTCAAAGTTTCTCCCAAACGAATGGTAACGATTCATTTTTCAGTTTTTGATGGGATTTTCTCTCCTCTCTTTTCTCTCTGAAAAATAGAGTAGAAGTTATTAAAAATTATTGCAATATATTTGTAGTAAGGACAAATTTAGGATCTGTCCCAAAATGTCACTGCGCTAGAAATTAAACCTTTAGATACCTAAAAGAGAAATTCTCTATTGGTCAGTGACACCTTGTTTTTGAAAAAATTTCTGGAAATACAAATATATTTAATAATAATAAAACCTCTACTTATCTTGGTGGACGTTTCGGGAACGAATCTGCTCCCGTTCTCAACACAATTGAAATATTTTTCTTCGTAAACTTTTTTCGATGTTTCCGATTTTGACACTGAAAAGTGACAATTGTGACAATTCAATTACAAATAATTTCAAGCGCAGTGACATTTTGGGACAGATCCTAAATCTGTCCTTACTACAAATATATTGTAATAATTTTTAATAACTTCTACTCTATTTTTTAGAAACGAGGAGAGAAAATCCCATCAAAAGCTGAAAAATTAATGTACCACCTCCTCGAAGAACTTACAGACAGTATTTAACGAATGGTAACGAATTCTCAGATATTCAGATGAATTTTAATCCTTCAAAAACACATTTTTTCGTGATTGATTTAATCATTTTGTCTCAAAGAAGAAGAATTATGCCCCATTCAATTCATCGCTCCGATTCTGTCTTTTCGATGTCGAAAATCTCAGTTTTTGCGACTCCCAAATAGAGTCATCAACAACCCTGCTAGGCCAAATCGATGGACAATTCAGGAAATTATGCATTCGAAAGCGAATACCCAGAGGGCAGTTCACAATATCGCCCCTATTCCATTTTTTCAGCGCCATGCAAATGACCAATTATCCTCCTGTTTTTCCTTTCGTCGGCTTTGCGTGCCCGGCAATCATTGTTTTTCAGGCATGCCTACAACAGGACCCTTGGTGTTAGCATCAGTTGCCCGGCCCACAGACGATCATACAAGGTGTTACATTCCACATTTTCCAATTGTGAATTGTAAGTGGCAGATGAATGTCAATCATCAATCACATAAGCTCTGATGATTATGAACGATGCCAAGGTACTAGAGATGTGCAGCTTCTTTCCTTTCTGGATTTTACAGATTGGGCGCATTTTGTTGTGACCGCGATCTGGATTGATTCTAAGAGCTTGATTTCAAAATGTTTGGGAGGGAGCTCGAGTCCAAACATATTTATTTATTTATTTATTTAATATATAGGTTACCCAACAGAGCATTGAAACTCCAATTATAGGGTTACACATTTTACATAATATACAGGGTGTCCTTAAAAGGTCTTTACAAAAAGCTACCACATATTCTTCAGACCAAAACAATTCGATACAAGCAAACTTACCTCAGTAAAAAGTTGCTTAGTTTGGGCGCTAGACGGCTCTGAAGTTGAAATTTTCAAATCGATTTTGCTTCATAACTTTTGAACGGCTCATGAGATTTTTTTCAAATTTGGTACGTTGGCATAGACTCATCGGGCAATGAAACTCATATCATAATCATAATGAATATCATTCCATGGGCGTAGAACTTGATTTTTTCAGTAAATAAACATCTAAAACTCCTACGCCAATGGAAAAAAATTAGTTTCAATATGAAATCTAAATTATTCAACTCATTCACTACAAAAAAGGTACTCTTGACAAAAGTCGATTCCTCTCATGGTTTCGACAAAATTTTAATTTTAGTGATTTAGAGCATAATTAATAATGAAACGATTAACAGATATTTCATAAAAATTGTTCAAAATGTTCACCATTTTCACGTATACAAAGATTCATACGACGCAAAAAGTTGAAATGTACTCTTTGCATAACTTCTTCATCGCCTGTAAGATTATTCGTCGCCTGTTGGATACGTTGCCATAATTGTTCTACAGTATTCACAGGGGTCTTGTAAACCGTAGACTTGAGATAACCCCATACAAAATAATCCATCGGTGTTAAGTCTGGAGAACGTGGTGGCCAATTCACGGGTGCATCATTACCTCTACCTATCCATCTGTCTGGGTACTGTTGGTTTAAAAAATTCCTAACATCCACCGAAAAATGTGGTGGAGCTCCATCGTGCATAAACCACATATCTACCCGATGTTGGAGTGGTAAATCTTCCAACAAATTTGTCAACGTATTTCGTAGATGTTGTAAATACATGTCTCCTGTTAATCTTTGTGGAAGTATGACAGGACCAATTATAAAATTTCCTATTATTCCAGCCCAAACGTTGATTTTGAATTCGTGTTGAAAATGGTTTATTTTAATGGAATGAGGATTTTCAATTGCATAAACGTGTTCATTATGAAAATTAGTTATTCCTCTTCTCGTGAAACAGGCTTCATCAGTGAACAAAATATTCTTTCCAAAGTTCAGATTCATTTCTCTTTGCAAATTAATGAACCTACAAAACATCAGACGACTTTGTGAATCATGGATTAATAAATCTTGAACTGGCGTCTTGTGGTATGGGTATAATAATTGTTCTCTTAGTACTTCATGAACGGCATTCCTAGAAACTTCTAGTTCATTACTTATCCGTCTAGTACTCAATTCTGGATTTTCCTCAATACGGTCTAAAATTTCTACTTCGACTTCGGGAATCCTTACATAACGCTGTCTTCCATAATCACCAGTTCTAGGAGCAAAATGACCGGTCTCCCGAAGACGTCTCTCAACTGCACCAAAGGTTGGGTGGCTTGGTACGCGACGATTTGGAAACCTTGCCGAATACACCCTCACACTCTCTCGACCATTTCCTTGACAATATCCGAATACCAATAACATATCGGTGTATTCTTCATTGGTGTATTGTACGGCCATGATAAATCAGAAAAGTCCGATATCAACAATCAACGTCAATAAAACTCGTCAAATCAACACAGATGAAACTATGGAAACCAAGAATGTGAATATCACTGTTTTCGAGCAGATAATAATAGTGTTCAGAAAAAAAAACCAGTGCTACTCATTTTCAATAGAAATAACCTATGCAAAAAGTACATCTCAACTTTTTGCGTCGTATAAATCTTTGTATACGTGAAAATGGTGAACATTTTGAACAATTTTTATGAAATATCTGTTAATCGTTTTATTATTAATTATGCTCTAAATCACTAAAATTAAAATTTTGTCGAAACCATGAGAGGAATCGACTTTTGTCAAGAGTACCTTTTTTGTATTGAATGAGTTGAATAATTTAGATTTCATATTGAAACTAATTTTTTTCCATTGGCGTAGGAGTTTTAGATGTTTATTTACTGAAAAAATCAAGTTCTACACCCATGGAATGATATTCATTATGATTATGATATGAGTTTCATTGCCCGATGAGTCTATGCCAACGTACCAAATTTGAAAAAAATCTCATGAGCCGTTCAAAAGTTATGAAGCAAAATCGATTTGAAAATTTCAACTTCAGAGCCGTCTAGCGCCCAAACTAAGCAACTTTTTACTGAGGTAAGTTTGCTTGTATCGAATTGTTTTGGTCTGAAGAATATGTGGTAGCTCTTTGTAAAGACCTTTTAAAGAAAAAAATCCTAGGTTTGATACTCTCAATGAAACAGTAATGAGAGTAACTATAATAGTGAATATAGTAATAGTGCTAATATAAAAAAGAAAACTTCAAGCTGAGGAAAAGAGAAAAAATACATATTTCAATTTTGATCAATCCAGAACAAAAACATTGGTAGCTTTTTTTCTGATTTTGTGAATGGTGCTATTGAATAGGTCAATGTGACTAAAGTATGAATTATATGGATTTGGAATCATATAGAGGGGTGAATTTCTAGCATAGTTAGTTGTATATGAGACGGTAAGTAAAATAAATTAGGCGCACGAGTAATATGAGTAGGAGCATTGAATGACAGCTTGTTTGTTATATAATTACTATCGATTTGGTTGCTACAAATTTTGAAGAGGAACAGTGCATAGCTAACTATCCTTCGAGAAGAATGTACAATGATCTAGGAAAGTTCGGATTTGCGCATTTTAGATGAAGAGCTGCTGAGGCGTGAAGTATCTTTCTGCACGGAACAAAAAGTCAACTTTTTGTGAAGCAGTTCTCCTACCAGAGTATACTGTTGGTGCTGCTACCGAGCATAGAGATTGACGACTAAATAGGAATCGTGGTCCAGCTGAAGATACAAGCTCGACTATTCGTTGTAGCGCTGGTGTCTCTCGTACTACTAGTTGTCGGAGTTTCTTTAAATCTTATGAAATTTCAACTTTACCGTCTTTGTATATATATGAAGTATGTGTCTTTATATTTCGTAACATGAACTCTTTTGAAACTAATAAACAAATCCACTCTATCAACACAAGACAGCAAATTGACCTACATGTGCCATTTTCAAAAACTAATCTTCTATATAGATCACCCACTGTGACTGGGCAAAGGTTATACAAAAAACTTCCAACCGACATTAAGTCATGTGTACCACTGAAAGCATTCAAGCAATGTCTTAGGAAACACCTGATAAAGTGTGGATTTCACTCCATGGATGAGTTTTAAAGTCTTAGTTTTAGTTCTAATCTCAAGTTAGTTTTAGTTATCCTGTCTGACAAATTATACACATTTTTTTTATCTGTGGACAACACGAAAGGGAAACCTATGATGTTCGAGGAACATCGTGTTAGCCAGCGGTGGAATTTTGGGAGAGAAGAAAGGTGTTGGAATTTTTCTTGAAAGTTTGGAGGTTGTAAGCATCAGGAAAGACTTCACTAGGCAAAGAATTCCACAACTTTGCCGTTCTATTGATGAATGATGCTTGGTATAGCGATGTTCGACAGGTCTCGAGCCTGACAGTGTAGGGGTGACCAGCTTGAGCTCGTCTGGTTTGTCTACTAGGAATCGCGCGTGGTGGCATAATAGATGATATTTCCGTTGAGCACCGAATTCTATACATGTTCTTGCATGTCACTAAGGAAATAAAGTATTATCATTATCATTATTATTATTATTATTATTATTATTATTATTATTATTATTATTATTTGACTACCAGTTGTGAACCGGAAGAAATCAATAGATTGGATCGCATAAAATGAGCAAAATCTGCTATTCGACAGGTTTCATTATCAGTCCACTGGTATTTACCACGACAACTCCAATAATGCAAAAGCACCTCTCGACAATATTTCAGACAAAGACGTCCTAAATGTTTCATTGAAGATGCGTATGCAGCAAACTGACTTGCGACTTGCGAGGAATTTCTTAATAAATTTTCAGTAAGAGACAAATTGGTAGAATATGAAACAAAAACCTTCTGTCGAGTCTAAAGCCTTCGGTAAAGTTCAAATATTTCTGAGATCAAATTTCATGGCATGCAGAGAAAAAAAATGTAACAGAGATCTGTTACATCTTTCCCTTGAGCTTCATTATCGAAAAAACTTCAGTTCGAAAATCCATAACCCAAAGCGTCAGTTGCATCAATCCCAAAGCTCTAGTCCATCGCCAAAAATTTATCCTCTTGATGACATACCAGGTGAACATTCCCTCGTTTGGAAAGAATAATACTGTTTACTGTGTCTACCCCCTTCAATAGAAGCAACCCTTCGTTTTGAATTTCCGAGCCACATATTACCCTCCACCCTTGCAGTTGTTCGTATGGACAAGGGGGCTATCATAATGAATTTTGTAGAATCATTTCGCTACTGGTTTGCATAGATATTGGTATTTATAGGCTGGATAAATATGATAAATGGTTCTCCACTCAAACTTCATTCTTCTAGTCGAAGCATTAAAATACATGGAACACTGACTGAAGTTCGTATACATGTTCTAAGTGAACAACTCTATCCAGAGATTCCATTTGAGACGCGGTCTAACCCTGACTCATCCAGACACAAAGACAGGTCAATTATCGGCTTCGGAGGGCAGAGACGGGATTCTAAAGGGTGAGAGCGATCTCTGATGGATAAATTTTAATTGCAGCACCCTGAAGGGCAAAGGACCGATGTGATAGAAACCTAGATTGCTGGAAGAGAAACGCTGATCGACCGTCGTGGTGAAAAGTTTAATTGTCTGGAAACGAGTTTTGTCCATGGATGAGTTATTCTGTTATGTAAAGGTATAGTCGGGAAAATGATTTTGTTCTGGGATTGTCGATGCTCTATTTTGTGGATATCATAGAAATGTCAAAGAGATATCTCTGAAGCAGTGGAGTAACTTTTTGGCTGACTTTCTATGAGTTCTTTTGAATCTGAATTCTATATAACTCTCGATCATTCTGAGGCATTAAATGATTTCGAACTAGATTATGCCCTATCTCGTGTTATCTTCATGTACTTTACGAGTTCAGGAGAATGGAGAATGAGGATTCAGATTCCTTCTCATTCCACTTCAGAATCTGTAACCGTGGACACCTCCTGGAAACTTACTGCCCACCATCAAGTTTTATTTTCACTTACCTAGGTATTATTCTAAAACTCCGAAATGGGAGTGAATATTATTTTTTGAAAAAAAGCAACTTCTTCTGAGTGTAACCAGAAGAAATTTCCAAATGGTTGGATGAAGAATGTTTCTTCGAGAAGGACATGTAAGCCCCACAAATCTCGAGCAATTCAACTGAGGTTTGAGTCGAATCCTGATGATCGCATCGGAAGTTCCTTGATCTACAACTGAGAATTACGACCAAGATATCAGATATCGAAACAATTGTATAAAATTATTTCAGATAGTTACCCTTCAATTGTCCGTATCGCATTCCATTGGCTCAAATAAATTCGTCAACACTCGTCATGAAAACAATATAGGGTCCGAAGCAATATAAGTATCCACATCACGTCAGCCAAAATTAAAACTGCGAAACAAATAGGCGAGGTACTGTAATACTCTCCCAAACTCTAGTAAGCTTCAGGAGATAACATGTTTTTTAATTTCATTCTACTTGAGGTATGTTGAAGAATGTTCCAACGTCCACAGGAAGATAATTTCTTCACCTCAGTGATGATGATAGCATCTCTCATTGATGCTAATTTCAAAACTGAAGATCTCAAATCACGATTCTGGATTCTAGTATATAAAACACTCCATTGATTGTCGCTTTAGCAGACCGAATTCTTCAATTGGTATTGCGAAATAATCTCCTGGCTAACATATAGACGTGAGTTCAGTTTTTAGTTGGATCAGAACTTGCCTGTAGAGATTTATGAATAGACAGTTGATCAGGGGTAGCACTGGAGTAAAAACTCCCAAAAAGTGTGAAAACGAAATCTACGTGAAAAATCCTATCGAAGCTATAACGCCGGGGGAGGAGTAGGAGCTCTAAGATAATAAATTTGCAGTAATCGCAGTGGAGAAAGGCAGGACATGAAATTCCACTGAATCTAATCTCAACTTCCACAGCTATGATCCTTCTGATGAAATAGTTGAACTTTGAGTGAGGGCCCGTAAACAGTTCTCAAACGAGTCAGATCTATCAGAACCCAATTGGTTTCCTGATAGACCCGATCTAACCATATCTGATTTGTGATGATTATCGTCGTGATGAAATAACGATCAATTCGGATGATTAATAAGACACTAACAATCATGAATCACGATGATTCAACGATGAATAATCTCAGATGCAATCCTCTACTCTTTCTTCGAATGAAGTTTTCGTATGGTGAAGCAAGCGTCAATAATTTCTCTCGCAGATGCAATGAATGGTAATATGGAAGAGCAATTTTGCGTCGATGAGAATTTGAAGGGATTTGTGCTCGGTGTCTTCTAACTATTCTTAGGGTTTTCAAACCGATTGAAATCAGCAAGGGGCCAAGTAACTCTGTTGATCAGCGTATTCTGAACGTCTTTCCTGCTCTCTATTGTTCCTGTGGATCGACTTGGTAATTGGTTCACTTCTCTTCCACCGGTTATCGGTTGTGCTAAGGACGATTGTTCTGGGAGAAATCGACGGGAAATTGGAATTGGGGGAAAAGAGCAACTCGATACCCATCTCCTCCGCTCAACATTCATCGCTAATGATTATCGATCGCTTGATGATGGAATTGGAGTGTTTTTTCCTTGTTCTGAACGATATATCGGTTGTATACCAGAACCGGGAAATTGAATTCCTTGGACGTTCGTGACGAGACTATTTTTGACCAAGTCCTCCTTCAAAAATCAAATAAAGAACAAGAATTTTTCATTTATTTGTTCTTAATTATACGGGCCGAAAATCCTATGAATTATTCCGTAGAATCATAATGAAGATTAGTTATAGAGCTATGCAGAGTTTTACGAACTCAGAAAAATAATATACAGGTACTGTCTGTAAGTTCTTCGAGGAGGTGGTACATTCATTTTTCAGTTTTTGATGGAATTTTCTCTCCTCGTTTCTAAAAAATAGAGTAGAAGTTATTAAAAATTATTGCAATATATTTGTAGTAAGGACAGATTTAGGATCTGTCCCAAAATGCCACTGCGCTTGAAATTAAACCTTTAGATACCTAAAAGAGAAATTCTCTATTGGTCAGTGACACCTTGTTTTTGAAAAAATTTTGGAAATACAAATATATTTAATAATAATAAAACCTCTACTTATCTTGGTGGACGTTTCGGGAACGAATCTGCTCCCGTTCTCAACACAATTGAAATATTTTTCTTCGTAAACTTTTTTCGATGTTTCCGATTTTGACACTGAAAAGTGACAATTTGGCAGACGTAGGAATTCTGGTTACAAGGTGTTTTCATTAATTGATATCGAATTTTACATTTTCATATTCAAGTTTCAGAAGTGGATGCCAAGTTCTATCTATATCAACTGAACAAGAAGCAATATTATTGTCTCCGTTCAGGAGAATGCAAGCAGACTCTTTGATTTTCCGTTTTTGGTTGTTGTCTTCTTTTCCTATGATCTTAATATTACTCCAATCGGCCAACATATGAGAATGGACAACATATGGCCGATTGGAGTAATATTAAGATCATAGGAAAAGAAGACAACAACCAAAAACGGAAAATCAAAGAGTCTGCTTGCATTCTCCTGAACGGAGACAATAATATTGCTTCTTGTTCAGTTGATATAGATAGAACTTGGCATCCACTTCTGAAACTTGAATATGAAAATGGAAAATTCGATATCAATTAATGAAAACACCTTGTAACCAGAATTCCTACGTCTGCCCAATTGTCACTTTTCAGTGTCAAAATCGGAAACATCGAAAAAAGTTTACGAAGAAAAATATTTCAATTGTGTTGAGAACGGGAGCAGATTCGCTCCCGAAACGTCCACCAAGATAAGTAGAGGTTTTATTATTATTAAATATATTTGTATTTCCAAAATTTTTTCAAAAACAAGGTGTCACTGACCAATAGAGAATTTCTCTTTTAGGTATCTAAAGGTTTAATTTCAAGCGCAGTGGCATTTTGGGACAGATCCTAAATCTGTCCTTACTACAAATATATTGCAATAATTTTTAATAACTTCTACTCTATTTTTTAGAAACGAGGAGAGAAAATCCCATCAAAAACTGAAAAATGAATAATATACAGGGTTAGTCGGGAGGAAATATCGACATTTCAAGTACGTATTCATCCAAGAGGGTAAAAGGAAGGGGAGCAAGAAAGTACGTATTTGGGGACCCCAACTAAACATAAAAGTTCCTATAAACGTGGGCCCTATTCCCGGACCGAAATACAGGTGTAAACAATATTCAAATAAATTAGTTGTTCATCTTTATATAGAGAAAATATATGCTTTGGTTGTAAATACACTGTTTTCTGTGCGTAGCACAAATATATTTTTTTTATATATATTTGGAATCAAAATTTGTCTTTCTTGGATTTCAAATGCAGTGAAAATAATCGAGTTGATCCATTTAAGAAAAAAGTTTTGTCACGCACAGAAGAATGGGAAGAATGTGGTGATACATTTAGCAAAAACCGACTGCTTTCCCCTTCTTCATGGGTATACAGAAACCAGTAATGAGTTTACGTTCATAAATTCAACTGCCATCGTTGTAACTCATAAACTACACTGAAATAAAAAATACGAGGCTCGGAAACTACGAACGGTTCGACGATTTATTATAAAGCTCATGATGCTCCGGGATTCTTTCGAAAATTTGTCGGGCCAACTGACGGGAGATAATATCCAAGGATAAGCCCGGATTTCCATCAGCGTTCACGGAATGTTTCATCAGGTCGGTGTTGCTGCATGGTTGCGCCAGAAACGTCAGTTGATGTCAGGTCAACAAGAGAATCAGCAATTTCAGTTTCCTCAATGGGTTAAGAGATGTGGATCATTGTTCGAAAGAATTGGTAATATGCAGAGGATTCTATTATATCAAAGTAACTGTCGAATTTATGCATCTGTTTTAAGTTTCAAGAAAGTTCAAGCATTGATGTTCAATGAGTGAACATTTTTGTTCAAGGACCGTTGGTCAAAACTTGTTATCTCTTACCACGCTTGTGACTCATTATAAAGTTGTTGTCACCAACAGAATCGTTATCCAATTCGTACTGTTATAACTTCGAAAATTGGCATTTATCCACCAAAATCTTCCAAATTCTCTTCAAAAGCTATGCATATTGATCAGATCACGTAGGCAAGTCTGAACTGTAGCACATAATGCAATGAATTTTCAGTCGGTTTGTTTGCTGATCGGATGTTGCCTAACTGTCTTCGTGTAAAATAAACAACACATCCACATCCAGTATACGTGAGCTGACGTGACAAATGAAGTACGACTATGAACGGAATGTCAAACACGCGTTAATCGACGTTGACACTGATGTCTTCACGACTGGCGTCAAGAAAAACATTCTATTTTATCTTGGAAATTCTTTCGATATCGATGTTAACGGTTGGTGGCGTTCTCAAACTCAGCTGGGTAAACGCTTTTGACGTTTTTCTAAATAGTTAGTACGGTGGTGCTGTAGGAAATATATTTAAAATTATTCTTGGAATTGTATCGAAATAGACGTAAGATTCTAATGGCCCTGGACTGGGTTCATTCATGAGACAATACTTTGGTAGCCTTTCACACAAAAAATGTCCAAACAACACAAGAGTCGTTATGGAAGTTCATGAGCAAAAAATTGTAGCACTAATATTTGGCATCTTTCAACTCATAATTCGTGAATTTTCCCAAAGAGTATATATGATATCCGTGAATTTCGCTGACGTTGTGAAATCGTTTTGGTTTTTCGCCTCCTGTCAAAATGTAATATTTTCATAGTGACGGTCGCCAAATAAAATAACAGTCGAGCTTAGTGAAGTTTCGTTGAATTTTCCAATATTCACCGCTTTGGTTATGATAAATAGTTGTAGTGGTGAAATAGATCAAGAAATTCAAATTTTCGCTATAATTCGTTATATAATTGTAACGAATACCACCGACCAATCTCTATCATAGTCAATATATTTCGATTATACTCACTTCTTCTCTCGTTCGCATATTATAACTGATGAATATACCAAACAGAAGATCTAACTCTTCTCTTCCCAGTATCCAAAGTGAATTGCAGAATCTGAAAAATTTTCAATTTCTGAAGCATTTCAGTTGATTCTTTTGATGCTTTCAGATTCTGCATAACTGATTTTTCATGAAAATATACATGGTGGGGTGTTCTTGAATATCATGTATATACGAAAAGGGATATTTTTTCGATCTATTTCACGACTCAAAATTCATACAACGTGGGTCCACAAACGATTTGTTACCGATCCGATGCAGTTTTTGAGATAAATAATCAGCTCGAATTTCGACTAAGAAGTTACGTTCAGAATTGCGACTATAATTCGGAATTTTACGTCGATGAATTCCGATTAACATTTGATTTGATTTGAGTTCAAAGTCTGGATTTCGCATACAAAATTACCAGTGATGAAAGAAATGGGCTAGTTTTTTGATGAATAAAGGAAATTTTTCGAACTACTCCAACTTGAAATTAGTATAATTTTCATTGCGCGATTTCATTCCATTGGATTGTTCGGAAATATAATTATTTCTGTGGGATTTCACTCGAGTGCTGACCGCTGGCAGATTGGATAATATGTTCAAAAAAGGGGGGAAACACGAGAGGGTCGAGCATAAAGACCTGCCGACCGTTGCAGTACGAACTGTTATGAGAATCTCCAGTCCGGGCATTGAAAAAGAATCGCCGGTGCGAAAATGATGGAAATCCACCAGGAAAATAGCGCTCATTGTATAAATAATGGATTTTCGAGATGTATAACGTGCGGGAGGCTCAAAGCGAAATAAATCGAACTGATGAGTCCACATTTTTTTCGCATTATCTTCTGCGCTCTATTATGTCCGTTTACGGTCATCCGTAGACGGCTTCCTGTTATTCCATTACGTGAACGAATGGGTCGAATCGATCATCTGAATTATTTTTGTTCCGGACCACGAATAATGTGTTTTCCTACGGCTATAATGTTATATGACATTTATAGTGGATAGATAGTAAACGTTATACAACATTTTTCGTTTTCTATTGGTTGTTATGGCAATCCTTCTTGAAAATGTTGCTCATTTTGCACTGGAAAAGAATGGATAACAATCAGTTCGTGAATAGGTGACACTTTCAACAACATTTAGGAATTCACAATGCCAGAAGTTTCGTTTTCACCACATCTTGATGTATGCCAACGCATAATATGTTCGGAATGATCCGACTCTATTTGCAATCTACAGATAATTCTTCCATTCATGAACCATCTATTAGAATTTGTAAACTAACTATATTTTTTTGTTTCAGGTAAGTATCTTTGTTTAACCATTCCTTGGATCGGTAAGTTACATAAATAATGAAATGAGAATAGTGAATGCATTGATGCTCTTTTGTTGAAACCAATCCGCTGAAGGAGTCGCGGGTTCTCTTGAAGATGGCACCATTATTATACAAAAAATCTCATTCGAATCTTTCCATCATGATTTCATCAAATATACAACAATTAGATACACAAAAGTCTATTTTTGTTTCAATTTTGTTCTATTGCAAGTTTGGTAGAAATGCAGTTCTCACTGTTTTCAGTTCTGCCACCCTAGATTTAGTCGAATAATAGTGCCCTCTTTATGAGAAGTAGTGACTCGTACAGTATCCAAGTGAAACGATTTTGTTTAATTTATTACTATAACAAAATTCAGCACATATTAATTATATATTATTATAAAATATGTTCCTGGAGTAATTTTCAACAGGTTACCAAACATTACTTCTTTTCAAAGATTTCAAAGTTGAATTTTCAATTCATGATGATCTCAGAAGTGAGATTAAGAGTTTTACCAAATATTTTACAGTGTGGTCAAGATATCTTGTCATTTGGATGTTCAAATTAATGAAGTGTCAATATGCGCATCATAATGGATACTAATTATTCTAATCGCGATATTTTGAATTTAGTTTACATTCATGGAGAGTGCAATAAGATTATTGGAAGAACGAACTTGTTTTCTTGAGCAAACTCAAAATTTCCCACAAAAATCGTAATAATTCGAAAACGGTCAAAAATTCGCTGCTATAGGAACGTAGAATTCAGAAGTGTGATAAAATATAGGGTGTTCCATGTAAAACAAGGACGTTCCTGTCCACATTCGTTTCAACCGAAAATGCTACGCCTCTGGCTATATTTCAGATCGATTGTTCTTGTTGAATTATATGACGTTCCAAATTTTCAAAACTTCATTCAAATGGTAACATCGAAAACTCAAAAAATGTTCCAACTCTGGTTAAAAAATATCATTGTGACCAATATACATGGTTTCTTGCAAACATTCACCCGAGAGTAATCTTGTATTGGTTGTATGTACATGCTTTTTGAACGTTCATTTATGGCCCAGATATGATGTTTCTTATTGAGCCCACTGAAAGTTGTTCAATTTTTATCCACGTTTCAGATTGATTTCGAATCCCAAAGATTTGATCGCCCTAGGTGTTGGAATTTTACTTGAAAGTCTGGATGTTGTAAGCATCGGGAAAGACTTTACTAAGCAAAGAATTCCACAACTTTGCCGTTCTATCGATGGATGGTTTTCCTCTCGTGTTGTCAACAGATGAAAAAAAAATGTATAGTTGATTGATACTGTCACATTGCTCAATATTCCTATTTCTTCCAGAGCTGTCGTATCCGCTTTTCACATTCCATTAGCAATTCATCGTCACCATTCAAATTAACTCTGTGTCCTCGATCAAATTCTCATCTTGAAAGAAAAAGTGAGCGTGAACCCCAGCACAAGAAAGTGTCGGAATTTCTTTAGGAACGGGAAATCTTTGTTGAATTTTTGAGTGCCTCTATTGCCTAATAAGGAAAGAAAGTTTCACGTTGACAAAGGCCACAAAAATGGCAGTTCCAGTTGTCGTTAATGATCATAATCTACCCCCGAGGCGAACTTTCTTTATGCATCAGGGGGAGAACTTCGGCACTTTGTCAATTGCTGGTGATGTGCTAAGATGGAGTTTTATGGCTGTAGTAGTCTCTCCGGATAGTTGAGGGTCGTTTCTCTCAATAAAATTGAACTTTGATGATGAGTATTCTCGAACAACAAGAGCCGATTCTACAGCATTATTGACAGAATGGTGTGGTCCAGATCTTTCTTTCATTCGAAGTTGGAGTGGTTCCACAGAGATTCAATTAACGAGGTTGTATTTTGCAGAAGTAATAAAGCAAACCTCTAGAGAGAAAATTCCCAAGCAGAGACATTGGCACAAAGTGTACCAGAACCATTGAAAACTACTGCTGATGCTGCTACCAGAAGGAACTAGATCAAAAGGAAGACGCTTCCAACAGAGAATGATCCAAGTTATTGATCAACCTCATCAATACGAGTCTCTTGGTTTCAAGAGAGCACTATAGCTGATGTAATCTTCTGGACATTCATAGTTGGGATGGAGCCACAGAACTTCAGTAAACGAGGTTGGTCTTCGAACTAAACACCTTGCCTATAATTGCCAACAATATTTATATGCTGGAAGTAGCAAGCAAACCTCTAGAGGGAAATGCCCAACCAAAAACATTGGCACGAAGAGGAGCATAAATACCTACCAGAAAGAACTGGATGAAGAGGAAGACGCTCAGGCAGAGCCTTAAAGGATCTTGGGAGTTTTAATTGAGAATGATCCAAGATATTCCATGTAAGAAATCCTCAACAGGATTTCTTACAGAGCACTGTGGAAGCAGAACATTTCAGGAAGCTAAGCTTAGAGGATCACAGCATTGAAAACTAGAGAGGTTGCTATCAACAAGCATATAAGATGTATCTAACCATTTACATCGATGGTCTCAAAAATTTTTTACTCGTCCTTATTGACTGGATTGCTAGCGTTCTCTCTTGTTCAAGCTCAAGAATATTTTTGAAGTCGATTAGCAAATGAAAATAATACCGCTCGTATCAACATTCCTCCTACCTTCTGTTCCAATGATGGATTTCAGCCCTTACGCAGTCCATTAATTGATGAACTCTCCTCGTAGAGAGATCAGCGATTACACGATTTATAAACGTAGCTGGGCAGCAACAAAGAGGCTTACGTCTCCCCCTGCCCACCACCCACCCAACCCCTTTTTTCCATTCCAGCGTGATCGCTAATGGCCTGACCGATGACGGGGTAGATATGCTCGCAACACCCTCCAGCAAAATGAATATATAACATCAGGATGCAACGTAATTGCTGGTGGGGAATGACGGTAGCTTTCCAGAATTTCATTAGTCTTGATGATGCAGAATCAAAGGACTGGATTATCGGATACATGCATGTGAGAACAACAGTTGTTGACGATTTTAGGAGTGTCTGTTGATGATCCCAGCTGGTGCGAGTTGAAGGAGACAATTGGTGTGGAGAGGATCATGATTTTCGGAAGTGACAACTATTTTATCGTGGTAATTTCCGAAATTTTCATTCTTTCTTCATGAAAAATTATTTATTGTTCTGTTCGATCTATTGTCTTGATATTCGAGAATGTAGCGATTAACTGAAATGAATTAATATTTGAGGAAAAAAATTTTTCTTCCTTCTTGATCCTCTCGAAGTTGTGGAGATGATTTGAGAGTCTTTTTTTATTGACACAAGAGGATGAAACTTCAATGTATCAGAATAGAATAGAATTCATTTCTCGAATACATACATGTTTAATACAATTCTAATATACTTTTTATACAGAATGCTAGAGCCCATGCGAGATGTTGAGAAGTGTAGTTCATTTTGCGTTTTTTTTTTTTCAAACACATATAATGAACAAAAGGTAATTGAGACAATATCAAATAGATAAAATGAATACATATGCAGAAACAAAAAAAATTGTTGGAGTAGTGACAAGTCATTATTAATGAAAAATATTCTATTGTCTTGATATTCGAGAATTTAGCGATTAACTGAAAAATTTTTCTTCCTTCTTGATCCTCTCGAAGTTGTGGAGATGACTTGGGAGTCTTTCTTATTGTTCTTCATAAAAAATTCCGCCATACAGGGCGGGGTGATTCCTTCGCTCGGAACCTTGAAACTAAAACCTAAAACCTAGAAGGAAAATTATTTCGAATGTATTTGGTGTGTATATGTATGTGGTGTTGACATAAAGGTACTATTCAGATGATAGCAAGTTTTGAGAGAATTTATCTGAACGAAACTTCTCTCGATTATAGGAAGTTGAAGTATATAGGTACAAATTCTGGCGAATACTGCAAACTATGATAAATACGAATTCTTTCGAAGTTCAGGAAAGGATCAAAAAAAATCCTACCTAGGCATCTATCTAAGATAGTTCCAAGGAAAATGACCCATGTCGCATAGTAGAAATCATTTGTTACTTTACTTAATATATCTCATCTCACATTATTTTGTCTCACCTAATCAACTGAATCACATGACTTTTGAAACCAAATTTTGATGACGTCTGCAGATATTCTTAGTATCCTCAAGAATCTTCTGCCATTCTTTCTTGGGTACGATATACGAATGTTTCGCAAAAGATTCATCGACTCGACTTCATTTTCGATTATTCTACCAATTTCTCATACAAATCGGTAGGCAAATTAGCTTTTTCTTCCAAACGATATACGAGTTTGTTGTGGAATTCTGTAAATGCATTGTTTCTTGTAAATAATACTGTATCTAGATGTTGTTCATACATGGCATAAACTTTAAGCGTTCTAATCGAGTCTATCAAAATCAATTATGAAAAAATATCTAATCGAAAGAATCAGTAACAACGTCATACTAATCAATTGTGGCGCTACTGTACATCGTACATAGTACGATGTGAATGACCTGCTTCTATTATGGTGCCCAATCAAGGCTCGTTCTCATCAAACAAATTGATAATTCCATATGAATCATTGATGTCGAAGCCGTCAATTAAAACATGCTTCTCGTTTTTCATTCTTGGGTGTGGATTAAGTTATGTTCTTATCAGAGCTCTATGGAATTGGCCGTTATGGGAATGATGCTCGACAAAATTAATATACCATGGACTAAAAAATTAGAAAAATATACATTCATCTATCGAGTGTTCACAAACTCTATATCCAATTTGTAATTGTAAAAGAATGAGACACAATTTCGTTTCGCTTAGAACGATTCCATATAGGTACTCAAGCAACTACAATTTTAATTCTGTTTAGATTATCTGTTCAAGATATCTGAAATTTGGCTGTAATAATTAGAGTAAATTGGTTCAACTCATTCAGGGTTCAAAGTGGAACTCCCTCTTACACTGAGAGAAACCATGTTCTCACATTATTATAAAAACTCAAATGATGCCTTAAACCGAGATATCCAAGAAAGGGGCGAATTCCGACTAATTCCCAAAGTGTACAGAATTAGCAATTAACTAATTCTAGTCTGTCTTCTGCCTGAAAGCTTTCTGTACAAGGGAAATAATATCAATTTCATGCCAAAAGTGCTTTCACGGTATATAAGTGAATAATCCGAAAAAAATTTCGACATCAAAGATGTTTATCGATTCCTGGAGTTTCACTATCTATATGAATAATTTTTCGTTCTCTATAACACAGGTGCTGTTTGGTAAACCGAAGATTATACTTTTCGGGCCATAAATATTCGAAAAATGTATTCACGGGTAATTTACTCTAGTCTAATATTTGTTGTCCTCTAAAAGTGTAATTTTAGTACACGGATGTGTTCACTCGATCCGACAATTCACATCAATGGAAACATCTATTACAGGCCAGAGTGTTACTGCTGATTGCATCATTTTATTTTTCAGAGTTCCCACAAACGAATGTGAAAATTTTATTGTGAAATTGACATTGGAAATTGTTTTGAAAACACTGAACAATGAAAATATAAATACTCGACAATATTCGCAATTTCCAAGTATTCTTCGTGCTGCTTTCGAACGAATCAAAAACTAATCCCTGTATTGATGAATGAATCAGAGTGTTCCACGTAAATATGAATTTCCCTGCTGATTTGAAATTGGATGAACAATGAATCGACCTGAATATTGTACCTGGAATTTTCCGGAAATCAAATCAAATGAGTGCATAGACATACAATACAAACACAAAACGGAAATGACATGTTGATTATAGAGTAAACAAGTTCTAATGAATGATAATGGAAGCTGATGCATCAACATCATTGAAATGGCGAAATGAAAATTTCATGTAGTGATTGAAGATGAAGAAAAATGTTTGGTCCGGGATAGACTGTACTGTCAATCAACTCTACTTGCATGAGCTCAAAAAATCATGTTCTGTAGAGAAAATTGGAAATGAAAAA
This sequence comes from Gastrophysa polygoni, assembly GCA_963576655.1. Classification (NCBI taxonomy): domain Eukaryota; kingdom Metazoa; phylum Arthropoda; class Insecta; order Coleoptera; family Chrysomelidae; genus Gastrophysa; species Gastrophysa polygoni. Next base: position 5,192,854 of record OY755086.1, on the reverse strand, counting down.
AAAAATGTGCCTCATGAGATTTGAACTCACGATGATCTTACCAACGCGACCACTAAATAATTTGGATTTTGTGATAAATGAACCAGTCAAATCTGAATTGCACAACTATTGATTCACATAGTATTGAAATTATTATTATTATCATCAATGATATGTGATAAAATTGAAGTACAGTAAAAAAACTATAATGTAAACTATCATAGCTGAAAACAGATTTCATCGATATCATGGTAGGAATGTAATATGTATAACTGATGAAAGTTTAACCAATTAACCGCACTCTCAGATCAAGTGTCTTGTCACAAAAGGGACCCATACACGAAGACATTTTACTGAAAGATAGAAATGGCGAGAAAGCGTGAAAGGTTGCAAGCAGAAATTACCACGATCACTAAAAAAGTTACTAAAAGGTAATTGAGACAATATCAAATAGATAGAATGAATACATATGCAGAAACAAAAAAATTTGTTGAAGTAGTGACAAGTAATTATTAATGAAAAATAGAGAGAAAACAAAAATGTAAGCATATTCCCAGTGTTAAAATTTCATATTTATAAGTAAGTTGTTGGTGAAGTAATGAGAATGTCATATTGGAAGAAAAAAAAAGATGTGAAGGTCATAATAAAATCGAATCAAATATGGTCATTGAAAAATTCCCTGATGTCGTAATAATTGTGCGTTTGGAAATATTGTTTGGCATTATTTTTAAAAATGTTCAGAGAAGCTATTCCTGTTATTGAGGCTGGTGAGTTATTTAATGTTTTTTTGCCATATACTGGGTGGCGTAATGAAAACGAAACGAGGCCGATTTGACATAGTTATCGTTCTCTGAAAAAAAAAACGCTCGAACCGGTCGATTTTCATTCCGAGAGGGAAATATTTTGCGCATGTTTTCAATTTTTTCACTTCAAACCCCTCAGAGGGGTGAGCTCCAACCCTTGAATCTCAAATGGGATGAGGGGTCGAGTGATACATCAGTTTGAAGTTAATCGAAATCACTTACCAACGCTTCCTTGTTTTTGGAATTCAAGGCAGTAGTTCTCGAGAAAACACGTTTATGAAAATAATCGGCTAGTGATGGAAAGTAACGCTTTTTCCCCTTCATTACTATTTCTCATTCTGTAGTTAGAACGATGTTCATCTAAGGTGCCTTATGTGTTTTTTTTTTAAATCCTGTCCTATCCAACATCACATAAAGAATCATTTATTTCAATGTCAGTTCCTTGATCTCTCAGTAAAATGCATACCTTGTTTCGTTTTCATTGGGCCACCCTGTATATATCTTCGTCGAGGTCTCCATGTATGGTTACCTATATTGGATGATCATCTGAAGTGAGAAATAAATCATTATATCTTTGGAAACCGTGCTTTCCGTCATATTACATAACATTTTGGGCAAACTGTGTGTGTAACTGTCGTAATCACGACTTACACTAGTGGTCGTAGAGAAAGAAATTCTTCCGATGACCTCTGCTAGCCCACACCTCCGGGCCTGCAAGCAAGACCTATTCCAGCATCGAATCGTTCACGAAATCATCATCATCGTGTATCGATATCCGTGAGCAAACACAAACAAACTAATTTTGTTGCGCCGCTTAGATTCGCCATATTATTTTCCGACGCCGACCACACTTGAGAGCAACAGGCGAAACATTTCACGAATTTTCGCGGCAGGTGTATCCAGAAAGATTATCGTTTGTTCGAGGGTGAATGGGAATGTCGCAGGGTGAACAGCCCTTCGTGTACCACGTGTGGCGATTGATGAAGTGTTCATTTCGCTTTCTATGAGAATGATGTGGTTTTTATTGGTTATCTGCTCTCGACATGCGACTGGGGGACATTAGATATGATTTGTGAGTACATGTTGGGTTTTCTCAAGAGATACAAGGGTTCTGGAAACAATACATATTGTTCATTTTCCTAATAGATTTTTAGGTGATTTTATCTTCTCGATTCTGAAAAATAAAAACAGAAATTATAATAATTATCTCAATATATTCATAGTAGGGACGGATTTGTGAATTTGGAAATATAGATATATTTCTTATGAAAACAAAACATGTTTTATGTTCTATATTTCATTTTTTAGCAACAAGAAGAGTAAATTCCAGAAAAAACTATGAAAATGAATACACTACCTCCTCGATTAACCTACAGACAGTATTTATGAACATATTATGTTATTTTTTTTTTTTCAAAAGTAGCTCATATCATCATAGTAGTCAAATCAGTATTTCAAACGAAAAATAAAATACTAAGTTATTCGAGCAGGTGGTACATCGATTTCTCAGCTTTTTGCGGGATTTTCTCTACTTGTTTCTGAAAAATAAAGTAGAAGTTATTGAAAATTATTTCAATGAATTTTGTAGTAAGGACAGATTTGTGATCTGCCCCAAAATGTCACTGCGCATGAAATTAAACTTTTAGATACCTAAAAGAGAAATTCTCTATTTGTCAGTGACACCTTGTTTTTCGAAAAAATTGTGAATATGAATATATTCAATGAGAATAAAAAACTTCTACTTATCTTAGTGGACGTTTCGGGACCAAATCTACTCCCGTTTTCAACACAATTAGAATACTTTTCTTCGCAAAATTTTCGAATCTCTCCTTTCTACAAATATATTAAAATAATTTTTTCAATAACTTCTACTTTATTTTTCAGAAACGAGGAGAGAAAATCCCACAAAGAGCTGGAAAATGAAAAAATAAAATATTTCCTGTCGAATAAACAAGCTTGGGTGTTTGTTGCATTGAGCTCAACTAGATTTTCAGATCTCCATTTGAAGATTCTTGCTAGATCATCATTTGTAGCAGTCGGGCATCTCTTGAAAAATTAGTATAATATGGTGCTTCATAGGAGTAAAGGTCACCATCGAACAAATCGTTCATGTGAAGCTGAAACAAAGTTGGTGGACAGATCCAAGTACACAAAGAATGTTAACCGAGGAGCATCTTGAATCTATTTCAATAATTGGTTCGAGTAAAACAACTACGAACCATTGTATTTTTTTTTCAATTTGGAAACGGGTACATTGAATATAAAAGCAAGCAGAGAGGCTGATATTTGCAATGAAACGATGTTCAACATTACTGAAAATCTGGAATGACTATGGAAAAATATCAGTAGTCGGACATGTTGAAATTCCACTGGAGTTAATCCGCATCTGATGATATCTCCAAGGCCTTTTCATACACGTCCTCATCAGATATTCATCAGGAATTCAATTCAGGTTATCGAAATCGAGACGGAAAATTGTATCCCCCAGCCATATTCTCTCCGCTAAACCAACAAAATTACCAACACGGATACGCTTTCATAAGTAAATGTAATCCTCTAGATATGGATAAAAAAAATCGAAGTTTCTCTGAGGAATGTTTTACTCGGCAGAGCTTTCTACTCGTTGGACGAATTTTATTCCGTGAAGTTTTAGTTTTTTTTTTTGATTGTTGGGCGTTTTGAATCGACTGATACGTAACGGTATCCACCTTGTATGTGCTATCCTGTTGTATTCTATTTTATTTTTTTTTTTCCATTTTTTCACATTTCAATTGAATGTGGAGATCAGAATTCTGAATTCTGTGTATACCCTTCATTTTTATTCATACCTTTATATCATAAATAACACCTCTAATATTAATAAACTGACGTCCAGTAACTAACATCACTATAGTCTGAAATTAATTTCATTTATTTGTTTTTTGTATATATTTCTAGACTTTCACTTATACAAATTTTATGTTATGAATGACATGGTAAATTCAATATATTTTTGAATATGTAACCTAGGTATGTATGAAAAATAGGCATATATTTATTGAATTGTTATTGATTTTTTCTTTTTTACTGTTCTGTTTTTACTTTGTCTATAGGAATCATCATTCTTAGGACAGTAATGTGATTTTTGATTTGATTTCGATTTGATATCCTCTGGTTTTATTCGTTTGTTCTTATTGAAGTCGTATAAGTACTGTCTGTAAGTTCTTCGAGGAGGTGGTACATTCATTTTTCAGCTTTTAATGGGATTTTCTCTCCTCGTTTCTAAAAAATAGAGTAGAAGTTATTAAAAATTATTGCAATATATTTGTAGTAAGGACAGATTTAGGATCTGTCCCAAAATGTCACTGCGCTTGAAATTAAACCTTTAGATACCTAAAAGAGAAATTTTCTATTGGTCAGTGACACCTTGTTTTTGCAAAAATTTGGAAATACAAGTATATTTAATAAGAATGAAACCTCTACTTATCTTGGTGGACGTGGAAACAAATCTGCTCCCGTTCTCAACACAATTGAAATATTTTTCTCTTCGTAAAATGTTTTCAATGTTTTCGATTTTGACACTGAAAAGTGTCAAGATAAGTAGAGGTTTTATTCTTATCAAATATATTTGTATTTCCAAATTTTTTTAAAAACAAGGTGTCACTGACCAATAGAGAATTTCTCTTTTAGGTATCTAAAGGTTTAATTTCAAGCGCAGTGACATTTTGGGACAGATCCTAAATCTGTCCTTACTACAAATATATTGCAATAATTTTTAATAACTTCTACTCTATTTTTTAGAAACGAGGAAAGAAAATCCCATCAAAAGCTGAAAAATGAAGTCGTATAAGCTTTGTATGTATTTCTGTATGTATAATCTTTGTTGTCTTGAAAGGTTTGTCATGTTCTTCAATACTCCTAAATATTTGGGACTATATTTATTTTCTTCAACATATAAATTCCGTAATTGAAGTTCAGTATTTTCATTCAATACTAAAGTGAATGCATTTCGTTGAATCTTCAATTTCGTAATGGAGGTTTCCATATTATTAAAGGTTCGGCTTCATCTAACATGGAAGACATGTACTTGGGAAAACATCTCACGTTTGAGAGAATAATAGGAAGGTGTATGGGCAATTCAATAGTTCTGATGGCATCTCACGATATAGATATAATGTGAAAATCGGCGCCTCTAGAGCCAAACGATCATTTTATGTTGTTCCTATGTAAATTTTCATCGTTACTTCCTGATCTCCACCTTTGGTGGTTGATTCATCAGACACGTGCTTTGGTTGGTATTCATTGCTTCATCAGCATTTGCATTGTAGTTTCTATATGTTGTCCCACAAAATACGGGAATGAAATACATAATTTCAACCCTTTCATGAAAGATAAATGAATCCGAAACAAAGTCAACAGAAATTCTTGGCGTTTCAAACAAAATATCTAATGTACCGTGGACAATCACTTCCGGACATCCTGTACATGCCCAATGATTCTTATGAGTGAGTGGCAGCCTGACGGAAATTTGACAATCAGTATAAACTGAGGAAGGTGAGACTAATGAATGGCCGTTGTTGATGCGAATTGGAGTTTGATAAATGGTTGTGTTCCAAGTACCGAGAGAGGTTATGAAATATCTGTCAACCGTCATCAGTATGCGTGTAACTGGATATGTTGATATATATGAACGATGTCGTGCTGGATTATTAATTAGTATATAGACTCTCCAGCAGTCTATCATAGGGACAATTTGAACTGGACACTTTTGGATGATGTAGCAATCTCCCCTAGAGAGCGAGTTATACAATGTGGCTCGAGGATATATATTTCATTTATCTTGAGATATAAGAAGTTGGTTGAATTAGGATTGAATTACCAATTTTTTTGAACTGAAATAGTGTCAAATAGATTCCATCAAGAAATTCGAACGTAATAACAGATTCATTTTAGCATTCAATGAAATTTAACACCGATAGTCTTGACTCCAGGAGATTATCTCTTCTCGATTCCAAAAATGAACATAGTGAACCACAGTTCCGCGCAGTGGAGTCAATTTCCACGCTGCTTCTGCGGCGTTGTTTCAAGACCAAAATGGTGTGTATCTAAGTAGACACCGCGTGGTTTTGAATCGGTGTTGGAATTTTCTAACAGTGAGTTGCTAGTTTTGGAACATACAGCCAAATAGAATAAATTCGATTACGAATGAACGAGAGAAAAACGCTTGGAACCGTCGATTTGTATTTTTAGATGCGCATTTAAATAAAATAATTATTTAGGGTGTGTAACGTGACAGTGGCCGATACCAACTTTCTCATTTCTTATACAACCCCCTGTATATTATCAGTTTTTTGGATTCTTCAGCAAATTATAGACATAATTCATGTACATGTACAATGTCACATACCTATCTCCAACTGTTTCGGAAATATCAAGTGTTTCCAGATGTATTACAAAAATCAACATTAAGAAAAGGAAATTGTTTTATTTCACAAATGATGTAAAAAACAAAAAAAAAACATCAATTTCAATGTGAAAGATGTTCAAAATGTTTGCCGCGAATGTCTTGGCAACATGCTAATAATAATAATAATAATAATAATTAACGTCTTTATTACTCATAGTATAGAACATCTTACATCAGTATATGAAAATACAATTGAATGAGTAGAAGGCGAAGTTCAATTTAGGTGGAGATGATGAATCACCACTGAATTGTTCTTCCACTTAACCTTTTATAGTCTCTTATTCCGCATTATTTCAAATATGGATGTCTGCATGATCGAGTTTGCTACCTGGGATTGAAAATAGTACTAACTTTAAAATTTAATATGGTATTAGGAAGAGAGGGAAATACATGATACTTAAAATGACGCCGATATTCAAGATTTTCATGGTATCAATTTGTTATACTGAAGCTGAAATAAATATTTTTTGTAGGTGCTTTTGAATTTGTGAATACCTTTATTTTTTTATTGATTGAGGTATAGAAATGTCTTCTAACGTTACTCAACATCTCAGGTGTGACTGATCTAATCGCAAGCGTGATTCGTCTTTTCGAGTCATCTAAGTTGAGTGGTTTAGTTTTGTATATCCCTATCACCACAAAAAGAAGTCTGATGGCGTCAGATCAGGAGATCGTGCTGGCCATTCTATCGATCCGCGCCTCCCTATCCACCGATTTGGGAAATTTTGGTTCAGGTACTGCCGGACATTTATTTGCTAATGGGGCAGTGCTCCATCTTGTTGAAACCATAGTGGCAGGAACTTGTGGGTTTGCTGGATCAGGATATGAGTTTGTCAAAGTTGGCACGACATTATTTTCAGTAGAGCAGTTAAATATTTATCTCCATTCAAGTTGCCATCAATGAAAAAGGGACCTACGATATGATTTCCAACAATTCCTGTCCAAACATTAACTTTTTCAGGATATTGCGTATATTCCTCTCTCATCTAGTGAGGATTCTCATTAGACCAATAGCGGCAATTTCGACTTGATATTTCCGAAACAGTTGAAGATAGGTATGGGACATTGAACATGAATTATGTCTAGAATTTTCTGAATAATCCAGAAAACTATTGATATACAGGGGATTGTATTTAAAATAAGAAAGTTGGTATCGGCCATTTTCACATGACACACATATAATTTAATTTTGTTGAAAAATATGCGTATTCAAAAATACAAATCGACGTGTCCAAGCGTTCTCCCCAAAACACCCTCATTTATTTGTTGTCGAATTTATTCCGTTTGGCTTTTCCACACTGTATAACACAACTGTACCTAAATTTTCGCTGATGAACAGAGAAGAGCGATCGGATATTCCGGTATCGCGAATACTCGTAAAGATTTCGAGGAAATTCAGCTGTTTTTATGCCTCCATCAGTCAATTCCGTTGGCGTTTCTCTCCCAGAAACTAATCCTAGGATGCTAGCACGTGATCGTAAATCCGTGGAATTTATAACGGCATCAGGATTTGGACGAATCCTTTTTTTCTGTTCGCTGCATCATAGTCATTCATAGTCTGGTGTATAAACCCGCCAAGCACGTTTTATCGAAAGTATAGATCGTTTTTCAATATGCTGCATTCACATTGAAGGTAGTTTTATTCAAATTCCAACATATTTATATTGCCTATGTTTTTTTTCAATCGATCGTTGTGATCAAATCGAGGTCCGGAATTTACTCAAATAAGTTTCGTTCAGTACAGTACAATATTACACATGAACAATGATAATTTAGGGTAAACTGGTCGGAGTTCAACTAGGTTGATCTTCCACCACCATAAGTTAGAATCATTTGCACCAGAAAAGGTATAGACGAACAACACTGACTGATGCATGAAACAGATTTCCGATTTAATCAGGTTGAATCCTATTCAGACCGTTATTTGAACGTAGACAAATAATTATTTTCGAACTGTTGATGGTAGTTTATTGCTCAGACTTCATAAGCATGAAAGACAAAGACCCGGTATAATTTGATATGATGTCACTTTGAAAATGAAAAATTTGTAAAGTATATCAATTCATATTTGCCTTCTTTGAATTTCGAAATCGTTGTCGAATTTTTTCATTGGTTGGGTGTGTGACGTCAGGAAATATTTTTTAATTTCTTCGCGTAAAAAAAATACGTTGAAATGACCGAAAGACTTATTTGGCATTACACCGAAGTGTGTTGAATTGGAGCAATCTGGATTAAAACTAGATCACATCATTCTGTAGACTTTGATTGAAAAATGTCTATGAATAGGAACGAATGTAAACAAAATTGTATTTCGATTTGTGAAATTCGTTCACAGTGGGGAAAAATAATTCACATAATCATTCATATAGTCATTATAGCCTTTGATTTGATCTTATAGGGGTGTAAGGGTGTAATATATGAGTCAGTCTAGCTCGGCAGGTTGGAATTATTCAAATCCGTTTCCTCATTATTTCCATATTATTGATATATGTAGATTGAATTTTATGGTTCTATTCGAGGGTGTTTGTTCCTAGAAAATGCACTTTGATAATAATCTGTCTGTACTGAGGAATAACGTGAGTTCTTGGGTTGAACTTTTATGGATGGTTTTATTTATCCAGAGAAATTGCATTTCGATATGCACCGAATTGCGAAATAACAGCAACTGTAAAAAACCTGTTCCGAACGTGTTTGAACTTGCTGAACTAGCGAATGCATGCAGGCTGTAGAAGTTGTACGCTCTTGAAAAACGTGTTTCCATTGTGGAGAGAATTGATATGAGCCTTCCGTACGTGATTTCGGCGCATTTGAAACATATTGAACGGAAAACATGTTCCGATGAAGTTTTCATGCAGTCACATTGAAACACATTGTGGAGTCAGAGAACTCTAGAGTATCAAAGTATACCACAGAAAACTATTATTAGACTGTGCCAGTATAGACTAGCAAAGGGGGAGGCCAGGAGGCGGCCAGGGGGCCTAATTTGCTCGCTTGCACCACCAAGAAGAGAATGATAAATCTGAATGTTTGTCTCCAACAATATTTACGACTCAGCATTTATGTCAGTTCTTCATCCTTACTAAAATCAAATCGAAGTCAATAATTCGAATACAGGTTGTTTCGGTCTATAATTCGATTAGTTACTAATTTCTATTTTCTTTCACAACATGCATGATCAAAATTTAAAAAAAAAAATACGTTTCAATGTGCCTTTTGTGGTTTTGTAGCACTATCCGACCCTGCCGTGCTATAAATTGAGCCATCTCTGTAGAAGAAAATATCTCTGAGTGACCATCTATGAAAAATCTCAACAACGCGACTAAACAATCGTTTTCAAATCCCTTGGATGAAAAACTATGATAGATTTTATGGAATTTTGCTGAATTTATTGTCTGAATCTGAATGAACGAGTTTCTATCAGGAATTACCAAGCTCACACAGTTTCGTGATTGCCTCTAAATAGCTTCGGGGTTTGCAGTTACAAGATCTGTAAAATAATATTTCTCCTTCATATAATATTTGTTCACTTTCGATTTCAATTTAATAATCATGGTCATAATTATTGTGATGAGACAAACGTGAAACAATGATCATATATTTTATATTGCGGGGTATTTTTCTTCATATTGTATAATTCGACCATATCACTTTTCTATGATGAATTTACGGTGTCAATATCGTGTCCTACTTTTCCAATATGATGCTAGAAGTGATTTTCTGTTGTGTAAACTCTGTCCTTACGATGCCCATGATTTTGGAGATGATATGGTAAACTTTGGTGGATGCGCGAAGTGAATTCGGCAAAAACAGTAATTTCTATACTCGACAATTTCGTCGTTATAGAAGACGAATCATGAGTTGATTTAATAAGAATAAAGAGTGGGAAGTATTCTAAGACTGTAAAGTATAATTGTTCGTCGGTCTAGAAGCTTTTGCCTTGAAGAACACTATTTGGCCATTACCTATATTTTACAGGGTGCCCGTAATTCGAGCTCGAGCATGGGGATCTCGGTTGTCTTAAGAGACACGATGTTGCTCAAATTAGGTAAAGTTGCGCATTCTGGTGCTGCACAATGATCTGAATAGGAATCTGATCAATCTCATGATTTTTCTCAAGATATCGCCGAAAAACTGAATTTTTCGATTTTCGTTTTTATGTTTTTTAAAACCGATCAAGTTAGCCTTTTTTTTCTCGCAAACGCGTGATTTCCTCAATGAAGGAATATAGTAATAAGTACAGTTATGCCACTTGCATACAAATTGCAATGTTAATGCTCTCCGCGTTTTATAAAACCATATATTTTTTGTCTTATTTTATTATTCTGATAAGTACATGAAAAGTCTTGTTATTATCATGCTTAGCTAGACTTCATCTCGATCTCCCCTCATATTATCTTTACGAAAAAAAAAAAAACTTTTGCCGAGTAATCGAAAACCTCGCAGTTTTAACTAGTTCAGAGCAACCTAATAAAAACTCGTCGCTTTTTTATCACTCATTCTCATTCTAAGAGAGAGTGCGTGCTGATGGCCGATAATTTAATCAAGAAAATTTCGCATTCTTCACGAGATCTGTCCGCATCGCGATTAATGGCCGGTCTGGACCCGGAAAAGAACCTTTTTTACCAGCGCGCCGACAAGTTTTAATTGAGTTATGAGATAAATTTAAGCATCGTTAATTTCATTCAGCTTCTTGGTAGCGAAGAAGTATCCCGAGTTTTTTTGTTGGTTCGATAAATTTGGCATGAAAAATAGCCAACCTATAGTTTGCTTCAGATGTTTCATTGGCTTAGAAAATATTCATCTAGGCTGGTGTCATCGAAATGAGTAAGAAAAGAAAGTTTGGTGTCTTGAGAGAGTGTATTCAAAACAGTCTTTTTCTTTCAATAGCAACTCGAAGAATTAGGAAGAAATGAAAATTCTCATCCAGGAAATCTGTACCCCACTGTTACTTTCAACTTACGTTCCTCAAACGACAGCCTGTATATTTTTTTTGCATATTTGAATATTTTTGATGGGCAAAAAACATTTCAAACGATATTGCAGACATTTCATGAACATGTTTGTGAGAAGTTCATACAGGGTGTCATTCAAAATAAGAAAGTTGAAGAACCTTGAGGTTTCGATTGTACAATTATTTCCGTCACTAAAATGTCATACTGAAATTGACTCTCGATACAACAGGAACAAGTTCTCAAATATATTTCCATAATTCATTTTCGTGAAATGTCTGCGATGTAATCATGTTCGGCCCATCTATTTGATACTTCGACGCAATCAGTCAACCCATTTCACTTTTTTGTCAACAGTTTGTAAGGAAATTTGACGTAGAATGAGAATATGCGGAAAATATATGCATGTTGTCATTTGAAAGACGAAAGCATGTCAAACGGTAAAATTCCTCCGGACTCATATACCTACCTAGTTTTCTGAAATAAAAAAAAATAGGAATTATTCAATTAGTCGCAAAATTCTTCGTTTGTCCAAATATGCTCCCGAAAAAAATTATCATCCTAATGAACAGGGTGATTCAAAAGTACTTTGACAAATTCCATGAGATAATTCCTCACAATAGTGAATACATGCCCGAAAACGCTTTTTTATTTTTTGGTTCGTTTTTTTCAAACTTTCGAAATACCAAATCTGTAATTACTAAAACTACTTACTCAAACGTCAAATTAATTTCCTAAGCAATCTTGTGAAAATTACAAAATGATGTTGATAACTTCAACATGCATAGGTTGAAAAATGTGCTACAAGTGCGCCCAAAAAAGTTGTGAATCTTCAAAAAAGAAAAAGACGTGTAGGTGGCGCCCCCTACGAGTAAGAGCATTAATACCATCAGGTTCGAATTCGACACCTCAGAAAGCTTCTCGATTCGAATTTCCGTTCATCTAAGATCAGTATTTCGAAAGTTATTTGACAAAAGATGAATCAAAAATAATCCTTCAACACACTGGAAACTCACTCTTGGAACGAAGCGTCTCTGGACAATTCACATCAGAATATTGTGAGGAATCAACTCCTGAAGTTTGTCAAAGTACTTTTGAATCACGCTGCATATCGCTTGTTCTAATAGTTGTTATTATCTTCTCAATCGAATTCACTACATATGGATTACCCCTCGTATGCCGTTGCTATCATTCTTCGTAGCGACCGCTTCGTAGAGAGCGACTCGAAGTGACGTTTAGTAGACCGTCATTTCTATTGTCATAAGCATTCGGCACTTGTCATTTGCCCTTCCGCAAACGACCATGAGCCCGAAGAGCAGTGACATATAGTCAGTCGGTCCGTCCCATGGAAAGGGAACGCCGAAGGAAGGACCGTTCAATAATTTGAGGCTCTCAGAAACTGATACTTACGTTCATTTTTCAGCTTTTTTCGGGATTTTCTCTCCTCGTTTCTAAAAAATAAGCGGGAGTTATTTAAAATTATTTCAATATATTTGTAGTATGGACAGATTTTGTGATCTGCCCCAAAATGTCACTAGGACACAAATCTGTTCTTACTACAAATATATTGAAATAATTTCCAATAACTCCTTCTTTATCTCTTAGAAACGGAGAGAAAATCCCAAAAAAGCTGAAAAATGAATGATACTTCCGGTATTCACTCCAAATAATAAGAACCATTATCCATTATCCGTTATCTTTTCATTCTAATAATTCATTTTTATTTCAATAGTGATCCTTCCGTGGAGAAATCAGTACGGAATCTGATGCTAATGACTAGCAGTATCTTTAGCAGTATATTTCTTATGAATATCTTCAATGAACAAATTATTTCCATTAATGATCATTCCGTTTGTAACATTTCATTGGTCACCATCATTGACGACAAAAGATTCGAACTCTTGAAGATGATGAATTTTTCACTTGTCCCTCTATCCTAGTGAGTTTTCACTCGTGATGGATGAAAAATTTTGTATGTGCATTTATTGAACCACAGCTCCACGTCTTTTAGGAGTCACCATACGAACGGAATACCAATTCATGGAATCCAATTGAATCGATTTTCAGCCAATACGTTCCTAGAGAATATGTATAGCTCTTCAATGAAACTGTACATTTCCTGTTCATTCATTCCTTATCGTTCTTCGACAATGTCATTTTTTTTATTCCGCAACTATACACTATATTTGCAACTGTTTTTGGGATCTGGAGCATCAGGAACTGAAATTTAGGTGAAAAACAAAAGGTTTGGGCATTCTCAGCGTATGGTTCAAGAATTTCTTCCGTGGAATTGAGATCAATTTGTGCTTATGGTCAGTATATTGTGAAAACAATTTTTGCATAACAGTTCAACTCCGTTAACCCATATGGTGTAAAATATCAGAAACCTCGTTGAAAATAAGAAACTCATATTTGCAGTAAATGTAAATAATATGTAAACTCGTGCAGAATCCATTTTTGGCGACCGACATGAAAACTGACGTTTCATGTATTCGATAGCGTCCTTGAAGTGTCTCCTCTTTTTACTTTCATGTCAAAGAAGAATATCAAAGAATATAAGAATTTAGCTACTCCGTGGCTTCTTTCACAACATGGCTGCGTTTAATCTGCTACTTTAGCTTCAGCTGACTGCACTACGATACTTGATCGTCAGCTTCGTTAAAATCGTTTGTTTCTTATGTATTTTGTGTTTTATTCAGCTGAATCGAATAAAGAAATCTCTCATAATATATGTATTCTGGACTGTCTGAATCGCCGAAAAAAATTGTGTACTTCTGCTGTGCTTTTGCCTTTTGTTTCGTCCGAAAAGGGTCATCTTCACGGCCTTGATACACAAATAACTATTATAATCGTTCATGTATAGACCGCATCGAATTGGAGAAGTATCATAGAATTTTCATAAATGGTGAGAGATACCTATACTGACGATGACTTGAATTAAATTGTGTAAATTAATTGGGTAAATTAAAACGAAGTAAAGGGCGCTTGCTGACTGTGAATTTCGAATACTTCCGGATATATCTGGAAAAAAAAAATTGAACTTGGAACTTCGAGACTTCGTAAAATCGTCCTAGCTCCACTTGAAGAAATATTTCAGATAATTCACAGTTCATCATTGTCACTCTCCTACAAGATGGCGTTGTCACATTCGAAATCTTCCATTTCCTCTCTGGACCACCATCATCAACTCTGGAAAGAGTGATACTGCTCATTATTATCATTATTATTCCTTCTCTTAGTATAGTGACACTCCTTCCTCCTATCTCCTTACTCTTTGGTCCGTCGGAAATCATGTCCTCCATGGGTTCCTGCTAAGAGACAAACAGCCTGGACGTGGCTGGAATCTCCTAGGGGATAAATGGAATGTACGAGGGCCTAGTCAAATAACGGCTTTATTGTATTTGATTGTGATGACCCCATTATGGAATTTATCGGGCAACTTCGGGCATCACAGAAGATTTATTCGGAAGGATATTGCGGTCGGGCCAAACAGGCAACGTGTGTATACAGGGTGGAACACATTGGTTTCGTATCCAAACCGGAAGCTGTTCACAGATTGAGAAATTGAAGACTTTTTGTCTAGTTTCCTAGAAAGATCAAAGAAAAATCAAAGAATCTGCTCGATTCTTATGAATGGAGACAATATCGCTTCTTTTTTAGTTGATAGAATTTCGCTGAGTAAAAAATTGTAAATTGAAGAGGAACTCGTGATACCCACCTGATAACTTACGATCCTGTTTATCAAGTTTTCACTAAAAAGTGAAATAATTTTGCAAAGAGATCATTTTCGTATTGAAAACAAATGCACGAAACGTCCAGTTTCTCAGTTTGGTTATGACATGTTCAATTCATCAAAAAAATGCTTCTTCCTAAAGCCTTTTATAGCTCAAGTGAGTATTACTGTCACAATTATTTGTAATTTTCATGCATTTGTTTTATTCATTTCATGTTGTTTGTTATGTGCTGATTGTATTGTTATCAATGTTTATATTTTAAACCATTAAATATCAAATATTCTGATACTTTTTTGTGACCTAGTCTATGATGACACTTATAATCATTCATTGTATTTTTCCGATGATGATTTTTGCAATCATCTTCTATACGTCACAATATCGTGTTTTGTACTGTGCTTTGTCAATCAGATTTGGACTTGGACAATAAAGCTAATTTGATTTGATCAAACTATTGTAAGTTAATTCAATTCAGGAAATCTAAGATTTCAGCAAGCGATATCTGTCTACAATTTCGATTAACATTTCGGTAAAAATAATCAGTCCTATGGTTTTCTGCCAACTGTCGAGGAAGTTGAACAAGTTATCAACCAAGTTATATGCTAGGTTCGGAATCAAAATCCAATCAAAAGTTTCCACGCGTTTTACCAAATCTTCCTGAACCTGAAATAATTTTCCGAGAGAAACGATCAGGATGTGAAAATTCTTGACATGACAGTAAATAATAACCTTTGCAATTGTGCCTCTAGAATCCATATTTCTTCTAAGTATTTCATCTTACTTCGCTGGCAAATTTCAGTGGATAACGATGAATCATTCCTGAAAGATCGGTCATCAAACTATATATAATAACCCGTATGTCCGTTATGGATGTCAAGAAATCTTTCCATATAACTATACCTACTAGTCTTAGTAGTATCACTAGAAGCGTTCAAGCTCCCAACGTGAAGTTAGCTGTATGACATATGTAAACAGTGCAACAGAAACGATCATATTTGAAGGTGATAAAAACGGTGATTATGAAAACAATGGAAATGTCATGGTTTTTGGGACGTTATCATCGTTTTTATGATCTTCACATATAGTTGGGTCTGTGGCACTGACAGCTAACTTGACATATCGTCGCTCCCGTTACCAAAGGGTGTATCTGATAAATACTGTCTGTAAGTTCTTCGAGGAGGTGGTACATTCATTTTTCAGGTTCTAATGGGATTTTCTCTCCTCGTTTCTAAAAAATAGAGTAGAAGTTATTAAAAATTATTTCAATATATTTGTAGTAAGGACAGATTTAGGATCTGTCCCAAAATGTCACTGCGCTTGAAATTAAACCTTTAGATACCTAAAAGAGAAATTCTCTATTGGTCAGTGATACCTTGTTTTTGAAAAAATTTGGAAATACAAATATATTTAATAATAATAAAACCTCTACTTATCTTGGTGGACGTTTCGGGAACGAATCTGCTCCCGTTCTCAACACAATTGAAATATTTTTCTCTTCGTAAACTTTTTTCAATGTTTCCGATTTTGACACTGAAAAGTGACAATTTGGCAGACGGAGGAATTCTGGTTACAAGGTGTTTTCATCAATTGATATCGAATTTTCCATTTTCATATTCAAGTTTCAGAAGTGGATGCCAAGTTCTATTCTATCTATATCAACTGAACAAGAAGCAATATTATTGTCTCCGTTCAGGAGAATGCAAGCAGACTCTTTGATTTTCCGTTTTTGGTTGTTGTCTTCTATTCCTATGATCTTAATATTACCCCAATCGGCCATATGTTGTCCATTTTCAGTAAGGATATGCTCAGCTAATTTCGATTTGTCAGTATATCTTCTCTTTATATTGTTCTTATGCTCTTTCATCCTTACTCAAGCGCAGTGACATTTTGGGACAGATCCTAAATCTGTCCTTACTACAAATTTATTGCAATAATTTTTAATAACTTCTACTCTATTTTTTAGAAACGAGGAGAGAAAATCGCATTTAAAGCTGAAAAATTGTGTATCTGATAGTTTACAAATTGACAAGAAATCATCTTATCATTTGAGATAGGCCTAGAAGTGAATTCTAAGGTTTGTCAGAAATATAATTCATCCAGCTACGTCTTTTGGTAACGACACAGACAATGTAAAAACAATAAATGAATAAAAAAAAAATGAAAATAAGTCGTAATGTGGACCTAACTGAAATCAAAATATTTCTTTGGTCGAGACTATTGGTAACGGAACCAACTTCACGTTGGTTTAATTCAACTCTCCCTGTAATAGTACTGTCCTTGATCCACTCTATCCATTATTCAGCTAGAACACATTGTGAAAAACAAGGTGTAACTAACTGTATCCTTTTTTTATTTCGAAAATTCAACTTACAGTATATTTTGTCTACTTGATACTTTTTTTTGATCACATGGACTGGCTCCACTCTTAAGAATCATCAGAGAATAATTCCCCTTGCATGGTCGGGACTGAAGTGATATTTATTGGGGATTTCAGTGAATGAATCTGGGAATGAATGCGCTTTTGTTAAATGAATTCTTCGACCTGTCGAGCGCGCGTATCAGAGAAGCTCGAGAGGGATCAGTTGAGTTCTTCCTTGACAAAGAAGGAATTTCGGATCGTTTCGTCCTGGAGTTTTTAATGAGGGTGAAAAAGTTTTCGTTTGCGGCTGATTGAGCCCGCTTTAGCAATGGCGCTTTTGAATGGGGTGTGTTCTATACGTGCTGCAATCAATTAGGCAGGTACGAGCTTCGTCCGGGATTTTCCATCGATTTGTCGTGTCACTTTCTGATGGAAATTTATTATCTCGGTTAGACGACGTCAGTTCGCGATGCTGAAGAAGTGAGAGGATTTTCTGTACGACCATACGGAAAATTGACACTTAGTTCGCGACGAGTGATTGTACAGGGTAATTCAAATTGTACCTACCTCGTTTGAATACTGAGAATCTACTATATAAATATTCTGTATAAAGTTGCGGTCCTTGGTCAATGTCAATTTTAAACACTCTCAAACTTGGGCATTTCAAGCGCTAGCTAAAAATGCCGAATATATCGTTTATCTCATGTTGGAAGTGACGAGCTTCGCAAAAACGTATCGACTCCTTCATTCTTCTTCTTCTTGCAGTTTTATCCACTTCGTCCTATTTTTATTGCGTCATTTGATTGATTTTCTTTCCGATTCCCCTGTGATTGATTTAAATCATTGGCCCAAAGAAGAGATCCTCAAAAAAACATTAAATCATGATTGGGTTTCCTGAGCATACTGTAACGTTCTTCTAATGATTATAGTTTCTTGATTCTGTTGATTTCACAGTTATGTGAATCCATAACAAAATATTGCACTTGTCAGTCTCTTGTCCAAGTTGTCATCTACTTCAGCATGGATTGATTTCGACTGATTGCTAAATATGTATTCTATAAGAATAATCAGGGCCTAAGATTTGATTTTCTGATCATTTAAATATTTCAAAATGTATGACCTTCACAATGTATGTTGGCATGAAGATGTTTTTTTCTTGAGGTTTCTCTCGTATACCTGACGAATAGTTAACCTCCACTTTTCTAAATTTCTATTTTTCACCTTGAAATTCTTATTTTCAATTTATTTTTCTTATACTAACGGGTATGCTATGATGATGTCTGAACAGTCGGAAGCGCTTTGCTATGATATACTATATTGTTTAAAAAATTCGATTTTATCGAAACATGCACACAGCTATTCCACTCAATTCGAGTTCGATTGGGATCTCGGAAAGTACAGTTGATACGACACAGTTTAAATTGTAGCAAATATTTAACAAAAAAACCTAGTACTTGCGAAGATTTCCTAAAAACATTTCCTACTTTTTTCCAGTTTATTCACCTTCATTTTTCGCATGGGCGCCATATTGGGTGTTTACAAAGAAAAGTAGTTAGATTTATTCTGATTGCATTGTGTTTTGTGTTTGTTGGAGTTTGTGTCAAGTTTGTGTTCAATGAGAATAATCTTGATAGCAAAGCTTTCGATTTCATCGATCCCTGTCAGTTTGGTGAACTCAATGAATGCGTGACATCCTGTGAAACGTGACCAGAAAAATAGAAGCAACATGTTTTCCATATATTTGCACTTGATTATATGACATGATTAGCGTCTCGACCGGTAATTAATAATCCTAATTGAATTATCTATTATACAATTGAGTTATCTTTATGGTACATTTGCATGGTTGTAATTACGAATGCCCTCTGTATAGGTGTGCCAGACCTGGTGGGAGCTATATTAAAATAATCACTCATCATTGTTTTCGCGATTGTTTTTCTTCGGGATGATTTTTTCTTCATTATGAATACCCATTGAGACGAATATTATCATACTTTCTATTATGAAACAACTTCCATTGAAAAAAATACTGTGATCCTGACAATATTTCTATTTGATATAGGCACAACCAGACAATATTTGCAACTTGCAACCATACTGAATGGTTATAGTAACATAATGAATTCGTTAAAATTACCGAATCATTTGGTTCTTCATAAATAGACATTTATTTCAGGAAGGCAAAATATTAATCAAGTATAGAATCATAAGTCTTCATTTTCCAAATGTAATTGCTTGAAAATCTAATGTGAATTTTCTTTTGTTTTCAGGTAAGTACTGATTTGGTGACGTATGAATCTATCGAAGTGGGTAAGTTTTCAGTTAGAACTTCGTAGAGTTCGTTCGTGTTAAAGACTTTTTCCTACACCAAATGCCTATCTATCACAATATATATAGTTTTCCATCCACTGATATTGATGTAGGATTATTCAGTTTAGTTCATTCTATTTCACATATTATGTTACTACATTATACCATGTTTATACTTCAAAAGGTAGAATCAAAGTAAATATAAGAGTATGGAACTAATTAGAAGACTTTCTCAAAGAGCAGTTGATTGGATACTAAAAAAATATGTTCGAAAACTCTTGAATAGAATAGAAACATGTGCAATATTTTTGTTTTTCAATAATTTCATATCATCAAGTAGAATTCGGACCATGACAGTTGCTTGCTGTGATTTTTGGAGGCAATTTACAGGAATCGCAATTGATAGTATCATTTTATTTTTATATTCAATAGGCGTTCGAACATTGATTCCTAGGCTTTTATGTTCTAGTTCTTGAATGATTATACGTACATACATATCGCGGGTGATATACCAGTATCTATATATACCGAGATAGGTACTGCCTCTTCATATTGCCCTATATATGACAAAAAACCATATTCAATAGATCTAACAATTTATATTATTCATTAATTGATCAAATGAAAAGTGAGCGTTACAAAGCCCTAACAGGGCAGCCATCAGGCTTATTGTGTTTGTTGTTCTCATCAAGTTCCACCTAATTTGGTTCTCGGAAAAGCTTCAAGAAAGTTGTGTTCTCCCAAGAGGCTGAATCTCCAGCATTTTAGTGCCACGTACTCCGGTATAATATGAGATGCTGTCTCTTCCTCTTTATTGCACAACCTCCATAAGGGTTCATCTGTAAGCCCGTTCGATGTCAGGTGTTTTCTCAAGAGACGGCGAACGGTGAGCCCGTCTCTTTGGTCACTGTCATTGACGATTTTCTTACCATCATTCTACTGTGCATTCGCAAGGTAATGATAAAATTTTTGAAAGATGAGTCTAATATATAGTATGTTCTTCTAATGCATCAGTTCTTAGATAAAAAAAAATACTAGGATCGTCGAATTAGTGCTTTATGCAAGGTGATTTGTCCCATCGCCCCCATCAAATGGATCGAAAGCCATATGGAATTGAGAAAAATAATGACAAAAACTAAATAAAAAATATTTTATAGATATGAGGAATGCACAGCCATAGTGGGAACAATGACCTTGCGGGGACTTCGGCGACTGCCGATACGTGATATACGCATACGTATGTTTGTGTGGACGGCTAATCCGCATCGAAATTGATTTCAAACGCCAAGAAAACATTTATGAACTTTGATACGACACATGCGTCGTAGAAGCAACCAGACAACTTTTCCAACGCACCATCATTACGATGTGGAAATTTGCATAGACAGTATTGATTAAAACTGATCACGAAACTACTTCGCAATTCAATCCATAACAACAATCCTCAACATCTCAAATGGAAATTGAGGTCATCGCCTCTCGAGCATCGAGGCGACTGTTTGCAGAAGTTATATTCGGAAGTTCTTTCACTTGAACAACGTTTATATGTAGGTATGAGTAGGTATCAAACGAGGATTATCATGGGGTATTGAAAGAGTGATTGATTTCATTAGATTTACAGAGTGAACTACATTGTTAGCGAATGCTTGGTCAGATTTCCGTTTATTTTTATGTTCATACCCTATATCTTGTCGCTCATGATATAGTTGGCAACACTGAGAAGTCACTCGAAGTGGAATACAGCAGTCAACATGCATATGATGGATCTGATACCATATCCATATATACTATTCTTTTCCCTGCATCCTTAAGTGGATCACCATGGAAAATTCTCGGTAATATTGCAGAAATGATAGGAGATCAAAAGAGAATGGTAATCAGTACTTGATATTCAACTGAAATTGCGGTTATCGAAATTTTGTTCATACCCGAGAAATAGTTTCCCACTGGAAACAGATACATTCTTCATTTTCTAGCTTTTTGTGGGATTTTCTCTCCTCGTTTCTAAAAAATAGAGCAGAAGTTATCAAAAATTATTTGAATATATTTGTAGTAAGGGCAGATTTTGTGATCTGCCCCAAAATGTCGCTGCGCTTGAAACTAAACCTTTAGATACCTGACAAATAGAGAAATTCTCTATTTGTCAGTGACACCTTGTTTTTTGAAAAGTTTGGAAATACAAATATATTCTATAAGAATAAAACCTCTACTTATCTTGGTGGACGTTTCGTGAAGTTCAGGAGAATTCAAGCAGAAAATAATATTGCTTCTTGTTCAGTTGATATAGATAGAACTTGGCACTCACTTCTGAAAATTGAATATGAAAATGAAAATTTCAATATCAATTAATGAAAACATCTTGTAACCAGAATTCCTCCGTTTACCAAATTGTCACTTTTCAGTGTTAAAACCGATAACGTATTGAAAAAATATTTCAATTGGGTGAGAACGGGAGCAGATTCGTTCCCGAAACGTCCACCAAGATGAGTAGAGTAGAGTAGGAAAACTCAAAGTCATCTCCACAATATTTAATGATGCTGTTGGCTCAATTGTAAATGGTGAGACATGTTTCGGACATATGTATGTCCATCTTCAGTCTTAACAATCGGCGTAAATCTGCAAGAAATTAAGTAAGTTGAAAAAATAATTTTTGCTCAAGGCGTGGTAATAATCATATAGGTTATGTTTAACTTACATGGTTAGACATGAAAGTCAACACATTAAAGTAAAAATGTTGAAAATATTTAATAAAATGGGATTCGAACCCATCTATTCGAGAGCCCCATTAGGGGGGTTTGAAATTAAAGGCACTCTTCAGTAAGAAGGTTTGGAACATATTCAAAGTTGAGTGATACAATATAATATCAACGGCCATTTTGTACGGGTACGAGTACCAACTGTACAAGATAAATTCAAAACTGAAATAGTAGACAAGGCCCTCTTTTGAGATTATTCTGTACGGTACAAGAGTTAACAAGAAAACTGTATAAAGGTTGTCAACTGCCAACGAGGTGAGAAAATCCCACAAAAAGCTCGAAAATGAATATACCACCTCCTCGAAAAACTAACAGACAGAAGATACATTCTTGATCTGAAACTATACCCCCAACACGAGCCTGATCGAAAATTTCCAATCAAGATATCCATTCAATCGCAAAACGAGTTATGTGCCCTATAACGATCGTCTGTAGAGAGGAGGGGGCCCTGTCTTAATATTAATCACCGTTTATTAAAAACCAAATTCGCCGTGAACTCCAATCTCGCTAACGCCTCTCATCACTCCAGAGACTTCGGGGTGCCTGAAAGCTGAAATTAGGTGAAGCGGAGATCTTACAGGGTTGATATTCATGGATTGGTGTGTCACGTCGGTGCTCTGATAACAATTCTGGAATTGTTCTCTGTACAAGTATCGAATATATACTGATTGTCCTCAGAAGTTGGCTATGAATGAGGTTTCAGGCATAGAGATGATCTACGGATAAAGATTGTAGATGAAGTATAGAATCCTTATTCAAAGGATAATTATCATTTGTAGTTTCATAGTTGTCGTTTTTATTGAAAAATGCAGATATCCTATTTTCTCGTGATAGGAATTTTGTGTTCACAATTCTTCTTGAATCCTCGTCAACGTCAAGAGTAGAGGATTTGAAGAATTTTTGCTATTCTCCATACGTTTATTTAAAATTTTATTATTTATTCATTATTTATTTATTATTTATTCATTATTTATTTATTATTTATTTATTATTCATTTATTATTCATTTATTATTTATTTATTATTTATTTATTATTTATTTATTATTTATTCATTATTTATTTATTATATTATTTATTATTTGTTTATTTATTCGGTATAAATGGGAAAACCCTATAGTACACAAGATTGGTCAAAATGTGGATACATAAAAATAACATTGAAACTCGCATCGAAACTAAAACAGAAATTAATAAAAAAACAATACCAAGCAAAATAAACTACTTATAGAATATGAATAGTTAAAATAGGAAAATATATCATCAACTCATATTTTTTAATCCGTTCAGAAATCAGTGCTAGTGCATTAGTTTTCATTAACATACTCAACATTGAAATATTCAATCTATAATTAATTGATCAAATGTAAGTTCACTACGAAAACATCTTTATCATCCCTTGTTACATTTTTCTCGACCCTCAGAGCAACTGAATAGAAAAGTTCCAGACAAGCAAATTTTCATGAGGTAATTTGAATAGAAATATACATTGTGTCCAAACTGAGTATAATGAGAGGAAAGTTGCGTTGGTGGAAGATCATCAAAATTAATATGAAAAATCTCTCATGAAACTTTTAGTTTTTGAGTAATTTTAATTTCTGGATTTTCAATTTCATTCTTTCCTGGCGTTCATAATGGAATTAGGACAAAACTGAAGAAACATCTTCCTGGCCTTTCTTGATGAAATTGATTCAGCATTATTGATCTTCTGATCTAACGTTTCGTCTTCAAGCGACCATCATCGACTTCATTTTTTCAAATACAGCCCTGATATCTTCATCAGATTCGAGTATTGTAACCCATATGAAAATAAGTGATAGTTGACTTCAACAGGTCCACCAAAAAAATATTTCGCTAATATTTGTCGATGGAAAAGTTCTGTGCTGACCCTGTACACACGACGTCGTTAATTGAAAAAGTGTTAGACGCGTAGGCGCCAAGACGCTTCGGTTTCGGCGTCCCGGGCGTTCTCTGGTATAATAGTCGACACGATATCCTGTACATGAAAAATCACAAAGAAAAGCCTCTAATTGACATCAATCCCATCTAATGGGACATTGATACAGGGTGTTAACTAATTGATTGCCGACAATAAAGGGGGTGAACCCTCCGGTGATTTCAAGGAGAAAAGCTTATATCGACATATGTCCTAAACCTCTTAGTTTTTGATCTATGGGGTATTAAAATTTTATGGAAAAGTGAGTTTTTTATCATAATTTCTCACGTTAAATATTATTCTTGGTTATTTTCCACAGTAAAATAAACATTTCACACTTTTTTATCGATACGATCATCAATAAGCGGCATTACTCTGTGTCTTTTCATGTGCAGGTAATTGTGTCGACTACTATACGTCAAGATCCCCATATCCGATATATATCTCGCTGAATCGGGTTTTGTGTCGGAGAACTTTTTTGTCGGATATGTTTATCAATGAGCGGCGCTCCTTTGTGATTTTCATTGTGCAAGTTATCGTGTCGACTACTATACGTTTGCGGACGATGCATTAATCTTGAGATTTTTATCGTAATCTGTGTCTTGCCACTTGCCCGGGTTGCCTCAGAATCCGTAGCTTCAATTTTTTTAATGCGCTCAAAAATTGTAATTCGCTCTTCCACACTTTCCGCCTTGTGGTGATTTGTCACGCAATTCTTGTCATCCAATTACTTATTATAATTAGTTAATACTCTTCATTCAATACCGCAATTTGAAGTGCAAAATGTCTGATGGGGAAACTGATGCGGTATCTATTGGTATGAGAACAATATCAATATACGGAGAATGATGTTTGCTCCAACGGTTTCATGAAATTGTTTCGAGAAAAAATACAGAAGTTTTTTTAGGGTTGACTTCCAGAACAAGTCATTGAGACATCTGTCATTTTTCGAATTTCCAGAAACGGTATGAAAAACTTGAATGCAATTGTCCACACCATAATACTTCAGTTTCAAACATGGCAACTCATGGCCCATAGTGTCCAATGTTTTCGAAAAATCTAATAACACAAACACTGTAGCTATAATCACCATTCGCTTATCTTATTATTTCATAGTTGAACCCTGAATTTAGTAAAACAGTTCGCAATTTTTCTATCGATTGATAATCATTATAATTCGGACATTTCGTCAACTCCAATCCCACGAATGACATCTTTCGAAGCATTTTCGAGCTTTTTGAGTTTTTGTCCTACTCGTTTTCGTTTAATGCAATGGTTCAACACATCTGCGTTTTCAATAAAATCTAAAAATAGCATCCGAAATGTGGAAACTGTAAAACTCAACATGAATACAAAATATTTGAAACATTAAATTTTCGGATAGAAAGTTTACGAAAGGTAGGAAAACTTCTGACGAATGAGTTGCGACAATCGATGTATTAACGCACCTCTTCACTTGACAGTATATACAAAGTTCACGTGGTCGGTATACCGGGGACGATGTTCTGCGTGATCAATGAATTTTATTCCAATTATTATTTAATCAATGGACGCTCGTGTCAGATATAAGAATGGAAGCGTCTCCACTTAGATTGGAAAAACTATAACTGGAACAGTAGGACTATACATCACTGATACAAGGAGTTGTACTTCAGTATCTACTTCATTAAAATAAGCCAGAAGGCCAATAAGATAGGAAAACAATTGATCTATAACTACTTAAAATCGGTTTGTATTTTTTTTTCTATATTTATCCAAAGGTCATTGCGACCATTGAAAAACAATTCTTCTGATCCGATCCCACAATTGAATTCTCCCTCTGTCTCCAAACAAATATCCTTTTTTTTCTCTCACCAGACCAAGTGGTGATAGTCTTGTTGACAAAGAATTGCTCCTCCACTGAGTTATGGAAATTTATTAGGATACCTTTAGAGTTAAGGATGCTGCTAGGATTTTGTGTTCTGGAAGTTTTACGATATCCCTCGACGTATTTCGGAGATCCGAACAGAGTTGTTTGTTGTTTACAACAGGAAGATCTCGAAATTAAATCTAGTCTCACCGTTGTCGACCCTGTCCTTCCAGGAAAAAAACAAGCTGTTAAGTTGAAGGAATTTGCATACTGCATGGAGAAAACTTGGAACTTTCCGCTTTAGAACTTTAACGTTGAGGAGTCGTGTGAATTTCAGTTCTGAAATTTTTGCTACATGGGATTTCAGTATTGGATGGAAATGATATGGAAAATAAAAGTTCAAAGGAACGCGCTTTGAATTTTTATTCTTTTTTATTCATCTCAGTAACTGAGAGAATATGAAATGGATTCGTGGAAATTCATGTTATCATTCCGAATCAGACATTGAAAATAAGTCGGGAAATTTGAAAGAATATAAATCGGTTGATGCGATTTCATTGACGTATGGAGTGTATGGAGATGAAATAATGTGTCTTCAATTAGTCTTTATCTAAGATATATAGAGGGCTATATTTGTGTTTCTATTTGACGGATATAAAGTAATCACTTGTTACCTTTTTTAATGGAGCAAAGCTGTCAATTCCCAACGATCCTCCCGCTCGTGAAAATGTGAAAACTTCCATGGGAGTTTTGATTGCTATATAGTATCTTGTAGTCAATACACAAATAGCGTGCCATTCATTCAATCAGATGATTCCTCTTTTCAGTATCGATGCTTATTTGGTATTATTATTTTAGTGTAATGGCACTTCTTGAACAGTCTCCTGATTAAAAAACCAAAGAAATCAATTCAAATCCGCTAATATGTGTATAATTTTCATCAATATTATATTTAGGATGATGAACATTCATTGAATAGGGTTGACAAAATCAAAATTGAGCTTGTCCTGTCCAAATTGAGTTCATCTCTCTATAAAATGAAGCATTCAGAAATCAGTTGAATATTTTATTTCATCAATAGCAAAAATGATTTCATATTTACAAACATTGAATGTGAAACAAAACAATTGATCGTTTTTGTCTGCATCTTTGGCATACATTATCACAATTCGTCAAAATTTATTCAAATCCGGTATTTCTTTTTTCTCTTTTTTGTTTCTCAAAAACTTCTGCCCGTTGCTTTGACGCATATTTCTTCAAACTTTGCTAATATGTGAACGATGATGATATCCAATTTGGGCCACGCTAATCATTTCCAAATGAGTATGGATTATTGAAAAATTAACAAATCCATGAAATAAAAAAAATGTCTCGAATCATCTGCTGTTATTTGATGTTTCTCAATCAAAACACAATTCTGTCATGAATATGAAAAAAATGTGATTCCACTGGTTAGTACTGATAAAGACCAATTTGATATTCTTTTGGTCTGCATCATATTTGACAGTCATTGAATAATTCGAAAGGGTTGTTATTTTTCTCAATTATCGCAACCAGGAAAATATCATATAAACACTCAGAAGGACCGAAAGTTCAGTTCTTTCTAATCTATCAGGAAATTGTAATGCCCTGAATCTGCTAAACGAAGCATATCGTTATGGGGTGAGTTTAATTCAATCGTCTTGATTGGTTTTCAGGACCCTAATATTGTATCATTTTGTAGATAATTCAGGAACAATTCAGTATAACTATATATTTCTCCATTCTCTATACTCTCCATATTGATAACGATCAAGTGACCACCAGAAAAAATCCGGTTTTCGCGTTCCTAGGGAGCATTCCATTATACCTCGGACATATTCGTGATAAGCGATTCCAATAAATTTCCCATCGTTCTCGCCAACCTATTCGGACGATCGTATATAGTTTCCTGTTTTCTTTTCCATATCACCACACATTTCAATAAAACTGTCATGGACAAGGCAATAACCGGCCGTGAAAATACGCTTTGTGTGTTTCTCCAGTGATTTATTTTGCCATAACATTTTCCTACCATATCGTACACGGATATGTAACGAGGGTGAGAGCGAAAATGATTTGTTTTCCATTTACCTAGATGCTCCTGATATGGCCTGGAAAAACGTATCGTGGTGGACATAATCTGTTGACAATGTTTGGAAATCGCCCTGTACATTGTGTCTACATTTGTTTCAATTAATAAAGAGATGCACCCCGCGGGGTATTCGAGCAACAGTTCAGATTGCTATGGAAATAATCGATGTTTTTGAAAGCAAGTTTGAAATTATGGATATCGAAATAAAAATCTAAAGTTATAAAAATATGTATTGTGTCTTGATACAACATAATAATAACTATTTGAAATGATTCATTGATTTCAGATAGTTCGTCGGAAAGGTGACAAACTGATAATTCGAAATGTGTTATTCATTGATTTAATATAAACTATCAGATAGTATTGTTGTCGTCTATTGAAATACAGTGGTAAAAATTTTTCACCGTGAGAATTTCCAGGAATTATCGGAATGTTTCAAGTACAACAACAATTCAAAGATGAGACATCGCTTGCCAAACCACCTCTTTCAGCAGAAACAATAAATAGATTTCACATTCGAGGCTTGAATTCGATACTTTGCAATGTTAGGAGGAAATTTACCTGGAAATGTATCTCAGCTTGATATTTTCATCAACAACACTATTATACAGCTGGTATCCCCCGGAAGTACTCGTACTTGGCTGATACTAGAGAGGAAAATTACTTTTCCTCCCTTTGCTTCCGACAAAAAGGCCAGAAAATGTATACTTTGGATAGAGGTAGGCGAAAAATGTGTTTGCATGTTTGCACCACTTTATATATTCAGTAGAATTTTGTTCGAAGGATGAAAAATTTCATGGGCTCGAACATCAATTGGAATTAATCGAGAAGAAAACGCTATAGCTATACTGATCCGTTGTTTTATGGCCGAGCAATTGGTTGTCCAGAATTTAACGTTATCATTCCCAATTCACTAGCTTGAACTACAAATTTATAGACCGTAAACATTTAGCGATGGCAAGTCGGTTGTCGTTCTGGAAACTGTTCGAGTTCCCTAATAGTAGTTTCGAAATTCATCGAGAAACTACTTCGATGAATATAAACTTGGGAAACTACACTTGAGCAGATATGCGAAGACATAAAATAAAAGATGGATGTCGTTACAGCAGTATGTCCTTGAGACTGCGTCAAGGTCGATTAGAAGGACGCAGAAGTATAGGCGATTCCGTATTTTGAGAAGAAAAGCCTTGAATGAAGTCAAAGGAAAAAATAATGACTTACGTTGTCATATATACAGGGTGAGTCACGAGTAACGGGACGGACTCTTACGAGAAAACGAGGAGATTCAATGGCATGCTATCATTCTTGTTTCGTAGAGCGCTCTTGATACTACGTTTCGAAAATATTTTCCAATATACAGGGTCTTCTACAAGAGTGTGTCATATCAAAGTTGCATTTTTTCTTATGGAACACCCTGTAGTTCGTTGCATTTTCGAATTCTACGCAAGAAATAATATGGACTTCCTCCAAGGTTCCCTATACCTAAATCTTACTGTTTTCGAGATAATCCTATTTTCACCAAAATTATGAAGTTTTGAAAAAAAATCAATACTTGCAAAGTTGATTGATTTGGAACAAATATTTTTCAACAGTTGTTACCAGGATATTTTAACTCATTCATTGATTGCTTCAGTATCACTCAGTAACCTACAGGGTGTTCTGAATATCACATTTTACTTCTGTCACTATCTAATTGATTTATCTTATTTATTTCAAATACAACACCCTGTATTTTATCCACTCATCCTGTTGCAAATTCGATTCTCTTTCGAACTGTATAAGGTTTCCCTATAGCTAAATACAACGGTTCCCAAGATATTTGCTTATTTTATCAAATTTTGTAATATCCGTCATTGAATTGAAATTGAAAACATTATTTTACCACCAATCTCTCAGAAGATCCATTTGGGAATGAATCACGTTTGATCCCTCTGATTTAGAATTGAAGAAGAAACTGCCATTGAAATTGAAGAAGTATGCAGAACGAAACAATATTGTTATCAGTAGTTGATGAACCATGCAAGTCTCATTGGAACAATTCGAAACAATCTAGTGTGCCTTTGTCACCTCAATGACAGGTTCTCTTGATCAGGTGTCAGACGTTCACAAAATTTCAGAATCCCCATAATGAAACAATATTCACTTCAAGAACGAACTGATATGATTTTGGTCATTGGAGAATGTTTAGAGAATTGTCTCCTGGCATCAAGGGTTTATGTGCAAAGATACCCAGACAGAAAATCACCCAAAAAGGAGGTTTTTGAAAGGGTACTGAACAGATTCCGCACAACGGGCAGTGTTCAGTATGAAAAACAGAATAAAGTAAGACCAATCATCAATAATGAAGACAAACAGTTCGATGTATTGGGGTCTGTAACTGAAAATCCAAGTACGAGTACTCGAGTTATAGCCAGACAGACGAGTATTAGTCAAGCAAGTGTACGCAGGATTCTGAAGAAACACAGGTATCATCCCTACCACATTCAGTTTCATCAGCATCTTTATGAGAGAGATTCTGATAGGCGTTTGGAATTCTGTTTATGGGCTCTGGATCGTGTAGGAGAAGACGATGATTTCTTCAGTTATGTGTTGTGGTCAGACGAATCCACATTCCATAATAATGGTATGGTGAATAGACATAATTTCCATTATTATGATACCGAAAATAAACATTATTTTCATACTTTGGACCGCCAAACCCGGTGGAGTCTGAATGTTTGGGGAGGAGTTGTAGGTGACCATATTGTTGGCCCTCACTTTTTTGATGGACACTTGAATGGACGGAAATTTCTGAACTTTTTGATACGCGATTTTTGGATTCTTCTAGAGGATGTTCCACTGAATATAATGCAGAGACTGTTTTTCCAATTAGATGGTGCACCAGCTCATTTTTCTAGAGAAGTGAGACGTCATTTGGACATGGAATTTTCCAATCGGTGGATAGGAAGAGGAGGTCCTCATGATTGGGCCCCTAGATCACCAGATTTAACTCCAATGGATTTTTTCATATGGGGCTACGTCAAAAATATCGTTTATAATAGTCCTCCGACGACTGCTGAAGATATGAAAATCAGGATTATTAATGCTTTCGACTCTATCACACCAGATATTTTGATGAATGTTCGGAAATCGTTCGAATCTAGAGTCAAATGTTCTATAGAACAAAATGGCAATGACTTCGAACATTTACTTAATTGAAAATGTGTAATTTTCATCTATTTCTATTTGTGTCTTCGAATTTGTCTTCATTGATCAATGTTGAATTGATTAAATAATTTAATGTTTTTGATATTTGTGAATATCTTGGGAACCGTTTTATTTAGCTATAGGGAAACCTAATACAGTTCGAGAGAGAATCGAATTTGCAACAGGATGAGTGGATGAAATACAGGGTGTTGTATTTGAAATGAATAAGATAAATCAATTAGAAAGTGACAGAAGTAAAATGTGATATTCAGAACACCCTGTAAGTTAGTGAGTGATACTGAAGCATTCAATGAATGAGTTGAAATATCCTGGTAACAACTGTTGAAAAATATTTGTTCCAAATCAATCAACTTTGCGAGTATTGATTTTTTTTCAAAACTTCATAATTTCGATAAAAATAGGATTATCTCGAAAACAGTAAGAGTTAGGTATAGGGAACCTTGGAGGAAGTCCATGTTATTTCTTGCGTTGAATTCGAAAATGCAACGAACTACAGGGTGTTCCATAAGAAAAAATGCAACTTTGATATGCCACACTCTTGTAGAACACCCTGTATATTGGAAAATATTTTCGGAACGTAGTATCAAGAGCCCTCTACGAAACAAGAATGATAACATTCCATTGAATCTTCCCGTTTTCTCGTAAGAGTCCGTCCCGTTACTCGTGACTCACCCTGTATATGAATTTCTTTTTTTCTTGATATGTTTCACTTTAGACTTGTAACTAACATCAAACATGGTGAGTGAGAAAAGTTACAAAAAATTTCAGAGTACCTACCACAGAGCATAACAGTATCCGGAACAAAGGAGGAAGAAAGTCAAGGAAAATGGGATCTTTGCTTCATCTTTGATTCATATAGGTGATTTGATTAGAGAGTAAATGTCTCCTGAAATTTAGCATAGAGTGTAATGAAAGGGTTTGTTACCCTATTTCTTTCTTTCTGGAATATCCTAGCTATACGATCTGACTCCACCAATAGCTTTCTTCAATAAAAATAAGTGCGATAAGTGAAGAAACAATGGAATCTTTGTAAATTTTGCGAATTCAAAAATATTTCCAGGAATTTTATATCACGGTTTTGTTACCACCTTTCTCGATTCGAAAAACAGCTCAATCTCATGGAATTAAAATAATGGGATTATCTCTCTTTTCTAAAGATATTTCCATGGTTGGACTTTAATGGATGACATATCCATCTACTGTCTGTAAGTTTTTCGGGGAGGTGGTACATTCATTTCCCAGCTTTTTGTGGGATTTTCTCTCCTCGTTTCTAAAAAATCAAGTAGAAGTTATAAATTTCTACTTCATTTCGATTCAGCTGAAAAATGATATGTCATCTATTATGCCACCACCAAGGTGGATATCGGATGGTGAAATAACTCTTCAATTGTTTCTTTCCTAAACATGTAGACGTGTCACTCACACCCTTACACCGCTTGATATACGATCGTCGATCTTGTGAAGTCATGCAAATCCACTTTTCCTGAAAATGACAGATATCTGACAGCGACTTATAGCTAACGGTTCAATTGCATCTGCATTCTGGTTGAATTTCAAATTCGAATCATGTTTTCAAGAGTTTCCAAGAAAATCCTCGAGATCCACAGAGGTGATGTCATCTAGTGTCAGGTATCAAAATTCTATCTAATCAAGTAGGCAGCAGTCTACAACTTCTTCTAGTGGCTAGGTATAGGGAGTTGGAACACTAGTATTTTTTACATCATGGCACCACGAATGATTACAGGTAGACAAACTATATAGACGGTATCAGGCTTGTCATCTCCACTCCCAACACGATGCTCCATAATCATTATCACATTCGCGTTGTCAAAAAATAAAAAAAATGTACATATACAATAATCAGAGAGTTGCTCATAGGTTTGCGAATTATGTCATGTTCAGAATCAGAAATATGTTATCAATACATTCAATATAAAAAAACCATCAGAACATGTCTTAGAATCAATATTTCAAGTAATCAGGCTTGAGCTCATTGTGTGATAATGAAGAGAATCTCTGAATTCGAATGCATGCAGGAATAGCAAATTTTCGGACAGTATTCATTCTCAAATTGACTGTGAGATCACACAATATCTATGTGTACCTAGTTATAGAAATAGGTGATTCCTTTCTGGTCCAAAAAATTCCGCAAATATAATCAGCGTTCTCGAATCAACTGAATATCCTCTGTAAATAATGATTAACAATCCAGAGTCGTCATGTTTATTGGCCAAACATAATAAAACTGTACCTCATCCAATTTGCGCGAGATATTTATGCTGACAGCATATGAGCACCGGATAACTTGACAAATATACTCATACAGTAGAACCCTCGTGGAGTGAAGTCAGTTTAAGATTCCAGATAAGGTTTTGTTGAGCGAAGTTGGAAATCGGCGCGATTTTTCAGTGTCTGGAAGACCCTTCAGTCATCACTTGGAGAATCGTGGTAGGATTATATCAGCCGTAAAACTGTTTTCAGCACTGTCTCAGAGACAAACGAGGGTGCTCTGGTTTTTATGATGACTGATTCCATTGTGAATCGCGAAAAAACAAGAGTTGCTTTTCCCTTGAAGCCGCGTCGAACTAAACGCGGAATTTTTTTTTTTTTTTTTTTTTTTTTATCTGTGGACAACACGAAAGGGAAACCTATGATGTTCGAGGAACATCGTGTTAGCCAGCGGTGGAATTTTGGGAAAGAAGGAAGGTGTTGGAATTTTTCTTGAATGTTTGGAGGTTGTAAGCATCAGGAAAGACTTCACTAGGCAAAGAATTCCACAACTTTGCCGTTCTATTGATGAATGATGCTTGGTATAGCGATGTTCGACAGGTCTCGAGCCTGACAGTGTAGGGGTGACCAGCTTGAGCTCGTCTGGTTTGTCTACTAGGAATCGCGCGTGGTGGCATAATAGATGATATTTCCGTTGAGCACCGACCGTGAAAGTACCTATAAAAAAGGCAGAGATCGCCGACCTTTCTACGATGATCTAGAGAGGTCAATGATTTGGTGAGTGTTGTGTCATCGACTAGGCGAATAGCTCTCTTCTGAATTGAATCTAAGAGCTTAAGCGTATGTTTGGGGGCTGAGCTCCAAACATGTGAGCAGTACTCCAGGACAGGTCGAATTTGTGCTTTGTAGATCATAAGCAGTTGCTGGGATGTGAAGTATCTCTTCGCACGGAAAAGAAAACCGAGTTTTTGTGAAGCAGTCTTCGCAATGGACCTCACATGATCGTCCCATGAGAGAGCACTGTTGGTGGTGACACCCAGCAAGGATATTGACGACCTCATAGGAACAGTGGTACCCGACATCATCAAATTGGGCATTGTGTGATCAGCCTTCTTGGTGAACATACAAGCTTGAGTTTTAGTTGCATTGAACTGTACTAGATTCTCAGATCCCCATTTCAGAATTCTTGTCAGATCCTCATTTAAAGCATCAACCTGTCTTCGCCTTGCACCTCTGGCCTCATTGGATGATATAGGGGCTCTAGAGGAAAAGGCGGAATGAAGTGTACTATCATCCGCAAAGCTATGAACTGGGCTGGAGGTCACATTCAACAAATCATTGAAGTGGAGCAAAAACAAAGTTGGTGCCAAGACAGAGCCTTGTGGAACACCAGCATTGATCGTCATTGTATCAGACGAGACCCCGTCTACCACCACGTAGAGTGATCTATCTGCAAGAAAACTCGATAGTAAAAGACACAGTTGGGGCGGCAAACCATATGACGGAAGTTTCGCTAGGAGGCCTTGGTGCCAAACTCGGTCAAATGCTTTGGAGATATCCAAGGCTACAGCCAGAGACTCCCCATGTTTCTCTATTGACACCTGCCACTTATGTGTCACATAGGCAAGCAGATCTCCAGTTGACCTCTGGTGACGAAAGCCATATTGCCGGTCGTTCACGATTCTTGAGCTCTCTAGATATCGGATGAGCTCGATGTTGATTGCTTTTTCCATTACTTTAGAGATCACAGATCACAGATCAGAGATCACAATGAAACATTTCCATTCTAGTTCTTATCAATTCTACTTATGATTCGAATCAAAATTTTGATACATATTCTGATATTCACATATCTCAACAACTCCTCATCCTCAGCTGCTGGATTCTATTTAGAAGAGCCATTCACTGACCATAGTCGGTGATAATATACTTTCCAATTCATTGTCTTCTATATAACATCGTTAGGTAGGTGAGCGATCTCTCCTATGTACGTACATTGCAACCGAAGGTTGTCGTTCATGTTGTATCGAAATGTCAGGTATAAACAGTGTTTTTCATTAATCCTATTGGAACATTAGAAATTGATATCTGAAGGCTATTAGGAATCTTCATAACGGATTCCTGAGGCTATTTTTTGTCATTCGTTCTTCAGTTTTCTCCATTTCCTGAATCCTTATCATTTTAAATAAAGTTTCTCATATGTGATTATGTACTTTCTTTCAATAATTATTGGTTATTCCATTGTATGTATATAGCTTTCATTATTTCCATCTATCATTTCTTTGTTTATTTCCTTTTTCATCTAGTTCATTTCATACATATGTATGAAAAAAACATACTTTTAAGTTCCTGACGAATATATATGACATGGTTTATCTTCACTTCACCTCAACCCTTATTTTTGCAACGAAATTAGTAAATTTGTTCCGTTCCTTCTTGGTCAACATCATATATCATTGTGAAGACATGGACCACTAATCCTAAAACTCCATATGCATATAACAACGCCGACAACAAGACATGTGAATTAAAGGGTTCTCCTGTGAGCGAAATATAATTTTAAACGGATTTTGGGCGAAGATGAATGTTTTCAGAGGTCCCTGGCGGAATTTCGTCATTGGGATAAATTATTCTTCCTGCAAATGAATGGAATTGTGTTTTTGTTATAGACAGTGATCCAATTTTATATGGGCGAACTTTATCGGTAAATCTAGTGTGCAATGGGTGCAAATCTATTATTTGATTGGGAAAAGGAGTTTCAAAATTATTCTGCGAACAGCATTGTTTACCTACACGATAGTTTGCATGGTAGACACATCCATTTTTCCTCAAAACTTGGTGAAGATTATAGGTTTCTCTGAAGGTTTGTCTTGAATAATTCATCTCAAATTCTTGCACAACTACTAAAAACTAACCTGTACGAGTTCATGTTTTAGGGAATGCACAAGTTTATTCATTTTCCAGCTTTTCGTGGGATTTTCTCTCCTCGTTTATAAAAAATAAAGTAGAAGTTATTGAAAATTATTTCAAAATATATGTAGTCAGCACAGATTTTGTGATCTGCCCCAAAATGTCACTGCGCTTGAAATCAAACCTTTAGATACCTGAAAGAGGA
Organism: Gastrophysa polygoni; assembly: GCA_963576655.1. Lineage (NCBI taxonomy): Eukaryota > Metazoa > Arthropoda > Insecta > Coleoptera > Chrysomelidae > Gastrophysa > Gastrophysa polygoni. The sequence continues at coordinate 5,156,070 of OY755086.1, read as the reverse complement.
ATTCTCTATTTGTCAGTGACACCTTGTTCATGAGAAATTTGGGAATACAAATATATTTGATAAGAATAAAACTTCTACTTATGTCAGTGGAACTATCGAGAACGAATGTGCTCCCGTTCTCAACACAATTAAAACTGTTTTCTGCCCAAAATTTTTCAATGTACAGTTGGTTTTGCAAATTGTCACTCTCCAATGTCAAATCAACTGCACATTGAAAAATCTTGCGAAGAAAAGTGTTTTAATTATGTTGAGAACAGGAGCAGATTCGTTCCCGAAACGTAGATAAGTAGATGTTTTATCCTTGATCAATATGTTTGTATTTCTAAATTTTTCAAAAACAAGGTGCCTGAAGGTTTAATTCCAAGCGTAGTGACATTTTGGGGCAGATTCTGTCCAACTACAAATATATTGAAATAAATTTCAATATCTTTCATCTTCTATCTTATATCTTTCTATCTACTATATGTTTCAGAAACGAGGAGAGGAAATCTCATAGAAAGCTGAAAAATGAATGTACCACCTCCTCGAAAAACTCACAGACAGTATTGCACAAGTTTATGTTTCGAATAAAATTATTTCATCATTGGTCAAATTTCTTCACGTATGAAACTGACCTCTATAATCAATTGAAGTTGGATAATTTTTTCCAAGAATGAAATTCATGGTAGCATTTCATAATGAATGAAATCACCTCGACGAAACCGAATCCCCTCGGTGCCTCTCTCTCCCCATCACTCATGACGACGATCTCTGAACCGCCGCCTCCCGGATCGATATCGGGGTCACGGGACTCCGGGCCACCGTCGACCGGAACCGGCTTCTAGGTCACCGGAGTAGGCGTCGAAAACTCCGTCACTCAACTCTGGGATGCGTTTTAGTCGAGCGTCGGCGGATCGAAAATCGACCGGGGTTAGGACCACGTGGATTTTTTGAGTATCAGTAGGTGTTTGATTCAGGTGAAGAAAGTAATGAAAATATCATCAATCATTTTATTTATATTGATGATTTATTATAGGAACCTGTAGGGATTACCGGAATATTAGCTCTTTGAAATGTTTAGTAGAATAGAAGTTTCGAGGAAAGGAAGCTTGATCAGCTTGATGTTAGAACTTGTAGTTTCGGAAGTGCTCTCTTCATGAGTAGTAGACTTGTAGAAGTTGTTTAGAATGAAGTATATTTTTGATTTGCTATATGGCATAGTAAACACTGTTAAGTGCCTTCAGAGTTCAATCTCGAAGACAGGTGAAACTCAAGACTACAGTATCGAGCTATCATTGATTCTTGTTGGAACTGCCTTCCTGCTATATATTCTTCGTTGGTGAAAACGAATCATCAGATGCCCTACTTATCATGGGTGTTGACGACGGCTTCATTTCGCTTCGTGATATGAAGGATTACCGCTGCTAAATTTGTTAGGGTGGGATACAACATACTACGAATTGTGAAGGAAACCCTTTTATACAAGAAATGACGTGAAAAATGGACTGCAGATTTGCGGCGATATTAAGTTCATCTTGAGTTTATCTCAACGTCTGTAAGCTCTGAAAACTAGTTATCTGACCTTATTCACAATTATCATATTGTAATTTATCATCTGAAAGCCACAGTAACAATTGAAGGTCTATTTTTGTCTATTGACAACACCAAAGGGAAACCTATACTGTTCGAGGAACATCGTGTTAGCCAGCGGTGGAATTTAGGGAGAGAACGTAGGAGTTGGAATTTTCCTTGAGAGGACAGGTCGAATTTGTGCTTTGCAGATCATTAGCAGTTGCTGGGATATGAAGTACCTCTTCGCACGGAAAAGAAAACCAAGTTTTTGTGAAGCAGTTTTCGCAATGGACCTCACATGATCGTCCCATGAAAGAGCACTGTTGGTGGTGACACCCAGCATGGATATTGACGAGCTCATAGGAACAGTGTTACCAGACTTCATCAAATTGGGCATTGTGTGATCTGCCTTCCTGAGTGATTGTACTAGATTTCCTGATCCCCAATTCGGAATTTTTGTCAGATCCTCATCCAAAGCATCGACCTGTCTTCGCCTTGCACCTCTGGCCTCGTTGGATGATATAGGGGCTCTAGAGGAAAAGGTGGAATGAAGTGTACTATCATCCGCAAAGCTATGAACTTGGCTGGAGGTCACATTCAACAAATCATTGATGTGGAGCAAGAACAAAGTTGTGCTAAGACAAAGCCTTGTGGAACACCAGCATTGATCGTCATTGTATCAGACGAGACCCCGTCTACCACCACGTAGAGTGATCTATCTGCAAAGAAACTCGATAGTAAAAGACACAGTTGGGGCGGCAAACCACATGAAGTTTCGCTAGGAGGCCTTGGTGCTAAACTCGGTCTGGAGATATCCAAGGCTACAGCCAGAGACTCCCCATGTTTCTCGATTGGTAACTAGGTCCCTGACCAGTAATAATTTTCGATTGACTCCCTTCTGCAAATCTGTCTGTATCTATCCATGTGTCATACAAACTCTCATCTCTAATCTAACTTCTAACTCATGTAAAATGTATCTCGAGAATGTTTCAGTTATGGTTCGACTGAAAACTGAATGGAGATGAGATATTGAAGAGAAAACTTCAACATCTTCCTGGGTCAGTACGAAAATGAAGTGTTTAATTTGCAGTCGATCGCAAGTCACTTACTTATTTCTATCAAGCAACTGGCTCTTTCTAATGTTCTTGGTTCCACCTGAGGTATAAATAAAATGCATTAATCATCCTTACATTTCACGTATACTGTTTTACTGAACAATCAACAACATTTTGTTATGTTATACAAAACAGGGAACATTTTAAAACAATTTCATAAATATTAAGCTGACTTCGCACTAAAAAAGATTAAAAAATATTGCTTGTACAAATATAAAAACATAATACCGATAAACAGTTTTGTTTATTAAGCTTTGACTCTAATGAAGAGATTGCAAGAGTTGCATAGCTTGTTTAACCTTCTTCCAGAAGCGTCTTTTGGTTTTGACCAATATATTGATCGTAACCTCTTCTTGCAATGGTTTCGACTAATGTACTCCAATGAACACTGGATTGAACTAGCAAAAACTGCTTTCGCTATAATTTGTTCTAGTTTTGACTAAAATGGCTAGACAACTCTATAATTTCGACTAGTTGAAACTTGAACTGTCTGAGGAGTCTAGTTGAAACTTTTTTTGTCTATAGGAAGATCGGGTTTTAACAGTACCATGGATAAAAATAAAGAGAGTGTCATTTGGAGTGAGAAAATTGGCGTAGTTGGGGGATATACAGCGCATTCCTGAGTTGGTATCACTGCCCTCTTAAAACCTTCTTATCATTGATGTAATCTACAAAATGAGAAGTTCGAATATCTCGGCCACTTGGTAAATCTTCAATCTGTACTGTTAGCTGCTAAACGAGGCTTATCACCTTCATTTCCGATTGCTTGTCACACATTCTATTGCACTTTATTGAGTGAAATTAACACATTCTCGTCTTGGCGACCCTCCTCTCTCCTTCCATGAATCTCAATTGGTTTGATCGTGCGATATCATCCCATAATAACCAGGAGGATCGTCAGCGACAAACGAGGGCAATTCGCAGGGATCCGAATATCTCGTTAACGCTCTGGAATGTTATGAGAGCCGGCAAAATCTGGCGAATGGTTAGCGAAATGGCCGAGGCTTTTGCTTGCGGAAAGTGCGGTGAAAAAGTAAATTGCTCGTCAAGAATGTCCGCTCCAGCCTAATTACTGGTAGATCAGATCTGTTTGTCAGAAGGCATTTGAGGTACTGAAAAAGTGATAATCAGTAGGACGACGATATTTGAATGAGTTTGTGGAAAATTTTGACGGATTCATTCTGAGACTATGGTTGATGTGATCCTTTGTTTGCCATAACTTTTATCCTTTCCTGAAAGGAGGGGTGAATAATTCCACCCGATCCCAGAAGTGCAATTCCTTTTCAATTCAAAATGATATCTCTGAATGATCACCACATGAATGGAGGAATGAGAATCCTATTGCGGTAGATTCAGTATTATGTTTAGTTTTTCAGTTCTTTCATTCTCACATAGCTTTATTCTTTTTTCTACATCCGCTTCTGTATTGTCTAGTTGCTTTTGAACTCGACATCGAAGGAACGTCGGAGCAAATACGGAGAGTGACGGAACTGATATTAAATTCCATAAACTGTGGCCTCATCCTTGACCTACAAATTAGCCTCTCTGAGTTGGTCATGCCAATATGCCGTAGCAGTATTATTCATTCTATTAGGCAGTCCTGAAATTTTCCTGTGGAAATTACTCACTACTATAATTGTTCTACATGGTATGAGAACTTCCTGAATAATTATTTTATTGTGGCAGTTCTCCAAAAGTATTTTGTCCTCTTTCTTAATTGCAAAATGCGACACTCTGTGTTATAATTAACTCTCATTAAGGATCCAGACAATCCTTCTCCTCCCATTGTTTCGGATTTGAAATGGAACAAAGAATGAAAAGAATCTTGTTCACAATCTACATAAACGATATTTTCCTGGCAAAATGAAAACTGCTGAAAATAAACATGAACAACGATCTTATATAGATCAAGTTTTCCGAGAAGTTTGCCTGATCCTTTGTGTATACAAAAATCTCATTCAATTATTCGGTGAAATTTCAGAATTTCCTAATTCTAATTGAATTTTGTTTCCTCTCGCGGATACGAGGAATATCAGAGAATGAAGGATTGGAAAAATCACCATGCCGCCTCGTTGTTATGAAGTACAGGAAACTCGCAGCATAGATTACACCATTCTTTCCATACTTTTCCCTGATTCTGGAAGACGTTTCCAGAATATATTAGATTCTATCACGAGAAGCGTGATCTATTTAAAATCTCCATCTGAAAATGACTCTTATTTAGTTTTCGATATATTTTTTTAGAAGTCTGCATTTCTTCGATTTCCCCATCAAATTGGGACTACGTTTCTTTTTCAGTTTCTGTCCTAATAATTTTGTAATTTAAAGAAATAGTAAACATGGAAAATAGAATTGAATGTCATTAGTATATCAATTATATGAAAATATGTAGAATTTGAGCCAAGCGAAATTGGTAAAAAAAATCTGTCTAGAGTTTTCAGATTTTTACCTCCCTGTCGTTTGAAATTAATAGCTTTCTCCTCTCAAATTCGGGAATGAAAGCCTAGTTTCTATTCACATCACTTAATTCATTGAAATAATCTCGGAGTACATTGTCTTAGAAAAAATATTCCTAGTAAAGTGCTGTAATAGTTTTTTGATTTATGCTCTTTTTTCTTCGCAGCGGTATCGAAGGAAGAGGCGGAAGAGCACAATAACCACCATGGGGGGAAGCTGCCCTACAATGGCTACAGTGACGAGTTCCTAGACCGATTAGAACCCAACGGAAACATACCTGCTGGAAAAGGTGATATTAGATATGGTGAGTTTTCGTTTTCCTCGAAGCGGTTCGATGACAGTTCTCGATTTCTATCAAATATTTTGTTCCTTCCCAATAAAGACACAAAATCAATTTTTCTAGTGAATATGAAATTACTAAACGAGACAAGTATTTATGTTTTTTCTAGTAGGATATATACCTAAATCTGGTATGTTTTTGAGCTCTGCGAAGTTTTTCATATGTATAATAGAAAAAAATAGAAAGTTAAGTCTGAAACATCTCTCTCATTCATCAAAATGTCATGATGACTGGATCACGGAATGGTTTTGATGTTACATACACAAACAGAGACGTCACATACATATACAAACTAATTGTTGAACTAATAGCTACGGCAGAGTGTAATTTAGTATTGGCTATTATTCAATGTAAAAAAGGCACCAAACAAACAGACATATCAGTGAAGACAAATGAGAAAATTTGAGTGGAAGGAATTGAAAATCTGATGAGGAAAATTCCATGAATTACCATCATCAGGAAATTTCGAGCACATTTACAAATAGTTTGTTTCGAAATTGAATGATTCCAAAGAGTTTTGATTCGGGAAAAATTTCATTTTAATTCCTGTTGTTGGTACCATAAGCTTTGTGTCATTACTGATTTTTTTTTTCATGGACTTATTGACAAATATAAATTGGGAAAATAATTACCCCAGCTTCAATTCCTATACCTAATGATATCGTGGGGTCTGGTGATTCTTTTTCGAATAAGTTGATATAAATAACCATTTTTTCGTTGTTCATAGATGAGACATGATTCACGATAAGTTTCAAATATATTATGGACAGGGTGTTTGGTAGATGTATAGAACCTTACAACTGTGTGAAAGAAATAACCATCAGTCAAAGAATCGAAACTCGTTTATAATAATTAATTACATCAGTAGAAAATAAATGAATGTCATATTTTTTCAAATACCTGGGGAAAATGTCATGGCCATTCTAACGGTAGATGAACGCTATTTGTTTCAAAGATAAGTTTCATAAATAGTAATCGTCTTGGACAATTTTGATTATTTGGAACTTCTGATTATTACGCAGCATACCTGTAAATGTGGATTCTTTGGATAATTCGAAAATAATCCTCGAAATGTCTGTAACTCGAAACCTTCCTGTTTCCCAAAGGAGTAAAAATATCGAGGAATAACTTTGTGAAATTGAATAATTCATTACAGGTTTCTCATGATCTCAAATAACTTAGCAATTCCACGATGGACATTCAACTCCAACAGAAAACCAATAGAAGTTGAAAAAAATATTTCAGTGGTTTATTTCAGAGCTCAGGAACATACCTCGGAAAAATTCCTTCCGATCTCATCGTTTGTTCGGTTTCTCAATCGCCTTTCCAATATTCCCACATACCTATTTTGTGCAGAAACTGCAACCCGGAAGAATTCCTCAAGCGTGAATCTATTGAAATTTTTCTCATATGGGTGCTCTGCTATTCCTATACGAAGAGTCTCGTCATTCCAATATGCTAGAAGAATATACGGAGCGCTGTCGAATTGCTATTACTTAACGGATAATGGAAGTTCTCAAATTGACGTAAATGAAATGTACGTTCACAGGGCGTTGAGACAAGTTCTCGCACATTGGCTTGTAAATATCACGTATGAAATCCTTCACATAACGAGGCTACTCCTTATAATGAATAACTTTACACAAAATCGAAATGTGGGTATATCCAATTTGAAGATAAGAGGAGAAAATTCATCAATCAACTTCACGAGCAATTGAAATTAATATAAATCCTGGTTGAGTCCACTTGGTCCTCAATACATCATTCTACGTTCCAAATATATAATGAATAACTGAAATGCGAAATAGACAATTGAAGAAATACATTCATGTACTGTCTGTAAGTTCTTCGAGGAGGTGGTATATTCATTTTTCAGCTTTCAATGGGATTTTCTCTCCTCGTTTCTAAAAAATAAAGTAGAAGTTACTAAAAATTATTCCAATATATTTGTAGTAAGGACAGATTTAGGATCTGTCCCAAAATGTCACTGCGCTTGAAATTAAACCTTCTGAAATTAAGCATTCTCCTGAACGGAGACAATAATATTGCTTCTTGTTCAGTTGATATAGATAGAACTTGGCATCCACTTCTGAAACTTGAATATGAAAATGGAAAATTCGATATCAATTAATGAAAACACCTTGTAACCAGAATTCCTCCGTCTGCCAAATTGTCACTTTACAGTGTCAAAATCGAAAACATATTGAAAAACTTTCTTAACAGAAAAATATTTTAATTGTGTTGAGAACCAGCGCAGATTCGTTCCCGAAACGTCCACCAAGATAAGTAGAGGTTTTATTCTTATTAAATATATTTGTATTTACAAATTTTTCGAAAACAAGGTGTCACTGACCAATAGAGAATTTCTCTTTTAGGTATCTAAAGGTTTAATTTCAAGCGCAGTGACATTTTGGGACAGATCCTAAATCTGTCCTTACTACAAATATATTGCAATAATTTTTAATAACTTCTACTCTATTTTTTAGAAACGAGGAGAGAAAATCCCATTAAAAGCTGAAAAATGTACATTCATGTATTTCCAATATATTTTTATTTCGAGGGAGAAATATTTTGCGCATGTTTTCAACTTTTTCACTTCAAGGTAATCGAAATCTCTTACCAACTACCAACGATTCTTTCTTTGTTTTTGGAATTCAATGCAGTAGTTCGCGAGAAAAAACGTTTATGAAAATAATCGGCTAGTGATAGAAAGTAACGCTTCTTTTCCCTTCCATCACTCTTTCTCATCATGTAGTTGAAACGATGTTCATCTAAGAAGTGCATTGTGTGTTTTTTTTTCAAATTCTGTCCTATCCAACATACATAGAGAATCATTTATTTCAATGTCAGTTGATATTGTATTGTATTGTACTGGTATTGTATTCTAAAGTTACCATAACAATACAGTGATTATATAGAGTGTTCTCAACCGTGAAGTATTATTTTCCAACAACATGGTGTGGAACTCATGATAGGTATTATTCAGATGTCTTGAATCTTCCTTTCATCACTAGATTTTCACACGTCGACAAAGGATCGCGGGGTGGGATTATTTTTTCTTTTAGTAATCTTTCCGCCTATAAACGAATTGCCACTGCGGCAAGAGCATTTTTCCATCTTCTGACAACACGAAAGAAAAGCATTAATGTTCTTGGAACAGCGTGTTAACCAGCGGTGGAATGTTGGGTGAAGAAGGTTTCGGAATTTTTCTTTGAAGTTCGAAGGTCGCATTCATCAGCAAATACTTCACTATGTATGGGCAAATTTGCCGTTCTGTTGATAAATGATGCTTGGTGAAGCAAAGGTCAATATAAAGGTCGTCTACTTGGAAGCTATCGAAGAGATCTTCCTGTATGAATACACAGAGTGTTTCATAATCAAATTTTGATCGTAAAGGGCGATTATCAGTTTCTACAACTATATTGAACAAAAAATTCTATTAAAGTTATCGTTCCAAACAACGAAATGTGTTCCATGTCCATATTAACATTTTTTCTCAAAATGACTCAAGAATCATTGCCCTTTAGGATGTGCATTCAATTATGAAACCCTGTATAATATTGAAAACCAGAGCTTGGCTAGCGTCTGTTACCAAATTGGAAAATCTTATACGAATAAATTTTCTATTTTCGAAAGCGGGGCAGTAGAGAGATTTAAATCATCGGAATGTTCAGTATACGACTGCTTCGTATGTGGATGCGGGCGTTGGCCTTATTCCAGATGTGCTGAAATAATCTCCCTCCGGATATGTGGAAGTTCGTTCCGCTGAATTCTCAAAAGCCAGAATTCAGGGTGCTATCTTGCCTGCCTCGCCTACGGACATCAAATATAAAAAGGCACCATCTCCGGAATTGCATCGGGATTGTTTTGATTGAAAAAGGGGCATATCGATACATACAGAAATGGAAACAAAAATGGTCGATGAGTACGTAGTGAGTTTGAAAAAGTTTGCACCATTGGTGCACTTTTTTATCATCAATCTGTCAGAAAAATTTATTGGCTTCAAACAAGGTGGATATAGGAAGGTGAACCAACTCATCGATTGTTTCTTTCCAAAACATGAGACGATACGATAGTCGATCCTGTAGAGTCGAATTGGCTTCAACTGATGTTGACTAGATAGAAAATGTTTTTTTTTTTTCATTTCCCAATGAATTTTGGTATGTCGAGAATATCAGTAGTTTTAGTGATCAAAATTCCTAATCTTTGCTATGTGGTTTTATTTATTTATTTTATTTATTTATGTAGGGATTTAGGTGATTCAACACTATTCGGCAAATCACCCGATTTGAGCCAATCATCCATCTACTGTATAGATTATATATATATATTAATTATATATATTTATTCAATTTTATTCGACAAAAACATATTTCAAGCCAGAAACAATTAGGATGGAAAGCATCAGTGTTCGGTAACTCCAGGAATCTGCGTGGCATTTCAAAATGCGAAAACCCACTCAGTTTTCGTTACCATATCTTGATAAACGTTTTTGATAGACTTTTTTTGAACTAAGTTATTGTGAATGCGATCAAGTTAATTTAATTTTATTTTTTCAAATCTAAGCAATATAAGAAAAAATGCCATTGTCAGTTTTGTCAAAAATATTCGTTGAGGTGCCGCTCGGGACGCCACTGGAATTGAGGAATGTAATTGAATTTGAACTAAATTAAGCTTCTCAACACAACAAATAATTCGATTGAACAAAATTGGTTCAAGAAGCATTAGGATATTCATACGAAAAATGTTTTCTATTTATATTATATTCAATTCAAACACCTCGTATCTTGAACTTTTTGTTTCAAAATCACTGAAGAAATTAGCTGTTGAATTAATTGAATATACTCAATAACCATGCTGTATATTAACCTACTAAAAGTAAAAGTAAAGTTTGTATGTAGGTGTACTGTGATTCTTTAAATTATTACATTAAATTATTATTACACGAGAGATATTTCAATTTGAATAAAATTTGCTTTCAGTTGACAAAACTTTTTTTCTACTCTTTCTACTTCAATGTGAAGAAATCTCTTTATTTACTCGCGTTCCAAGCGATAAGGTTGGAGAAGCAAAGGCGATTATTGTCAACTCTAATACTAACATTAAGTTCTTATTTTATAGCACTATAATCTCACACGGCTTAGGCGTGAAGAAAAGATGTTCCCTAGACTGCTGAATGTTTAATCAGCAATTAAATCCAAAAACTGATTCGCTATCAAGTCGGCTATATGCCAGCATTTTCACATTTGAATTTCAAGCGCTACGGATTATGTAAGACCCATTTGTAATTTTAATTTTGGCGGATGGCTATGAGGAATTTTTTGCGAAAATTCATCGCCTTGATTTGAATCTTATTGCTGCGTTCTTAGATCGCGCTCAAGCAGAGTGTCCCAGATTATTTTCCGGCAGATTTTCCTGAAAATGGAATATTCAATAAAACTCTTGGATTTTGTTTTAATTTTCACTCGAACAGTGAGAAATGATGTAGTTATAATGTTCGGTCCGTACGATTTGTATATTGACGTTGTCATATATACTGTCTGTAAGTTTTTGAGGTGGTACATTCATGTTTCAGTTCTTTGTGGGATTTTCTCTCCTTGTTTCTAAAAAATAAAGTATAATTTATTAAAAATTATTTCAATATATTTCAGCTTTTTGTGGGATTTTCTCTCCTCGTTTCTGAAAAGTAAAGTAGAGGTTATTAAAAATTATTCCAATATATTTGTAGCTAGGACAGATTTTGTGATCTGTCCCAAAATGTCAATGTGCTTGAAATTAAACCTTCAAGCACCTAAAAGAGAATTTCTCTATTTGTCAGTGACACCTTGTTTTTGAAAAATTTGGAAATAGAAATATATTTAATAAGAATAAAACTTCTACTTATCTCACTGGACGTTTCGGGAACGAATCTGCTCCCGTTCTCAACACAATTCGAACACTTTTCTTCAAAAAATTTTTCAATGTTCAGTTGGTTTTGAGACTGAAATGATTTTTAATAACTTCTACTTTATTTTTCAGAAACGAGAAGAGAAAAAGCTAAAAGATGTTTGTCATATATCATGTCTCAATTCCATATGGCATAATGAAGAAAGGAATAATAGCTTTTCCATAATGACGAACGATAAAATTTCCTCGTTTCAATGCAAATTTATACCACCCGGTGTAATATGAATGTTGTCAACTCTTCATAGGTACGTCTAGAATGTTTTAGAACTGAAATTATGCATTTTCTAGGATTCGGCAGAGGTGCAGACATGGGTTCAATGCGGAGTGCCCAATCAGCTGGTAAATTATATATTTGAATTAATCTACTTTATCATTCTTTGAGCTTATATTGCACCTTCTCGACTGTATTCTGGATATAATCGAATTTTCGCTTACGCACTATACCTGCAATATTCTATGTATTGATATTGATCAATGCATATTTCCAATGCTTTATGCTGATATTTCCTTCTCATTTTTCCTAATTTAGTTTAGTATTATCATATACCTGTCCATTCCTCTCTCAAACTAGTTTTAGGTCTTATTATAGATCTGCTTTACCTAACTAGTGCTAGTGATAGTATAATGATGTTCTATCATTACTTAAATCAACAGTCCTAACTCCAGTATCGACACAAGATAGGTAATGATCAATATTGATAGTAAACCATGACCTCGAAAAAAGTTTGCTATGACTTTTAATTTTCATTATCATACTACTGAAGTTCTGGAAATACATCAAGTTAAAGTCTACCTCTTTCCATTCATCGTAAACTGGATGAAAAAGAATATCACTTCGATTCATCCACTTGGATCATTGGATTGTCACTGTCAAATTATTATTACTGTCAAACAATTGGATTACTGATTGATTCTCATCATTTGCAATTCTGATTTTATTATAATTATTCAATCACCAATCTCGAACTTTGTTTTGAAAAACTCGATGACCTCTCTCAAGTTCATCAGAGAGGGGCATCGAATCAAAATTCAGATTCAGTTTCAAAAATCACCAACAAACTCGGACGCAATCTTTGCAGAAATAGTTTTCGAAAAGGGCCACAAAAAAACTATTTAGAGAAAAATTATAGTTGCCCTAACATAAGTTTCAGTTAGTATAAGCACTACCAAATCTTCTCGTTACATGAACAATTTTTTATGGTAACCATAACAATATTCTGATTATTATAACAATAAAATATTGTTGCGATTACAAGATCGAATGGTTTTACCAGCAGACCTTTTTCTGTGTGTGAGGTGAATCCTACCGATTTACAAAAAAAAACATAATCATCATCATATTTCATCAAAAAATATATATTATAATATAAATATTATTATATCAACAAAAATCGATAGTGTTTAAGTTTGTTACTTGCTTTATTTCCAGGATTGTACCTCCTCTGAAATGCAAATGAGAAGATCAATCAGAATATCATGCAATATCCAATATTTTCAAGACACGAGTTTTTTGATGATTATTAGGGTATTGCCGAAGATTACAGGTGACTGTCATAGTCACTCAAGTTATGGAAAACTGCGATCAGGAACAATTTTTTGAAGTAGATCACCTGCATGCCTTCTCAGAAATACCCCGTGAAATCATCTTAGAACTGACCATGGTCCAGATCTATCATATCAGTCAACGTGAGGGTTTTGTCCACGACTGTTGTATAAAATATTCATAATACATGTTTGTGTTTCCTCAAGCATTATGATATCCATAATGTCGGAAAATTAAAAGAATATTCTGACACGTTATTGTGTCAGAGATAGAAAAAAAGTAGAATTTCACCACTGGTATACACGGAATTATATTTTGACAGGTGCGTCGTTGGGGATATAAAGTGCCAATAAAATTATTTCCATGTCATTGTAGCAGTTTTATTTGGAAATGTTTCACTCATTTTTCGTCTGGATCTCATTGACCTTTTATTCAGTTAGCTCAATTTTCATCAGTTTTAAAGATTTCGGGAGTTTCAAAAAAAATCGAGAATAGTCGCAAAATTCCGAAAATTTCAAAAATAATCTCCAAAGTATTCAATTGGTTGTTTCGAAATTCTTGAACAAAATATAGTATTCTACTTACATATCATAGCTATCATTCGGATGATTTACGACACTCGCCTACGGCTCGTCGTGAACTTCATTCACGTGAATAATTATACTATCGTTGAAAATTATACTATTTGAACATGACAAGATTCATACCGCATCATTTCATACCCGTGCTGAGATCCTAGCTTGGTATACAAAGTACGATTGTGGACAACTTTTTAATAGGATGGATATGCAATGTTCTTGCAATCCTCCCAGTCCATTTATTTTCATAGGCTCTCGGCGCTAACGTCCGAGCCAATAAAGAAACTATTCGCCTGATGGCCGCCGTCTGCTCTGATATAGAGCCAAATAGAGCGCTGATAGGTTCAAATGGGTGCCTTGAGTGCACAAACACCTATAAGCACGTACCGTCTCATCATAATTGAACCGTTTTCTAAGGAACTTCTCCGCCATAGCTCCGCTTCCTTTCACATAATGCGACGTGGCAATTTTCCTAATAAGGTTTCCATACCGAGGCGTAGTCACAGGGGTGGAAGAGTGATGAAAAAGGTTCAACAACAAAACAACAGTCACCGAAGAAATTCCATGAATTTTTGTGAACACGTAGCCCATGGGTTTGTTCGTGCTTGTAATATCTGTGTGAGACTCTCTGATGTGACGTACAAAAATACCGGTTTGAACCGGAAGAATTGCGGGTTTCATTTATTTGATTGAATATTTCATTTCATTGCACAAATACACTTCGTTCGTTTTTCGAAGCCAGCCTAGATATAATTTGAGGAAGAGGGAAATGAGATTTCGAGTCCATGAAACAAACCTAGCGACCAAATCTCAAACCTGAATCAAATCAACAATTGAATCTCTCTTCCAAGTTTTTTGCGTGTAACTAGAAACTCCGGAGATATTCACTTTCTTCCCGTATATTTGCCCATCGCTATAACGATTTTTTCAAAAAATATCCCAATAAATTAACAAACCTGGCTCTATAGAATACACCAAACCAACAAACAGGGTGTCCCATTTATGCTTCAAAATAATTCGTGCATATGAGCGGGTACCTAGTGTTTTGATATCATGGTTTTGTGGTGCTTAGACCAATATACAAGTTGTTGAAGCAAGGAATAACTCAGAATTGGAAAAAAATTGCGAACTCCATCTATTAATGTTAATTTGTAATGGTGATTTTTTTTTTCACAATGAAAAAAAAAAGACTTTTTGACTGTCAGAATACTTTTTGACGGATTCATTTTCGACAAATTCATTATTAATTGATTACTCATCATAAGACAATTTTATTTATTGGAATAATAATTGATAGTAAAGTTTGAACAATTACTCCCAACATGAATTAATGAAGATGTTCCATGTTGTTGCTGATCAGAAACGTTAGATACTTCTTGAAGAGTTGATTCCACAATATTATCAGATATTTTTATTGGTTTGGAAGACGATGGACAATTCAATACTTTGTAAGAAATCTCAATTTCTTCTATATATGCTTCTGCTACGGAAGCAGATTTCCATTCACAGCTGTACAAAAATATTGTTTGTATATCGTGTATAAAACTCGTGTTTTCATGGCACATTCGAAAGAGAAAATTAGCACTCTCATGTGCTTCTGAAAAAACGCTCATTTTACGCCCTTAATACAAATATAACTATACTGAGAAAACCCAACTTGTTTCGCAGTGTTCTACGTATCCTAGAAACGGGGTCACCTCTTATTGAAACACCCTATATACAATGTGTCGTGTTCAAGATGAAGACACTCCCATATTTCTTCTGCTATTCGAATGAATACAGGTTTCTTGATTTTGCACCCTTTGTCGTCGGACACATTGATGGGTCGATATACAACTTGATGTAAACCTAGCAGAACAATAGTCAAATAAAGTCTTTGTGCTCATTGTGTAACAACAATACTTGTTTGCCCATTAACTGCTATTTTTCCTCATTCATTTCGAGTTGGGTGCAGTTGTTTATCCAGTCTATATAGACTTTGGCACGAACACGTATATGTGGCAGGCGGTGTTAAATTCGCCCGAATACAAACGGCTCTACGGGGTGATATCCGTTTTATTATTCATCGTCGTTTCCACCTAACTCCGGAGCTAATTAATGGACCAATTACGCGGTGTAATACAATATCTACGGTCTCTGGTCGGCCTTGTTTCGCGGTAGTTATGCTGGGTGGAAGCCGACGAGAGATGGCTTCTTTGACCCGGATTTACGAAAGGTGTAGGTATACGAGGATTCATAAATTCCGATCTATGTTGCTTCGTTTATATTGTCTATCCTGTGGGTGCTTGATACCGTCATCACCGATAATAATTAGAAGAGACGAATAGATGGCTATCTATAAGTTAAGAAGAAAACTTGCGTTCTTTTCGCGTCTTTATTAACTCTTCACTACATGGAGTAGCTCTGCAAGTTTTTCTCGAAAAAAATTGTGAACTTCATTTATTAATGTTAATTTGTAATGGTAATTTTTTTCCACATTGAAAAAAAAGACTTTTTGACTGTCAAAATACTTTTATTATTTTATTTATTTTCGACAAATTCGTAATCAATTGATTATTCATCATGAAAAAAATTCCATTTAGTGGAATAATAAATAAAAAATCCGAATTAACAATTCAAGATAATTTGCTGAAATATTTATGTATCCATAAAGACCACCCAAGAAAACTGACATAGACAACTATTGGAAGGTCCGGTGGTAGAATATCTTTGAATATCTTTCGAATTCGAATAGACGTATTACGTGATATTCAAATGAATGACAATTGACATACTCAAAGAAGTGTCTGGTTATTATAAGCACAACCATGTGATCTTGTTATCTCAACAGTTTTTTATCGTTACAAGAACCAGAATATTGTTATGGTTTCCATAAAAAATGAATGCAAGTTTTCTCGAGAATTATAGAATTTCAAACTCTGACTATTTCGTGAATCTACGAGTCCTAATTTATATCTAGTTTTATGAAACGTCAATATTTCATTATTTCGTAATGTAAAGATAATTATAAGCATCACTTAGAAACAGATGTGTAGTTTCTCAAGGCATAAATTTGACGAAATTTCAATTGTTAGAACTAGACTTCAGACAACCACGGTTGATAAGACAGCATATATTGGATATGATATGATAATGTTATATTATTATGTTATATACATATATTATGAGCATTTATGTTTTTGATTTTTTCAATAAGAATTATATTATGAGAGCAGAATGACAAAACATTAGGATTGCTCACCTCTTTTGAAACCTAAGTCGTATTTCTATATATTAGCATCCACTTTCGAATGTTGTGATATTCTATTTTTCTAAATAGTTATTTTTCACTGCATGGTCATTTTCACTTCACTGTTGCCAAAGTTGCCTCAAGACTAATGAAGGAAGAGAAATATGTGATAAATAAAAAGGCAACGTTGGCCGCGTTGAGTATAAAACTGATCTGACGGACACAGTTATACTGGCGTATTCAACACGACACCAGATGGTGTTGGGTATCAAAATTGAGTCTAGGTAGGTGTTGACACGCAGAAAACGTACTTTTTTTCACAGGATCGCTACACCTGATGATTACAGACTCAACATTTTTCAGTGTGAAGTATGTAAACTACGTACTATGAGAGTTTACACTGGGCAAACTTTCTTTCTTCCTTTATTTCTTTAATTATTTATTTATTTATTTCTTTCTTTCTTTCCTTCTTTCTTTCTTTCTTTCTTTCTTTCTTTCTTTCTTTCTTTCTTTCTTTATTTCTTTCTTTCTTTCTTTCTTTCTTTCTTTCTTTCTTTCTTTCTTTCTTTCTTTCTTTCTTTCTTTCTTTCTTTCTTTCTTTCTTTCTTTCTTTCTTTCTTTCTTTCTTTCTTTCTTTCTCTCTCGGTTTCCTTCTTTCTGCCCTTCTTTATTTCTTCTTCCTTTCTTTCTTTCCTTCTCTCTTTCTTTCCTTTATTTCATTATTTTTCTGCTTCCTTCTTTCTTTCCTCCCTTCTTTCCTTCTTTCTTTCTCTCCTTCCTTCTTTCTTTCCTTCCTTCTTTCTTTCTTTTCTTATTTATTTCTTTATTTCTTTCTTTCCTTCTTTCTTCCTCTCGTTCCTTCTCTCTTTCCTCCTTTCTTTCTTCACTTTATTTATTTCTTTCTCTGCTTCCTTTTTCTTTCCTTCTTTCTTTTTTCCTTTTCTTCTTTCTTTTTTCCTTTTCTTCTTTCATCCCTTCTTTCTTTCTTTTTTTCATTCTTTCTTTGTCTTGTCTTTGACATGAATCTCTTCCCAACTGGTCGCCATTATAATTGGTGAGGAATAAGGATTCGTGTACAAAGCGATGAATCAACTATTCGATAGGCGGTTCGAAAGAGTCGTATTTCATGGTTGGGGTAGGAAATTTCACTTGCGTGACCCTTCAACAGGTCAATACAACCGAAACGTCGTGTAATTCACCCGCTTCCCCATCAAGCGCTGACGAATTTCTGAGGTGGCGCCATGTTCTAGACCCTGGGTGGAATCCCCATTTCCAGTGGCGGCCCGTGGAAATTGGAGGCGGGGCTCATAAAGACAAGGAAACTCGGCAAAAAATATCCAAAATAAAATAACCAAAAATAGTACATTCAATCCAAATTTGGTGATCGAAATTCATCATCGAAGTGACAGAAAAACTAATTTCTATGAAATGACACTGTCCAGCAAGAATCGTCTCGTCGGAGCGAGAATAGGGATGGGCATAATGGGATTCAAATAGGAATAAACAGAAAAGATTCTGGACGGTGAAATAGTTCAATGAAAGGATACCCCATATGCTCAGTTATATCGAATGTCCTATTTTTTCAATGTTGAATGTTTTTGAATAGGTTTACTTCTTTTCTCTTAATGAAATTCCAAAATATCAAAACTTTTATATCATGAGGCGCGAAGCGCTTATGTGCGTATCATAGCCCTGTTAAGGTTCGCAGTTGGATACCAATAGATGGCAGCATGGTGAATCACAGTAAAAGGTCGCAAGGTGAAGTGAGAGAGGTCAAGAAGAGACTCGGCGATCATTTCATAGATATCAATAATAGTTATAATTGAATAAATTCGTATTGATAACTAAATATCAGGAATATTCGTGGGTCGGACCCACCACTGCCCGTTGCCTTTCTTCGCGTGACTAGCACCTGTTACCACTTTCCACCCCCTTCCCCATCGGCTCGCCCTGGATGACTAACGCACAGCCGCGTTTTTTTTTTTCGTTCTACGACCATTAAGTAATTTGATTATATCGGATGTACAATTTGTTGCATGGCGCCCTCTACTACCCTTGTCGTCGCAGTTCACCTTGGGAGGATGCCACGGCGTGCAATTCGATCGGGGGTGATGGAAGAGGGAGACGTACAGAGTGGGCAAATTACCCTAATGGAGGAAACAGTGCTCTCCTATCGCCCGGATGCCTTTTGATTGATAATGGAGTTCCTCAAGGAGCTATAACCCGGGCTTTTATTATTCATTATTTATACTTAAGTACGACCCTAACAAATGTCTTCTATATTGAAATTGGCATCGCATTCAAGGAAGTCATATATTTTCGTGGATATGTGGGTGAGAGATTTTATCTTTATCATTATCTGATCTGCCTTATTTCACAAAATGTTCCGATGAATTTTGTCATTCCTCAATATATTTCCTGTTGACTCGTATGGAAGAAATATGAATATGAAACATATAGCATGTCCTATGCCGGCAGCAAATTAACAAACCCTTATATCGTTCATTTTTCAGTTTTTTATTTGGGATTTTCTCTCCTCGTTTCTGAAAATTGAATTTCAATTTATTTGTAGTGAGGACAGATTTGTGACCTGCTCGACTGTGCTCGAAATTAAACCTTCAGATACCTGAAAGAGAAATTCTCTACTTGTCAGTGACACCTTGTTTTCTGAAAAATTTGAAGAGAATCTCACTTTAGAAACTGAAAAATGAATGTACCACCTACACTACAGACCTCATATCGTCCATTATTTTTTCTTCATCTCACTTTCTACTGCGTCCATACACTTCGAGGTGTGTTTTGCCACTTTTTGAGAAGGAAGATCTGAAAAAAAAACGCCCACATATTGATGAGAAACAATCAGAATAGCTATTCAGGATGATTTTCAGATGAAAATTTATATCTAAAATAAAAAATAAGAGCCTCAGCGTGGGGTGAACTCCAGGACAGGTCGAATTTGTGCTTTGTAGATCATGAGGAGCTTCTGTGGGGTGTGAGATTTGCACAGAATAGAAAACCAAATGTTTGTGAAGCAGTTTTCGCAATGAATAGGGCTAGAGGAGAAGGCTATATGAAATTTACTATCATCCGCAAAACTATAGACTGGGCAGAAGGTCACATCTAACAGATCGTTGATGTGGAGCAAGAACAAAGTTGGTGCCAAGACAGATCCTTGTGGAACACTAGCATTGATAGTCATTGTATCAGATGAAATTCCAGCTACCACCACCAAGAAAACTCGATGGTTAAAGACACAGTTGGGGCGGAAGTTTTGCAAGAATGTTTTGGAAATCTCTGTGTATCTGTATCTATAATATTGAATAACATTGTTCATACACATGTAACGATAATCTCTTGAAATATACACAGTATCATTCATTATTTGTAATGGAATTCTGATGAGTTTTCAAAATACTCACCCACACTCCCATTCAATCGACTTCGCAATGCTAGTGGGAGTATACCTCCCAATCAATACCTTCTCGATATTATGGCATGAAAAGGATTTCCAGCAGCTGCTTCGGAAATTTCCGATCAGAAAGATTATTTGTAGGTGATTTGAAGAGAAGTTCGGCGAATCGTAAGTCCAATAACTAATTTGTTTTGGATTAGAAAACTTCTCGTATATAAATACAGGTATGAAATTTATGGCCTTTCCGGAGACTCCTGAAAGATATCGAGCGGAAATGGGATTTTCATGTTCGAAATATGGAAAAATCACTCTAGAAGTTGGGTATTGCAGATCGAGTTTCGAAGTTGCTAGGAAAATTCCACTTCTGGCAAGGATTTTGATGAGATGGTACGAGTTCGAGTAACTTCGGTCAAAATTGAGTTGCTGGATTGGTTAGGTAGATGAAAAAGTTCTTAGTGTAGTACAAGTGGAGGAACTCATGATGATAATAAAGATAATGAAAATATTCATTGTGTCCGAAGTATCGTCTTTCTCAAAGTGGGCAATGCTGCCTGCTACTGGAACCTTTGACGGGGCAGTAACATTCTGAGAACGAATTATGGAGCGTTTAGGAACCGGAAAGATCAATCTACAACAGACGACAAAGAGGGCGGGTGGTCTAAATAAGTTTAAGAACATGTGATATAAATTAAGCTTCATCAGATGTTTTGTGATTTCTACGTACTTCTTTTCTTACTTCTCTTGAAGTGGTTCATTTCCACATTCGATTTGACTTCGCAGCGGATAATTTTTTTATATTTTCAAGACTTTCAGTTGTATAAATGGCGGCTGCGCATTTCAAAATCTAATAATTGGTGAAGTGCGGTAGAACTTTCGCCATTCAAGCAATTTCTGTATTAATTTTAATTCGTTGCAACGAAAAACTTGTGGATTTCCAATTAGATAGTGAATATCGTGACTACATGCAGAGTGCATATTGTGCACACGGAAAAATTGATGGCATCTCGAACAATGTTCATAATTGTCAAACAGAAGTTTCGTATTGACTCCCTAATGATTACATTTGATGTTTCAAGATCTTCATTTTGTCCGTAGTATCTCATTTCATGACTTCAATTATATCTGGTTTATATTTATTGATTTTTAGGTGTCAAATCACAAACAAACTATATATTATTTCGCATCATTTTGATTGAAATTTACTTCTTTTATTTACTCTTCAAAGTTAGAATTTGTGGACTCCTTTATGAAAAGATAAGTTCTGAAGTGACTGAACTAATCTCGGATTATCTTCATGATTTGTAATCTATTCCAAAGAAGAAAAACTTACTAATAATGGTCATGGCCAACTCCATCAAATAATACTTCCATGCGTTACAATCTCCAAGAAGCTCGTCTGTATCATCGACAAATGTTTGTATATAACTTCCAATGCCAATGGAATGAAGTTTGATGAGTATTGAAAATTGAAAAAAAAATCATCTTTACAAAGAAAATATTGATTGAAATATATCCTCTATCATCTATCCCCCAACGTCGAAAGCCTGAAATTTTACTTTCGACCAGAAAATGTTCCTCGAATGTTATTTGATATTCTGAAGAAAGATCTCGATAATTTTTCCAGCTTTTGTATGGGATTTTCTCTCCTCGTTTTCGAAAGAATGAAATAGAAGTTATTGAAAATTATTTCGATATATTTGTACTAAGAATCTTGATAATGTGATTCCATGTCACCGCGGTGGGTACAAGACATCGACTTTGAACCAGCCAAACAAATATCGGTAGACATCTCTGGACCACCCTGTGATTTGTTCTCTCTCACCAATTTCGCACCTTTTGTTCCTAATAATTGGTGAACGCGAACTAGTCTGGTGGTTAGCCCATTTGCGCTCCCGCCATTTATTCAATGCATAGTTGTTTTGTGAATTGTTTTGTGAATACAGTATTTATCAAGATTTTGAACTAAATGATATTGAATATATATTCCAGATTTTTCGTCTCGTATTAAGTAATACAGGAGCTTAGTTTGAGAAACCGAAGAAGCCGAAAAGTTCGTATTTTTTATGTATCAAGATCGACAAGTTGATCTTCTCCAAATTGTTGTGGGAGAAGTGGATGCTCTCGTCCTTAACTTGAACTTTTTGGAGAATATCCGGAAAGATTCCGTAGAGAACCAACTTATCTTCGTCCTCTTCTACTTGCTCATATGCATTGAAGATGACAAAAATGCCAAAACACGCTTCAAATTCCCGCTTTCTGTTTCGAATCCTTGCCACAATCTTCAATTTATGGTCACATGCTTACGAATGTGTGTCCTTTTAGAAGTATGTCATATCTCTCAGATATCGTCATAACGTATGGGACTTCGGCCCCGTACAGCCCCATAACTAGCACCGAATGAGACCCTCGACTTCCGCTACGCGCTCTCGAAATCCGAACGGAATGTGCCCTCGAGTCCAATATGTGCCGACAGCCCACTGCAGAAGATCCCTCGGGATCGACAGTAGTTTACGGTCGCGATAATAAAGAATCGATTATCGAACGGAATTGCTTTTTTACATCCCGTTTGGGTCCCGTCGGGATTGTATAGGGTGTTGCTCGAGCTAAATGCTGTGTTAGCGTCAGCTCTGAACAGGGGTGTGAATCACCAATTTGAAGTGGTCGAGAATGAAAACGGCGCACGTAAGTTCGCATGATTCTGAACATTTGTAGCTTTCGAATCAGAAATCAAATCAAAGTTGATTTATTGCCGGAAGGAAAAATTTTTCATGAACTCGAAAGTAAATGGACCATGATTTTCTGTCATCGTTTCTAAAGAATGAAATAGAAGTTATTATAATTATTCCAATATATACAGGGTGTCTCTGAGAGGTCTGTACAAATTCCCAGCACATATTCCTGAGGTCCAAATGAGCCGGCTCGAAGCAACTCACCTCAGTCTGAAATTGCTCCGTTTCCCAGATACTGGTTGGTAAAGTTGAAAAATATAAATCGATTTTTTCGAAATTCATGAACATTTTTCGACGTATCACTCCGAAAAATGGTAGCCGGGGGTTTTCCTGGATGAAAACCCCGAATGTGGACACCTTTTCACTTTAGCAATTACAGGGCGCTTCTCAATGCATTTCTCATGGTTTAGAATTGCTATAACTTTTTTCTCAGTGTAGTTTTTCACTTCTTATCAGGGAATAACTTTCGGAACATTTTTAAGTTAAAAATGCATTCTTGTGAAAATCTGCTAAAGTACGCTATTTTCAATATATTTCGATTTCAAGTGTCTGATGACGCACTGGAATATTCATATTATATTGAATAAAAAGTGTGGGTTGGTACCTTCATGGATGTGATTTGGTCAATGATTTTGGATAGCCCGGATGTATATCCAAATAGCATTGTCATATGGCATATGAAATATCGAATCTAGAATTTAACTTCCTTGACTCTCATTTGAATGGCATGACAATGAAACTTGAGTACGCTTGGATCGTAAGTTGTATATCTCCAGGACAGGATAGGGAATAAGTGAGTCACTCATTATCTTCAAAAAGTTCGAACGTCAGCATTCAATGATTTTGTGGCTATTGATAATTTTTCTTGGTCAGCATTTTTTGCTCTGTTTGCTAATGGAATATTGTATTTAAAATAATCATCATGTGTCTTCAGTGAACCTATTGAATGGGAAAATGAGCAACATTGATGTTTCATGTACTGTTCAACTTCAAAAAAAAAACCTCTTTATTCTACAAAACAGAATAGGTCTATCGCCAAACGAAAATGCCTCCCACCAACAAAGACCATCCAGGGTTCGCTATATTATGCGAGATCTCAATCTGGAAATGCCTCGAGAGTACAAATGTCAGTAGAAAACAAATTTCCAGTTAGCTGGAAACGCGCCGGAATGGCGAAAATAGACACAAATTGAATGTAAATGAGAAAGAGATGCCGACGCGGGTCACGTCTAGTGCATAAAACCCAAATAAAAGTCGAGTCTAAATGCTCGTTCCACTCGGTCGGCCTAATCTGAATTTGTATGGGTTAATAAACCTGAAGCTGCATTATGCTCCGGCAGAATCGCCGGAATAAATTCGTCAACAGAGTAACTAGCAGTCGGTGTCAGATTTGCTTTCCTCTGTTTCGGCACTTCTATAGTCTCATTAGTGCACGATTATTATTATTTATGCTGATGTCAATCAGTTGCACATTTTCACCACAATATTTCGAGGTTGCAATTGATAATATCAATAGTGACATCTCGAAACTAATTGGCAAATCAAAAGATCTGAACGTAAATGCAGATAAAACAACCTTGGTGGTTTTCGGCTCTCAGTTTCAAAGAACTGTTTCCACGGATAAGGTGCGAATAATTGTAGGAAATGGTAAAATCACACCAAAAAAAAATATTTAAAATTCGGGTCTAATAATCGACGATGAATTGAGATACATCATCTCATATCTCTCACAGCCGTAGAGTAGCATTCGCAAATCTGAAAAAAAAATATTATAATAGGCAATTCTTGAACAAAAATGTCCGATATATCCTGTGAGGCATTGGTATCATCTCGTTTCAATTATTGTGATTCAATTTATAGGCTAAGCATTTATTCTGTTGAAATTCGTCGCATACAGGTCATGCAAAATTCATGTCTACGCCTTATACATGGTATCAGACGACGAGAAAACATATCCCATAAATTGAATGGACAGAATTCGCTCGATATGGCGAAAAGAAGACGTATTCATTCAGCTTGTTCTAGTCCACGAAATCATTCTCATGAAAACGCCCCCATATCTCACAAAAAAAGTAACATTTCTTGAGGATGTGCGTAATATAAATGTTCGATTTGAATGTGTCACTGAACAACTATTTTTCTAAGGTCATTCTCCTATCAGGTCTCGAAAATTTATAACTCCATTCTCCATCACTTGAAATCTTTCAATGAAGTTGCGTTCAAAAAATGTTTTAACAAAATATCTCCTGGATGATCATATGACGTAATATGATAAATAACACTACCCGTGGGTTATGGTGAACTGAGGTGATTGTAAATACGATTATGGCTCCTTTCTATAAGTTTTATAGGTTTTTGAAAGTTTCAATATCAATAGTTCAATAATGAATAGGTATTGTAAGGTGTTGTATGAGTATGTCGACATTTATGGATGTTTGACTTCGTTTTTTTTTTTCTCGCTCAAGAATAATAACAGAGGTCTCTGTATTGTTTACTCAATACATGATATATTGACCACCTGAACCTCGGCGTTTTCCTATTGGTACTTTTCGTGATATAATTTTGTTTTCGTTTATTTCTTTCTCTTTTTCTACTCTTATTATGGGAAATCAAGACCTATTATTATTATTATAATTTTTCGTGTATCACGATTTTTAGGTGTTTTTTTTTTCATTTTTTATCAAAGATGGGTATACCTGCATTTAATGATAGATAATCGACAGTTCAGACGTAACCTGAAAATGGTAATAATTCACGCTTCAAAATCATTTGAATAATCAAATATTAATGGTCGTACGATGATTGAATTCAATGAATATTCCTGTGAGAATGATTTCTAGACTCCATTTGACTATTTGTTTCGATGACAAAGTGGCATTTTTCAATACTATCAGAAGAGTTTCATGGAATCGTCTTGAAACATAAAAAACAGAATGATTCATCTAAGAAATGCGGAATAATGCAAATGTTATAAGTTTTCAACAACTCGATATGTCACTTTTGGCACTTGACTGTTTCAATTCTCTGTACGGGTTACGTGACTATTCGAGTGAATTAATAACCACAAAAAGTTTGGTACATTTTTCATTTGGCTATGAAATCATTTTTACTCCTAAGTTTCCGATGAAATTTGGTACTTACCCGTTTCGCTCTTGGAAATAGACGAGTAGGCTTGGATTTTGTTGGAACGGCATCTTTTGGTCATATAATCAAGTTTATCAAGCTCTACAATTCGAAATAACAAACCGGTCGAAATCGCACAAACAATGAACAATGAAGATTTTACAACAAAAACAAATGGGTTACACTGAATGCATAATTACATCAGTGATTATTAGGTAAATCACCCTGATGTATCACAAATTCCAATTGATTTAATTAATGTCGGATAGTTTTATTTCAATTTAAAACCTGTTTGTAGTCGTTGGCCTATAAGAATGGTTTAGAGATTTGGAGTAATGAACTATTCGAATGAAAAAATATCGAATAAACCATGGAAATGAGTGGATAGTTTTCAAATTGGGTTGAATGGCAACTATAGTCAATAATGCAGATGACCTGATGGGAACTCAAAATTCCTCGAAATCGCTTCCCCCAACCTGTCTAACCAAGATTGATTTACACTTGTTACGCGGGTGCATAAGTTGCTCCCCCATTTGCAGACTGAAACATCCTGGAGCTCGTATAATTTCAGAAGAACAATGCTAATCTTCAGAAAGCCTCTTACATTCCGAACCTCTTTCACACCCTTGTATATTATGCAAAGTAGATTCGGGATCATGCGATCCTCAAGAAAGGTAATATATTCCTTTTTCTCCGGGATTAAATGCAGATAAAAATGTTGCTTTATGAAAAAGCTTGAATTTATATGCGATGTAATGGCAACACGGAATTATCCTTTGCCTGCTGAAGCCGTTATGATGGCAAGTTATGAGGCAATAGGACATGAACGTACATTTATAATCTCAATAAAATGCCTTGTTTATTCACAAGGATGACAGATTTCTGGAAAAATATGCCCCGAAGCTAACCCAAGGTGGTATAATCAGAAAAAACATTCGGGGTCATGTGTGAACTCTAGAGTTGTAGATCATTATCCTTCAGTAATGTGATGAGGCTATCACTGATTTTTAGTATGAATTCATAGAATTTTATTTCGCAGAAAAAGTTAGAAATAATCATTAGCTTCGATATTGAGCGTAAAAATTATTGTAACTCGGCATTTTTCAATTATACTTTTTTATTATTAGGTTTGATTAGTGATAGGAATATATGGTAGGAACATTTTTCTTATTTTTATCTGTACAATTACCTTCCGGAGCATACGAACGTTATTCTGGGACACCCTGGATTAGATGTAAATGTAATTTTTACGTTTTTAATCATTTATGCAACAGTTGTGCATTCAAATGAATATCATTATTATTGTTCGGTTCTTTTGCAGAGTGGAACAGCGTGTCGAGCCACGACAGGGTGAAGCGA
Organism: Gastrophysa polygoni; assembly: GCA_963576655.1. Classification (NCBI taxonomy): domain Eukaryota; kingdom Metazoa; phylum Arthropoda; class Insecta; order Coleoptera; family Chrysomelidae; genus Gastrophysa; species Gastrophysa polygoni. The sequence goes on along the minus strand of OY755086.1, from coordinate 5,128,688 downwards.
CAGTTGTCGGTGTCGAGCGACAGCAAGTTGTTGGACGACGACATCCGCGAGGAGACGAAAGTGATACTGAGGCCGCGAAAGCCGCCTCGGCCGAAATCGGAAGTTTTGCTCAATCAAGGCGCCACCGACTACCACCGACGGACCAAGAGGTATTCCGCCTTCGGGGTGAGTACATCGTCACGAAACCGAAATTTTCCGCGAATCTCTTCTCGGTTCTTCGTCAATACGTTCTCCGTGCGATAAACACATTTATGCACGACCAGGCGTTAAGTAGCACTTTATCGCTCGGATTTGCGGGCGTAAAGTAGCACTTCAGCGCCCGCGGGAGATATCTAAGGACATTTTCCTCGACATCTTATCGTTCTATCATCCGGTATCGCCTTTGTTTCTGAATGCGTGATGTGCCTGAAAGCCCGCAGCAATTGGTTGGGTAATTTCTGTAACTAATCGAGAAAACAATCCGCGAAAAGGCGCACAAAGCTCGACAAGATCTCCCAGAAACAAAGAAAGTGTCAATTAGGGTCGCTCGGGGCGGTTCTCCCTCCTAATTCCCGGAGTCGGTATCCGGTGGCATTCTAATGAACAAAAACAAAATGCTCATTAAGGCGCATTCCTTGCCATTTTTGCCATTTTTACCGGAAAAGCCCCCAAGGTATTCGATTGCGAGGAGCGGGATTTACAGTTGCTACGAGAGTTGTTTATTCAAATTCGCTTTGAGGGGGAAAATATCCTACTGGGTGACAAACAAGATGAAAGGCACTGCAAGGGTTATTTCACAGTTGTGGTATAAACTTCTGCTCTGCTCTCGACTATACTTGCTAATTCATGCGGATAGTTTGTCGGTCGGTAGATTGAGTTCTGAGCTATTTAATTGGAATGCTGCTTGTGGAACTTGCCTACCGGAAAATTATTTGCACTCGAACGGCTGTTCTTTTTGCTGCATATTATTCACTCTCATAATCCAGGACATTTCGAAGTCTGGCTGGCTTATTATTACCCTTTCCGTTATCTTTCACCCTCGTCCCAAACAGTCTCCTGGTTGAGTATTTTGTTTTGGAAAGGCTAACCTGCATTTCAAATTTTATGGAAACACACAAAATCTTTTTTTTTTTTTCTTACTCCACACCACACTACTCCACGCTATCCAGTCTGGATTCATCATCTGTCCACAGACAGTTAGGCACATTCTGCTTGGTCTCAATGCTAAGAAGGCTATGGGCTAAAAGGAATTCCAGAGTAATGTGCCGCAAAACCAGTTCTTTTCAGGTTGTCCACCCTTGATGTAGTTCCTTCCAAAATAGGTGAGAAAACTCTTCCTCACAAATAAAGACGTTTGCACTACTATTTGTCATCTCTGAAGTAATGGAACAATCAAACATCCAAAGATATGATAAAATATATTCTCTACTAGATGCACCCTTTCCTCATCGACTTTTGGAGCATTGAAACGAACGTAAGAAAAAGAAAGAGCTATCGATTCGTCTGGATGTGCTGCAGCTGATCACTGGTGATCGCCTCTCTCTCGTTTGCCGTTTTTATTGGTTGGATTCCTCTGCTTTTCTCTAGGCGCGAACTAGGGTCTTTTTGAAATTTGTTCAACATTATTCAATCACTTATCTATGAAATGATATATTCTGATCTTTTTTGAATCTATCAGTAAAGCCATAGGCTGAACAGGACAACAACGTCTCGAAGTTTTGAAATTCTTCCTTGAGTTGTTGGGCTGAATCGGTTGAACAAACTAGGATCATTTACCAATTTCCAATATTCAAACAACAAGTAACACTGAGTCTCTTTGTTTCAATACAATTATGAATCAATAAACTTCGCTAAACAAGTCATTTCCGAAAATAATCTCACAAACTCGATTCGAATGAAAGTAACTGAAAATATCATATTTCCCAATACAATAGCATGATGCATCCGAATGTTTCGACAATGCCAACAGTCATGTGATTTTAAGAGAGCTCACAACCGGCAATATGGCTTTCGTCATCAGAGATCGACAGGAAACTTGCTCGCATTGACACATAAGTGGCAGGTGTCAATCTTGAAACGTGGGAAGTCTCTGGTTGTGGAATTGGATATTTCCAAAGCATTTCATGAGTTTGGTACCGAAGCCTTCTAGCAGAACTGCCATTATGTGTTTTGCCTAGATAACCTAGATAGTCCACTCGAAGCCGCATCAATTGTCCAATTTTTCCACCATTTCAAGAACCAATTTCTAGACCAAGTCAATAATATCTAGTTTTGACAGAAAAATGGAATGATCGACTCCATCAAATAACTTAGATGAATCTAATTATTATATCAACATATCAGTGAGAAAATCGACAATTGAATTGATATGAATTGAGAACAAGATTGGGCCTGTATCTGTACCTTGTGGCACACCGAAATTCATATCCATTCTGAGCTTACTTTCGAATAAGGCCTATTGAATGCAAGGTCTTCAAGTTATCCTGGCCTCTCAACCCTTTTATGAAACGTATATCGCGTGATTTTTGCTGACAGTGCTCTTTTTTTTTCAGGGTGATTCACCGTTCGGAAAGTCGGAAGCCTACATAAAACTAGAACAATTAGGTGAAGGTTCATATGCAACCGTGTACAAAGGATTTAGCAAGTAAGTGGGCTCTCACAAACCCTTATCTCTCCGACCCCGTCTCTTCTGCTACATTAAATTAGTCGGGAGCATCCCTTATATTGCGAATTCAAAGGCGTTTGTGTACGGTATCTGATGATGGTTGTGAATTCCGGTCTCTTGCTTAGATACGGTTGGTGGATAGGAAGCGATATTTCATTGATGTTTTATTCACTCGGTAACAGTTATTGATATTTGTTTCCGGGTTTTTCGAGGTGAATAAATAAAAATGTTGTTTCATGGCATCTGTTTATCTTCAATCACCCGAGATCGTTCTCTTCGGAATTGAATATCGACGGTTTCATTTGGAATCAGGAATACATTAACAGTGAGAAGGTTTCTTCCGAAGTGGTTCTGAATTCACATACTTCTTCGGTCCCACAGACTAGACTAGGTGGCCCAATGAAAACGAAACAAGGCCGATTCGACATAGTTATCGTTTTCAGAAAAAAAAAACGCTCGAACCGGTCGATTTTTATTTCGAGGGGGAAATATTTTGCGCATCTTTTCAACTTTTTCACTTCAAACACCTCGGAGGAGTGAGCTGCATCCCTTTAATCTCAAATGGGATAAGGGGTCAAGTGATACAACATTTCGAAGGTAATCCAAATATCTTACCAACGCTTCCTTGTTTTTGGAATTCAATGCAGTAGTTCTCGAGAAAACACGTTTATGAAAATAATCAGCTTGTGATGGAAAGTAACGCTTTTTTCCCTTTCATTACTATTTCTCATTCTGTAGTTAGAACGATGTTCTAAGAAGTGCCTTATGTGTTTTTTTAAATCCTTTCCTATCCAACATTACATAAAGAATCATTTATTTTAATGTCAGTTCCTTGATCTCCCAGTAAAATGCATATCTTGTGTCGTTTTCATTGGGCCACCCTGTATATAGAGTGTCTCACCGATATCACTGGTTTTTTTTTATCTAGAATTATAACTGAAGAACCACCCAATATATTTTTCGATTGTTGGGACACATATTATCTCTCCTAATTACCCAAGCGAAAGCCTGAAATTGCATTCTATGAAAATGAAACCTAGGTCCAGAATAAAATAAATCGATAAACTTTCAAAACTTCAAAATTCTCCTACTCCTACTGGTTCTCCTACTGGTATTCAAATGAACGTTGTCTTTCGCATGCATTTGTATGTCAAACTATTACCATGAATGTGATAAACACAATTTAATACAACAAATCAAGACAAATACGGATATTTTGAACAATAAAAATTGACTTTTCCCTGTATAGGGTCTTCCAAAATATCATGTACATACGGAACGGACCTTCTTTGGCTTTGCAACAAAAACCGTGACACCCCAGATTTTATTTTCAATAGGTATTGCCGCCCAAACTGTCAGAATCAATAAAAGCAAGACAGTATACGAATAAAGCCAGAGTCTACTAGACCATTTTGAAAATTTCTGTTTAGCGAATTACAAAAAATTGTTTCCTATTGTTTTAAATTCAACAATGGCAGATACAAAGAAACTACAAGAGAACAAAAAGATTCCAAACAAAACAGATAATTCATCATTCATTTTAGAATCTACCTGCGGCGGCGCATCGCAAAATGTCCAGGGAGAGAAATAGGGACACGACCACTGGAAAGTTATCTCCTTGTAGATTCTCACAACCATTTGGAAATGTATTCCAAACTCGAGCTGATTATCTCAAAAAGCGCAGGAGCGATAAAGAAAAAAATCGTTTGCGTGAAATAAGCCAAAGAAACTCACTTTATTTACATATAAATAGTTTCTCCCAAGAAGTTGAATACTCGTGGGTCGCTCTTTCGAATGAAACGTAATTTATTTCACCTCACAACTTCTCTTTCAGTTTACAAAACCAGGTGGTGGCATTAAAAGAGATTAGACTGCAAGAAGAAGAAGGTGCTCCATTCACGGCGATCCGTGAAGCTTCCTTACTAAAAGAACTGAAACATGCTAACATCGTCACCCTGCACGACATTGTACATACCAGGGAGACTCTCACTTTTGTTTTCGAATACGTTGTGAGTATAATTATATATTTAATATATACTCATAAAATCACTACCCAGGCATAATTTCTTGAACACTATCAAATAATTCACTTCAATGCTTATTCTTTGTAACACAAGGGCAGAAAATAAGCTTCAGCAGGCCGTGGCTGTTAGCTGCACTAGCAAAGCGCGGGCAGCTGGTAATTAAGAACATTCGCTCTAGCAAAATAATACAGCTCGGCTGAGAAAAATGTCTTCTGTACCATAGTATATATGAAATATTTTTTCAAATGTATTGTCCTTTCATTATAGCCATCAATAATACTTCAGTGAACTAATAACCTCATAGGCTATCATTTACAATTATTGGAATTTATTCAAATTGAAACCAGTTTTGTTGGATAAGGTACAGTTTTTACCCTGCATGTTTATTGTTTTGCTAATCGTTGTATTAAGATTTGTGCTCCTTAGAAATGGCCAAAGTCCAAACGTAAGTTTGATTTGGATGTAAAGGCAGACAGAAAATTAGCATTACGTTAGGGTGATGAACTGGACATGAGGATATTGCTAAAATTCCAAGAAAAAAAAATATTTCAACTGGTGCGATGAAAATGGAGTTCATCATTTCACAGAGACAGCTGTAAACCAGTTTTCATTAGGGAAAAGTTATTATCGGCTCCCTCCATATATATATATTCGAAAACATAGGTTTTGCTAGATCAAACATCCAAAACCTTGAAACAAATGCAAAGGCGCACAGCTACAACACCCGTCATGGAGATCTTTTGCGTATTCCAAATCACAGAACAACAAAATATAAACAGTCCCCTTCGTATAATGCAATCAATTTGTATAATAAATTACCAGACGAGATCAAGCAAATTACCTCTGATAAAGTGTTTCTTGGTAGAGTAAAGCAGAAATGTTACTATAGTTGTGATGAATTCCTGGATGATAGTTTCCCTTGAACTCATATTTTGTTGATTTCTTTTATTCTATATGTACTTAGATTCATCTATGTTCCAATTTTTAATTTTGTTATTTTGGAGTTTTTTTATGCACAACTTTTATATATATATATATATATAAATCTATATATATATATAAATCCTTAGAGGAAAACGGTTTATGTACTATCAAAAGATGAAATAATTCTTCTGCCGATTCATTCCATACTCCGTGCCAATACCATGAACGTTGTTTTGATGCGTCGGTTTCTGTTTGGGCAGCACACCGACCTGTCGCAGTACCTGGAGCGGCACGTGGGCGGCTTGGAGCCGCGCAACGCTCGTCTGTTCCTGTTCCAGCTGCTGCGCGGCCTGGCCTACTGCCACCGGCGGCGCGTGCTGCACCGCGACGTCAAGCCGCAGAACCTGCTCATCAGCGAGATCGGCGAGCTCAAGCTGGCCGACTTCGGCCTCGCCAGGGCCAAGTCCGTGCCCAGCCACACCTATTCGCACGAGGTGAGTGGACGATTGCCTGGATTGCCTGGATTGCCTATCGACTTTTTGGTGCACCATTTAGTGCGTGGAAATACATCAAATCACAAAATAGAACACTATCGACTTTTTGGTTACCATTTGTTTGTATCAGGAGCGCTGATATAACCAAGATGCGGTGCACTCACAAATCTCAACCACAGAAGCATGAATTTCATAATGAAAACGTGCGCAAACGTATATGTTTCGAAATAATCCAGAAAAAAACTAAGGGCCGGTTGCATAAAGGTTCATTAAGTATTTAACGTCACGTTAAATATTTGACGTAACGTTATTTATGGATTTCGGTTGCATAAACATTCATCATATACTTGATGGTATGTTAACTTAATCACCTAATCAACTTATGAAAATGTCCGATTAAGTAAAAAAGCAGTTGCACGAAAGCAAATCAACTTTAAACGTCACATCAAATCGCCTTAATGCTGGCATTAACTCAATCAGTGCTCGATGACTGATTATTAAAGTGACATCTGATTTTTCCGCCCAATAATTTTGAATATTTTGGTATATATATATTGAATAATGTATCCCGTTTTTTTTTAAAGATATGTTAGCGGACTGTTTCCATTCTATTATATTTTTATATCTGTGAAGGGATGAATTGGATACATGAGTACCAAATTTTAGATATTATGGTAAACTATACGTACTTTTTAACAATCTCAAGCAGTGTTGTTTTTTCTGATTCCGTATAGTTTGCCCCCCGTTTTTCCTCCAAGCTATCCATATCAATATCCATACTGCCACAGATCTGTGAAACTGCTTCGACAAATCAAATAATTAAACCTAACCTATAAATGCGCAAAGCATCATCACTTACAATGCACGGAACGTTAGAAGCAGGCAAATTATCGCTGTTGCCACGCATTTCTCGTCGTTAGATAATGGAACGATAATCATAACATACAAGAGTTTTATGCAACGCAAATTGGATTTAACGAAACATTACCGCTAATGTGGCATCAGATAATCACATGATTAATTTTCTTCATGCAACCGACCCTTAGTAAATCATCATTCTGTTGTCGACCCGTTTTAGGTAGACATCATAGCCAATCGGAGTTTCATTTCTCACACAGGATACTTTAATACCTTGCTTATACATTCGAGTAGTCAAACAGAAGGAAAAGAAAATCCTCGACGGAGATAAATTCATCGTCTTTGTCATCCTTGATGAATCCTTGTTTCGTATGGACGGCTCTGTCAAATGAGGATGTGTGATATTTTGATTCACATAACTAGTTCTCCTGACGCCATCCGTAAAAAAAATTGATTCTCCTTCCTGCAAGATGCTAAAGAACGTTGATTCAGCTTCTTCGAGTGTATTTTTCCTTCTTTTCGACTTTTTGAATGAACAATGAAGGTAAAAAAAAGTATCCTGTGTTAGAAATGAAACTCCGTTTGGCTATGAACCCTACCCAAAATCGGCCGAAAAAAGAAGGTTACTTTTGATAATTTTTCCTGGATTATCTCGAGAAGTATAGGTTGCGCACGTTTCTATCGTAAAATTTGAATTCCTGAGGTCAAAATACGTGAGTACCCAAGAAAAATATTCGAAGAAAAACCCATCGCATGATGAGTGCAAAATTACCGCACCCAAAACTAACATGAAAAGAATTTTCAAAAGATTTCACTCTAAAAGATGCACAAGGTTTGTGGGAATAAATAACTAACATATCGAACAGCTATTGAACACATTTATTGTATATCAACTAGTATCACTTTTCTACAAAATCGGATTTTAATATATCATCAACCTATGAAATATTAACTCCATATGAAGTTCTGCAGTGAAACCGTATAAATGGATGTTTTATGACTATGAAACGCATAAGCAAGGCATTTGCGATCAACAAACCCCAGTCGTTGTAAATCACGCATAAACGCATATCCTTGATGGAACAAGAAAAAGCAAATATTCGCAAAAAAATTCATTCGCAAAATCATTAGATACGCACAACCTTGAAAGATGCGAACGGACAAAAGTAGTGCCCCAGGGATCTTCTGGGTGTTGAGTGCGAAGTGCGTGCCTCACAACTAACGTGTTGATGTTGAAAGACAAATCATGATTATTCAAAAACTTCCATTTCACTAGTGATGAACAGGAATCCACAAATAATGGGCTTTTGAATTGACAACAAACTACTAATTTGAAATCAGAACATGTTGTTTGGGCTGAATAAATCTTCTTTGTCCTGTATACACTTTATTCACACGTATTTTCCTATTTTATACATGGATACCTTTCTTATTTTACTCAATACTATCAGCAATATCTTTGACAGCAAAGCTTTCATATACCTTTTTTGCATTCTCCTTCTACAATACACCACCACCGTTGATTCTCTATCTCTATCACAAAACTGTCAACTTAAACAGAGTTCTACCTAAACCAGAATAACCTAAATTCTTCATTACCACAACAGATGTCGCTACATATAACAACAATAATTTCGTATGTTGCAGGTGGTGACGTTATGGTACAGGCCACCAGACGTGCTGCTGGGCAGCACGGAATATTCCACCTCTCTGGACATGTGGGGGGTGGGATGTATTTTCGTGGAGATGCTTACGGGGATGGCGATATTTCCCGGTGTGCGGGATACATACGACCAGTTGGATAAAATTTTCAAAGTAAGAATGTTGGCCGTTTTGCGAAATATCTTCCTTTTCGTCATCAGGACGTGAAACTCGTAAAAATAGTCAATATTACAAGAAATCGGTTAGGATATCATCGATGAATTGGTATTGGAACGGTCCTGGTACGAATTTGTCACAGTTTGTTGTATCGACCTCACAATTAATCACTACATTCGAAGTTAACACTGTCTCTTTTTCCATGAACAACTTAACAAGCATTTTCTTTTCACTGCTTTGAATATTCTACCTTATTCTCCTATCACGACACGTTTTGCTCTGCTACGTTGGATAATTTCTTCCTCCGATTTTTCCGCTTACAAACAGAATTCTTGCTGTGGTTTGAGCATGTTTACATGCGCAATTGCTCAAGAAATGCACAGAGAGAAAGAGAAAAAAAACGTTTGAAAACGCAGAAAACTGAAAATTGCCGAGCGGCGAGTGCTAGGAATAATAATAATAATAATAATAATCGCTTTTATTGATAATAAGTATAACAATAAATACATGGAACATAATTTTATAATGAAGTTGCTTACTATCAAAAGGCAGAGTTAGCGTTTACCCATGTGTGAAACCGGCAAATACTTTCTTACACTCAACCAGAGAGGTAAAAGAAATAATCAATATTTATACAGTATCAAAAATGATATTAGAATAAAAAAAAGTAACTGTCAAACTGGAAAATAAAACGAGAGAACAGTAATTTTGAGAAATAAAAAAAAAATAGAACTTTATAATAATGAGTTTGACACACAAGAGAAAAAATAACAAAACACCCCTGTCTAGTAATATAAGTATTAGATCATATCAATAGTAAAACTGTACGTGGATTATAATAATATCCAAAACCGTAGAGATAGCAGGAAAAGGGAAAGTTTATAAATGTATATCAGTTATCAGCTATACGGACAAGACTGCACCGACGTCATAAAATGTTTTTGTATTCAAATTCGAAATTTGCTTATTAAAACACTTTTTGTGTTCATAATTGGAAAACACAATCTATTTAAATCACTAAAAAATTCACTGGAAACTAGTTTTTCACACTCGAAGAGGTCTCCGAATGCAGTCTACAAAGTGAAGGAAAAAATCGCAGTTTTTCGCATTTACCTGTATATCTTTTGAAATAAAATTTTCTTGATGTGTTGTCGGCATTTTGTTGGGATTCTTACGTAAGATTACGCTACCTTTTCCACCATTTGACCTTTGTTGTCGAATTTGTAACAGCTTACCTCACAAATATTAGTATAATAGGTGAAATCTATCCATTATTTATCGATTTTTTTGTAATTATTATTGCGTACATTTTCTCACTCGAATGATCCACACTTGGATTCACTATACATGTATTAATGGGCATTGATATTATGTAAATTCAAGATGGGAGTCTGAAATTGATAGAACATAATATATTTTTCATTATTATTATTACTGTGTTAAATATTTTGCAAATTACACGAACATTTACGGCGTAGAAAACTCTGAGCACAACATTCGCTTTTTTGGGTCACTCAATGTTAGGTTATTACTCTGATTCATTCATCAAATACTCAATGTGCAATGAAAAATTTAATTAACATTATTATTATTCATTTTTCTAGATTTTTTGGGACAAAAATCATTGTCTGACAAGTTGTCTCGACTGAAAAAAATTTTGGTGGCCAGGCGGTTTTTCATTGATTGATCATTTCCATATTCTGTTTTGAGAAGTGGATACCAATTTCAATTCATATCAACTGAACAAGAAGCAATATTATTGTCTCTGTTCAGAAGAATGCAAGAGAATTCTTTAATTTTTCTTTTTTGGTTGTTATCTTCTATGATCTTATTATCACTCCAATTGGCCATATGTTGTACATCGTCCACATGATGTCGATATATTACTACAAATATTTTTTATTCTTTAGAAACAAATCTAGGAAAATGAAAATACCGCCTCCTTCATTAATTAACAATTATTATTACCTATGAATGTTGCTGCCTTTTCACTTCTTTCCATATCTCACTATCACTTTGTTTTTCAATTTTTTGCTCTGTTCAATTCAATTTCACTATTGTTATATCCCTGCCTTTTGATTTTTATTTCATTTTACATTCATATCTACTTGAGATAGTTACAGTATGAATCATTTGAATTTTTGTAGCAATGATGTAATTTTCATGTTGCGTTACCACATACAAGTCGTTGATTCTGTCAAAAACCTCTTTGGGGTTTTCCAATGTTTATTGAATAGATACCAATGTCATTAAATATATATGTTCTATTTTATTTATATATATACAGGGTGAGTCAAAAATGTGTACCGAGCTTTCTGGGGGTGATAGACCATTGAAAAATAAGTGTAGTTTGATGATTAAACTCATGGCCCAAAATGCATATTAAGGGAGATATATCCTTCCAAAGTTGATAAAATTGAAATAATTTCTCCGCATAACTTCTGAACGATGAAAGCCACCCGATTGAAATTTTGTGCATGAATGTATGTTGTCAAAATACATTTTTTCGTCACACTTCCACATTTCTGATATTGTTATAAAGGGTGTTTTCAGAGGGTGAGTCATGATTTTTTGTAGAACTTTTTTCCCTGTATTACTTTCGGTGAAAAAACAGGAGCATTTGATGGAGCGAAGAAAATTACATGAAAAAGGTACTCTAATTCAAATACAAAAAATTGAGCCGTTCGTGAGATATTTGAGTTTTTGTAGTTACATGATATCAGCAGATTGATTTTATTCATCGCGAGATTCATCGGTATAACGATATTTCAGCAGGCTATGATGAATAATTTTGTTCTCAATTTTGACGTTCATGTCATCAACATTCGAGTCAACATTGTTGTAGTCGATTTGTTCGTGTGGTTTTTCTGTGTCATTTATCACTGCGATTATCAACTGAGATTTTAAGAAATATGGCAGGTTATTCGTTCTCTGAACAAACTGATATGCTTCTAATGCTTGGCGAGTGCTTCGGAAATGCAAATGCTGCTGAAATTATTTTAATTTTATCAACTTTGGAAGGATATATCTCCCTTAATATGCATTTTGGGCCATGAGTTTAATCATCAAACTACACTTATTTTTCAATGTTCTATCACCCCCAGAAAGCTCGGTACACATTTTTGACTCACCCTGTATATATATAAATATATTATTATAAATTATTATAAATATTATTTATTTTATGTAATATTAATTATATATGTTAATATTATATTAATATTATATATATATATATATATATATATATATATATATATATATATATATCAAGGGTATCAGAAAATGGAGTCCCGCTGCCGGTCAAATCCAAATTCATTCTCGACTATAAAATCGATCTGTCCTCCGACCAGGTGCTGGGCACGCCCGCCGAGGAGGACTGGCCCGGCGTGTCGCGGCTGCCCGGCTACCGGCTGCACCGGTCGGCGCAGCACCGGCCGCGCCGGCTCGGCCTGTGCTGGCCGCGCCTGCACGACGTCGTGCACGGCGAGGCGATGGCGGCGGCGCTGCTGCAGCTCGACCCGCGCCGCCGGCTCGACGCCGAGCAGGCCATGGCGCACCGCTACTTCGACGGGCTGCCCAAGAAGCTGCTCGAGCTGCCCGACGGTCAGTGGAACTTTTTCTAACAGTCTCCGCTCTCTTTTTATCGGAATTCTCAAACAAACCGAAGACGATTCAAAATATCCTCTATTGTCATGAACTCCCAAATGTTGACAAAGCTTGTTATACATACTATATTGTATAAGTTTCAAATGAACAAACATTGAATTTGAAATGATACAAACAAGATACAGTCAAGGTTAAAAATAAATATGATGGTGGTATGGAATGGTTTCTCAACTTTTTTTTAATATTTGCAAATTGAAAAGGCCTTAGGTAGTATCATTATTTTGATACTGTAGTCTCAAGGCATTATATTTATTAGTTCATCATCTTGTAATTTACTTTTCTTCCTTGATATCTACGTTAGGAGATTTAGGGCCGGTTGCATAAAGAAAAATTAATCATGTGATTAGCTGATGCCACAATACTGGTGATGTTATGTTGAATTTGATTTGCGTTGCATAAAACTCTTATCTGTTATAATTATCGTTCCATTAACTAACGACGAGAAATGCGTGGCAACAGCGATAATTTGCCTGCTTCTAACGTTCCGTGCATTGTAGATGATGATGCTTTGCTCATTTATAGGTTAGGTTTATTGTTTTGATTGGTTGTTGTCGAATCAGTATGGACGGTATGAATAGTTTGAAGAGAAAACAAGGTGCAAACTATACAGAAGCAGAGAAAACAACACTGCTGGAGATTCTCAAAAAGTACGTATAGTTTGGTACTTGGCCTAGAAATCAACAGTTCTTCTTCAGACAGCGAAGATAATGATGGGATAGACATTTTCTGTAATATACTATTCATATATATTCTTACATACCTTTATTTACCTACCATACATACCACTTCCGATTGAACAATACTTTCAAACATCAACAACTTTTTCCAAATATTCAAAATTATTCGGCAGAAAAATCAGATGTCACTTGCTGCTTGTCACTTTAATCCGTCACCGAGCACTGATTAAGTTAATGCCGTGATTGAGGTGATTCGATGTGACGTTTAAAGTTGATTGGCTCTTGCGCAACTGCTTTTTAACTTAATCGGACATTATCATGAGTTAATGTGGTGATTAAGTTAACATACCATCAAGTATATGATGAATGTTTATGCAACCGAATTCCATAAATAACGTTACGTCAAATATTTAATGTGACGTTAAATACTTAATGCACCTTTATGCAACCGGCCCTTATGGCTACAACTTTTGCACTTTCTGCTATATGAGGAGATGTGTTTGATCTGTCACTATTTTTCATTAGGAATGGAGCACCAATTTACATATACTATACTACTTACTATAATGTTCGAGGAACATCGTGTTAGACAGCTAACATATAATTATGTTTCCTGAATTTAACATCACTGATATTAATTGAAAATGAGACTCCTAGAATTGTATCTCACTAATCTGGATCGAGAAAGCAGCTTTCTCAATAATAAATGAAACCCTCTGAATATAAGTCTACTGAGTTGATCCGAAAAGTGAGCTTTCTGATCTAATTTCACCATTCTGAAACATCAGCCTCCTAAATTTCAGTTCACACATCTCAATTTCAAATGAAGCTTACTGAATTTTACACTTTCTGGATTGCAGATGAACTGACAACAACATTGGACAATCATATCCTCATTTTATATATTTTTTTGCTCTTACATCTTTTATATTTTCCAGATTGTTCGATATTCAGCGTGGAAGGTGTGCAGTTGTATCCAGAGCAGTAGCACACGGCTATCAAAAGAGGCTGGTCTTGACTACCTCTCTCGGGAAAAACTATCTGTAAGCAATGACCATCGTTCATTGTCGACTGTATCGTTTTTCACCCTTATTCGTTCACATAACGAATCTGAAATGTTGATGATGACTCCTTGTGCACTGTTGTTGCAATTTTTTTATTGTATTCAAATAAGCTGGAATCATTGTGTATATTTAATGATTATATGCATCATTTTTTTTAAATATTTTTTCTTCTGGATTTTTGTGACTGTTTCTAACCAAGCGGTACTTCTGTCTAACATTTCAACGAATTTATATCGAAACATTTCTAACCGAATATGAATGAAAGACCCAGCCTGAACACGAAATGGTTTATTATTGGAAATGGCCTGACGGACTAAGCTAAATATTTTTTCTAAAATTTCCTCTGTGGTAGATGCAGGATTCAGGATTCTGGTTGCATGATATTCTTTTCAAACGATTTCAATAGTGGACAGTGACACCAATCCATTCCTTCCATGGTGCTCAATTAGTCATATTTGGTGTTTCAAATCGAGGAAGAATTCTGGCCGGATTGTTGCCGAGCCTGATGTAACTGCCCCTTTTTTTACAAACAGGTGACACACTATACTGTCTGTACAAGATCTTCACAAAAATCTTCTTGCACCAATAATTAGCCGATTCGAACGAACTCACCTAAGTACAAAGTGGAGGTCACAATTTTTAATATGGCAATACAGTTCCATCTGACAAAAACGCATATCAAAATTATGATCAATATAAATCTGATAATTGCACATTACCAATTTTCATCTGATGAAAAAAGGGTTAGAGAATAATATTCATATACTTATTTATTACGAAAAATATATTCTCGATTGCCATGGTTTTGCCAAATTTGTATTTCAATAATTTGTGATAGATTTTTCACAAAATTAAAACAAAATATCAAGATGATCTCTCTCTCCGTAACTTACATACGGAAAAAAATATTTCAAAATTGTAACTTCAGTGCCCGAACCGAGCATTTTGATGGTGATGAGTTAACTGAAATTGGCTTACTTTGATGTAAGTAATATGTGATAGGTTATTGTGAAAACCTTTTACAGGCAGTGTTCTAAACTGATATGCTATCAAGACCAGTATTCAAGTGTTTCTGGTAGCAGATTCGGTGATTTTCTAGACTATGGGTTAATACATGACTTCGATTGCACAAAATTTCATTGTATATTCACATTCTTCTTTAACGGGCAATGAAAACCCTGGACATGAAACTAGAGAACTTTTTGAACTCGATTTTTTATCTCGATTTCCATGAGATATGACAAAAATGTCTAGTCAATTTTGTGTGAAACAGGTTGACAATGAAAGTTTGTTCTAATAGTCTGAATACTCTGGGGATAAAGAAAAGACACGGCCTAAGTTTTTCTTAATATATCTTTTGTTGATTAGTACACTATTTTCATTCTAAAAACTGATATAAATTTTGCTAGTTACAAAAATAGCAAACATTCAAAACATTACATTTCGATCTGCCTCAAAATGTCACTGCACTGACCGGCCAGGTGGTCGAGATGGTCAAGCGAAATCATGGTAATCATGAGGTCGTGGGTTCGATTCCTGGCTGGCCGTTGGATTTGGGATTATTCATGCGCTGTACAATGTATAACATAAAGTTCTACATAGAACTATTCCAAATGCCACAGGAGTTTGGATTCAACTTGTATAAACTGTAGATCCCCGTCTCATTCACTCGCACAAGCCCTTCGGGGCTTCTGAGGGTTGCTTCGGCAGCTAATGAGATAAGTTACAATAACAATTCAGAATTTAACTTTCAGATACCTGAAAGAGACATTCCTTAGTGACACCGCATTTCTTTAAATTTTCTTCAGTTGATTGTGAATTAACAACTTTTATGATTACTTTGCCTACCTCCCCAGAGAAAACACGTTATATTGTGATACTCATCAACAGTTTCCATGCACTGTGACTAACGATGTTGCCTCATTGAATACTTCCTCTTGACATAACATGATGATGTATGATATCTAAAAGACATTGTATTGACCTATTTTGTCCAGAAGTTCTGAAACAGAAAGCATGTGATTTTCGTGATCTCGATTCTGTTTTTGAGGTCATTTCAGCCTCGATATTGTTAATACAACTATCGAATGTCATTCTTCATTTCGAGTATGTATTTTAGCCTTATACGTAGGCTGTTCAATAAATTATTTCGTTATACTTTCAATATGTACCCCAATCTTTTTCCGCACATTCATTCTCATCTTGTAAATATTGTATAAAACTTTTGTATTGTTGAAGTTTATTTACATCTTGTTGTTTCACGCATTTAAATTTTTTATTTCAATGGAATCATATAACTAGGACCAGAAAGGTAGTTTTATAATATCCACGAATTAGCTATACTTTTGGTAGCATGTAACGATATTTCATTTAGGAGGAAATACCATTTTCATCTTTACGTACCCGTTTTTAGGTAAAAATAGGGTAGCCATATTATATAAATATAAATCGTAACCATCTAGTTCATTATCCAAATAATACAAAGTAAAAGTGATATCAAAGATTAGATTGTTGATTCGGAAGTAAAGAAGTAGAAAACTCAAATTGTGCCAAAGGGCAGTAGCGTATGAGTTAGTCCTAGTGATTCTAGCAGATTCTTTCCATATTCTAGACTATGCAAACCATGTCAACACACTCTTATGAACCGCATACAACAATAATAATTACAATTCAAATATCGAATTCACATTGATGTAACGTTAATTTGATGTATCAACAGCGTTGATTCGATGTGAATATAATGTTGAATAACGTGAAATCAACACCAAAACTCATCTTCCAAGCTTTACACTGATGATTTGAAATATTTTTTTTTATAGAAAATGTAGCTCGACAACTGAATCGTAGGCCTAGAATGATTAGAAGAATAGATTTTGTTTCTTGTGCCGTTCAATACAGGAAGCTGTGACCTTAGAATGGTGTGGAGTTCAAACAAATGAACAGCGCAATATTTTTTAATGAACTAGCATACTGGCTAACAGAAGCACTACGTTTTGCGATGCAATGCACCCCTCCAAAGTACGTCCAAGTATCAGCCGACAACAATCGTTTTTTTTTTGTTGACGGCTTGGTACATTCTAGCGTTAGACTGTTAACGAACACATCCAAGCTCCGTGCATGCTTTCACGCACATTTGTCTTGATTCTTCTTTCATGGGATATATTCAAATCTTATTTTCTTTGAAAATTTGCATGATTGCTGTGTGATAAAGCTGTACAGTTTATTTTTCTTGATTCAAAAGTTTTATATGTAATGGGCTATTTTCGGGCAGAATTCACTTTTCTAAGTTTTTATGATGTATGCTTCATTAACAACAAATAGAATATCATGTTCATTGTGTCTTGTGAATATAATTTCACTATTTCTTTGATTATATATAAGAAATATTGATACTTCAGAAGTTTTTTCGAATTGCCCCAGAAGAAAGTCTGCTGGAACAACATTATTTTCAACATACTATCGTCAAAGATGTTTTCTTGATAAAATTCAATAATTAAAAAAATCTATAATAGTCTAATACAAGTCAAGATTTCGAGGAAATCTACATAATTTAACAGAAAAAAAGATTATCTATACTCATTTTAGTTCTATACGAAAATGGCTCATTATTTGTCAATAAAACTTTTCTCGAGATTCACAGGGTTAACGTTTTGCAAGAGAGAGCATTTTGATAGATAGAATCGTGCTCTGATATTCTGAAACGGTTTCTGTCTGAAGAGTATGATCGTTACTTTTGATCTTCTTCGATTTTGTTAATATATTTATGAGATGAAGCGTTATGAGAAATTGCAAAATATGGCGTACGTAATTATCGTCCCATTTTGCATTGTAAATAGAATAGTTGTTTATAATAAGAATATTATAAGAATATTGAGAATAAACAATAAATGTCTTTGTATAATTAACTAGAGTTTGATTTCAAAAACTGTCAAGTATTGCCGCCACTTCAAAAACAAAGTTCAGGATGCATGAAACGAGAAATGTCACAGTGTGCCAACCCTTAGATGAGGGATGATCTAAGGCTGAACTAGAATTTAAAGCAAAGTGGTTACAATGATATTCATGATGCAAATATATTAGATATTTGAGTACGCAAAAAAATAGCCCGAAGTGGAGTAATCTGGACAACCTATACGTACATTGACTGGCCTTATTGGAAGTCCAACAACGGAGGTTATTAAGTACGACGATTTCTAATGGAACTTAAAAATCTTGTGCTGGATCTGAGTCATCCTTCCTGAAAAAGTATGGCCGAAGGTAATCAAATAAAATTGAAAACAGAACTGAGGTATTCATTTATTTATTTATTTCAATCAAGAACATAACATTTTTAATGTAAATAACAATTATTTATTTCATGTTACAACTCAAAATCAACGTTATAATTGCGTTAGTTTCAAGTCACAATTTGACTTACGACTTTAAGAACTTATTCACAACACCGTTGAGATGTAAATTCTCAGAAGAAACCTCCAATATAACGGGGTATGATTAGCAGAAAGTTAGCAGAAGAAAATTCGGGACAGAACTGATTTTGCAATTTTGCAGCAATTCTAACGTTGATTTCAAGTTGGAACTCAGAATCAACGTCATAAGCTTGTTAATTTTATGTAAGAATTGACGTTGAAATTGTTACGTTCAACTTCATCGAATTTATATCCACGTAAATTATAAGAAACCTCTTGGAGGTTGGGAGGACAGTAACTGGCATGATTGCTGAAGACACACTGGAGTATAATAGACAAATAAAGTCAAAGTATTTGTAGATGATGGAGTTCCTGCGGCTGTGCTGTAATTTCTTACTGAAAACATTAATTTCATGTTAGAAGTCAAAATCAACGTTATCATATTAGAATCAGACAATAACGTCGCTACGACATTAACTAGCTATAACTACGTTAATATCCATATAAACTAATAAATACAAAAAAATATCTTCAAAATAACAACGTGGAGATACAGTAACTGGCATTTTTGCAAATAGTTCAACAACGAAGTAGTTAAGTACAATTTGAGATAGAGTGTAGACTTTCATAGATACTGCCTGGCAGTTAATTCCATATTATAACGCGAAACCAACGCTATCGTTACGTCGATTTGACGTTACAGCACGGAACAGAACGTGATCGATATCGTTAATTCCATGTTACAACAAGAAACCGAATTTGGTCGAATCTTGGCTCAATCAATACCTAAACAATCTATTAAATACAAAGAAAAAAATCTTGAAAACAACAACCTTAAGGTACAGTCACTGGCATTATCGCAAGTCCAACAACGGAGGTAATCAAGCACGACGATTTCAAACGGAGCCGAGGTACTCCTTGATGCTGGCACAGTCCCTCTTCAGCCAGGCGGCGTTCAACCGGATGGTCTCGACGCACTGCTGGACGGTCCGCTCGGTGCCCGGAGCCTTGTGCTCCACGAAGAACCGCTCCACCTCGTCGGCCATCTCGTCGGTGGAGAAGTTCTCCGTCAGGTACTTGACCAGCCGCGCCAGCAGGTAGCCGCTGAATTGGTCCTTGATCTTGGCCCAGTTGGCCTTGAAGAATTGCCAGGCGAGGCCTCGGCCCGCGCTCGTTTGGCCCACCGACGATATCACGAACACTGTGTCCTGCGATCTCACTTCGTCCTGAAACGAAATAATTATTCATCATTACTCGAACTTATGTCTCATTGTATAATTATCAAATCTATCGCTCAAAACAACCTATTTTCGATTGGATAATGATTTTCATCAACAAAGTTTCGATATGGCCATGGGTTCGACATTATCTTCTGTTTTGAGTAATAATAACTCGATGATTTTCTGAATTATGTAGACAATATGGAACCCACAATCAAATTCACTTCAGAAATCGAATCTGATAATCAGTTGCCGCTTTTAGTTCACTTCTTATTGAAACATCAGATAACGTTTTGATAACAGTGTATATCTCGAAAATACACATACTAACAGATACCTCAACTTTCAATTAAATCATCATCAAGTATCAAAAAAGTAATGATAGACAAACTAGACGAGTTCAGGCTGGTAATCCATACATTGTCAAGTTCGAAACATGCCAAACTTCTCATCACCAAGCATCATTCAGACAACCAACGCTGACAACACATATGATCCCATACATTCCCGGAATATCTGAAAAAACGTGTTGGGGGCAAGTTCAGAGTGTGAACACTGTTCAAGACTGAAAAAACAGTGGAATCTATTCTAACTCATACGAAACCAAGAAATGAAAACTAATCGAAAATTATATTTACAGTAAACCATGTGTTTGTGGAAAATACTACACAGGTGAAACAAGCAGACCTCTCTTAGTAACGTTGAAAGAACATGAGAACAATATAAAAAAAGATATATCGACGGTTATGAAGGTTTAATTTCAAACGCAGTAACATTACATGACAGATCTAACTCTTTATATCCTTACTACAAATATATTTAACTAATTATTATAATATCTAATTTGATTATCAGAAACGAGGAGAAAATCACACAAAATCTAATAAAAAGTGAATATATCATATGAATAAACTTACAGGCGACATTCGAAATTAACGTGGAAATCAAAGATTGAGAAAAAAGAACATGTTTCTGTTCGTCAAAAGATCAGAAATCAAAAGATCAAAAATCAAAAGAGAAAAGGGTGTGTCCATGAGTCTGTTATGTTATTATGTATAATTCAGGCGTAAGAAAGATTCTCTTTGGTGATATTTTGAAAATTAGGTTTCACTCCAAATTGAGAAAGGTTAGGCAAGGAGAAATCTGCCAAATCAGATTGTATTTTTAGAGAACTGAGGAGTTCTTCAACAAGTAGTAGTATGAATACTAGTACTCCCAGTACTCTTTCAGAGATTATTAGGCATGAAGGCATTAGATAAAAGGTATAAGAACTTCATTCTATTTTCAGTCAAGAGTTGTCGAGGTTGTGTGAATTTGTAATATTTCAAAATATTACTTATTGGTAAAAAAATTAGGAAAAAATACATGTTTTTCGAATAATTATGAATGATACATGATCATTCATGAATATACAAATAATTCAGAACAAAAATTACCAAAAACATTGGAATGTAATGAAATGAAAAAAACCACCAAACAAAAAAATATCAAAAGATATAGAACTTGTTTGGAACATTTGTTTTCAACAAATCAACTCTGCTTGAAATCATGTACATTCAATAATTCAACTGTCATTCGTTCTGATGGTCTGATGTTTAATATTTGTCAGAGCCTTGAAACATATTTGATTCAAAATACCTTATCGGAAATATCTCACTTCGGAAATAATTCCTTTATTTCTATAACACAACAACAAACAGTACATTGTTTTTGAAAGGCACTTCTCCGACGAGAAACAATAAAAATGAATTTTTTTGAATCATACAAAAATAAAGAGGGATCAAAATAACTGTTACTTGCACAAATGCATGAACAAATACTTTAATTCAATCAAAATGATAGGAACTTTATAATATCAATCATTAGGTGTTGAAATCTTAAGTGGAGGAAAGTAAACTTACCGACATGGCAAACTCCAGCACTTTGTTCAACAAATCAGGATCTTTGGTCGCCCCTAAGGCTCTGCTGATCCTGTCCTTCTCCTCGTTCAAATCCGTCGACCTATACAACTCCATCAGCTTATTGTACTCCTCTTTGCCGCCCGCTCGCAGAATCGTCTTGTAGCAGGCGCTCCTCAAATCAGCAGCAAGATGCTCCTCAGAAGAGATGTGGGAAGAAAACCTGTTGAGAAACAATAATAGATGAATAAATAGTTACTACAATGGTTAATAATTCCAAAGAAACAAGTTGACAAAATTCACTTGGTATTGACTGCGATGAAGCAAGAAAAGCGCTAACCTGGTTCTAGCCTCTTTGATGGTGTCTTCATGATCAAGCCAAGCTAGCCTGCCTAGAACGAGGCCACGTAGAAGGGTATCCAGGTGAGTCTCGTTGGGGTTTTGGATCCAGCCCAGTCTTTTATACAGTTTTTGCAAAAGTTGCTTTTGGTACTGAGAAAGAACGAATAATCAGCGAAAAGTTTTTATCAACAGCCTGTACCATAGACCCCCCACAGAAAATTTTCCCGTGAGCTTCAAAGTTAGTAATTATTAGGTTTATAATAGGAAATAAAAACAAAACAGCCATCTACTCGAGAAAAAACAGGATTTTATGAATATCACTTCTCAACATAAATGCAGAGAACACGCCAGGACAAAAAAATGGACAATTTCCATTCAGACTTGATTTTCATGCATCGATTTCAGTCACTATTTCGTCAATTTGTTAGTATTCTATCTTGGTTATTATCTGATGAAAACAGAAACAATAACGTGTCTTATTTGACTTTAATTTCAAGCGCAGTGACATTTTGGGGCAGATCCTAAATCTGTCCTTACTACAAATATATTGCAATAATTTTTAATAACTTCTACTCTATTTTTTAGAAACGAGGAGAGAAAATCCCATGAAAAGCTGAAAATTGAAAAAGTTATTCATATTATTATTATTGTGTATTAAAACTGTCTGATTTTTATGTCCAGGAAGTATTTGAGTGGAAATAAGATAGTACAATACGAAACAAGTTTTATAAGACATTGAGGAGGGAAGCGAAGAGTGCTCCAAGGAAACCAGTGCAAAAATGTATGCTCAATGATAACAATAATATTGTGAACAATTCCAAAAAGGTTGGTCAAACTGATGAAAATTTGATTGTTCAATTCTCTATTTGACAGATGAGTGCCCCATTTGCCCCCCCCCCTACTCCGAGCGCTTATGCCCTGTACACTTACTCTTTCATAATCTTCATTGCAATCGGTGTGGCCGAGAAGTTGTCCCATTCTTCCCAAAATGTTCCCGATAGACATCCAGACGTTATAATCCGGCTCGTCTTCGTAAGCTTTGAGTAGTTTGAGGACTTCGACAGTGTTGGTGTGACCAGCTCTGACCATGGCGAAGAGATCGTCTAAAAGTCCTAATCTAGGAAATGTGAAAACGAGCTTAATGAAGTGAATTATACAAGAACATAATCAATGCCGATTTTATGTTCTCAAGATTATAACAATTAGGTAGTTGATGATTTTTTACGCGGCAAAGTCTGACGTATTTTGTGAAACGAGTGTGAACATAGGTGACATAGCGATTGGCCGGTGCAATTTGAAGCGAAAAGCCGCATAAACGGCTTTCTGAAGTAAAAAACTGAAATATTCAGTAAAATCTTTGGTTTCGGCACTACTCTTCCGAACTATAAAACATTGGAACTATCTTTACTCTGATTGTCGCCAAGTGTATTTGTCACGGAGTGACGCCATGGAAAACTCGAACCTCAAGCGATAATTATCAAGTTTATGAAAGGCAGCTAAAAGAAAGCGAATTTTGATTTTTTTGTTCAAATAATTTAGAATTACAGCATTACAGTGAATTGAACATAGAGTTAAATGAATGAACTCATATATGTTTACACTTTGTGTGTGCCAAAGTCTACAACTCGGTACCCGAACATTGTTTTAATTTTTCAAATATTTGTCCTCATTTTGTTTCATGTCTAGCAACAAGTGAAATATGATACAAGGAGGAAAAGTCATTATTCCAAATTTTGAAAACCACAGCTTAGAGGATTCTTCATATCCTATGCCTACAAATACCCAAATTGTACGTTTTTTAATAGAATATGTTTCATGAAGATCAGGTGATGTTCCCCAATGGGCATGTTTAGCAAAAAGAAATTATTTCATCATTTGATAGTACTCAGTTAAACTATCTTCCTGGCACAATCCGTTTTACTTGAGTACTTCCTACGTTTTTAAGGATGATTGAAATTCGCGGTTTTCATAGTGGCAGGATAGTAATAGGATCTAGTGACGTCAACATCCGCGCCATTCGGCTGCCACCCCCGAACAGAGATGAACTGTTAGATCAATCACTCATAACTAATGCGAAAGTTCCTCATTCATCACGACATACGTTCTGACTATATTTGTATATCATATTCATACTTTCTGACATAGAGTACAGACAATACTTTCATTATGCAGTAGGTCATTTTACTATGAAAGAAACCATGGTATAATGTTGTGAGTGCTGTACGATTCCGACTAGTCGTTTTAGTACCACGGCTCTCACCTATCCAAAGGCGGCAACGTCCGATCCTTTATGGCCGGCACGAACTGATCCAACATCTCCGGCGGATACCGCGTCCGGTAGAACCCCACGGTGCCCGGATTGATCTTCACCCACTCGCCGGCCGCCACGTCCGACACGACGATCTCGGTGACGTCGGTACGTAGCACGACGTTCACCGCCTCCTTGGCGGGGTCGCGCGCCGTCGATATCGCGATCGGGATCAGCCAGCTGTGGCCGGGTGGCGGCGGAGCGCCGTCCGCCGTGAACTTCGACTGCGACAGCCGCAGCGTCAGCCCCTTGCCGTCCCTGAAAACGGGAAGATGTGAGAAGATTCAAAAATAGTAACAAGAAATATTTGCTAGAAACACAGAATGAATTTCAGAGAGATTCAATTGTGAAATTCAAGAGTGAAGCAAGCATATTTTTGGCAATCTTACAAATTGCACAAAAAATGGATTTTGAAAATTATTTATGGAAATGATTATTTGTTTCCTACTACACTTTTATTCAAGGAAAACTGGATTCGTTATGATGAATAACGAATCCTTATTATTGAAATTTGAGGACCGAGAAGATTTAAAAATAATATCAACATAATGAATTTCAGAGAGATTCAATTGTGAAATTCAAGAATGAAGCAAGCATATTTTTGGCAATCCTACAAATTGCACAAAAAATGGATTTGAAAAATTATTTATGGAAATGATTATTTGTTTCCTACTACACTTTTATTCAAGGAAAACTGGATTCGTTATGATGAATAACGAATCCTTATTATTGAAATTTGAGGACCGAGAAGATTTAAAAATAGTATCAACATAATGAATTTCAGAGAGATTCAATTGTGAAATTCAAGAATGAAGCAAGCATATTTTTGGCAATCCTACAAATTGCAAAAAAAATGGATTTGAAAAATTATTCATGGAAATTCATTTGTTCCCTACTACACGTTTAATCAAGGAAAATAAGGTAATGAATATAAATCAATATTTACTGTACT
Source organism: Gastrophysa polygoni (assembly GCA_963576655.1). Lineage (NCBI taxonomy): Eukaryota > Metazoa > Arthropoda > Insecta > Coleoptera > Chrysomelidae > Gastrophysa > Gastrophysa polygoni. The sequence goes on along the minus strand of OY755086.1, from coordinate 5,103,390 downwards.
GATATTCATGATATTAGAAATGAAAATACTACTCATATGATAAAATTCCAAATGATATTAAGACAACAAAATCACTTTATTCCTATAGGACGTAAACCAAAAAATGGATATTACACTCGGAACATTTTCGTATCTTCAATCAATATTTGATAAACACTTGCAATATCTCAATGCCTCAAAATGTCACTGCGCTTGAAATTAAAGCTTTAGATACCTGTCATACCCGTCAAAACCGAAACATATTGTTTCGGTTTGTCAGATTTGTTCCCGAAACGTCCACCAAGGTAAGTAGAGGTTTCATTCTTATTGAATATATTTGTATTTCCAAATTTTTCAAAAACAAGGTATCACTGACAAATAGAGAATTTCTCTTTTAGATATCTTAAGGTTCAATTCCAAGCGCAATGATATTTTGGGGCAGATCACAAAAACTGTCCTTACTACAAATATTTTGAAATAATTTTCAATAAATTCTTCTTTATTTTTTAGAAACGAGGAGAGAAAATCCCACAAAAAGCTGAAAAATGAATGGGGGTGCAATTTGAAAGACAAAAGTTAGGAGTGGTTTCTCGGGGTTGTTTGCCAGGGGGTGGATTTTGGTATGCTGCATGATCGAGCTTATGGTCTCCTACGACACGAATATCTTTCCAATTTTTTTTTTGCAAATATCTGCTGGCCTAAAAGCTCTGGGACACCTGGTGATCAAGATATAACGTACTTGGTGGGCTGCGCAGCGACCCGCACGACGGGGAAGCCCATCTGCTTGGTCCACGTGGACATGATATCGCCCACCGGCTTCTTGCTGGCGTCCTCCAGCGCGCTCCACAGGTCCTCCGTGAACGTGTTCTTGTACTGGTGCCGCGTGAGGTACGTGTGCATGCCCTTGCGGAAGTCCGCGTCGCCGATGTAGTGGTGCAGCATGCGAATCACCGAGGCGCCCTTGTTGTAGCTGATGTCGTCGAAGATCTCGTCGATCTCCGACGGGTTGCCCACCGGCACTTCGATCGGGTGCGAGTTGTTCAGGCTGTCCAGTTCTGGAACATGTAGATAGTCACCCAAGATATGATATTATATATTCTCTACTAAATGCACCCTTGCCCCATCGACTTGTGAGGAGCATGGAAACGAACATAAGAAAAAGAAAGAGCTATAACAGTCAGCTGATCACTGCTGGTTGCCTCTCTCTCGTTTGTTGTTTTACCATTGGTTGGATTCCTCCAACTTTCTCTAGGGACAAACTAGGGTCTATTAGGAATTTGTTCAACATTATTCAATAACTCACCTATGAAGTGATATATTCTGATCTTTTTTCAATCTATTAGTACAGCCATAGGCTGAACAGGACTACAACATATCGAACAAAATTTTAAAATCCTTCCTTGGCTTGAAGGGCTGAACCGGCTGAACCAACTCCTAATATTCAAAAATCAAGTAAAACTGAGTCTCTTTGTTTTAACACACTTATGGATCAATAAACTTCGCTAAACAATAGATTTGAGCAAATAATCTTACACCATAAGCTCGAGTATAAACTATAATCGTTTCAATTCTTCTCTCTCTAATCTCGATTCAGTTTTCGAGATAAATAGAACAATTTTTCGTAATACCTGTAAACCTGTAAGATTTACCTAAGTATTTGTGTCTTTGGCCTATATCAAAACTATTTCTACATAGACTGCTTCTGAGTTGTTGTACTTACTTTCTCTACATGAACTTGGCAGGAATCATAGTTTTTTCGGAATAAAAAGAAATTTGTATAATGAACTATTATGGGAAATTCAAATTGCACCAATTGTTTGGTGATTTAGCACACGCGCTAATTAATGAAGACTGTAAAATTGGTATACCCATGAAAGTATCGGTACCCACCAGGTACAACAAAGTTTATGAGAACTATTTTCTCATTTTTCACTTTTCTAAATGTTGATATACCCTGTATATAATTTGTACCAACTTAGAAATATGAATATTTCAACAACCTCGTTTATTCCACAGAGAGAGAAAACACATGATCCATGAATTGTGTGGAATCAAGATCCGACGTTCACTTTTCTATGAATTTCCTCTCTCATCCAGTGTACGATTAATGAAAATAGATAGATCTTGACTTTGTGAATATAAACGGCTATAGAGTTGATTTCTTTCAGAAATCGAGTGGCATGCATCCTTCGTATTTTCAACTTGTAAATTTGTATGTGTGCATATTCCCATGTTTCATATTCCATGTGTCATAGCATTTATTGGCTATTTCAATTCATCCAAAAAAGTGTTGATGATGATGAAGCTACGATTCAAATATTGACGCACTCATTAGCTCTGCCCACTCGCCATCAGGAGGCAAATAATAGGCCTATTGTCGCTACTGTAGGAGGAATGAGGCCTGATTGAAGCATGGCAGATTGAAGCGATATAAGTTAAACCAAATTGTGTTTTATTCATTTTCCTAACCGAGTAATCTGTAGCCAAACTTTCGCGGACCACATATTTTAAAAAAACCAGGACATAGGAAAGTAGGAACGGCACATAACTTCGGATTAGTCAACAAGGAAACATCGCATGGACATCTTACCTAGTGCTTTGATGTACGAGTCGTTGACGAATTGCGTCCAGATGTCGTACTCGGGAAACAGATAGTTGACGCAGAGGAACTCGACGAAGGAGGCGTAACCTTCGTTGAGCCACAGATGGGTCCACCACTCCATGGTCACTAGGTTGCCGAACCATTGGTGAGCGAGCTCGTGGCCAACCACCAGGGCGATCCACTGCTTGCTGAACGCCGACGTGTTGTGCGGGTCGACCAGCAGGCACGTCTCTCTGGAATAGTAGGATGGATTGGAGAATTTCGAGATGGAAAGTTTCATTTTGAATTGAGTCAGCAATTACTTGTTGAAAATTCAAAGTAATTGTAGAATCACAAAAAACGATTAGATTTTCAGACATTAGCTTCTTTGCTCACACATCAGCTTCTTCAAGTGGAAGTACAATAAACTAACATTGCCTGATCCATTTTTCTAGATTTTTGGGGTTTCATCTCCTCATTTCTATAAAATGAAACTTGATGAGTAATAATTATTTCGATATATTAGTAGCAAGAACAGATGGACTGCGTCTGGAATTCAACCTGCAATGAATGCAAATAATACAGTCAATCTGGTTGCATTCTCCTGAACGGAGACAATAATATCACTTCTTGTTAGGTTGATAGAGAGAACTTGGCATTCACTTCCTAAAACAGCATAAAAATGGTAAAATTCAAAATCTAAGTCTAAGACAAAGACATTGCATGTAGAAAAATTTTCATTATTCTCGTTGTGCTGAAAACGTTCACTACACTAGGATTAGTAGAAATTTTGATATTTATTAGATATATTTGCTTTCCTGTTTTTTTTTTTCGAAACAAGGTGTCACTTATCAGTAGAGAATTTCTCTTTCAGGTACCTGAAGGTTTAATTCCAAGCGCAATAACATTCTGCGCAATTGAACAAATATATTGAAATAAATATTATAATTTCTATTTTCATTATTTAAGACGAGGAGAAAACCCCAAAAAATCTAGAAAAATGAATATACCACCCCCTCGATTGATTTACAGATAGTATTTACCAATGCCTACGTTCTATTTATATGCTATTCGAGATGAAATGAAATAATTCCAGATAATTGTCTATCCATATAAGTATCGACCTAGTCGCCAGAAAGAGGAAGGAAGGAAGGAAATTGTTTCAATGATGAACTCGAAATTTCATATGAAGAAAAAGAAGGACTAACTCATCCATTTTCAAAAATTAATAATTTTAAAAACTTAATAATATTACTCAATTGCCAACTTGATTTGAATGATCCACCATTGTTGAATTAGTTTTCCTAGAAAGAGTTTTAATTAGAACCTTCCATTTTTATTACGGGTATGATTATTCGAAAACTTACTTCCTTCTTTCTTTTTGCGACTAGGGTGGATACAGGTTACCTGGATAGACAACTTCATGGAATTCTTACTTTTCATCAGAAATTTTACGGCATTGATTCTACAAGTACAAAAAGTTTTATAACAAAGGTGGATGATGTCTGTTATGTCATAAGAATTTTGTGTTACTGAGCTTTTGAACATCTGTAACAACTTCATTCATGAACAAGGATGCTGTCCATGAACATTCAATGCGTTTTTGGTCATGGGAAAGAATAAAGGGCGTTGTACGAATGTTTCAAATGCCAATAAATTTCCACATGACACGTGGCACTAAACGTGATCCAACGGAAAATTACCGACTTGTTTCGAACAATCCTTGGCATTGACTCTCACACAATCGAATGCATGAAACCCATAATGTTGAAAAGAAAAAAAAAACGATAAACATAACTCCAGCCAGATTGTATAAATTTTATTATTTTTATTATGCAACTCTTCGTTCCATTGTTTGATCACATCATGATTGACTAGGGAATATTAGTATGTCAATTAGGCCCAATTAATACACCGTTAGATGACACCAACTAATGCATACTTTTCCTGCATGATAACGAGTTAATTTATCTTCCACCTTTTTTTCTATAAATATGAACATCATTTTCAATATGATGGCATCGTTAATAAGTCGTAACGATATCAATGTGAATATTTAAAACATGTATATATGAATGTACAAAAATTTTGGAATCTTTTAAAATGTCACATTACTAGTTTCCTGAATTTACTTTGGCACAAGATTTTCCACAAAGTCAAACAGAATGAGTTTAAGAAACCAAATCTAAAAGCGTCTCAGAAGTAATGATTGAATGAATGAATTGACGTTAATATAATAAGTAATAATATCGAGCGTGCTCTAAGCTCAACAAGAGTTCAGTTCAGAATTCTGAATAATAATTTAGTCAAAAAGTGCAATTTCAAGTTGCTTGAAAACCCAAAGCAACATGATTCGTTTCGACAAAGAGAAAGAATTTTTGAAAGAATTTTTCAATGACACGAGTTGTATTTGTTCGTATTATTTCATGAATGAACCTTCACACATCATTGTGAATTCAATTTTCAACCGGGCACTTTTATACATACCGCATTGTATTTCGCCACTCGAGATGACAGTTATGCAACCCGCAATACCTTGTAGACTGACCTAATGACATTTCACGTCAGGTCACATTTTGTGGTGAATTTGTGTAAAATTATGAAGTTGATATATATTAATAGATAATTAGATTAATACACGGACTAAATTCTTTATCGGGCAAATAGAGAATATTATGGCAGTTTGCAGCTGGTGAGTCATTTTTTGATTCAACTATCTAACCAATGAGGAAGCGAAATACAAAATCGAAAACACACCATATAACGTGAAATCACCTTCTCACAACCATTTCATAAGTAATTCTCCTAGTTCGCAATCCCCAAAAAATCTTAACAATGAGAACGAAAAAAAAAAAAAAAAAACCACGTCTCACCTGTACGTAACGAGCCCCCAATTCTCCATCGCCCCGGCGCTGAAGTCGGCGATGGCGATCAGATCGATCTTCGGCAGGGGGTACGCGACGTCGAAGTAGTCCTTGTAGAACGGCAGCACCTTGGCGGCCACCTCGAGCGCAAACCGGCCCTGCTCCTTCTTGCCCTTGGGCGTGTACACGCGCACCAGCACGCCGTCGGTGCTGGTCGCCTCGACGTAGTCGTACTCGCCGACGACGGCCGCCACCAGGTAGGTGGACATGACGGGCGTCCGCTCGAAGGCGTATCTGGATGCAGAAAAAAATTAATAAAAATCCAAGGATATATAAAGTAGTATGTTGAGGTCATATATCAGAGTTTCATTCAAATACAAATTGAATAGATACCCAAAGAAACCACAACAATATTTAGAAAAGTCTAAATACGTATTTCGGCAACTAAGTTGCCATCTTCACTAGACCTGAGCAGTAAAAATGATTAGCTCCTTAGTATCTTCCAAGATATTCTCCAGAAATTACCATCGAGAGTATACTTCACTCTTTATTAGAATATTTAGATATAAGAATATTTAGATACTTGGGAAAATTTCATTTACTCAAAGAATTTTAATCTTCTTGAAATATTTGAATACTTATAATATGAAAAAGGAATATCTGACCACGAAATCGATGACAAGATCAAATTTTCCCAGAAGAAGCAATCTCACCTCCGAATGTGTACAAGTTAGTCAAATTAGAAAAAAATCCGAAAAATCCGAAAGAGAGAGAGAGTTCTATTTGAAAAGTCAAGGAATTCCCCGATATAAATTGAATTTCGAAGTTTCATTTTGCTAAATTAATATTACCTCTATGCAAACTTCTACATCGCATGAATGATCAAAACTAAATGTCTCTGTGAATACGTTAAAAAAATTCGACGACCGAATGTCAACCTATTAAATTTAAAACAGTTGTGTCTATGTTTTCATTCGTGAATACTCTAGGAAAGTTCGCCGACGCCGATACGTACAACTACATCTTGATCTTGAAGCACCGGTAAGGCCAATTTCTGCCATCCTTAGCGTGCATTGCTCAATAATTATTAGGTATTTTTCATTTCGTTCTATTATTCTTTTGTTTCCACTTGGTTCACACTTATATATATAATAAATATTTGCATTCTTAGGCAAATCACGCTGTACGATATGTTTTCTCTCTTGAATCTCTCAACGAAGAATGGATTCAGTAGTAGACATCACTTACTTCACGAGGTCACCTTCGACTTGACTGTTCTTCACCGGCATATTGGATAGGGCGACCAAATGCTTGGGTACTGTGAGGCCTATATCGAAGGTGGCTTTGTGCGCAGGCTCGTCCCAGCACGGAAAACAGCGCCTGGCGTCGGTGGACTCGAACTGCGTCACCGCGGCATAGCAGTCTTCGCCTTTTTCGTTCACATATTTGCTCCTGGAAGAGAAAATGGAAATCATGGCAATGAACAATGGAAAGTTTTTCTTGAAAATATCAACATGAAACTGGAACAACGACAAAAAATGCTACAGCATCTAATGAGGGTAGAAGTGGAAGACGGAAACAGAAGACAGGTCGATACGGTGAAAAATCACTGATTATTGGTACCTTGAGAAGATGTCCAAACCTCAGTACATATACAGCAAATATTATTCTTACAGATACAACAAAATGTCTACACTATATTATGAAAGAGCATTCAAACAAATCAAATATATAAAGATACAAATGCATTTTCTCTAGAAGAGCACTATTCAATCAATACTTCAAAAAATTAAAGTTCGTGATCTCAAGAAATTCCCAAATTGATAATTATCATACTAAACAATATGACTTGTTCCATCTCGATGCATCAAATACTAAAATTAGACAGAAAAATTCACGCACAATGCGGTTTCCTAACTCAATGACCTACCTGGTGATGTAAAAAATTCTAATAATATCATGCAATTCAGAATATGAGTAAAGTTATTCTCATGCAGAGTAATGAACAGTCTTGACAATTCACCTATTAAATCTAAGTTTCACTACACACTAAAACTTACATTCATTAGGTAAATTACAAAAATGGTGCCAGATTCTATCATTCCCTCTGCCTCTTGGGCTTGACTAAATTAGTTTTATTGCACACATTATTTATTGAATTTTTAAACTCTTATATTTCGAGAACGTATGAATAAAATGAACCACATATTTTTGGAATCAGAAAAAAGTAGCTCTTGTTAGATATGAGATGATAAAACATTTAATGATCAGTAAAAGTAGTGTCACATCGTTGAAATAGAAAAAAATAGAGACATTTTCCCCGGCGACAGTCGAACCCAGTCCAACAGCTCATGTCTGGGAGTCGGCGCGTTGCGCTAAAGGATGCATTTGACATTTTTCGAAGTGTATCAAAACATTCAGACTCGACCATTGTTGACTTTTGTTGCAAGATACATATTGTCAGGAGCGTCGTTCGTATATGTATATCAACTCTAATACTCTTGAAAACATTGTTGTTACTCATACGCCTACGTTTTAAATTTGCAGCATCATCGTTGGTCACGTCCCGTGAATGAATGAATGTAAGATTTACAAGAATTTCAAACTAAGAAACCACCAGTGTTCATGCAAAATTAATTAAGAAGATTTAAAAGTCAGTCACTAGAGATGGAAATTTGTAGAAATTTGAGTATCTGAATAAATGACCAACAAAACTAAAATATCCATAACAGAAAAAAACGAATACAATCAAATTAGCTGAAGATAAATAACCCTATTGGAAGCAGTCAGCTATGCAGAATTTAACCATGGCTAGACGCATGCCATTCCCTAGGTTCTTGCATGAACACTTCCCCTGCATAACATAACAAGGTTTTATCTAATTAGTTTTAGTGTTAAATTCATCTAAGTTTGAATTTATGAGAGAAAATAAACGACGAGTTTCACCTGTAGAGCCCTTTCATCTTGTCGTTGATACTTCCGGTGAAGGCTATACTGAGGGTGTACGATCCTGGAGCTAAAGGTGAAGGCAGAGTGATAGTAGCAGTTTCTTCTTCTGAACATACTTCCACTGTCGAAGGAGTCACCTCTTTGTCTCCCGTGATCTTCACGTCAGCTAGGTCCAAGTTTAAGCTGTTAAGTACGATGGAATCGGTAGATTTCACCACCTGAAACAAGAATGCACTGATGAAAATTTGATGTTAGTGATTGTTGTGAACAATCATTTTTTCAACACGAAACTACGTCGTCTTCGTTGACAACTTTGGTCAGTCAGCATAAAAAAATTACGCCGAATGCAAGACATTACATAAATCATTTAGAAAAAAAAACAACAAATGAAATTATGTCCTGATTAATTCAAATGGTTGCATACAACGTTTTCAAATCTGATGAGAAATTATTTGAAGCTGAAGAATTGGCTAAAGAATCAAATGTACGCCTAGCGTTTCTAAGAAAAAAAGTATAAAAAGGGTTCTGGAGTATTTGCCATCATCTGCCTAAGGTCACAGATCAGAAAACAAAATTGAAAGGTCGTGTTTCTTGATATCTTGATGAATGAAGTGAATGGTCAAGAAAATTGCAAAAAAATTGCAGTAATGATTTGCTCATCATCAATTGTGAAAATTCTTGTAAAAAATATTCCTAAATAATTGGACAATTTGGTATTCAAATATATTCACTTCATTACACAAACAAAATGTAATCTAGAAGAGTAAATGAGTGTCAAACAGCAATTTAAAATAGTGATTATGGAACATTAGAATGTGAACTTCTCTCAAGGAAACATAACTTTTTGTTAATCTCCACAATGTATGTGAATAGATACCTTTCGATTGTATAATTTATTTTTTTACTGCAGTATATTTGGTTTTTGAAGTAAGATATAGAGTTGTACACTAACACCTACAGTGCGTTGCGAAAGTATGGAATATATCAATTATCTCAGCTGTGCAATATGCCTATTTAGATATGGATATGAAGTTATACTTGTCAGAGTAGTGACGTCATCACCGCCATTAGATATTATTATTATTATTAAATTGGTATAGAAAATCCCGGCACAAATCGATTTCAATTTTTAAAAATTACATTTTTGAAGGTCATAGTTGTCGAGTAGTGACGCCATTTTGGATTGTTTTCAATAGGAAGCTACGATGTGAACATTTTGATGAGTAAGTCGTGAGAGATGTGGAACTAACTTAGTTATTTAATCAGATATTTTAGAAAAAAAACCTGAAATAGGTCGATTTTTATTTTCTAATACGTATAAGAACTATTCTGTCTGAATTGAAAGTTTTTGAAATATAGAAGATAGAATTTCAAGGAGATATTTTTGAATTATTGACATGATAATTTTTTTCTTCTATACACCTACTCTGAATATTCTTTCTCTTGTCTTCAGAAATATCGTGAGCCTAATGAAAAAATTAATAGTCTCAACTGAAATTCCGACAACAGCTTCAGGAAAACGAATTTGAACGAACTCTTTATTGCCCATTTACCTCATGGTTAACGATATATGGAGAGGTCTGTGCGGAGACAAATGCTTTCAAATTAAGATTCCTAATGTCTGTGTTAGATGTCTATCTCTCGACAATACACGTTTATGTATCAACGGAATGGGACATTTAGAGAACATATTCACATATATTATGCCATTTTAAGTTAGCAATGGAATCAAGAGGTGCGCACATGAGGCACCGAATAGGTTCAATAATTTTTCCATTTTTTCTTCGAAGTGAAAGTAACGAATGAAAAATGGTATTGAACATCTCGAGGCGATTCTCCGTGAATTAACCAGATGAAGATTGAAATTTTGATTGTTTTGAATGCCTTATCTGACATGTATGTATTTCTATTAATTGGTACTGAATAGAATACTGGTATTGGTAATAAATTCAGAGAGCGAAAATATCAATAGTACATGATTTATTTGGATCAATATTACATTTTATATTTTGGTACGATTTTTGGTTTGTTGTTTTCATCAGACCCACTTGAATATAGGCACTCTGCCACTGATGGCAATGATTTATTATTCATAAATGTATCATATTTTACCTAAATATCAAATTTTGAAGGAATCCAAAACACTAATACCATCTCAACCCGTTGTCATATCAGATGTCAAAAATCCGTGTTTTGGCGAAAAAAAATTATTTTGTATTGATAGAAGCCAAAACAGAGAAACATAGGAAATTCTCCATTAAAGGAAGATCGATATAACACAGGAAATGCCATGATTGACTTTCGAAAAGAAAAAAAAATGGAAATCATGGACTATAGCTACTAATTTATTTTATTTTGAAATAACCTTATCAATATGTATGCAAACTTCTAAAAAAATAAATACCTAGATGCTGTACCTAGATGTTGTTTACATCATTCCATTTCTAATTGGGACTGAGTTCAGACTAATACAGCTTCTTTCAATACTTTACGTGTAAAAAAATGTTTCCTTGAACAATACTAGTTGATTGAATTAACATACGAGCCAAGGTGGCTCGAAGAAAGTGCATTTACCGACCCAGGGAATTGTTAATTATTGCCTGACTTATTAATAAAACACCTTGTATTCACTTGTCTGTATCGACGAGGTGTGTTCATTTCATTATGGCTTTACAGTTATCCTTTTTTTTTCTAATCAATAAGGAGAACGCTTTACTGAGAAAAAATCGCCTATTAAATTAAAAATGAATCGAACCACGTATAATCAACAAAATAATTATGAGTTATAATCTGAGTTGAAAAAAAATGAAGGATACAACCCTCAGAGCCAAAAGGGCAGTTTAATGATTCCTCCCGTCACATCTAGATCAATTCCAATACATTTCTTATCATCTAAATTCTCAATACAGCAATTCCAAATTTCAACTCACTTGACTGAAAATCTTCTAAAATTTCTTCGACTGCTGAATTCCCTCATCCCATAACTTCTCAAGTTTTTTGTTTCCTTCGATTTCTTTAATTTCCTCTGAATGTTTTTTGATCCCGGAATTCTTTCAAATTCACATTATTTGTACTCTACTTTTCATTAATTTTCTTCGATTTCTCTCATTTTCTAATTTTCTTTCCTATAGTTTTTATCCAATTCTTAATTTCTATGATTTCCTCTAATTATTTTTTCCCACAACTGAATCAGTTATTATCCATCCAGATATTTCCATCAATATTGTATATTTATTCCTTCCCAATTTCTTTAGTTCCCTTTATTTCTTACAACTCCTCCAATCTCTTAGCCTCTCTAATCAGCTTCTATAATTTCAGATTTCTATATCTGCTATAAACAGGGTAACTTTTCCAATCGTTTGTTATAGTCGAATTTCATTAGTCTTGAGATTAGTCTTTAATGCATTATGATCAAGCCCAAACCACAACTACAATAATTTAGATTTATATCGCAACTTATAATAATAATGTATAAATGAAAAATATTCTTGTAAGTCAACAGTTCTTTGAAGTTTTTTTTGTGATTACTAACTAAATAACTAAGTATTAGCAACTCAATCGACGATTGACATTAGTGGTTGAAAATCAGAGTGTACCACCATCTGTACCACATTTCGATCACCCAGTAGGTAGGTACCTGCATATAATTTGGCTGCTAAAAGCCATTACCAAGGCCAACGAGAACCGTCCGATGAAAGAGAAATTAAACAAAAGGAAATTATAACGGTGCTTCTTGTTCGGCATGCATATGGAATAGTCGCAGAGTATGATCGTAAATACCTACTCGAATGGAAAGAGAAAAAAAAACAGATAGCTATAAAGTCCATTAGAAGGAAAAAATACAATGGATCTATAACATGGATAGCATGCAATCTAATGATTGTCAAATATTTGTTCTTTGAACGCTAGATAAGTTCACAAACGAAAAGAAATATCACATGTATACAGGAGTTACTCGTAATAATTGCACACACCAATATTCATCATCTGAATTTTCAAGCAGATAAATTCGCGAAATCCAGAGTCAATTACCTTGTACTTGAAATATTACTGTTATTTTTAGTACAAAAAAGTAATTTCATCTGGTTTGAACTAGGGGTGTGCGATATTGAAAACTTGGTATCGATACCTATCGATATATCTATCGTATCGTATATTGATCGATATATACAGGGTGTCCGGGAAATGTGGGAAATCTATCAGATTCAGAAAAAATATGATGACGAGTTCGTATATTTTTTTCCTATGGGCCTTCTTTACGGAGACATACTGTATGATAAATAACATCCTGTATGGAAAATGGATAAAAAATAAATTTCGTAAGTTTGAACCTCGAATTAAAAAGAGGTACTCTTGTTCATTGTTGATAAAATGAACAGTTTTGAAAAAAAAATCATGGTCCTCTTCATTAAAAATAAAACATTCATTTCTTTATTATTATTCTCCTCGAAAACGTTTTTTTTAACAATAAACAAGAGTACATTTTTTATCCAAATTTATTTCTTTTTAGGCTTTCGTCAAAAAGGCTGTTGAGAAATTGAGCATCAAAGATAAATTTTAGTCTATCCCTGATGAACTAAGAAAGCTATATATGTTTGCGAAATATATTAATATACATAGGGCGTTGCAGAAATGCGTGACAGGTGGAAGTTATATTTTTTAAATTGAACACACTGAATATCGTTATTTTTTTAAATAAAAAATATATATATATTTCGTATAACATGTCCTTTATTCAATAGATGTCGAATTTTCGATAAAATGAATATTCTAGATTCCAGTTCTTATATATAATCAAACGCTATAATGCAAGACGACTATTCATGACTTTTTCGATAAAAAATATCAATGGAGTAAGAAACAAAATCGAAATTATTTTAAATTCAATTCTAAATCAATGATACAGAAACAATGTAGTCGCTTCGTTGAAATGCGAATATTTCGAAAACTGATATAAAATTCAATACAAAAAATATATTCAGAATCTTTGCTGTTGCTGCAACGCCCTGTACATACATATATATAAATATATTCTGTAAATATCTCATCCAGTGGTACTTTCGTTTTCAACATTTTTGTATTCCATAAATTACGAGATGAATTATCATAATAACGATTGTAACGATAATAATGAATTTATTGAATCCAGCTAATACAGAATTGTTCAAACAGTATTGTGATACCCACAATAGTCACGTTCATGTGTGGGTTCAGGTTACAATAGTGGATCTAATTGATATCAACCTGAACTTAAAGTTCAGTAAAAAAAAATACAAAAAAAAACAGTGAATGGGGTTGTCGTGACGAATCAATCCTATTAGGTATACAAAACCTGAAGAAAATTAGCTGCCGAAATACATGATATTGTATCTCTAATTCCGTATATCTGAACTTTGGAAAGTGATCCCTGAGGCGATTCCTTGAAAATCATCGTGCATCTAACTGTGAAAAAAAATTCACGAATGTGAAATATGATCCTAATCACTCCTCCGAATTTGATCGCGAACGACATGGTCCAAGATCATATACGGTATATGTCTTTGGGAAATGTCAACTTTATCGGCCGATGTATTTATCGCGCAAAAACGAGTAATCAGATCTATTGCTAACATATCTAGAAGAGACTCTTGTAAAGCTTATTTTAAAAAATTTAATATCCTAACTAACTAAATTAAGCTCAATAGTAGCATTCATAATCTCAATACACGCCGCAAAAACGATTTCCACATACCGACATGTAAGACAAACGTTTCTTTTAAGTCGCTCAACAATATTGGCCTAAGAGTTTTCAATAAACTGCCAATCAGCCTAAAAACTGTTTCAACTATATATTCATTCAAGAAACAGCTGAAAATGTTTTTACTCGACAAGTGTTATTATCGTGTTGATGAACTTTTTGATACTAAAATATAGTCTGCATGTGACAAGTCCTATACAATTTATGTAATTGTCTAAGAGGATAATAAATGTATCTTATCTTGTCTTATGGAAGTTACGTGTATTTTCGTGGCTCACCGGTACACAAAACGAGCTTCGAGCATTGCTTCGGGACATTCTATATATTAAATTCATTTCGGGATCTAATCGTGATGAAATATGAGAGGTACTGATAATAACTATCATTCTTGGAACACTCATTCATGAGCACACCACGCAATAATAACGCCGATCCTTATCATTCCATAATCATTCAATTAATATTCTACGAAGCCATAGGTACGGACTAATGGTGATTAATAAGCCCAATCGTATATTCAAATCACCTCTCATATGCAACAATGTATTGTCATAATTATAGACATCAATATAATTCGCCAGTACATTCTAATCACATACAATATACATTAGATGGCGTTCTTGCTGATGGAAAATAATTCATAAAATCCAGCAACTAGTACCTATTCAATAATTAGATATAAACGTAGTGAATTGTAGATATTTTGCCAAACCTCCATAGGCATACAGGGTTTTACCGTATATTTTCGCATCCCAGCTACTGGGGTTGTTTCGAAAGTTATCCAAAAATAATGGGTATAAAATAAGTTCTATATTTTCGTCTGAATCTTCAGAATTTCTCATCACAAATTCAGAATTATTTTGTGATATTGTCAATTTGTTTCAATGAAACACCCTGTATATTACCTGGTATCTAACAAGAACTATATTTTCTGATTTTAAAAATACATGCCTATGCTTCATACCATCCATCCGTTTCCGAAATACAAGCGTTCAAATATTTCAAGAAATGCAAATAGACTTCCTAAATACTTATGAAATATATATATCTATAAATATAAATATTTATAAAACCGGCGATAAACTCGAAATGGCCAAAATTTGATTTAGATTGTTTAATTTCGGTAACCTCAAACTCGACTTCTACTTCAGAAAGACACATTAATTCAATAATCCATTATAATACACTAATGATAATAACAAGAGCAAGTTGGTATTAGATTTCAGCTGCAAGGAAGGGTTATCTGATCAGGCATAGGTACTTAACCACAACAGAGCCCACAACCTAGCCTACAACTTCATTCCAACAAATCAGTGACGTGGAAAATATATACAGGGTTGGGATAAAGTATGGAACCAGGTAAATATGTTTTTTTGTTAATAATATACGTCCGGTTTAAACGAAAATGCCAACAACTCTATATATATATTTTTACAGATTTCGAAAGAGCTTGTTATTTTGAATCCATATATACTGAGTTTAGTGTAAAAAAAATTGTAAAACGAGGAATATAGCACTTTAATCAACCTCCTTTGAGTTTATTGCATTACATCGAAAAACTATTTAGACAAAATAATTGATGTTGTTTGTACATATCAACGTACAATATACAAATTGTACAATTTAGAATGGATCAATCAAGTCAAAAAGAGCCTATTGAAATTTGAATGATGATCGGTTATGGTGGTTGTAAAATTTATTTCCGTCAATTAGAATTTGACAATTGGAGAACAAACGAGTACTTGTTTTATTTATCACTATGCATACAAACAACATCTATTAGTTTATCTAAATAGTTTTTTGCTCTAATGCAAAAAATTCAAACGAGGTTGATTAAAGGGCTATATCCCTCGTTTTTACATTTTTTCTACACTAAACTCAGTATGTATAACGAAATAGCAAGCTCTTTCAAAATCTGTAAAAATATATAGGGTGTCCCATTCATATTAAAGAAGTTGATGGCATTTCCGGTTAAACCGGAAGTATATTATTAACAAAAAAATGTACGTCAGATGCATTTTGTTCCGTTGCACTTACCTGCAAATTTTCATAAATATCGTTCTTTTCGTTTAAAACATATTTACTTGTTTCCATACTTTATCCCAACCCTGTATAGAAATTAGGTTTCACAACTATTGTGCCCCTATCTTGCTTCAAAATAAATTTCCATAGAAAATCAATTACCACCAGCAAAACCTTGTCGAATGCGTGAAAAAAACATTGCAAAACAAGATGGAAACCAATTCGGTATGTGGAAAGTCATTGTTTGGAAATTGAAAGGCTTGCATGCTAGTATGTAGATTCGTACCAATAAAGAATATAAATCATTATCTCAGATAGGTACATAAAGATAGGCACACATCTTGAGAATATTCTAGAAGTTGGAAAACAGAACGTGAATTTTATCAATAATTCACATTTTTGAAATTGAATTCATGAAAATAATCGATCATCGACCCGACTGCTGAAATTGGAAAATGAGTGATAACTCTCCTATTTTATCAACAGGTAAGTACATCAACCAACCAATGACACTTCTGTATTCTTTATTGTTGGTTGCATAACGCATCATGTCGTTGAACACGATAAGCGATTTATAATTGAATAATACGTGGTTGGTCTCAAATGTCAATGGTTACAACAAAAAACCAGTAGGTAGGCTTCGTTTTACCTTATCTCGATTATTATCTCTTAACTTGAACTACACCACCATGATACTATAACTGATACTATATCTTTCCTCGTTATAGTATCATGCTACACCACTGTCTACTACTTGTCAGTTCTCAAAAAAAATAACTGAACTGAAGCAGGACCAACCTCGGGTTCAACTTCTACCTAATGCAGATCTTCATCATGATACAATTTCTGAATCAAATATCCTTTGGCATCATCAGAATAAACTGAAAAATCTGTGGTATTTTGGTGCGAATCTATTTATGAAGCACCAGAACCTTATTTGCGAAATTTACATGTCATTATAACCTCAAAATGACATGCAAAAAAGCAGTTTCTTCTGAAAACGAGGTCATATAATGAATTGAACCAAAACGTTTTGCCCACGTTTAATCGCAATTCAAATCTAATAAACATGGCTAGGACAAATTATAAAAAAGTCAGTATGTCAGCAGAAAAAACCGGCATATGGTATTACTAGAAAATAATGATAAACCTACCTCAAGCTGAATGGAGACATCTCCTTGGAAAGTCAGATTCTTCAAGTCTGGTACCAAGGAAAGTGCGTAGTGCTTGGGTTTGACATTCTCCGGCAATCTTTCGAAAGACTTTCCTTCTCCCTCGGGCATTTTCTTAGTCGTCTGCAGAACCGAATAGAACCGCTTACTACAACTAAATTCACTACAAATTGTGCTACAACTCCTCTTACAAATACGCTGACTTCGCCCCACTGACACAGCAAGCGATTCGGTTACAGATAAGCGCAGGCGAAAGGAGGAGTGTCTACGATTGTGGGGGACAGGGACGTCCTTACTGTACTTTTCTAACGGTAAACTGCCGGTGCACCAATTATTTTTGTTATTGATTGCTTGTTTTGAAACTGAAGTTTTCGGGAATGCCTGGATTAATAACCGTAAAAACCAAAATGCAGATTTTTTTGACATTGAAGTTATGCAATCTCACTGTCACGAGTCACAAAAACTTGATTGGAAATATACAAGAACGATAATAATTTCTTATTTTGTTTTCGTGGGCAAAATGTCACGTGAATCGTAACACGTTGTGTCTCCTACCACGATCGACGCTTATCAATCTTCATTCACGTTTTTATAAACCGTTACGTGAATACGTAGCTGTTTCAAGTTTCCAAATATAATGAAATATCCTGTGTCTTCCTTTCAAAGCTAAGGCACAGTATAACAACCGTTATGGGTTCACTTCTCTACGGTGGTATAACAGATTTAGGATTTAACTGGGGCTAAGGTGACCATTTTCGTCAAATTCAAACCTAGGACATAAATAAAAACAATAGTGTCGCTGATTATAGTACATTACTCAACAAGCACAAACAGGAATCGACAAGAATTTGTTGTATTTTGTGCGATATGGTGAAGAAATAGATTTTTGGTAATTCATGCTTGAAATGAATTGAATATGCTTACAAACCAGTACATATGTTGTGTACTGGCATTGAATATATATATATATATAACATGTTATATAGACAATGCTATATATTTACATCATGAGTCAATGGTACTGGTTGCTTGTCAGGAGTAACTAGGTCCAAATACTGAGAAACCAGGACTGTACTTTGGTAAAACCTTGGGTAAAACCACGAACCACACAATATAATAATCATAGGAAATTGTTATCACAGAAGAGGCTGTTATCATAATAATTATGTAATGACTCATGGACATCGATGAGATGATTATCGATAATATTTCACGAGTTACATCATTGATTATCTGCATTTGTATTATACTATAAATCATGAAGATGCAGATATGGATTAGGAATATTGAATCAAGTTATTGAACTTTAAGATGATTCCAACAATGATATGATTCGTCAGCAAATATACATTATATTTTCCGCATATGGGTTTACATTTGAGAACCCACCTTCAGACATGAAAGGCAAATGAAAAAGTATAATTTCTCCAATATTTTTTATTTGCTAACCCATCATGTTATATACCTACACATAACACAATAACTGTAGTGAACCACATATTATTTACTTCAGTCAAAATCACTACATAACAATGGAATAAGAATATCATAGGAATAGAGCTATATATTGAAATACTATCATAATATGTAATGAAAATAATTATTATACTGTAAGGCACCTATCATATACACATATTTCATTGTTAGAAGACCCAGATGCCACAGTCAGCGTGAATCATATATTAATTTTTTATATTCTTCATCAATTATCACTGGACATAATCAAACCTTCATAATGTCAACCTGTCAATGCATGGACGGCTGATGTATATATTCAGTTTCCACAAATCTCATCCAATTGCCGGAAACAAATTGAAGATTGATGTACCCGAATATTTCGTGGTCCAAGACTCCTGCACTCAAAATGAACCCACAAGTGTTTTAGAACACTCTTCTGATCGTCCTCCTTGTATGAATCTGCTAGAGCTTCATTACGAGTTACGAGGGTAAACTGAAGTCATCATATTACAAATATGGCACAGTCGGTAGGATATTATTATTGTATGTACTAACAAGTATAACCAGCGAATAGAGCAGAATACATAGAGTGTGCAAGCCAATAAAAAGGCGCGAAACCTGCATGGTACAGAATTCAGTAGAAATATCGAGTAACTATTTAAATGTCTCTTCGCCAGAAGTGTTGGTCAACTTATCCAAATAATACGTAGTCATCAACCTATCGTTAGCGTTACATTTTTCACAGATGCTTAACTAGCAAGCCAGCGTGTTTGGAGATCATTTTTCAGCGTTCCTCAAGTACAAAGGATTTCAAAAGCTTGCACATTCTTGTATGGATTGTCTATTCCGTATACCCGTGAATCTCCCTCTCTATTTTCTTGGCTTCGGCCGGTAGAGTTAGAGGTGCCTATTTCATCAACTATTATGGATCCCCTCAAAAATTGCTCAAATATTCCCCAACACTCATAGAATCCCTCTCTAACCACGCGACGTTTAAAGCGATGCTCTCCAAAGCCTGCCGCACGCTTCTCTCCACGCCGCAATCGCTCTTCGGCCGGAAGAACTCCTCGACGTCCAGCGCCATCTCGCGGCTAGCGAAGTCCTCGGTGACCTGCTTGACGAGCCTCGCGAGCAGCGGCCCCGCCCTCGTCAAGCCGTCCCATCGGTCTTTGAGGAACCGCCACGCCATTTCTCTGCCGCGAGTCGTTTGCGCCACGGAACTGAAGACGAAGGTCGAGTCCTGTTTCTTCACTTCTTCCTGGAAAACAGTGCTTATCGCTATTTATTACTGAACGATCTATCGACAGCTTCGATCATAGAACAGATCAGATGAGTAACACCCTATATGCACTTGTTGGCATGTATCATGGTGACAGAGAGGATCGATATATCGACAAAGAAAACCTATGAATTCGCAGAGAAATTGAAAGATATGATATATATTCTCTACGGATCGAGGTTAGAGAGAGAGGAATTGAAGCGACCATAATAGACGCAGCGATGAAGAATCACATGACTGTTGGCATTGTCGAGACATTATGATGTGTCATGCCATTGTATTCAGAATATTATCATTCGAATCGAATTAATAGTGTGAGATTATTCACTCAAATCTATTTTTCATCGAAGTTGATCCTAAGTGTGTGAAAACAAAGAGATTCAGTTCAACTTGTTGTTTGAATAATATTGAAATTTGGTAAATACTCCTAGTTGGATCAGCCGACCATGTCAAGGAAGGATTTTAATATGCAATATGTTTACATCAAGTCTGGTTCTTCACATTGGCAGAGAATATGGTCATTCAAGGATGATAACGCCAGGAGGGTGATACCAAGGATTGATGTAACAAGATGGTCGTTATAATCTAGAACGGTCGTGGTGCTAAAATGATCTTATTTTTGATCAACATTGTATGACGTTTTCCACTATAATGGCATAATAGTTATGAAACACCCCGGAATATAGTGACATTTCCGCAGATTTCTGTAAAAATAGTTGGTGTTTTGAGATTATAGATTATAGATTATTATAGAAATAGATTATGAAGATTGATCATTGATCGAGAAGTAAACTAATATTACTACTTCAGAATCAACGTTTGAACCGATCACCAGAGTTCCAGTACCAAATTTGATCAAAAACGCTCCAATGTCCTGAGAGTTATGGCAAAAAGATTCCTAAAACTGAACTTTGTAGAGACCCTGCCCTTATGAGTCGTTCGGAAAAAATCATATAATGCATTATTATTATTATTATTTTCTATTGACCCTCGAATGATGGATAATTGCTACTATAACCTTGATCACCCTGTATACTGACCAGTATTTTCATTCCTACATCAACAAAAATAATTAGGTAATATTCAGCCAAAATCTGAAAACTGACGATATGTTTGAAGTATCACTTTACTATAATATGCAAATTTCGAACTTACAGATGAACCAAACTCTAACAGCTCCTTGAGTAATTCGGTTTTCGGAGTACAGCCTAAGCTGATGATGATCCTCATTTTTTCTTCGTTAAGGTCTGTCTTTCTGTATAATTCCAACAGAGTGTCAAACTCTTTTCTTCCCCCATTCAAAATAACAGATTTGTAACAAGCAATTCTCAGGTCGGCAGATTGGGAAAAACGAGGGAGAGCTTTCAGTTGAGGCCATCCCTAAGCTAGTTTCCCTACATGTAACCAGACTCAGGCCCAATACGTCTCCTGAAGCGCTTAGAACAATTCTAGAACCACATTTCCCAGGCGTACAATGTGAGCAGCATACATCAAAACATCCGGATTCCTATTCTTCAATGAAAGTTACTATACAGCAGGAGCAATTCAAGATGGCTTGGAGAAGCGAGATCTGGCCAGTTGGAGCCGTTGTATCACGTTTTTTAGTGAAAAGGAGGATGCCACCGCAGTTGACAGAAAGAGTGGATCCTCAGAATTCTTGAATGGCAAATCAACAATAAAAACCCTGAATAATAGGACCTTGAATGTGTACTACCAAAACACAAGAGGGCTGAGGACTAAAACAGATATGGTTTACACTAATATTCTATCTGAAGACTATGATATAATCACAATTACAGAATCATGGTTGACAGATGGTATATGTAATTCTGAGCTGGTAGACGATAGGTATACAGTCCTAAGAAAGGACCGAGATGAAGCTACTAAACGTGGAGGAGGGGTACTTGTAGCAATCAAGAAAGATCTCAATTTCGAAGCTGTTAAGGACGATTCGAAACAAGAGTGTCTAATAGTTAAGATTAACATTAAGAATGTGATTATTATACTATCGGTTGTCTATTTTCCACCCAACAGTCCAGTGGCAGACTACTCTGATTTTTGTGATATGTTTGAATCATTTAACAGCATTAACACCAAGATCCTAATTGTGGGTGATTTCAACCTGCCAGATTTTGAAAACAGTAATTCCGAGAAAAGTAAGGTATTAATGGATTTTTGTACACTCAGTGACCTAGCACAATATAATGAAGTAGTAAATTTTATGTCTAGAAAGCTTGACCTGGTGCTGGCCAACTTTCCTGTGGAGGTTGTTAGGGATGAGAATCCACTTGTAAAGGAGGATAACTACCACCCATCTTTAACTATAAATTTCCCACTTTTACAAGATGATAAACCCGACAATAAAATACAGTCTAATTTTGCCTATGATTATTGTAAAGGTGATTTTAATCTTCTTTATGAAATGATTAAGGGAGAGGACTGGTCTCTCCTTGAAAGCATAACTGATGTTGACTGTTGTTTGGATGCCTTTTATGAACAGATTTATTCTTGTATTGACCAATGTGTTCCAAAGAAAGCTATTAACCTATCAAGAAAGGGACGTAAATTCCCAGTCTGGTTTTCCCATGACTTAATTGATAAAATCAAAAAGAAAAATCGTATACATGCTCTAATTAAGAGGAGAAAAGCTAAAGCTGACCAAGCTACTGAATATATTGAACTTCGTAAAAGTATTAAAATCCAAATAAAACTTGAACACAGCCAGTACAAGAATGAGATCGAGTATAATATAAATGCTGATCCACAAAGTTTCTGGAACTTTTTTAGGTCTAAAAGTACATCAGGCATTCCAAAAGTCATGCAACTTAATGGGTCTGAATTATGTGACTCGAAGGGCATTGCCGAAGGGTTTGCTAGTTTCTTCAAGTCTGTTTTTGTTCCCTCTCCGATAGAAGGTATCAACGACGACAGCTGCCAGTTTGGCAATATAAACTTAAAAGAGGTCAATGAGATCACAGTAATAAGTTGCATCAAGAAATTGAAGCCCAAAAAATCCACAGGTACTGACAACATCCCTCCTTACATATACAAGGGCTGTGCAGACATTCTTGCTAAGCCAATTTCTCACTTATTCAACTTATCTATTAAAAACAACTATTTTCCTGAAAAGCTCAAAGCATCAGTCATAACCCCTATCTTTAAGGGTGGATGTGAGAATAATATTACACATTATAGACCTATATGCCTCTTAAATTCCTTAGCAAAAATATTTGAAATTATACTTTATGAAGATCTCTTGAATAATGTAAAGGACAAGATTGTAGATCAGCAACATGGTTTTACTGCTGGTAAATCCACTGTTTCAAATTTGTGCGACTTTACAAATCATGCTTTTGATGCCATCAATAATCAGTGTCAACTGGACACTATATACACGGACTGTGCTAAGGCTTTTGACCTTGTTGATCATAGAATTCTTATCAAACAACTGAGCAATCTAGGTTTTTCCAAGCAGGCATGTAGATTTATTTCAATGTATCTTTCAGATCGTTCACATCAAGTCAAGGTTGGCAGTGCCTACTCCGAACCCTTCTTTCCAACCTCTGGAGTACCGCAGGGGAGCACTGTTGGCCCCCTTCTCTTTATTATTTTTATGAACACCCTACCTGATTGCATAAAATATTCATCTTGTCTCATCTTTGCCGACGATTTCAAGATTTTTAAGCAAATTTCTTCACAGTCTGACTGCCTCCAACTGCAAGAGGATCTCAACTCGATAGCCAACTGGTTTGTGCAAAATAAAATGCGCCTGAACACGGATAAATGCTTTACCGTGACGTTCTCCAGAAAAGCAATTTCTCATTACGTTGACTATGTCATGAATGATAATGTTCTACAGCGTCGACAAGAAATCAAAGACCTCGGGGTCTATATGCAGAGCAATTTAAAATTCACAACCCATTACGACTTTATTGTTAACAAAGCCTATAAAAAACTAGGGTTTATTATACGCAATTCCAGAAACTTTGAAAGTATCAGCACGCTAATCAAACTCTATAATGCCCTAGTGAGGCCTCACCTCGAATACGCATCGATAATTTGGTCACCCATGGCCTGCTGCCATATGGACCGTATTGAACGTATTCAAAAGAAATTTCTTCGCCGTTTATATGTTAAAGAAAACAACATCTACCCCTACCTTGTTTCTTATCAAAGCATGCTGGATTCATATAAATTTCAAAAACTTTGTGATAGAAGGAAACAACAATCTGTGATTTTCGTATACTATATAATTAATAACATCAAATACCACAAATGTGCATTAATCAATTCTATAAAACTAACTGTTCCAAAAATTAAGCTTAGACCTAAATGTGATAAACTATTTAGCATTAAGTACCCATTAGATAGCCCTCTAAGCCAAATGTTAGCGCTATGTAATGATCTCTTCAAGGACAAGGATGTTGACTTCTTCAATACAAATGTGAAAGCACTGAAGAAACTAACAATGTAACTGTGTTATTTGTAACTGTGATTTTGTTTTTATTTCTTGATATTTCTAAATATTTCCATACTGTGTGCTAGATTTAAGGTATTTTTGTAATGTCTTGCATTATAATTACTCTACAGTGTTTTGTGAGACTTTAAATAAATTAAATAAATAAATAAATTAAATAAATAAAATTTCTTCCGAATTTATATGTTTAACGAATCTTTTTCTCGCTTCCGTTTCCATTGCTTCTTCTCCTAAGGCAGCATAGCGATTCAAAATTGTACCCCTCAAAAGAGCATTCACGTGGGTTTCAGAAGGGTGGGGATTCCAACCGAGTTTTTGATGAATCTTGCTCAACAGCATTCTCTGATACTGAAAAAATTCAATTTGCGATTGAATCACAAAATATAATATGACCAAACAAGTACCAAATCCGTGTGCTCAGCTACGCTTGTCATAAACGCCACCCACACTAAACAAATAGCATGTGAAAAGCGTGTAAACCAGGTACTCTCTGATCTTTGCCGACTGATGAAAGGACTGCAAACGTTTCCGTATTCGAACACAATACAAAAATGTCGCCTAAATGTACACGGCATGATATATTAATATATTCCTAACCTTTCTGAAAGCATCTCCATGAATGCCATCTAAAAGGTTCTCTAATTTGATGAGAATAGCCACTATGGAGCACCAGACGTTAGCATTTGTCTCATCTTCAAACGCTCTCAAGAACTTGAGAAGTTCGACAGTCCTGGTGGACCCAGCTTTAACCAACGCAAATAAATCATTCAATAATGTCAATCTGAAAAATAAAAATGATAACGCAAGCTTCGAGATATAGATATATAGATTATAAGTTGCACGATTTTCGATGAGAGCTTTCGATAATATATAATTTCTTCAATACAAAGTACCCTTAGGCATTAGTTTTATGGAATGTCAAAAATGCCAGAACCAATCAGAACTCATCAGAAGGAGTGATACTGAATGCAGAACTGTGTTGAAAAGAACATAAGAACACCAACTGTGAAAAGATCAACGCAGCCCTGACACCTCAGTAAGAAGCCCTAAAATACCAAGCTGTCAAAGTATAGCCTACAATAATCCCAGAAGTAGAGCCCTAGAGGTTATGTTTGACTTTGCTATGTGTTATATGTGGTATGTAATGAAATGAAAAGATACTATCTATCGGTGAAATGTGGCTGAGAGGAAACTGAAAATATTTCATTACAGTACTGAAATGAATGTCTTTCTGAAAAACGAAAAATGATGTCATTTCAATATCTTACTGACCTATCAATTGGTGACAGTCTGCCGCTCTTGATATCCGGCACGAAATTTTCCAACCTATCGCTAGGGTACTGCGTCCTATAAAAACCTATAGCACCCGGATTGATTTTCACCCAATCAGACGGTCCTACATCCGGTATAGATATTTCAATAGATTCGGTTGCCAACAGAATGTTGGTCACGATTCCTGTTGGATTCAAACTGGTGGAAATTGATATGGGTACCATCCACTTGTAACTTTCAGGTACGACGGAACCGTCAGATGTGAATTTCTGTTGGGTTATTGTTAATGATATTCCTTTATTGCCTAGAAAATACATTGTTGTGTAGCGTGTTTCTCGCTGGATGGAATCAGACAGAATATCAACGAAAAACAATATGTAAATGGTTCGCAAAATGATTTTGACAAAATATAATTCGAGGTTCTTGGAAAAACAATAAAATTGCTTGAACGTTATATTTTATTCATGTGAATGTCAAATTGGGATTATTTTTTTCCACACATCCAAATATAAAACGTGATGAAAAAATGATAAGATTCTTTGCTCATTCTAGATACCTGTTTGTTTTACTGCCACTTTCAGAAGTGGAAACCCCATTTGCTTCGTCCACGTCGACATAACCTCACTAACCGGCAAACCACTACATTTGCCAAGGGCTTCCCATAAGTTCTCAGTGCATGTGTTGCCATATGAATGCTTACTGAGATAGAGATGCATCCCTTCTTTGAACTTGTCGTTTCCGATGTATCCAACCAGCATTCTTATAATGGAAGCGCCTTTGGAGTGAAAGAATATTTAATGAAATAAATGGTACATATTCTCTACTAGATCAAGCTCAGAGATAAAGGAATTGAAACGACCATAAGGAAGAGGCGCAGCAATCAAAAATCAGCTGACTGTTGGCAAAACATGTTGATTCTTTTGATTTTCTGTTATTTTCTTTCAAATCGAGTTAATGGCACCTTTTTATTATGTATTTCCTACTGTTAATTGATACCTTTTAATTATTGTAAAATCAAGTACTTACATTCAAGAAGCACTAATGATGACTCAATAGTTAAGAGTGCTTTGCAAGATAAAAATTATGCACAGAATACAACCTACCTTCTTCTTTATTCGATTATATAAATATCATAGCAAAATCCATTCACATAAGTAGAACCCAGGCTCACTCACCTTTATTATAACTGATACTGTCGAAAATCTCGTTGATCTCCGCAGGATTTTCCACCTTCACTTCGATAGGATGAGAATGGGATAAACCGTCGAGCTCCAGGGCAGGAATATACATGTTGTTCAAGAACTGCGACCAAATATCGTATTCCGGGAAAAATCGATCGATACACAAGAACTGCATGAACGAGGCGTAGCCTTCGTTCAACCAAAGGTCCGTCCACCATTTCATGGTAACCAGGTTACCAAACCATTGGTGGGCGAGCTCATGGCCAACCGTAAGTGCTGTGGCTTGCTTGGAGGCTGCCGAAGTGTTTTCGGAGTCGACCAATATTCGACATTCCCTGAGATACAATGTTGAAGAAAATCAGATAATAGTACACGATTTTTTTGTCAAAACAGCATATCCTTGATATGTTTCAGTTTTGGCCCCTTATTTTCAATAATAAATACAATAAGAATTTGAGCAATGATTTATGTATATTATTATCGCCTATTGAGGTAATCAAGTTTTTATCTCTTTAGTTTCACACAAGGAGAATAAAGAATGTTATCCATCTAGGAGAGAAAGTGTCTATGCAGAATATATAAAGGAAAAAAAGTATGTGAAATATGGCGATGGCATACGAATAAAGAACTGAGAGAATCATTCGACCAACATGATAGGCATCACAAATGGAGACTAAGATGGTTAGGTGATATTGCAAGAATGAATAATAAAAGAATTCATAAAAACAGACAGAAAGATTGGAGGAAGGAGAAAAAGAGGTAGACCCAAAGTAAGATTGATTTTCTCATTTATTGGGATCACAATATATCTGTTGACACATGTCAGTTTTAGTATCTTGAATGATTGACTGATTTGAATATTTTTATTTGTTTTGTTCGCCTCAATACAAGACTGGGTTAGGAAAAAAACATGAAAACTGGAACAGCCAAAAAATCAAAGAAACCAATGTATGTAATTTTGTTTGGTTATTGTCATTCTGTGCTGCTAAAGAGCACTCAAGATTACTTTTAATAGATGGTTTTTGTGACAAGGGTTGCCAACTGGTCTAATACATAAAAATTAAATTGGACAAGCTTCAGGTGTAGCTTATCAAAAAAAAAATGAATATCAGTCAGCCACTGAAACAACCTGTTAGAACAATAAATTGTACAAATGGAAGATGGTGAAAAAAAAATTCAATAGGAAAACTCACCTATAAGTAATAAGTCCCCAGTTTTCCATTGCTCCATAGCTCAAACTGGCTACAGCTACCAAATCCAATTTTGGTAATGGATAGGCAATATCAAAATAGGTTTCATAGTAGGGTAACACTTTTTTGGTTACATCCAAAGCAAAGAGCCCTTGTTCCCTCTTACCTTTTGGGGTGTATACCCTTAATACAACACCATTTTCTGTTTTACTTTCACAGTAGTCAAAGTGGCCTACTACAACTGCTACAAGGTAGGTAGACATCTTTGGTGTTGTATCATAATTATATCTGCAATTGAGAAAAATGATGAAAAAACAAATAATTTGATATACTAGAAAATTACACTGCCATCATGGTTGATAATTGAACTTCATCAAATCTGATGCTACTTGTAAGAGTACTCAGAGATACAAGAATTTATGTAACTTTGACCAAATACTTTGCCATATTACTAAATGATGAATATATTTAGTGGTGAAAATTAATGTTAGGTCATTTACCTGATCAATTCACCATACTCAGTAGAGCTCACTACAGGCATATTAGATAGAGCTACAAGATCTTTCGGCACTGTAAGACTGATATCAAAAGTTGCCTTGATTGCTGGTTCATCCCAGCAGGGAAAACAACGTCTAGCATCTGTTGGAGCAAATTGTGTGACTGCTGAATATGTCACTTTGCCAGATTCATCTTCATACTTGCTCCTGAAAATATTTCAACAATGAATACCATATGAATATCAATTTAGTAAAGTATATTTCTCTTTGTGATAGGCTCATCAGTGATAACTGTTCAATCGTGAAAGAAATAGTGTTGGAAATCACCTGTAAAAGCCTTTCAAATTATCTTCGAGGAGACCTTTGAAGGACATCTGCAAGACGTAGCTTCCAGTACTGATTGTTGAAAGAAAGTTAAGAGTTGCAGTTTCATCTTCAAGAATACCTATCTCTTGTGGTTGTAACTTTGATGCCTCTTCTTCATTCAGTAATGATGCTGAGTATATCTCCAAATTTGACACATTGAGTTTAATAATGTTGGTTGGTTCAACTACCTATAAAAAGGACTAGAACATTGAAGATAGTTTTCTACAAGTAGCACTTTTATGATACATTGTTATGCCTAATCCACACATGTTCAAGCTCACGTACAATAAGAAAAGTGTTCTCACCTCAATGTCAATAGAAATTTCTCCTAGAAATTCGAAAGTTATCAAATTTGGAAGGAGACTCAATCGATAATGTTTTGGTATGATCGTTTCAGGCAATTTCTTCAAGGGATTATCAGTTGACATTTTGTATAATAAATTGTATTTACCAATAAAATACTGAACTGAAAACACAATTCAAAGCAATTCAAATATGAGTTGAGAGAAAACGATGAATTAAACAAAATAATTGAAGTGAAGATTCTTTCACTTCACTCAAATTAATCATTGGGTCCAGAAGAACGTTGGACGTGGTTTTGATTTATTTGATTTGATGATTTGATACTTTGCAACAGTTTGAATGGTTTGAAACAATTATAGCAAAGAGTACCCCTCTTCTGTGATTATAGTTTGGGTTTGGAGGTTAGAACCACAGAACTCATGTATCATGTATGTACGCTGATAAAAAACTACACCATCCCAAAGACATCTCGTTTGTTGACCTTCAATTGACATCTTACTTGTGTCTGACCCTTTTCTGTGATTTTATGCTTTCATGTTCCTCTACTGTTGTCAGTTTTTGTTTTGTGTTGGTTCTGGTTGTTGTCATTTCTCATTTCATTTGCAGCCGGTTTTCCATTCGTGTTTTGTCTTTGGTTTGGTGTAACACGATTTGGAGTTAAATATTGGTGTATTCCAGTATTTATGGGCTCCTAAATTTATTTTTCGATCAAGAACACTTTAGTTGTTCGATTTTTGTGATTTGAAAAAATGGCTACTCAACCACATAGCAGAAAGAGGGTTTGCTACTACTACGACAGTGAGTACAGTGTTTTTTTTATTTTCAATTTATCAATCTCATAATTGCTTCCTGTGAAAACTTTGTTGATTGTATCAGCTAATGTTGAAAAATATTCGCCTTCTCCAGCGTGAATTTCAGTGTACGATATTCGAAAGCATAACAGTAATGTCTCTCGATAGACTACTGGCCACCGTAGTTTTCCTCATTCGCCATTGGCCGATTGTCTGGTGACGTAAAATGATGCTTGTTCTTACGGTTGCTCGATTCATTTCAAGAAAGTCTATCTTGGAACAATGTCTCTTTACTATTTTTTTATTGAATTTAATTTGATATGATTTCGGAAATACAGGTGATATTGGCAACTACTATTATGGGCAAGGGCATCCCATGAAACCCCATAGGATACGTATGACCCATAATTTACTCCTCAATTATGGATTGTACAGGAAAATGGAAATCTATGTAAGTATTTTCCAGTATCTTGAACAACCAATATTTCATCTTTTATGTTTTATTTTCCTGTAGCGTCCTCACAAAGCAACCGCAGAGGAGATGACCAAATTTCACTCTGATGACTATATCAGATTTTTGCGCTCTATTCGTCCAGACAATATGTCTGAATACAACAAGCAAATGCAGAGGTTCAATGTAGGCGAAGATTGTCCTGTTTTTGACGGCCTCTACGAATTCTGCCAGCTTTCAGCTGGGGGCTCAGTAGCAGCTGCCGTCAAACTCAATAAACAAGCTTCAGAGATCTGTATTAACTGGGGCGGAGGTCTACATCATGCAAAAAAATCAGAGGCATCAGGATTCTGCTATGTTAATGACATAGTGCTTGGTATTTTGGAACTGCTTAAGTACCACCAACGTGTTCTTTACATTGATATTGATGTCCACCATGGAGATGGTGTAGAGGAGGCATTTTACACTACGGACCGTGTTATGACTGTCTCCTTCCACAAATATGGAGAATATTTTCCTGGTACAGGAGATTTGCGGGATATTGGAGCAGGTAAAACTTTTTGGATTGCTAGCTTTTTCAATAATGATAATACAATAATAATATAAAACTTAATCATAGACATCTAGACCTCAAAAATGTAGATAAACCAAACAGGCCAAACAAAAATTTCTGCTACTAAAAAGAGTCGCTTAATTTAGATCACTAAAAATTTTATATTAAAGTCATTTGGTGCCCGATTTGATTTATCTACACAGGATAGTGAAAAATCACTTAGATTTTCACAATCAAGAGATCAAATTTGAGTTGATAAAGTTATGATACAATATATACATTGTGTAGACTTTAGTTCAGTACTATGTATGGCATAAGTGGAATAACTTTTCTTAAATGTCTTGGAACAGTCTATTTCATATCTTCCTCCAAATTGAAAGGAGAAATGAAATTGTTCAGATTTACTGCCACTGAATTGTGAATTGATTTTGATTTTGGACCCTCTATATCTTCAAAGCTATCAGAAATAATTTTGAAACAAGAAATAGATCTAGAGAATTAGGTGCAGAATCGAGTAGTCTACTTTCTTTTTGGAGACCAATCCTCATTCTGAGGGTAAGTTGCATAAAGCCTTCCGTCAACTCATGTAGAATTATCTCTTTCAATGCATCAGCTAAGTCATGCATTGCCATAGGAATGAAGAAATTGAACATTCAATTGTTTGTTTTATGTTGTTTTATGCAACTGGCCTAGTCTTAGCTCTTTTTCTGAGCAATAAAATCCTATTTGAAGTGTGATGATGGGCATGTACTCATCTTATTACATGACTATTCTTATTTCTCAAAAGGCAAGGGCAAATACTATGCAGTGAACATCCCTCTGCGCGACGGCATGGACGACGAGTCCTATGAGAGCATCTTTGTGCCCATCATCAGCAAAGTGATGGAGACGTTCCAGCCGAGCGCCGTGGTGCTCCAATGCGGCGCCGACTCTCTCACTGGCGACCGTCTGGGCTGCTTCAATCTCACCGTCAAGGGGCACGGCAAGTGCGTGGAGTTCGTCAAGAAGTACAACCTGCCGTTCATGATGGTAATTGAACTTCAAAAAATACGTTTTTTTTTATTAGTTTTGTGGCCATAAGGATCCTTTCATTGCATTTTTCTACTGAAACTACATTGGAAAGAGTACAGAATAAATTTTTAAGATTCTGTGCATCCATAATGGAGATCAGTATCAATGATCATGATTATACTCTCATTCCAAACAGGCTAAACCTAAACTTGTTGAGTAAAATAAGAAAAATTGCTGGCCTTCAATTCATTCACAAATCAATCAAAGGCCTTGTTATCTGCCCTGAACTTCTTGAAATGTTCAATTGAAATGTACATACTAGGTTTCTAAGGAATTCTGATTTGTTTCATATTCCTTTTCATCAGTCAAACTATGGAATGTATTCTCCTATTGATCGTACACTTAGGATGGTATATGGAAAAAATAGGAATAACAGGCTTGACTCTGTCAAAATTGAAAAGTGTATTATTGAAAGAATTTTGAGGTTTGTTTTGATTGATCTTATTACCCATTATTAGTATCAACCTGTGGTCATTGTGGGTAGTTCAGTATCTGAACCTGAGTGTTCTTCATACATTATCATTACTATAATTAGGTTTTATTGTAAACTATATTTTTATGTGAATCCTTGTGGAGCTCGGAAGTTCAGTTGAAAAGAATATATTTCTGATGGTAATGATACTTAGGAAATCAAGTTTGTGGCTCTCGAGAATCTGGGTATCCATAACCAGGCAAAGATATGCTATTTTGTGCTCAACACTATTTATTGCTTCAAAGTTGAAAATATTTAGAATAGTTTCAAAAATTTATTGAAAAACCAAAATTGTACATTTTCCGAAAACGAAAAGCGGCCAATCGAAGATGAAACGGTCGAATTACAATTTGAAAATTGCTTGCGCGGTATCATTTCTCGAGAAATGGTTCGGAGTCCACTTTAAAAAAACTGTCCCGCTCTTTTCAACCCTCACAAGTTTCGACTTAATGGGACGTTGAATCCCAACCTTGAAGGAAAGATAAATAAAAGTAAATGTAAATATTCAATTTTGAACAAGAGGTGAAGTGACATTTATTTCTGTATTTTGAATTGAACAAACACATTAACAAACATATGTATCACGAATTCAATCATGGATATTCAAAGCATTTCAGATGATTTTTTTTTATGTTGAAACATATTCAATGAGCATATGCTCATTGAATTATACTCAAGATATAAAATCACAAGCAAAGACTATACGTAATTTGAGTAATTATCTGAGAATATAAATATTCAAAAAAAGAATTATATAAGATGAAGTCTTGAAATATTACCATATCAATTTAACAATCATACAATGATCATCAAATATCACCAGCCTAACACATGAATTTTTCAACCAAAGCAATTCGTATTCCTAACCGATCAGTTGGTTTTGTAGTCTTGATAACATATCTCGTGCTCGATAAAATGCTGTTCAACTTCTCAAGTTTCAAAATTAGTTTTATACCTGTAGTGTAGTGATTGAATCAAATACTATATTTTCCATTTTGCTTCTACATTGAAGTCTCATTATATTTATCTAACATTATGAAATGCTGATTTTATTACCGAATTGTTAGCCGCATTGTTGTTGACAAACATGTCAGACTATTCATTTTGGCAACCAACACTGCGATAATTGATGAATGAATGAATAAGTGAAAAAACAAGTGCATTGCATTTATCGCTGTAAAAGTTGCAGCTAACTTTGGCTGCTGTCAAACTGACAGAAGTCTATTGGAGATTCACAAGAAAGCTCCCCTTCCTCCTAAGCAATCTAGCTTACATAATCATAATACATGCAAAAATTACCTTATTAGATCTCAACATTTCAAACTTCACAAAAAACTTCTTATGATCTCAAATTATATAATGTTATACCTGCCACTATCAAAACTATGAATACGTTTTATTTCAAGAGAAGAATGAAAAATTATCTTGAAAAAAACTGCTTTTATTCAATATCAGAATATTTGGTTCACGTTAATGGTCACATACAAGGAACATACTGTGAGATAATTGTCAATGTATTGTTTTTGATTGAATGATAATTAAATACTGTATGTAAGTAATTCAAGGAGGTGTTACATTCATTTTTCAGTTTTTTTTCACAGATTTCAGAAACAAGGAGAGAAAATCCCACTTGAAAAAGTTTTTGATTGCATGGTACTTATATATTCTTTACTACCGAATTGTAACAATTTGACAATAAATTCTATTATATTTTATTGCTCTGTCGGGGATGCGATGTTCCACACGTGAGTTGAATTGTTGAATTATAATGATTACCTTGCAGGTCGGCGGCGGCGGCTACACCATCAGGAACGTGTCGCGCGCCTGGACGTACGAGACGTCGGTCGCGCTCGGCGTCGAGATCGCCAACGAGCTGCCCTACAACGACTACTTCGAGTACTTCGGGCCGGACTTCAAGCTGCACATCAGCCCGAGCAACATGGCCAACCAGAACACGCCCGAGTACCTCGAGAAGATCAAGTCGCGGCTGTTCGACAATCTGCGCATGCTGCCGCACGCGCCCGGCGTCCAGGTGCTCGCCATCCCCGAGGACGCCATCAACGAGGAGTCCGATAGCGAGGATAAAGTTGACAAGGTGAGCGGCTGATGATGATATCGAATCGATAATCATTTTATTCAATATAGGGGAAAATCACTCATATGTTAGTTGTTCATAAACGAATAATGATATATTTCAAGATAGGTACATTCTAATATTTACATATCCAATTGAATTGAAATTTTATATAAAATTTAATGGATGGAGGCACGAAAATGGCAACAAAATCAGTATTATCGATAATTGCACAATCAGTGTTATAAAAACATTGATTCAGAAATAGTAATTTCGGTTACTTCTCAATTATTGATCAAACTACATAATTACAATCTCAAATCATCAACTATGTGTACAGAAATCTGCAAAAATGTCGTCATCTTCTGGAAAGTTTCATGATTTTTGTACCATTATAGTGGAAAATGCCGTTAGTGTTTTTGGCGAAACATAACATCATCAGTCTCCTTTACATCGATCTCAAGCCTAGCTGTTTTGACATATTTGGAATTGTATGTCAAAAATCACGTTTGCAGGCGTGAACATAACTATCAATTTCTCCTTTAAGAAATCTTCAACAATTTGTTTGGAGTTGGTTTTCTTAAGGAGATCTACTTTAGTGCACTGTGTTGATATTTTCATAATAAATAAATACAGAAACTAACATTGAAAATCACTTTGGAAAAATCGTTGTAATTTTTTTCTCAAATGGAAACCCCCTATTTTTATTATTTCATATCAATCAGCATTGAGAATGAGGGTGAATTTGTAGAACATTGTCTATTCCAAAAATTTGTAATTTTCGAAATAATGCCATATGGCCATACTTGACACCCTGTATGTTTCACTGAATGATTGATGAAATTTGATTCTCCTCAATTTTTTATACCTACTTGGTATATGAGGTACAGTTTGTAATTGTTGCATGATTTTTTGAGAAAAAAGTTCTTATAAACATGTACCCTGAGTTTCAATAATAGTGTTTTTTAAGTTTGATATCGATAAAGTCGATAAAATTTGTGTAAATGATTGATGATGCCGCTACTTCCAGATCCTTATTTCTTTTACTTCTCTGATAACAATTTATTTGTCGAGTTTCACCAGAATTTGGTCACAGTTTCTAATGAAAATTCCAATTGAAATCACAATATTCGTGGAAATTCGCTATCAAAAATCGCTAGTGCTTCTGGTTCTACCAATTTACAAAAAATGATTGTGAAGGTAAGGCAACTAAACATCTCATCTCATTCTTGTAGGACGAAAGACTTCCGCAGAAGGATCTGGACAAGAGGATCGTTCCCGAAAACGAATTTTCCGATAGCGAGGACGAAGGGGAAGGTGGCAGGAGAGACAACAGGAGTTACAAGGGCAGGAAACGGCCCCGGTTAGACAAGGGAAATGACAGCAAGGAGGGGGCGGAGGAGAAGGTGAAAGAAGAGTTGAAAGTGGATAAAGGTGATTAAAATATACCAATCAGACACTATCATTTTTTCAATACATTTTGTTCAGATAAGTGACTGAATCCCATGACCAGTTTAACTGTGATTAAATTCTTGTCCTCCATATTGGTTTTTGTTTTGGTCTATCACTAATACTTACAATTCTTGGCTATAGTTTATAAAATCAAAGATATTCAGGAGATGATCTAGCCCTATCCCACGTGACCTAAAAATTCAAGGGTAACAAATTCATAGATCTTGTGAAATGATGTTCAAACATTTCTGGGTTCGTATTGGATTTCTCGTTAACATTTGCATTTTTTTCCAGCATCTGTTGATCAAGAGAGTAGATGAAAACTTCTTTCTGCTATGAACTAGGTATGTATTGTAACTTTTCTAGCTTGTAGCTAGTTTTTCTTCTCTTCTTTATAAGAACATGTTAAAAAATTGTTTTAACCAGAAATAATCATGTTCCAAGAATTGACCATGTGAAAGAATAATTTGAATCAGATTCAATCAAAACATGTAGCTTAAAAAGCCTGGAAAGCAAGTGAAACAAAAAGATTGTACTATGAAGATTTTCAATTTTTCTTGCTGAGAATTCCTTATCTTGCTTTCAGTATTGCAGTCTGAACTACAATCAAATCATATTAAATTTTGGATTAATTCTTTGAATATCAATCTATGGGCCTGCTAAAAACTATTAATATGCATTCATGAATTTTTATGTACCTGTTTTGAAAACATCCCACAAAAACTCAAAGAATCTCCAAACCAAATACTGGCCTTAAATTTTTTATAGTTTTGAATTTTTATCAATCTTTAAGGCCAGCCGTGATACAACAGTGAAATTCGAATTCTAGTGGTGGTGTAAATGATAATGGAGGTTATTTGAATGTTGAGTACTTGAAAAGAATCAAACGCTAGATCCTCCGTTACAGTATTAAAAAAAAAAACTAAATATCGCTGACCTTATAAGCCTTCCACTCGAAATACATCCTATCCTATCCTGGACCCTTCATCTTCTTCGAAATCATTCTGCACAGTGAACAATATCACCAAGAGAAAGGTTTGGAAGTAATAAAATGTAAAATGGGACATATGATAAATCCAATGCTCCCATAGCTTCACTTGTTCAGCTCAACATCACAAGCAGCAAATTGCCTTGCATCCCTTATAATTTTATTGCTTGAAAATGTGTATTTTTCAAATTTTCAGTCAGTATTTCATTCCATTCGATTTCTTAGGATAATGGCGATTGAACATTTTTTTTATATTTGTTCTACAATTACATGAAATTCGTTTTTTCTCATCGACTGAAAACTACAATTCATAAGTCATATTGATTAAATATTGTCTTTAGGTTAATCGAGGAGGTAATGTATTTATTTTTTCTAGATTTTCTGGGATCTTCTTCCCTCGTTCCTAAAAGTAAATATAGAAATTACATGACATGTGACAACAGATATATTGTAATTCCAACAAATGAGAAAAAAACTGTAATTGTTCTTTGAAGGAGATGAGATATTTTTCTATAAAATATTTCAATATATTTGTAATGATCTGCCAGAAAATGTCAACCTTCAGATACCTAAAAGGAAGATCTACAATTGTCAGTGTTTGATTTTAAAAAAATTAGAAATACAAATATATTTGTAATTGAATCAAAGCTTCTACTAATCCTAGTGGACGTTCCGGGAAATTGAAATTTGTAATTTCAAGCACAGTGACATTCTGGGACAGATCATCAATCTGTCCTCACTATAAATGTATTGAAATAGTTATTATTATTATTTTTAGATGAATATTAATAACAGTCCAAAATTATTAGCCATAGTTTGTGTTGTCACGATTAAATATGCATTAAGATTAAATAAGCTACGAATCTTGATGAATTGATATTGTGTGTGTTGTTTGGTGGCGTGAAATTCATTTATTAACAGAAGTTTTTATTTATTTGTACAGGTGGTGTCAAGAAGTTGTCCGCAGACGAATCGAAGATATATTAATCCCGTTATGAACTACTACTGTGAATGGTTCATAAATCTGTCATTTTTAAGTACTCATATGTTTAATGTACGTGTAATCATTTTGTAAAGTGGCTCTCTGCGTCATTGAGAACTGAATTTTTTCACAAGTATCAATTCTTCCATTTTCTGTTTCTGTGATGAAATACAGCATGAATTTTTAGCTAGAAAATCATATTTCAATTTAGTCATGTCAACTCATATATTTAATGAATTTGTTTAGTGTACTTCAGAGATAATGTTTTTTCAACATAATATGTACACAACATTGTTCAAATTCTCAAGAAGTCTTGTATTAGTTCTTTATCTCTAAAAATAAATATTTTTGTGTCAAAACACAAGTTTTTTTTTTTATAATGTATTCAACAAGTTGTAATTTGTGGACATGTTGATTCAATTCCATGTGGTCTTCGTGGTTATAGTTGATGTTATTTTCATATTAAATTAACTATTGCCCTTGAAACTGATGACAAGGAGATGTGATTTCTTTAGATGACAGGTTTTGGTGTATTGATTTCTATACGTTATAGCAAAAAATACTGCCACGAAAATCTACGAAAAAATTGCATTAGAAAGTAGTGATATTCTTATGTTGTTGTTTTTTTTGCTGTAATGTTGGGATGCTGTCTGATGATTATGAAATAACAATTTTTTATATATCAATAAACATTATCTTCGGCTATGTCTTTTATCAATTTAAAAAAAAAGTTTTGACACCATGTGCAACTCTACTCTAGCAAA
Organism: Gastrophysa polygoni; assembly: GCA_963576655.1. Lineage (NCBI taxonomy): Eukaryota > Metazoa > Arthropoda > Insecta > Coleoptera > Chrysomelidae > Gastrophysa > Gastrophysa polygoni. Next base: position 5,064,465 of record OY755086.1, on the reverse strand, counting down.
AATCATCAATCAATACATCTGAAATGCAGTATGTCTATAATTTCAGACTGACATTAATGTTTTTTCAATGAGTTGGAATTATTTTGAGGAATATGGAAAAGATAATTGACAATAAAGACTGCAGGTATCAAGGTGAAATATGCATTAAATGCCAGGTAAAAGGGTTTAGATACATTTTACTGAATTTCAATCAATCTGTAGTGTCCTTTTCATATTTCAATTACTTGGAATTGAGCACCCAGTGCATAATGATCATATTAGAAGCATTTATGTATTTACATATAAATGAGTGAACTGCATATATTCAATAAATCCAGATTAGATGCAAAAGAAATTGAAAGTAGGAAATAATTCAGATTAATCCTTCTTACTCATTATATTTAGTGAATGTTGCTAAATCCCAAAGATAATTCAAAATATTATGATTATTTTGACAATAATTGGATTTTTATTATATCAGATTTATTCATGGAATTCAAAGAAAAAACTACAATCAACTTAAAATAATTCATCAGAAAGGGAAGCCAGGTGAATGAATGAGATGCTAATTAATGCCAATTAATAAATACAGTAATTAAGTTTCCAGAACAATAATGCAATTTTTAGAATTTGTCACATCAATTAGTGAATTTTGATGTGATCCAACTGAGCCTGAAAAAGTTGAATTTATAATAAAAATATTCTTTCATTGCTTTCATCAGCTGATGCAGTTCCATTGGAACTAAGATTATCTAATAAATCACATTATTGTCCCACAACAAATATAATAAACACAAGACAGTGAATATACAGCATCATCAATTAATTAAATGAAAAATAGCATTAGATGTACATCATTTCAGCCATGGAACTCATTTTCTTGGGAATATGTACAAAAGTTTCAAAGTAACTTGCTAGTTCATCAATAGTCACATCACATGGAGGGTTCCCATTCATGCGGGCTTGGTGAGAGCAGGTTCCCAGGTTGGAGTTTGTATTCTCCAACCTAGCACTGTTTTGAGCACGAACACTCAGAAAGCTCGGTGCTGAATAGTTGACAGAGCTAGTTGTGGCTGCACTGCTGCCTATGGTCAAATGTTCACAACCATCTGTGATGGACTTGAAGTTTTGTTCACTATGCGTGGAACAATCTCCAAACTGCCTCTCTCTCTTTTTCTTGCATTTGTTCAAAATTTTTGGACTCACTTTATCACTACCTTTATGTGTACATTTCAGAAACTTCAACACAGGATCACGGAGTATCTTCTTATTTGGCCTCTTGAAGGAAGTTGTGTGCTTGATGTTTTGAGGTTTGTCCCTACAGTCACACTTTGTACCAAAGTTGATGGACGACAAGGATTTTGAACGCCTTCTCATGAATGGGTTCTGATCCTTTCTCATTTTGTTGGATTTTTTATCAACATTCATATCTAATTCCAGTTTCTCCAAACACAGGAGTAAATTTGCATCTTCTCGTGATATTTCGGCCTATAATGAAGAAATAAACATGACTTTTTTTCTCATGTAGGTCAAGGCATTTTGACAGTATGAAAACAGTGGAGTTTGATCTATTTTGGGAATACGGGATACATACCATCGCAAAAAACTGTAACCATTATCATAACACGACAAGACTGGTACGATACTATTTCCTATTAGTAGTATTCCACCTTCGATACTTTGCTGAATGTATTACAAAAACTGTTTATTTTCACTGCTTATGTAAACACGCACCACAACAGAAAAACAATAAATAATGATGACTAATGATGACGAATTATTCCGTCAACTGTCAGTTCAGAAGAGTTCGAGATTTTTCTACACGCTAGCCAGTGTAGATTACACTTTCAGTGCCAAGTCACAGAACATTTTTTCCAAATGTTCATTCTCATTTTTCATTTATGAATTACTGAAAAATATTTCCTCAAATAAGAATGATTGTGAGATCATTCACTTTGTTTTTTCGTTCAAAACAAAACACTGACGTCATATATTCCCTATAATTTTTTTGCCTATATTTCACAAGTTTTTGAACGTCTTGAGAGATGGCGACACTTTATAGGTGGTGTTTTTCAGTGTTACCAGACACAAAAATGAATATTTCCCAAACACAAAATTTACTCAGATTCATCGAAATATAAGTCGACAAAAAATAGCTAAAACTGTCTTCAAGGCAAAAGTTGAAAAATTATGTTTAGGAAATATTTTGACACAATATATCATCGTTTCCGTTTAGAATGATGCCAAAAGTATCTTTGAATTTTCTTTTTTCGATTTTCTATTTTCCTTGGAATATATTCAAGAATAATTATTATATTTTCTATTTTCATTTCAGGTATAATCACAACGAGTAGTGAAAATCCTATGAAGTTTGAAGAAATGAACATATACCATCTCCTCGATTAACTTTTATATGTTTTTTTTATCTGTGGACAACACGAAAGGGAAACCTATGATGTTCGAGGAACATCGTGTTAGCCAGCAGTGGAATTTTGGGAGAGTAGGAAGGTGTTGGAATTTTTCTAGAATTTTTTTTGTAGAGCGATATTGTTTTATTTACATGAAATAATTGAGAAATGTACCTGCCCCTCACCAACCTATACATTATCGATTTATGTTTTCACATGGAAATCATTCTATGATTACACCGCCTCCCCCGCAGAGTGACACACCTTTCGAAAGGTGCCTATATATCATATCCCTAAAAATATCAGTCCATAAACTATATGCGGTATCTGATGCATATTTGAAACAGCTTGCAAAAACAAATGATATTCGAATCATGATCCGATCTGATAATTTCTAAGGTTGGGATTCAATAAAGATTTTCGAAAAACAACCACTTGTTGTGAGACGAATGGTGGATTGATTCACAGAGGGTGTCGCATTTGAAAAAAATAAAAGTTGACATCTCGATAACTGTTAACATACATAATTCTGCTTTCGTCAGTAATGAATTCTACTCAAAAGAGTGCCTTGAGAACATTTTTTGATTTGACTCACGGAAATAGAGATATGGAGGTCGACGATGAATGGTAAAATATCAAAAAATCGCCCTGTAGTTTGGCAGCCAAGAAAGATAGACAATTGCGGTTGGCGTAATTGTTTTTTTTTCACGTAAGTCGAGGCCAGGACGCCTTGCATGGTCGGTTTTTGTCTAGCACTGATAGATTCAGAGAAAACCTCAAATCACCACCTTGTAGAGAGTAAGCTACCTCAAGTGGTGCAAAATGAGACAATGTGCGCGCGAATATCTAAAATAACTATTTTCCGCTTGTGACTTGGTTAACATGAAGTATATGGGCTTGATATCTCCAAGTCTTTTTATAGAAGTTTGAGGCTCTATCAGCAGTCAACGCTGTTGAAATTTCATATAACAATATTGAATATATAGAGACTTGACTTTTTTTCACTAGCTCATAATCCTTGATGAAATTAGACAGTTATATTGATGATGACGAAATAAAAACAATTGAATTTCGAAGTTTTCGTATATTATCAAAATTTGTCTTCAGGAATGTATACATTTGACTTGACTTCTTGTTATGTATTGTTCAAAGAGATAAGATATTATATATTCTCTACTAGATGCACCCTTACCCCATCGACTCATGAGAAGCATCGAAACGTAACATGAGAAAAAGAAAGTGCAGAAGTGCTGTTGGTTGGCTTGCATTTGTTGTTTTCATTGGTTGGATTCTTCGACCATGTTTTATAATCGAAGGTTGAATTCTTCCGCCTTTCTCTAGGCGCGAACTAGGGTATATTTGTAATTTGTTCAACATAATTCAATAACTCACCTATGGAATAATATATTCTGATATTTTTTTGATCTATTAGTACAGACACAGACAACACCATCTCGAACAAAGTTCTAAAATCCTTCGTCCTTGACTTGATGGGCTGAATCAGCTGAACCAACTAGGATTATTTAACAATTTTTCAGTTTTCAAACAACAAGTAAAACTGAGTCTCTTTCTTTAAAACACTTATGGATCAATAAACTTAGCTAAACAATAGATTCGAGTGAATAATCTTACACTATCAATTCAATCCGAATGAAAATAACTGACAATGTCGTATTTCTCAATACAATGGCACGGGACATCAAAATGTTTTGCGAACAGTCAGCTGATTTTTGATCGCTGCGTCTCTTTCTAATGGTCGTTTCAATTCCTCTCTCTCTATGCTCGATCTAGTAGAGAATATTTCATATCAAATCTTTGGTATTGGTAAGGTAGCAAAGTTTTCAGCGCCAAAACAGGAATTGATCCGGGAAATCAGTCTAAAGAAACAACACTTTCTGCAGACCACCTATTGCGAGCTTTCAAACGCGGACCACCCAAATAACTTATGGGATTAGCGAACGTCCTTTGATGTTCATTCAAGAATACTGAGGGTTTTAAGTTGGATGCAATGTTGCCACCAATTCTATTAGCGACTTTGATAGAGTCGTCACTTTGACCGTAGTTCAGCTTCAATGGAACGTAGTTTATCACCAGATCTTCTTCACCTTTGCTGGAATCATCTATATCAACAATTAGAATCATATGTATTCAGTACTCGTAGAGGAATGAAATTTAATTTTCCAATGAACTCACCTATAGTTTTATCATCCTGTAGGATTTGATTCTGCAAAGAACCATTGGCAGGTAATAGCTTGAAAAGAGGAGTAAAAAACTGATTGAATATTCTATTGAGAAGTGCAATTTTGAACGGAATGAAAAGAATAAAAATTGCATCGCAATTTCTTATAGATATTTGAGAAATCATGCATCTTTCATTATTAGGTTCGTTGGAACAATCATATTTGTTCGAAGATCAAGAGGAGATTGAATCGCGAAAGAAGTGATTTTTTTCTCACAATGAATAACAGTATTTTCTTCAATTCTCTAGGTACTTACAATTTTTTTCTGCGAGTCTTCGGGTGAGATATTTTCGTCTTCTTCCTCATTTACTTCTAACATGGGACTCAAAACGTCGAACCCTTCTGAGTGACTCTTGCAGCAATTGCTCCATTCTTTCATGTCGATAAGCGATTAACAGTAGATAAATCTTTATTTAAGTAATGATTTTCCGAAAATAATGACCTCTCATATTCTTTCATTTAATGGTTTCTAGATACAATTGTTCATTAACTGGTGATATGTAGGTTTCTTTGCAATTTTTTTCGTGGAGAATAATCGAAATAGAAAATCAAGAACCCCTCAATTGTGAGAGTTTTTTTTTTTCGAAGTGACTTGAGCTGTAAAAAATCGCGAGTTCCGAAGCATATAAATACAGAAACACATTGAACATGAAGATGAGGGCTCAAAATGAATCGATTATTATCAATGGTATCCACAAAGAAATTTCAAGAATACAGATTAATCTTGAACTGGTATGTTTTTCTATGGAATACATTTTTCAGCGCAAGGACCCATACAGAAAAATCCTACACATTTCCGTGAATGATTATTATGCCACAAAAATATGTACATGGCAACAAAAATATGTACAAAGTGTTTTCGAAAGTGAGGCATTTTGTAGCAAGGAAAATAACTGAGATTTATCAATTTTGAACGTTATTCTTTGAAAAGTGATTTTTTTTCTGGTAGATGATTCGAAGTCTTTGTGAGTTTGAAGGATGTTTCAGAACAAATTGTGAATTGATAATTTTTTCAATTTTATCATTTGCAACTTTCATATAGACGCTTCACGCTAATGATGTCTATTCGAATGATTTTCAGATCCCAGAAAAAATCCATCACCTTTCATAGTTTGAGACTCACTCCAAATGAAGCTTGATATTGTAAAACATATTGCATTCACCATCATTATTTGGAGAAAACTCACCTATAGGATCATCATCCTGTATGGTTTGATTGAGAAGAGAGTCATAAGGAGGTGGTAGCTTGAAATAAAAATAAAATCTGCTGATGTTTTACAGATATTACATCTCGAAATGTCGAATCACCAGTTGGATCCGCGGACTATTATGATATATTTGAAAAAAACACAACATAGCACTTGAGGTATACTTATTATATTCAACACAATACCAGTCACCAGTTACAAACCAATAACATATAGCATGCATTTTTCAACACTTCACCACCCGTATTACGTAATATATTCCAACTTTTGTTCAATTTTCACTGTGTTCGTTGGTCAATATTTTACGTAATTAATGTGACTTTCCCAAAACACCAAAATAGCTACCAAAGCCAGCTTATTTTCCCAAACCGAGCACAAAGATTATGTCAGAGCACCTAATTCTTCGATGATTGAGGATGAGTCTCTCCTGCCCATGCTAGAAAAAGAATTTCTCAATCTACGGGCAGAAGGTGTGAGAGGTACAGGTATTGCCTGTGAAAACAACGAGGATGGATTAGTAATGCCTGTTTGATGTATAAATAAAGTGAAGCTGAATCATTACTGATGAGTAATTGAGTATAGGTACTCCGGTAAAACAATTTTTCACTCAAAATTCAATCTTGAATAACTCGTCTCATGAACTGATGAAATTTCTTTCTTTTCGTATAAGATTTACAAGCCTCGTATTTCCTCATAAATGTTTTCATTGATTTGTGTTCATTCCGAAAAGACAAGATTACAAAAATAGTACACCACAATGATATTAAACAAGATTTTAAACAAAAAATGAATATCGAATTAACAAGAGAACTATGATGTGACTCACCGTGCTCTATGATATTGCTTCCAGAATTTGATGTGGTGAGGATTAAATGCAACTGGCTATTGTTTTTTGAGTTATATTTTCCCACTCTTCAAGATATTCCAAGAATGGTTCCTTGTTGCGAATGAGCCTCCCTAATGTCTCACACATGCTAAATCGGGTTTAAAAATCCAAGTAACCAACCAACCAATCGGGTTTTTGAAATCCAAGTGAAATTCAAAAAGTTATTCAAGACTGCTTTTTGAATGATGATCTTACAGTTCTGTAATGTCTTAAAGCGACTGATCATTCTATGAACAAATTCGTGATCACCAACACTAAGAAGCTAAAGACCATTTGCTATACAGAATATAATCCACTGATGAGTTCTTTAGTCTACTCACAACTCTTTGCTGTGAATCTTCTGAATCGTCGTCATCATCATCTTCTTCTTCTGCCTCAGTTACTTCCGGCATCGGACTCAATAGGTCAGACCCTTCCATAGGGGCTTCCCAAGGATGGTCCCTTTCTTCAACAATAAAAAAATTACTGAAATAATTTTCTATAAGACACAAACTAGAAAATAGATCGACCTTGATTGAAATATGTGAAGAATATGAAAGAAACAGTAAGTGACCCTGCAATATTATCATTGAGAGGCATGATCTGACGTGCAATAATTCATTCATCCATGATAGGTAGACTTTTCATAGTTTTCAATCCTGCGTGGCTAGTGACGACCCAGTCGTAGTTAATAACTACATACTAGCGACAGCAAATATTGATGATAATAATATAAAAAATAAAAAAGACTCTGACACATTACAACTCTGAAAAAAAACCTTGTAGAATAAAATTACTACTACCGATTGATTTGTCCATGAAGATTTTATTTATAGGTTTTTCTTCATCATGTGATAATTTTCAACTCATGAAAGAGATCCGGCTAAATTTCAATTATTACTCCATTTCATAGAGAGAAGATCTTCACGATGCCTAGCATCAAAATCCTAAACTCTTCAATTTCACCACGGAATGTTCCTTGAGTGATGAACTTGAAAAAAACTTATTACTACACGTTTCTGTAATTTTTCACTCCATTTGCAAAAGCGTACACACAATTTTCAGTAGCCTACCTCTGAAACTTATGACACGTTTCTGTTTATCTCTCATACTGTCGGCTCTTTTCAGTGGCTTGACTTCTTCTGGAACGGGAAAGTCTTCTTCGATGATGGTTCCTTCATTTAGTAAAGTTTTTCCGTTCTTACTATCACCACTATTGCCGTTCATTTTATCTTTCGGTAATCTTCCATTTTGATTTACAGGTTTGGTTTCCTTCGTGGACTACAATCGAAATATTACTCAAATTCACTGCTAAAACATCTGTACTCGTATATATCAGATAAAAAATTCACAATCTCACCACTTTGCTGTTTTCTTGTAGAAGCGTGGCTTGTTGTTTGGACAATAGGATGCTGGCATCTGTTTCAAACTCTTTTCTCTCCTTGTATTTTTTGTTGGTGATGAAGAGGTGATAGGAGCAACAAATCAAAACCAACACGAAAAACGACGCAAGAATAATGATGACTAATTTTTCCGTTTCGTCTTCTTCTTCGGCTGTGTCAGAGTAAATTGAAGTGTACAAAACACGTTGGGGGGCGTCTTGGACCCAAGTTTTGTCTGTTCCCTGTAAGGAAAAGATTTTCGGGAAATTTTCGCGAAAATGCTAAGAAGATGTTGTTTTTTGGAGACGATATTATTTTCACGTTATTTTGTCTTATCTTCGGATGAAATTCTCCTGAATGGCTTCTATCTATACTCACTTGGCTGATATTCAAATTGGTCGTAACTGGAGCCTTTTCGTGGATCTTGTCAAAATCTGAGCTGCACTGTGCACTTCTGACCCCATGTTGATTAGAAACGTTCACTTTTTCAGTCCCAGTTTTCGTAAATAGCATGTATTCCTCGAGCGGCTTCATTACATGCTCGTTGACCTCGATAAATATATCTGGAAATACAGAAATTTATACAGGACTTCCCTAATTTGACTAGGACTCCGAGAACCGTAAGAGTAGGTCAAATTAAGAAAAAATCGCAGAATTGTTGTTGTGAATAGGAAGAAATGGGTAAAAGGAATCTACCAAGCCATGGGCTTTTTAGGACTGCAGAGGTAATTATATATATATATATATATATACCTCAGAATGTTCGTTTTAGGACCACACACCCTGCTGTCCTGGCTGCTTCCAGATTACGATAAATTTATGGAATTACTTACTGGACAAACATCCGCTGTATCTCTTATAGGTCGCGAACCGAGGATCGTTAGTGTCGTGGCCCCCTATATGCACCTCGTTGGCCCCCACTTCGGGTATGTTGGTGAACGATTGCGCCGGTATCTGGTTCATGGGCGTCAGCTCTCTGTCCACGAACAGCTCAGACTCGTTGGAGTCTCGTCTGTAGTGCACGGAGTGCCTGGCCCCGTTGAGAAAGTTCTTCTTGTTCACTGTTGCGGAGAACACGGCACCTTCTCTGTCTTCTTGGACCGTGAGGTAGCCTTCCAAGCTCAGACCGACCAGAAGATAGTAGCTTCGACTGGAAATTGATCGCCGATATTGCAATAACTTGGATTGTCTCAAAAAATGATAATGAAAGTGTCCCATAGCTTTCAGGCCAGCAGATATTTCAGTTGTGTGCAGAAAATTGAAAAAACAATACGTGTCGTGGGAGACCATGAGCGCGTTCATGCAGCATAGCAAAATCCACCCTCTGGCAAACAACCCCCGAGAAACCACCCCTTTCGTTTTTCAAATCGCACCCCCATATTTGTTTTGTTTTACGTTTCTTGGGCTCCAACATAATCTCACATCTCACTCATTCGACATTCAGAACGGAGACAGAACTTATGTGGTCACGTGATGTGTTTGGAAAATGCGCTAGAACTCCCACAGCACATCTACTAAACCATTTAATTCACTATATCGGAAATACGGTAATACCTGTTTTCGGTTTGCAGTAACAACAAGATCGTGTTCTTCTGGCTAACATCGACGCTGGAGAAGGCCAGTTGGAACTTGACGTGATCCACCGACCCGTTCAGCACGTACTCCCTCCAGAGGATCGACTCCCCGTTGAATTCGGCGCCCTTCTCTTCGGAACAGAATTCGCCGTAATAGCTGGTGTGTTCGCAGTCGCAGGTGTGCTTCTGGTTGCGGAAATCCTCGATGCAAAGGCCCTCGTGCTGACACGGGATCTCGTCGCATTTCATGTTGCAGTTGGCCGTCACTCCTAGGAAATAGCAAAAAATATTCTTCATTTAATTCGAAGATTTGTCGGGAGTATTGGCGATTTCAACTACCGAAGAGGGCGCTACGAGACGTAAACAAATATGGCGGACAGTGAGTAATCTCTCTGTTCGGCGTGGTTATTGTGTGTATGTTTTAGTTGTTTCCGAACGTTGAACAAGTGATATCTTGGATTTTCGTGTGTGTTTCGGACAATTGTTGATAGTGTGTTGAAGAACAATCATATTGTGAGGTGATGTAACGCTTTGAAATGTCTAATAAAATGAACAAAATGAAGGAAGTAGACTCGAATGAAGTGAGTCACAGGTTTTCCGATCAACAAAGCATTTGTCCATGCCTTTCTTCGATCAACTTTCTTAAGTATACCATAATCATTCTTGACAAGGACTTTAGAAGCATACTTCTTGGTAACGCATGGAAATGTCATATATTCATTTCTCCTGGAAGAACAGTTTCAAACACAACAGTTAGTGTTATGCAATGTCTTCCTAGTTGTGCCAGTATTTTGACTCGGTTCTCCACTCATTATTATTTTGAGTAACTCAACCCTGAAACTATATGGGTTCATAAAAGTACTCAAAGCGTAAAATCATTCCTGTGAATACCTTTCGAGTTTGGGTTATCTCAAAAATTATTCGCTTAGAGTCCTACTTTTCGCTCGTCACACAGAGCTACAAATACGATGAGAACACAACTTAATCCACCAATAATCTCTGATATCGCACAAGCACGCCGAAATAACTATGATTCATTGATAAAACGCACACATATCCATTGGTGATCACTCACTAAGTAGGTTCCCAATTTAGCCACCAGAGATCGTCCAGACTTTTGGACTAGCGAATTCTTCACCTTTGAGATGAATTTTATGATCACGTAAAGAACAACCATATTCCATTGTGTTTGTTCGACAAAAAGAGACAATGTGTTTTGTTTCGAAAGGATGTTTCGACCTGATACAAATACTGAAAAAGGATAGTGTGGGGATCGAATGCTGGATGCAGTAAAGCAATAATCCACACTAATATAAAATATATTTCGACATGAATTGAACATACACACACTACGATGATAAAACAACAGTACACGATAATGTCTCTAGACCGACTGCCTTGGTAGCTGCTCTGGTTTCGCTACCTGCGCCCTGTCGGCAAGCTGTCCGAAGGGTGGATAGGAATTCCAACATTACAGTGGCGGAGTCGCCACATCACCCCCCCGCGGAGTAGAGTGCGCTGCGGTTCACGTGGTGAGGCGCGCCGGAAAGTGTACGCGGCGCCCAGAGCGGGTGACGCGAGGGGCAGGAGCAACTTCCGGAGGCGGTGCAGGGACGATGGCGGCTGGTGCCGGGACGGTGGCAGCTGGAGTTGTCTCGGGCAATGTTGGGGGCGAGAGAAGGTGGGCTGGCTTGAGTCGGTCCAAGGAGACTGTCACCTGCTTGTCGCGTATTAGTAGCCGATAAGTTTTAGGTCCTCGGTCCAGTACGGGGTACGGTCCGGTATATGGAGGCTCCAAAGATGCTCGTACGGCGTCCTGGCGCACAAAAACGTGCGAAGCGTTGGGAAGTTCGCTGTGCACGAAAACGTTCGGCGATGCATGGCGCGATGTGGGTACCGGGCGGAGCGTAGCGAAGTGGCGTCTGAGTTGAGACACGAAATCCGGGTACGCGGGTGGACTCTGCAGCGGCGGCGTCAGCAGTTCGCTAGGGAGGCGGAGTGGCTCCCCGTACACGAGGTCGGCGACAGAGGCGTGAAGGTCAGGACGAAAAGCGCTGCGTAATCCGAGAAGGACCACGGGAAGAGCGTCTATCCACTTATCATCGGCGTGGCACATGAGTGCTGCTTTCAGAGGCCGATGAAGGCGTTCGACCAGGCCGTTGGCCTGAGGGTGGTAGGCTGTTGTGTGCGTGAGCCGTACGCCGGTGAGGGTTGCCAGGGCGCGAAACAGGTGGGACTCAAACTGACGTCCCCTGTCGGTGGTGACTTGAACTGGACACCCAAAACGCGCGATCCACATCGCGAAGAAAGCTCTGGCGACGGTCTCGGCAGTGATATCGGCGAGAGGCGTAACTTCTGGCCACCGCGAAAAACGGTCGACGGCCGTGAGGCAATATCTGAATCCTCCCGCGTGAGGTAGGGGACCGATGAGATCGATATGCACGTGAGTGAAACGAGCAGGAGGGGCTGCGAAGGTGCCCAGAGGCGTAGTCACGTGACGAGTAACTTTGCAGCGTTGGCACTGTTCGCAAGCTTTCGCCCACTCACGGCAATCCTTGCGCAATCCATGCCAGACGAAGCGGTCGGCGACTAGCTGAGCCGAGGCGTTGCGGCCGGGATGACTCAGAGAATGTAGCGCGGTGAAGGCTGCCTGGCGGAAGGGCGCTGTGAGATAAGGTCGTGGGCGGTCACCAGCGGTGTCGCAGTAAATGGAGACGTTCAAGCCGGGGACGGGACAGCGTGCGAGCCTCAGAACCGAAGTAGGCGAACGCAGGTGGTCTGTGAGTTCCGGATCAGTGTTCTGAGATTCGGCGAGAGCTGCGTAGTCCAAGGGCGAAGAGATAGCCGCGGTGCGCGACATGGCGTCGGCAACGACGTTGTCTGCCCCGGAAACATGGCGAATATCCGTAGAAAATTGGCTGATATAATCCAGATAGCGGAGTTGCCGAGGTGAACAGGCATCCAACTTCTGTTTGAATGAAAAGATTAGCGGTTTGTGATCAGAAAAAATCACAAAGGCTCTGCCTTCGAGCATATGGCGGAAATACCGCGTGGAACGGTACACTGCGTAAAGTTCGCGGTCGTAGGGGGACCAGTGCAGTTGGGAGGCAGTCAGCTTGTGCGAAAAGAAACCAAGTGGTTGCCACGTGCCATCAGGAATCCTTTGTTGCACGACACCGCCGACACAGGAGTTGGACGCGTCGGTGAAGAGCGCGAGTTCTGCTGCTGGGTCAGGATGCACAAGCATAGTAGCTTCAGCGAGGCTAGCTTTGCAGGCGTCGAATGCAGCGACACGAGCGGGTGTCATATCAACAGGCGCGGAGCCTCTGGTGTTAGGTCCACGGAGAGCATCGTCAAGCGGTGCTTGTAGGGAAGCCGCGTTTGCAAGAAAACGTCGATAGAACGTGAACATCCCGAGAAAACGCCGTAGTTCCTTAGCGGTGGTGGGCTGCGGGTACTCTAAAATCGCTCGGACTTTTTCCGGAAGTGGACGGATTCCATCTGCAGAGACGTGGTGTCCCAAGAATGATAACGAGGGCACTCCGAAGAGGCATTTGGCTTGGTTGATGAGGACGCCATGTTCGGACAACCGCTGGAACACGACACGGAGGTGTTCTTCATGTTCTGCAGGAGATCGGGACGCGATGAGCACGTCATCGATGTGACATGTACAGAATGGTAATCCGGTGAGGACTTGATCCATGAACCTCTGGAAAGTCTGGCCGGCGTTACGTAGGCCGAATGGCATGAATAAAAATTCGAAGAGGCCGAAGGGCGTGATGATCGCGGTTTTAGGAACATCTTCTGGCGCAACAGGTATCTGGAGATAGGCCTTGACTAAATCCAGTTTTGAAAAGATCGTGGATCCAGTCAGGAAGGCGTTGAAATCGGCGACGTTATGCACCGGGTAGCAGTCGGGAACTGTGCGGGCGTTTAGTGCTCGATAGTCGCCGCAGGGTCGCCAACCGTCCGGTTTAGGAACCATGTGAAGCGGTGAAGCCCAACAGCTAGAAGATGGCCGCGCGATGCCAGCACGGACCATGTCGTCGAATTCGGCGCGTGCGATCCGGAGTCTGTCGGGTGGAAGGCGCCGTGCCCGTGAGGCGACGGGAGGTCCGGGCGTCACGTTGATGTAATGCTGAGTAGCATGGCGGGGCGTATGTGGTACTCCGCGAGGACGAGTGAGATCGGGGAACTCAGCGAGTATGGTTGAAAATGGTCCATCGCTGGTAATTGTCTTCACGCTGGACTGGAGCGTGGTTCCAGTCATGCCTGTAGCAGCGAGGGAGGTGACATTGTCAACCAGGCGGGAGCGTCGAATGTCGACGAGAAGGTCGTAAAATGACAAAAAATCGACGCCGATGATGGGTTTCTCGACGTCGGCGATGACGAAACGCCACGAAAAATCACGGCGTAACCCTAAGTCAAGGTGAAGCACCATTGCGCCGTAGGTGGCGATGGTGGTGCCGTTGGCAGCCATGAGCTCGTACGACGTTCTTGTTGGTCTTCCAGGTACTCGCGATCGTGGGAAAACGCACAAATCTGAACCAGTGTCGATCAGGAATTGTATGCGCGACTTGCGGTCCGAAACGTGAAGGCGGCGCGGAGAAACGGAGCAGCCACTGCCCGCCATCATTGACTGCTGCCTTGTAGATTTGCTGTCGGTACGCGGGCGACTTTGCGAACGACTGCGTGAACGACTTTGCGAACGGTTGGAGCGAGTACTTTCGCGGCGTTCGGGTGATCGAAAACGGGTGCTGAGAGCGGCTACCTGCCGGGAGAGCTCTGCTACTTGTTGCGCTAAATCCTGTGGCGTGGAGGCAGGGATGGCGGCGACGACACGTGGCACGGCGGATACCTCGTACACCTTGTCAGCGAGGCGCGCGACTTGTTCGATCGGAGCGTCTGCTTGAGTTGCGATGATGGCCTGGAGTTGGGATGGAAGGCGGTCGGTCCACAAAGTTCGTAGAAGGGCCTCTGGAATGTCACTGGAATCAGCCAGGCCACGGAGGTGTCGAAGAAACTGGGACGGTGTCCTGTCTCCGAGCTCTTCCTGTGACAACACCTGGCGTACGCGTTGTTCTGCTGTTTTCGAAAAACGCGTAATGAGCTCTTGTTTGAGTTTGCCATACCTGTTCGTGACTGGTGGATTCATTATGATGTCCTTAACTTCTGTCGCGTACGTATTGTCTAGTTGAGACGTAACGTGGCTGTATTTCGTGTGGTCTTGAGTAATCCCTGCTAGCTGGAACTGGGCCTCTACTTGAGCGAACCACAAGGCAGGGTCACTAGGCCAGAAGTTTGGCAGTTTGGGGGACACTCTGTAGATAGCATCGGTGCCTACAGTCGTGGCAGCAGCAGGTGAAGCGTTGCGGCCCAAAACGGCGTGGGCGGCGGCTGATTGAACGGCGGGATCGGCAATTGGGCCCGGTAGCCGTAATAGACGCTCATATTCGCTTTGAACTAACGCGAGTTGTTGAAGTTGAGTCTGGAACATCTGTTGTAGTTGCTCGAACTGCTGTTGTGGTTGCAGCGGGGGTGCTCGTGGAGGAAGATGTGTTTCAGCTTCTTGTACGGGTAGATGCGGGTCTGATGAGGCCGCTTGAGTACCCGGAGGATGGTTAGGGTCATCCATTTTCGAGAATACACGCGAAAGAACTCTGAAACCGGAGGTAATTCACGAAAGTTTATCACTTGTGCGCAACACAAAGCGAAAACGAGACAGTAGACGAAACTCGTGGCTACAATTCGTCGAAAAAATCACGTCGGGGTCACCACTGAGGGGATCGAATGCTGGATGCAGTAAAGCAATAATCCACACTAATATAAAATATATTTCGACATGAATTGAACATACACACACTACGATGATAAAACAACAGTACACGATAATGTCTCTAGACCGACTGCCTTGGTAGCTGCTCTGGTTTCGCTACCTGCGCCCTGTCGGCAAGCTGTCCGAAGGGTGGATAGGAATTCCAACATTACAGTGGCGGAGTCGCCACAATAGCAAAGGATACGAGAGAATGTTGAATATTCTATAAGAAATACAGGAATTGAAATGAGATTTTGAAAATAAATACTGTGAGGAGTTGGAAAGAAAATGAACGAAGTATCAATATTACCTTTCAATTTATTCTTCTTTCTTTTTTCTAGATAGTTTGGAAGTTAGCAAGACCGTGAGATGACTATCAAGTTGCAGAATAACAACAAGAAACTAGAGATGCAAGGCAATTCGCTGCTTGCAATATCGAGCCGAGCGAGTAAAACTCTCATATTGATGTGAATTTTGTCTGAAAGTCACAGAGTACACTTCGATGGAAGCACTAATAAATACTCGATAATTAATTGAAATCATATCGGTTTGTTCTGAATTTTCACATAAGATTTCACGACTGCTGTACACCATTTCTGATGTATAATAATTATGCCATGGATATAAAATTGAACAATTTCAATAATCATCCCAAATGATTGATCGCACTATAGATATTTTCATAAAAAATGCTTCTGGTAATTCTTAAAATTCAAGAATTCATTTCTGTTATAATCGGAATGATAATTCACAGAAAAATCCTTTATGACTGATTCACAGATTAGCATGATCATTCGGCCTAATTTTTTCTACTTATTGCGTTTTGATCAGACAAAATTTTTACTGTTAGAGGACCTGATAGAAAGTATATCTTACCAGAGTCTGTGTCGTTGACTTTCGATGGCAAATCAATAGGATTGTTACCAATTTGGAGTCCCCTCAGGCATCCTACATATCCCGGTAGAACTGAATTTCGTCCGGATACCTGCAACAACGTTTCCGGATCGAATCCCCCCAAATTCAATTGGAAGTATTCTGTAGGTGGAGCTGGCGGTCTTTGCGGAGCTAGTACCTCTGAAAAAATCCAAAAATGTCGTAATAGTCCACCGGCAAAAAGGTGCACCAATAGTGACAACTTATTTTACTACAGATAAATTGATTTGACCCACCCATCGAAGGATTGATCCAGGGTTTGTTGGAATATTCTTGGAGAAGTTTCACTCCCAGGGGTATAGTAGAATTTCTGTCATTGACGTGCATTCTCGTCTCATTATTGCTTCTCTCTATGGCGATTTGCACCGATTCACTGCTGTTGAGTTGGAGATAGTTCACAGATATGTTGTGAATCTCGTTATCATAGTTGAACAAGAATACCACCTTCAATAAAGCAAAACATATCAACATATCAATTTCCATTATTCATTTTCAGTATCGATAATTTTTGCTAATATTCTGAACGCTGTCGGAAAACATTTAACTACACAGACTCTGTATGCCTGAGAGCCTTTTCTCAGTATGTTTTGGTATCGATATATCATCGTTCCGAAAAAAGACACCCGTTGCAAAAAATGAAAATTATCAAAATAATAGAATAGCCATCATTTGCAACCTATCAAGCATTATTTGTGGAACATATGCATTCGCAACCTATAAGTAGAAATCATTCCATGTCCGTATTTTTTGTCCAGGCGTGTAATAGCAAAATATTCAAATTTAAGATATTCTGAGATATACAGACCTGCGTTCCGTTCTCGATATGCAAATGCACGAAGTTGTTCAAGTTGTCGTTGGCATAGAAAATGAGGGCTCGTTTCTCGTATGTGCGCAGATTCACCAGAATCCTTTCTCGAAATATTTTCGATAGAATCGTCTTCTCCTCGCTAGTGTCATTCGTCAGGTAGTTTTTTCGCAAATAAGACTCCGGTTTGGTGAATGTTATAGCATTCGTGTTCACATCTGGAATACAAAGAATTTCCATTCACCATATATTGGGAAACCCAAAAAACATAACAAAATGAACACTGCAGGCAACTCAACAACTGGTGTTACTATACAGGGTTTCTCATGATGAGTTCCATCATGGATATCTTGATTCTTTGGAAAGGATACATTTTTTTCCACTGAAATTCCCAGTTAAAAAATTTTGTCTGACTGTAACTCCAGTAATTATTGCGGTAGGGAGAGGTATGTAGGTATTTAAAATTTGCAGGAATGAGAGAGGTACCAAAAATACATTAACCGACCAAATGTGGTCCTCTTCAGTGGTGAAAACTGCTCGCCAGCAGCAATGGAAGCCCTGAAATTAGGATTTTCCGTACTGAGATTTTTTTTAAAGAAGCAGAACTGATATATCGATAGTCTCGAAAGCTCTTTTGGAGTCCAGAACTGCAGCTACTATAAATTCATTGTCATCGAAAAATAGTCACATTTGGACAGGGTGAGTTGAAGGGCGGTTTCCCAGGAGTTTTTTGATATAAAATCTGAGTAGTTATACATTGGAAATAATTGAGTTTTCATCTTCAATGTATGTGCAAACCTGGTTGTGAATAGCTAATTCCAATACTTTTTCCAAGTGTGATAATGTGATTGCTAAACAGAAGTTGATGGCTCCGTTGACACAGGGACTACCATGGCTTGAGAAATTGTCCATTTCTCAACGGAGTATTGACGAAATTATAGTCGTATATACAGGGCGTTTCACAAATACGGGTCGAAACTTCAGAAAATGATTCGTTCTAAGAAAAACACTGTAATGTACTTCTGTACTTTTCAATCAATCAATTTCTTTTTTATTTTTTATCATGTCACTGTCACATATCTCATTTTATATACAAGGTGTATTATGATCAGTATCTTTCTCAACATTCTACCATCGGATAAGATAAATTTCGAAGACGAAACACGACGAAAGTGCAGAGAAGACTACAAGTAGACATTTACAACCTTTTTTTGCTCGCCAGTCGATCAAAGAATTACCTATATTTAATGGTGATCCGGAGGAATGGCCTCTATTCATTTCACAGTTCAAAAGATCAACCAAATCCTGTCAATTTTCTGAAGCGGAGAATTTGATACGGCTTCAGAAATGTCTTCGTGGTCGTGCGAGAGAAATAGTCAAGCCCTTGTTGATTAGTTCGAGTAATTTGGAAACTATCATTGAATCTTTGGAGATGAACTTTGGAAGACCTGACATAATTATTTCCATGTTGATAGATAAGGCAAGGAAAGTAGCATCATCCGGCTCGAAGGACCAACGTAACGTACTTCTGTACTTTTCAATCAATCAATTTCTTTTTTGCTTTTTATCATGTCACTGTCACATATCTCATTTTATATACAAGGTGTATTATGATCAGTATCTTTCTCAACAAACACTCTCTTGAACATATGTTGGGATTCTCTTCGTTTCTGAGATACAGGGCGTCGAAGTTTAGAAAAACGGTATTTATAAAATATCATCGATATCCTTGAACCAATTTGGTTGGAATTTTGTACACTTATATGGCAATCATTTTGGCGCTAACATTTTTCTTAAAACGACCTAACGAACAAGGTCGTTATATTATTATTATAGTCCAACTCACTGGTCTCGCAGTATTCTCCACTATAAGCCCACGGATTGGGGCAAATGCATTGGAAGTTGCTCCACAACTCCTTGCATTGGGCGCCGTTTTGACAGGGGTTCGGATCGCACGAGGGCTTGCACTCTTTGATGATCTCGCTCAGATGGACGCTCATGTAGCTGTAGATGTCCAGGACCTCCTCGTTCACCACCAGGCCCCGAAAGCAGCCTATCAGGCCCTGGTGGACCGACGATTTGGGGTCTAAAAGGTCGCTGCAAATGAATCCATTAGCACAGTCGATGACTCAAATAAAACATAGATTTCTCCACACTTTTTTCAGTCGTAATTCAGAAAGCGTCAATTGAATTTCAGAACACAGTCGCTTATATTTCAGGAATTTTCATGGAATTTCCATGGCGACTTGAGTTGTAAATGTGTTTCGATAACAATACTACGGCGAAACTTTTTCGAGAGTTCTAACAATCATCCAAATTTTGTTATTTTGTGTCATATGAAACAAATTCACCCAATCATATCAACATTACACTGATAATTGGATGAAAGGAACTGGGAAATACCTAGGTTGAAAAATGACGCGAAAGATCAATAACCTCCTTAAGAAAGGTCTGTACCAATATCCTGTTATAGTCATTCATTCATGACTTTTCATTATAAGAATAACACACGACGATAATCGAATGGAATAATCAGGTGTTAGTTCATTTGTGTATGAAGGAGTGTAATGAGCAAATCATTCATCATTACTGTATTCACAAGATTAATGATCGTTAACCTTCAATTAGTATTATATCTACTTTAAACTTGGAAATTTCGAAAATGAAGGAACACCTAAGGCAGTGGCGTGCTAAAATTTCTACATTATTCTAAAGAACTGAAATGTTTACTGTTTGTTGTTTCCACACTGTTTCTCAATGTAGTTTCCTGTCCTCACCTAATTGCACCCCCAATGAACATGGATCCCTCGAACGGACCGAATTCTTCTTCAGGCTTCAAGTTCACCATCTGGAAGTCTTCGTTGATCATGAACCTCACGTGATACTTGTTGTAGTCGATCCAAACTTTGTGCCACTCTCCACCATTCAGTTTTCTACCTGATATTATCACCAATTCTTTGGACACACCGGTATTGAGGGTGAAGTTGAAAGTCAATTGGAAATCTTGAAGAAAAGAAAAAAACGATGCTGATTCTTTGAAATTCGATTCATTCTTTCATTTTTTTTTTTTATTTCTTTTATTTTATTTATATATTTATATATTTATTTTTATTTCATTATCTCGATGAACTGAAAGAATATATTATTCACATACCACTTGTTAATGCGACCATGAAACTGGGGTAATTTGGTCTGATCGGTGGTTGATATAGAAGGATGGCTTTTTTTCCAGTGGTCCGGAAGGAGAAAGCTAGATCACCTTTTCTCCAACCAGGAACTTCAATGTACGATTGACTTGTAGTGAAAGTAACAACGTATCTCTGAGTATCTGAAATGGAAATATTAATACATTTTTTGAATAAAAATAATTATCTTTGACATTATCTTTGATTGGATTGAATTTTTATGAGTAGGTGAAATTAGTAATTCTTTGCCTGCTGTCGAGGTGATTTGGTATAATCAGCAGATGTCTTTGGACTATTATCATTTGTTTTCAGTTCATTTATTCATAATGAAACTGCATTGGATTCCTGATTTCATCGAGTTTCAACCAACCGGATTTCTTAAGTTTGGCTACGGTCTCTGATCAAATTTAATCATAATTTCCTACGACACATGCAGATATAGCAAACTACTTCTCATTGTGCTTCAATTCTGAACACTTGAGTGGGTAGATAAACCCATTTCACGTGAATACAGAAATTGGGATAGAAATATACATCCTCTGTAAGCAGTTTAACAAAATTGATGCTGTCAATCAAGCAACGAATTGATTAATGTTTTTTAAACAGTATAAGCACAGAGTAAAAGTTGTTGACATGACCTTCCAATTTTTTATTCCTTCGTAAGTATACCTACCTACTCAGTGACTTGCCTATTATACCGGGGATTTCAATCTATGCTATTACTATGATTATATCTAATTCTATAATACTTAGTTGAGTTATAAAAAATATTGGAAGGTACGGGAACAGTTTAGAAGAGATATTTTTGTTTTAGCCCTGTTTTCACCACATTGCTTCAGTCTCCGTATCATAATTCTATTATATAATCAATCATCGACCCCATTTCTATTCTGATCTTCAGAAGAGGGGTTATTTTGTGATAGAACAGTATGACAAAACTTTTGTCTGAACAGATCGATAGGTGATCGACGATCATTACACCGTCATAAAGAGTTAGCACTCTTTCCTAAAGCTTCAGAGATAGAGAAATGTCCAAATGGGAAAAGTTGTATTTTCTGAGTACACAATGATCGTTGAAACAGATTCATTCTCGTCTTTTGTTTCAGATTCGCTTCGAAACACGAGGAATCTGAAGGCGATGAAAGATTTGTTCATCCGATACCCACCTATCGAAGGTACTAGAGTCTAGGAGAAAGCAATAGTAGGAAATATTGCAAATCTTGTGTCCGAAGATATGAAATATTAGAAATGAAAACACCGCATTCAGACTTATTTATATGAATATGAATATAAGTACTGGGACCTTGTCAAAATCAAGTTCATCATAATAGCTCATCCTGGGTTATTAATGAAGATAACAGTACAAAAGAGAGTAGTAGGAAGGATGAATTGGAGTTAATAGAATTGCTTTGACGAATGAGTCAAAACTTTTCTAGAAATACATTATTTCGCAAGTGAGTAATTGTATTTCGTATTATGTTCCAATTTATCAGCACTGCCTACACATCATATTTTGTGTGAAATACGTGTATTCTACTATCCAGTTTATGTACTCACTAATAATATCTCAAACTATGAATTTATTCAAAAATGAATGGTTAAAACAACAAATGATGTGTGATACATCATAGGGAAGCTCTCCAAAAAATGGGTACCTGCTACTAAAGACGTGTTGTGAAGGTTTTTCCATGGACGGTTTCAAACGAGGTTTGCTATTTTGGTAATATTTCTTTTGATAATACATATTTTTTATTCGGTATACATGAGAGAAAAAAAATTATATTACTCAAGAAATTTTATTTCACGATGGGACGTTTCTCTCTTCTCTGATAAGTCAAGTTCATCACATTCCAGCCTTGATCAACAATAAAGATGTGGAAGTGAAAGAGAATAGAAAGGATCGTTCGGAGCTAATTGAACTGTTTCATCGAATGAGTCAAGTCAAAACATTCCTTGTAAACGGTGTTCTCCAAGTGGATAATTATTGTACCTATATATATCGTTCCGTATGAGTCATGATTCAATTCGAGTTTCAGTGTAACAGAATTGGCATATCCCAAAAACTGAGCAGTTCAACTAAGAATTTTTATTTCAATCTGCGATTTGTGTTATCAACCAACAACATCAACATCAATACACTGGTCAAATACCGCTGAGCATTTGCACGAATGAGTCAGAATATAAATGCTACACGGTTAGCTGATGGGAGCCATGGGTGCCGCGATATTGGCCTTGGCTCAGAGTCTATTTTATCTCACCGGGAGTTCGAGAATATAGAAGAATAAAACGATATAATTGAATGATTAATCACGAGATCAATGTAAACACAAAGTAAGTTCATGGAAAGTTTGCCTCCTAATGACGCCTGGCACGACGCATCACCAACAGCCAATCAAAACGCTGACAATGCATTGTCGCCACTGTACGATAGATGGACGAAAAAAATCGAGGCGATGTAATGAAAATTCCACTTTGATAATTTTGTCTTCAAAATCTCCTTCCTGATCATTCCCACTTACTGGTCTCAACGCACTCCAAAGGGCCGAGAGTGATCCTGCCCAGGGCGTCCTCGGGCAGGTCGGACTGCTGCAGGAAGACCATCTCGGTGATGCCCAGGCTGGTGGCGCTGCTGTAGTACCCGTCGTCGGTGTACCACTTGTCGTCGTCCAAGTCGTCGCAGTTGCACCACTGCGACTTGTTCTCGCACTTCTTCCCTATGGAACACGGGCATGTACCCCTGTAAAGCTGCTGTTGAGAAACATAAAACTGACGGTCACCGGTTATGCGAATCCTTCACCGGTCGATGCTCCATTTTCGAGATCTTCATTCGGATTCGGTTCTTTGTTTATTATCGTAATTACCCCCAAGGAACTTCAATCCCGACACATTGTACATGCATGAGCATGCAAAGAAACATGAACTGATGTAATCAATCATGAAAATGTACAGGACATAGAGCGTCAGAAACAGAAAATTTGAATTTGCCAGCTTTTTCTGGGATTTTCTCTACTCGTTTTTGAAGAATAAAGTATAAGTTATTGAAAATTATTTCGATGTATTTGTAGTAAGGACAGATTTCGTGATCTGCCCCAAAATGCCACTGCGCTTGAAATTAAACCTTTAGATACCTAAAAGAGAAATTCTCTATTTGTCAGTGACACCTTGTTTTTGAAAAATTTGGAAATACCAATATAATTAATAAGAATAAAACCTCTACTTATCTTGGTGAAGGTTTCGGAACGAATCTGCTCCCGTTCTCAACACAATTGTGTTGAAACATCCGAAACGTCCACCAAGATAAGTAGAGGTTTTATTCTTTTTAAATATATTTGTATTTCCAAATTTTCCAAAAACAAGGTGTCACTGACCAATAGAGAATTTCTCTTTAAGGTATCTAATTTTTAATAACTTCTACTTTATTCTTTAGAAACGAGAAGAGAATTTCCCACAACAAGCTGAAAAATGAATGTACCACCTCCTCGAAAAACTTACAGACAGAAAATATGAAGACTACATAATTACATGAGGGAAAGAAGTTGTCTTTTTATGAATCTGCTCTGTAGTGTTTTTTTTTTCGGAGTCAACAGAGTTATCAGAGAAAAATTCAGTTTGCTCCAAAAAAATCAAAATCCGTTATGATTATCGACCGATTTTGATGAAACACTGAATGGTTATGAATCTCATGACAATATTAGATTTTTTTATCCGGTACCATTCTAGATTCTGAAGTTCTAGGAGACAGCAAAAATCCTGTACGCACAAGCATATGAAACATGAACGGATATAACAATCATGGTGATGTACAGAATTATTATAATAGAGGTAATCGAAAAAACGATGTAAAGGTTTACGAACAAAATTCTGGAGAAACTGCACCTTCACCCCTCCTAAGAAAATAACAGATACTACCCAATCCGTACTAAATGAAAAAAACTAGTAATAATGTACAAATGATAATCATAGGACATAAAATAGAAATGGGTATTTATTTCAAGTACTGAATTCTAATTTTCCTTCTAATCAGAGATCCATTTTGAAAGATGACAGTGTGAAATAAATTATTGTTTGATTATTTTTCAAGAAAAATGTGAACTCAAACAATCGGACTGGCTGAGGTGAAATATAAAAAAGTGGTTAGAAACCAACGATTCCTGGTTACAGAGGATATACTCATGAGAACATAAAGATTGGCGTTGAAAAATTGTAACAGATTCATAACTGAAAACTGGAAAACAATATCGAGCTACTTATTTTCTGAAGAAATTCCGACAAAAAATCAACAATATTTTGTTCTGACCGGCACCAAACCATGTATCTAATACTTAATCTACTTTTGTAGAAACCGGCCAATAGTCGTCAATATCGACGTAGGGAAAAAATGCACTCGTCAATACAATACGGCCGCAAATTTTGTAATTTCTAATTGAAATTTGAGGCTTTATTTTTTTTCGGAATTTCACCAAATACGCCTTCGAATTCGAGTAGGCTTATTTCTATTATTACTGTCTGTAAGTTCTTCGAGGAGGTGGTACATTCATTTCCCAGCTTTTCATGGGATTTTCTCTTCTCGTTTCTAAAAATATAGTGTAGAAGTTATTGAAAATTATTTCAATATATATATATATATATATATATATATATATATATATATATATATATATATATTATACCGGTGAAACCAGCAGGCCTCTATCAGTAAGGATGAAAGAGCATAAGAAAAATATAAAGAAAAGATATACTGACAAATCAAAATTAGCTGAACATATCCCGACTGAAAATGGACAACATATGGCTGATTGGGGTGATATTAAGATCATAGGAAAAGAAGACAACAACCAAAAACGGAAAATCAAAGATTCTGCTTGCATTCTCCTGAACGGAGACAATAATATTGCTTCTTGTTCAGTTGATATAGATAGAACTTGGCATCCACTTCTGAAAATTGAATATGAAAATGGAAAACACCTTGTAACCAGAATTCCTCCGTCTACCAAATTGTCACTTTTCAGTGTCAAAACCGAAAACATATTGGAAAATTTTGCGAAGAGAAAAATATTTTAATTGTGTTGAGAACGGGAGCAGATTCGTTCCCGAAACGTCTACCAAGATAAGTAGAGGTTTTATTCTTATTGAATATATTTGTATTTTACAAATTTCACAAAAACAAGGTGTCACTGACCAATAGAGAATTTCTCTTTCAGGTATCTAAAGGTTTGATTTCATGCGCAGTGACATTTTGGGGCAGATCACAAAATCTGTCCTTACTACAAATAATTTTTAATAACTTCTACTCTATATTTTTAGAAACGATGAGAGAAAATCCCATGAAAAGCTGAAAAAAGAATATACTATTGTACTCAAATAATACCGATTCGGTGCCGTGTGAACGAGCTCTAAGGACGATAAACCGTGCCACCGTCATCCTCACCTCTTCACGTCGCCGATGAAGTCCACCGTCTCGTTGGCCGAGCTGACGAACCACGTGGCCGAATGCAGCTCGAGCGGCGCCCTCTGGCAGTCGTACCGCACGTACTGGCTGCAGTTCAGCGAGTGTCGCACCAGCTCCTGCAGCATCTCAGCGTCGAACTCGCGGTACTTGATGCTGAAGCTGAAGTCGCGCTCCGACGGCGAGCGCACGTCGATCTGGCTGGGCAGGTTGTGCTCGACGATGGTCTTGGTGGAGTCCTCGGGGCTCTGGAACTCGCAGCGCACGTGCGCCGGCGGGAACTTGCCGTTGCCGTCGATGTCGATGAGGTAGACGTCCGGTTTCGTGTAGCCTGTCACCAAAAAGTCATACTCAACCTTTGAATCATTTTTGGGCACGAGGAGAGCCCGAATATACTTCGACGAGGCAGTAGAAACGATTGGAAAAAGCCCAGTATAATCGGAGACTGGTCGGAGGCGTTCGGTTCTGTAATGTCTATACTAGCAGCGGCCGCGCTCAGTCACATAGTGCGACTGTATTGCTTCATAAATGTTGTATTCTGACGTTCTGCACTCCAAGATGTGAGCAAAAAGTCGAATAGCCATCGACCGAATCGAGACCTACATCACTACCAGAAGTCCACCTCATAACTGTGCGGCCTGTTGACCTATAATATACCGCGACCGCTCCCAGCTATCCCATATGACACAGGATATCCTATGGACGTCGAATTCATGTCAGGAAAAATTTATCCACATGGGAAATTGATTGAAATTCTATAGGACTAGGAACTTTTGGTATGATAGTTATACGTAGCTTGCTCTTTGCTATAATTTGATCATCATCACCGCCTCTGAGCTGAAATATCAGTGCATGTTTTTGATAAAGTAATTCTAATGAAAATATACATATATTTATTTCCTATCTTTTCAGAATTATCGTAGGAATATAGAAACTCTCTCGAAGGTTTGATTGATTGATTGAAATTGATCATCACAGTTTAAAGAATATTTTCTGAATTATTTCTATCTCAACTTCAGGAGATGGTTCTAGTAGCTGATTGCCAGTTTACCTAATCATTTTTATTATACTTTAATATCATATTTATTTTGACATATAATGTCAATGAAGAATATCTTTGGACGTCTACGAAAGATATCCATTTGAAAGGCATGAGAAAATATCCATTGAACATTTAAAATATCCTGACATCCATGAGACGTCCGTGTGTTGTATAGGCTGAAATGTTCATTAAACATCGTGCGATGTAGGAGGGGAAAGAAAAAATATAGGTAATTGAATTTGTCTCTATACATGGGATGTGAATTAGCGTTTGACACGAAATAGATATCTAAGTTTTTGTGAAATAAGGTAAGGAAATGAAGCTGGAGACTCTTTGGCATGACAGGGTTCCGAACCAAGATATTCATGTGAGCATTTACTCTGAATTCCAAAGATGGAACCAGATAGTAGATGCACTAAAAGGTTCAAAGGTACAAATAGTTTGAATGAACAACGTTGAAGGCCCAAGGCAATGACATTCTGATGAGTTTTAGCAGAAGTCAGATTAGACAAAAGACGGAACCAATCAATATCCGGCGACTCTGTCACTTCAGGAAACACCTACATCGAATACACATAAGGAAGAACTCATCAGTAGGCTGTTCAATAATGATATTATTATCTCTATTAAATATTATCTCACATTATATTGTCACCGTGGTCGTGGATGCTAAGGCGCTTGGTTCGTGAATCCCACTTTTATGCCTCCCTTACTCCACTAAAGTTTCGACGTCTAGGGAGTTGGTATCACCCAACAAGGGAGTGAAATTGTAAAATGAAAATAAAAAATATTGGAATGTTTAAGAGCACAACTCACATGAAGCTTTACCGAGGAGAAAATCGCTGAAGAAGATGTTGAGCCTGATAAAAGTAACAAACCTTTTCACCCAAGCCAACAGCATGACTGGAAGCACAATAATATTGGTGACTGTAGTATTTAGGCTCTCGACTTTTGTAATCGTAACTCAGTCTAACAATCATGATAGTCTGGACCAAAATTAGTTGCCCAAATGTTTAGGATCAGGAGACTGACAGCAGTTGTCGTACGGATAGGAAGCCAACTTCTCTTTGTTCTTACCTAAGAGTGCCAGCTCCTCGCAAGTCTTGCGGTACTGCGTGAAATGACAGTTGGTGCCCATGTAGCCGGTGTTCGTGCAGTCGCAAATCAGCCGATCCTCCTTGACCGAGCATTTCCCGCCGTGCTCGCACGTATTCGGCCGCTTGCACGCGTCCACGAACCGACAGTCGTCCAAGGTCACTTCCCCCACCACCCTCTCGCTCTGCAGCACCGACCTCGGCTCCAGCTGGGCTCCGTTCACGATAATGTCCATCATGCAGCCGATCATGCCCGAGTTGGAGCGCGACCCTGCGGCCACTTTGATTTTATCCCCGATCGCGAACGTCATGTCGCCGATCTTCTCGTGCTTGTACCTGTAACAAAAATCACACTCTATGTGAACTCGTTCATTTGGATCATAAGAAAAGGTTGCCGATTGCCATAGCCGCGAAACTTTGGGCTCCGGATGCGAAAAAGACAGTAGCGCGATAGTGAGAAGCTACGAAGGAGCTGAAGGGCCATACCCTCTTTTTTTTTCTAAATCCTGACTTTAATCTCGGGACCCCGACTTCAATCTCGGGATCCTGACTTTGATCTCGGGATCCTGACTTCAAACTCGGGATCCCGATTTTAATCTCCGGATCCCGACTTCAATCTCGGGATCCTGACTTTAATCTCGGGATCCCGAGTTTAAAGTCGGGATCTCGACTTCAAAGTCGGGATCCCGACTTTAATTAAATGGGTGAAGGGGTTTACAGATAAAAAAAAATTAACCTCATATGGATTCAGAATTGGTCATTCTTACTTCGAAGGTCGTTGATACTTTCAGGCTATATTTGGCCAAGAGTATACGGGTGATGATTTAGTGTGCGTACAATAAAATCAACAGACGATTTCCTTAGTGATTTCCAGACAGAAAAACAAAGAAAATTCACTTAATTGCATTTTCAATCGTTCAATTTCATTTTTTTTAAAAAAACCAAGCAAGATACGATATATTTTTTGACATGAAAAAGTTTGTACATCTCGTATTTTACAAACGAAGAAAGTTAGGACACATGTATATGAGAACTTTTTGTGAAATTCATTGTACATAGTCAATTAACACCTATATGAATTTGCTTTTTCTTCGAGTGATTGGAAAAATCAGATCCTTTCCAATTCATTTACATTTTATCGCTCGGAAAAACTCAGGGTTCTGGGGTGATATTTTCGGAATTCAGGTTCACATGAATGGGCCTGAAGTCCGATAAGGAGAACGGAGGTTCAGTATTTCCATTTGATAGAATTTATGTTTATGTTATGTTCAACTTGCTGCCCAATGAACTCAAAGTAAAAGCATACAAAAAAATAAAACTGAACTAATCTCATGGATTTTGAACACCAAACGTGTTTTATAGATGTATAAGTAGCATTAGTACTCACCCCATATTTTGAACCTGACATACTTATTTTAATGTTGTGGGAATGTATATGATCTGTTAGTTTCTCAGTTTTGTTGATTGTCGTTACTTAGTGTATCTATTTGCATCATGTCACTAGTGTATGAAATTGTATGCACAATACATTAAAAATAAAATTTGTTAAGGTCTCAAGGTTATCTGTGGTTGCGTCTACATACCAGACTACGCATTTATGAAGCCGTAGCCGAACCTAGAGGTGTTCAGGAGCTCTTCAATTTGGAGACGTTGTGGTTAGAACGGATCTATTTTGAAATCATCTGACGGACCTGATGGCAAAGGCTAAACACACTATCATAATACACTTCCATAGAAAGAATTCTTCGGACGCGGTCTAAGGTTGATTTTGAAACAACTCGAGAGCTGAGAGCATAGACCGTAGGTTATAACTTACCGGCTGTCGACCGTGAGGTTCACCTCTCCGAGGCCGTAGGTGAGGTTGAGGGAGTGCCAAATACCCGGCGTTTTCTTGACGCTCATGAGGTGCGTGACGTTCTTCGCGTTGTCCGACAGCTCGAACCTCACTTCGTCGTTCACAACACGCACTTCCCAGTAGATGCCGGTCTGCGAATCGCTGGAAGCTACCACGCTGAGGTTGCTGCTTGCCTTGAAGCTGAACGATAACGCCAAGCTGTCCGTGTGGTTGTTGTGCCACCAAATGTGCGACGACGTGAACGGGAAGGTTATGGGGATGTCCTCCACGTCCGCTTCGTAGAACTCTGGTCTCAGGATCCCTATGTAGTGCACCTTGGGGTTGTTCTTGTTCAGCTCGTAGATGATCGATATGTCATTGTAGAAGACGTATTTCAAGGAACCCACGTAGTTGTTGGTCGACTTGAGGCCGTTCTTCTTCTGCAACTCCTCCTCGGGCCCGCCACCGATGTATATTTCTGGATCGATGTAGAGCAAGGGGTTGCCGGTTATGTTGAGAGTCACTCTCTCGTCGTTCAGTATCAGATGCAGCTTATTATACTCGTGGAATATTGTCAGGTTATTCCACTGGTGGAGTTTGAAATCCGAGGTTTGGCCGAGTACAGTTACTAGAGAGTCTTCACCGAAATCTACTTCGACGTAAACCGAGTTATTGTAGATGGATGCTGCGATATAGTGGTCTATGCCTTGTTCACCGCCAGCTGCATAGAGCAAAGCAGAATCATCAAATCTGGTTTTGAAGACCATGGAAAAGCGTGTAACCGATGAATGAACACGGTCTTTCCAATCGTAGACTCTGTATGATACGTAGGAAGAACCCCTCAGTGTTAATATTGTAGCAGCTGAAAACAATTCAAAAGGATCACTATGAGTATTGAAAATTCTGTACGTTGAACTCACTATAGATATCGCAATACTCTCCCTCGTAGTTGGTACCGAAACAATCACAGGAAAACGAATTGTAGTGGTTGATGCATCTAGAGCCCTGGAAGCAGAGATTCTCGACTGTAATGCATTTGTCGATGCAGCCTTCCTGAACGTTTTCGTGTTTAGTAGCTATCAGTGGACTGATTGGCAGTAGATCTGAAGCTGATTTCCCCGTGCCTAGCACGACGTTCTTGATGCAGCCGACAAAGGATTCTATGATGTATTTCACCCCATGCAGGCGTTCTTCAGAGCTGAGACCTTAGTGAACAATTGAAATATGGAAGAGTGCGTAATGATATCTTCAGATAAGTTTGACCAACCGATGGCCCAAAGTAACTCGAAAGTTATTGATTGAAATAAACAACGTTATCAGAACCTACCACCAATTAGAATCACAGAAGTGACATTCGCAGCAACCCCATAGTTACTTTCTTTATCTAGACCTTTCAAGGTTATCTCTTCTTTGAGATTATCGACTATGGCCATGAGCCTAGCACTGTGAACATCTATACGGACCTAAGAACATAACATTATATTGTGATGCCAAGGATCTCTTAGCTTTGTGGACTCACCGTTACTGAGTGCCACTCGTCTTTGTTCAGTCCTCTGCCCACTGTGAGTGCTGAGGAGTGCTTTCCGTAGACATGCACTACCTTAAGTTGTCCCTGTTGGACTATGATGTACAGAGCGTACGGTTGTAATGAGACACCGGCTGGGACTTTGACGTTGTGGTATACTAGGAGGCCATGAGGCAGTCGTGTGCGAAATTGGAAGGATATTTGACGACATAACCTTGAATATATGAATATTAAATTTCATTGAATTCGTGAGTTGAGGGTTATGAATTACGAACCTTAATTGGAATGTTTGAATGATATCACCATCGATTTGGATGAATGTATTGGATTGGGCAAACATGAAAGTAGTCTCGTTGCCTGTTTCTTGAAAAGTCAAGTGTGGTCCTCGCTCATCATTCGGTATAATTGAGTAATTACTCGATAATGATATTCCTTCTGAAAAAAAAATCAGCAGTTGAAATGAAACATGAAGAAACAGAAAGTATTGCGAAACCAATAGTTGAGCGGTAGCTTCTTTTTTAACCACACGTAAATATGACTAATTGATTATTACCAATTTGGATGAAATTGACTAGTGGATCATGATCAGTGAGTAGCAAGGAAACGCATATGGCAAGGCATAAATAAGAATAACGAATACGACCTAGAGCAATACTTCTGGTTACAGTCGCAAAGATCCAGAGAAAGGCAAGAACATTTTAGGCGAAATCATCTTCATAGGGCAAAGCACTACATCATTATGAAAAGTTTTTGATATTGAACAAAGTGCATATGATATTAGAGGTGCTAGAGCACAGCTTGCAGGCCTCGTGGAAGGGGTTATGTCATTTTGCCTGTATTTCGTGAGTTTCGTTGCCGTTTAGGGTTTCACAGATTATCGTGCGTAACCATTGTTCTTGTAAATAAAAAACTAGTAGTGGGCTGTGACCCTTAGAGTCACAAGACATCTCACATGATCTATTTTCAAATTCAAATGTCGTTCCTCTTCATGAGTTACCGCTAGACGCTAGACTCTTGTCAACGCTTTGTGACACTTCTAGCCAGCTGTGTTCATAGGAGAGTATTGCCATCTCTGCCAGAAACTATGAGTATGACATACAAATTTAGTCGAAACGTATCACGTGATAATAATAAGAAATTTTCGCAATGATTTTGAGTGTTTAATCTTTGTTCACTTTTGTCAAAAATCTATCAATATGGAATTCGTGGAAATGCCCAAGAGTGGGTAGCTTCTTTCTAAGAAAATAGGCAACAATATGTCAGCAGTGGAGAACGGACACATGAAAAAAATCAAATCTGAACCAACGTATAACTGTGTCACAGGGGTAGCACAAGGATCCGCACTAGGTCCAATTTTGTTCCTGCTTTACATTAATGAAATCGATTTGATAACTGATGAATCATTCTTTACCATATACGCAGATGACACCTCTCTATTAATTTCCGATACAAATGACGATATCATCCTTACTTCCAAATGTAACAAGGTGTTGAGTAATATCTCCTAGTGGTGTGGATCAAATGAACTCTTTTTCAATATGAAAAAAAAACTCAATTAGTCCGTCCAACATGTCCATTAAAGGGCTCATTGATGACCCAATCTGATCCAACATAATAGGCTTCCAAGTAAAATAAAACACATCAAATGCAATTCTCATGAGTTAAAAAAAACTTGCAAGAGTTTTTACTCGAAAAAAGTTTTTATTCACTGTCCGAGTTTTATAACGAATGTTCAGGTATTTTGTGTTTCTGTGTTTAATAATGTTTTCAAGCTTTAGGTTAAGTTAGATTCAGTTACTATAATTGACCATTCTTATACAAATGTACATTTGTCTTGAAAGAAAATAAATGCTACTCACTTACTTACTTACCTCTGTTTGAGGGTGGCAGCCGAATGGCAAGGATATTGACGTCACTAGATCTGTTCGTTTTCTACTACTATTGAAATCGCGGATTTCAATAATTATTGAGAAAACGTATGAGGTGGGTACTATGGAATTAAATGAAATATTCGTGCTAAACATGCCCATTAAAGGGCTCATTGATGACCCAATCTGATCGAACATGATAGGCTTCCAAGTAAAATAAAACACATCAAATGTAATTCTCATGTGTTCAAAAAAAACTAGCAAGAATTCTTACTCGAAAAAAGTTTTTATTCATTGTCCGAGTTTTATAACGAATGTTCAGGTACTTTGTGTTTCTGTGTTTGATAATGTTTTCAAGCTTTAGGTTAAGTTATATTAAGGTACTACAATCGACCATTCTTATACAAATGTACATTTGTCTTGAAAGAAAATAAATGCTGCTCAGTTACTTACTTACCTCTGTTTGAGGGTGGCAGCCGAATAGCAAGGATATTGACGTCACTAGATCTGTTCTTTTTCTACTACTATTAAAATCGCGGATTTCAATAATTATTCAGAAAACGTATGAGGTGAGTACTATGAAATTAAATGAAATATTCGTGCTAAACATGTCCATTAAAGGGCTCATTGATGACCCAATCTGATCCAACATGATAGGCTTCCAAGTAAAATAAAACACATCAAATGTAATTTTCATGAGTTCAAAAAAAACTAGCAAGAATTCTTACTCGAAAAAAGTTTTTATTCACTGTCCGAGTTTTATAACGAATGTTCAGGTACTTTGTGTTTCTGTGTTTAATAATGTTTTCAAGCTTTAGGTTAAGTTAGATTAAGTTACTACAATTGACCATTCTTATACAAATGTACATTTGTCTTGAAAGAAAATGAATGCTACTCATTTACTTACTTACCTCTGTTTGAGGGTGGCAGCCGAATGGCAAGGATATTGACGTCACTAGATCTGTTCGTTTTCTACTCTACTATTAAAATCGCGGATTTCAATAATTATTCAGAAAACGTATGAGGTGAGTACTATGAAATTAAATGAAATATTCGTGCTGAACATGCCCATTAAAGGGCTCATCGATGACCCAATTTGATCCAATACTCACTCTCGAGTGCCACACATCTATTCCAACACTGATGCTCGTTGTCGAATCGGTTCTTGTCGTTGCCGCCGCAGCCGCCCCAGATGAACATGACGCATTCCTGCCGGTCGTGATCGAAGGCCCATTTGTAGATGCTCCTGTTGCAGGGGCCCTTGTCGAGAGGCCCGGGGCAGGGGTGCTGGGCGTGCCTTTCGGGTCTGGCAGAAGTTGCGATCAGGAGCGAGCAGAAGCAGGGGAACAGTTTCCACATTTCGATCTGGAAAACAGTATCAAATAGTTTTATTTATTCAACGATTGCACTCCCTCGTTATTCTACGTCCTTATTCTCGTTCAACCACGTCTAGGGGTGGACGATAACAGTTTTGAAATATCGATAATCGATAATCATAATGTATCGATATTATCGATTTATCGATATTATCGATATCATCGAAATTATCGATATTATGAACATAATCGATATTAATATTATCGATATTATCGATATCATCGAAGTTATCGATATCATCGGACCTATCAATATTATCGATATATCGATATATCGATATATCGATATATCGATATATCAATATATCAATATTATCGATATATCGAAAATATTGATGATTTCTAAGATTATCGATGATTATCGATAAAATCGGTGAAACCGGAAGTGGAAAAGAATTCGTTTGTATGTCAAAACACGTGACGTTTATCAACTGTATGGGTCATGTCAAATTTCAATCATTCATCTCTAGAACTGAAGAAAAACAGAGGTGTACCATGATCCTGTTACACCCGGTATACCGGATATCAATAGATTAGACTAGCACTTTTGTTTTGATCCTGTTTTTAGGAACTATGGGAATGGAATTTGATAGGTTTGATAGCCTGTTCAAAAAGGATATTTAGACAGTAATTGTTTCAGTATTTCTGGCTTCACCGGCTGACTAATCTTCCACATTTCACATGGAACACTATAATATCGATAATATCAGTAATTTCAATTATATCGATAATATCGGAAATGTCGATAATTTCCAAGATTATCGATATTATCGATATCGATAATATCGATATATCGATAAGTTTTCCCACCCCTAACCACGTCTATCAGATCGCGTGGAAGTCGATTTACGAACCGTGCGATCATCGCGAGACATTATAGGTATTGTACAACGATCATGAAATAACAATAATGTTTTCAATGTTCGGAATGTAACTCAACTAAGATGGGTGACACTTCCTGAACATTGCTAGTGTCATCCTGTATATTTGTTCAAACAATTATCGATATATAGTAGAAACATAGTTATCATCAATTTGGTTTTTGTGTTGATACAAAATTCCATCTCGGAATCATAATTTATAACAACAGATAATGATGTCAAATAATAATAACCAATTTGATCGAATTATTGGCTAATGCGCTTACGTAAACCAGGCGGATCATATGATACCTCTAGACATTGAATCATACAGCAAGTAGGATATCTATGACATGTTTGGTTCACCTAGTCCAGTCAATGAATGCTTCTTATCCACAGGAAACAATTATTACCGATCGAAAAATGGAAATTTTGGAAACTTGAGATCTTCTCAACTACGAATCTTCCGGGTACTAAAATTCATTTCATTATCAGCCATTACTTTTCCCAGCAAACTATAATTTCAGAAGTGCATTCGTACCCTGTATTACGAATGAAATTCATTTTTCAGTAATCCCGTTCTAAATTTGTCCTTCAACACGGCTTGATATGGTCGTGAGTAAATCAGAAGATGCACCCCCAAGGATCGAAATTCATGGATATAGTACAAATCATTATTATATTTCCCATTCCATAGAATTCAGACGTCAGTCGATTCTGTCATGAAATGAATACTTAGATATACTCTATAGGTATGTGATATTTCCATCAGGATGATTTCTCGAAGCTCCTTGTATGATATTATATAAATGAAACGAAAATGCATGAATCGAGTTCTCTACTCACTCTTCCTTTATGTGCACTTACTAAGCTCGTGTTTTAGAAATTCATTACATTTTGTACATTTATCACTTTTGTTTTATACCACGCCTGCTTATGCATTTGAAATAGCCTCGTGATATGCCTACCTAAATCTATTCAGATAAATTTGTTGAAGCGACCATGTTGAAGTTTGGTCAGATAATAATCCATTTATTTACCAAAGATATTAGTGGTACATATATAGAGATTCATGAATACGTACATGAATACGCAGATGACTCGATTAGTAAGATCGTAAAATAATACTTATTGAATTACTATAATAGCCTCATTGATGCACAATTTTTCATGTGAAAATGAGCTCCATCAAGACCAATTTGAGTTCAATTCATTGAATAAATTAAATTCCACATAGATATGAAATATCGAAGGAATTTAAACTTACGAAACACAATTGACAAAACATTCTTATATCTAGTGTCAAAATTCCATAACTGTTACTGTACTCAACTGAAGCTGTCACTGAAAAACTGTCTTTTCCTTAGTAACTCTTCCGCAAGATTTTTCGTTTTGAAAGTTCTACTTTTCCGCACGATTTTTACTTTACCGCACGATTTTTACTTTTCCGCACGATTTTTCGTTTTGAAAGTTCTACTTTTCAGCACAATTTTCACTTTACCGCACGATTTTTATACTTTTCCGCTCGATTTTTACTTTACCGCACGATTTTTACTTTTCCGCACGATTTTTACTTTACCGCAAGATTTTTTCTTTTACGCAATATATTGAAGCACAATATTTCTATTCGAGATCAGTATATGTATGAAATTTTTTAGTACGAGCGAATTATTTTTTTCATAACAGATTCTATCAAAAACACTCATGTCGTCAAATATTTAAAAATATAACGAAAATTGAACAGTAACTTCCCCAGGATTCGAGCCATCTACCCTGTTAACCATCAACCAGCGTAGAACGACGAACGAAAAGTTACTTTTCCGCACTAGTGCTGAAAAGTTAATTTTCCGCACGATTTTTATATTGTCGAAAATGAGGATATTCTGGACTAACTGAATGATCTATGTAACTATTCTGTCTTATGTGACATTTTGTAGCATTATTATGAAATCTTGTTTGATAAAAACCTTTTTTTTTTAATGAATAAGATGGACAAAAACACTCGTAGGAAAAACATTGTACCTAACTCTTGCGGAAAAGTACTACTTTCGGCACTTGTTAGGCAAATAACTATTTCATTCAACTACTCCATTCAAACACTTGTCCCGACACTTGTCCTTCCTCTTAGAGTATGTTCCTGTCTGTAACTTACGTTTCAGTTTCTTCACTGAGAGCACTGTCAATAGGAAGTTGCATACATTCTAAATTCTTCATAACTTCGGATGAATGAGGTGCGAAAAGCAATATATTTACTATTTCAGAATTCATAATCTTGGATAGCAGTCGAGAAGAAAATTCCATCACCTGGAATATTTTCTCAGAAAACGATATTTCGACTTTATGGCACGAACTGCATTCGAATTCTGTACAATTCAATTCCACCGTATCTCCAATTCTGGACAACACCTAATTACATCCACATTTAAACAGGCGTAAGTGAGTTGTGTTATCTACAGGGTGTTACAGAACTATGGGATCAATCTTCTAGAGGTTATTCAGTGCAACAGTAGAAAACATTTGAGTAGTTGTTCCCATGTCCGACTGTTGCTTCTTGTACATGATATTACCACAACAATATTGTTCAAGATGTCAATGTCAATGTCAATGAAGCAGTTTCTTGGCCTCCTAGGTCACCCGATTTAACGTCGCTAGATTTTTCTTTGTGGGGACACGAATTAGAGCAGCATTTGAAATCATTCAAAACGAGGATCAAATTTTTAGTCAAGTCCGCCGAAACTATGTGCGAATTTCAAATCGGTGTATTCAGGTTGGAGGAAGACATTTTGAACAATTGTTGTGATATATCATGTACAAAAAGCGGAAATTGAATGCATTGAATCTTATTAAGGCATTTCGTCGTTTTTCTGAATTTTATCGCGCCTTAGGGCCATAGTGCCATAATGACACTTTTCCGGACATGGGACCCACTACTCAAATGTTTTCTACTGTTGCACTGAATAACCCTCGGAATAACCCTGTATACTCTACTGAGCACCGGATGGTTTACTGGAGTTCAGAAATGACGAACACAAGTTCAAAAATGCTGCCCACTCTTCCGATACAATAACTATTCGGAGACTGTGTATAATCGAATATAAAATAAATAGAAATCCAAAGACCATGATAATTCTCAGAACAGTCTGAATACGTATTTCGGCAACTAAGTTGCCATCTTCAGCAGACCTGAAGGGCAAAATAGACTAGCTACTTCTTACAGTACCTATCTTTCAAGATAGTCTTCAGATATTACCTCCGAACAACAAACCCACAATGATCGAAGGCAATTACCATCGAAAGTATTCAATCATCGCTGTTGAAATTAATCAGGGACCATAGCTATTGACTATGTAACGAACCCACACTAGTTTTTTTTTCGAGCATTTTTGCGATTCTGTTGGCGTACTTTGGCTGCTTGAGGAAGTTTGAACACACACTGGTGCTGTGAGCTCAAGCATGGACTTTTCGAAATATTTCTGCTCTATGTGGTTACTCATTGAATCCATTCGGATAATCGCTAATAGGTAATTGTTTTGTAGTCTTGGATGAATCATATTTCCTCTTCCTAATTCATATTTTAAACCACTCAAATTTCAAATCATTCATCTGTTTATTCCTACTATCTAAAATGAGTAGTAATAGGTATTTGATGTTTACGCACATAGATATTGATATTTCCTGACACTTCAGAGAATGATTGTATCTATTTATCGCACTATAGTTCGAGAAGCTGAGGATAATTAGAGGTCAACATTCATTTATCAAATGATAATCCTCATTCTTTTTTAATTGCTCTAGTATATTGATTAGTGCAAATAATATAAATGAATGAAAAAAAGTTTTACTCGATGAGAACAAATTGTGTGAGTATTATGCAACTCAACTGTTGTATAGCTGATTATGAAACCAACGTAAATACATATTTTTAGGTTTTGAACATTTATTCTCGAAATATTACACCTCCCAAGTCAATGCTCCTCAAAATACAAATGGAGACCTTTAAATGGATAAGAAATATATCCGCCGTCTTTCAGAATCTTTCACATTTGCAAATATTTATGTATCATCTTTGAGTAAAAACGAAAGGTCAGAGATACAAATCCATCTGATGCAGAAATATATTTCAGTTTTCTGAGTTCTGCTGATGATACCTACTGATCTGAGACTTTACGGTTTTCACAATTAAAATAATTTTGAGATGGTTGTAATTCTAATTTTAAGTGGGTAGTTATCGGCTCGCTGTCAAAAACAGGTATACCTACACAATATTTTCAGTATATTCAGACATTTTTTTCAAATTCGAAAAAAAAATGATAGAGTACTTTGTTGTTTAGTGCATTCGTAATCCATGAGGGAAAGTTACAAATCCCAAAAATTCGAGGGAATTGAGTCACCAAACAAAAAATTTCCCAATTGAGAATTTAGAGAAGCCAAACTCGATACGGCTACATTTTTTTATAGTACAGTTTATAATAATTCAGGTAACTGAACATCATGAGATAGTATTAATAATGAGGAACGTTCTGGATGGAATAGGTTGCATTGCAAACCATGTTTGCATTCACAATATACCTAGTTCTTCAGCTAGGTACGAATAAACAATAAATCGTCATGAATTGAACTTGACAAGTACTATTAGTTTACATAGAGACATTTTCCAATCAGAATTGTCCGAGCGATATGTTGGCGACAAACGAGAAACAATTGCAGCAGACAAATTCGTATCCATTATAAATAATAAGATCAATTTAAAACTTGAGTCAGTTACCCTCTCAAACAGCAGCGGAAACGCCGTGACGTCAGAAAACAATTGAGCGATCTCCGCAACTAGCCACTTATTGTTGCTTGATGTTTAATCACCACACCACTCACTGTCTGCGTCAAATCTTCTTTGATGAATGATTTTCCTGCTGAAGAGGAGTTTCACGAATCCGTTACGGATGAGGACATTTTAGGAAATCGCCTCGAAAAGCCATGTGATACGACGGCAATTTGAAATAATAGCGCGATTACTTGACTATCACTTGATTCGCATCGTGTGTCACACGTCAGGTGACAATGGATCACTAACACTATTAACTTATTGTCGATATCACATCGATATCTGCGATGAATTATTTTATATAGGTATCTGAGCGGTCACAGACCACGTACATTTTTTTTTAGCGCCGATGTTATTCGCGAATGGACATGTTGCTTGAGTTGTGGTCAAGACGCGACTAATCTTTTACTTGCATTGCGAGCGATAACATTGCTCACATATTTTATTGTCATTCTAGTTGGATGATTTCTATCTGGGACGAATATTAGTCTGAGGTTTCGATTGATGGGTGAAGGAGGTACATACATAAAATAATATGTGGTTAGAAATTTCATTCTAGTTGGATGATTTTGATCTCAGACGAATATTAGTCTGTGAGGTTTCCATTGAGGGTGAGGGGATAAGTCCATACATGAGAAATTAACATGTGTAGTTAGAAATCCTAATAGATTTAACTACAATACATTTATAGTACACCTAATATCTTTTCAATCAAGTATGTATTTATTTGGAGACTGTTCAAATTCAAATGTTTGATCTGTATTTGATCTGAGTGTTATACCTAATATACAGTGCGAGTCATCAGGTTCATTATACAGGGTGTAACTTAAATAATGCCATCAATTCCAGGGGTGATTCTTTGTCGCATTTCATGAAGAAAAGTTCATATAAACGTGTATCCTAACTTGTTTCGTTTCCGAGTAACGAAGTGTCACTATAAAATAATAGGTTGTTTATTTTGATGACTCAATAGTCATTACACCAATTTTGATGACACTATAGGTATGTTTGTAATTCCTCATTTCTATGCCACTGTTAAAAGCCATTAATTTCGAATAATATCAAACTCAGCGAAAACATATTAGCCTACAATATTTACTATCGTAAATATCAATCAGGTTACCCTCTGCGACACCACTGGAAAAAATTCAAAATCTAATTTCATGACAAGAAGCATCATCGTATTACAAATAAAACACACACGAAGTTTAATCGAAATCGGCGAAAAAGGATTTTAAGTAATTCATGAAAACCCGATTTTTCATTATTTGGACACCTCGTTACTCGAGAACGGAGCAAGTTAGGACACACGTTTATATGAACTTTTTTCATTCAATATGACAAGGAATCACCATCTCAAATTAAGGACATCATTTAAGTCACACCCTGTGAATTGGCAATTTTCTCACAACCTCCTCCTTCCACTTATTAAAAAATCATGATTGGTAGTCTCTGACCATACTAGATTATAAACTTACCGGGATATATCTACCGGCTAATACACATCAGGTGGATGGCACACATTGAACGTTTCTGGTGAACCAGACAATGGAACACAAAATCCTATGTATATCAAATTCATAATATATTCTATAAACAATGGTGCAGGTACTATGCTTATTTGCCTATCTATTTTCTTCACCCAAAGCTCTAACGTTCAGCTAACTTGATAGCAGCATTTTATTCGTTATAGCGTAAAATCACTCAAATATCAGTTTAGACACAAATATGTCAACAATATCAGTTTTGTAAAAATCAGTGTTGTAAAAACGTTGATTCAGAAATAGTAATTCAGGTTACTCCTCGATTAATGATCAAACAACATAACTGCAATCTCAAAACATCAACTATGTGTAAAGAAATCTACAAAACTGTCGCCATCTTCATAACTTAAATGACATTAGGTATAGCGGAAAATGCCGTTGGTGTTCTTGACGAAACAAAACACCATCTGTGACTGCACCAGTCTTCTGTCATACATCGTTTTTCTATACCTAACTTGAATACTTTCGACATTGCAATCAGTATAGCAACTTCGATATTCCAAATGGAATACCCTGAATATAATCTAATTTTCAGAATCACTATCGATTTCGTAATAACACTCATCTTGATATTTTCCTGTACCTATCTTTAGCCGTTTTCGAATTGAAAAATAATTTTAATTTTTTTTTCTAAAATCATAAACTCTAGGTGATACCTGGGAGCTTCCAACACTCAAGCCTCATGGTAAATTCAATACAGAGTGGTTCAAAATACGGTTATTTCGTTCGCTGGCAAAAGTGACTGAAAGTTGATTTTATTTCAAATGGAACACCATGTATATATTATCATGTACAGAATCTCCACCGAATTCCAATAAACTTCTTTTGATATCGCTATACCTATCTCTAACCGTTTTCGAAATGAATATCCACCCTGATACTCAACATTGGTATTGAGAAGCTCCGGACAAAAATAATATTTGCCTCCCTCTCCAATGACACATTCATTTGTAATCAGATATTGATTTCGTACCTTACTATATTTGTGTCCTGGAAGAATGCAATGAAGAATAAAATTGTAATTCCAAGTTGTTCAACATATTTACCATATATTTTGGGGACTGAAAAGAACCAAACTGGGGCTCATTTAAAAATAAAATGATATTGTTTTGTTGTGAAGTCTACTAGAATGCATTTTTTGTATCTCAACATTCAGACCACTAGTCAGTTTTCTAAGACAAATACTATATTTACGTTATTGTGGTGGGCAGCATAATGATGACATTTATTTTTATTTCAAAAAAAGAAAATAAATATAGTAACTAATAAGTGTACAGTTTATATCATGAGTTTATACAATCAGATGAAAATATTCAACTGTGGACAGTATAACAAATTTCAAGTTCATTCAATAGAAGAAGCTATCATAACATGTGAATTCATATACAGTTAGGTAAATTAATATCTATTCATCCTCATCTTCATCAAGCAAATGTCCAAGTTTCAATTCTACTCCCTTACATGGTTTTTGAGTTATGGATTTCTTTTCTTTCTTGAGTTTTTGACCAACAATATATTCTGGCATGATCACTTTAGAACTTCTGAAGGATGATTTAGAGGCTTCTGTATC
The DNA here is from genome assembly GCA_963576655.1 of Gastrophysa polygoni. Lineage (NCBI taxonomy): Eukaryota > Metazoa > Arthropoda > Insecta > Coleoptera > Chrysomelidae > Gastrophysa > Gastrophysa polygoni. Next base: position 5,021,093 of record OY755086.1, on the reverse strand, counting down.
ACTTACAGCCTTTTTGTTGGTCTTATCATGCCTTCGGAAAAGTATTTTAGGAGGTTGACCTTCAGAAAATCTCTCATCAGCTCCTTGGGCTTCTGTACTTTGTCTCACTTGAAGCTCTTTCAAAAATGATAGAGCTGCATGAGTATTGGTTTTTTCAGATATATCCTCATCTTTCACATCGTCTAATGAATATCTGGTCCACTTGTGTGGATTTTTCTTGAAATCAGGAATATTTCTCATGTAATTCTTTGGTACTGGATTTTGTGGTTTCTTAAAAATACTCTCTTTACCTCTATACTGCTTGGTGAAACGCCTCTGATGTCTGTTTCCATCAAGTATCTCATCAGTTTCCATTCCATTTTCAGCTGATGAAATTGCAATATTATTTTTTCTGTTATTTTCAAGGACTTTCAACTGCTCGAATACATCTTTCTGACGTTGGCTGAAATCTGCATTCGTTGATTTGAGGGTGAAAGTAGTATTCGGCATGGTTAAATGGAATTATCCAGTTAAACAGATATCATTGAATGGGAATATACGGAAATGATCAGTATTATGTAAGTTAAATTGATATATCCATTGACCTTTATCTCAACAATCTCAACATTGACATACAACAACCTTATTTTTTCTTGTAAGTTTCAATTGATGATATATAAGAACACAAACAAAAACAATTCTTCAATTTTGGGTGAAAGGTGAGACTCAGACCAAAGAGGAGACCCACAGACTACTTATATACGGAGGAGACCCCTCTTCTGTGTTCAGACATTTCAGATTCTGACTTTCTGTGATTCTGAGCCAGGAAACAAGAGAACGATGACTTTTCCCACGGTTTGTAACCGTGGACTTGTCCGATATTCGGCACATAGTCAGTGCAGATTACCCACGACATAATTCACAATGAATTCTCAAAATTCTATCCAAAACAATTAGCGAATGGTAAGTCAGTTGCCGAAGGTTTCAAATTCAACTTGAATTGATTTGTTTACATTGGGTAATTTCATGCACTCCAGAAGTTTGTTAGAAAATGCCCACCAGATGTCATAGTCGCATCGCCCAATGTTTGTACTAGTGTACTAGATTCCATAGCCCATGGTCTTAGACCACAGAAAAGGGGTACTCTTTGCATAGACCTTGCAGATTACCTATCTAGATCTCAGAGCAATAAAGGTTACTGCTTTGAGATCTAGATATGATCTAGTAATCTAGATCGAATTTTCTGTGGTATGAGATCATTCTTAGATTAGTCACGAATAATCATTATCTGAGCAAGCACTCCAAGAGCGCGCTATCGGAAGCATAGAAGCATGATTTCTATGGTCGGAAAGCTCATTATGAAATAATTGTCTATGTATTATTACGAGAGATCAGAGAAGTGACCACCCTTCGGTGTTGTGTCATAGAATATTTATTGTTGCTTTTGAGTACATGAACAATAGAGCAAACAGTGTCATAGCAAAGTCATAGCACAGAAGAGTAATGGGAACAGCAGTTTTCGTTTCGCTCCGCTCTTCACCACAGCCACAGAACAAGGAGTAGGTACCTGTTTTGTGCTTAGATCGTTCTGTACCATTGCTCTCTCTAAGAGCTCTTCGTATAGTATTTATACTCTTTGGCCATGCTCTGCTCTGCACTCTGCACTGCGGTCACAGGACAGAATAGTTCGATTTATGTTCTGCATTCTCTGATAATGTGATTTATTCACGTTAAACATTTATTTTGGAATCTGTTTGGTCTTACAGTGTGGAGTATTATTTTCAATTTCAAAGTTTTTTAATTCTGGCTGTTGATATTAGTTGATTTGAATAATTTTCAGGTGTGATTCAAAATCATCCCAAATGAACCAGGTGAGCTGATAACTTCGCTTTTCTTTTGTCAGTATCTGTATTATAACCTCAATTTTTCATTATCAATTTTTCAAAAACGGCATGATACGAGACCTTTTAAAAATTATAATCAATGTGTGTTTTACTTTTTTCATTAGTAACTTAAATTTTTTCATATTATTCAGGTGAGCTTCCATCCGAATGGGTTCTTTCATTTTTAATAAATGTTTTTGAAGTTTGAAATTCCTGACATTTTAATTTTTCAGTTACTGGTTATTCTTCAGAGAAAGAATGACGGGTGCGACTACAATAAAACGGAAAGTACGCCTAGAGAATAAGAAGAAAAAAATGGCAGCTCTGTTGGATATAGCAAAATTGAATGAGTATGATAGAGAACAGAAAATCAGAAATGCTGGAAAGTTAAAACAGCTCCAGCTGTCTCCAGCCAAGCCTGAAACAGAACCCAGTTGTAAGAGAATTAAAACAGAAGAAATCAAAAGAAAAGAGGACCCTGTCTCGGAACCTCCTCCTCTGATTGGTGATGTAGGTCCTTCTGGAAAACCAAAACTGGAAGGAGAGGAACTTGCAGAGCTCAAAAAAATGCTTCGTGAAAAGACACAACACCTTCGCAATTTACCACAATTTCGTTTGAGAGAATTAGGAGAAAACTCTAGTCTAAAAGTCAGTTTGAATGATAGAATTCCCTTATTTTTATCAGATCTACAGCACCTAATAATGTATTCCCAAATAGGAGTACATTCTCCTTATTCACCTGCCAGGTGGTGTGCCTTGGATAAATACAACAAGTTGGTCAACACGAATGTGCTGATATTAGAAAATATTTCTCTCTATAACTTCATGTCAAATGAGAGTTTGTTTCCCTTTTTGAGCTCTACATTTGACAATAAACTGGAGATGATCACTCCTGCCTCCTATAATAGTGATATTGTCAAGGATTTGTCAATGGTACCTTTGACTGGTGAGTGTTTATCAATCATAAGTATAATATATGCTGAAGTACCCTTTATTGATTAGGTTCTCATTCAGTAGGAGTTCAGGGAGATTAGGGGTCCACAAGCAAGACATTTTCTGGAACATTTCGATCTCATATCAAATGACCTTTTTTCAGTTTTATCATCAGAACCTTGAATGAGACTAGGGTAGTCAGATATACCCATTGGAGATGAAAGTATTTATTGAGTATCTGTAGTAACAATTCTGTAGTCAATCTATCAAAAAAAAAAGATAGGATAGCTTCACTCACAGGTCAGGAATAGAAGTCAAGTTATATATATTTCCAAAAAATGCTCTCAGAGTCCTCATCATTTTATTTTGAGGTTCCAGACAGTTTTTAAATTTTTGGATCCATATGAAATGACATATTTTCAAGATGGTTCAGTGACCATGCACAGGGTGTGCAGAAATTATTATTTGTTAATGTATATTTTTTTAGACAGGCTGTAACTTGAGTTCAAAAAGCTTCAGCTTTTGAGTTGATTTTGAGAACCAATGATGCCATTACATGATGTTTTTATATAAAAGTATTCCTGTTCAATGTTTCATTTTCAGGTACTCAAATGCGAAAATTTCTGAACAATTTCGGTACTCTCGAAACCGCCGTCCTCAAGTCGAACCAAGTCTTTGATACCATGAAGAACCTCTTCCCCATCGTCGAAGCTGAAGAATGCCGATCGTCCGGCCGAAACGGCGCGGTACACCCGAACGATAAGTTCCCGAGAACTCAGCTCCTGCTGTCCGGCTGGCAGATGGTGGAGGAAAACTTCCCCTTGCCCATAAAGGGGTTGATGGAGAGGAAATATCCAGGGTATAGGTTGACAAAGGAGAACTACAAGAGTGTGACCCCTTTTAGTCCCATGTTTGCTATTGATTGCGAGATGTGCAGGACCTCAACAGGTGATTGTTTGACAACAATTTTATTGACATTTATTTATTCATATTTTTAGTGTTAAAAACGTATCATTTGTATGTATTGCTAATATTTGTTCCTTTACAGTTCATAATACGTCTGATAGCAAATTGTTCTGAAATTCTGACTCAGAATAGATCATGAATAAATTTGGTCTCACGAAAAATATGGTGAATTAGTTATAATTACTTGAAATTTTCTGAAATTCTTTGATTTCATTGCTTCCAATTTTATGAAATTTTATTATTCACTTTGAATAAGATGGTTGATGTCACTTCTGGTTCATTCGCGAATTTGATCGCGCTAATTTATAAAATTTGTTTGCGAATTGAGAAAAGTATCCTATAAGAAATATGTGAATCGAAACACCATTTGTATGTATGTGTCCTCTTGATTGTAGGTGAATTAGAATTGACGCGGATATCGGCCGTAAACGAGAAGCATGAAGTCTTCTACGATACTCTCGTGAAACCGGACAATCAAATCGTAGATTATCTGACGAAATGGTCTGGCATCAACAAAAAAATGATGAAGAACGTCACGAAAAAATTGAAAGATGTCCAAGACGATTTGAGGAAATTGTTGCCGGAAGATGCCATACTGATAGGACAGTCTTTGGAGAACGATTTACATGCTTTGAAAATGATGCATCCATATATCATTGACACGAGGTAATTTTTAATTATTTTGAAACTGGTGCCACTATTTTTCTTTTTAAATTTGGTGCATTTGACTCTTTTTTGGTCGTTGTAAAGCATCCACTGTGCAAACATTTTATCATGATTATTTTATTCACAGGATCTTTCACTAGTCTCATTTTGTATTGTTTTATTATATTATATATTGTATTTGCCACGAATGTTGTGCATTGCCACAAGCATCTTCTATGAAAGTAATCCCAAGTGTTTTTTTGCAGCACAGAAAAGAGAGCTATACCATCTAATGAAATATATCAGAAGTGGTCTTTCACTGTGGTCGACAGAGAAGTGAGACCTGTTTCTGACGTGGCAATTCCCATATAAAATTACATATACCATTTTTTTAAATTTTCCAACTGTACTTCTTGGTTTTTTCTTATATTTTTCTTACTAAAACACACCTATGTGGATACACACAATACAAAAAAAATATTCATCCTATTTTCTAGTTTTTTTCAAACTGACAAATGGCGATCCATCATTATTACATTAGTTCAAGATAATTTGCTGTAATTGATGAATCTAATTCAGCATTTGATGATGTGTCATTTCAGATATTTCCAAATCCTAATAAAAACCTATATAAATAAACTGTAGATAGCTAAACAATAGATTTGAGTGAATAATCTCACACTATTAACTCGATTTGAATGAAAAAAAACTGAAAATGTCGTATTTCTCAATACAATTGCATGACACATCAAAATGTTTTAACAATGCCAACAGTCATGTGTTTTTCATCGCTGCGTCTCTTTTCGATGGTCGTTTCAATTCCTCTCCCTCTAAGCATAAGAGCACAAACTCTCAATATTCAAGTCCATTTCAAGATCCTTGTAAATATAATCAGTACGTTCATTTTTTAGCTTTTCGTGGGATTTTCTCTCCTCATTTCTAAAAAATAGAGTAGAAGTTATTAAAAATTATTTCAATATATTTGTAGTAAGGACAGATTTGGAATCTGCCCCAAAATGTCACTGCGCTTGAAATTAAACCTTTAGATACCAAAAAGAGAAATTCTCTATTGGTCAGTGACACCTTGTTTTTGAAAAATTTGGAAATACAAATATATTTAATAGGAATAAAACCTCTTCTTATCTTGGTGGACGTTTCGGGAACGAATCTGCTCCCGTTCTCAACACAAATTAAAATATTTTTCTCTTCGCAAAATTTTTCAATGTTTTCGGTTTTGACACTGAAAAGTGACAATTTGGTAGACGGAGGAATTCTGGTTACAAGGTGTTTTCATTAATTGATATCGAATTTTCCATTTTCATATTCAATTTTCAGAAGTGGGTGTCAAGTTCTATCTATATCAACTGAACAAGAAGCAATATTATTGTCTCCGTTCAGGAGAATGCAAGCAGACTCTTTGATTTTCCGTTTTTGGTTGTTGTCTTCTTTTCCTATGATCTTGATATTACCCCAATCGGCCATATGTTCTCAATTTGGTGTATTGTTTTATCAGTGAAATGTTTCAGATGAGTTTTGAGTTGTAAAACATCTTTTATATGGTTCATTTCGGTATTGAAAATTTGGTTGTTCGATGATATGGATTTGGCTCTATCATGAAGTGATTTGATTATTCCTTTCTTTATACTTGTATGATGATTTGATTGAAAATTGAGGTATCTGTATATAATCAGTACGATTTATCCTGTAAGCTATCATTCTGTAGTAATGAGGCGTGTGGAAGTCTCTCAAACTTCCGTACATGAATATTATTCTCACCTACCGTCTTTCCAGCGTCATCTACAACGTGACGGGCGACCGAACCCGCAAAACCAAGCTGCAAACGCTGGCCAGGGAGTTCCTGCAGGAGAAGATCCAGACGGGCGCGCAGGGCCACTGCTCCACCGAAGACAGCACGGCGTGCATGAAGCTGGTCCAGCTGCGGCTCGCCAGGCAGCTGTACTTCGGCGACGCCGTCATGGGCGGCGTGCACAACGAGCTGCGCACGTACCCCGAGATGGGCACGTCGCAGTACGCCACCAGCATGCTGCGGCAGTGCGTCAAGGTGAGAGTCGGCATGATTGAAACCGATCATCAGTTCAAAAGACGTTCTACGCCACCCGCTCACTCATAATACCACGAGAGCTTCAATTATTACCTAGATTTATTTCGAGAACACGAATATTTTGAAAATTCTCCGTAGTCGTAGACGATGAGGAGGAAAAAAATTTCCGGAAATTTGTTTACTTGCAATGGTACAGTACAAAATACAAGCGAAGATGTCAGGTGTGAAATGTTCACACATAATACCACGGGAGCTTCAATTATTTAGTTTTTATTTGGAGCTCATTTGGTAAGAACATTTCACACCCAATATAGAATGAACTCAATATAATCTGAAGTTGAAGTTAAATGTCATTTTAACAATAACTATCAAAAAATATCCATTGTAATTTCATGCTTCTTTCCCAAAGGAGGACAAAATTTCCAGAGATTATTTCAGTTGCTATGGTAATGATATAAAATACAGGCTTTTAAATGATTGAAAAGGTAAGGTGAGAAATTTTCACTAGTAATACCACTAGAGGTCAAATTATTTAATTTGTGTGGTAATGTGTGGTATTCGGTAAGAAAATTCCACACCAAATGATCAAGATAACAAATAATTCTGCAAGGGCCACTGCTGTTTCAACTCTAGCCAAAACGGGAATTGGAGAATAGCAATTAATTAGAATAACAGGGCATGGTAGCAGTCACTCCATAAAACCATATCTGCAAATTGACTCGGGCCATCATCGGGATATAATTGACGCAATGAGGTCTGCTTCAACTTCTGTGAAGACAGTCCAAGAATCTCTAAATCAAGAGCAAGCAACTTCGAATCAACCTGCCATTGTATACAATAATTGCGTTTTTAATATAAACATCAATCATAATTGTCCATGAATTTAGAAAACATTTAAGCTTTTTGTTGAAATAAGTCAAAATTATTATGTGTGAAAACAAATAAAAATTGGATTGTCAAAAAATATCATTGTCATTATAGACGTCAAAAAAAAATCTAGTATAATTCGCTGTTGGAAAGGAAAAAAATTCCGATAAAATTCATCCGTTGCTATGGTGATCTGACAGAAATACACGTTCTGATTGGTTAAAATCACATGTGTGGAATTTTCACTAATAATACCACAAGAGCTTCAATTATTACCAAGAATTTTTTCTAGAATTCGAATAATGTGTAATTTCTGTAAGAAGCATGAAATTACACTGGCTTCAATTGAGAACCGGAATATTTTTCTTGAACACGAATATTTAGTAAATTCTCGGAATACTACTATAATACTAATAATACTACTGAAAAATGAATTTTCGAAATATTGGTGTTCTTGAAAAAATTTCCGGTAATTATTGAAGCTTTGTATTTTCAACTCGAAAATAATTATATGTGCATATGACCTTATTTCATATCATATATTTCTTCTAGTATTGATACATGAAATGCCTATGGGCTGTTGTGATTCTGCCATTAGGATGCAAATAATAAGCCCATTCTCGCCACTGTCTTGTATAAAGTAGATAGATAGATAGCACTTTATTTCCAACAGGTATACACCCAATTACTTGAAATGTACAAAGTGTTATAAAAGTATACAAAACAGGGTAATTACTGAATTATTTCAAAAAAGAAGACGAAAAATAGAAATAGAAAATATCACGAGATAAAAAGTCACAGTTGAAGGGTTCTAATGAGAATACATTTCAAAATATAACTCAGAGAACTATCATTGATGATACACATGTCACAGATTGAGTTCAAATGGGTGAAGTTATACCCAGACTTGCTCTCAAAGTTTTCAAAACTAGTCACGAAGTGTTTCCAATTTGTCAGCAAACCAATAACGACTGGTGAGACCTCTGGTGGGCCGGAACGGACCTGTCTCTCTTCTTCTCGACGACATCTTTCATACTCTTGATTTCTCGTTCAAAATAAGAAAACGTTTTTTTTCACTCTTCGTCAAGGTGGACAAGACGGCGCACGTGGTCGGACTGGAGGAGGTCGGCCTCAGGTACAAGTTCTACGCGGACAAGGGGATGGACAAGGAGGTGCGAGGAGTGGCCTTCAGCTCGGAGAGTTCCAACGAGGAGGTGGTGGCGAGGTTTTGCGAGAAAATGGCGAATTACTCGCTCAATATCGCGCACGTGCGGGTGGCAGCGAACCAGCTAGAGGGACACAGTGGAACGATGAAGAAGGTCGATGGGTGGGTGAAGGAGATGTACGAGAAGACCGGCAATAATAGTTTGGTCGTCGTGCTGTTTGGGGGGTTGAGGGATGGGAACGGAGTGTGTTTTTTGAAGGTCAAGAAAGAGGGTAGTTAGCGGAAGGGACCGAGGATGTCCGTTGCGTGTGTACATATCTGTCTGTTATTAAATTATTCTCTTGTCGTTTTGGAGAACTGCTGTTCAATTTCCACCTATGATGTATGATTTTTGACAATATACATTTTATTTTGAAAATAATCTTATTCAACACACCAACCTGGGCCGAAACGCCCTTACTCCTAGGCTGAGCGATAGCTTCAATAAATACTGCTCCGTGATGGATATCTTGTGAGACTTTGTCTCATTACGGAGCTAGCACTTAACAAATTTTCCTATATAATCTATATCTGTAATGTAATTTAAGAATATCTACAATTCCAGTCTTCTTTTGTGAACTGTGAGATATGCAAATGTATAAGTGGATATTGTTTTGGGTTAAAACCTGTATGTATCCCAAATCTGAATAAATAAATGAAATCAATAAATAAATGAACATCGATCCACATCGATCAGTCTATTTAGTCTCAGAAATAGGTACTGAAGTCTTGGAAATACAAGTCACAAAACAATACCAATTTTTTTGGTTAGTCTTCGCATGTGTGATCTTCAATATTTCAGATTGCAACAATTATAATCAAGGTGTTCTTTTTCGACCGCGAAGCTTGTGAAACGTGACTGCGTTAGTATTTGATTTGCTTTTTGACAATATACATTTCTTTATGAAAATTATCTTATTTCACCTTGATTCGCGTCCGATCAGTTTATCTACTTTGAGAAATATGTTCTAAAAGTGACCTAGTCACAGAATAAAACAAAAAAAGTTCTATAATTTATCACAGAATTCCTCTAGAGATATCGATGAATGTCCGCTTCAAATGAAATCAGAAACTTGTCAAGTCAGAATGGAACATGGTACACAACAATGGTTGATTGAAATGATAAATTGCAATCATAAACTAAATAAAATTCATTTCTCATCCCTACCTATTCTCTGCGTATCTCAAACATATATACATATATTTCAACACTTTCCAAATATTTCAAACATTTTAACTTTTCCGAAATTTTGTGAATTTCGATGACGTTTGGACGTATGGGGACGGATCAAGAATTTCCCCATGGTAAATCCTGCCTGTCGTAAGAGGCGACTAAATGGATACCCATAGGTGGAAGATGATGGTTCCCATCATCGCCCGGTGCGACACCACCACATCGACAGAGGTGCTGTGAAATGGGTAACTCCCATGTTTCAGTATTTGGTCGATGCTTCCGGTCATATCCCCATACCCTATCTCCTTCTTCCCAACCCAAACCGCCCATTTCAGCTGAAGAAAAATCTAGATGATGAATTCTCCTAGGGTAAAACACTCCGGATATAAAATACCTCTCCATTCGGATTTCCGGGCGAGAGGTGCTCGAGGGGGTTCACCATCGAAACATCTGAATTTAAAAATAGACCTTTGTAACATCCGAGGTCTGAACAAAAATATAAACGATGTTCATTACCATCTACAGGCTGAGAAACCAGATATACTGGCTTTAACTGAGACGCAGGTCAACTCATCAACTAATACGACCTATATGCTCTGCCCTGGATATGAGCTGCATACCCGTTCCAGATTCAGAGGAGGTTTATGTCTCTTTTCCAGAAATGATCTCTCATGCCATCGTGAGGAGGAACTGGAACCGAAAGAATTCGATGTAATGTGGCTCAAGATCGATAACCACAAACAGACAAAGTTCATCTGCTGCCTTTATCTATCACCAAACGAACCAACTCCTGGTGACCTCTTCGAATTCCTTTCTCTGAAACTTGATTTCATCCAACAGAATCACCCAGCAGCTGAAATCATCATCATGGGGTTTTCAATGTCCACAACTCCACCTGGCTCAAATTCTCGAACAAAACAGACGACGCAGGACGTCTGGCTGAGGCTTTCGCTATCACCTATGGTCTTGAGCAACTGATAAACGAGCCCACTCGGATCCCTGATATCAGCAATCATTATGCCAATACGCTCGACCTGTTCCTCACTAACAATCCGGAACCGTATGAAGTGAAAGTCCGTGCACCACTAGGAAACTCAGACCACACACTCATCTCCACGATATGTCCTTACATCACTCCGCGAACCAGTCCAACACCCCCACGCACTGTTTGGCATTACAATTCAGCCGACTGGGATGGCCTTCGCATGTTTTTTTCTGAGTTTCCTTGGAGGAGAATGTGTTTTGAATCGGGAGATCCTACGCAATGTGCTGAAGAGATCTCGGAAATCATCATGCTGGGAATGGAAACTTACATACCACATAGCACCAAACCGCGAACCACAGGTGAACCATGGTTCAATAGAACCTGTTCTAGGGTTGTCGCACTGAAGCAAGCAGCATACCGTCGTTGGCGCAGAAACCCAAGCCCTCAAACTAGAGCTGAATATGTTGAAGCTAGGAATACATGCAATCGAACGATAGATGAATCTAAAGAGGCATACAACACGAAAATAAGATCGAAGCTCATAGAGTGTCCAAATGGTTCCCGTTCATTTTGGACGTTTGCCAAGGCAATCGGGAGAAATTTCACTTCTAGCTCATTTCCTCCCCTCACAAAGGATGATAATACATTGGCTATAACACCTCATGAAAAAGCCAACACCTTCGCCAAAATGTTTGCAGACAATTCTACCTTGGATCCACGAGGCCAGGAAATTCCGAAAGTCGCTACCATCGATAACCGTATGCCAGAAATTGTCTTCCGGCAACGCACAATCAGACACATTCTGCTTAGCCTCAACGTCAAGAAGGCTATGGGGCCTGACGGAATACCGCCTATTGTTCTCAAGAAATGTGCCCCAGAACTAACACCAGTTCTTTGCAGGTTGTTCACCCTTTCGTACAAACTCGGCGTATTTCCTTCTAACTGGAAGAAAGCTAGGGTCCAACCGATTCCAAAGAAGGGCAAGAAAACACTCCCTAACAACTATAGACCGATTGCACTCCTATCTGTGATCTCTAAAGTAATGGAAAAAGCAATCAACATCGAGCTCATCCGATATCTAGAGAGCTCAAGAATCGTGAACGACCGGCAATATGGCTTTCGTCACCAGAGGTCAACTGGAGATCTGCTTGCCTATGTGACACATAAGTGGCAGGTGTCAATAGAGAAACATGGGGAGTCTCTGGCTGTAGCCTTGGATATCTCCAAAGCATTTGACCGAGTTTGGCACCAAGGTCTCCTAGCGAAACTTCCGTCATATGGTTTGCCGCCCCAACTGTGTCTTTTACTATCGAGTTTTCTTGCAGATAGATCACTCTACGTGGTGGTAGACGGGGTCTCGTCTGATACAATGACGATCAATGCTGGTGTTCCACAAGGCTCTGTCTTGGCACCAACTTTGTTCTTGCTCCACATCAATGATTTGTTGAATGTGACCTCTAGCCCAGTTCATAGCTTTGCGGATGATAGTACACTTCATTCCGCCTTTTCCTCTAGAGCCCCTATATCATCCAATGAGGCCAGAGGTGCAAGGCGAAGACAGGTTGATGCTTTAAATGAGGATCTGACAAGAATTCTGAAATGGGGATCTGAGAATCTAGTACAGTTCAATGCAACTAAAACTCAAGCTTGTATGTTCACCAAGAGGGCTGATCACACAATGCCCAATTTGATGATGTCGGGTACCACTGTTCGTATGAGGTCGTCAATATCCTTGCTGGGTGTCACCACCAACAGTGCTCTCTCATGGGACGATCATGTGAGGTCCATTGCGAAGACTGCTTCACAAAAACTCGGTTTCCTTTTCCGTGCGAAGAGATACTTCACATCCCAGCAACTGCTTATGATCTACAAAGCACAAATTCGACCTGTCCTGGAGTACTGCTCACATGTTTGGAGCTCAGCCCCCAAACATACGCTTAAGCTCTTAGATTCAATTCAGAAGAGAGCTATTCGCCTAGTCGATGACACAACACTCACCAAATCATTGACCTCTCTAGATCATCGTAGAAAGGTCGGCGATCTTTGCCTTTTTTATAGGTACTTTCACGGTCGGTGCTCAACGGAAATATCATCTATTATGCCACCACGCGCGATTCCTAGTAGGCAAACCAGACGAGCTCAAGCTGGTCACCCCTACACTGTCAGGCTCGAGACCTGTCGAACATCGCTATACCAAGCATCATTCATCAATAGAACGGCAAAGTTGTGGAATTCTTTGCCTAGTGAAGTATTTCCTGATGCTTACAACCTCCAAACATTCAAAATTCCACCGCTGGCCAACACGATGTTCCTCGAACATCATAGGTTTCCCTTTCGTGTTGTCCACAGATAAAAAAAAAAAAAGATGATTCGATTTAGTCTCGGTGATAACAACTGATTTGCAATAGGCATGAGTTGTTTCGAAACGTCGTGATGGAACGAAGTTCTTTGCAGAGAGTGAACAAATGGTTCCTTGTTCGACTTTTTTTTGTGACGCTTCGGATGCCTCAATTTGATCGTGTTGAAAAAACGTGTTTTGTATCGACAGACTATATTTAAGATGCATGTTATACCTGTTTCAGAACTTGGTGATGAAACAAGAGTACATTGCTTAACAAGCAAGAAGTAAGCATTCCGTGCTAGTTATACACTATACTTTTTCGACGGCTATAATATTTCATTCAATTTCTCAACTTGCACACATGCCTGATTTGCGGAATCAGTCAAGAAAGATCAATTTTCGTTGTATAACCGTAGAGCAAGTTCTTTGACTAATTTCTCTTGTGGTAGAGGTGAAACAATTATGGTTTTCCTGAGTTACCATCAAATTTTTCATCGGTCTTTTACTGTCTCTATCTATAGAGGACTGACTTCAGGATTATGGAGTTCACAGAGCAAAGATTCAAGCTCTCATACTCGACCACCTTCCAAGCAGAAGTACATGCTATAGAGATAAAGAGATATGTTCCTAGAAACCAATACAACACCCTATAGACATTCAAATTATGTCCAATTCGTGTCGGAATATCCTTGAACTACTTTTGGATATCCATGGGGCATACAAAATTTACCCAAAGGGGATGAAGAATTGTAGAAGTCGAAAATATGTGAATCAAAATGGTAGAAGTTCAAAATCATATATAATAAGGTGTATTTCCTACTGGAAAAAATAAGATACATTGAATGAGGTTTTGTTCAGCGTTCTTTTGGACAGCCATATGATATTCTGTTTGGAACATTGAAGTAGAACGTTTCCCCACAGATCCGAAACTAGGTTAATCTGTTAATTTTTCGTTGATTGAAATAAATTTAGAAAATCTTTCATTATATCATCTATAATGATGAATGGTTTGTTGATATTATTCTCAACAGATCGATGTTTTGTTATTAATCTAATATATATAATTTAATATAGCTATAAAGACTGAAATTTGCACTATTTTTTGATGTTACGTGTGATAATCGGCTGGGTACTGATCAGTATAATTTTCTGTTTCATATTTTCTGAAAACCATGTACTTGCTACTAAAATGCGCAGTATTCATCAGACACCCAAAATACTGGTAAGGGTATAATTCTTCAACAATGAGCGAAAGGTCACAGGTTCAATTTACCGTGATACCAGTTCATTTATTTTCTGACGTCCATGACGGATATCTTATTGGCGTCTAGGCTGGTAGCCTAAGGACATCACTGGTCGTCCATGGGATATCATTCGGATAATATTTGGACGTCCAGTGGATATCTACCGGATGTCCATGTGTTGTATGAGGTCATGTACGAAAGATCTGATCGTTCTCGCTTGTGAGACTGTGAATCTACAATCGGCAATCTACGTCCGTATTCCGAGCGGTTTGTATCCGAGGCCCTCTTCGATTGCCTCCGGCGAAACCTCCTTTCCCCTTCCCGGCGTCCCTGTAGCGGCGCGACGCGTCACGGTCGTCCGCGATTCTGCGCGGCGGAGATGATAGGGCTCGCATCGAGGTGGCCGCGACCGCGCTATCACTTGTTCGAATTTCGGGCTGCCTGTTACATGAGGCGGGCGCGCGGGTGCCTTGTCACTTGTCAGTTTTCCTCGGCGTCCGTTGAGGATCGTCGCCGTCCCGGTGGTTGCGGTAAATAGAGCGATAGGGTGAGTCGAGCTATCTTTTGCTTTTTTTTTCATTTACTTTATTGTCGTAGAATCACTAATTATTCACAAAACGTAGGAATACATTCAATCATAAACAATAATTTAACAAACATGAACTGTCATACAATTATCAGGAAGCATAATCGGGACAAAACATACTAAGTAAAATAAAATATCAATGGTGCATGGTACAGGGTTTTCCCGTTACAGGGATGATTTTGAAACATATCTTCGTTTCAACTTTCGAGTACACAAGTTTTAGATATATATACATTTGTTTCGAAATATCTTGTGAAAAATTCAAAATTATTTCGGCAAATTTTTTGATGTGTCAATTATTTTCAATGGAGCACCTTGTATATTATCTCATATCTGAAAAAGAGCTACTTCATCTATCCCATTTCCGAAATACAAGCGTTCGAATATTATATTAATTGGGAATTAATGTGCACTAAAACAAAGTTCGCTCAAATTCCGAGAAGCAACTCGGAATATTAACTCTGACTATCGAATATTATCTTGGAATTGAGTGATATTTCGTGTTGTAAATGGGAATTCAGAAGAATTTCGAGTTGCAACTCGCAATTCAAGCCAAAATTAAAATAAATCAGTATAGGCCCTTTTACGCTTCCGTAGTTAGCGATGAAAAGAAGTTATCAAAAAGTTATAAATCTATCAAAATTCACATTCGATAGGTAAATGACTGAAATGGCGTCTGACCAGACCATTTATAGCCACTTGAGCGTGGCTTACTATGTTTTAGTATACATTAATTTACATTTCTCAAAATATTCAACCGTTTGTATTTCAAAACCAAATGCATGAATGATCCACATAATATCTGTGCAACAGATGTGTAGTCACACGTATAACTATATATATTTTTGAAATTAGAAAAGCACACATTCGGAAAAAAAATGAAACTACTGTATTCATTAGTTTTGATGACTTTCGAAACAACCCCTGCAGTGGAAGGTTGGATTCAAGAAATAGAAAAGTTTTAGTTATCAACATTTCATACTATCCTATCAGTTCCTGTTTCACCGGATTTTTCCCTAACTTGGGAACTTACTTTTTCCATTCTTCGAACGATTCTAAGTACGATCACATGTTTTGAAATTTGAATGCATTGAATACTCACTTCAACCAATCTGATGGACATGGATAATAATAACAATAATAATAATGAACGACTTTATTGCTTCCATATGTAAATACAATGATGATTGAAAAAAAAATCAATTCTTGAATTCACCACCCCGGCCAAGTAATAGATCTTTCACCGATTCATGACAGTTATCCTTTTTTTGGCCCTAGTAAATGATTGAATATGACGGAAATAACATATTTTTTCAACGAATATGATGGTTTTGGTAGGGTTATGTTATCAATTTGCCGATAGAATTACTTTCACACAAATTCCATAATTTCCAGGGGAAATCAAAAATTATAAAATACTTCTCTTAAACCTTAACCCTTAACCCGTAGTTTTCAAGATACATGGTATATCAACTTAGATTAGACAAATCACATGATATAAAAGAAAGCTTCGTTTGATTCTCTGACCCAATTTTTTCAAAGACTTCACAGGATTCTTTCTCCTCGTTCTCCATATTTATTCCATAATATATGGTTGTATTCGGCAAATGTAAATTCACCTTTGAAGTCAATAACTGATGGGTCATTCATACATTCCACACATTTATCCTTATACAGTCTCCGAATTTTCGATTAATTTTTCGAATGCATGACATATCTACATCGGAAATAGATAATATTAGGGGAAATTATAGAGGGATTGATAGGTAGATAGGGGAACTCATGATGATCGAGATAATAATATCATTTATGTATAGCGTACGCCTAATTTGTTTTAACAAATTTGCTATTTCATTCCAAAATATCCGAGAACTACATTGTGCATATCACAGCTACTAAGGTCATTTCTATTTCCCGTTTCGCCAGAAACCTTCTTTCATCTCGAATCATTCTCGCTATGCATCACTAGTAACATAAATAAAATATTATTATTGAGCAGCAGCGATAAGAGATCCGCGACCACAAATGAAATAATCCTCATGGTTGTTATCAAAATCTTGATCCAAACAGTAGTAGTATCATCACTAAACAAAGGATATGTGTAAAGTTGGGTTCGAAATGTCGGAGTATATGTATATTGTTTATTTATCTATCCAAGATACAATAATTCTATTATATGATTAGGTTGTAATAGAGGTAGTGACAATTTTCACAATCATTTCTCTTTCCGAGGAAGTTGATAAACATCAACTAATATATTCAAAATGACAGAATTGACGAATCTACAGCCTGCCTGTTTCCACAGGGTATTATGGCAGTGACGATTTATTATAACAACACTGTGATGTCGTAATATCAATAATGAGTGATTTTACTCGATACAAACTCTCCTGAAAGATTTTTTAGAAGAATTATGGGGATCAGATAATGATTTTGTATATTACGAAGACATTACAAAATGTAATAGCAGTGAAATTCCATTGTTCTATGCCAGTGTAAAAGTATAGAAATTCTGATTTCCGTAAAGACAAACGTGACAAATGTCGCAGTGATATTGAGACGCAGGTGAATTTTCGTGGAAAGCTCCACACCCGTGAAATAACGAACGGTTTTCCTTACTTCCGACCTTGGAATACGCTTTTTTCATTAGCCCTCAGAAACCGCGTGGAAACTGGGTCAAATGTGGTCGATATCGTACAGTCAACAACTGCGTGTGCAAGGAGGAATCACGGAGGGAAGATGGGGGGGCTGGCTACCCTTCGTAGGGCTACGAGCGATTTCCGGTGACCCAAATACGAAATGGGACGCGCGAATTCGTTACTAATGCAAGTAAACAAATAATACGGTAGTATAACAATTTATGGATATTTCAACATAAAATTTCGAAAATATGTGCCGCTATATCACGATTGAAATACAATTCGAAGTCTTATTAATAACCATGCAATATTTATTTGCAAAGAATAGTTCAAGTGGATGATAATACAATATATCTGTTTCAGCCTCATTTATTATTTCATATCATTTTCAAACAATAAAGCTGCTCCCCCCCCTCTTTTTTTCCGCAATCATATAAATATGAATATCATGGCAAATTATAATATTGAACTTCATCACTGTCTACCCAGATTTCTGATCTGAATGATTGGGAAAGATGAAAAGAGCAATCTGGATACAGTCCTTATACTGATGTTCGGATTATAATCGATGACATTCAGACTATTCTCCATGTTATGTCCCCTTAAAGGTCTTCCTTGCCCAGGAAAACGTTGAAAGTTGCCATGATCACTCAAGTTTCTATGAGAATTAAGAATACTTGTCGCCCAGGTCGGAATTCTCCTCCAATATTTTGCGTTAATCTTGAGATTTATTGATATATTTAAATCGATTTTACTGGAAAATGGTTCATCTAATCGATATGGAACGAGAGTACCTTTTTTCTGTAAAAATGTTCAAATATTCATAATCCGAGACCAAATTGTCGAAAAAATTGCATACAAAAAAATTAGGGTGATATTCAGAGTAGCTTCACCCTGTTTTGAATACTCATGAATCAAATTTTGAAATTATTTTATCTCCGCTGCATTGAGCATGAAAATTTTAGTAAAATACCATCTTCAGAAGCCCCCTTTGATGTGGCCGTAGCTCCTTCATGAGCTATTTTGAGACCTATGTTCATTTGAACTTATCTATCTATTTTCGGTCGTAGAAGTCGCTGGTGAAGTTTGGCAGGCTGATTTTCGGACACCCTGTATACACTAAGCCACCTGTAGACATGCTTCAGAATAAAATTCCATTGAATTTTTATATAGAGGTGATATCGACCTTTGCCAAACTTATTGGCCACCCTGTGTATATGCGTTTGTTATACGAGGTCAGTTCTACGTTTAGATAATAACTGTTTGAGGATGACGACATTTGTGATTGACTTTATGATTGGTGATATGATCTACCTACTTCCCATATAACAAAATAGTGTGCTATATATGCTGATTTCCTAGATAGTCGTAAAAAGAGTCAATTGTCATATAAAACATGTCAACTGTCATGAAAAGGTGCCATTAAGAGACAGAGAAGAGAAGGAAAAGCTTCTGATTTGATGAAAGAGTCAAAAGTGGAATTTTCAATCGTATCAACGATTTTTATTGCAGTTATTCTTTCTCAGTTCAGTTTTAAAGTTGGCCAGTGACATTAAATCTCCAACGCTGATGGGATAAATTTGTATCAACACAATATTACTCAATGTTAAAAAATGTGTTGACATCATGAGAAAGTTTATACATACACGCATTCAAAATGTTTTCGAATAACTAAAAAGTATTATGGCCATAATTTCAAATGTCCTGAATTTTGTTATGACAAAGTCATGAAATGGATACTACAACTTTGTGTTATTGCTTGTAATATTAATGTTAGAAAGAGAATGAAGGAATGTGCTGAAAGTATACTTAGAAGTCAGTATTGAGTCTCATTTCCACTCGGAAAAGCTGTAAACGAAGGTATAAATGGCACATTAGTATTCAAAAACTGATACATTTTCAAGAACCTTTTGAATTTATGTGACATGGATTCCTGTAATGTACTACAGAGGGTGTTCCAGAATAATGTTCACGTATTGCTCGGAATTTATGTAGATAAATTATAAGTTTCTCGAATACTTAGTTATCACACCACTCTGTATTTAGTGATATATTCAGTGATAGTACCAAACATTTATGAATGCAGAAATTTCGATATAAGATATCATTAACATGAGATATTTCTCAAATAATTGATTAACAGACAAACAAAATGAAAAGAGTTGTGGTTTACTAATGACTAGTATCCATGCAATCGATAATTTTCTAGGAAACTTATCACACAAACATTTGGAATCGCATCAAATTGAATTTTCTCAATCACCTTACAAACTAAGAGGTATATCACGAACACCCAATAGGGCGAAAAGTTAGATAGGTAATGATTGGGAAAATAGGAAACGATCGTGGGATCTGGTTAGTGGTGTATCGATTTTACATTCAACAGAACTCGAAATGAAATGTGACACGATTTTAATTCACTATAATCTTCTCAATGTAATTTCAAATTTTCAGAACGAAATCTGGCGAAAATATTGAAATACATCAGCGATGAAAGTACAAAAAATCAGTCAATTTCAACGCCCTACAGCGGCTAAACAAAACAACTTGTGATGAAAGAAATATAAATTGAATTTAGTCATATCATTTTGTGTCTACTATAACGCAATCAGTGACATTCCAGACCAACTAGCTTTTATTGTATCCTTCAATGGGTACATTGATTTTAATTTTTTCAAAAACACCACATCTGAAGAAAAAACTCAAGAGAGTATTAATTTATCGAATTGAACGGGAAATACAAAAGTGAGTCTGTGCTCGGACGCACGCCAATATTAAAACTTGAAACTTCAACACCCCGTATTTTTGTAACGGAATATTTTTGGACCATAGGGTTAGCAAACACGTTGATTTTCCATGCCGGATCGCACTCTTGAACGTTTGCATATTATCAAGGAACACTCTGTTCTTCGGTCGGTGTCGACAGTTTGGATTTTTTTAGAATTTTTTATTCACCTCAGAATATATGAGCACAAATATGTCCAGGAGTATTTCACTAGCCACTAGAAAATCAGTTGGCAATTTTTCCAAATTGAGTTGAATTTTGTTATTACTCGTATATCATATACATTTTCCGATACCAATTATTTTTGTGGGTTGTTGAAATACTGTGATGAACAAAAATAAACATACAGTATGCACAAGATGCGCATCATGGGGATCTCGGAAACAGTGGGAGATACAAATTCGGTTGAAAGGGAAAATAGTTACGCATTCGGAGGGCCATTGTAGTCAATTAATATTTAACACTGATAGATCAGATATTGTTGTGCAGACTCATTTTTCTTTAAAACAGATAACTTAGAGTTTTAAAAAAAATTATGACGCCTTAAACTAAGTCGAAATACCATAAAACACTATGTATAATACATGGGTGTACCCAGAAAGAAAAATGCTTGAAAAATGAATTCATAGAAAAATCAGTTTTTCTGTATTTCTAATGAGTGATAACAGAAAAAAAACATAAATCTCATAGATATAACCAAAAAACTATACAATAAACTATAATACAAATATATTATGTGATAAAAAAAAATGTAGATGATTGAAAGACTGTTGGAACGGCCCTCTGAATGTGCACCTTTCTTCTCATTCAACCGAATTCGTATCTCCCACCGTTTCCGAGATACCCTGTTCATATTTTTTTTAACTGTTGACAACACGAAATGAAATCCTATGATGTTCGAGGAACATCGTATTAGCCAGCGGTGGAATTTTGAAAGTTTGCAGGTTGTAAGCATCAGGAAAGACTTCACTAGGCAAAGAATGCCACAATTTTGCCGTTCTATTGATGACTGATATTGTTATATGTGTAAAACTTGACCTCGATCTGAATGACATCATCGAAAAAATCAATTATCAGGATCAGATTGATTTTATACTAATCCCAATTCGATGATCAATATACATATACGGTTAAGCGCTACTGCTACGGAAATCTGATAGTTGTCATACAAAATGGATAATAAGTGAAAGTTTTGTCTCGAAGAAATGGTAGACATTGTGAATGAAATGAAGGGATCCTATGAGATTTGAAATATTCAATTATCATCCAATTATTCCACGACCCTCTTCAAAAAACACCAGAAAATCTCAGAAATATATCATATCGTCAATATCCTGCTGATACACGAATCCAAGTAGAGAGTTTATTCATTTGTTATTATACAGGGTATTTCAGAACTATGGGATCAAACTTCTTATTCAGTGCAACTGTAGAAAACATTTGAGTAGTGGGTCCCATGTCCGGAAAAGTGTCTCTCATTGCCAAAATAGGATTTGATGCATTTAATTTTTGCCTTTTTTACATAATATCATCACAACAATTGTTCAAAATTTCTTCCTCCAACCTAAATACACCGATTTTAGCGTCTCACATGATTTCGCGGACTTGACAAAAATTTGATCCTCGTTTTGAATGATTTCAAATGCTGCTATATTTACCTCATGAAATGATCAATAGTTGATTTAAATTGTTGATTTCAATCTAGTATCCACCATTTTGAAAATATATCGAATTGCATCAATTATTTCGGAAGGATAAATCCACTAGCATCCTAGATAACCTAGTAGAAAAAAATGATAGAACTGTCATGTTGATTTTTCGTGTTATCCAGGACATTTCCAGTTACTGCATCCACAGATAAATTGAATGCGATAAGAGTGAACAAAAAATTGTGTACTTGGCCATTACAATTTTCCACGTTCAAATTGGATATGATATTGAATATTCATTAAAACTGAAATAATTATTTTCATGGCCATCGGAATGTCTAGATAAAGTAGAAAAAAATATAAACAACGACTTGCAATCGCCATAGTCTTTCCTACAGGTAATGAGGTGAAGTACCTTCCCAAATTCCATCTAAGCATGACGGCTTGACCTACTTCGAAAATACACATCATACGGAAGATCGCGAATCGGCTCGAAATTAATATAAACTGGTCAACAATTCACGGGAAATTATGAGCACAATGAATCCGAAATTTTCGTGTCCTAAAAATTCACACGTAATATTTCAATCGAACCTTTTTGAAAGTTGGTGTGACGGTAGTCTAATTCGTTAAATATGGTAGCTCAGTGTCCGTTACTTTTGGTGTTCCACAGGGATCTCATTTAGGACCCATACTTATCAATCTGATAGTTAATGACTTGAACAATGCTAATCTCCATAATGCAATTCTTCATTATGACTCGCATGAATTACTATAGTATGACCTAATTTTTCTCGCTGGTTTGACATGAATTCACTACAATTGAATTCAAATAAATGTCATTAATTCACTTTTTATGGTAATAAGAGCCCCATAAATTTTCAATATATAATAAAGCAAGCTGATCTGGCAACAACTAATGCAATGAAAGATTTGGGAATGATTCTTGGCCCAAAAATGACTTTCAAATCCCAGTTTACAAATGTTTCTATTTCCTTTGAAAGTTATTAATTGTTCAGTTGTTCAGAGATCAAATAATACATTTTCGAAGTAATGTGCCTACAAATCAGGATTGCATACTGGAGAATCTATCTTCCAAACTATATTTCATCCTATATAGGATCCTGGAAACTATTCCTAACAGAACGAGAAATATAGAAGAAGAAATAGAAATAGATTTTTTTCTTGAAATAGATATCCTAATATACATAAAGTTCATACAAATACATAAGATTTGAACAAAACAGGTATTCATAGTTTCATTTCAATCTTCAATTTTCATGTAGAATGTTAAGATCGGCAAATACTTCTTGTCGTTACCTTGAGTTTGTTATCTCTAGGGCCATTCAAAAATATTGTGAAATGTCTTTAGTTACATATTTTTTCTTCCCTCAGCTAGCGATTGATTATAAATAATTTTACTTTTACACATGTTTGAGTTTGTGTAGAAATTATGTAATGGATTAATTGGCAGTACAATTATTTAATAAATAAATAATAGTAGTTCACGTAATAATTCCGAAAAGGTTATATTCACAAGGCGCGCAGGCAATTTGAATGAAATCCTGTGAAGATTGATTCCGAAAATGTTAGTTACTACAACGTTTCTACATGGTCAGTCCCTCTGTCGGATTTGAAATTATCGAACAAGTTCTGTAAACGAAAATTTTCCGAACTCTTCTTTTTCTGAAGATGAACTTTGCAGGAATGAGCCTGTAATCTGGATTTCGATTCTCAAAATGTGTACCCCAAAAAACATGATTGGAGGAGTTTCACGTCACTATAATAATGTGACGAATTGCACCGAAGATAATATTTTGCAAATTGATCTGAAATCATAAAAAAAATACCTTTAACACCTTCTTCAACGTGTGAGCCATGTATAATTTCCAGTTAGAATTGACTTCGGTATGGTTTAGGGGATAATTTGTTCTGCTTGAGTGTTCATCGATCGAGCGATAGATTATTATCGGCCGAGTAAATTACATTTTGCTAAATTGGTCTTGCTACACATGTGTCATCCAGTTTCTCAACGAATAACAATAATTTCAGTTCCCTATCTCTTGAAACGGAAGAGAATGATGTTTGAACAATTGAACCTAGCAAAAAGTAATGATTAGGTATCCGGCAAAATAACAATAGATAATATGTGACCGAACTCTTGTAGTGCTAATTGGTCACGTTTGAAGTCCTTTATTCAGCAACAAGTAAAAAAATTACGGCTAAAGAGATCTGTATATTGAACAATAATACATTTATACAATTAATGTTTCTGTATATGCTTGTGCCAATCACTGTGCTTGAATCTATCTGAATACATAATGCTTGATACACTGATCGTGTCACCATGTAATGCAGAAATGAATATTACTTGATATTTTGATATAAGTAATGGAAATAGGAAAGTCAAGAAGAAAGAAAACAAACAAAGAGGAGAGAATAATCAGTTGAAAATATATGTAACTTTCGGTTTGCATGAAATGAATTTAATATCCTTTTTCGAATGCACAAACTTAGTAACTTTCAAAATAATTTTTGACAGTTGGTTGAATAACTTGAAACCATATCAGAAAATTTACTAATTGTGTTTAAAAATGGTTAATTAGACAATGCTTTTCATAAAATCGTGAGGTGTTTGTCCAGGGGGCTATCATTGAACTTGTCATTCCGATTATTGACTCAACAACACATATTTTCATAAATATTATGACAGATATTATGATTGTAGATCAAACTGTGGTTTCTGAGTATTAAGGAATACTCCAGAAAAATATATTGAGAATATCATAATGAAAATTGATTCTCCTCTAGAATTTGGAAAGAAAAATAACAAGAATCATCGAAAGAAGGAAGGAACAAATAATTTTGAATTATAGGAATTACATTTATGAAATACTTTAGAAAATGCTGTTTTTACAATGTTTTCACAGGTCTCAGCAGAAGCATTCCCAAATAACTGTATGATGAACATGCATTTCGATCAGAATGGATACCGAAAGAAAAGTATTATAAATTTCGAAGAACTGCATTAGAACTTGGATTAGTCATGAAAGATTCTTCTGTCGATATGAAGAGAAGCTGATGGTGAATGGCTATAAAGGAGTTCGTATAAATCTAGCTGAAATACAATCAATATTATTTTTCAAATTGAAAATCAAATCTTCACTGGCCTTCAGAGAGAATAAAAATTATTACAAGAAGGGAAGTAATAAAGAAAAAATGGAAGAGCTGAGTTTGAGTTATAAGTATTGAATTTCTGGAATGCTTCAAAAAATTCCGTGTTCACATTGTTTTCACTTTGCAAAAGCATTTTCAATAGCTGCACGACAAATATGCATTATGACCAGAATGGATACTGAATGGATACTTCGAATGAAGACTTGGAACAGTCATGGAAGATTGCTCATCTAATATGAAGAGAAGCTGATCTTGAATATCATAAAGGACTTTGTATAAATCTACCTAAAATACAATAGAGATCATATAAATATAGATTCGAAATTGTACAAAATTTCATTACCTTCTGTCAAAAAATCTAATATTGTTAACTCATTAAGCAAGATCTCACGATTTTCTCATTACATTATTTTTGATATTTTTGCCATATAATCAAACATGCATCTGAGGGAAAAAATTCATTCCCATGTATCTATATCTGAATAATCGTGGATATCATGAATGACAAAGAATAATATTTGGGTTGAATAGACCCCAAAACTATGATATATTATTGCTAGCTTGGTGAATGATAATTTTCCAATTATCATATCTGATATCCCCATCAGAATGAACTTGAATTTTTCCTGAACATTTCTAATGTAGTCTGTTCGAGATCTACTTTCACACAATATATTATTCCATTCATTGAAAGAATACCTTCATGATTCACTATTTAGCAATTTGGTTTCATGTGCCCAATTACTTTTGTATAGGCAAGAAAATAAGAATTTTATGATTCACTTTGGTCGCAAGATGTTTGCTTTAAATAGATATCGGTTTGTGGTTACTCATTTGTTTATGGCCAATTTGTTCTATAGTGACTGCCTTGTTTCAGTTGATTATATTTATTTAACAATTAAATCAGAGTAGGTGGATTTTTTCTCAAGGCTCGCTGAATTTTATAGTTTCTCTGACGTCACACTACCCTGGTAGCAATGGAATTTCCATAACCCAAAACAATGAAGCCCTGTACATGTATATGGTCTTCTGGTTCACTGGGTGTTTCATTTGGAATTGCCAAAAATGAATCATAAATAAATGTCTAAGGATATACCGTTCTTGGAAACTCCATTTTTGAGTTCCTCCCTTTTGAGTTCCTTAAGGGAAAAGTATATATTGAGAAGAAAGCTCCATAATCGTATTCAAATACACATACAATGAATGATTTTTTATGACCAATTCATGATATAAGAACATCTATTTCGAAGTAAATCATTCCGAAACAGCACGTAAAAGAAATAGTTCTCTAGTAATTTATTATATGTTATTTAGCAATATCATAATTTGTATCTCAATGATAGTGAAACTCATTTTATTTCCCCACTGTTTGTTTTGCAATTATAGATAGACTTTTTCTCCGGATCGAATAATTGATGCCAAAATATAATCTTCAGTGCAAAACAAACATAGCTAGTGGGTATCTATGGATATAATCGAAGTATTGATTATATAAAAAAAAATGTTTTTGAGTGATATTTCGCGATGCAGCTCAATTATACAGTTTCAGGTAGATTGATTGATTACCATTGCATGATTATTTGAAATCTAATAAAGTATACCTGACGTGTACGAAGTACATAAGACTGATGGTGTTTTTTCGCCAAAAACGCTTTTCTGCTATAATCGCATTTAAGTTATGAAACTCCCCAGAAGATGACGACATTTTTTGCAGATATCTGTACACATTGATGATGTTCTGAGACTGTAATTATGTAGTTTGATCATTAATCGAGGAGTAACCTAAATTACTACTTCTGAATCAACGTTTTTATAACACTGATTGTGCAATTTTCGAACAACTAACATATGAATGATGTTCGCATTGTTCTTTCAAAACCCTGTGCGAATTTGACTCTGTTAGATAAACATACACTTCGATGACGCCTACTATTATTTTCCCCATTATTTCCGAGCGTTCAATAAATGTTTATGTTTTGAAATACGAAGAAAGACAGACTGAATCTCTCAGACTTGAGTGAGAACTTCCTGATCTGCATTCCCGAAGTGCTGAAATATTTTAACGGATCTTGACTGTTTGCCAAAATGCATCGCGCTTCTATGAAACACTCTGAACGAAAACAAATCATCATCGCTATTTTTATATTTGTTCTTCTATTCCGTGCCATTGTTTGCCATCTATCAGTATCAATATTGGTGTTATTAGAGACGTGGACATCTTTTTACAGATGCAAGTTGCGAATGTTTGAGAAGTTCGTCATGAAACAAAGTTCTTTGGCTAATCTCTCTGCTTGTGATATACTTGAGACCCCAGTTGACCAAAATATGCTGCGGCTTTATCCCTGCTGCATTTCGAATGTTCCAAGTTTTATCACAGAGATACTCCAATTAGAGATATAGCATAGATGAATGTCCGCTTCATATGAAATCACAGATTTTCTTCAAACTTATCACATGTTTCGTCCCTTTTGATTCAGCAGGTCTATGACTGCTGTAATTCAATCAAATGCCCCAATCAAATGAAATGTGATGTGAGATGGGATGCCAAACACATAATATCATCGCACAATAATTTTCATAACCTCATTTGATTTCATTTCACATACAGGGTGTCCCAACGAAAACATTCCACCCGGATTTACTGGGAAATGACAAATTATTTTCGGAAACGCTGAAACACGTCGATTTTGATTTCTAGGGGGACACATGTCAGTGATGAGTTTAGTAACGCAACTTCCTTCATCCCCCTGACAGGGGCGGCTACCCCCTTGCGAATCATCATAGGGAACGTGGGTCGAGTGATACATCATCTGAAAGCTCTCTTCATTCTCTATCCAAAAGTGAATAATTTTTTCAAAATCGAATGAATGGAAATTGAAATTAGTGTTGTCGACAGGTTCAATGTAATTAGTCGATATCTTACCTGTTCCTATTCAAATTCAATTTATTTATCTATTTGAATGGACAAATGTATTCACATCTTCTTGAGAATGCCATCGATCCCATGATAACGGGTATTATCGAAAACGATGGAGATTATTCGGCAGACAACCTCCATTTTCAACAAGATGAAGCACCACCTCACTTATGCAGTAGCGGTTAGAAACTTTCTGTATGAACGATATACCAATCATTGGATAGGGCGACGAGGACCAATTGAGTGGCCAGCTAGATTACCGGACCTCAACCCGTTGGATTATTTTTTATGGGGGCATCTCAAAAGCAAAGTTTTTGCCACTCCGCCAGAGTCACTAGAGGATCTACGTGGTCGAATTGTAAACGAGTGCGGCAGCATAACTCCAGAAGTATTGGAAAACGTTCGCATTTCGAGCAATTAATAAATCGAATTTCGATAAGAACAGGTACGATATTGATTATTCAAATTAAACCTATTACCACACTAATCTCAAGTACCAGTCATTCGATTTTGAAAAAATAATAAACGTTTAGATAGAGAATGAAGAGAGCTTTCAGATGATGTATCACTCGACCCAAGTTCCCTATGATGATTCGCAATGGGGTAGCCCTGTCAGGGGGATGAAGTTGCGTGACTAAATTCAACATTGACATGTGTCCCCCTAGAAATCAAAATCGACGTGTTTCAGCGTTTCCGAAAATAATTTGTCATTTCCCAGTAAATCCGTGTGGAAAGTTTTCGTTGGGACACCCTGTATATGTATACCTACCTACACTACCAAGTTGTAGCATCTCAAAGATATATTACATTTCATCAGTTATTGTTTACCTTTTGGAATCTTTTGATGAAATTGAATTTTTCAATCAATATTTCGTGCGTCTTGTGTCTATGTTGATGATCTACCGTTAACAAGTATGCAATTTTGTGTTGAAACTTGGTTTGATCTCCCTGGGGATGAATCAATTTCATCTCGGCGATAAAACTTGCTATGAGACACTGTTCTGTAACAGGCATGAGTTGCATTTCAGGTCCAAGTTGTATATGCTTCAAAACATCGTGATGAAACGAAATTCCTTGTTTGACCTCCAACCACTTTCATGAAACGACGAAATGCAAGTTTCATATGTTCCAAATCCTTGTGATGGAACAGAGTTCTGTGACCGATCTCTATTGTGATAGAGCTGAGACGAATCGTGAATCAGTTGTTGGCGTTGTTATGGTGGCTTTATAAAAAACTTTATCACCTAAGATTTACCACTTAACATTCAAGACTTCACATTTAAGACAGATGGAACATGGAAATACAATTGTTCATGTTATAAAACCATTTAAGACTTTCCATTTAACATTTATCATTCAAGAAGATGCCGAACTTCCAACTTGAGAAATCATTGTTAAATGGCCATAAATGAAAATAAGATTTGCGCTTGTTCGCCTATGACGTTTTTCGGGAGTGTCGACAAGTGACACCTCTGCTTCCCGCTTTTGTTCAAAACTGTATCGAGGTTATCTTTTACTGTACGAGAATATTGTCAGTGTTTTCAGGATTTTTGCGGATTTTTGTCATGGGTATTATTACTCTTACCAGTTTTTTAATGCTTTCGGCGTTTGGAATTTATTATCCAATTAATAAAAAGAAATGTCAGTATCTACAAAGCTTAAATGATTTTTAAATGTTAAATATTTTTATAACCTAAGCCATTATAATGTCTTAAATCTTAAAATGATAAATGAAAAATATTAAATGTTAAAAGTTTTTATAAAGCCACCATCACTGTGGATCCGCTACTGATGACCTGCTATGATATGCAGCGTTGCAAATCGACTAGATATGCCCTTTCGCTACCCTAGCCCTACGTTTTTCGTATTACGCAGTACGAGTAGCAGGTTACATAGTAAAAACAAAAAGTACTTCGTTACGGCTCGCGACTATCGATCAATACGAATCGCACGGTTGTTTTGTTCGGAGCAGGAAAACTAGAGCTCACACAGAGCTGCTTTGTGTGCCCCAAACCGTCCAGAACACGTTTGTTCTGAAAGGAGAATCCAGGCGAATAATAACTACCCAACTGGAATATCGTTCATTTTGCTACTTTTAGCACCCGTCAGATTGCTTTAATTTCTTAGAATAGTCAATTTTTATCTGTGGACAACACGAAAGGGAAACCTATAATGTTCGAGGAACATCGTGGAGCCAGCGGTGGAATTTTGGGAGAGAAGGAAGGTGTTGGAATTTTTCTTGAAAGTTTGGAGGTTGTAAGCATCAGAAAAGACTTCACTAGGCAAAGAATTCCACAACTTTGCTGTTCTATTGATGAATGATGCTTGGTATAGCGATGTTCGACAGGTCTCGAGCCTGACAGTGTAGGGGTGATCAGCCTGAGCTCGTCTGGTTTGTCTACTAGGAATCGCACGTGGTGGCATAATAGATGATATTTCCGTTGAGCACCGACCGTGAAAGTACCTATGAAAGAGGCATAGATCGCCGACCTTTCTACGTTGATCTAGAAAGGTCAATGATTTGATGAGTGTTGTATCGTCGACTAGGCGAATAGCTCTCTTCTGAATTGAATCTAAGAGCTTTAGCGTATGTTTGGGGGCTGAGCTCCAAACATGTGAACAGTACTCCAGGACAGGTCGATGATATTCTCATTCATATATTCTCATGACACGAAAGGAAAACCTTTGGAAACATCGTTCGATCGTTTATGGAACATCATGTGTGCCATGGTGAAATGTTCGGATAGGAGGAAGTTAATGGTATGTGTCTTTTACTATCGAGTTTTCTTGCAGATAGATCACTCTACGTGGTGGTAGACGGGGTCTCGTCTGATACAATGACGTTCAATGCTGGTATTCCACAAGGCTCTGTCTTGGCACCAACTTTGTTTTTGCTCCACATCAATGATTTGTTGAATGTGACCTCCAGCCCAGTTCATAGCTTTGCGGATGATAGTACACTTCAATCCGCCTTTTCCTCTAGAGCCCCTATATCATCCAATGAGGCCAGAGGTGCAATGCGAAGACAGGTTGATGCTTCAAATGAGGATCTGACAAGAATTCTGAAATGGGGATCTGAGAATCTAGTACAGTTCAATGCAACTAAAACTCAAGCTTGTATGTTCACCAAGAAGCCTGATCACACAATGCCCAATTTGATGATGTCGGGTACCACTGTTCCTATGAGGTCGTCAATATCCATGCTGGGTGTCACCACCAACAGTGCTCTCTCATGGGACGATCATGTGAGGTCCATTGCGAAAACTGCTTCACAAAAACTCGGTTTCCTTTTCCGTGCGAAGAGATACTTCACATCCCAGCAACTGCTTATGATCTACAAAGCACAAATTCGACCTGTCCTGGAGTACTGTTCACATGTTTGGAGCTCGGCCCCCAAACATACGCTTAAGCTCTTAGATTCAATTCAGAAAAGAGCTATTCGCCTAGTCGATGATACAACACTCACCAAATCATTGACCTCTCTAGAACATCGAAGAAAGGTCGGCGATCTTTGCCTTCTTCATAGGTACTTTCACGGTCGGTGCTCAACGGAAATATCATCTATTATGCCACCACGCGCGATTCCTAGTAGACAAACCAGACGAGCTCAAGCTGGTCACTCCTACACTGTCAGACTCGAGACCTGTCGAACATCGCTTTACCAAGCATCATTCATCAATAGAACGGCAAAGTTGTGGAATTATTTGCCTAGTAAAGTCTTTCCTGATGCTTACAACCTACAAACTTTCGAGAAAAATTCCAATACCTTCCTTTTTTCCCAAAATTCCACCGCTGGCTAACACGATGTTCCTCGAACATCATAGGTTTCTCTTTCGTGTTGTCCAAAGATAAAAAAAAAATTTGGAATTCCAGGAATGTTCCAATCTATTGATTATAGTTTGGTAAAGCTAAGTTTGACATGTTGTTTTCTTGGAATCGCTCGTGGTGGGATAAAATATCCACCGACCATGGAAATATTCTACGACGTTCCAGATTGGTCCACATGAATTCGTGAGTGTAGTACAAAGATATGATATTATATATTGTCTACCAGATCGAGCTCGAAGATAGAGATGAATTGAAACTATACCGTTAGAAAGAGACGCAGCGCTCAAAAATCAGCTGATTGTTTTGGCGTTGTCAAAACGTTTTGATGTGCCAGGCCGTTGTATTGAGAAATGCGCCCTTATTTGATCTAATATTTGCTACATGATTAATTCAAAGGGGGTCAATTGGTTCAGGGTGTATTACCATATGAATGAATATTCACTTTTGATCTTTGGGTTTTCTGAAACCAGGATCGGAACGCGGACAATCGTCGAAAGCAGGTCGATATATCAGGAGTCTATTTATACCGAGTGTTTTCATCGGCTGGATTGTGAAATGGATTCGGTATGATTAGCGGCTCTAATTTTAGACCCAGAATGGGTCTCACGTTGCCTTTTGCCATGAATCAAATATTTGCTATTCCAGGTTTGAAGGTGCCTACTCACTCCAAGTGGGAGATCTACGGGGTAGCATAGAAAAATGTAGGGATATTGAAGAATGATGCAGAAACGATTCAAAAGAGTATATTTGTTGATGAGCGTTTAATGATGACTATTATTCATAGGCGAGTAGAGTAGGACTTCAAAAAAGATTTAATACTACAGCCATACAAACGATAGACCTCGCGATAAGCATATATATCATTGATGAGGGTTGATTCTGATTCACCAAAATGAATTTTCCACCTACAGTCAACTTACGTCATGGGAGAAATGCAACCCACGTGCAAAATTTGCCGCTGAACGAATTAATTTCAGTAACGTGCTGACGTGTTTGCAATTTATGTACCCCCGTATATCAAAATTTATTATTCACCAATCAGATGCGATTAATTAAATTTCAGAACCCACATCATCTAGCACACGAACAATTTGCTTCCTGTTTTCCTGAAAAATTGCATGGGGACCAACCCGCATGTGTAGATAAAAATCTTGTACATTTAGATTACAATGTTTATACAACGAGTTTTAATTTAGATGTTTATCATTGGTGTATCATAGCCATTAATGGGGTCAACGAAAATAATTCAATAATGGAATTCGTCAAAACACACATGTTATACCCTTAATAGTATTCGTGAAACACCTTTCGGGCGAGGAAATGTTGAGAGGGAAGGAAAATATTGTAATTTTTCTGGAAACTTTGGAGGTCATGAAGAAGTTTTGCTACAGAAGCCTTTGGTGCCAAATAATTCGAAGATATCCCATATAGGCAGAGACCTCCCCATGTTTCTCTATTGATGACTACCACATGTTTCACAGAGGCGAGCAGGTCTCCTGTGAACCTCTGGTGACGAAAGCCATATTACCGGTCGTTCTCATTTTTCAAGCTCTCGAAATATCGGATAAGCTTGATACTGATTGTTGCTTTTTTTATTACTTTGAAAAAAAAACAGATAGTAATGAATTCAGTCTATAGTTGTTAGGGAGGAATTTATTGTCGTTTATTCAAAAACTTATTTAGAAATTCCCCTTTTCCAGAATAACAAAATCATTTTCAGTGAATCTTCCGTATTCTTATGAATCAGTTTTCGATTCGAAATGTTCTTTCCTCCTCTGACTCCATATTGGGAAGCATTCAAACTGATAAAACCTGACTATTTTGATGGACTCGCAAATATATGTGTAAGAACTCATCGGATACCTTCGGATTACCATCCCCAGAATCGCATAATCGAAAACATGTGACTGAAGATTTTTGCCAATGCAAATTCATACTCGAGTTCGAAGCAGTCTTGATAGCAGGTAATTTCAGAATTGTGGGAGGTTGTACTTGAAAACTGTTTGAATTTGACGGTTTAGAAGGAAATTTGAATCAGAATAATCGATTCGTTTTTTGAGAGAATGCAAAATATCTATTTCTATGTACTCAACGCCCTGTATCTCGGAAACAAAGCACATGAGGGTGTTATGTGAATATACAGGAGGCCCAATGACAACAAAACAAGGTATGCATTTTACTGAGAGATCAAGGAACTGACATTAAAATAAATGATTCTTTATTTAATGTTGGATAGGACAGGATTTGATAAAACACAAAAGGCACTTCTCAGATGAACATCGTTCTAACTACAAAATGAGAAATAGTGATGAAAGGAAAAAAAGCGTTACTTTACATCACTAGCTGATTAGGAACAAGGAAGCGTTGGTAAGAAATTTCGATTACCTTCAAAATGATGTATCATTTGACCCCTCATCCCATTTGAGATTCAAGGGCTGGAGCTCACCCCTCCGAGGGGTTTGAAGTGAAAAAGTTGAAAACATGCGCAAAATATTTTTCCCTCGAAATAAAAATCGAGCGGTTCGAGCATTTTTTTTTCTGAGAACGATAACTATGTCGGCCTTGTTTCGTTTTCATTGGGCCACCCAGTATACACCTCGTCTATATCAATTAGAGAGAGATCACCTGTGGATTGTTGTCGGTTCGACTTGGAAACAGAACAAACCATAGTTAATTTGTATATAAATCCAGGTTGATCCAATACTTTTATTGATTGAAGATTAGAATTCAGTAGATGATGAGTATGAGTCATGACTTCATATATGATTTTTGGCAAACGTAGGAAATTAACACTATGATCATAACGAATTTAACACATTTGCGTTTATCATCTTGATTTTGGCGCACTTCCCTATACAAATACAAATAAATGTTTTGATTTTTGCAAATGCATTATTTCAATCATATTACCATATCCGAATGAAAAGGTTATGATACCCATGCTGATGTATTGAACAAATATTCATAGAATATAACTGAAAAGCTCATAAGTGCTACGTCGCGAATATCAACTTACACAGAGTTAATTATGTTTAACTGTTTGTTCTATATTCTATCCGTAATTAGTTCCGAATTATCTGTTGTCATTATAAGGTTCCTATACGTACATAAATAGCCTTTATCTTGTACGGTATCAGGTAGTAAATTTCAATAATTATCGGAATGGATGCATATCTCGGTTAGCTAGGTGAAATAGCTACATTTTCAGAGGAAATATTGAAACAATAATAAAAATTGATTGACTTTCTCCACTGAACTGCTTTCATCATCTCCATCTTCACCAAATTGTTATAACACTGCTCTTTGTCCACCATTAATTTTTGTAGGAATATAAGAATATTTATGCTTGTTTGGTGATGAAAATGGAAGTAAACAAACGTTTTGTGAAATCAATCATAATATATTATGAGACTATAGTTCGTCTTGTTGAAATAAATCCAGATTGAGTTCTTAAGGATATCGTTTCGTTATACATACAAGTAGAATAGAAATGACTTCTGCATTGAACTCCAGCTAGACACATGATGTATCAATTCATTTTGAATCTTGTCAAACTAGACTGAAGTATGCAGAAGCAAAAGTGAAAAATAAGTGAAGAGAATGAAGGGGAAAGGCATGATGAAGAGGGAGAAAGTATAAAGATCGTGTGACACGATACAGAAAATGGACCGGTTTCTGTACCAAATTGCAGGAGTACAACTTAAATCCTTTAAATCCATCGAAATTATGTAGGACTATGTCAAATTTCAACTGATTTGTGTTGTAGTCTTGCTTTTTCATACAGAAACTGATCCATTTTTTGTATCGTGTCACACGGTCTTAAGAAGAGGAAGAAAAAACTGTTGCGTAAATTATATGCTTAGGGACAGAAGTTGGAATCTATATAGCGACCATATAGATACAATGAATCAGGAAGGAATCTCTGTCCAGTAATAAGAAATCAGATTATTACTATAATTGGATATTTTAGTTTTTAGTATGGAATCCTTAGAAATGACTGAGCGAATAACGGGTTCTCGAATCTGATTCAGGAAACAGGCACGAAAAAATTGATGAAGCAGCTTCATCCATTTGCTAGAAAGTATCATTCAACCGATCTTAGAACGCATCAATAGTAATTAGAGTGACTTATCCAATCATTCCGGGATGATTTGATAACAGGAAGATAAATAATGTAGATAATCCTATCATGTGTATTTTATGATATATAAATCATAATTTGTCTTGAGTTTCTATCCAAATAGTGAGAAGAGATAAAATCTAATTTTTTGCAATCCCGAACAATAATTTCGAAGTGTTTGTCACTTGAGGGCCAGTTGAGAACTATTTTGGATTTATATATCCTTTCGAAAGATTGCAAGACGATGACTTGGAGGTAGGCAAGAGCAGTCTTTTCATTTTCACGATATTTTCTCCGTTTTCGATTCGAAATATGTTGATTGCTCTTTTCTCTCTTTTTGTTGCATTCACACTGATGAAACTTGACTCTATTTTGATGGACTCCCAAATATCAGTTCAATAAACTAATCGGTTACCTGGAACTAGCAAAAAATCCGAGTAGAAATATAGTCATCTATCGAAATTATTCATAGACCTGTTATCTTCGCAACATCGTGAATAAACAATAAAACACCGATCAGAGCATATGATGGCAATAATCTGCTGCTGAGTATACCGGGTGTCCTATATAGAGCTTTTAGGCCAGCAGATATTTCAGTTATTTGCAGAGGAGAAAATTGGAAGAAAATAGGTGTCGTAAGAGACCATGAGCTCGTCCATGCAGCATTGCAAAATCCACTCCGTGGCAAACAATCCTTGAGAAACGAACCCATAATTTTTGTTTTTCATTCATTTCACTCTTATTCAACGATACTTCAAAATATGTAGTAGTTAAGATAGTTAATCGAGAAAATTGAATTGGCCTGCACGTTCTCCAGATCTCACGCCACTGGACTTTCTCCTATGGGGAGTTGTCTTCGAAACTCAACCAATAAATATTGAAGATTCAACCCAGAAAATTCCTGAGGCTTGCAATACCGTTACTCCGGAAATGATCAGAGCTTCTTGAAATCGCGCGCTGATTCGGCAACTTGATGCATGTGTGGCAAGTGCTGGCCAACATTTTGAACAATTTCTGGAGTATAATGTATCATTCAGAATACATATGAGCTTATGAATTGATATTTCATTTGTATTTTCATTTGCCATAATTCTGCATGCCATTCTAGCTACCATGATACATCATTGAATGAGGAATGAAACGGACTGTAAGTTGAACCAGAACAAACATGGGGGTTAGGGCTGGTTTCTCGTGGGTTGATGGTCAGGGGTTGATTTCGCTACGCTGCATGAACGAGTTCATCATATCCTATGACACGTATTTTCTTCCAATTTTCTTTTCTACGAATAACTGAAATATCTGCTGGCCTAAAAGCTCTGGGACACCCGGTATACTATAGGTACCAAACGGTACCAAACCTATACCGGGTGTCCCAGTATACCTGTTCCAATGGATTATCTCAGCTATTTCGAAAGATAAAAATTTGAAAATTTCATGATCTCCAATTCGTCCAAGGAACTTTCAACTGAGAAAAATAAAAATTGAAAGTAACTTCCGGTTTGACCGGAAGTGACTCTGACTTTTTTATTTCAAATAGCACCCTGTATATTTTTTGCAATTTTTGCTTTCTACTCAAAATCACCTTTCCAACGATGTATCACACTTTGTATCCTACATTTGATTTGATGGAGAAAACGTCAATTGAAATTTCAAATTG
Organism: Gastrophysa polygoni; assembly: GCA_963576655.1. Classification (NCBI taxonomy): domain Eukaryota; kingdom Metazoa; phylum Arthropoda; class Insecta; order Coleoptera; family Chrysomelidae; genus Gastrophysa; species Gastrophysa polygoni. The sequence continues at coordinate 4,983,452 of OY755086.1, read as the reverse complement.
AAAGAATTGCAGTAGGCTACGATATTTTGTTTAATCTTGAAAATTACAAAGAAAGGGGGCTCAAGAATATAATAACTAAAGCATATGTTCGAAATGTTGACCAACTGCTTCCACACATCTTTCAGCTCGGTGGAGTAGTTCACGCGAAGTAACACTTCTCAACACCTCAACATTAAGGGCTCTACATTCATTCCTTATTTTGTTTTTTAGATCTTCTAAATCAATAGGAGGAGTCTGGTACACACGATCTTTCAAATACCCCCAAAGGAAGAAATCCAGCGGTGTTAAATCTGGAGATCTTGCAGGCCATCTTATCGGTCCGTGTGTGCCGATCCATCTATCTCCAAATGTTTCATTTAAATGATTCCTTACCGCTATAGCATTGTGGGGGGGTGCACCATCCTGTTGAAAATGAATGTTTGTACGCATATGTAAAGGAATGTTTCTATTAATCAGTATCATATCCAATTTCTCTTGATTAGTGAAGTTATCATCATTTTCACGGTTATTCATACTTGAATGTTAGTTTCTCTGACACGCACACAACTATTGAGAATTATTAACTGTCAAAGTTACAAACAAATGTATTCAAATGTTTTCATGGCACACGAAGGTTATCATTTAAGAATTAATAATTCTTCCAATTCTACTACAATTCTAATAATTTGAAATTTGATGTTCTCTTCATCATCTTGAATGCAAAATTGTTCGTGAATTATCAATTATTATTGAAGTCAAAATCAAGATTACACAAAATATCGTAGCCTAATACTGCAATTCTTTCAATTTGAAATTTCAATTGACGTTTTCTACATCAAATCAAATGTAGAATACAAAGTGTGATACATCGTTGGAAAGGTAATTTTGAGTAGAAAGCAAAAATTGCAAAAAATATACAGGGTGCTATTTGAAATAAAAAAGTCAGAGTCACTTCCGGTCAAACCAGAAGTGACTTTCAATTTTTGTTTTTCTCAATTAAAGGTTCCTTGAACGAATTGGGGATCATGAAATTTTCAGATTTTTATCTTTCGAAATAGCTGAGATAATCCATTGGAACAGGTATACTGGGACACCCGGTATATAGAGTGAATGAATTGGATGATGGGGTCCTTTACTTTTATTAGATATAAAACTGTTTACTCAAAGCTCACGATTTATCTGTCGAAATCTATGAAATGTTCATAATTTATCGAACAATATTGTCTGCAAAAAAAAAATAGAGATTCATTGTCATGCATGGTTTCCCAATCTTGATAATGAAACTGTAAATGTTGATGGCGATAACCTAAACGTACATTCGACAAATATTTTCGTGTAGGCGATACTATTGATGTTATGGGTGGGAGAGTGAATTTTCACAATTTTCTTGTTTTCTAGATATATCGAATAAAAATGGTGCTCAAAGTAGAGGATAAGTTCTACGAAGAATCCAAGCCTATATTGGACCCGAATGGCTTGAGTTGTAATGACGACACCGATCTGAAGATTCTAGATGTATACAAAGCATTCACGAGGTAAGCAAAAATTCAACTTATTTTCAATACTTTACATTTTGTTCTGCAAGCATAAGCAATGTGAGTCAATAACCAAACGAAATGAATTTTGATATTTCCTCTATAGTGAGCGTTTGCGTGAAAACTTTGAACATTTTTCCATGTATAATATAATGTGAATATGCATGGATGGCAAATACTTAAGCTGGATTTATGAACTTGACGTTGAAGGTGCTCTTGCCGTTGCCGTTTGCCGTTGTCTGAAGTTCATCTGATTCATTTATAAACTGTCTCTGTGGTTTTGCACAATAGTGACAGAAATGGCAACAATCAACAATGAAATAATAAATCATTGAATGCGCTAAGAAATATCATTCGATACTGATCTAATCATGAGTCTATTTTAATGTGATGGATAAAAACAAAAATAACACAACCTGTGGCATTTCAAACCATACGAATGATGATATAGAGGCCACGTGACTTCCTATCACCGATCTCATTGGTTGGCGGTTGAACGGCAACTGAACATCAACAGCAAAAGTTGAAACATGGTTATCCGTTATCAACCAACGTTTCCCCAACTGCCAACTTCAACGTCAAACGAATTTATAAATGACAATAACCAGTTTTTATATTTCAACTGTGAACGGCAAACGGCAACGTCAACAGCGACTTCAACGTCAAATTTATGAATACAGCTTTATTGTGATATTTTTTTTTAATATATCGTCTGTCCAGAGTGTCAAGTGGCATTTTCACGTTGCATTTATTATATTTTTGCAAATTCCACGATTCGTTCAGATCGTCTACGTTTTTTGAGGTATTCACTCACTTGAATCCCAAAAATGTAATAATGACGACACTCAGATGATTACAGATAATAGTCATCAAAATACACCCATTTTGAATGATATACTATAACCGGTAATAATGAAATTGAGGAAACATGTGTATGATTTTTTTTTAGTTATAATATCACTTAATAAATCACAATGAGATTGAAATTTTACGATATGCACAATATATAGGTACTCGAAGATACCAATCAACACTAATTTTAAATAATATACTGTAACCGGCAATATTAAAATCAAGGTAACATATAGGTACTCGAAGATATCAATCAACAATTTTCATTTGATGGTACTGATTTCAGTATTATTTATGGAACCATAGATGATTCTCCATCATGAATTGTGATCAGAGTGATTCTGATTTTTCCTGTATATATTTCCGAAATAAGCAGGCATTGGGAAAATTCCTGATACAGCGGAAACACCCAATGTCTTAGATTCCGAGTTCACATGACACATTTTCCCCCAAAAAGTTCTGAATGGGTTTTTTCAATATTTCATCACTCTTTCTCATTACCAGTCTAAGTTGGTACAAAAAAATGCACTCTTGTCAAATTTTTGATAGGACGAGAATATGAAAGAGAGACGTTTCTAGAAAACAAAAAATTTAAAATTTCCGGTGGTTTGATCGGTATTTTTATTTCTAAATTTTAACCATTGATTTTTATTCATATTATATATCATATCATTCTCATCAAAGTTTCTGAACTATATCTATTTTGCAGCAATTTAGTCTGATTAATCAGAAAAAGTGAAAGAAATAATCATGTCATGGGACCCCGGAATCCACGTCACTTGGTACTTCTAGTTTACCCGGAATTTTTCGATGCCTAATACTTATTCGAAAAATAACCATAAAAAAGTCATCGAATACAAAATGAAAATATAACCCAGAAAACCACAACAATATGTAGAAAAGTCTAAATACGTATTTTGGCAACTAATTTGCCATCCTCAGTAGAGCTGAAAAGTGAAAATAATCAGCGACTCCTCAGTATCTGTCAAGATATTCTCCAGGAATTACCACTCCTCGAGAGAATTTAACCACAGTCTCCGAATTGTAACTTTAATAAAAAAAGCCATAAACAGTAGAATCACTGGGCTGGAATCTGACCCTGTATTACTGTAAAAAGACGTTTTCAAAGAAAAGTTTACTTGAATTTTCTTCATAATTTAGCATTGCCTACAAGCCCTCCAATTTATAGTAATTTTCCACAGAGAAGTATTTTGTCGTCTAGATGCTATGAGTCAAGAGCAAAAATTGAATCGTGCCATACGTCATATGAGTTATCTTTTCTCCAAAACTGCAACAAAAGCATTCATTATTCTCATCAATAAATCCATCCGACATTGACCGTGACCGCGATTCCTTCGCAGTTCGAAGAACCAACACCCTCTCACCATAGACAAGCCCGAGGTAGCCTTGGAGCTCTTCCTCACGGCCGTCAACGTCCAGGACGTGCCCTTGGCCACCCAGTGCATAGAGAGCCTGAAAGGCTGCATGTGCAAGAAGACCGCCCTGCTCATCCTCAAGGGGCTGACCAAGTGCAAGTTGCGCAGCAACGACCCTTACAGCGTCGAACCGTCAGCGCCATCTATGACCGAGAGCGAGGAACGGATGAACGATGATTTGGTGAGTGGGTTTTCAAGATGCAACTGAGGGATTATAAGGTAGATCTTCAGTCTATTGATACTTCACAGTCAGGGTCTAAATTCGACTATTAAACGATAATACTGTATATAATGTATTGTAAGAATGCCAAAGTCAATGTCAAGAATGTCCATAGTCAAAATCTTTCTCGAACATTATAGGTTTCCCTTTCGTGTTGTCAACAGATAAAATAGTTATTTATGGTACTAGTGTGTTATGTTGAAAATAAGTCACGTGAGAAAGATTTATAATAATATATTTATAAATTCTCAAGTGACTTAGGAAACATAACACACGAGTGGCATACAATGTTTTATCCAGCAAGTGGAAGAAATCATTTTTTTATGAGATGATAATTAATAAGTTTTGTGATCAAATCAAAGCTACTTGCGTCTCAATACCCTGTATATGTCAGAATGACTTGACAGTGACTTTTTTACATTTTGGTCAAGGTAGGTTGTTTGTTTAGTTGCCACGGGCATAACACATTGTTGCAAATGTTTAAATAAATTTTGACACTTGTCAGTTTTCCCTGCAGTAGAAAAAAACGTATAGAAAATGGAGGAAATCGATGAAAATTACGTTCCTGAGGATATCCTTACGGAAGCGGAAGAAGCAGCGATGCAGATTTTGCCAGAAAAGTCCCGAGATGCTCACGACAAGGAGTTCAAAATGTTTGAGTCTTGGATGAATTCACGGAAAATAAAAGGTATCGACGAAAATGTTCTATTGGCTTATTTTTTACATTTACAAACAAAAAGCCCCATCGTCGCTGTGGACCAAATACTCGATGCTTCGCTCGACTATTCACCTTTATAAAAAAATCGACATTTCGAAATATGGCAAACTAACGAGCGAAAGCAAATCACAGGGATACAAACCAAAGAAGTCCAAGACATTAGAACGACCTGAAATAGAGAAGTTTTTGAACGAAGCTCCCGATGACGAGTACTTGTTGATGAAAGTGGCTTTGATAATGGGAATTAGCGGTGCTTGTAGATGCGATGAATTAGTCAATTTGAAAATAGAAAATATTCAAGACAAAGGGAAATATTTTCACATAGTTTCGCCAGACACTAAAACCAAGAAATCGAGAAGTTTCACCATACTTGAAGAAGGATTTCCAGTCAACCCGATCAATTCGTGTAAAAAATACATGTCTTTGAGACCAAAGAATACTAGTTCTAGCCGCTTTTTTGTTTTTCACAAGAATGGGAGGTGTACCAGCGCTCTACACTGGTCACTGCCTGAGAAGGTCTTCGGCGACTCTTTTGGCCAATGCAGGAGCTAACATGACTACTTCGAAGCGTCACGGAGGATGGAAGTCCTCGACGGTAGAAGAAGGATACCTAGAAGAATCGGTGCATAACAAAATACAAATTGCAGAAAAAATACAAGGTTCCAATGTGTCGGCGTCTTCCAGCACTATCAGCAGCTGTACCGATATGGGAGCGTCTGGTTCCAATGAACCAACCAATTTTACAATAACTTCAAATTCGAATAAACCGTTAGCTTTTTCCTTTAATTTCAATATCAATGTGAATTCTGCTTGAAATGGTAATACATAAATAGAATTCTACCTTAAATATGAACGTGAGTTATAATCCATAACTCACTAGTGAGTGAGTTATAATCCATAACTCACTAGTGAGTTATGGATTATAACACACTAGTGTGTTGTTTGATAGTTTACTTATCTAAAATGACATCAATAATGACAGTCATAACTGTCATGTGTTGGATAAACACATCAATCTTAACGAAGATCCTGTCCTACTAGAGAATAAATGATGAGTTAGTCATAATTCAGGTGACGACGGTTTATTCTAACCTTTATGTACTGACTGTACAATTTCGACGTGATTTTTGTTGCCTTAAGGTAGATTCATGCAACATATCAGTTAATTTATCTCAACTTAATTAAATAAGATGAAGTATACAGAAATAGCACGCGTTTTCAAACAAGCACTTAACTTATCTTGATTTATCTTAATAAGTTCGACCAAGTTCATCTTTCTCTTAAGAATCTTCATTAATTAAATGAAATTAAGATTCAATCATTCATTCATTCTTGTTGCGTGGAGCCTTCAATAGCCATTCTGATTGTCTGAAGCCTTCGTTGAGATATTTTTGTCAAACAGAGGATGATAACGATATTCACTGTCTGGAAGATATCGTTGAAAACTGTCTGGTCCTCTTCCAGACACCAAAATCGTTTCAGATAGCCGAAAACCCAGCTTATTCTCAAGCGATAACGCTATCTCCACTTGTGAGCTTTCAGAACCGCAACCCGATAGAAGCAATGGATTAGGCAGGAGGTCACATCTGAAAGATTGTTGATGTGGAGGAAATTTAAAGGTGGTACCAAGACAGATGATCCTTGTGGAACACCCCGACATTGATAGTCATAGTATCAGTACCAGAGTCATAAGCCGACATTTCGGTAAAAGTGTTTCTTTGGGCTTTTTCGCCAATGTGCTATCATCCTTGGTGAGGAAAGGAAATGAGCTGACACTGAAATTTCTGTCAATTGCTTTGGCGAATGTCACATTTTGGCACGCTTCAATATCATCCTCAACGTCAACGACGGTATGCCATAATGCACCTTTCATTGAATATAATAAATTACATCTTCCTGGTAGTCTTCGTTCAGGCATTTCTATGAACAAAGATTGATTGCGTACCCTCCCTCCTGAAGAACAGTGGTGAGATTCTTCTGATAGCTCTCTACGAGGTGAAAATACAGCTGTACTCCTTCACAAGCATATACTTTTGTTAGAGCTAGATTCCACTAAGATGTATACGTTCTACAATTGATCCTTCCTAGAGCACAATAGGCTATAAAAACGTATTTTTTTGGATACGTTCGCACTGCGGGATTCTAGCAAAGGAAATGTCAGATCAAAACCCAAGGAATGCCGTTGACGATCCTATTGAATTGAAAGCAACATGCAAATCTAAACTACTCGGAATACCCAAATGGCAAAAGATGAACTCCAAGCTAATAGAACTGATGTGAAACGTCAACTAGTTGAGTGTCCATCGTAGGAAGCAGAAAGAGCAGCACTTTTCAACATACCATCGAACTAAAAGGACACACACATTAATTAATGTCTTTCTTACGTAGTTTGCATATTAAATATGAATTGTGACATTATGCATTGATATATCTATAACTTATCCACCGCTGATAACTTCAGGTATCCAGTTGATTGAAGAAAAAAGTTATCCTCGATTCCACTTATCGATACTCTCGTTCCCAAGGTGCAAGATCTGGTCGAGAATCTAAAGAACGATTGCCTGTTGGAGATCGACAAGAACGCGGACTTCGCGCTGAAGCAGAAGGAGATCCTGGAAATGGACTACTGCGACATCCTCAGCATCATGACGCGTGACAGTCTGCAGGTGTCCAGCGAGATAATCGTGTACAGCGCCATCATGCGGTGGTGCATCGAAGAGTGCCACAGGCGGACGTTGCAAGCGCAGAGGATCAACTTGAAGGCCGTCTTGAGGGAACTGGTCTACGCTCCAAGGTGACTAATCTTTGATTTCTATGAGTAAATATTAGCGCTCATCGCTTTTTGATTCACTAAATCCCTATTACTTTTTAGTTCACTAAGCTCTTTAACACTATTTGGTGATGTTTACCAGTTTGATAATACGGTGGAATTTGCATTGGCTGTGTACACCTAACTGTTCAATCAAATGAAGAGAGTTTAATTTCATGTGAAAATATTTAGTTTAGATTGCAAAGCACATTCGACTGTCGAGCCATCATCAGTGAGATACTCGAGTATTCACAAAATAAATTCCATTAAACTCGTCCTAAAAAAAATGTCCGAGAGCACTAAATCGCAGTCTTTTTGGACAATTTGATATGTTGAACATATGCCTGCTCATGTCAACGTTTGTATCATATGGGTCGTTCGAAGGAATTCATCAAAAACTTTCTGTAAATACCTTAAACTTTTTATTTACTTGCACTTTTTCAATACTTCATCGCAATACAGATAAACAGATAAATAGGATATTCAGAACTGTGTGATAGAGAGAATAAGAGTGTAGTCTTCTTTTATCATTCATGTGAGTATGTAAGGATTTGAACATTTTGTCCTTGAGGTTTTGATCCACAGCAACATGAACTACTTATTCATTTACACAACTTCACAATAAAACTAGCGGGCAAGGTTAAGAGTCCTCGAAAGAAAGAATTATTCATTGTACTCATCAGGTTTTGGTTCGGAAATTATCAGCATTCACCGTTACATTCTGCGTATATTTTTTTTTTCAAGTACCAGAGTTGCTAGACTGATATTTCTCATTTCACTACCTTGTTCTTATTCTGCCATCAACGAAAAAAAAAAAAAGAAAACGAAACAATCGACTACAGTTCTAAAATTTTCTGGCATATTCGAACACACTTTAGCAATTCTTCAGCCTACAGCTTCCGCAGGATCTCAATTAGATTGCACTCGAGCCAGAAAAGCAATCGGGAGACCCGAGATGAAATCACTGTTTTTTTTCCGCCTGCGTAGTTTGAATTACGTCACAACCGAAATTCTCTCTGACGTCAACATCTCCGCGGATAAATTGGAAATGGAGTTGCCCAACTCAATTTCATTTCAAGTCTTCAAGAGAATAATTCATTCAGTTCCATTCTTTCGGATGGGAATTCGTATGTCTATTGAAATATATGAGGAAAAGGCTGATTTTCAGCTTTCATCAGCTGTTTCAATTCAACAAATTCCGTTGACGAATTCCTGTTTTCTCATCGTATAATACTGAGAAACACTGGAAATTGTTGCATTGGATTGAAATATATCAATAATGAAATGATGTTTGACTACAGTAATAGTTCCTTACTATGTTTGGATTAGATAAGCAACACAACAACACTCAACAAGATTCAGTTGGGATAGGTCTTGTTTGAGAAGCAATCATTGTTTGACAACAATATCTCTTATATCCTAGTGAAAATCCTTTGTTTGAATTCATCACCCTCGATTACCTTTCATTCCTTCACTAGGTACTGATTGGTATACCAGGTGGCTACTAGTACAAGAATAGAAATTTTGGAAGAGTTTGGGGAAGTCTAATTTTTTTAACACGTTTTTATATCATTACTCATTCTCCTATATTGGGCACTGTAGGTATAGTGTATCTGTATCTATATGGTTCAAGCCCGTTTTGTTTTCCATGGTTTGAAGACCACCTGAAGATAAAGTAATAAACTTGACTAAATACCAATAATCTGTCAACAGGCGATGAGATTTTATTCGATATTTCTTTCTATACTGAATATTCTGTTAGTTTTCATTTGCTCTCTGACAACTCGGTAAATAATTGAATATTCCTCTAATGATAAAATCTACGACAACAAATCGTTGTTATACATTTTCATTAAGCTGATACATTTGATATGGAATTGTAAGCGCGTTTCCTCAATTGTACTCAATCAATTTTGTGCCCCTTTCATTTTCAGAAGGTGTGCCGATTTATCCACCTAATTTCTCTTTATTATTTATTTATTCATTATTATATTTCCTCTAGTATATATTATCTTCAATACTCTCTTGTAACTTGTGTTTTCATCATTTTATTGGACTTCTCCTGAATGTGTTTGCATGCATTGCAACCTTAAAATATCTATTGTGGTATTACATACTATGTCTCCACTATTTTGAATAATTCTTTTTGATATTTGCTCAGTTTTATTATTTCCGTTGCATAATTAATGTTTAAATTGTTCTCTGTTCCGTTCTCTGTAATATTTTCGAGAATACATTTTTTGTTTTGCCAATAGAGGTGCACCTTGAGCAAACGTTGCTCATCAAAACATATTGTTCAACCCCTCATGATATCATCAAAAGTTAGGGTCAAAAATATGTGAATCGAAACGATTGCTGGGAAAGAGATTGAAAACCATTGAATGAGGTTTTGATCAGCGTTCTTTCGGAAATCCATAGGACATCCTGTTTGAAGTCACAACACAGTTTCCTCACACATCCAAAATAAGGTGAATCTGTTAATTCTTCGTTGATTCAAATTCAGAAAATCTTCCATTAAATAGCCAATGATGATGAATTTATTGTTGAAGTTTTTCTCAATACATTATTTTTTGATTCACACATAGTTGTTATTCTGTTTCATATTTTCTGAAAACAATGAGTACTGGTTGAGTACTGTCTGTAAGTTTTTCGAGGAGGTGGTACATTCATTTTCTAGCTTTTCGTGGGATTTTCTCTCCTCGTTTCTAAAAAATAGAGTAGAAGTTATTAAAAATTATTTCAATATATTTGTAGTAAGGACAGATTTTTTGATCAGCCCCAAAATGTCACTGCGCTTGAAATTAAACCTTTAGATACCTAAAAGAGAAATTCTCTATTGATCAGTGACACTTTGTTTTTGAAAAATTTGGAAATACAAATATATTTAATAAGAATAAAACCTCTACTTATCTTGGTGGACGTTTCGGGAACGAATCTGCTCCCGTTCTCAACACAATTAAAATATTTTTCTTTACGCAAAATTTTTTTAATATGTTGTCGATTTTGACACTGGTTGAGATATGAATCTTCATGAGATAGCCCAAGTGGTAAAGGCATCAGACTGATGATCGAAAGGTCGCAGGTTCAATTCCCGATGATATCAGTTTTTTTTTTCAATTTCTTACTCCCATGGAAGATATCTTATGGAGACATCCAAAATATCCCGAATGGATATCTAATGGACATCCATCGAATATACATGTGTTGTATGAGTAACTTCTGTGCCTTTCAGTATCAAAAAACACTCTCTTATTTCTCAGGTACGGACTGATGTCGAAGAAAGAGTTCCTCTGCAGGACAGTGGATGGGGTCAAAGGGCCGGACAGAAGCGGCATTCTCGACGAGAGCGAAACAGAACGAATTCTGGAGTACATACGCAAGAGATCCAAGAACCGACCGGCCGAAGAACTGCCCTTCAAGGGCTCCGTGCCGCGAAAGCCTGCCGGCGAAAAGTCCAAGAAATTCCGCTCTGACAGCAACTGCAGCTCCAAATCGTCCTGCGACAAGTTCATCCTCAACTTCCTCACCTGCTGGACTGCTATTTTCGACTGAATTGTCATCGAGGAGATGATCTCTCGACTCTATTTCCTAACTAGGGTCGTTTTCGAGTGTATATCCTGCATTTAGTGACTGGGAGGGCTGTCCTCACTGCTACTGGTCATGGGGATGTAGTCGATACTTACTTCATATTCATAGTGACTCGGTGCTACTCCGAAGGATTGGTCAAAAATCATTTGGGGGATGCCATTTATCCAGAATGTAAATTCATCTCTTCTTGAGAGATCGCGGTCATCTTGTCATAGAGATTGAAGGTAGAATGATCATCTAAATCTTTGGAACTTGCTTGGACTGGATACTTATTAGGTTTCTGTTGTAGAACTGTAGAGGTTCTGCCTCAAATATCTGAGATACAGAGAAGCGTTAGGCATATCACCGACAATATTTTTTTGAGTCCGATGACCTTCCGATCACGAAATGCAGTATTTCCTCAACATTTTTATCGTACTGATAATCTACTATCTACTTATGAGTCATGTTATTCAAAGATAATCGTTGTGGGCACGAAGCCTTATTCTTATATTTAATAGATTTGAAGGCATTCTTTTCCTGAATAACAAAGTCCTCTATTTACCAACATTTTCTAGATTAGAGATTGGTATGAAATTATTCTCCTATCATCAAAATTGTTGTGGATTCCTCATCTTAATGTAGAAAAAAGATCATCCAAGTCATCTTCTGATAATTCTCAAAAGGCCTTTGGTGTTTGGTGGCCTGTTATTTCAGGTAGGAATCGCCTCCTTTGCCAGCTACTTGACTTAATGATAGACTAGTAATAATAACCCCCCAATGAATGTCTTTGATATATACTAAATTCAATCATCACTGTTCATTGTGATATAAAACCTAGTTAGCCAACACCGATTGGAAGATGCATTCAATTATGGTGGAAAAGTTCTCGATCTCGATTATTCATTATTGAATGGTTGCCAGTTTTCTCAACTTGAGTGTTATCAAGAATAGTCATATTGGGGTTTTCAGGACCAATCATTGTTTTATTGTGATATTTTTTCTGTAAATATTCTTCTATTGGTATATAATCCATCTTGCTGCTGTATATGCGCTCATGAGATCCATTTTAAAATCATAAAAATCGAATATGTATAGCCGAATATTATCACTAGTTGCATCATAAAGGTATTATAATATGGACCTAATAATGACCGATAATATATGATATCATTTGGGGGGAAGAAAGAAAAAAAATCTTAACATATCAATGGTCTTATTATTTGACGTCAAGAGAAATGCAAACAAATGACGATTTTGTGGAAGTAGGAAAAGTAATAAAAACATCAATTAACAAAATTGTACTATTAGTTTTGGATTCGGAAGAACATACAAAGTGTCTCGAAAAGATACCTACAAACTTCAAGTGCTAATAGGAGACATCACAACGAGCATTTTTGTTTATATAATCATATCTCTGCAAATGAGCCGTTTGGGCTTTAGGACAAAAACACTGTTTGGTACTTATTAGGCTGCGCAATAATCAGATTTTTCTTTGCTTATTAATTTTGATCTATCAACAAATGATTAATGGTCTGAAATAATTGTTCGAAATCTTGAACATTAACTCAATATCATAACACCAACTAAGCATAGATAATAAATTTCACGACGATCACAAGGTACGAATTTTCGAAATGTGTTAAAAAATCTTTCATCATTTGTGTATGGATTCAAACCCCTATCACCTCTTGGAAGTTCGTAGGTATCTTTTCGGGACACCCTGTATATTCCTCATAAGTTGAATGCATCTAAACTAGTTCTTCGTAAAACACTTTTATTACTATATGATCTTTCTTTGTGTTGTGGTATTCACCAAACACTAGCCAATTATGAATGTGATTTTACTGTTCTAATATTCAATGCTACGTGAAGAGCATCCGAAACTTGTTCTGGGACGTGTCAGACACGATAAAATATTTTTATAAAACATTTCTGTTACATATTTCTATGACGTTTCATTAGATGTCTATTTTGCTCAGAGGATCTACTCTAAAGTTATACGGATGCCACTTTATTATTATATTGTACTTGTCGAAATGAATGCATTGTACTACAAAAATTGCCCTTTTCGATCATTATTTTTCAAATGGAAATTTTGGAAACAAAACGTGACAGAAAAGTATTGAATTATATTCAGGGATATACTTTTGCAGTGCATTTTCATCGACAAGATCAACTGAATTGCCTACCAATATTTATGTATTTTCAGAAATTCACCATCAATAATAATTATGCTATTTAGAATGTGAACTTGAGGATGTTGTGATTTATTTATTAATATTTTTTATCTTTTGATGCTGGATGGAACAAATGATTGTTTTTTTAATTTTTTAGACTTCAGAATACTGAAAAATACCTACAAATATTTCAAATAACTATCTTATACTCATAGCAATCAGATCTGCTGACAGAAAACTCAAGAATTACAAAATTGGCATCTTCATCCAGTCTGAATATTCGAACAAAAATTTGTTCCATCTGTTACGATGAGTTTTTTATTTCCTTGAGTTATTTTTGTGTATAGGTATAACCTCAGAATGCGGAATGAAACATTGCTTTATCTTCAATTAGTATTTTTTTATCTGTGATGTGTTTTAGTCTTAGGCGTTGTTCAATTTTTTACAAATTTTATTTTAAGTGCGTGAAACGCTGGTAAGTATTGTTAGAAAAGGATCAGAATGTTGATGGTTATAGGATGTTTATTGTTGTTGAGAAGTGTAAATCAATTTAATTGCATTCATAGTATCGTCTGGAAATGAAGGTTTAGACCAGTTTATATATCGAATTTACTAAGTACTTACTTCATTATAGTTAGGAGCAAATCAAGCCATATTAAGAAAGTGTTCTCGTATTATGTTTATTTCAATTCCTGTATTACGACAGTACATTTAAAATTAAATATATATGATACAAAAACTTGTTCATCTAGTCTACCCATATTTTACATTTTACAAATCATCTCAAATAATAGAAAATTGAGTGTCTTTATCATGCGATGACAAAAAATAGCTCAACAAATATGACATAGTAGAGGCACATACAGTTTATTAGTACCTATTCTGTATACTTTGGTAGAGGGCACAGATGAACGCTTACTCAGATCGTAGTGGTGTTAGAGAATTATTTGGAATTCCGAGTGAATACGGCAGGATTCTGACTCACATCTCATTTTGATGAACGATTTGAAGAACTAATATTATTGATCAATACTCCAGCCTCGAGTATATCCCAGAATACTCGGTAAATTCCAACTCATTTATCAACTTGATCAACAAGTCATTGGCAGTCAATAATCTTTGCTGGAGTCAAAAATTATAGTATGGCATCTATGATCTGCTTGCAATTTTTCATGTAGTTTCCTGTATAGCCTTTGAACAACTGAAGGTAGATGGCGCCACATATACAAAATATAAATATTTCTGAATGAAACATATTACATTTGCCAAAGCTCACAGCTTCCATATGACTCACAGATTCTTCAAATCAGAATCAGTGTTCGAACAGATCAATCCATCACTGCAACTGGAAAAGAAGAAAAAAAGGAGTGAATTATAAGACTTTTTTCATGGTGTAATTTCAGAATGAATACAGATAGACAAAATGGCACATGAATGAACAGTGAGTTCAATAAATTCGGAATAGATAGGATAGTATAAAACTCACTTTCATCTGGCATTTTTTAGTTTTCCATCATGATTTTATCACTTTTTTGGATTCGAAGACAACCTTTCATTTGGTTGCAGAATCGATGTAGAGTTGATGAGCATTTGGACAAATACGAGAGAAAGTATTTTGATCAGTTTCGACATTTCCTAGTTTCGATCTCACTTCCGGCAGTTTGGGGAAGTTTATTTCAATTTTTCTGGAGTTTCCTAGGACCTATTCGTCTTCGCCACTGTCTTTTTGGTGTGATGAGAATCGCCAAATTGATGAAGGCGATAATTGGGAAACTGAAGGATTGTGAGAATTATGCTATTAAATATGTTGCTAAGCTACTTATGCTTTTAATATGTATGTACAAAATTTGAAACCTCATTTTTTTCCGACCATCATAACAGCCTTCACCTAACACGGAGGATGAGAGCGGGTTTATACAGTGAATAAAATAAAACGAGGAATAGTATAAAATAATTTAAGAAAGTTCAACATGCTTACTACCATGGAAGCGTTTATACACGAACTAAGATAAAATAAGGAATAAGAAATAAAATAAAAGTTGATCAACTTTTAACTTTTATTTTATTTTATCTGAAAATGGATATGCGCAAGTGCGTAGTTATGACATACAGTTATTCAGTTCTTTTCATTAATGTGTTCTCTGGATTCCGTAACTGTGGGAATGCTGACACTTGCTCTATTAATAGACCATCATCCATTTTTTTTTATTTTTAATATTGAACTCCACAAGATGAGACCTGAGATTATTCAACTTCTATTATTATTTCCAATCCAATTTGTCACTTGTCATCTATCAGAAGATGACATGAGTCATTGTCCAACAACCGTGATTCAATTGGTTGATTGTTAATTGCTATTTTGTTTTATATGATCTGTATAAACTTCTATTTATCCTTATTCCTTGTCTTATTTTATGTTATTCCTTATTTTATTTTATTTACTGTATAAACCCGCTCTGATTGAGAAGTAGTTAGAAAACGAAGAAGTATATACAAAGCCATTATCAGACATAACTAACTCATCTCTTTGTTATATGTCTATCCCAGTCGAGTTTCCAGTCAACGATCATTTTAGACTTTTGAAAGGTCTAGGTGTTATCGAGAGTTACAACCTTCGACCATAAAACATTGTTTTATGGTCGAAGGTTACAACCCATCAAAGTTCGTTATCGCTAGGCGACGATAGATGTTGCCACTAGTGCCTTTCTGGAATTATGTTGAATTTCGCACGAGTTCATCTTCTAGAAATCCTTTGTGTTATGTAAAGATTGATAATTATTATGTTATTATGATGTATTATCTGCAGACCGTATAATTTTAAGGAACGCCGGTTTGATTAGTTTCCTATTTTCCACAAAAAAATGTGCAATATGGTTAGTTCAAGATATAAGAGTAACTTGATTGCATAATTGACATTTTGAAAAATTCAGGATCGAAGCAGTTAGAGGATTTCGTAGTTTTTTCACACATGTGTGTATCATTCGAATCACGATTTCATGTGATGTAAAATGTTTGTACGACGGAATTGGGAAAATTCGTAATCTTGCATGCGGTAAATTCTGGGCCGTATGACTCGGTGATTTCTGAGTCACTGGTCTCGACGAAAATTCACTTCTACTCTGCTACCAGATCAGCTATATGATCGATTGATTTTGTGTACTTTTTTGTGAGGTATAGATGAGCTATCATTATATTGAGGTTCAACAAAATACGTCTAATAGTTCAAACGTATTTTCGGAATCTATAGTTGAGGGTTGAGGACCTACGAACAATCATTGTCTTCAGTTTCTTAACACCCAGTACTACAGTAATAGTGGGTATATTTTTGTGCTTATTAATTTTTGAAAATACTTGTAGGCATCATTCGATTGGAGTAGTTTTACTGTATTAATTTCACTCTAAACTCTGCCATATCGTTGATCGTAACCATAGGAACTTGTATTTTATATACAGATCATTTTTATAGCTATCGTAAAAACAAAGTTTATGAGGTTAAACATCTGTTAGTTACTACTCGAACATTTCTCATTTGTATATTCATTCTGTTTGTTTATACATTCAGAACTCCTCTGACGAGCCATTGTGAAATTTTATGGTTCAGAATTTGATTGCGAAATTAAACTGAGAGCTATCATTTTTCTGTACTTGAAAACACATCGTATGGTCATGATATAATCACCAGTTCATTAGTAGATACTTGAGTGAGAGAGTGGTTCTCGTTTGCTTGAATATTCCTTTCAAATTGAAACATTTGAAACATTCTTACCGCATAGTTTATGTTCTGTGTCGAAGCATTTCATTTCAGAAATCACGATTTTATGGAAAATCAAAGTTCACCAAATCTGATTATTAATCTGTTTTGTGTCTGTCAAAATATGCACTGAACCAAAAGAGTACCTGATACTACCAGTTATGGATTTAGTGGGGTGAATGGGGATTCATCAATCCATTGATTTCATTGATTCAATGTTGCTCTTCATCAATTTAATGTAAGGTTTACATCATATTCATGTATACCACTCTTTGAATCAATGAATGATGATTCCTAGTTTGAAAGAAAGTTTTGCATTGATGTGATTTTGTGGTAATCAGGCCGATAATCCATCAAATACTGTCTGTAAGTTTTTCGAGGAGGTGGTACACAGCATTTCATGGGATTTTCTCTCCTCGCTTATACAAAATAGAGTAGAAGTTGATAAAAATCATTTCAATATATTTGTAGTGAGGACAGATTTTGTGATCTGCCCCAAAATGTCACTGCGCTTGAAATTAAATCTTTAGATACCTAAAAGAGAAATTCTCTATTTGTCAGTGACACCTTGTTTTTGAAAAATTCGGAAGTACAAATATATTAAATGAGAATAAAGCCTCTACTTATCTTGGTTACGTTTCGGGAAAGAATCTGCTCCCACTGAAAAGTGTCAAAGATGACAACATTGCAACATTGAATTTTGCGAAGAGAAGAATATTTTAATTGTGTTGAGAACGGGAGCAGATTCCTTCCCGAAACGTCCACCAAGATAAGTAGAGGTTTTATTCTTATTAAATATATTTGTACTTCAAATTTTTTCGAAAACAAGGTGTCACTGGCAAATAGAGAATTCCTCTTTTAGGTATCTGAAGGTTTAATTTCAAGCACAGTGACATTTTGGGGCAGATCACAAAATCTGTCCTCACTACAAATATATTGAAATAATTTCCAATAACTTCTGCTCTATTTTTTAGAAACAAGGAGAGAAAATCCCACGAAAAGCTGGGAAACGATAATTCATCCTTTGAATTTATGGACTGTAATCATTGAATCAAGGAACTTCGTAGATGAAATCAATATTGATTGCATCAAATCAATTGAAATGTTTTTCTATGAGTGCAATAATTAAACGCATTCTTTAAGTTGACGTAATGAAATTAATGCATTATTCCAATGTGAGTAGTTTTCCTGAATTTTTGATGTACTAAATTAAAACAAAAAAATATTATACGTAGATATACAAGGGTATCCTGGATAGACATCTTGGAAAAAATGAGAGACATTGAAACATGATTGAATAGGGAAAGTTTTAGAGGTCGTTATTGGCAGTATTGTTTCAAAATACTATAAATGGCTCTGATTAAGAACATTTTTGAAATCTGATATTTAGAGCAACTTTTTGCAGGATAACGACTGGTATACCAAGTGAAAGTAAACTTACATCATTCATACATTTGACTCCCCATTAATATTCAGATATTTTCATCTTCACAAAATTTCGCAAAAATTCGAATAAGTCAGTTTGATTTTCTGTACACACTGAAACCAAAAAAATCAGAATTGAAATTGATTATGATTTGTTGCGGAAATGAAATCAGAACATGAAACAATACTTGGAGAGCATATTCACAAGTGTGAAGGGGAATGATATGCAAAATATAATATAGTGTCAGTGGGAACTGTAAAATCATTGAGATACTTGAGATACACTGTATATATTCCGCAGGCAGGTTTTAGAATTAGGTACACGTGTCGTGGAAATAATGATGATATTGTTGTTGATGAGAAATATCAGTAAATAATGTTCTGACGTTGCAAAAAACTGGTCAAGACTTCAAAACACTTTTTTTCATCTCAGAAACATGCAACTACCAATTTCGCTCTAGAGGATGTTAATTATACAGTAATGCGTATTTTTTAGCTCTTGTGATTATGTTGAGAACATGGAAATTTTTTTAGGGACATACATAACTAATGGCATTAGCATATCATAAACGTTCTCCATAACCCATTATGCTGAATAGAAATACATCTTTTTCTTACGAAAACATGGTAAATTTGATGTGGTGGAAAATGAACATAATTTAATTCTGTCAACTTCAACTGGGTGGTCCAATGAGAACGAAACAAGGACGATTTGACATAGTTATCGTTCTCAGAAGAAGAAAAGCTCGAACTGGTCGATTTTTATTGCGAGGGGGGAATATTTTGTGCATGTTTTCAACTTTTCCACTTCAAACCCCTCGGAGAGGGGTGAGCTGCAACCCTTGATTCTCAAATGGGAAAAGGGGTCAAGTGATACATCATTATGTAGGTGATCGAAATCTTACCAACGCTTTCTTGTTTTTGGAATCCAATGCAATAGTTCTCGAGAAAACACGTTTATGAAAATAATCGGTTAGTGATGGAAAGTAACGCTTTTTTCCCTTTCATCACTATTTCTCATTTTGTAGTTAGTACGATGTTTCTCTGAGAATTGCCTTATGTGTTTTTTTTAAATTCTGTCCTATTCAACATTACATGAAGAATCATTTATAATAATGTCAGTTCCTTGATCTCTCAGTAAAATGCATACCTCGTTTCGTTTTCATTGGGCCACCCTGTATTGTGCTCTCCAGCTTTCACATCGTACATTGATATTTCAACTCATATTGGAAAATATATCCATTACTTTTCTATAAATGAGGTCAATCCGTTAACCATATTGAATATTCCTTGAGCAAAAACAATACAAATTTCAATGCCACAATCGTTTTTCTCCAATTAATTGCAAAGTGAGATTCTTTGACAAACGAATCGGAAAGTAATTGCCAAAAAAATAAATGAATACAGAGGTTTCAGTTTACACTGACCCTCTCTATCTTTCATCACATCATACGGCAGGAAAATCTCATCTTCAATTCACAACACCACAAGTTGGGAATTTTCTGGATGCGAATTTTCCAAATCTATGGATTGGACGTAGAGGATTCATAGAGTGGCCTGCTCGTTCTCCGGATCTCAGCCCGTCAGATTTTCTTCTTTGGGGTTATCTTGAATCACGTGTTCAGACGACCAACAAACTCACAGGAATTGAGACAAAGAATTATTGATGAATGTGAACTAATACTTGGAGAAGTCTTGGAAAGAGTGACTCAAGAATTTGTCAGTAGTATGGCATATTGTCAGCAATTATTCATTATTCTAAAATAATGAAATGTACACCAATTGTACAACTTACAGTGGGTAATTCCTCATGTTTACATTTTTTTTACATTAAAATCAATATTTATGAATTCAAAATAACAAGCTCTTTCAAAATCTGTAAGGATATATAGGGTGTCCCATTTGAATAAAAGGAGTTGATGGCATTTCCGGTTTGACCAGAAGTATATTATAAACAAAAAATGTATATCAGATGTATGCAGATCCATTGCACTTACCTGCAAATTTTCATAAATATCGTTCTTTTCGTTTTGAAGATATTTACTTGGTTCCATACTTTATCCTAACCCTGTATATTGTTCCATATGAGTACTACCTTTCCAGGTGTGGTTTTCTGAAGACATTGGAGTGATCCTATCTTCTCTCAGATGGCGTTGCTTCATATGCCATGTGCAGTAGATCATTTCATAAACATAATACAGCGAAATACAATGACTACGAGTACAACCTCATTTGCATACAAATGTGTGAATAAACCTATAACGATTGCACAGTTGATAAGCACGCTTCCGAGGACCATGAACTAGACATCACAATACATTTTTATGAATTCAACGTAATCACCCATCGCATTTACAGGCTGGACCAATTTCGGGATCTCGTAGAGATAGAGGGTCGGTTATACTTGGCAAAGTTGGATGATTTGGTGCTTGACAAAATGTTCTACATTCTGGAGAAATTCTTGATACTCCCGGAGATATCTGGGAAACAGTTCCTATTCTCTTTCCAACTCATTTTTCAAGAGATTTTCTCCAGTTTCTCCAACAGATTTCATGGACACTCACGCCTATTGGTTCATTGTACATATATTACCTATATAATGATCTTCTCATCTTCACAGTATACCCACTTCAGTACTTGTACAAGATTGTACAGGTCCCTTGGTTGATTGGTCACGTGTACAAGTTCTTTTACTGGGTGTGATCGGCATAGTTTTGGTTTGTCAGTTGGCTTTCCAAGTATGTGTAGTACTGTTTCAGGTTCCTTATTGCAGGTATAACATTGTACAGTCCCATTGGCACTTGGCCAGTCATGACCCTGTGAAAATTGAAGGGGGAGGTTGATATAAATGTATATATTGATATAAAGTTGAATTCGATGAGTTACTGAATAACTGATGAACTTAGTGAATTTCCTGTTATTTCAATGAAATTTTCAAATGGAGTTCGATGCAGCTAACTTTGTACCACAACGATTTCCGAGGGTCTTATAGCTAAAAATTACAAAATCTATCGATTTGTTTATGCCATAGTCCTCTGATATCTTCTTTCCCATGATGGTTGCTTGAATTTTTGTGCTAGTATTTTCTGTGGTTTTCTCCTACAGATCTTCTTACTGTGTGTTCCGGAACTCCTGTAATCTGTTTTGGGGGCAACACGAAAAGGAAACCTATAATGTTCCAGGAACATCGTGTTAGCCGGCGGTGGAATTTTAGGAGAGCAGGAACGTGTTGGAATTTTTCTTGAAAGTTTGGAGGTTCTAAGCATCAGGAAAAACTTCACTAGGCAAATAATTCCACAACTTTGCCGTTCTATTGATGAATGATGCTTGGTATAGCGATGTTCGACAGGTCTCGAGCCTGACAGTGTAGGAGTGACCAGCTTGAGCTCGTCTGGTTTGTCTACTAGGAATCGCGCGTGGTGGCATAATAGATGATATTTCCGTTGAGCACCGACCGTGAAAGTACCTATAAAAAAGGCAGAGATCGCCGACCTTTCTACGATGATCTATAGAGGTCAATGATTTGGTGAGTGTTGTGTCATCGACTAGACGAATAGCTATCTTCTGAATTGAATCTAACAGCTTCAGGACAGGTCGAATTTGTGCTTTGTAGATTATAAGCAGTTGTTGGGATGTGAAGTATCTCTTTGCACGGAACAGAAAACCAAGTTTTTGTGAAGCAGTTTTCGTAATGGACCTCACATAATCGTCCCATGAGAGAGCACTGTGGGTGGTGAAGGATCTGTGTTGGCTCCAACTTTGTTCTTGCTCCACATCAATGATTTGTTGAATGTGACCTCCAGCCCGGTTCATAGCTTCGCGGATGATAGTACACTTCATTCCGCCTTTTCCTCTAGAGCCCCTATATCATCCAACGAGGCCAGAGGTGCAAGGCGAAGACAGGTCGATGCTTTAAATGAGGATCTGACAAGAATTCTGAAATGAGGATCTGAGAATCTGAGAATCTAGTGGAGTTCAATGCAACTAAAACTCGAGCTTGTATGTTCACCAAGAAGACTGATCACACAATGTCCAATTTGATGATGTTGGGTACCACTGTTCCATTGAGGTCAACAATATCCATGATATGGAACTGTGTCATTTTTCGACCCTGTTCTATTTATTATTTATTTATGCATGCCAAAACTCACCTCTGGTCTCATATGAACCATTTTGATCATAAGGTGGAATATTCATTTCGAATAATGATTGAAATAATATCATTGCGATAAATGTACTATTTTTCACTTTTCATAGGATGAAATAACAATGACACATCCTGGTACGTTCATTTCTGGGGTCAGCTCGATCAAAGCAATATAGTATGCGGTTATCTTACTATGATTGATAACCCAGGAAAATTACAGAGTATCTATTATTTACGCAGAAATGAATAAACAACATTTTTTTCAGATATGATTGATGAGTTGTCTTCGATAATGAGATGAATCATCGAAGAGAATTGATTCCTATCATTGTATAAAAATGCATTAGATGATTATGAATCCCCAATATGAATTCACCACGGTAATTACCTGTGAGAATGACAAATTTGGAGAGGCACAACGAAATATATGCAATGAACAAAAATTAAAAATGAACAAGAACAAATTGCAATCTGCAAAGAAAAAATAAGAAGAAGTTATTATAATTATCATTATCATGATGATAAGTATTTTATAACATAATATTATATTACATAATATTTATTTTATATGCATGTATATGAAAGTGTATAATATCAGTTATATTATTATCTATATTTCCGTTCAATGAATTATTGTTTTGCAGACATCTGAATACTCCATACTGCATGCGACGGTATCACAAGAAATACAGTTAAAATCAATTTTGGTTTTTCTTATGGGCGCCATATTCGCTGTTTGATATGATCGTACCAAAAATGGGAAAAATTTGAAGAAACTAAATTTTGACAGTTCAATTTCCAAATCCAATATGTCACCGATAAGAAAATCAAAGTTGAGTGTTGTAACTCTGATGACTGCATTGGAAAATACGATAACAGATTCAGAACCTTGTGAAAAAGTGCCTCAAACATGTCCCAGTTGAGGACGTCTAGTTATTTTAGTTTTTGCTCGAAAAAATCAATGAAACTACTGAACTAAATGAAAACTACATTTTTTTGCGCAGCTTTGCCCAAATTCAACCGACCTCGTATAATCTAATGATGACAGATCCCTATGGTGGAGCTCGAATAACAGGTAACCTGAATACAGGGTGTACCATTATTGTGGCAAAATGAACTAGCAGCTTTGCTTTTCGAGATAGACAAAATTTTAACAGGAGTTGTTGGTTCACGAGACGGCTGTCATGAAATTATTTTCCATCATATAGTGTGTCCCAACAAAGCGTGACATATCAAATTTATGTTTTTCAAACGGAACATCCTGTATATTCCAGCATGTATGCATATCCACTGTTTTTCCTGAAATCCAGATATCTTTCAAGAAGAGACTACTCCTCTACTTCTGATATCAGGAATTCATCCAAACTTACGTGACTATCGATAGTCAGTACCATATTCTATGACATTAAGCTTCTATCCCCCCCCCTCACTGAAATGTCCAAAATGATGGTTCACCTTGTATACAAAATGACAGTATCATCCGCGATGACAATGTGAAGACATTGATGTACATTAAAAAAGTGCTGGACCTGAAACAGTTCCTTGGGGAACTCCATTATCAATAAAACGTTTCTGTTAGATCATGTATTGCCAACAGGCATTATGTCATCATGTAACAAAGTGAATGAGAAATATTATCATTACTATATGTAGGCATGTAACAAGATTTGATTTGATTTCATTGGCAAAATTTTTACACCTTAGTGCTATGACAAGTCGATAATGTATCAAAAATGGATATTCAATAAAAATTGATTACGACACGAGTGTATATGATACGAGCACAGAATGAAATAAATAAATCTATTAATGTGAGAAACAGAGAGACTTAGAGACAGTACATTGAAGATAGTCACTCAGTAGATCTCAAGTCAGACGCATCATAGCAAGCATTCTTCAGTTTCCTTTTAAAATTTAAAATGAGGGTTGAATTTTTCATTGAGTGGGGCAGTGAGTTGTACAATGGTGTGTATGAGTTACATCTCCTTGTCATTTCTACCAAATTCTTACAGCTCTCAATTCGAACTATTCCAGCTGAAGCTCTGATTGCCCGTTTTCGAATTGTAAATATTCAATCATAACCCCACGAATCGCATTCGAAACTTTATGTTAGAATAACGCTGATACGTGGTGGGTAATTGGAAGTGAATAACCCCGTACTTTGAGTGCAAGTAGCCAGTACATCGTTAGGTGCACAATGAGTACAACTCCTTGTGTTGATTACATCTCCATAATGGAGTCAACAATTCCTCCACAAACGGCTCTATTGTCCGACAGCATAATAGCCCGATCAAGAGATGATTGCAGAGCGGAATTCAAATTGGCCATGTCCTACTTCGACGGTGTGCTATTAAACCAACTGGTTCGATTGCTGGTATATTGGAGAATGCGTGCGTCATGGTCCTAACAGTTAGAGGATGTTACACACTGTATATGGGTTCGGATTTGATAGATGTCGTCATGATTTTCCTGTGAATTGTCAGCCAAATATTGAATGAATATTACTACCAAATATTGAATACCTGTTTGAGTGAATACTGAATACGTTTTGAATATAAGGTAATTTTGCACTTATCATGCGATGGGTTTTTTTCTTTGGTACTTACGTATTTTGACCCCAGGCACCCGAATTTCACAATAAAAACGTGCGCAAACTTATATTTTTCCAGATATCCCAGGAAAAGGTATGAAAATTACCCTTCCTTCTTCGGCTCGTTTTGGGTAGACATGGAGTTTCATTTCTCACACAGAATACTTCGCATACCTTCCTTGAACATTCAAGATGTCAAAAAGAAGGGAAAGCATCCTCGAATTAGTTAAATCAACGTTCTTTAGCATTTTGGAAGAAAGTGGATCCAGCATTTTTCATATGGACCGCGCTGTCAAAATAACTAGTTCTGTGAGTCAAAAGATGCTAAAGACGATGAATTAATCTTCTAAGAGGATGTTTCTCCTTCTTTTCAGTTTCTAGAATGTATAAGGAAGATATAAAGAGTATCTTATGAGAGAAATGAAACTGCTATGAATCTGCCGAAACAAGAAGGGTAATTGTCATACTTTTTCCTGGAATATCTCAAAAAATATAAGATTGTGCATGTTTTTATTGTGAAATTCGGGTTATTGGGGTCGGAATACGTAAGTACCAAAAAAAAAATCGAAAAAAAAATTCATCGCATAATATGTGCAAAATTACCGAATATAATATAAAAGACCTCTCACACTCTCGAAAAAGGATTCCTGGTGAAGTTCTCAGAGAAAATAGTTGCCCTGATAGTTATGGTTTGCAGTCTCATATTGCTTGTGCCTTCTTCATATACTGGACCCTCTTCAATTATTGACTATTGCCTCCTCGAATTATCCAAGTTCATCAACTCAAACAGCAAATGCTAACTCATATCAGGACTTGAATCGACCAGGTAATTTCCAGTCAGTGAAGAGGATGAAAATCGAGATCTAGTTCTAGATGTTGATTCCAGTTAAGATTTCAACTTTAGAATCAAATTCCATATCTTTATATGCTCAGTGCTATTTTCTTCATTTCGATGATGTTATTTTCTCGTCACATGATTGAAATGTTTTGGAAAGAATAAATGAACAGGAATTGTTTCCATCATTATTTTCATTCACTTACATCTTTCGCTAAACTCATAGCTTAATACAACTAACTCTAGTTGAAAAAATTTCTCACTACGGAGATAGAGGCAATATATATTCTGCAATTCCATCTTCATGTGCTTGTTGACTGATATACTATTTTTTCTATTCCAATGTGGTTATTTTCTACAAACTTACGGTGATATTATTGAAAGTTTATGGAAAAAATTAATCAACAGATATAATTTTCTTAATTTTCTCATTCATGTATATCATTGTATAGCTTTATCAGGTGAAATGATACAACTAACTCACTAGTTGTGAAAATTGCTGGTAGATATTGCAGAGATATAATAATAAGTAGCTTGGAAAAAGTGAGTATGTATTTGATAAACATTCGTCTGATTTATAATCTCGTATTTCTTGGCTTACGTCATTTGCCTATGCTAAAACCACTTCACTATGAATAGTCAAGCATATTGAAAATTCGCATCGATGGAAATAATGCAGTGTTTATTAGAAATTACATGGTAATTTTCATGGCTACTTCCTCCACGTAACAATATCAAATTTGTGGTTATAAAATTCAAACGACTACCTTCAGCACTAAACAAACTGTGTAATTTAAACAAATACAAAAACTTGGGATTATTACCGTAATTTCCACAAGTTCCAGTTATACGATACATTTGATGTACTGTACATATTCGACAAGTAAGTGACGTAAATCGAGTGTTCAATCCTTGTTAACGTTGGATTTAGATTTATTTATGTGCTGTACAATGCATATCATGAAATCCCACATAGAACTATCTCAAACGCCACAGTGGTTTGGATTCCACTTGTATAAACTGTAGATCCCCGTCTCCTTCACTCGCACAAGCTCTTCGGGACTGCTGAGGGTTGCTTCTGCAACTGAGGAGATGAGTAACAATAACAATAACAATTTGACACCCGTTCATTTATACTTTTTTACATCCTTGTTTGGATGGATCTATCCATCCTGATTAGATATATTCATAGGTACAGGGTATTTCGAAATTCACGAGAAAAAATTCAGGGCATTTCTTAGCGGTCCTATCAAACGTACTATTTTGACCTGCCACATATGCCCTTGAAATCTTTGATGTGGATTTTGAAACACGCTAATTCGTCTAAATATCACCAATTTCGCAAATAATATACTTACCTGTTTCAAATAATAGAAATTGATGACAAATTTTAACAGATTTCAAAAGGAATTGATTGATGCGTGCAACAAACAGTATATTCAATATCCACAACAGAACTTACAGATAATCATTCATTTCTAAATATCACCCAGATAAAAGGACGTCCCAACGTCTACGGAAATTTGTAACCGCCAATTAGCCCACAGCCATCATCATTAGGCCCCAAAACAAAAACTCATCTGTTTCTTTAGGACACACCATTCTCGGAAAACATTTATGTGGGATCTGACTCTCGAGTGGTCGTTTATACACATTTTATTAGTGAAATTATAGGGCATAAAGCTTTCTGAGGTCAAAAACTATACCTGGAACTTTACTGCACAGGTATAATCTTTGTATATTATTTCATTGTGTGAATTGCCGTTTGCTGTGTGATTTTTGGAGATGACTTATCTGAGAGCAATCGCAGTTTCAGAAGAGGGTGATATGATAACGCAATATATCCACCTCTAAGCAGGTGTTTAAGGGTAAACATGAATCAGGCCATCAGTAGAAAATAATACTGAACGCTTTTTTCCAACACAACACAAGGTAACTATGGATATATTTTCGTCTAACCCTCTATGGAATTCACATATACCAGTACAAAGTTATTTTAATTTATAATCTTGATTTTGACTTTATAAAAAAAATTTATCACCTAAGATCTACCACTCAACATTCAAGCCTTCACATTTAAGACAGATGGAACATGAAAATACAATTGTTCATGTTGAAAAACCATTTAAGACTTTCCATTTAACATTTATCATTTAAGAAGATGCCGAACTTCCAACTTAAGAAATTATTGTTGAATGGCCATAAATGAGAATAAGATGTGCGCATGTTCGCCTATGATGTTTTTCGGGAGTGTCGACAAGTGACACCTCTGCTTCCCGCTTTTCTTCAAAACTGTATTGAGGTTATCTTTTACTGTACGAGAATATTGTCAGTGTTTTCAGGATTTTTGCGGATTTTTGTCATGGGTATTATTACTCTTAACCAGTTTTCTGATGCTTTCGGCGTTTGGAATTTATTATTCAATTGATAAAAAGGAACGTCAGTATTTACAAAGCTTGGATGATTTTTAAATGTTAAATATTTTTATAACCTAAGCCATTATAATGTCTCAAATCTCAAAAGGATAAAAGTTATATGTTTATGAAGCCACCATCAATAACTGAATGAACTTGTGAAATCGATAATGAACAATTATACTAGCATATCATCAACGATATAATACGACTGAAGTACATAATCTAATAATGTTAACTATTATAGGTAGATAGATAGTAGGAATATATTGGTGATGATATTTAACCTACTATCCTCACTGTCAAATCTTCATCTAATTATGAAAATTGGGAAACACGCGATATCAATAGCATGAATATTATGACCATGTTGCACATCTTCATTATCTCCTTCTCATGTTTTCTTCAACTTATGTATGTATTGTATAACCCACTGTTTTTCCTAGTTTTAGTTAATATTATTCTTACCACGTTATGTCAGTCTGTGAATACTGTTTTGGGCTCGCCCTGTTTGTGTTCCCTTTATATAAATAAATCAATAAATAAATAAATAAATTAACATAATAGGAGAAATTTGTCGAATGTATTGTTGAATGATCATCGAAAATGCACAAAAAATGAAGATGATATCTTAAAAAATCGTACGTCCGCAGGTAGAAACCAGCTTTCTGCGATTGTTTTTTGTTATTAATTCGAAGCCTTCTCCAATGGTCCTAAGACAATGAAAAAATAAATAAATATTCCGCATTTACTAGTGCAAAACACGATCATTTGTGAACGGATTCACTTAGAATATGGAGCTAGATAATAGAATAGAAACTAGAATATGGAGCGTTGATATGGTGCCCAATTCACAATTGTCACAAACATCATATGAAATTGCTCGGAGAAATATTTATTTTTCAAGTTCACTTGAAAGGAAAAATCTTTATTCTCAATCAAACCCAATCTAAGACGACGATCTAACATTAATAGGAAATTTCACCTATAACATAATAACCACAGCTCTCATTACAGTAGGGATAAGAACCGATATCAAAAGATTGCATCATTACCGAAGTATTCGAATCATCGGTATACTCTTCACGAGATCAAAAAAAAAGTACGTTATTCCTTCGAAAACGCATCACGCTCGATGATTTTTTTCTTCCAGGACTTTTTCACACTGAATTATCACCTAATTATATTCGTGGTCTCTCGTACGGGCCGATGGAATTCGAGATGAGGAAGATCGGCTCTTTTTTGCCCGTCCGACGTATTCTTCTTCCGAAGAAACGTACGAGGGTCTGATGGGAAAGGCCCGAGAATTTCAAATATTCCATCTCGTGGAAGTTCGAGGCAATCTTTTTGAGATTATCACGAGGATGGCAGGGAGGGGACTCCGGCAGGTTAAAATTCAGTCGTGCTTTTGGTGGCTGTAGAAAAAAAATAATCTTGAGTTATTTCTTGTTCTTTTTTCAGCGATAATTTCTACATCTTGAATGAGATTTTGAAGTGATTGATAAGGAATTCTGCTGAAGTGAAGCTTGAAATAATGACGCTCGTCGAAAATATTGATCGATTACATTTTTGGGTTCGGATAATACATTGAAATGGAAAATTCATTGAGATAATCACCTCCTACCCAAACAATATTTCCTGAAAGAAAGTTTGAGGGGAACTTTGAATCAATAGTTGTCATTGTATAATAGTAATTCGGTCATATCTACAAGAACCCCGATTTCCTGGAATACGATATTATTAAATACACTTTTAGTTACCAGTGAATTATTTTACACTCTTGCATGACATTGCAAATGAGTAATTCACATTATTTTGTTGGAAACGCGTGTCGGGGCGTGTTAGAACGTGTGTTCAGCGGAAATAAATAAATAAAATGAAATGAAATAGAGTAAAATATGGAAGGAAGACTCATATATCATATATTGAATCATGAATCATTCAATAATTCAAGATATAGGGTGCCCAGATGGAAAATGTTTCGTTTTTTCTCTATAAATTCCTCAGTTTTCCACATATCGCCACACAAGAGTTTTTTTTGGGAAGTCAAAGCACGCGATAACATCATTTGCACTACTTTTTCTCTAAAAAACTGAATTCTTTTAAAGCTGAAACTGATCCTGAAAATAAATTCTGTTTTGGTTACATGTTTCGATCAGTAGTTCATTCTAGGAAAGGTACAATGCTTTAAAGTTGTTCGACCAAACAGTTTCGACTATATTAAAGTAAATATTGAATACGAGCAAAAGTTTTTTGCTGAACTGAATAAATGTGGGTTTTGTGTTATGGAAATGAACCACAATTACCAATCATTTACCAATGCTCCGCTAGTAACTACAAATTACTTTATAATACAGAATACCTACGTATCACGTCATCACGTAGTTATAGATGTAGGAAAAAGTATTGACATGTCTACATATTTTCTTCAAATGGAAGATTATCTAATATTTCTGGTGACAAAAACGAGGACAAAAACTAGACTTGTTGGAATTGCGATTTTGGTGGATTCATGCAACTTCAACTACATACTAAAATGAGTGAAGAATTTAATGATTTTTGAAAAATATCTCAATCGCTAAGGAAGCGACTTCATTCAGGATTTTGTCGAAATGTCAGTTTCAGAATAAATGCGTGATAACTGAAAATTGCTCAACTGATTTAATAAGACCGTCAACACGAAGACAATGCAGAATAATGCCATCTTGAATGTTGGACAACTGTCTTGATTTTTAAATCAATTCATTGACTTCTTGGTTTCTTGTATGAACACTTTCACTGGATTACATTGTTTCATCTTCTTAGTTTTGACCTTGATTTACACTTTTTTTTACAATTCTAGCTGGCAGGAATCCACTTTTGATTATCAAATCGCGTTTTAAATTATTGCACTCTCATGGCTATCTTACTAGAAATAAATATAAACTACAACAAACATTCACCAGATTATCTGTGTCGCAGAATCATCCCGGATCCATTGGTGTCAGACTCCATCTATAATGCTCTTGGCGAAAATATCAAATCTGCCAATAGCTTACATTCCTTTAAAGCTAATCTGAAAAACCATCTTGTGCTGGAAGCACACTACTCCGTTGACGAATTTTTCAAAGAAATGAATTTTTTCCTCTCACTGATTGTTTTAAAGAACACATTATTTCAATATGTCTCGTTTTGAATATAGCTTATGCTATTAATTATAATTTGTGCATATTTTTCTGTTCACAAATATCATTTTTTTTCTATTTGCAAATTCTGCTTTTGTCTGCTGAAAGTCCAGTTTTAATGTCGTGTTGATTTGTGTCTCGTCTTTTTCTGAGCTTATCTGACGTGTTACCTAAGTTAGTATGTTACAATGTAGGCTCCTGTATTGTAATTGAACACTTCTTTAACTAATAAATTGATTGATTGATTGATTGATTGCAGTCTTGAGTCTTGCATTGGCTCCGATTCAGTTCAGTTGCTGGTCAGTCAACATATTTCATCATCAATATAGCAGTTTTGAAAATGACAGGTGATAGAATATCAAGATGTGAATGAAATGAGGAAATAGAAACTCAATGAGTGAACAACAAATAATGAACTAGCCTCAATAGCATCTTGATTGTTTTTGAGACAAACCTACTTGCTTTCTATCAACAAGATAAAGACAGTTGAAGTTCACTAGATGAATGCATTTCTACTTGATTTTTACTATTTCTTGCCTCACAAATGAAAATTATCATAATTTGTTACGAATTTAGACTTGACACTCAAGTGCCCTATTGTATTATACCTGCGATATGACAATTGACTGTTTACGATTCCGTGAAGTGTAAAGAGCGCTTTTATTACACAAAATGTTCGAGTGTGCAAGGGACGAAAGATCTTTATGGCCACTTGAAATAACAAAGGACCTGTCAAAATGTTCGAGCCCCCATTTGCTAGATATCCTTTCAAAAGCTAACCAGAACTGATCAAATATTTAGTTTTGGTGGAAAGTCTTGCTATGACCTTGGCGCCATTGAATGCTTCCCTCACCTACAGGGTGTCCTGATTGAATGAATTCGTATTTGATCGGAGGAAATCGTCTTCTCATCTTCAGGAGTTCGAATAGTTACTATTGTGAATAGTGGGAAAAGTAAAGAGAGTAAACATCGCGCCTACTCGAATAAGCAGCTGAAGATGTTAGTCGAACACACAAAGTGGGTGTTCGAGAAATCTTAATGAACGATAAAGTAAACATAAACTGTTAGAATACAGTAGCAGTGAATACCTGAAAATAACATAATTCAAATATATACTGAGCTTTCACAATAACAATGGATGAGGCTTTTATAATGAAGTGTTTGTTACTACTTGTTCCCACCAAGATAAGAAATGTGAATTATGAACATATTCGAGGAAGGTTTTTTTATATGCATATTTCTTGGTTTCCATCGCAAAGTAGGATCGAATACTATATATGAAGGGTGATTTTTTTTGACCAGCTATCAGAAGTATCTCGAAAACAGATTAGAATAATTTCCTTTCTAGTCATGAAGTAGTATTCTATTTGATGAATTGAATTTTAGAAATGCCGTTAATTTCGTTATTTCTAATGTATTTTCATTATTCCGAGGTGAATTCTAATGAATTTCTATGAAAAGCTCAATATGAATAAGATTGATGATACTCTAAATGATTTCAGTAATTTTTTGGTCAAAACATCGATGAAATAACAATCTGTACTTCGATGACAATGAATGATGAAATTTCGATGTGCGTTGAATACGATATCAGAGCTACCAATTGTATGTAGAGAAAGCTATAAATATATTATTTTTTCAATCAACAATATCTTTGAGCCACATAAAACAACAAAATGCCATCCTTCTCAAATGGCATGATATTCACTGAAGAAAACGATCAAAAGAAAAATTGAAGATGCAAATAATCTTGCATGGTGCTCCTATACCTGAAAGTTATAAACATTGATTGAGAGGGGCTTCCTTTATGAGGAAATGCTCACATGTATCTAGTATACTTCACTAATTCGATGAAGCTTCAAAATGACAAGTCATCATATTCAAAATTATTCATAAAGGTCAATTTCGATAATGGAAACCATTTCTAATGTTGAAGATATTATCGTCATCGTGATACCATCATCGCTGTTATCATTACTAAATTCAAGTCATCATAAATAAATACTATTTTTATAACCGTTATCAAATCGTAAGATATACCATAATTCGAGGCATATTTCAAGTTATCGAGGTAGGTAAGTAATTTCGCTCGACTGAAACATTTGAAATGAATACACTGATCATCTGAAAATACTAGATTTCCATGAATCGCGTCGTTTTTCTATCAATGAAATATTGAAAAATACAAAAATGTTTCACGTCTGCATGTAAAAAACACTAGATATTCGCTTTCGTGTATTATGTTGTCTAACTATTGAGCCGGCAGAGTATTAAAATAGGTAGTTTTTCAAGGTTTCTCTATAATGATGATGAATACTGAAGAATCAATATGTTGATTTCTAACACTTAAATCGGTACCTCATTTTAACGAAAAACATTTTCAAGAAACACAACATAACATTGAATTGTAACAACTCTTGATTCAATGAATCATCAATCAATGGCAAGAGAGTGAATGAAGATTGCATTGAAGTAAAAGTAACAGCTTGGCTTCTGAGAAGGATTTCACAATAACATCATAGTGATCCCCTGATACCTTCTAATCCTACATCAAAGAACTACTCTTACAACTATATACCCGTAAAACCTTAATTTTCTACCATTTCAGAGGGCAGCTTCGACATGAAACTTGAAGTGTCACCGAAAAACAGACACTTTGAATATTCGGTGAGAACATCAAAAGAGAATAAATTGAAAATAATTCAGACAGATTCTCCAGAACTTTTGATACCCATGGCAACAGGTTGGAAAACAGATTTTGGAGGATTATTTCCCAATTTATCGAACTTGCGTGTGGTATTCAATAGATTATTTCCTGATGTTAAAACACTTTCCCAATTTCATGTTTCTTTTTTAACGAATTGACAACAGATTGAAAGTGAAGGAAATACGTTGTCATTCAAGAAAAACACTGTACCTCGTAGTAGATTATTCTCACTATAATACCTCGTTTGATAGATATCAACCAAGCTAATTGCAAGGGTTGCGATGAAGAATGGAACCAAGTGGATATCTTTCAAACGAAAAGAACGGTATTTATGAAAATTTGCAGGGAAGTGCAATGGAACGAAATGCATCTGATGTACATTTTTTTGTTGATAATATACTTCCGGTTTAACCGGAAATGCCATCAATTTCTTCAATTTAAATGGGGCATCTTTTATATTTTACAGATTTTGAAAGAGCTTGTTATTTTGAATTCATACACACTGAGTTTAGTGTGAAAAAATTCGTAAAAACGAGGAATATAGCACTTCAATCAACCTCCTTTGAGTTTTTCGTATGAGAGCAACAAACTATTCAGATAAACTAATTGATGTTGGTTGTATGCATAGTAATAAATGAATGAGTACTCTTTTGTTCTCCAAGTATCAAAATCTAATTGGCGGAAATAAATTTCACAATCACCATAACCGATCATCATTAAAATTTCAATACGCTCTTTTTCACTTGATTGAACCATTCTGAATTGTATAGTTTGTAAATTGTACTCACGTTTATTTATTACTATGCATACAAACCACATCAATTAGTTTATCTAAATAGTTTTTTGCTCTAATGCAAAGAACTCAAAGGAAGTTAAGCAAAGCTTTCGATTTAGTTAATTTTGATTTGCTCATTGGCAAACTCAAGTTCATAGGATTCGACGACATTTCTCTTAAATGGATGACCAGCTATCTCACAGGCCGGTCACAGAGGGTCAAACTGGATGATTACTCATGGTCAACCCTAAAAGAAACCTCCTCAGGTGTACCGCAGGGAAGCATTTTGGGACCCTTGATGTTTTCAATGTTTATTTTTGATTACCCCACTTCCCTATCACATTGTCAGGTACATCTATACGCAGATGATATACAGTTATATTTGTCTTCCCATAACACTGATACAGAAAGTTGCGTAGCTAATTTAAACTCAGATTTGCATAAAACATTCCTTTACTCGGAACATCATGGACTGAAAATTAATCCAAATAAAACCCTGGCTCTATGCATAGGATCTCAGGGACAAAAAGTTGAAACCCAAAGAAACTTTAGGCTCACTCTCGATAACGCAGACATTGACTGGGTAGATAGTGCTAAAAATCTTGGCGTAATCATAGATAGCTCTTTGTCTTTCGATGAACATGTGAAAAACATTTTTAAAGTATCATTCTTTAAACTCAAATCGCTATATAAATTCAAGTATCAGTTATCTGAAGAAATGAAACTCAGGCTAGTTAAAACTCTTATTTACCCCCATATCGAGTATTGTTGTTCGGTGTATTACAATTTTTTGCCGCAATATAACAAATTGAAGTTACAACGCATACAAAATGCTTGCATGCGATTCGTATGCTGCATTCCATATGGTGAACATGTCACGCCATTTTTGTTAAAAACGAAGGAGTTGAATGTGAGGTACAGAGTCCAATATTTGATAACAATTTTTCTGTTTAAGTTGCTCCAAACTAAAACTCCTAGTTATTTATATTGTCTATTAAGCAGGCATTCTGACATACATTCGGTCAATTTGAGAATTAATTCATTCAACATACCTAGGCACCGTACTTTCAAATATGAAGGATGTTTTTCAAATATTGCCCCTAGTTATCTGAATGAAATTTTACCAATTTTACGTCATAATATTCATCAATTCAAGAAAAAAATAAAATCACAGCTGCTTACTGCTCAGTGCTAATATAAGACTCAATGTATAATATTGTAATGTATTCGTTAAGTTGACCAATGGAATGTCAAGGATATTAATAGCTATTAGCACATTTATGATTGTATAAATTTTGTTTTGTTCTTTCTTTCTCTCTTCATTATTGATTTCTTCCTTTTATTTCTCTAACATTGTTTTTTCTCTAACATTGTTTTTTTCTCTAACATTGTTTTGGTAGTGAATAAGTATTTTTCTTTTTAATTTTATCATTCTTTTCTTACACACACTATTTAATTTTTAGGAGGGGTGGAAGATAGCCTTTGGCTAACCCTTTTCCTTTTATGTATAAAATGTACTTTATGCATAATAAACGATATTATTATTATTATTATTATTATTATATTCCTCGTTTTTACAATTTTTTCTACACTGAACTCAGTATGTATGAATTCAAAATAACAAGCTCTTTCAAAATCTGTAAAAATATATAGGGTGTCTCATTTGAATTGAAGAAGTTGATGGCATTTCCGGTTAATCAGGAAGTATATTATTCACAAAAAAATGTACATCAGATGAATTTTGTTCCATTGCACTTACTTGCGAATTTTCATGAATCTTTCTGTTCGTTTGAAAGATATTTGGTTTCATACTTCATCCCAACCATGTATACAATAAATTGACACTCGAAATGAAAAGCATTACTAGTCTAAACAAATTTCTTTGAGCAGTCAAGTCATTCTTACTCCAGAATGCTTTCTATTCCGTTGAAGAGTATATTTTCAGTTTACCATCTAGGTTCCGATATATGTATTAAAAATCATTTGAGTGGATGTGATGAGAAGGCAAGTATGAGAAATTGAGGATAAATGATCTTCAGTCCAAGTATTTACAATTACTGTTGAAAATTACTCATGATTGTATGATACATACGCTGAAGCTCTTAGATTCAATTCAGAAGAGAGCTATTCGCCTAGTCGATGATACAACACTCACCAAATCATTGACCTCTCTAGATCATCGTAGAAAGGTCGGCGATCTATGCCTCTTTCATAGGTACTTGCACGGTCGGTGCTCAACGGAAATATCATCCATTATGCCACCACGCGCGATTCCTAGTAGACAAACCAGACGTGCTCAGGCTGGTCACCCCTACACTGTCAGGCTCGAGACCTGTCGAACATCGCTATACCAAGCATCATTCATCAATAGAACGGCAAAGTTGTGGAATTCTTTGCCTAGTGAAGTATTTCCTGATGCTTACAACCTCCAAACTTTCAAGAAAAATTCCAACACCTTCCTTCTCTCTCAAAATTCCACCGCTGGCTAACACGATGTTCCTCGAACATTATAGGTTTCCCTTTCGTGTTGTCCACAGATAAAAAAATTATGTATTGGATGAATGAAGGTATTCTATTCTATTCTATTCTATTGGAATTAGCTTAGATGGCTCTAATCACAAGAAAAATCTTGCAAACAGCTCTATTGACATGATAATTTCGCAATTTTATGAAAATTTAGAAGCTTTCGTAGGAATCAGACTTGTACACTTTATTTCGATATTCATAAATTCCACACTTCAGGCACCTGAACTATACAAAAAAGTGTAGATTTTTTGATAGATTGTATATATTTGAGCCATCCACGGTTTCGTGAATACCTGTATCGCCAGTCAAGTATCTATATCTAGGTATACCTATATCGATGTGTATATATCCCAGCCCACCGTATCTGAGACCACAGAATGAACAATACTATTATATTAGAGGTACAATACATAAAATCATTCGGGGATTTCGAGTGGCGTCCCGCCGCGCCATTGTGCAGCCGCCTTTAGCGGCCAGTGTCTTTTTGCGGGCGACTTGATTCGGCCCCATTGTCGTGTCATTGTGTTTCCCAGAAGGCGCCAACGCCGGGACCTGTTGCTGGCAACTGCTTGTTTGTTTGCTTGCATGGTTCGTCCATCCTTCTCGGAAATCGGTATCTATTCGAGTAGAGTCTCGTATTTCCACTGATACGGAATCCTCATTCTCGATTCTCCGAATACGATCCAAATAAATGACTGTGGAATCACTGGGCTCTTTCTTTTAATAATAATAATAATAATAATAGGTCTTTATCTCAGTGCAATACAAGCATTGAGAGATGCATATAACAGAGACCCAATGATAAAAGAAGTACTCGCATTGATGGATTGGCTGAGAAAACAAAATAAATGTATATGTCTCATATGGATTCCAGGACATGTGGGAATATGTGGAAATGAGCTG
Organism: Gastrophysa polygoni; assembly: GCA_963576655.1. Classification (NCBI taxonomy): domain Eukaryota; kingdom Metazoa; phylum Arthropoda; class Insecta; order Coleoptera; family Chrysomelidae; genus Gastrophysa; species Gastrophysa polygoni. The sequence goes on along the minus strand of OY755086.1, from coordinate 4,944,919 downwards.
GCAGACCAAGCAGCGAGAAATACAACAAGTATAGATATACCAGATGATATTCCAGTGAGACATGATGATTTAAAAGCTCACATGAAGAAAAAAATTATGAGACAATGGCAGTATGAATGGAGCAATAGTGAAGCTAAACTAAAAGAGGTGAAGCCCCTTGTTACAACATGGCAGTATCCGAAACATCTCTCGAGGAGAGAACAAGTCGTTATTACCCGTCTCAGGATAGACCACGCAAACCTCACCTCAATGTTTATGCTTAGAAACGAACCACAGCCAAGATGCGAATTTTGCAGAGACGCTCGCCTAACCGTGAAGCATATCTTAATAGAGTGCTCTCAGTACCAGGAAATTCGTCGCCAATTAGCGTTACCCGCCGAATTGAGAACCTGTCTTAGCAATAACATAAAAGAGATCGATGAAATTATAGAATATATGAAGAGAACAGAGTTACCGAAGAAGATTTGAAAGAAAAAAGAGGGATACCAATGAGTATGTTATGAAATCAAGGAGATGAATACATGGCCAATGACCATAGCAGTCGACGCCAAAACATAAAAAAATAGGTCTTTATTTTCGAGAAGTACAGAGTAGGTACACTAGAAAGTCGCCGAATATCAGATGGTGTCACTCATGGACATGAGTGAAACCTCTGTTTTTTTCCGGCGAAGATAAGTGTGGATTTATGCAGCCACATTTAACAATTATCGAGTAACATTTATCAATTGAGAATTAGCATGTAACAAGTAGCGAAAACATTACCGTTTATGCAGATCGAATTGATGAGTAGGAATGAATGATACGTATAGACGCACAAGTCAGTCCCAAGCCTTCGAATTCCACATTTTCTTTCACGCAAATCACAGGAAATTACGAACGAGATCGACTCAGCATAGTATCATCCATATATTATCTTTCATAATATGATTTTCTATCCTAAAATAATCTAACCTATGAAAAGTAAGGTTAGATTCATCATCTCTCAGACAAGGTCTGACCAATCACAAGGTTTCTCTACCAGTCTTAGAACCAATTGGCGGTCACCCGCGTACTGGTTGCGTACTAGAAGAAAACCTGGTTCAATTGAAGTGAAAAGTTGAAAGTTGGCCATCTTATAAACTCCTTACTTGTTAATCGATAATTGGTAATTGTCTGCATAAACACAGCCATTGAAAACAAGAAGATTAACTTATAATTGTTAATTCTCAATTGATTAATGTGACTTGATAATTGATAAATGTGGCTGCATAAATCCACACTGAAACGGCGGTTGATCGACTCGATTTTAATGTTTTTATATTTTGGGAATGAGATCGGGACTCTTTGAAGACTTAATCAATTCCATATCTTTTTTTGCACTATAACAGTGATACCCAAACTATGGGTCACGGTCCACAAATAGTTTGCCGCAGCAATTTAGGTATTAAACTTAAACACTCATATATGTGATACATCATTTTGAAGGTAATCGAAATCTCTTACCAACGCTTCCTTGTTCTCGGAATTCAATGCAGTAGTTCTCGAGAAAAAGCGTTTATGAAAATAATCGGCTAGTGATGGAGGGTAACGCTTTTTTCCCTTCCATCACTGTTTCTCATTTTATAGTTAGAACGATGTTCATCTGAGAAGTGCCTTATGTGTTTTTTTTAATCCTGTCCTATCTAACATTACATGAAAAATCAATAATTTTGATATCAGTTCCTTGATCTCTCAGTAATATGCATACCTTGTTTCGTTCTCATTGGGCCACCCTGTATATCAAAACGCTCTGAAATGCTAACAAAACGTCAAACTATCCTCAAATCCACCCAAGCTGTTAGGAAAGAGAACGAGATAGGAGTTCAAAGATGCAAGGATATATCCCAAAAGTAATTGATCGTCATAAAACATGATTTTAAGTATTAGTTCGAACCTCAATTACAAATATTACTACGTTTCGTTCGATCGTTGCTGAGGTTTCCGAACAAGAAAATTGGAAAGATAGGAAGTGATGTAATGTGAAAAGATAGTAAGTAATGATGATAGTACAGTTCTTTGTGTACCTGTTTTCTCAAAAGAAGGATATTTTCCTATCCTAATATACTTCCAACTCGATTTGCCTAGCAAAGATTAGCAAATCTACAGCTGTACAATCAAAAATTAATCGACAATTTATATCTATAGTTTCAATTCAAAATATCAGTTCGAACACGATGTAAGATCTTCTATGAGTTCATAGAGTTGATGGCACTAGTGCTCATATCTTTTCCAGAATCGGGCGGATGTTTCAGTCGATTTGCACTCCTCTCTGTCTGTCGGTATTCAATGAGGGTCACCAGTCACTACTATGATCTCGGTGTTGGTGTATAACATATATAGAACCGAATAAACAGCATGTGCATCATCGACCACCATCATTTTCATCGCGTTGACTCACTTCCGCCACGAAATGCGCACATTTCGCAAGCAGCGATCTGATCTGGCACAATGAAATCTACATGAGAGCCAATGCATTAAGGGGAACGTCAATTTGAAAACTCCGAGAGATCTTGCATCTTCCACCCTGATTTATCCTGGATCTGAGGTCTGAAAATCATTCGAAGGTTTCCGTGTAGCCCCACGGTTACCGGTTACGGTTACCAAATCCTCCACGTATCGTCTGGTTTTCCTTTCATTATTCTCAGGAAATTAGTCTTGACAAGAATTCAAGCAGATCTTCTATCGCTCATTTATCGTGCTCATTTCATAACTGAGCCTAGAATAGAGTCCGTCTGTTATTCTAGTTGTTGTACTACTCTATCCAGTTCTTTGAGACAATTTTTGAATCAACTTGGATTGAATCAACGGCTTTCATTCCCGGTTGGCTGTCTTAATGAATTGCAATAGTTCTTCCTTGCTCCTGCTTGTAAGATTATTGATTCCGCCAAAGTCAAGACACCAACAAATCATACGTCGGACTAGAAAACTCATGTATTGAAATTCATATTGTAGGTGAAGAAAACAAGAGAATTACCGTCACCTTTTCGGACATTCAGAAACACTGCTCACCAAAAGAGGCGAGCAATACTCTGGATGTAACCAAAGACTTCACAACATTTTGCAGAAGAGCAAATGGAATTGATATTACTATGCTGATATGTCGGAGAGTCCTTTTTTTTTCATCTGTGGACAACACGAAAGGAAAACCTATAATGTTCGAGGAACATCGTGTTGGCCAACGGTGAAATTTTGGGAGAGAAGGAAGGTGTTGGAAATTTTCATGAAAGTTTGGAGTTTGTAAGCATCAGGGAAGACTTCTCTAGGCAAAGAATTCTACAACTTTGCCGTTCTATTGATGAATGATGCTTGGTATAGCGATGTTCGACAGGTCTCGAGCCTGACAGTGTAGGGGTGAACAACCTGAGCTCGTCTGGTTTGTCTACTTGGAATCGCACGTGCTGGTGGCATATTAGATGATATTTCCGTTGAGCACTGATCGTGAAAGTATCTATAAAAAAGGCAGAGATCGCCGACTTTTCTACGATGATCTAGAGAGGTCAATGATTTGGTGAGTGTTGTATCATCGACTAGACGAATAGCTCTCTTCTGAATTGAATCTAAGAGCTTTAGCGTATGTTTGGGGGCTGAGCTCCAAACAGTACTCGAATTTGTGCTAGATTATAAGCAGTTGCTGGGATGTGAAGTATCTCTTCGCACGGAATAGAAAACCAAGTTTTTGTGAAGCAGTTTTCGCAATGGACCTCACATGATCGTCCCATGAGAGAGCACTGTTGGTGGTCACACCCAGCATGGATATTGACGACCTCATAGGAACAGTGGTACCCGACATCATCAAATTGGGCTTTGTGCGATCCTTGGTGAACATACAAGCTTGAGTTTCAGTAGTACTAGATTCTCAGATCCCCATTTCAGAATTCTTGTCAGATCCTCATTCAACGACTTTCTCTATAGCTTACCCTCAGAAAAATGGAAATTTCAAAACAATCTCATCGAATATTCAGTATGGGCGAATATTCGAAAGGTCTAGATGTCATCCAGGCGATCACAATGAGCTTCATGGGTTCAATGTGAATCATTGTTTGCTCCTCTCCATCAAATATATATTAATCTGAATATCAATGTCAGATAACTTGTTAACGGATCATACTAGCAGTTTCCCGCCTCATGCCATATGCCATTTTCTCTTTGAAGTCAAAGGTAGTGGACAGTCCATCTGCATGGTCGAATAAGGATAGCTACGGTTCAACAATATTTTCCAAAAAGTTGAAGCATCATATATGCCAGTCTTCTGGACAATTTTGTGCTATTGTTTTCGGACGATCCTCTTAGATACATCGAGGAAGCAAATATTCAACAGTTCTCCGTCTGATTATACTGATTATAGTCATATAGTCTGCTAAAAACTCCGAGACTGACATCTGACACATCATAAATTCTTATGCAGTAAAATTATCTCTGTACGTGTAATTATGCTTTATGGCTTGGCAAATTATTTATGTATTCAAATCGGCAAAAGATCGCTGTTTCAACGTTTTAATCATCCATTGTATCGTTTTAGTTGCTTGCAATTATGACCAGTGGTGAGTAATTTAAGCAGCATTGTAGTGATTCGACAATAAACTTGAATATGAGTAATTGTGATTCTTTGTAGTATTTTCACGGTGATTTATAGTTATTTTCTCTCAATTATCCAAAATGGAATTGATTGCATGGGGTGAAGTACCTATACATTGTTTTTTCTTCAGTAGTTGAAATGCCTATAGATTAGGTGAACTGATATTGATAAATCCGGACAGGACAGTTGATGAAGAATTATAAAAAGCGAAAAAATCTTTTGTGATTACTGTGAGAAAATAGTCAACTATACTGTAACGGACAATATGCATCAAAATATATGAAACAAGTACCAAGTGTTAGAAACAGGATATAACACCGCACCACCCTATATTGCGATACCTTCTGATTCTATGAGTGAGACGTGACTCAGGTGGTTACGTTACATGGAGAATAAGGAGAACAGTTGGAGAAAATAGATTATTAATCCTTCGACTTTTGTAGAGCACACATCGTGAATAAATCGTTAAACTTTGGATAGTGTTTAAATAACCATAGTCTTATACAAGTTTGAGAAAGTGACTGAACTTATCATGATATTTGGAAAATCTTAGTGATGCTAACGATCACTCATGTTTTAGAAAACCGTTTTTTTTTTCATCCACATCTTGGTGAACAAATGGGTTGAACTGACCTTTTGTTATGAACCAACCCTGTGAACGAACTATAATGATACTTTTTTTCCTGATGGAAACATTCGAAAACTGATCTACTCCATCTTGATGCTTTAATTTCACTCATGACATTGATCCAAGACTACACTCGCCTGTCAGCTCGTAGTTTATGAATATTTTAGCAAAAAGCTGAAGAAGCAGTCCTTCAGCAAAAATTTTCACTACATGTGACAGTATGTCTCACTGATAACAAGATTACTCATCGTAATTAAATGAATGATAGAAATAGGAATAGAAATAGATTTATTCAGGACGATATCCATATTACAATTCATCGACGTTTTTTTTTAATGCAACACCCTATATAAAACTTTGAATTAAATTATTGAGAAAAAGTAAAATTAGTTCAGTTAGAGTATGAATAAACAGGGAACTTACTATATGTTCAATAGATTATGATACATATTAACAGTTGAAACTATACTGATTATCATAAGTGCGTGATCATAAAAACTAAAACATATATATATTTAAGAAAACATTTTCAGAAGAAGCCACCTAAGCAGAGCTTGAGTTGTGGAACATTCTTCCACAAGATATCAATATATTTCTTAGAAAAGTACCTTAACTTAATCTATAAGAGTACGAAGAAAGGGAAAAAAAACCAATTGTTATCCTTGAAATCCTTGAATATGATTCAAGATTATATGGAATACATGAATGACAGAAGGTGATGATGGTGATATCCAGAGATATTTCTTACAATTTCGAACACTTTCATTCTCGACAAAAAAATATTATTCATTATAATATTTTGCTTATCATTTCCATCCTAATTATCACCTTGCACGCATTTCCGCAATATTTAGGTCTTTGAACACCTGTTACCTACTTTATTTACATGAGGAAACGAAACAGGATACGTCGTTTTTCTTATCTATGATTGAAGAAAGTGAAATGAACATTAGAAAAGTTGAGAGGTCATTACATGCGGAATTTCCTCACATCTAATGAGGATTTCTCGATATCTCGTGGTTTAACAGAGCAATACAAATTATTATAACATAATAATACAATATACGGTTTGGAAACTGATTGCGACAGCTAATAAAACCAAGAGTGCGCGATAGAATGTTGGTAAAAGCTAGAATTCAATCAATGAGTTATAGAAGGAATGAAGTGATTATTTTGATTGGATAAGTATATTCTAGGCAAAATGCGATACAAGTTTCTTATTGCCATTGATATCAAAATTCATATTGACACTTAATGATACCAAATCGGCGATATTGAATTGGGTAATCGAGTAGTTTTTGTTCTTTATTTCTCTGAGAAAAACAGGACAGGTTTTCGCTCCGTAATCCAAATCCAAATACTGTGTGTTAGAAAATAATTTGCAGACTCGCTGATGATTCTAATAAGCTAACAAAATAAAAACATAAACTTCAACTAGCCTTTAATGCTCTAGCCTCAATTCTAGACGAAATATATCTCCATGGGTCATGAACGATAAATTGACATTTTTACAATTCACATTGAGAGGAGCAGAATTTTATTCGCATTACTGGAAAAAAAAGTACCTGTGACTAAAAAATATCTTAACATCGAAATTTGAGTCTTTTTCAACTTAGATGTACGATTCTTTCATATATTCGAGAACAGAAAAGTTTAGTGGGTTCAAATTTGAGAGACCCTGTACTTTGATATGAAGTTTTTCAATGTTTCGATAACTTTCGTCGTGAAAATGGTGGACCCTGGTGAACAATTTCTCTGACATCTTCGTTATTAGTATTCGTATTCACTCTCCATGGTGGAAGCTACTGCAAATTTTCAACATCCTACAATTTTCTACATAGGGTTTTGTATGAATGAGTTTGTAAATTTTATCTTTTCTTGTACTTTTGTTATATTCGCTCAGAAATTGGGAATGGGTAATTATGAAAAAAAAAACAAGTACTATGGAATGATATTGATATATGAAGGTTTCATATCCCATCAATCTGTCAACCTACCAATTTTCAGTACAATCGTATGTCGCTCTGAAAAAATTCAATAATATGTATAGCTCTCAAAATTTGCAAATTTGTTCCGATAGGAAGCATCAAAGCATTCATCTTTTTGAAAAGCACCTCACTTCATTGGTTTCAGAATTCACAACCAGAATATATCTCCCTTGGTGTTCATGATGTTTATGAAATATCATCATGTATTTTTTCATATATTATTCATGTATTAGTTTCATATAGTTTCATTCATTTACTTTTCGTATATATACAGTTCGTCTACGTTGAGTACCACCTCTGTAAACTCATTATTGTTCAATCAATTTTGAAATAGATACTCATTTTTGTTGGGAAGGTATTTGAAATGATCCAACAAGACATTAATTTTATTTATGAGGTGTAATCGTCCAACTACAACTACTTTAATGGCACCAATTTGGTAATTTGATGATTTTTTTCGAAATAATGATGGATTCTGAAACTATCTGTACAGATTTTCATCATCATAAACGACAGGCTATATATGGGGATGAAAATTTATAACCATTTTCGAAACACTATGAAACTATCATATATTGAATAAGTTCAAAAAGGAACTGAAAAAATTATTGCATCACCACGTTTTCTACGACCTTGAGGAATATTTTTCAATCATCTGTCACTGATCAATAATTATTCGTTCCTTGTTGCTTATCCTCATAAAATCTAAATTCGTTTTTTGTTTTCTATTTCACTGACTTAGACAACATGTTACGTGAATGTATTTTATTATTATTTGTGAATTTTATTACTACGAAATTTTTGTGAATTTTCCACTAACTGTATTCACTCCCTAACACGGGGCACACCATCTACTTTAAAAATCGTCATTGTTATTTGTCAGCACTTTCCCAAAGCCATTGGCATTAGGTATCAATTTATTGTATTCTATAATTCACAAAATCTATGTACCTTGTTGGGAAATGTCTATCCATCTACTATCTCCCTGTATAATCCGCAGAAGAATTCTCGCACAGAAATTCGACACCGTCATTCCTCGAAACATCTCCTGGGACGCCATTCTGCATGAGAGGACTCTTCATTCGAGCCTGACAATCATACACCATCCACTCATATATCACCTGCCAAAAGAGATTGTTTTTTTTTTAAATTCATATATGCACCTGAAAAATCGTGCTCTGTAATAATAGGGACCAAAAGGGCGTACAGAATCGAGGGTATAGTTCTCACATATTTTTCGGTCGTAGGTAGGACGTAGGACCAATGGTGACTGGCCATTATCGCGAAAGAAAGGGACTCTCATATTTTGGTGTTTCGTATAATAACGTCCATTCATATTCTTTTGTTGGACAGTGTCGAACGATTATTCATTCACTGGCGTACGAGCGGTACGGTACTGCTAAATTAGGATTTGTGGTAGATAATCCCATAGCCCATACTGAATCTTCGTCGAACAAATTCTCATATAGAAACAATAATCAATAAACATCTGAATAGTTTGTTATCAGCAGTGGAAAAATACTGAACGAAATAGCACTTTCTGCACCTAACATAACCTAGTTACCATACCTGACCATCTTCTGACCTGAAACAATTGTACAAAAGCGCTGAACGAACATGATGACTTTCTTTTATAATTGCAAGATTGAACTGGAAATTTTGCCTAATTGCCACTTCAAACTGGCATTCATTCCCAATTGCCAGTTCAAACTGGCATTCATCCCTAATTGCCAGTTTAAACTGGCATTTATCCCTAATTGACAGTTTGAAGTGGCAATTAGCCCTAATTGCCAGTTTAAACCGGCAATTATAAAAAACATATCATCATGTTCGTTCAGCGCTGTTCATGTTAATTTCTTATAATTGTTTGTTTAGGGCTAATTGACAATTGAGGCTAATTGTCAGTTTGAACACAGGCAATTAGTGCTAAAGGGCTAATTGCCAGTTCAAACTGACAAATAGGGATAAACGTCAGTTTGAACTGACAATAATGGCTGATTGCCAGTTTAAACTGACAATTAGTGCTAATTGCCAGTTCAAACTGGCAATTATAAAAAAAGTCATCATATCCGTTCAGTGCTTTCATAAAATAGGAACAATTCAACTACGAAATTACTTCTGATATTCACTCATCAAAGAAGACAAACATACTTCTAAAAATTAAAGAACATATTTTACATAAAGCTCAGGGCAGAACTCTGTACTGTATTCCAAGGAGAAAATATGGGCCGAAAAATAAAGAAGTCGAAGAAGAAGGTTTGTCGATTCAGCAAACGAAACTACCGAAAACAAACTCTGCGAAAGCTAAGAGCTGGCTAGGAAAATGTGATCATTGGATTAGTTTTTGTGCAAGTCTATACTGTTCTTCTCTGTCAAAATTTTTTCTAGATTTTTCTTCTCATTGTTAAATTCAACGTTATAACTGAAAGAGTTATGTCTCGTTGATTTCCTCGTCTACACGAAATACTGATTGAAATACAAACCTTATTGCGTCTTGGACAACGAAAAAAGGAAAAGCCACTTCCACGTCCACTGTGTATCGGTCTGGGCACCGAACGGTGCCCAAGGAGCTTGAGCGGGAAGGAAAAAGTAAGCGAGTCACGTAGAACAGAGTATTCTGTAAACTTTGCTGCAAGCCTACTGAAATCTCACCTGAATACTTAGGGATAAACCAGCCGGCAAATCACCATGAGGAAGATATATTTTTCCTAACGGCTGTCATATTCGAATTCCTTTCAGAATTAATGAATGAACATATGCCCTGAACTACTCGCAAATTGATACACTCTAATACAAATAACAACTCGACCAACAAGCTCAGAATTACTGTCATCAAAGTGTCAACCTCCTCCGTATTTCATGAATAGCAATTGAGTGAACCTCAATGGAATCGTTCCATCATTCGAGAAATTATAGTATTTTATTTCTTGCACCACAAGAGCTACGACATCGATGGTTATAAATTACTAAGCCGAAGCTATTGTTTTACAGTTCAGTACACAGTAATGAAACATTTGACAGTTATTTACAATGTTCCATCTGGAGGGAGTTATTTGAACTCCAATTGTCCGAACAGAAGAAAATATAGAGAATGAAATAGTAGTAGGAGTGAAGAAATAGCAGTTGGAAATGATGATGATGCATAGGTGAGCTGGGTTATAAACCTGAAAATTGTGTCAAGTGACCTCGTAGGACGAATTTTTGACTCAATAAGTGCTGGACGGGAGAGCCTTGGCATGGAAAACAGAGGGCTCCAGGACCTAATTTTCACCAGATATTATAATAAATTATAGAATTGAAGGAAGTAGTCCATTCTCGAAGTGGAGTTAGTAGATTAGAGTAGGAAAACTCAAAGTCATCTCCACAATATTTAATGATGTGGTTGGCTTAATTGTGAATGGTGATAAACGCTTTGATACGCATTTGTTCAAAAAAATTAATTATATAGAGTGTGTCATGTGACAGTGGCCAATACCAACTTTCTTATTCCAAATGGAACATCCTGTATTCCCTTCCATTTTTAAATTCTCACTGAAGAGCTGATTTCATCGATACACCACACTTGGGGTCTAGAGGAAATGATTACAGAAATATAGGGTGTGAAAAATCGAGATTTTTCAATGTAATCAATTTTTTTGTCGAAACTAGGCATTATTGGTCGAAACGACTTTGATGTCTCTATCTTGATTTTCGATATACTATCCACTAACATTTCTTTGGGACAGATACAGGATGATCAATTTTATGAATTCTGCACCACCCTATATTTGTTTCAATCAAATGACAGTAGGTAGTGAATCAAAAGTTAAGACGGGGACATGTAAACCGTTCTAACCAATAATGATTGGTTTCGACACAAAGAAATCTCAAAGTTGAAAAATCTTGATTTTCACACCCTATATCTCTGTAATCATTTCCGCTAGACCCCAAGTGTGGTGTATCGATGAAATCAGCTCTTCAGTGAGAATTTAGGAATAGAATGAAATACAGGGTATTCCATTTGAAATAAGAAAGTTGGTACTGGCCACTGTCACATGACACACTCTAAATAATTTAATTTTTTTGAAAAAAATGCGTATTCGAAAATACAAATCGACGAGTCCAAGCGTTTTTCCCAACACACCCTCATTTATTTGTTGTCGAATTCATTCCATTTGGCTGTTTCACACTGTATGTGGGTGTCAGGGTATGAGGGAAGTAAACCAAATCGCCGATGCTGATAGATCAGAGAGGATATCCGAATCTGAAGAAAGAAAAAAATCTATTGGAGAAAAACGTCCGGTCGAAGACGAATATGAGAAACTCGTAGTTCACTCATAAACAAGAGAAATATGCTACTAGATCCCACGAAAAATAACACATGAGACTGGTGTAATTTCTTCTTAGTATCCATCACCATCTAAGATACGATCTGAAGGAAATTTGCTTGGAGTTTGGATATCCCGAAAGTATATTGAGTAAGGTGTTCACAAAATATCATGCTAGGAAATATGACGAAAGGTGCCCCTTACTAAATCAACAATCCTGTTGATAACAATCAACCTGACCTTGCTCAGTATACCCACTAAGACCTTCATATATTTTTGTCACCTTGAATTATAACATACTGCATTATTATCATCCATCATTATCATCAAAGTATTCCTTGATAGCATTCACACGAGAGGTTTATTATGTAGGTTTCCACCGAGTATGAGTTGTATGCTTGAGTTTCTTATTGCATCCGGGGTTGTACTTGATTTCTATGTGAGTCTGTGATATTGAAGGTTCCATGAATATAATTATCAGGTCATTATTCTGCCAAATTAGCAGAGCTGTAGTTCTTACTTGTCTTTGGATTAGTTTGTGTTCACACATCATGGGCATATGTTATCAATTGCAATATTTCTTCTATAATATTGCAGGAATATGTTCCATTGCAGTCACTACACATGCATAACTCTGTATCGGCGGTTTCAGTCGAGTAAGAGCATTATGTATGGTTGAGTGAAGAGTGACAAAACACCGTCGGATATTTTTTCAATAATATCTCGAATACAGACATGCATGAATGCTCATAGATAGTGCAGCCGGACAGACAATTTGATTTACAATCATTTATGTTTTCGAATAACACAGAAGTGATTCACATATCTAATTATGATATTCTGAGAATCGAGAAGTGATCCATCACAAAGCAAAGTGGGAATATGACGAGCGCTAACCTAATATTCCGAAAGGAAAGAAAGTTCATACGAGCAAATGATAGTAGACGAGAGTTATAGGAATTTAAATCTATTGTAGTGCGAAGATTCGAAAATAGATTAATAGAAACGCTATCTGAAGGTTGATGGATGGAATGGAAAGGTTGAAAACGACAATTACTTCTCTATTTGAATTCTTTGCAATTATTCGATTCTATCTTTGATCCTACTATATTTCTCTTCCTCTTTTTCTCTTTTCTCAACTAATCTTTTGATTCAGGCTGAGAGATGCGATCTGCCAAAGAATAATATCTGCCACCATTTATAATTAGGCTTTTTGAGTCATGAACATAGCATTCCGCAGTCTCTCAGAAACTGCTGATTGTACAGAGATAATTCTTCTTTATCGATTCATGTAACAGTGACAGACATCGATCATTATTCTTTCTTCCTGCCTATTAGAAGACAGCATTGAGAAAATCACAAAACAGCACGGTAAAATTGTTGCTGAAGGCAAAAGTGCACATTCTGTCATGGTACAAACAACCTCAATATTTTTGTCACGGTCATTTGCCCGGCTTGCCCCCCCCTTAGATCGAGCCCTGGTTCCGAGAGTATCTTGACCTGCCTCGGGAGAGACAATACTAGCACGCCACTGGATAATACATACTCCTACTGCTAAAAGTGGTTCTTTTGACCATCACTCGTATAATTTACAACGGCGCTTCATATTCTCAGTGGCCATTGTGTGCCTTTCTTTCTATTTAACATGAAAATGAGTCGGGATTCGCAGTGAATGCACCTTGTCGCAACACTTCTCGAAACTTTCCAATGATACACTCAGAAACCATTGAAAACGGCAAAAAGGTCTCTGCTTTTGTCCAGCACAATGAGAAGGTTAATAGCTTTTCTTGAGAACGTGATTGATCAATTTCGTGTGTGGCTTTTTGGTACACGGCTAGATTCCTTCACTTGCAATGCATTCATGAACCTGTACCGTTAGATGAAATCAAGAGACGAACCCTTTTTTGTACGTATATAATGTATCAGGTAACAGGTATGACACCTTTGACTATCATATTGGGATAGTAGATCCCATACATTCCAATTCAATTCTTTATGAGTGCGCCTTCAGTAGTAGAACGATGAACAAAAAACAATAAATACATATAGGGTGAGGTACATGCTATTCGACTTGCTAAAGTAGTAAAACTTCCGTCATATGATCAACCTACAGACAGTAATCAACTATGTCCTTTACTTTCAAAATCGATCGCTTTATGTGGTGGACTATCAATGTTGCTGTTCCACAAGTATCTTTCTTGGTACAATCTTTGTTCTTGCTCCACATCAACGTTCAGTTGATCGATATTACAAATGTGGCAAGAACTAAATGTCAAGCTTGTATCTCCACCAGGAACGCAAAGATAAACAAGCATTTGACACTCCTCAACACTCCTTCGAATCTCATATTGGGATAGTAGATCCCATACATTCCATTTCAATTCTTTATGAGGACGACTTCAGCAATGAAACAATAAACAAAAAACAATAAATACATATAGGGTGAGGTACATGCTATTCGACTTGCTATGGTAGTAAAACTTCCGTCATTAACCTACAGATAGTAATCAACTATGTCCTTTACTTTCAAGATCGATCGCTTTATGTGGTGGACTATCAATGTTGCTGTTCCACAAGGATCTGTCTTGGTACAATCTTTGTTCTTGCTCATCGATCATCAATGATCGATATTACAAATGAAGATGTAGCAAGAATTTTGGGATCGGGATCAGAAAATCTAGTACAGTTCAATGCAACTAAAACTCAAGCTTGTATCTCCATTAGGAACGCAAAGAAAGAGGCATTTGACACTCCTCATCATCTACAAAGCGCGAATTCGACCCGCCCTAGAGTACTATGAGGGTACTATTCACATGTTTGGAGTTTACCTCCCAAACATTAGCTGATGCTCTCAGATTATATTCGCTTAGCCGATGATACTACAATCATGAATTCACTGAAGTCTTTAGAACATCGTAAGTTTGTGGGCGATCTCTCCCTTCTTAGAGATACTTCCATATTACATGCATCATATTTGTTCACATAGGTTAATGACACCAGCATGTGAAAAAGATAAGTGTTCTAAAATATATAAAAAATGGGCATCTTGACAATGTGAATACTCAAATCAAATGTGAATAATTGGAGAATGAGAATGTATACATTTTCGAGTTATTATATGGAGAAATCTCAATTTAGATTTGAATTTCAGATCCAATGAAACAAGAGTGCTTTCCGATGATTCTTGATATTATTTATCAGGTTGCACACTGTTGATTCTGTTTCTTGTGTCATATAACTATGATTGATGCTTTTGGTCAGTGCTGGATTCACTAACTCTGAAATAATTGTCTAACATCTAATATACTGTCCGTTCATGTATTCTACATTCGTAAGTCTCACATATTCGACTAAACATTTTTTTTTTGGTGAAAGAACCCTACCGTCTCTTTCGCCTACTGCACTGGCATCTATGGCACCCCGAGGCTGAAAACATCCCAGAAAATAAGCCGTGTCAATACGGAAAGAGTCTCTTTTGTTCGAGAGAAAAAGAGCCACTTCATCAAAAAAGTATTAGAACCTGCTCCATGCTGTGAAACAGATCCTTTTCAAAGAGACACTAGATCTAGAGAGCGGTCCTTTCTTTTTCTTTCCGTCGAGCCTCAGACGACACCAGTTCCAATATGAATTAATGATTCCGGACAAAAGCTGGGATGCCTGACAATTATGTAGTTTATGTGAAGGTGATTTGCTCAATGCGGTTCTTTTTGCATTTTGATATACAGGGATATAAATGCGAAGATTCATTAAGCGGGTTATCTCCACCAAAATGAAGTTCAAACAAAGTGAATTTGAAAAATGGAAAGTACCATATGATATTGCTTATGATGAGTTTGAAAAGAGGGTTGAAGAAAATAAAGTTTAGCATATCAATGGAAGAGTTACGGTGGTGTATTTTGAAGATCATAAAAAGCTTCCACTCTGGTCACGTTCGTCAATGACTGACATAAAACAAGAGGCACAAAAAATACTTGCAATGAAACATTTCTGATTGCAAAGGTGATCGGAATTTTTAATACATATACGAAATCTGAATTGATCTTTTTGAGAACTGAGGATGCTGAAACATGAACGTAACATGATTCCTAGTTCATGAGAAAACATAAAGTTACGTCCACAGAATGAAAAACATGACAGATTATTCGTTGAAAAACAATATGTGATACAAAGATGACTGAATTTTATCGAGTGTTGTGGCCCGTATTTGAAAGGATAATTTGATGGTGAGGCTAAAAGAAGAGGAGTCAGATTTTTGATTTGATAATCCCATTTTGATGAGGAGGAAAAGTGCCAATGATGAAGTGACATTCATATTGAAATATTTCTTCGAATAAACTGAGGAAAAACTAAAAACGGTTCTCCAGAATTTAAAGAGAATTTTGCCCTGATTGGACCTATCCTGTAATCCCTGTCATGGTTACCAAGATATTCTGCCAAGAGTTCAATTCCCTACCTCAAAAAACAATTGAATGGTGTCTCTTGAACGATTTCATTGTCACACTATGTAGTTTATATTGTTCGCACATAATAATTGCTCATCCTAATTGGCTCGGTATTTGTTATTGTAAAAGCATAAACAATCTCAATGAAATGGTTCGGAAAGTCACGATATTATTATTGAATTCATACATGTAGTATGATCGCTACTTTGCACTCCAGAGAACTTTATGAGTATGGCAAAAATCGGCCGACGTCGGCCTGAAATTTGCATACGCGTCCTGTATAGAAATGCACTTTCCGTGAATCGCTATAGTGAGAGCAGTAATCTAGCGAAAATCATTCCACAACACTATACAGGGCGTCCAAAAATTGTGCGCAAAAAATCAGAGGGGTGATAAAAAATTTTGCCATAACATCCCCCAACAAGAACAAGGAAGTTATAGGACTTCAAATTTCATTATTGAAAATCAATATCAGCCTTTATCATTTGTTATCATCAATTCCTAGACAAGAACGCAATTGTTTTCAGAGCATGCTTTGCTATTGTTGAGAATAATCAGAACTTATGATGGTCAAATTTACGTAAGAAAACTTTCAAAACGGTATTTCTCGTAAACGCCTCATTTTATCATGATATAGAAAGAGGCTCTTTGTCTTTGAGGGATTCGAGTCTGATTTGGACCAAAGATTCAAAAGAATAACTGTACTGATAGTGTGTCAAATTTGAAGGAAATCCGTAGACTAGAAAAAAAGAATAGTATGCATGTTGACAGAGATAACAGAAAAATCAACTGAGAGAACCGATGATAGAAAAAGATGAACACAATGTGATCAGTCGATCATATTGGACAAATTGACTGAAATGCATTCTGAACAAGGATATGGTGCAGACAACTGAAGTTGTTTATTCACCATTCTTTAGTTTTCGTTATCCGTAGATTCGAAAGATATGAAACTTCGTCACCTCAAACGTTAGCTAGAAATAATGATGATATAGACAAATCGATGTTGTTTGCAACAAGGAGCAATTGGTTTCTCGAAAGGATTGGAGTCATGAAATTGAAAACAGTGGAGTCATATAAGTAATTTTCAGATCACGTTGCTAAAACTATGTATCTGATATGTTTCAGTACCGTGTGTAATAAAACTATCTGTGATATCCAAGAAAATGTCGTGTGGAAAAATGTAATGTGTGTGGAAAGGATAAATAGACGTTAACTTTATGCTAGTAGGCACAGTTCAGGCTAGTCCCACTTCCAATTCGTCAGAGAATTAACTCATTGTACGACGATATTATCTTTTAACGTGGTTTTATTCAAACAGTTAATTGCCTTCTGACTTTCGGAGACAAGCTTTCTCATTTTCTGAGAAGGAATATTATGTCACATCCACATGCATATAAAAATAACAACTTCCCAATCGATCAACATTTGCTGGTTGAGTATGCTAATGAAGTATTTCTGGCATTCAGCAGCTCATTACGTTATCAAAGTTTGATTAATTACCTATTCGATTGGTAGCAATACAACCATTATCTTTATAAACAGACCGTAAAAAGAAGCGAAAGAAATACGGTTGATGGCAAATGAAACACAAGCAACTGACCGAGTTCAGCAAATAAGTGATTGAGTTTATTCAAATTTTTAGAAACACATGACAATACCGGGTGGTTACTTCCCTTCTATCTAACTTCTGACTACACGAAAGGAAAACCTATAATGTTCGTGGAACATCGTGTCAGCCAGCGGTGAAATGCTGGTAGAGGAGGAAATTTTTTACTTGAAAGTTTGGAGATCGTGAGCGTCAGGAAAGACTTGACTAGGCAAAGAATTCCACAACTTTGCCGTTCTATTGATGAATGATGCTTGGTATGGCGATGTTCGACAGGTCTCGAGCCTGACAGTGTAGGGGTGGTCAGCCTGAACTTTGGACGATGCTCTAGAGAGGTCGATGGATTCGTGAGTGTAGTATCGTCGATTAGGCGAATAGCTCTCTTCTGAGGGGGGTCCAAAATATACGTGGAGACCATGTAGAATTCCTTATGAATTTCGCAGTCTTTCAATTTCCAACAAATAATCCATCTTAATTGAGAACTGCGATCCGATCATTCCTATTCAGTCATGGAGGCATGGAGTTCCGGATCACCCTGTAACAAAGTGAGAGCTTCACAATAGCTCACGCATGAAAAAGTACAACACGCCTCGCCCAATAACAACAAATACAAATTATAAATAATCCGAGGGTGTGCTAGATAGTAGTTGACGAAGAAAACAAACAGGGCGTGAAATTATTCAGGAACGGAAGGCTGTAAACACAATCAGAAATGTGTAACGATCGTATGGAATCAATGATTTAATTAAACAGTGCAAAACGATGTACAGAAGATGGTTCCAAATAGTTTGATCTCAAAAGGCAAACTATCATTAGTTCACCATAAAAAATAGACCAAATATTTTTTTTTCATCTGTTGACAACACGAATAAGGGAAACCTGATGGATCATAGTGTCAGTCAGCGGTGAAATGTTGGTAGAGGAGAAATCATTTTCTCGAAAGTTTGGAGATCGTGAGCGTTAGGAAAGACTTCACTTGGCAGAGAATTCCACAACTTTGCCGTTCTATTGATGAATGATGCTTGGAATAGCGAATACTAGGAATCGCACGTGGTGGCATGATAGATGATATTTCCGTTGAGCACCGACCGTGGAAGTATCTATGGAAAAGGCAGAGACCGCCGACCTTTCTACGATGATCTTAAGAGGTGAATGATTTAATGAGTGTTGTATCATCGACTAGGCGAATAGCTCTCTTCTGAATTGAATCTAAGAGTTTTAGCGTACGTTTGTAGCTCTCTTCTGAATTGTTTTTGATCTATATTTATGAGTTTGATATTGATGGGAGCATATTTTGGAGCTGTTTGAGTTTACTATATACGAAAGCAAAGTGTTATAGGCTTTCATTGCTTCTATAGATTTAGAGATTCCTAGTTATATTATTGTAACCTAGTTATAACCATTGGTATCTAAAGATATATGTATCTGATATATGTACGTATTGTCGGAGATAAATTGAATTTATTCTACATATTTCTTTCTTGAACAGTAGCAATATCTAGATCAATGTGTACTCATAGAAAATAGGCATGCTTCAGTGGCAGTTCTCTACTAATTGAAGCCAACCTGCGAAGCATATGTTCTAGGAAACAAAGACAATTCATTTTCCGAATCATTTTCGACAATTCGCCCCCATATTTCATCCTCTGAAGCCCCTGTTCCGACAAATGATGGAGGTACGAAAATAAACTGACAATACATGGCACACGCTCATTTCATCTTTGTATAACACACGTGTTCATAGACCGGCTTTCGAGATAGATAAATGGGACTCATTTCATCAAAGACATCTCTGCTCCTTTTCGAATCTCTCGCGATACTCACCGAGCATTTCAAATGTTTGCCTTTGATCTATATTGGTTTGCACAGTTGGCAATATCTTTGCATTCTCATGACTGAGATTCCGAGCGTTGAAATACATGATAAAATATTTACCTATTTGTTCAATCTACAGTATGAAATGAATTTCCAACTTTAATTCAAACACTATAGGACAGTTCCTCATTCAATTGTACATTTTCCTATTACAAACCGGAAATGCAATCAACTTCTTCAACTTCAATGGGACACCCTATATATTTTTACAGATTTTGAAAGAGCTCGTTATTTTGAATTCATACATACTGAGCTTAGTGTGAAAAATTGTGAAAACGCGGAATATAGCACTTCAATCAATCTCCCTTTTTGTTTTTTGCATTAGAGCAAAAAATTATTCAGATGAACTAATTGATGTTGTTTGTATGCATATAATGATAAATAAACGTACAATTCACAAATTGTACAATTCTTAAATTGTTGTACAACAAAAGAGTATTCGTTCATCTATTACTATGCATTCAAACAACATTAATTAGTTTATCTAAATAGTTCTTTAATCTAATGCAAATCTCAAAAATCTCAAAGAAGGTTGATTTGAGTGCTATATTCCTCGTTTTTACAATTTTCACACTGAACTCAGTAGGCATGAATTCAAAATAAAAAGGTCTTTCAAAATCTGTGAAAAAATATAGGGTGTCCCATTTAAATTAAAGAAGTTGATATCATTTCTGGTCAAACTGGAAGTATATCATTAACAAAAACATGTACATCAGATGCATTTTGTTCCATTGCACTCTCCTGCAAATTTTCATAAATATCTTTCTTTTGGTTTGAAACATATTTACCTGGTTCCATACTTTATCCCAACCCTGTATATATGAATCTTTATATTTTATGAAAGAAATCTTGAATCTTCTGTTCGAACAAAAAAAGTAATGAAATAAACGCTCATAATGAATGATAGAATAGAAAATAGAAGATAATAATTAATACTGGTTTATACAAAATCAACTGGGAAAAACTAAAACTCAACTTGAAAATAATTATAATACAAATGATACAAGGTTGTGTCATGAGCCACTCAAAATATTATTTCTCAAGTAGCCGCAAATTCGAGCATATGATCAGTGACAAAGTAAATCATTACCATATGTTGGAAAGAGGAAAAAAATCATCGCACGAATCATCATTCGAAATCAACAACAAATCATTCGAATCCTAATTTATTTTCACGTTCCTCTAACAGCCTGTTTCCATTACATCTCGAAATCACCATCAGATCTACTAAACCGAAGAGCCCTTTGACATAATCCGCTTCTTTCCGCACCTACATAAACATTCATCACAGAGTTGTGCCTTGAATAAACATCGGCCGTAAATCAGCTCCTGAGACAAAGAACACAAGAATATCCTGTAGATCCCAAACGACAATCTGTTTTTAGCGATGTAATTGCATCTGATTCTACCAGGCTATAGTTTTTCTTTGGTGATACCCGATCTCATTTTGAATTCATTGTAATTAAAAATTTCAAATATCTTTTCAATATCATTAGAAATTGAAGTATTTTTTAACAAGATTTCGATCGTCAAGTCCATTCTTCTTCATATCCCGACAACGAACTGATGCTTGATGAACTCACTGATAGAATTCCTTCAGATTTTCCATGGATATATACTTTCTTTCAATATGAAGCATCTCATTCGAAAGAAAACTATCTGAAGAATAATACTAACAAAGTTCTCTGAAGGTGACATTTGCAGGTGTATAGAGTGTTGAAGTTTTTGTTGAATTTCAAAAGCACTGCTTGACAAAAAAATCAGGATGAATGGATCGTTAGCACCATGAGCATTTTTGGTTGCGCTAGAGAGTAAATGGGAAGTCAATTCTGCAAGTAAAACATTGGCAGCGATATATAGAAATTTTGGACATTTGACCGAACATCGATTTCCAAAAAACCTGATCACTCCAATGAAGTTTCATCTTATTCATTTGAGACTTGTTAATTCGCTGCCATAACTTGATGTAAACAACTTCAACGCCCTGTATCTCGCATAAGTCTTTCATGACCTTTATGGATATATGAACTGTTCTTAGATCACTTCTTTCATCGATTTTGCTATAAATATCTCGGATACGCGTCGAATTCTGAACCATCATTGATTCTACGTTTCACTTTAAGCCTTTATGTTTGAGCTGTCATTGTTGAGATTTTTCTTATTTCGGTATTTGTCGATTGAAAACAAACGATCCAACAAGACAACTTTTCATTCTGAACACTTTATGCACTGCTTGCTATTGATTTGAAGATTTGCTTGATTTCTGCTGCTTGATTTTCTTGCTTCAATAACTTGATTCATTGAGTATACCAATAAATGTATAGTTACGCAAGCTACAGCTTGTCACGTTGTGCATATGAGCGTATGATTCGACAATTTACTTAACATTTATGCATGCATCTACAACTTACTTACGACAGAATTGTGTAATCTCCATTAGGCAGTTGTAGATGAGTGATATGGTGTCCATGGAAATTTACATACAACATACAACAGAAATTTCCGATCCATCTCCATTCAAGGACCTTGTTGCCAATGAATGCGGATACAAAAGAAAATGCTGAATCGAATTCACATACATTTTATACCTTAGTGAAGTTGTTGTCCAGAGGATTTGCTTCCATCTTGTGATGGATAGATCAAAATGAAAGCAAGCAAGTGAAAACAAGTAGATGAAAACTACTGAAAAAGATGTCCGTCAAAAAGGTTTGTTCCCAATGAAATATTTGCATTGTTTCGAAACTGTCTTGAGATCTTTCGGAGTTTTGTGTTTATACAAAAGTATGCAAACGTTGGATCTGCTTTATGAACGGATATCCACATCCCGACTTTCGGAATGTCGCGGCGGTTGAGTGATTGTTTTTAAAAATCCGAAAGTTTCTGAAGGGATAATAAAATGGAATGGAGATAGAGAAAACTGATGAAAATGTCAAAAACACACCGAAGTCAATGTTGCAATAAGGTAAAAACAATAACAAACCAATAGACCAATGTAATATATGGAAGATGACATGCAAGAGCTGTAAATAAAACTAGAATAGGAAGTCAACTCCCTATCATACCAGCCCTTAGAAATAGTTATAGACGTCTGCCTACTTGATCATGTCGAATTTGAATACCATACTGAGACTTCTCAAGGTCAAAACTATATTATTATCTCATCTTGGAAACTATGGAGAATACGATTTGAATTTTAAATTCAACACGAATGCAAAAATCGAACCGTTCGCTGTCACTGTCAGATATTTGTTATTATCAGTGAAAGCAGATTTGATTCTATACAGGATCGATGATCGGATCTCTATCTACACTCAAGCGGTATGGCGGAAGTAAGGTTGTTCGACAGGTAAACGTGTTTTGGAAAGAAACAATTGGAGTGTTGTATCGCCACCCTATATCAAAGGGTTGGAACCAAAGATATGATATTATATATTCTTCACTAGATCGAGCTTAGGGAGAGAGAGAGAAAGAGAGGAATTGAAAGGACCAGAAAAAAGAATGAAAGTTGAATATTTGTTCAAATCATGATGAAATGATTCGAATAGGTGAAATAGAAACAATAGTTAGACACCATGGAATTTTAAACGCGAAATAATTGTAAAATAACGACGCCATCGTCAAGAAAACTCGATACACCTATATGGGGTGAAGCGGATTGGTTGAATCCACTAATCTTATTTCATTATGGTTAAAACGCTTGAAACATATGTACCATATTAAATACTTTCTGTAAGTTCTTCGAGGAGGTGGTACATTCATTTTTCAGCTTTTCGTGGGATTTTCTCTCCTCGTTTCTGAAAAATAGAGTAGATGTTATCAAAAATTATTTCAATATATTTGTAGTAATATTAAGTGATATTAAGATAGGAAAAGAAGACAACAACCAAAAACCGAAAATCAAAGAGTCTGCTTGCATTCTTCTGGAGGAGATAATAATATTGCTTCTTGTTCAGTTGATATAGATAGAACTTGGCATCCACTTCTGAAAATTGAATATGAAAATGGAAAATTCGATTCAATTAATGAAAACACCTTGTAACCAGAATTCCTCCGTCTACCAAATTGTCACTTTTCAGTGTCAAAACCGAAAACATATTGAAAAATTTTGCGAAGAGAAAAATATTTTAATTGTGTTGAGAACGGGAGCAGATTCGTTCCCGAAACGTCCACCAAGATGAGTAGAGGTTTTATTCTTATTAAATATCTTTGTATTTCCAAATTTTTCAAAAACAAGGTGCCACTGACCAATAGAGAATATCTCTTTCAGGTATCTAAAGGTTTGATTTCAAGCGCAGTGACAATTTGGGGCAGATCACAAAATCTGTCCTTACTACAAATATATTGAAATAATTTTCAATAACTTTCAGAAACGAGGAGATAAAATCCCACGAAACACCGGAAAAATATATGTACCATATTATCGGACGTCTACGGCTATCCGGCTGGCACCGGCACCGCCGCGCTCGCACCGAGCAGCAAGCGGCTCAGCCGCCTGATCTTCGGGCATCTCCTACGCGCCGTGAACTCTCTCACCCCAGTCGACCAGACGAGGCGAGAGCGCCGGCCGGCGGCGCGTCGCCGTCTACTCGAGCCGGGCCGCTGTCGTAGTAACCCCTCCACAAGGCGGTAGTAGCGTAGTAAGCGAGTAGTAAGAGCAGCGCGTACGCATAGTCGACACGGCGACAGTTCGTTCGTGAGATTTTTACATGGTTGCGGCGCCAGCTACTACTGTTCGCCGCAGATATTCTTCTTCTTATTTTCCGAGTTTCTGATAGACTGGGTAGCGACAGGTGCTCGGTTCGGTGTTTTGGTGGCTGTAAAAGCAACGCTGGGATTTTCGTAGGAATCTCTCGCGGGCGACTGTTTCATCACCAGGAGTAAGTTGACATTGCAATGAAATTATCCATCCTCGCCTATGAATTATTTCGACCATGGACTGAAAACGAGGGCCCAATTCACCTTTCAATCTAGGAGTGGGTGGAAACATTAGTGTTCAATAGTCTCTCTGCATCAAATCATGGAAAAATATTGATTTTCATAAACATTAGGTTTTTTCCTTTTCAACGATCAGCCAAATATCTCCCAACCATTGCGTTTTTACGGATATCTACCCCAAAACTAGGAGCAGAAAATCAAAAACAGAGTAACTAATTGAGCTAAAATGAGTTCAACAGTCTCACTGCATCAAATTATCGGAAAATATTGATTTTCACAAGAATTAGGTTTTTTCCTTTTCAACTACCAGCCAAATATCTCCCAACCATTGCATTTTTACGGATATCTACCTCAAAACAAGGAGCGAAAAATCAAGAACAGAGTGACTAATTAAGCTAAGATAAGTTCAACAGTCTCACTGCATCGAATTATTGAAAGGCATTGATTTTCACAAGAATTAGTTTTTTTCCTTTTTAACTACCAGCCAATTTTAACGGATATCTACCTCAAAACTAGGAGCAAAAAATCAAAAACAGAGCAACTAATTGAGCTGAGATAAGTTCAATAGTCTCACTGCATCAAATTATCGAAAAATATTTATTTTCACAAAAATTATTTTGAAGAGTCCGGCCCAAGCTAGCAAAGTCACCGATTTTTTTCAAACGACCAACCAAAAATTCCATAATGAGATATTCGTCGAGTCAATAACCAGTCTTTGCCACATCGAATCGTCCAACAATATGATTATCAGAAAAGGACTTCAGGAAAATTTTCCAAACCTTGATGCGTTTTTATATATTCGTACCTCGAAACTTGAATCAAAGAATTCGAAAATATGGGTATTAATCAGCATACAATTAGTTCAACAGTCTCACTGCATGAAACCATCGAAAAATATCGATTTTCGCAAAAATTACTCTGCTGAGTTCTGCCAAAGCCAGCAAAGCCACAGAATTTTTCATGAAAGATGGATGAATTAGAATTATGGGAGAGGGGTAATATCTGGTACTTGAATTAGCTGTACAATTCCGCTGAGTCGAATCGAAATTTTTATTCTTCAAAATTGACACAGCCGAGGACACAGCTGAGTTTGGCCCTAGATACCAGAGCCACAGATTTTTCTAAGATGGAGACCAAAATTATGCGACCAGTGCCTTCTTCTTCTTCTTCTTCTTCTTCTTCTTCTTCTTCTTCTTCTTCTTCTTCTTCTTCTTCTTCTTCTTCTTCTTCTTCTTCTTCTTCTTCTTCTTCTTCTTCTTCTTCTTCTTCTTCTTCTTCTTCTTCTTCTTCTTCTTCTTCTTCTTCTGGTATGATTCTGCGCTTACTCGCGCTTTTGTGAAATTTCAAATGGCGTCAATTGATTCCGAGATTAATGCCATTCGCAATATACTTCTGGGTATTGAATGAAGTTCACTAGTTCTTCCTTATCGAACTCTCATTCCCATACTTCAATAACAATTGGAAAAATTCGATTGGAAAACACTGCTCCCCGAACATACCTGGATAACTGGGATACCCTGTTTACTGACCAAGTTGCATCATGAACCGCAATCAGTTCGAATCAATTTTGAGTCATGAACTAATAATCAAGAATGGGTTCATCATTCAATCAATTCTTATTGCAATTCTAACGCAGAATTTTAATACATCACAGTCTGGAATCATGTGATGTAAGTACCTACTGACAGTTTCCGTCAAATAACCTTGTATCAGCATTCTAATAGATGATTTCGGATTTTGGTTATTGAAAACGATGCAGTCAATGGTGAAATTCTCAAAGAAGAGAGGTGTCAAAGAAGGAGGTGTAGGTTGTGAGAGACCACGTACTGTTCACTAAAACTATAGTAACCACAGTCCCCAGTAGAGTCAAGGTCGAATGCATCCATGGAGACACGAGATTTCCTTGTTTTTGAAGGTTATTTCGATAAGAAAACACTAAACAAATATACTTTCAACACTATATTGATATTTGCTCATATTCTACACCTATACAAATAATTCTGGACAAACAAGTCCGATAACTATATATGTTTTATAAACATAAATTATTTATTTCAGAAAATCCTCTATTTATAGACCGTTTTATCTCTTTGTGTAGTGATGGAATGGTACATAACATATCCAACGATCTTTGATGAAAGATTTTATTCTCTAAAGTTTCTCATCGCACGCTACCAGCTATTTTCCGCTCTTGTTTTCGAAATGAGCAACAAGTACAGCAGTTTCAGGCTTGAGAACCTCGTTGAGAACTTCCGCAGAGCTGTCTTGACATCACGGTAATGCGTTAGGCGAAGACAAACTGTCATGATTATGTTTCCCAGTATCGATTTATGGCGAGTGAAAATGGATACTTTTGTTCATTTACTGCACGATGAACAACTCTTTGAATCAGTCAACTTCATCATTATATTCAACGACTCCAGTGAATTAATCAAACTCGTTAATAGAGAGTCGATTCGACGGAAAATCATTGTATTTAACAGCTACCGCTTGGTTGAGGAATTTCCATCAACCACACATAATAATGATGAATTGTTAAGACGTGTACAAATCCCTGCTTTTGTTTTCTTTCTGCAGCCGAGCTGTAGCTGTCTCATGATAGATCTCTCGTCAATCATGCTAGCTCTTTAAAGCTCTTCCTGGTTTCGGAAATAAACCATTGGCAATTAACAGCGAAGTAACTTGTGTTCTATCAGAGAGGTCGCTGTGAATTATACTAATTATCTTAGGAGAAATGCATGTGTTGCATTTGCATATCCCCATCGTGTAGTGACGTAACGACAATATGGATCCTACAATTTCCACCCACACAGGGTGTTTCAAGATTTTTTTAGTCATTTCCTTATAACTTCTGCAGTTTTGAAGATATTCATCTCAAATTCGTAATACGGGTTACACTATAGGGCTCACTTCATTGGGAATGCCGAATGGTCTTGAGAATATACAGGAAGATATTTTTTCAGGGGTCACAACCCCTTTTTTTGCCCTGAACATTTTTGTAGTGCGACACTGGTGGATTCAATGAAAGAAAATTTCTTGGAGAGGTGCAGATACATTCATTTCTAACATATTTAACGTTATGAAATCCATGTATCATTCATTTTGATTGGATATAATGATCAACAATTTCATGATCAGTACACGAAAATTAGAGTTATCGACAGAATTCGTGAAGAAATTTGTACCCGTTAATTAATTCATGATCATCATCGTTAACCTTTTCTCATGGATTTCGTAATTTCGAATACATATTTCGAATTATTGCCTTAAATTAGATTTTGCCAAATACCTCGCAATCCAAGAGAGATATCACGGCTATTCAAGAGAGCCAAAAGTTCAAAAATTGTTTCATCTATTATGCGCTGTCAATCGGGTTGGTATGACATGATTCTTGTGCGTTTTGTGAAACGCACAATTTTAGAGCGAAAGAACATCTTAACAAAGAAAAAAGATGATATAGCAACAAATCTTAGTATGGAAATAGTAAATGCAAGATCAATTGAAGAAGTATCACTTGTGACAATAAACAGACAAAAAGTATTCCAAAAATATTTTCGAACTTTGTTTTTTTTATTCTGGAATGTTTTAGAAGAGAGGTTCATATTGAAACCCCAAGAGAAAACTGTTAATGCACTTGACTTTTTTCTCCAACTGCATTTCGACACTATAAAGACATGTTTTCTACAACTATAAAACAAATCTGATCTTTCTCATCTGTTTTTGATAAAACAATGTGGTAGATTATTCAGAACGAACTCCTCCAAAAATAACTGCTGCCGCAATTCAGAAAATAAAATTCAGAAAATGTACTGGGGTTAAGTTGAAAAGCAGCCTGAGCTGAACTTCGCCCTTTCATCAAGGTAAACTTATTATTCTGTATATTGCTTTGTAAAAATCCGGAACTTCGATGAATAAAGACCATTTATTATTATTATTATTACTTTGTAAATTGGTTTATTTTAAAAATTCAAAAAACGAGTTGTCACTGACACAGAGGTATCTGAAAGTTAAATTTCAAGCGCAGTGACAACGCAGTGGGATAGATCATTGATATGTCCTTACTTCAACTATATTTGAATAATTATTATATTTTCTTTTTTTCAATTCTTAGAAACAATGAGAGAAAATTTTGAAGGAATTGAATTTTGTCCCGCTATATCTTTGTTTTAGAACGTTTAGGAAAAAAGCTTACATGAAAACCCCCAATTATTTTCTCGAGATCTATTCCCATTCTCATTCAGCTCATTCAAAAAAGACATATGAATGTCTAGAAGTGCCTTTCTCCGAGTTGGTGTGGCGCCAACGAGCTCTGATTTTATTGAAGCGTCTCGAATTCTGACGAAGCCAAGAAGAGGTAAACGTAACGTTCCTAATTAGCGACAAACGCAACTGTTGCGACAACGGCTATTTCTGCCAACTCGACGGCGATTTTTTCGAGAAGAACATACGCCGGAGGTCATTGGCGTCCGTCGTATTTATATCTGAGCGGCGACCGAAATGGCGCGTAGACGCTGGACGCGTCGTTTGACAGACGTCGCGATGCCAAGAATGTCCATTCGCTTGTGACAAAAACAAAATAGTACGACAATACCTGGTCATTCTCCTATCGATTTGTTTTCTCCTGATGGAAAACATCTAATGAAATTTTCAGGAAACAGATGATTATTGAAGAAAAACATTGTAGAATCACAACAATCGATTAGATTTTCACGTATTTCAGGTATTGAGAAAATATTTCAGCTGGTGAGTCTACAGCAGCAATTATTGAAATAGAAGTTCACATATAGGTTATACTGACTGATGGAAGAGAAAGGAAGGCGCTGTCAACTGAAGTCAGGTACGCCATCTTGACACTAGGCATTTGTCATGCTGATTCAGTCGATGCCGTTTGCTTATTTTTTCTAGTATTCTTGAGTTTCTTGTGTTTATATAGACATATATCAGTGGAAAATTGCGGTTTCTTTGGCTCACGTTGCTGTAGTAGCAGAAACGACGTTGAGAAGATTTCAGCAGGAATAACATTGCAAAGATGTAAACAAAGATGTAGACCCTTAACTTGGAAATTTCATTTGACGCTACCTGTATTAGAAACGATTATGATGCTTTTAATTTTTGGATATCCCATGGACCCAATTGAGGAAAGTTGCGTGCAACTTGTTGATAGAGGTGTTTGGAAATCTACGAAATATAGTGTTCTGTTTAGCTTCGTTTTTCAAATACACATATATTTTCCTCTTTTTCGAATCATAAGTTCGACCAATCTGCGTAAGATGATCATAGAGTTTTGTTGTAGAGTATGAAAGCGATAACGACCAGTTATACACATTCGAAAAACACACTAGTTTACTTGAAACAAAATTGAAGAAACCAAATAGTATACGACATCATGTAACAAAATTGTATCATTCAAATGACAATAGCAAAGTATAATAGCTTCTCTTTTGCTATACTACCTCAATAATCTTGAAGGAGCTAGCGCCTTTCAACGGTTCGATATTTGAACTTTCAATTGCGATTTCATATACAAGCTCTCAATTATTAATAATATTCGGAGATATATTGGTAAGTGACAGCATATTTTTGCAATTGCATCTCATCAGCAACATTTCGTTCGAGTTTTTTTCACATAAAAAGATACTAACTTTTTTATTCAAAATCCAGTGTACATGCAAGTTGCAATACAACAAAGAAGTCGTATTTTTTTCAATGCATCTCATCTCATTGTAGCAAGTGAGAGAAACTCCTCATAGAAGAACTCAAAATAGTCAATCTCCATGATAAAATTGAGAAATGATCATCAACGGACCCGGAAGGGCTAAAAATTGCGGTCCAACCACTGAATGTCAAGAACATTGAAAATCATGATCAACCAAGTGAAAAACGTGGAACCAGACAGTATAGCTCTAACGAAAACCTAATTTCCCCCATCATTTCGAACCTCAGTCAGAAAGCTGACTGTACTGTGCTGTACTGTGTGTGTGCTGACTGGATAATGAAAAGTCAGGAACCGAAGAAACAGAAAAGAAGAATTCGATAAACGGAATTATAACAGCGAGATGCGAGATACCAATCAACGAACCTTGGTCAGGAAAAACAGCATCACGGATTTATTGCCTATGTATGATATCAAGCAGCACGCTATTATTTACTGTACGTTGATTAAAGAAATCATGTGATGATTTGTGGACAATGCTGTAAATGATAGTAAAGAGGTCAGAACAATTCATTAGTCATCTTTTCCAACAACGTTAGTCATTCGGTTAATTAATAATGGAGTGCGCCACGAATGTTGATATGAATGCTAATTTGAGTAGAAACAGCAATTTTTCAATGAACACAAACTGGAATTTGAAATAAGCGTTGGAATAATGAACGATTCACTATAGTTTGAGTGAACAAACAAGCTTTTACAAGGCTTATACATAAGGTCTGTTCATGTGTCTTTCGTAAAGATTTTAAGGAGCTTATAAAATCAAAAAAAGCAAGATCGATGACGTCAAAAAGCAGATCGTAGTAACTCAGGTCTAGTGAAGTGTGCACTGAATACAAACGAACACTTTTTGACATAATAACCTCAAAAATATTCAGAAATAATTCACATGAGAATACGGAGTCTCATAATCCCAGAAGGAATTCCAAAAAGCAGAGAATTGCGTAAGAAAAATATAACATTTCGATAATGTAAATGTAAATTCTCAGTCAATTTTATTGTGTAAATTCAAGCAATCTTCATAATTGTCAATTACTTTATACAGCTTCAGGTTATGAGCGTACAGAAGTTCTGCTAAGTCGTCAATGAAAATCAGAAATAAAAGTGGTCCCAAGTTCGAGCCTTGTGGCACTCCTGAGCTAAGTGTGTACAAAGAAGACTGAAAATTTTCAAGTTCCACGTATTGCTTTCTTTCAAAGAGATAACTTGTAATAATTTCAATTGAGCTTCCAGGACATCCAAACGATAAGAGTGGCTGGAGAATGATGTAAAAATCAATTTGATCAAACGCTTTTTGCATGTCTGTATAAAACATGTCGACCTGATGCTTTTGTTCTGAAGCATACGAAATATGCTGTGAGAGGCATGAAAGATTGGTCACATACGAGTTTTTTTCCACGAACCAATGTTCATTACACAGGGTGGACCAATAGTGTGGGAAAGTGAGATGACGGCTTCGCTGTTATCTAATCGAGTTGTAAATAAATCAATATAAAATTATTTCGAAAAGTTTCGAGAAGTTGCATGATATAGAAATAAATCTTTGGAGAATTATCGAGCATTCGACAGAAGAATTTTCGTGTATATCGTTCTTACACTCATCGGTGAAGTTTTTATTGGCTTCATTCATTTGTAGTCAGACTTAGCGAAATAAATTGTTCATGATAAAAAGATGTATTATACTTTTTTCATGAGTTTTCATGGACTCGCTCTTTCTTCTTCCGAATATTCTTTTTTATACTTGGTACTAAGGCGGGTATCTACGGGTACGATTTGATTTTAGAGGAACTGTTCGAATTTTTATTTTTTTTTTATCTCAAGTTTATCATAGAGAGTATCGTTCAAATTATGGCATGCAATGTTTAATTCAGTTTGTTCCGAAACACCGGACCAATCTTCATCGGCAATAAGTTGATACATCATAGGAAATTTGGCTTTTCTGAAGTTATAACTTTTTGAATATCATAAAAATGAGAAAAGTTTGAACGATTACGATTATTTGAGGATACTAAATCTATCCTTTGTCCCTATGAACATTATAAACAGTTTTTGTCAGAACTAGATCTGGAGTACGATTATCAACATTAAAAATTTTGTTACAATGATACCAGTTCCAAAAAAGTTTTCAGTAGTTTTCCCTTGCTATCGTTAATATCGGAATTGAGAAGAGGAATATATATGTATATACATATATACAAGGTGTTGCAGAAATGGTGTGTGATAAGTCCAGAGGTTTGAATTTCAAATTATCATACAGGGCGATTCAAAAGTACTTCGAACGTCAGGAGGTGAGTCCTCACGATATCCTCATATGAATTGTCCAAATAAATATGTCACAAAACGCTTAACGCTTTGCTTCCAAGATACAGTGTGCTGAAGTTTCATTTCAATTTCTAATTTTTCCTAAATAACTTCCGAATTATGTGGGAAAGGCAAAATAATGTTAATAATAGTAATAACGAACAGGCATCGATTATAAAATGATCGACTTGTAATTTTCAAGTTCAAATATCTACAAAACAGTTACTTACAGCGTCTTCTAACAATTGTAGCTCTTTTACGTAGCTATGCTAGAGAAATCGATTTCTCTACTGAAAAATGTGCTACAAGTACGTTCAAGAAAGTTATGAGAAAAGAAAATGACGTACAGGTGGCGCCTCCTACGAGTAGGAGTAGAATTCGACATCTCCAAAAACCTCTCAATACGAATCACCTATATAATATAATATCGAAGATCAAGTGATTGACACAAACTTACAAATGTATATCTGCTAGACTTGCTTTCAGCATTAGCAACACAAACGAACATCAGACGTATTGAGTGAGGGGTCATACGGTTTTCATCAATAGTTCGATTTCAGTCGTGATTAGCCCGGGCGTCCGAGTCCGATACACAGACTTTGTTTTCGCTCAGATCGCTAACGCCATATTCTCCAATGAGATGGCGACACAGGTACCCGTCGGGATGGTTCAATGAAACGAATTATGGGACATTTCCGTCAGTATGGACTGAATTATTATCTTCAGACTTGGAGTACTATCATCTTCCGTATAGAAAACTACAATAAAAATAAATGAAGAGTGTTTTATTGTGAAAAAACATCATTACGAATGTGGTTTCAGTTGGACATTCGATAGATGTGATCACCTCCATTGCATGAATTTCGAATTGTGATACAGTGGGATTGAGTCAGCTAGTTTTCCATTAATTATTCATATTCACCTGCCGAAGCAGAATGAATAGAACTTTTTTATTCGATGTGGGAATTTTTTCTTCGGGTAGTTTTTGCCAGCGCTGACAAAAGTCACTCTCATTGGTCTCTCTAGGAAATTATGGCGTGTCAAAAGGTTCGGTTGATTATGTCACCTGTTCAATTGTTTTCTAGGATGGTGCTGTGATTTGAGTTCTGAAATGAAGTATCTGTTATAATTGCAGAAAAAATGATGCTGTTAGATGATGAAATTTTTTCCTGGTGGGTACCCAACAGCGAATTATACTGGAAATTTTTTTGACGTTCATAATGACGGAATATTTTTTTTGACAATCTAATTTTTATTTGTTGTCACACACAATAATTTTGACTAATTTCAACATAAAGCTTAAATGTTTTCTAAATTCATGGACCATTAGGATTGATGTTTATATTAAACACGCAATTATTGTATACTATGGCAGGTTGATTCAAAGTTGCTTGCTCTTGACTTAGAGATTCTTGGACTGTCTTTGCAGAAGTTGAAGCAGGCCTCATTGCGTCGATTATATCCTGATGATGGCCCGAGTCAATTTGCAGATATGGTTTAATGGAGTGACTGTTCTCCAATTCTGTTTCGCAAGAACTTGATAAAGACCAAAATTGATGTTGTTGGAAACACATTTGGTGTGGAATGTTCTTACCGAATGCCACACGAGGTCAAATTAAATCCGGTAAATTTCCGGAAATAATTTGACCTCTAGTGGTTACTAGTGAAAATCCTTCATTGTACATATATGGCAATATCAAATTCTTCCCAACTCGCTTCCCACTTATAATATTCATTCGCATTTCGGAGACCTTATTTCTGAGTTCATTGAAGATATCGAAAAAAAAATATACACTGTATTTGACGATCAACCCACAGTTCTCCAATCTTCACATCGAAGATATTCGATCCAACAAAAGGCAGATAAGCGTCGAAAACTTTTGTTCCAATGCAACATAGTTACCACAACTATATTTATACTCCTTATCATCTGTAAGCTACGTCATGCAACCATATGCACTGCCTACCTATCCATTAGTCAAGGCTATTAGAGAAGTTATCACCCGAAGTAGATAGTGATGCTAGATTAGTTCGTGAATTCTAACCGATAGATCGAGAGAAAATACACTAACGTCAGTCTTTTGTTACTCAAATGGCCTAGAGTGGGCGATGAGCTGATAATATTTCCATCGAGTAGCTCTCACAGTAACGGATGGTGGTTTCTTTGTATCTCTGACAGCACGAAAGGAAAATGTTCGAGACACATCGTGTGAGCCAGTGTTGGGAGAGTATGAAGGTATCGGAATTTTTCTCGAAAGTTTGGAGGTCATTGATGAAGTTACAAAAAAGTGGTCGACTGCACATTGGTATTTTTTATCCATCAAAAGGTTTTTGAATAATGAATTCTCTGTGCATTATTGATAATAATTTTGATAATGAGAATTTTTCGAATGATTGATACAGCACCTTTTATTTCAAAATCCATGAACGATTTCTATATGTAACGATTACGATATGTAACAGCCTTTATGTCAATCGAAATGCTATTTCAGTATGCACCTACGAAATATTTAAATGAATTTAAAAAAAATGCATCTCGGAATTTAGTAATATTCCGAGTTGCAATTCGTAATTAATGCGAAAAAATTAAACAATATTAGCCCTTCTTCGCTTCCGTACAATCTGAAAAAAAAATAATTATCAATTTCATCTCATTCATGTAGTCTAGGACGTTGATAAAAAACACATCCACAAGACTTACTGGGTGGCCCAATGAAAACGAAACAAGGTATGCATTTCACTGAGAGATCAAGGAATTGAAATTAAAATAAATGATTCTTTTTATAATGTTGGATAGGACATGATTTAAAAAAACACATGAGACACTTCGTGGATGAACTTCTTTCTAACTACAAAATGAGAAATAGTGATGAAAGGGAAAAAGCGTTACTTTCCATCACTAGCCGATTATTTTCATTAACGTGTAGAACGTGTTGAACTACTGCATTAAAACAAAAACAAGGAAGCGTTGGTAAGAGATTTCCATTACCTTCGAAATGATGTAGCACTTGACCCCTTATCCCATTTGAGATTCAAGGGTTGGAGCTCACCCCTCCAAGGGGTTTGAAGTGAAAAAGTTGAAAACATGCGCAAAATATTTCCCTCTCGAAATCAGCCGGCTCGAGCGTTTTTTTTCTGTCAAATCCTCCTTGATTCGTTTTCATTGGGCCGCCCAGAATGTTGAAATCGTAAATTAGACCAAAAACCTTAAGTCTTCAGAATGTAAAATACGGGGTTAAATCACTGGCATCTCAAGGACGCACTTGCATGTATGTCCTTCGAATGTGCTTAAGACGTGGAATTGCGAACCAAAAATCGGTCACATTGACCAATATGTACCCGAAACTCGTAATACAACCATCGATCGTGCCTTATCGAACACACTTTCAATACTTAGCGAGGAATATTCGGTGTCAGCATGACATGATTGCAAAAATGCAGACTAGTAAAAACACTATTAATGTCAAAGTTGTAAATCTCTCCTGATATAAGTCCTTGGAATTCTTTGCAACCGCTGCTGACATTACGCGAACCGAGGCACGCATTGAAATTCTAATGACACCGATGTAGACACGGAACCCAGATAGAGTTATATCAAGAGATTTCTGATTTATTCCTTTCGTAATTTGAACGTGCTGTCACAGCACATCAGAAGGCATTGCATTGTTGGTAGTCGGTAGACTTGAATTACTCTGTTGCATTCAACAGATTATTTCGGTCGCTGTCGCCTAAATGTGTGAAAAGATCTATCACTACGACCACCCGTGAAAACAGCGCTTTCAGCATTGTTTTGTTATTCAGCATGTAGCCCATATTACTATGGCAACATAAAAGTAAAACTCACTAGTGAGGAAATATTTGGAAGAAAGCACGGTTGCAGTGATTGATGACAGTAATGATGTAATGATATTTTCCTGGAAATTTTCCTGCTGGTACATGGTACTTACATTTTAGATTTATTTTGCATCTTAACCTCTCGGGAAATGATTCCATTCACTACCTTCGTTCCTTCTTCGAGACGCGTCTGGTAATGTGATCATCATCTCCTCCCTTTTATTTATGATTTCGATCTCTGTGGAAAACGAAAGATCAAGAATGACAATGACAAACAACGAAACAACGTTGACGTTGACTCGGTTGAGTGAAGTTGGTTACCAAAGATTCGTAGCTGGAATATCCGGAATTCATAGGCGTGCACATTTATTTTCATGAAATCGACATTGACAACTATCGAAAGGCTCCGATCGGGTTCTCTCTCTCTAGACTACTGTATATTGGATCGCGTAATAGCTATCGACGATGAGCGAAGCTTTGAATAACTTTCGAATTCGAGTAAGCGTATTAAGTGAAATTTTAATCGATGACAATGGACATGGTGAAAGTTGGAATGATAATGATTCAGATATTCATGATCGTAGAAAAAATAGTGTACATAACTCGTTGGAAAGTCAAGCAGTCGTTACTCATGCGAAATGACCACACTTGTTCCACACTTGTTGTGTAATATACTATTTTGGTGGCAAGGAGACTCTAGTTAGTTGGTTTGGTTCAGGTGGTTGCGATACCTCTTTTGATGAATATCTATCAGTTATCAATTCTACACCTAATTACTTGCCAGGACAATCCTCATCCACATGATAGTGTCAAGAAGATGGACCAGAGAGAGCGCCTGCAAAATTTCAGATCACTCATGATAAATTCATGGAATTAGTGGAAGTGAAACCTCAAAAATGAGCCACTGAGCAGCGAAACAATTCCCCTTCAGATGCTGTCAAATGTATTCACTATGTATCTTCACCTTATAAATAGTTTATTTTCTTTTTGTGTACCTACCCTTTGTAGAATTATCTATTTTTTCTCTCTGGAGTCACATTTTCGACTCCGCTACAATCATAATATAATTATGTATGAGTAGTCAAATGAACTATCTATCGATCTATATATATCAGAAGCAGCAAGATGCAGGACCTACTCAAAGTAACAGGAAATCTCATCACGCAATCGGTAACATTACACCCTGGAAATCTAATAAAGTCAAATACTCTCTTCGATATCAGATAATTGTTCTCGTTTATTGCTCATATTTAATGTTGGGAATCGAATTCGATGTGAAGTGGTCGTAAACACACACTTTGCATCCTTAGGTAAATCACCCCGTATGTATTGGGGTCGGTGATATTTCGAAATGAGGGAGCGTTGATGATAGGCTCAGAAATCAATGAGGAAACTCACATAGTGACCCTTTTCGATCGACCAGAGTTTGAAAGGCAGATTATTCCAATAATTCCACGAGAATGTAGGCCACTGGCATAATTCAAATTCCAACATCGTTCACTTGATTCCACTCTCAACTAACTGAACGCAGATGTTTCCTCCGTTTCTGTGAACCTTCATCCTCGTAACAAGTTGGAAATATCTCTGAAATGTACCTCTGCAAAAAAAAACAATAAATTTCTATTCGAAAGCACATGCGTCAACCATGCATGAGTTCTGGATATAATGGCGACTTGTGTATGAATAGTTCACGTCTTCCCAACGCTTTTAATTCAGAGTTCGCAGCTCGTCAAAATATCGTTGGCGTTAATATTGAAAGACACGACGCCATAAAATTTGGTTGCAATGACATCACGTTTCGTAGTAGAGGCGTAAACTTCGATCATTGAACAGACTAGATAAGTAATCCACACCCCTGGCAATACAGTTTGTTTGGAAGCAACATCTATAGTATCTATCTTTGTCTAAACAAGGATAGCAGAACCTGATTCTCCCAGCACCAGTGCCGTGTTGTCAGAAGGGGTCGAATTTATTATTAATTCATGATGAAACCAAATTGAAAATCCGTAACAATTTCAGTGGTACTTTTTAGCATTTCTTGGTGGGAAAATGAACATCTTCATACTTCCTTCACATTGTTACGAGAAATTCGAATACATACAATCCTATGGTGATTTTTGTAACTTGCTTGTAATCAATGAACTTATTATGACCACGTCACAAGAAAAGTTTAATTCCTAACGCCATATGAAACAATATACTTACTTTTCAGTATACAATTGTCCACTTATACTTTATCATAAATAACGTTCAATTTCAATAATGAACATTTATATCCTTAGCGATCAGTGACAGTACATGTAAGTTTATTTACGATTTCAAAGTTCAGTACCTACTAGTGGAAATAATCAAAAAAGTGAAAAACTCGTTTTCAAGGCAAATAGATATGATTGCATATTTGAATGTAATTTTCAAATCTGAAGATGAAACTTGTTTATATCATTTCACGATATCGTCAAAAATGAAGGAGGTTTCATCTTGAGCAGAATTCATATATTTTGACGCAAAAAATTGATGGCTGATTATTTCATTTCATGTAGATAGATGAGAATCGATAATGAATATGTGTTGACAAGTATTATGACGAAATGTTATATCAACAATAAAATCATGAATCATGTGAAGATGTAGCAACTAGCAGTGTTTCACACAAATAATTTATTGTTTCTTGAATAGGATTGTTTTTGTTAACATACTTCGTACTCTTACTTCCGTTGAATCTTTCAATTTATTTGCCGCATGATGGAGTCTTACAGTGAAATATTTCTCCAAATTAGTTTAACTAGTTCCAAAAACAGTCAACGGTAAATTTCTCATTGTTGTGTGTACAAGAAGTATAGAAATATCCTTATATTTTTTATCAAAAATATTAATTGAGTTCATCATTATTCTCAGTGATTTTTCAGCAGCTTCGCATATTTTGACTACAAATAAGGAAGCATTTATCAGTGCTACATATATTACCACAAGACACTGTCGCAGCTGACCTATGGGTATAATCAATATAATCTAATCAATTCAATTTAAATTCATTTTCATCCATTCCACTTGGGAAAATGCTTCAAAATCTCTAATGATACGACAATGGTAACTCACCTATGAAATGACGTGTTTTGATCGCCGGTTCAAATTGTCTTTAACACACCTCACAACGTCTCACTATTATATCAAATCACCAAAACAGGAAACAAACTGAGTTTCTGATGAATTCTGAGTACACAAAACTGAACACAAGTTGAATAATATCGATAAATCAAAACGTAAATAATGACAGATACCAAACAAAGCAATAATCGCCGTCGACTGTCAATATCAAATTGCGGTGTTGCAACGTTGAGCAAAAAGTATTTACGATATACCAATGCTGGTCCTCGAGCCCCCCAAGAAAGTAAAATTGCTAAGTCTCAGAATAATGTTGCAATCTTGTATTGATCAGAACTGATTCATAATCGTCATGACCCAAATGTATTATTATATTTGTGCATTGAACTACATGAATTCATAAAGGACTTTAAATATTATGGACTATTTATCACTTTTTTGATGATTGGATATGACAACACTGGCGAAGATTGGGTACTAATATTATGATAATTCTGGGAATTCATGTTAGCATCAGAATATTTGTTTTGTGATCCTTCTAGTGGGTTTGTTGTTCGGAGGGCGTAAACATGGCGATTCATTGGGGTTCGCCGACCTGTTGTGACATTCATTCCTGCACCATAAAACCGAATATGATGTCTTCTGAAGCATGACTGGAGCTGCAACAATATACATCGTGAATTGGCTTACGCAGGAATTGATTCGGCCTCACGTGCTTATAATTTTGAAAACTTCGCGTTGGATTTTTTGAATTTGAAAACATCTTGCAACAAGATTTATGATCTAGGATAATATTCTGTGAAATGTCCTTACCAGGCCAAAAGTATGTGATAGTCTTTTGTTAGTCATTTCATACATCAGCTGTTGGTTGAACATCCTTATATACATCCTTCTTTTTCATCTCATCATTTCTTCCATAATTCGAGTTATATGGCCAGTGTTTTCGCCCTATTCTTTTCCGCATTCTATATTTATATTCCCTTTCTTCTCACATGTTCTCTCATTCCATTACTCTCGATGTTAATCCATTTGTGTTAATATATATATATAGGTACCTTTTTTGACGTTTTATTTAGGAGTTCAACTATCTCCATCGTCGTGCACAAAAAATATTACTTCAGTGCAAACCCTAAACTAGGAAAATAGTGAGTTTTGATACGTTAGATAAACATACTAATAAAAATACTCTCCTTGAATCATCTTGTATTATTTCATTATATTCTCTCTCGATATTTTCTATAGCCTATCAATCATCGATATAAGCGACGGCATAATAGTGAATCCTTCAAAACAATGGATAGCTACACATCTTATTATATTACTTTCCCCTGCAGTAAATTGTGTTCGACCGAGAAATAAATGAGTCAGACCATCGTGTCAGATACAGTTGAAGTTAAAACAAATTACCTAAACCAGACTCTTTGACTGATTACACTGAAAAAAGTTTTTGTAGATGTGTGAATGATCCTTTTCTAGTCATTTTATACAGTTGTCGGAGTTGGTTAAATAACATCCTTCTTTTTCATCTAATCATTTCTTCCATAGTTCGAGTCATATCTTCTATGCTTCCTCCCTTGTCATCCGCCTGGATCATTTATTTTCCTTCTGTTCTCTTTACATGTTCTTGGATTCCATTTTCCTTGATGTCAATACTTTTGTGTTGATTTTTTCATATATGACGATAGAGTTTTCTACGGATAATTCTGTTCATTCGGAACTTTTTGTTCAGATCGCACTACATGTATGATGTTTTATATAGGAAGAAACTAGCCGAATCGTTTCAATCATTTCCGCTCTATTTTCCTCTAGGATGAGTTCAACCCTCAAAAATAATGGATAGGTATTCCACACGAAACTTTGGAGAAATCAAATCAAGTAGTCGACAAAAACTCCGAGTGAGTTGTTTAGAAGTGACGTTTATTATCACTTTACGATTGGAGAAACAGATTGCAGCATGAATAATCACTCTATTCTAACGTGGAATGAAACTCTATAATTGCGACGATCTCCCACCCATAAGCGTGACCTAATCTGTCTACATAAAGGGAACTGAATTTTCCTAGAAATATAAACGATGAACAGAACGAACAGTTTTTTATCACTTTAATAGCCTCTATTGTTATTGTTCACACCATGACTTACCCAATCGATATATGACGAAGAAGCATGATATGGTGATTACCAGAGAGAATCATCAATGCTTTTTCATGAAATTCGATAGTTAGAAAAAAAGGTTAACAACTATTGAATATATAACTTTCACTGCGTAATACGGGTATTGTGATTTGAGAAAATATGTCTCGAAGAAAACTGGAGGTCTTCTTGAAGAATTAGAGAGGCAAGACTTGGGAAGGAAGATCGCTCAAGAAGAGTTCATTATTTCATTGACTTCACTATTTCATTCACTGTATTGACAGCTGGTTAGATTGTTATGAACCATACTGAAGAAATATCAAGTTTGTTCCTGAAAATTCAACTTTGAAATCTTCATGAGTCTGCTAAATACTATTGTAAATGCCGTCAAAACCAAACCAACACCCACCATCTGGAATTGTATTGATTCCTAATGCTCTTCTTCTGTTTGTGCCAGTGGATTTAGTTGAAATGAATATTCTTGACCGAACAGTTTCAGAAATTCAACAGATTATTTTTCGGAAAGCGACAAGAAATAACGACTATGAACTGTGGAAGAGGAGAAACAATCTAGGATGCTCTTGTAGAGTAGAAAGAGGAGTTTAAAAAGGAGCGACAATTAGAGAAGATGAAAAGAGATAAGAGGTGAGAAGAAGAAGACGGAGGAGGAGATGATATGACGATAATAATACTCTCCTGGCATCAAGATATCAGACCATTCTCATGTAAACAGCATTCAGATGGACGCCGAGAAATCGAATGTATAAATCCATCCAATTTCGTTCCTAAAACCATTCAACACCATTCGTATTCACTTCACAATCCCTATTTTCTCCATCTCCGACATTCACAATGCGAATTATGCAACATCGAACAACCGATTGCGTTCACACCTGAATGTAATCAATTCTCTGCGATTTTTTTTCGCTCAGAGAAAAAGCCATTGAAACAGAATCATGCTTACTACGGGTCCATTGTTCAGCTCTCAGCGCACCCTAAAAGGGCAGGTCACGAGCACAGGTTTCTGCTTGTTTCTGCTTATACGGCCACAACAATGGAATGGCAATATAAAGTTACTGCCCCCTAATGGGCGCTTCTTGATCGTCAGTTTTTTTTTCAGTGTATCGACGAGTTGGGCCTGATGCACATACATATCAAATTCAC
The DNA here is from genome assembly GCA_963576655.1 of Gastrophysa polygoni. Taxonomy (NCBI): domain Eukaryota; kingdom Metazoa; phylum Arthropoda; class Insecta; order Coleoptera; family Chrysomelidae; genus Gastrophysa; species Gastrophysa polygoni. The sequence continues at coordinate 4,902,297 of OY755086.1, read as the reverse complement.
TCGCAAACAATGGAGATTCGAATCATCCAAATGTCTCCAGCTCCAATGCACACCATTATTTTCTGTTTCAAGCTACCTCTACGTCGATAATGTTTCCCAAATGTTCTCTCTGTTCGAGTCTCATTGAATAAAATAGTAATTTGAAGTTGAAGTGTAGGATCATATTGGTTGTTCTCAGGCCGACTGGGGGCTTGATAGGATCTCCTGGTTCACTGGAAAACATGCGTAGCTGTTTTTTTATTGGTCAACAGTGTATTCATCAGAACCGAGGAATGAAAACGGGTAATCAGGATTTGCCAATAATTCACTTTGGATGTTCTATGCATGATGTAGTCTAACTTCACATTTTTCATGGACCATTATTTTTCTTCCTATAGGCCAGCACATCATTCGCCAAGTTTCAGTCACTTTCTTTCCTCAAAGACATTTTCAGATGACAATGAAATTTCTTTCTCGTCCTAACGTCGTATAAATGATCCTCCGTTTGAAAAAGGTGATCCATTTCCAAATACTCCTTTCCTACTGCTGATTTGCTGAAAACCATTATTCCATCACGAGGGTAGGAAGGAGAGAAGGAAGGAAAATGATATTCCTAACCTTTTCACATCGATTTCATTCCATATAATTCCACTTCGCTAGATGAAGGGTTCATCAATCAGAACAAATCTTCGAAGCCTCATCTGAATTACAATGAAAATCATGACAATACGGGCTGAAGTATAATGTTCTAATAACTTTCCTGCTGCAGCAGTCGATCAAAATTTAAATTTAAAATGGGATTTAATTGAACACCCTCACTGGAGTGGAAATTAGAATGATGCAATATAAATGCATGTGGGTCATGTGATAAAATGCGGCAATGATTATTATCTTGAAACGAAGGTGAAAGGCGATAGGAACATGAATATGAGAGCTGCTCTCGATCAAAATAGTTGAATATGCATTCGATTCAGCTGAGTGAAAATAAGTATTCTGAGAAATCTAGACAAGATCGGGACAGGGCTTCCTATTATACAGTACACAGTCATATTGGTTCAGATACAGAGTGCTCAGTATCTGAATCTCTTGGCAACCGAACAGGGATATTGGAACTCGAGGATTGAGTGATGTATGGAAGATAATGAGAAGCCACTTGAAAAAGTTATCTTTCCAAAATAGAATAGACCTGAGGCATTGCGCCAGATTCGTGTAGTACACAATGTGAATCTCACTTTTTGTAGATTAACTGAAATATTGTAGATAATATTCGATCCATTAAATGGAACTGCATGTGTTAGTTATTGAATCATCTGTGTATCTGGAATTACTTCCTTTTATTCAATAATCGTTAAGAAGCTCAGTCTTGTGAAGCACTCACAGTGGCGAAGATTGTGGGATCTTCGATCTCTTGACAGAACCTGCACAATAGTTCCTGCTCAGTCTGTGAATGTTGGAGATGGTTCAGATCTTCTGAGGAAACAACCTTCATAACCAGATCCCAGGCTTGCATTAGCTAAATACAAATTATGGAAAGTATGAAAACAAGTATGAAACTTATAACAACAATTGACATCGAAATAATAAAAAGTATACTTGCTCGATAACATATACAGTCACATCAGATCTCTGGATGGATCTCTATCCTTGGCGAGCTCTCGATTGGCTCATTTGCACATATATTTTGAAGTGATTGCTTTGCTTGTAATCAGTGACAGGCCTCTATCAGCTCACAACGTATCTGGTTGTAGCATTGGTTATCTCCAAAGCATTTCATCCAGTTTGGCACCAAAGACTTCCAGTGAAATTTCCGTCGTTCACTATCAAGATTCCTTGCAGATAGATCTCTGAATGTGGTGGTTGATGGGGTCTCATCTGATACAATGACTCTCAAAGCTGGTGTGCCACTGGGATCTGTCGTGGCACCATCTTTATTCCTACTCCACATCAACGGTCTGTTGGATGTGAACTGCTGCCCAATCAAATGCTTTCGATATATACAATGCTATAGCCACGTCTGCATGTTTATTTCTATGTTCTCAAACGTGATAGATGCCATTCACAAGTAGTGTAATTTTCTATACCTCATCGGATAGTCATCAAACTTTATGAGAGTGCGAAGACCATTCTCGCGATTATCTCGTAACATTATAGGCGAACAGTGTACGTTACTGGGTTACTCGCAGCTGAATCCAGGAATAGACCGACCCTTGCGGTCGTCCTGGCAACTGGGCCGGAGACATCGGCCCATTGACGTCCTCCTGACCTTCACCTCCGAATCAATTCCCTTCTCTCTCTCTCTCCCGCTGTCGCTTTCTCTCTCACGCACGCTATTCTAATTGATAGTAGAGGAGAGGGAGCTCGTACAAGTCGGGTACACTTCTGGGAAAATTGAATGCATATACGGATTCACGGAGTATGTTCTTTCTCCTCGTTGGAATGCGTTGAATGTCTTGGAAAGCAATGTCAACAGTCTAGTAGCACATTATACTGGGTGTTGCTCAAGAATCTGTTTTGGGACCAAGTTTGGTTGATTCCACACGGATTCATGAAGATTCTCCTCATCAGAGGAAAATCTCTCACCAATGTACAACATACTCATCTTTGTGTAACAATCATAACCAGATCAACGAAAATAGTGACATACATGTACGCTTTCAACCTTCATTTGAAACGATAAAATTTTAGTATCTTTCTGATATCATTGTGAATTAAGTAATATAAGGTTGGTTGATTTAGACTGGAACAAATCTGAGACCTTCTGGTTGGATGAAGATGAATTACGGCAGCTGATTAAATCATCTGATCGTCCCCTATATTATCTTCCGTTCTTTGTACTATCTCTTGATAATATGGTGACATTCTATAATCTTCGAAAAAGTGGAACATTCGCGATGGCGAAGTTTTCGAGGGTATGTAGAGTTCAATATAAAATGATGATATATCCATGTTTTCACTTGAGCTAGCTGTTGAGCTAGCTGTTCCTTACCAGATCCTTCAGGGATTGTCGGACACAGCACGTGATACTGAAAAAGAGTATGAAGATGTGTACCTCATATAATATATTCCTGCCCAGACCCTTCTGGCCTCCAACTTGGGATACAGTTTGGTCGTCAAATTATTGATAAACCTCCCCTGCTTGGCACCTTCCCTTATTATTCCAACCTCTACTTCCTTCACATGGTGACAATCCATGATCTTCAAAAAAGAAGAGTTGAAGTGATATATTCACAATCACATAATGGCGAAGTTATTGAAAATCCGTGATATCACTATCAGAGCTATAGATCATGTCTACTCGAAGTGGGATTCGTTGATAATCGGATATAAATATACTGTTTGAGCTGGGCAGACCCTGACTAGTGTCGGAGGAATTCAGGAATGACCAGTCGATAGAATCAATATTTAGATTGGTTGGGTAAACTTCATACACACAGAATTAAGCTTCCAGATATTATTTGAATCTTGTGGAATTTTTCAATGGAAACCCTCGTCCTGTTAGAAGAAAAAATTGTATTTTCTGAGAAATGGTGAAATTAACTTTACAATACTGAACATGCATGTGTGAGTATATATTTTTTTTTAGATAGATATATTTCTCATTACGATGAACATAGAAAAAAATACATTTTTACAATTCAAAGTATGTTCCTAAGAACATTTGAGACGACAAGAGAGAAGAAAATAATATATAATTAATATGTAATTTGAAATTGAATAATATAGACTAAATTGAAAATGTGAAAAATTATTATAATTTTAGTTTGAAAAAATACTCTGAAATGGCTCGACCAACTAGATTTTATTTTTGTTTTGTTCCTAAAGAAAAGTAGGAGAAAATCAATGAATGTGATTTTTATGGAATTGGCCACTCAGGCACATAGGCATAAACAATACAGCTCCTTCAAATTTCAAATCATATTTTCAAAATTATCTATCTTGCGGCAGCAACGCGCCAGGTATATGATGTAGTGTATGATGAAAGAAGGATTGTCGTTGGGGAGTGCCGTCACTGATTTCATACATGGTGGTGTGTATCATACTGTAGAATTTTTCAGTTAAATTCGAAATATAAATATGCAGTAGTCCAAGCCCAAGCGAAATCAAACCAACTATTTCATTATTGATATTTACAACACAAAAAAAAATCAAAGTTAATGACCAGCATCAATCGAAAGTGTTGGGCCATTATCGAGGTATATTCATACCATACCATCTCTTTTTATTACCAACATTCACCTAATCTCAATGGGCACTTAGAATTTCTAACGAACGTCGAAACTGGTCTATTTGTAATTCAAATCGTGGAAAAGTCGTAAAACAATAATTTAGTTTATCTCGTGAACGATTGTGCAGCCGCGTCTTCTGGCGTGAATGGCCTTGGCATGACCTTCAGGAAGTTCAACACTGAGTCAGTTTTTGTGTTTTTGCTCTATTGCGAAATTTACATATTCACTCATGAAATAGGTAGGGAACGTTGGCATAGAACATGAAAACGTTGCTAATTTTTCAACAATGAGTAACTCTGTTTTGTCGGAATTACAGGCAATTCAATAAATCATACACATTGTAAGAAAATATCAATTACTCATTCGCTCAAGTGATCCTTTAGAATAGTTGAGTCAATCAAATGATTTCTCTCATATAAGTCAAATTCCAACAGTAATTTCAGCCCATCATTAACTTTCAAACGGGCCGACATTATAGCAAAAAATCATAATCAAAATTCTTTGTTATCCACATCCTGAAGTGTATTGAAAATGAACTGGTGACAATCTACTGTAATCACCGAAAGTATGAAAAAAAAATATTATGTTCTGAGAAGAATCTTTCAAAAAACAACTCCATATTAGCAAACGACGTATATAGCAATTACTTCCACTTTCTGACAACTCAGTTTGACCCCTGTCTAGATGATGACTCAGATCACTCAGAAACATGGGTCATACGTTTTCCAGCCTGCTCCAGATCACATGTCCTTTTAATGATTTTGTGCTCTAAGTAAGTATTCAGCTATTTTACGGGCAGGATTCTATCGAGATATCACACAATTTCTGTGGAATTTTTTCTCTGATTGCTCTTTTAGCTACATCATAAGCCTTGTCTTTGCTTTCCATATTTTGCTGTCTTGGTATCCTAGCTTCAATGACTTTGTTCTCATTTTCTAAATTGTTTAGGGTGAATGAAGATTCCCATACCTACCAGCGAATTTAGTATATGTGAATAATGCTATAAAACTTGACAAGAATACCAACGTGACAGTCTTCTCGGTGCAGGGCAATCAAGGTGGTGGGGCAAAGAATTAACAGGCTCTAAAAGATGCTTCTACGCCACTGATTGAACAACGATGTACAGAACAATGGTGGAGCTATTCTGCCTTTTTGCCTATCTAATTTCTTCAACCAGAACTCTCACGTACAACTTGATGAGAGCATTTTAATTGTTATAGCGGAAAATCACTCGAATGTCAGTTGTTAGATGGCGACACAAAATTGAAAAAAAAATCAGTATAATTGATAATCGCACAATCAATGTTGATTCAGAAGTAGTAATTCAGGTTAATTCTCAATTTTAGATCGAACTACGTAATTACAATCTCAAAACATCAACTATTTGCACAGAAATCTGTAAAAATGTCACCATCTCCTGGTTACTTTCATAACTATTAGGCCATTATAGAGGAAAATGCCAGTGTTTTGTACATCGTTGATTGCACCTAAATCATTATGCGGCAGACGAGCTGTCAGATATTTCCTATAATGCTGATAGCCAATGATATACTCTGAAACATATAACATAACAATAGGATTTCCTACATTTTTCAGACTCATCACATCCTAATTCACAGGAGAGTGATTTCTCTTGGATTGAACCAATTGACAGTGATGGATAGACCACACACACATTCATTCCTTAAATTCCTAGAGAAACTGATCCTGAGGAGGGGGACAATTATGAACAGAGAAGTTTCGAGAAAGGTTTAAATGAAGGAACAACCACTAATGAATTCGGAGATGATACAGTAAGAAAAGTTCTTAGCTCTTATTAACGAACATGAATACGAATACAACTAAATCTTTAAGGAACCAGTGTTTTCCTTGGTTTCGAAATGCTGTCAAGACTATTTATGAATGGTATTCTGGGAACCACCTCTTCATGTAATTATTTTTACGGTACACTTCACAACCTGCTTGTCGCTTGTCGTAACTATTTCAGAACTGTCTAGCATAATGACTTCAAAATATGTTCGAACCACTCGGTTTGTCCTCACATTCCGATCTGTTGCCAAACAAAAATATATATTGTAGTAGGTAGATAGTAAGAAACGGTAAACAAAGTGATCGACAAGGAAGTTTATTCGGAGTGTTACGTTGAATGAGAGCAAAGCAAATATTCTGATAGGTTCTGTATTCGATGTGGACTCTGGAATAGAACTAGCTACGCCTACAAGTCACAAAAAAAAACACTATCGATTATTTGGTTATTAATCGCATGCGTATCATTGGATATTTGTGTTCTTTATCGACATATACCTTGTGAACACTTTCTCGCAGAGCCTATACCTTAATTTTTGTTTCTTCGGCCTTTTTCGAAACTCTCTCCATTTGTTGATGAATTTTCGATTCGCTAGGTACTTCTTATATTAGAAATATCGTTTGAGATCGATCATTGAATCATCCAGCCCCATGAGAAATTGAAATCGAGAATGAGAAAAATTCTTCATCTGATTATCAGACTTTATTGCGTTACAGTCAACAGAACGGCAACGTTGTTGAATTTTTTGCCTAGTCAAGTTTTTCGAGCATACAACCTACAACCTACAAACAAAGAATTGAATTCCTTCCTCCTTTCCCAAAAATACACCACTGGCTAACACGACGTTCTTCGAAATTAATAGGATTTCCTTTCATGTTGTCAAAAGATGAAAATAAATTATCAATGATCGAGCAAAATCAATCTAGTTCCGATGTTCATATTTCCAGTTATTTAACAGTCCACATTTAACCTAATTTGTATCTTTTGTACTTTCAGATATTCCCAACTGGTCTTCCTTATCTTCGTCACTGAATCTTTCACATCATGTTGTATCTGTTATCCATCCATTGGCGCAACATTTTTTTTTCCACCAACAGCCGTATCAATATGTACTGCTTTCCAAGGCTTGAAGGAATTTCTCCACCAATGTAGTTTTTGTAATTTTATGAGCTACCAGTTCATAAAAACATGGCCACTATTATTATCAACCTGAATGACACACGAATATAGTCGGTATGGGCATATTGCTGAAAATTTCAAACAATGAAGTGACCATGAACCTGAACCAGGGCAAATAGTGAGCAAAACAAAGGCAATTCAACTAATATATTGAATAACAATTATTGTGAATTGTTTCCATATTTCAGCTTCACACCACTAGAACGATTGAAAGATATTGCAAAAAAAATAATATACACGTTAGAGAATAGATTAGAGAATAAAATTACCACAGGAACTTCTATCTGCAGGCTGATGCTTCGTATTTAATTTTGGTCCATGAATAATAATCTAATTCCTAATATCTCGGCGTATAAATACCTACTATTATTCGTCGAATTATAAGCGATATAAGACTAATTATACTTTCCTCCAAGTTATTCTGATCATTCTGAATTCGCTCTGTATACGCACTCGACATTAAAAATCGTAATGGATAATTGAATTTGCATGGAACGTGCCTCATTATACTGCATTCTGTCGATCGTTTGTGCATTGTGTCGGACATCAGACAATGGACGTGCATTCGTCAGCTCGTTACTCTATTTGTATTTATTTTCTCGAATTAATATATTTGTTTATTGTCCGTGATGTGAATCAGTTATTGAAATATCCGCAGATGAATTCGTTATGATATGCATATGACCATCCTGCTACATGACATCCAAATTAAAACATCGGCATATGCCTTGGTTTTGGACAACGAACGATTTTAATGGGCCTCAGTGCGAAAAAAATCAGTTATCCCAATGTTCTTGATGGTTTTTCATGATAAATTCCCACCACAGACTTGACGTATAATGCAGCAATCATGAGAATGGATGGGACCACATTCTCCTCGCAGCGCGAATATTCACGCAAAGTCTTTGAAGATAACTTTGAAGAGAATTGCAGGAAATTGGTTCCCAACCTACGAATGGCCTCCCAACCATTTCTCCTGTTATCTCCGCTAGTATTGGTAGACAATTTTAATGAGTTCACTTCAGCAAATTGTATAATACTGAATCTAAGATCTCCCGACTGCACTTGCTGAAATTTGAACATACTTTTGACGTCTACCAATCAATCATGAATCATTGAGAACGAATGAAGACTTAAATCGTATCTTCACATGGTTGTGTGATAAGGGACGGGTGCTAAATATTGAAAAGACCAAATGTATGTTGATAGCGAGCAGAAGCAGACTAAAACAAATGAAAGATGATAATTTTCAAATGATATTGCTGATCAATAAAAATAAAATTGAAACTGTGAAAACCTTCAAATACTTGGGAGTTATGATAGATAAGGAATTGAATAGGCACACTGTGATTAAATAAAAAAAAGGTTGCAAAAAAGTCAATTACTTGTACAGGCTCAACGGTAAAGTTTCATTTTTTTTCCAAGTTGACTATTTACAAATCTATAATAGCACCTCACTTTGATTATTGTGGTACACTCTTATTTTTTTTGAAAAACGATCAATTGAATATGATTCAAAAAACACAAAATCGAGCAATGAAAGCTATACTTATGTTTAACAAACGTACTCCTATAAACACCATGCTAGATATATTGTCACTAATGTCTGTGAAGCAAAGAGTACATTATAATATGTTCAAGCTGAAAAATGATATGTTGCCAACCTACCTCAGTGATGATCTCACCTACATAGATAATGTACACACTCATAACACTAGAACGCGAACTGTTAATGACTTTTACATAAGAACAGATAATATCACATGTAAAACAGTATTCAATAAGGGTTTAATTCTTTTCAATAATTTACCTTCTGATACCAAAAACATATTATCTTTGAGCCTATTCAAAAAAAATGCAGAGACTATGTATCAAACCAATTTTAATATCATGGGAGTGTGGGCAAGTAGTTTTTGATCTGTTGTAGTTATTCTAAGCCTTGGACTATTAAGAACTCTCACTACTTATAGTATTTTAATGTGTGCCTTTTGATGGCAAATTTTATTTTTGTTTTGTTTATTTTAATTTCAATTATATCTGTACATTCTTTTTGTAAAGAGCAAATTATGTGCTCATAAAGAGTTATATATATAAATCAAATGTTAATAACTCTAACATCTCATATGGCTTCCCACAAGCACAATCACAATCGAATACAAGCGCCAAGCGAGATTCAACATTGAGTAGCCCAGAAGGAATTCATGTAGGTAACTTTTTCAGTTTCTCGGCCATAAAAGTCAACATTTCAGTGACTAGATCGAAAAACAGAATAGACCTCTCTTACAAAGGAATGTTCTCAGTCGCTATCAATTCAGATAGATGTCTGAACTGGACTTGTTTAATTGGGGTGTTGTATCCTAGTCGTCTATTTATCTCATTCCACTCGCTAACAAACATAATAACATAACTTCTATGGTCCTTTTCTGATCGAATGGACGACAATCTGAGAAATCTTAGAATTCCTACACGTTGCTGTATAATTATATCGAAAGGTTTCTCGGAATATTTTTAGACTAGCGAACTATCATTATTAGGTCTGGTGACGATACTTGTATTCCGTGTGAATTATTACAATCAGTTTCGAAGCTTTTTCTTATACGTATTCCTTAGAGAGAAAGGAATATACTTTAGTACAGTAGTATATTTTTTTTATTTCATTTTACAGTGATAGGTAAAGCAGGCTATATAAACTTGATGTTGAAGCTGCTGTTGCCGTTTCAGTTGTGACGTTGTGGTCGTGCACAATCGAGGTGAAAACAATCAACAACGAAATAACAAATCATTCAAATCGCGAAGAAATATCATTCGATACTGACCTGAATTTATGAAGTCCATTTTATTGTGATGAAAAAAACAAAAATAACATAACCTCTGGCATTTCTAACCATACGAATGATGATATAGAGCCCACGTGACTTCCTCAATCTCCCCAATCTCATTGGTTGGCGGTTGAACGGCAACTGAACGTCAACATCAAAAGTTGCAACATGAACGTCAACGAACTTTTCCCCAACTGCCAACTTCAACGTCAAGTTTATGAATCCAGCTTAACCCTACAGATGGTTCCACCCATCCAATAACAGAGTATATAGTCTGGTATAGAGTCTGACTATTTTCAATGAATAATTAGAGAGTACAGAAAAATGTATTATACAAAAAAAATTAGGAATTTTCCTAAAAGTATGTAATTAAAATTGTCAGATATATGAGGAGAGAAAAAAAATACCTCAACCTACCTGCAGAAAATGATCAGCAGTTAAAAAATATAGGTTCTCAAAAAAACAGAATACTCTTCAATTTTCGCTTGAAAGTAAGGTGATGATGAGAAAATATCTATTTCTCATTGTTATCGCTTAGTAACAAGTTATAGTTTCTAATACATCTATATAGAGGAGGGTTAAGTACATTCAATGATGATATTTAGTAAAATATCCCAGCCGTGACTAGAAAAAGTAAATTAATAATAATTATACATCAAATAAAAATATTATTTTGTGAAGTTGGGATTTCTGTAGCTCGATATAATATGAACATAATGAATAATTATAATCACAGAAATGTGAATATATTTATAGAACGAATTCTGTGGAAATAATTCATTATCGTGAGATTGAAATCTGAATAATGTTCACATCCCGAGTACAAGGTCAGAATGGCGATACATATCTGAGAGATAATTCCGACCACCAATGAATTTTCAAGTGAAAGTCAGAACTATATTGCGATTATTGTGAATTGATTATTCAGAATATATCATCATGTTTCAACCTAATAATTTGAATTATCGTCAATAGACAAAATTATGTAAGAATCAAAACATCTACATGTCTCAATTATAACAAATTGTAGACTTCGGCTTATCAAAACTTCACGTGATTGTAAAAAAATAATAATAAAGTAATAACACATCACATCTTGCTATTCAAAAAAATCATTGTCATATCGAAAAATAACTAACAATGATAGGATAAATAACAGCTGATTCAATTGATATATTCCATTCATATCTTTTTCAGAATAGCCTCCAGAACAGTGACATTCTCCCCATCACCTGTCTAACCCGACGCTTCAGAAATTCAGAATGTTATCAGTACCTGATTTCGAAGGTGGTTACACCATCATTTCACTTAACTTTTACCCACACCCTCTTACCCAATACAGAGCTCTTTGGTATTCCTCCATCATTTTTGTTTCCTGGAACTCACAGAGTTATGACTCGACAGAATAAAAACGATGAGAAGGCTTCATAGAGAGTCTCAGACAAAGATATACCATTAAATATACTACTAGATCGCGCCTAGAAAGAGACAGACGAAACCAACCAATGAAAACAGCGAAACAGAGAATGCCAACGATCTCTTACTGTTGGCAAAATAAAACTTGTCTTTGTTACACTCGCAAGCACATCTATGACCCTTTCCTTCTCTTATGGTCATTTCAGTGCTTTCTACATGAGGTGTTATGTGTTATAAAATCAGACGGAGTTTCCAATGATAGTCTCTGTCTCAATATAACTCTTCCAGCGATATTCTCACGTCCTGAGCATGTCTCAATAATGATGTTAAATTTCCCACCATTAGTGCCTTCATCAGTTTTCGACCCGTCTGTATATCACAACATACCTTCCTGACTGTAAGTATCCAAATTATTTATCAAACCACCTCAAATCATGGACGTGCTAATTAAACATTGACGTGAACACTTCAACGGTAGGCACTATTTTGATCTCCTCAATGAGCAATAGAAATTCCTAACTTCCTTCTACCTTTGAAGTTGTTTGGCTGACTATTTAATCTTCATCATTTCCAAAGGTCGAGTTCTAGAAATGAAATTCACTATTTATATCAACGTGTCGTGGTTTAGTGCAAGCCAAACAATCCAAATGCTGGTGTAATGAATGGTCTCATTCTATTGACGTCCTGAAAATAGAATTTGCACGTTTGCTCTCAGAATGAGTAGGAAGAACAAACCTCGAGAAACATCATGAACTACATAAATCATCACTATTATCATCATTTCATCTAGTAGCGTTTTGCATGAGAATTAAATTCCATCAGTTGTTGCTTGTATGACCCAGATCGATCGAAACAAGAACGAAAATTCAACACAGTAGCTATACTTATAATTAGTATAATCGTACGGCTTATCAGATCCATCGGACTCTAAGCTTATTTATTCCAATATGGCTGGTCCTCTTCAGTCAGACACCCACGGTGCCAAGAGATCGTTAACATAACGGCTCTCTGGCATCTTTAGTCACCTCCAGCCTTCGAAAAGAATGAAATATCGTTCAGGAAAATTGGAAGCATATCAATGAATTCAAACACTGTGTGTTAAAGAAGGAATAATCAAATCACTTTATGATAGAGTCAAACCCATATCCTTTGACCAACAAATTTTCAACATTGAAATCGACCACATCGAGACGTTCTACAGAAAAAATGAGATTGATCTGATTGACATAATCAGAAAGACCAACCAGGGTACCAGAGCCCAACCTTTTGGGTTAGTGTGTTCCTAGACATGCTGTTGGCATAGGTGAACAGTTTTCTTACTTTTATCGGGCGTGACAGTCTCCTCGTCGATTTTTTTTCTCAATGAAGCCTCCTGTGAGTCGCATTCTTCCAAATATGAGAGGCTATTTCCTCCTCTTCATTGTATACAATATTTTGATCAATACTCCAATGCGTCTTTGTGATAGGATGCTGTTCCAGTTATTTTTGTGTTCATCTTGTATTTAACTTCACCATCCATCTTCGTATCGAGGACTTTTGGATTCTGCACACAGCTAACACAACTATACACCAAATCAAAAATAAACAGTAGTCAAAATTGAAATGATATACAATATACATACTCATATAACTCATACGAAATCAAAGAAATTAGAAACAATCATCAAAGAATTGTATCTTAGGTAAACGTTTGTGTAAAATTCTATACAGGCGAAACAAGCAGACGTCTTTCAGTAAAGACCAAATAATATGAGAATAATATAAGAAGAAGACGAAATTATAATACTAATAATAAATCGTCTTCATTCATCCAACAAAAAAAAGATCAAGAAAATATCTACAAATTCATAGATGATTACACAATTATAATTACATAAATGAAAAGGTGAAGTGTCAGCTGATTCTCAGTCGACAAATCAAAATTAGCTAAGCTGACTGACTCTAGGTTGAATGAGTAGTCTTCGTAAGTAGGTAGAATCTATGGTAGAAGTTCATGTGAAAAGTACAACAAATCTCGAAACACTCTCCACTGAATTCAATATTGATCTCATCAGGATGAAGTTAGTAGGAACATGTTTGGTTGTTCCTCCGTTTTCTCATCCGAGAAAAATCCCGTGGCATGCGGTGAAGAAAAATGATACGACCCGTTGTGTAGGGTCTAATGCCCTAAAGAGCGCCTACCAGTAATATAAAACATCAACTAAGTGATAGGACAACGTGTGAAGATGCAGGTGGGGGATGGAAAAATGCCAAACAATGAATGCAAGAATCAATTGACTTGTAAGGACAACAGGCAAACAAGTTGTAGGTTCTGTCAGGAAGAAGAATAAGCCGTAATCCGTGGTACAAGTTCTTTGGGAGTTTGAAGGCCTATGGGAAAGGAGAACCAAAGACAAGAAAGGGGAATGGGGAAGCTGAAGAGTGATGAGGAACTCTGAAATTGATGGGAAGGTATGTGCAGAGGTCGTGGTGGCGTAGGATAGGTAGCCGTTTCACATTTCGATATAATCCAAGACTCCAATTATTATTTTGTTGTACCAACGCAGTTGGTGTGGAGACTTGCGGAGTGTGAATTTCAGTGCTTTCGTTCCCATATGGCCCTAATCGACCGAGCGACGAGCCAATTATGCACAGACGGAATTCCAGTTAGACGGTGGCTGAATAATAAATAATGAGCAAATTGAAATGATTATTTTTTAGCAAGCGTTCCAAGTAATTATTATAATATTCATGCTGGGCCTCCAAATTTAAAACATCCGCCATTTGAGAATCAAGGACGTCGCGCAGACGTGGATGTGCACAAACGTTCGACAGAATGATGTACAGAGTGGATCAATTGTGTTTCATAGTTTTCCTAAGGTTTGGGTGACGAATATAGTCCATACGTTATGCTGCGTGATGTGACCGAGTAGAATAAAACTTCGATAAAGAATATTGGTAGATATTAATGAAGTGAAAGATTCGGGAAATTCCATATTGTATGTGTCCGAACAGGTGGTCGGGAATATTCTTAAAACATGGTTGGTACATAGTTTGTAATTTGGAATACTCGCAAAAATAAGATCAAGGAGTCAGGAAATGACATCCCATCAGGAAACTTTGAACTTTTTTTGGTCTCCCCTGAGAACAGAATGAACTTTCTGCTCCCCCACCCTTTTCGACTGACTATTCCCCGATTTCGAAAAACGCAGACATGCCAGTTCCCATAGAACTCAAATTGATTCCTGCAAGTCCATTGAAGGCTTCAATCTTTCAATCTGTTCAACATATCAAGTTTTTCAGTTTTCTTCAACAGATTGAAGTAAGTAATCTACAATCACGAATACCCATTTATGTGAGCGGTTAATTCGGCCTGTATACAATGGTGGACGTCCACCTTAGAAGTAATAATCACCATAAAAGTAGGTACAAGTACTTATTAGTGACCGAATCTCCATAATGGTTTCATTCCTTTGACGATGAGATGAACTGCATGAGATTGTCTATCTTCTTGATAGTGCACGAATGGCAATCGTCAAGATGAATTGGATCGGTTCGACTGAAGCAGAAATCGATCTAAATCAAGCATTATATATAGAAATGGTTGGGGTTGATAACGTAACTATCACCAGATTGTTCAAAACTTGATTCAATAAGGGAAATATTACAATACGAAGTCTCTAACATTGTACACAACAAATAAGTCTAGAAGAAGATTGTGGGGTAGGCTGTGAGCTCGTTACAGATTTATTTCAAGTGATAAGAATGATGATGTGGCTGAGATAATTGATGAATAAAATACCGTACCGAATTATCAAAAGTTCAAAGATATCATGTCATCTGAATTTTTCACCGATATCAATAAAAATGTTGGCAATGTCGAAGGAAAACGAAACCAAATAAAAAATACCAAAAAGTTGTGAAGGTGATGCTTCAACATAAGAAAATTGTAATCATGATATAATTGACTTGTCGCCTTTATAAGATTGTGAGTCTAAAGTATTTTTCAATTCATTACAGGACCATATTTGGACAAGCAGGACAGTTTATTTCCGGTATAGCGAAGAAGGTGCGTACCAATATATTCAGGTTAGGTAATCTACATTTTAGAGTAAGTTCAGTGTAAGCTAAAATATTGTGTATTGGCTTTCGGTAGCATAGGTTATTCCTTCGTGGTCTTTGGAGATGACATTATCAAAACCGTTATCGTGATGGAATATATCCACTCAGAGAAATAAGGAAGCTTGTTCTAGGAATGTGGGGTAGAATTTTACACCAGATGTATTCATGACAAGATTCATCTGCCAGTTTTGTAGGGTTTTTTTGAGAAACGTTGACGCAGTTCTTGACAATGGCTTTCCTTTTCGTCTGGCCTCAGACTACACTGTATTTGTGGCTTATTTCTCCCAAAACTTCAATTCTCATTCTGGACATTGATTGATTGGTCACAAACGAACTTCTGCAATGAAAATTCAAGCCACCAATTTCAAGTTACAATATGAAAGATGTTCTCCTTTCCAGAGTTTGTTATTCTCCAGATCTTCTAAATTATAAGCAAATTCATGTTTTGTGAAATAAAGTATCACGGATTACTGATAATATATTACTCCATAAACTCCAATATTGTGTTCAAGATTTGTCCCATATATCTTGGAGATTTAGTATCTTCGATATGCTTCCGCCAATGCAATCAGCATTTTTCTGCATAAGGTACCCACACATATAGAGCTGAGTGTCTGACTTCTACAAAAATGTTCACAATATGATGCACAATGGTATTTGACTAGGAAGGTACTGCATATTGACTGTGAGAATGAATACAATTGATGCCAAAATCGTGAGCGTGAAATTGTGCGATGTCGGTTGATACAATAAACACATACTTATTTTATAAATCAACATGAAGTAAACAAGATTCCGACGAAATGTCAGTTCAGATCAGAGTCTTCTTGGTGATATGTCTTGATTATGTGTAACTCAGACTTTTGAGTATTGGGTAGTGGTGTGAACTGGGAAAGAATAATCATGCATTGTCGTCGAGTTATATGAGAAAACTAGGGAACCGAGATCTAGAGGACTAGATACTTAGAATAAGCGAAGCAAACGAGAATTCCACACTATGAAGCAAATGATCAAAGCGAAATAATCTGAGAAATGACTGAAAATAATTGAGTCGAACATTCGGAGACACAGATAGGTAATTGAGGAAGCTTTCTCAATGATAATGAAACCTATTTTATTACTCTATTAGAAGAAATATATACTGAAAGAATCATCGAGGATTTAATAGAACTCTAAAAATGACTACAGAATAGAGAAGAAGTGCAATGGACTGCCAAACCAACAATGCGACTGTACAATAAGATTTCGTTATTTTTAACTTTAGAATACTGGCGTGAGATAATGGGAATATACATACTGACAAGAGCACTTATCATAATAATAGGAGTGAACAAGACGAGCACACAATGTTTGATGAGATTATTGCTGACCTTAGAAGGCTGAGATCAAATAAGAGAAGAGCAACTGGAAACTTTAGATAGAGATGCAAGCAACGATCGAGAAGTTCCCCGCCACAAAAGATAGCCAACAGGGAAATCAGGAGCCAGCCCGCAATAAATAAAACCTGAGTGTTCTCAATGGAATAGTGAAACTGACGAGTTGTAAGAGCTACACAGCAAATATTGATATATCAGAGTCAGAATGTATTATGAGTTGTATAGGCCGCAATACTTGGAGAAATCTTTCGAAGTAGAAGAGTGCAGCAATACAACTGAATACAGGTGACACAACTAATAAAGACGAAAATAAAATAGACCAACCACAGAAGACTGATCTGGTTAGCTCCATGGGTTGAGCTGGCTTGAAAAATAGCAAGCCTCGAATGTTGAGACTGTAAAAAGCAAACTAGTGCAATCATTGGAGAACAAGGGCAATATGCTGGAACCAAGAACGCCAAGGTGGAGAACAAAGGTTGAAACCATGACCCTGCGACTGGTAGTTGGTAGCCAAAGAGAAGTGAAGATGAGTCATTCATATTTACAGACTTGCAGATTCGAGACTCAACGAACAATATGCTGACTCCAGTCAGCCACGAAAATCGGTAGATGCTGATATAAATAGTGGGGATAGTGACGGATGAACTGCGACCAGATAAGGCATTCTTCACCATCAACTGTCATGATCTCATATATGTCAATTGTTCGTCATGTTCAATGTCAAGTTCATGTTTTCATTGCGAACCAAGACGTTTCCATGTAGATGTTCTCGATGTTACTAAACAGGCCATAAGAATGGATGATTCTTCTCATGCCACAAAAGATGGGTATAAGAATGAAGCTCGACACCCAAGGAAAACACTTGTTGAAGCTTCCGAGACCTCGAGAGGGACGAACAAATAATCCTCGCCAGCTACATAGGGGCACAAGAGATTCCCAAGCTCTCGCAGGTCGAATAGGTATAAGCACTAAGCAGTCAACAAGTAGAAAGAGGAAACACGCTGTCCGGAATACGAGACAGCGTATCGCGTGCTACCGAACGGAATCCGATTCAGCCTTGATCAGAGCCAGCAGCCAGCAGTGTGCCTGGAGACACGGCAACGTTTGCACGCGCAGTCACAGCCTACTAGCGGCGTAGTTCGCGGCAGACATCAGCTGACGTGTAGGGACAGTGATCGTTCTGTGCCATTTGGAACCAGTTTTTCCCCGCTGCACATGGATAGAAATAGCCGGCAGGTTCCAGCTGCGGCCAAACAAAAGGTAACCTCACTTTTCATCCCTCTCCGATATGCTATGAGCTCGTCGTACCAGGCTTCGGAACAGCTGTGATTTGACGTCAATGATACTCAGGGTACGTGCCGGTAGAGAAACGTGCCGATATTGAATGTGACGCGTTATTATTATCTGCGAAATTTGCTGAGACGCAGAGATAACATCGCAAAGGTATTGTCGTGTAACGTAAAAGTCGAAATCGTTCGCGTTGCCCGTTGCCATTCAGTGCTATTCTAAAAATACACTGCACAGATGATGTCAGAAGGATATCATTATTGTTGCAGTGAAATTCCAAGATGATATGCTACTGCGGTCGTGGTGGGACGATAACGCGCCATTGGCTAAAATCCGGTGTCAACGTACGGGCAAAGGGTGGATAATAACGATAACAAGGCATTATATTTTCTTTATTTTGTATTTTCATTTTATGATCGCTACTTCAACGGGGAAATCTTACGTCTCATGAGTCGAACTTTCAACCACTTCTGGGGAAGCAAGACTACCGAAGCGATGTCAGGATTGAAATCATGAACTACTTCAATTGAAAAATTAGCAGCTGCAAGCAAGATTGGGACTCTCGCTCGCTTGAATTAGCGAATGTGCAATGTAACCCCCAGAGTGACTCAACTTTTTACTCACCAGGAAGAAACCCATAAAAATGCATATCCAAGATTCACTTGTGACTTATGACCTGAGCTCTATTATGGCTCTGGCTGTAATTCATGAGATGACGTTAAAGTAAGTCATTGTATTCATCATGCTGTCCCAGAAATAGACTCTTGTAGCAAAACCGATAAAGAGTAGCATTAAACCCTCCCATATCATCTTTTCACTCTTGTAATTCTTCTCATCATCATCTCCATGAGGACTGCACTGAAACCGAATAATTCGTCCATCAAATCTATGCCGTGTGGTATTTGTACACCAGTTTTTTGTAAAATGTGTGTAGAAAAACGTTTTCACGTTTTTTTACGTTCCTGTTCCCTGTTCTTGTTCCCATCAACGTGTCTGATATTGACAGAATTTTTGGTTTTTTTCGACTGCGCTGAAATGAGTCTATTTTAGAAACAGCGTGCCTGTTCTGCCAGCTGAGTTGATGCTATAATACCTTTATAAAATAATTACTGGACTCAGTTACGTTTCGATTTTTCGTTTTGTGAATTATTGGAAGTCAGTCTCGTTGGAGATAATAATGTTTTTTATATGTCAGTTTGCAGTTAGCTAGCTAACGTTTCTCGGAGGAATGAAACTGGTTCGACTTACTCGACTCGATTCTTTATTGTGAAAATTATACCGTGTGGACCCTCAAAGAAAAAGCCCCTGAGATTTGAAGAGTTCCGTAGCACTCTCATGGATTCCTGGATTTCGCAGACTGATCCTTACTCAACTAATCAATGCTGTTCTGTTTGTGGAGATCAGATTCATAA
This sequence comes from Gastrophysa polygoni, assembly GCA_963576655.1. Lineage (NCBI taxonomy): Eukaryota > Metazoa > Arthropoda > Insecta > Coleoptera > Chrysomelidae > Gastrophysa > Gastrophysa polygoni. Next base: position 4,882,695 of record OY755086.1, on the reverse strand, counting down.
CTGGATAAATATTTTTTCTATTAGTTTGTTTTTTCAGTAGATTGCACATATAAATGAATGGTATAATTTTTTTTGTGAAAGTTGATCCATGAAAATAAGGCTAGTCAGCCTGTGTGGACGAATAAATGAATATTACTCCCAGTGATTGGGAAGTTCAGTTCAGTTCAGTTCAACAGCTGTAGACCTGGCTACATCCACAAACTCCTCAATGAATAGAAATGAAAATAATGATGGAAGAACTACCTACAGCTCCAATGAATTGAATGTATCAGGAAGAGCCGAGAAGATTATTCTTCAGCCATGATTATTCTCATTATCTGGATGAAAGAGCTGTTTCCAAATAATGAGAGTCTACATTTACTAGTATGAAAATTGCCGATCATCATTATTAGGTATATTGATGAACAAATTACATAATTCCTTCGCTGTATCAATAAATAGTATCTTCGATATGTACTACATGTTCCTCGATAGATACCTGTCCCTTTCTATATATGAGATGAACTTCAAACTATGCTCCCAACCTATCTTTTATTTTTTGACGAGAATACTATATCGGTTATCATAGATAGTAGCAACTTGATTACTGATCGTGCTGATACTGGGCAAGTAGACAGAATCGATTTATAATAGGAAGGGAAATTAGACCTACTTGACTTTTAGGTAGATATATAAGACTCAGGCTGGCTGAGTCTTGAGAACTATCGCTTATTACATCTATTGAATCTTGTTCACAAAATTATAATTCTCCAGCAACCTGAGTATTTATTGAACAAACTGCAAACATTTTCAGACATAAATCAAATTTCTACACGCAATAAACTTATTTTATTGATACCCAGGCATAATACAGCGCTATTCGAGAGGTCTTTTTCATATAAGGCTTGCACCGAATATAACCAATTATCCGTGGAAATTAGGTCCTACACGATACTGAATTTTAAGAAACGCCTGAAACAATTACTATTGAGCAGGATGTGAATTGAGATTCTCTTGGACAGGCTAATGAAATGGTACATGACTTCTATTCTTATCATTGCTATTATCCTCATTATCGTTATTATTATTAATTATTATTATTTCAAATTCATTGAAATTATCATTATTATTATTATCATTGTTACTCTCATTGTTATTATAATAATTATCATTATTATTTTCATTATTCTTATACGTACATTATGAATATTTCATTATTATCACTGCTATTATTATTGGCATCATTATTTTCAATATTCAACTTATATTCACTATTTTCTTTCAACTATTATTATTTTCACTATGATCATAAGACTTTTCCTCTTATTGTTCTAATATTGAATTGATCTGTTTAGGAATATATTCTGGGCAATAGAAATGTCCTTCTACCTGGTTAAGTTGAAAAACAGCCTAGGCTGAACTTCGTCCTTCATCTATGCTTTATCAAACACCCTCAACCTTATGCAATTTGTAGTTTGTAATTTGTAATCGATGAATGAAGACCATTATTTTATATGTGAAATGAATTGAAATAGTTTCATAGTTATTGCCAGCGAAGGTGAGAAAGTGATATTTTCCAATCTTCCAGGACGCAATTGCTAGAAGACAAAATATATACTCGTTTTCAATATTGAGAGTGACCTCATTTAGTTAAATTATTTATATCAATTTCTAGTCATCAGAAACAGTTGGTAAACTGTGAAGACTGAAACAAAGTGTCAGAAATTTGTGAAACAAACTCTGAAAGATGAAATTGGCAAAATCTTTGAATTCAATTCGAGCGGCTAGTTCATGAATTCCAACTAGTATTCAATAAAATACGAGATAAAATATGTAGAGTATGTGTCAACATATTGCTATTTGTCAGTTTGCGGTTTTAAATAGTACAGTTGTACCCATTGTTGATTCATCCAATTGTGAATCGTCTGATTCATCGTTGATATCTGTTACCACGCTAGATAGTGTTTGAACTATAAGGGCAATAATAAAATCATCCATAATAGAATCAATGAACATCGATAAATGTCGCCTGATATGAGTACTTGAGAATATCGTGGTGATAACTATCAGTACCTCGCTAACTTGTGAATATCATAAGAAACAATTCATTCAGGAATGTGAGATTGATTTAGTGTTCACTCATAGCTTCCGTTGCGTTTCAGGAACAAGTTTTTCTTTCTCAGCTCGAAGTATTATCCGGAGAGAAATCAAATTTTCCAATGAGAGAATGTTTGTTATGAATGAAGATAATATCTAAATAAGGTCTACTTACCTCCCGGGTGAATACAATGTATCAACAACTTGTGTTCTCTTATATACACATTATTTTTCTTTCGTTTTTTGTCTTTGATGCCATTTTCTTCTCTTGCCGCCGATCTTATCCGCCTCTCAATGAAATCCAAGTGTAATAAAATATATTTTATTGATTCTCGAGAAATCCGGTGGAATGTAACCGCACCATAAAGCCGGTTTCTCATCGAACCAGGTCCGAAAGTATCGAAAAATCTCGACTCTCGTCCTGTTACCATGCAGTGTCAGTCTATCTCTCTCTTGTCACAACCAGCGATATTTACCAAACAACATGTTGAATAATTCCGAAGATGAACCAAGTAGTAATGAGCTTGTCAAACATTTCAGTGCAATTAGATGTACCGAAGGATATAAAGAAACGTATACATATTTATAAGGCAATATTTATGATTCTGTAAAGTCACTCAGACAACAATCGACCACAATGTTGCTGAACACGAGATAGTTTGTATTTGTCAGGGTTACATGGTGCTTCAAATTTCGAGCTCTTCTCCCTGAGACCGCACGCAAAATCAACAGCATTATGTGATCTCATCAGGTTTCGTGTAGAGAAGCAGAATTGGAAAACATCAGAAATTAATTCAGAGATTGGGATTCCTACTGCGGGGTTTCCATCAACTTGAGAATATGATCTTCTGACTCAAATTATAGATGTTCTTCCCAAACTGAAACAACGATGAATATCATCCATATTCTCCAGGAAACGAAAAAACCGGTTAGAAAATTCTTCCATTTTTGTGTTCGGTCATCCTTTGATCTACGTGTTTCAGCTTAGAATTCTCTTTCGAGCTTTTTATGTCTGTTATCCTGTTATGCCTCTTAGCTCTGATCCCAACTTCTACTTTGATGAAATTCGAGTTCAATAAATTTGTTTGACTGCAATTAGATTACAATTCATGCACCAGTTGCTGTCGTAAGATATCCTCACTCAATAAATACGCAATTGATCAAATTTTCTCTTATGACCGATTCACAGACTAAATATCACTCAAAATACAGATGAAAAAATGTTGCCTAATAAGAACATTGAAATTGATTGGAGGAGAACATGCTGAAGAACTGTCCTCGATTTATATCCCAATTGTTCTTTTACAACGAAACTGATTGGACATTGATATTTACAACCTGATTAATCAAAAACCTTCATGTCTATTGCCCCACACTGGGTGCCAAGTTGTTATGAAATTTAGCAACAGATCTCCAACTCCAGAAATCAATATTTTTTTTATTCTGTGGAAAACACGGAAGGGAAACCTATGATGTTCGAGGAACATCGTGTTAGCCAGCGGTGGAATTTTGGGAGAGGAGGAAGGTGTTGGAAATTTTCTTGAGAGTTTGGAGGTTGTAAGCATCAGGAAAGACTTCACTAGGCAAAGAATTCCACAACTTTGCCGTTCTATTGATGAATGATGCTTGATATAGCGATGTTCGACAGGTCTCGAGCCTGACAGTGTAGGGGTGACCAGCCTGAGCTCGTCTGGTTTGTCTACTGGGAATCGCACGTGGTGGCATGATAGATGATATTGCCGTTGAGCACCGACCATGGAAGTATCTATAAAAAAGGCAGAGATCGCCGACCTTTCCACGATGTTCTAGAGAGCTCAATTATCGAACCTGATATTCCACTTCTGATAGATTTCGACTGCATACCCATGAAGTCTACTGTAAATCAATATAAATATCTGATTGCCAAGATTTCACAGGTTTATAATATATTCGACCCTATCCAGTTCACTCAGTCTCAACAGCTTCCACCGTGTACGAATGAGTAGATGAGTCATTCAGAAACGTTGATAATAAACCAACATAAATCGACCATGTCGAACTATCATTCCGGGCAACAAGCTACTGTACAATCGACCAAGAGAACGTTGCCTGATAAATCTCCTGCGGCGAAGATTCATCAGGCCTGCTTCCCAGTGGAGTTGAAATAGAACTCGTGGAGCAAATATGCAAATCTATTTGATTTTTATGGTCGTTCGAGTGACGGTTGGACGTGTCATTCACTCAAACACGAACCAGGGTCACCTTCGAGAGAGATTTCAGATGTTAATAACCGATATCTTTCATCGGAGTTTTGATGGAAAGTGAATGTTTGGCTTCTATCATAGCTGAGCGTCCATCAACTTGGGAAAGAGGAAATCGTAGACCGATCTCGAAGTCGTTAAAGATTTTAATTGGTTATCGATATAATGGACTCATCACGGACATCGTCCTTTGCTGAATGAAAAACTCTGTTGGCTACAATATACTTAGTCGCTTCATCAGTTTCTTCGTTTATTTCCTCGTCTGATCGGTGAGATAAGTCTACATTTGGTGAACATATTTCTATAAAATTCGAGCAGTGCTTCAAGGTTATGCGAATTTATTTGTCGTCTAGGTTCCAAACGGCAACTCGAAGGCAGCAAAGTGATATTATTGTTGTTGAATACAGTCCTCCGATTTCCGAGAATCGGCCAATTAACTATCACTGATGAATATTTAGTTTGATAATGTAATAAATCGTACTGTGAATGATAGTGATGAATTGACGACTTCAAGACAACTGTCACTGTCTGACTATTATCCATCTTTCTTCGAACAACATTGTATTGAGATGACGAAATTCACATATTCATCTACGGAACTCCAGTAGAAATAGAGCAAGACTTAATTGGACGAATAACAGTAGCATTTGAAATCATTCAAAACGAGGATCAAATTCCCAGTCAAGTCCGCCAAAAAAATAATAATAATGATAATAATAATAATAAATCGTTAATTTTTCATCAATACAAAGTAGGCGAAGTTTAGCTAGGGCTACTCTTACACTTAACCTAAATTTTACAATTGCTAGGAGAAAGGGTAATAAAGACATTCATGGTAGCTAGGTAATGAAAAGAAAAAAAAGAAACATAATCATCAAAGCAAAGGTAGATTGTCAAACGTTTAAATAGGTGTATTCAGGTTGGAGGAAGACATTTTGAACAATTGTTGTGATGATATCATGTACAAAAGGCAAAAATTGAATGCAATAAATCTTGATCTTTAATCTTAACGCGTCTTAGGACACTTTTCCGGACATGGGACCCACTACTCAAATGTTTTCTACTGTTGCACTAAATAACTCCTAATAAGTTTGATTCCATAGTTCTGTAACACCCTGTATATTTACATCATGCCCCCGATATATCTATCTCTTTCGTATATTCTCACGTCATTATTTATAAAATCATTGTTTTTAGAATTCTTTGAAAATGTTGTAAATCCGTTCGTAAAATATGTGATTGATATATTCTCGGGGTGAATGAAGAATAATGATGAGAATGAACACATTATCGTTCTCCAATATCAAATTGTGTATTTGTATTATAATTATGAGCCAACTATTTATTTCATCGTTTTTAATTATCATGTTTCAGTGACACCTAGTATGTACATTGAAATGTGTGTAGCCAAAATGTCACTCCGAGTCATGCCTTAATTGATATCGTAATATTCAAATATAATAAGATCACGTATCCAATATCTCTTATCTAACTCCGGAAAACGGCACGTCCAGTTCGAATTTATGCACTTTCTGAATACAGTATAATTCAAATCAATATACTTAGGTACCTGTAATTCAAATCGTAGAATCGAATTCTAGAACTATCACGAGAGTATCAAATTGTAAAGTATCTATGTAATCCCTGATAATCATTCCTAGAAATAAATAATGATTGGTTCACTGCGAACAAACTCAACCGCAACAGTAACAAATATCAGGAATTGTTAACGAAACATAAAACGTTCAGAATCTACCTATCAAATATATTTGAGAATAATCAATTTCAATACATAACCTCCATTTTCCCATGAGGAATTTTAGAGTAGTCGACTGGTTTTCACAATACTTTATTCTGAATATGTCGCATGAATTCGTCTAAAATTAGAAGAGGTGTCCTGTAATTTCGACAGTCCTCAATCATTGAATACCTTAAGATTTACAGTGCACACGACTTTTTCCACTGTGTGCCGAAGATTCCAGCAAAATCAAAGCTTCTGACATGACCCCTAATTCCATAGTTCCATTTCTCTCGTCATTTTCGGAAGGGTATTCATAAAAAAGGAATGCGCTTTTCTGTGGGAATATTGAAAATTGACACACAAGTAGCCAAGGCAAACGTGATGAAAAAATCGTCAGGACCTTATTTGATTGTGGGAAAAATAGTGAGTCCAGTCCAGAAGCAGCATAATTTGCTGCCAGTTTTGCGAAAACCCTCATTTACCCCTGAGGCTGCTAATTCGATACCGGATACCGATTTCCATATGAGAACCATCTGAAATCCATTCTCAGTCGAGTATGCAGACTATAATGTATACCCCATCATAAAAGAAGGTATTTAGGCATGAATACGCCTAATGATAGACTAGAAAAAATTAAAAAAAAACAACGAGGCACTTCGTGGGAGCTTCTGTCCCTACCACCAATGTAAGCTGGAGGAGGAAAAATTCCGAGTACCATCAACAACGCGTAAACAATACATTTCAATGGAATCATGCTCAATATGCGACTATAATATTTTATCTCATAATTAAGAGGTAATTAAGGTAATTTAATGAGGAATTTTACGGAACGGGTTGTTAAATTTGACGTCCTTGGTGGAAATTAACTGGAATATCATCAATTTGATCATATCTGAGATTCTATCTCACTAACAATGTAGTAAAATCGAAAATTCTGAATTTTAATCAGTCTCCATGAATAACAACTACAGAGTGGATAGCATAATCAGAGATATATGGATTCAACACCAGCATTTCACGTTCCTCCTCACCAGTTCCTACATTTGCAGTCGTCATAATCATGGCAGATCAAGTCATAACTCTGTAAGTTCTTATTCATCATCTTCGAACTATGGAAGAATCTATCGACATTTAGTTCATGTTGATCGTTGATTCGTCTCATGCGTAGGTATCTTTTTTCCATCGATCGAACTACCTCACATCAGTTATGCAAAGTTCTTTCAAGGGACGGAAAAAATGTATCCTCTTCTTCTTATCCCTCTCCGAGTGGAAAGTTTGCGATTGAATTCAATCGAATACTCTCTTCATGTTCTAATCTTTTCGAACTCAATCTTTCATTACGCAAAGAGACTGGAGAGATTGAAGTGGATTCATAATCTACACCTGTCGTACTAGTTGACCCTGAACATGTGAAAAATGCACAATGTCAACTGTCAATGTCTAATGATAGTTCAACATAAAATCAAATCATGATTCACAAGATGATACTATTTCTTGGGACTTTACACTCCAAAGCAAAAGTTTCTGGGTATGATAGGCTAAACGAGAAAAGAAGCCAAAAGACAGAATACTGGGAACTACTACTACTACTACTTGTAGGCTCTATCCACACAATATAGTAACTGCAGGATGAATACAAGGGTTTTGATGAAGAAACAAGACAAGTTGTTGCATGTTGCTCATCGATGTCCTCTGAGTAACTTTCAAAAGAAGATTGGGTAAAGGCCTACGAAACTCGGACCAGGGATATTGATATTCGAAAATATATCGATTCTGATAATGAGAAGGGATTGAGAGGAATTAAGGGGCGACTAGTACTTTTCAGACCGACAAAGATATTGCTCAATCTTAACAATGAAAGTCAAGGCTTCCACAGGGTTTCTCATGAATCAGTTATTTCGCCATATCCTACTGGAAGTGAGCTCTCAGAAATTCAACTGTCTGGGATTTCACCAGCTGACAATGGACAAAGTACCTAATAGAAACCCACCTCCAAAATTCTTGATGTCATCAAAGGACTGAAGCTAGAGGTGCTGTTATGAAGAAGAACGCCTTGAGAAAGAAGCGGAGGTAAGGAACCAAATTAATCATCAGACTCTTCAGTTAGTTCTCCTTTTATCGATTTCATACTACCAGTTCATTAGGCAGATTTCCTCCTTTACCCTTCACTATTCCACTCCAACTTTGATGGAACACGGATTTACACCATAGATTATAAATTGGTATTTGACATATGGACTGCTCATGGCTGTTTCGTTAGAGACAGTTCAACGTGAATATCACGATAACTAAATTCACGATTGCGAAGTCCCAGGTCCTCTCTAGTAAGGATGTTATTCCCAATCTGTGTGTAGGTCAATTTCCGAATTGACTGGATCACGGATCGCAAAGTTGAATATAAAATTAGTTTTCGTGTCTGTCGATCATTCACCCCTCCAATAGCCAGAACTTTCAACTTTAGTAATCGATAACCCCGTCTACTGAGGGTGACATGCAACAATTTTATAACGGAAATGATTATGATTGTTTATGCCGAGTTTATGATCAACTTTCAACTCGTGCTGAAACTCTATTATACTTCAATAAACCGGCTGTCTAAATAGAGCAATATCTGACTCAGTCCAATGAATCGAGGAGAAAATCCGAAATAATCAGAACACTAGTTAGTCTTGAAAGGTGTTAGTTTTTCTCGCTTTCATTTATTTTACAGTCATTGGTTCTCAGATCTGAGGAAGCCTAGAATCGAGCCTAGAGTCATGGTGTGAAGACTGAGGTTCTGACTCCATATCCCCAGCCACTAGATTGAGTTGTTGACACCTGTCGTCTTGATTATGTCGAATATTAATACCTTACTAAGTCTGCCAAATATCGAAACTAAATGGCGACACCAATGCTGATCTCGATGGTTGTCTGGGAAACTCTGGGAAATGCATTTTCGACATATTTTAGAAAGAAATACAATTGAAGGTTTGCTTCAACATCCTATTTCCTCCTCGTCTAGAGCTAATGAAAACTGCATGACATCATCAGTGAGATCATTAACAGAACGGTTCTGTCGTGGCCACTTAAGGAATCTGTGGAAGTAGCTTTGACTGACCCTTATTTCTTGATTGGAATTCTCACTCGTGATTCCTTCGAATCGATATGCTGTCTAGGAGACCATCAAAGACTTTTCCCCTTCAACAATCCTCCCAAATTTTCTTATAACTGAAATGTTGTCATTTCGGTCCGACTAGCTTCGAGACGGTAGAAGGAAATACAAAACCAGAGCACGACGAAGTTCAGGTGTCATGAGAATAAGAGACGACACGCAAAGCAATCGAATTTCGAATGGGTACCAAGCCTGTGGTTGCGGTTGACCTTGACTAAGTGACAAACAATGGACGAGAACGCGTGCATTCCAAGAATGCAAGACGTGCCGAAATAACCATGGAGGATCTTTCTCTATATTTGGCTAGCCTGCAAGTCGATAAACAAGGGGTTCGAAACGTATATAATCATAAAATAGTTTGTGTGTGTAAAATTGCACCGGACCTAGCTACATCCGCCATCTTGTGTGACAGTCTAATGGTTTTGTTGAGGTTGAGAGATGTCTCTGATCCTTTCTGGTAGATCTTTCCAGATGATCTCTATTTGACTCCTCCTCTCTCGATTCCTTTAAATCCTTACATGGATACTACTAGGCAATACAGGAGTTGAAGGCGATCAAAACAGAAAGGATTTGCAGAAATTCAGATCTGTGAACTTATGCTGCATATGAATCAACACAGTAACCGAATCGACAACCAGTGACTGTAAGCTCAGAAAAACATATTCTATAAGTGTGAAGTGCTCACCAAGTGAAATTATTGAACCGTATAGGGACATCGAACCATTGGATGAAACGAGCCAAGAACTGTTTTTGTGGACTAAGACTACTCTGTTTCATCTGACTTCCATGCTCCTAATCCATAACCCGTTGAAGTCCAAATGAACCACCTTTTATCGGCTCTTTGTTTTAGTGGCTCATGAGGATTTTAAAGCCGAAATTGATGTATGGAGACAATATGATGGAATATTTCGAGGTTCATTCTCGTTGGATTCACGTAATGAGTAAAGAATCATCTCACGCTCGAACAATTTCCATCTGGTTAATTTGGCAAGTAGACCATAAAAGTTTTCAAGTTATAGATAGCAGGGTGTGCAATCGAAATATCATCTTTCGAGTGATGAAACAAGGGAACTCTTTCCAAAGCCCACCTACAGATATATTTCTCATTCAATTTGCGTTTTGAGGAGCGTCTTCATTACGTAACTGAAATACAAGTTGACTATTGGGAATGTACAATACTCTGACATCCTTGAATTGCATTTACCTACCTATATACCGTAAATTCATCAGTTCGCAGCCAGTTTCTATAAAATGATGTCTCTCTGTGAATAGTTGTAGTGAACCGCAAAATTTTGATGTTGGACATACCATATGTTAATAATACAAAGCGACCTTTCATAGACACATAACAATGGCTGTCGGTATTGATATTTCGGCACAAAGTATTGATATGTTCGTTATCGCTGATAGATAAAGGCATTACCTGATAACATATATCGCTACGATGAATCGATATGCTAAGCAGTGACTAATTCAGCTATGAAAATTCGGGATTACTTTCAGTCGGGAATACGACCAAAAATCCACTCCATAACTCGGCTTATCGAAGTTACACACGAAATCACGGACATGCCATGAGGAATCATTCATGCATACTCGAATGCCACTGCTTTTTCATCGACCCTAACAAAACTCATGTTCGACCACGCAGTACTATCTAGTGGGCCATGAAATGCACAAGCATCGCTGTCGAATTTTGAACACAGCCGATTGAACCGATCCAGTTCTAGTAATATACGGACTCCACCCAATCCCAATTCATTTGATATGAGATGAAATGTTTCCAGCCATGCATCTAACCAGATAAGCAGAAAACTAAGAATATTGGATCTCAGTGGTCTAACCATATCTGGATGCCTTCGATCATCTATACCAGGAAAAATCACTTCATTGGCTCAATTCCGGTTCTCAAATCTGGAAACGCTGAAAATGTTGAGAACTATAGACCGATATCTATTTTCTGACTTTCTATCAAAGAAATCAACTGTGTCAAATCTCCGCATTATCAAGCAGCTTTTATCAGAAGTAAAGAAAAAAAGGTCAAGTTGACGTTATATACACCGATTTTGCATAGGCCTTCGCCAGAATTGATCATTCCGTTCTACTCGAGAAAATAGATCAAATGGGTTCAAAGCACTCACTAAAGCAACTACTACGCTCTTATTCAGATCAGAGAACCAACGTTGTCTGCTATAATGGATTTGCATCTACACCACACATATCATCATCGGGTGTGCCACAAGGCTCAAACTTAGGACCCCTGCTTTTCCTCATTTTCATATATGATCTCACTACCGGACTCTCTTGTGGCAATTTACTCCTCGCAGACGACTTGAAAAATCTTTTCATCTATCTCTAACAATGAGAGTTGCTCTCACCTACAGTCACAATTGAATCTGATAGAAAACTGGTGTTATGTCAATAAATTGGCAATGAATGTGAAGAAATGCAAAGTTTGCTCTTATACACGAAATGCCATTGTTATTGAATTCTCTTATACTTTCGAGGATGAAATACTCTTTCGCGAAGAAGCAGTCAGAGACCTAGGGGCCGTGTTCGACAGCAAGTCAACATTTGTTGGCCACACAAATAACGTCGCAGCATCGGCCAAAAAGATTCTTGGTTTTGTATTACGAAACATTCACAAATATTCGCGCTTCAACTCTTCTTTATACATCTCTTGTTCGCTCTAAGTTAGAGTACGCTACTTTGATTTGGTATCCTTTCTATAATATACATAAAGATACTTTAGAAAATGTGCAAAGGCGTTTTCTGAAATTTCTTGCACTGAGATCTGATGGCATGTACCCAGCTAGAGGAACTGACCATTCCACACTACTACAAAGATTCAGTCTGCCTTCTCTAGAACAACTTAGAATTTCATCAAGTGTCTCCCATAAATTTGATGTGTGAAAATTATATTACGCACTGCTGTCAATGCGATATGCATTTCGATCCACTGAGGATAATTTTAGCTAAAATTCAACAATCTGTCATTTAGTACATTATCAACATTATGCATAACACAAATCTGTCAGCTTTTTAATGTTTTTGGCTTTGAGTAGCCTTTATTTACTCACTTATACTGAGTTGTTATAATTATATATTGTCCTGGGCAATAGATTTGTTTCTTTCTTTCTTCTTTCTTCTTCTTTAAATTTGATCGTACATTCTCCTATCCTGATCTAGAGATGACATTGCAGTAGTTTGTTTCTATAAAGCTCAAGGTTTTCTTCATGGCTGCTTTTTCTACTTCTGTATTTGTGATGTGATGTGATGTGATTTGAGGGAGTACAGTATGGCTTCTGCAGTTTCTGTCACCTGATCGCAAAAGAGACACATAAAGACCTGCAATCTCGCAAATTCATTCTTCAGTCTGTATCGAGATTACAACCAATATACTGGATTAAAATCAACACGTCTCGATTTCAATGTCAACAACTATTCCAAACATCGAACGTAAACACCAGGTCTCTATGAGATTATCAGCACCTTTGCCAACATTTGGCAATTTATCAATGAATGCTCCACAATAACAATCGCTGTCATGTATATCTACTACTCTGTACGCCCTGTAGTTAGTCATTTGAATAGCGATAGATACAATGCAAATAAGCACAGTCGTTGGGCCGACCTCGAATCGACCATTATTCATCATTAAAATTCACCATTGTTTGAACGTTTGCTCTGTCTAGTAACAGCTCCACATCGGAACCTCAGGCATTGCACATCGAACGCTGAATGAACCTCACCTACTCTGCAGGCTAGTAGACCGAATTTTGATTAGAAAAGAGAACAGGTCCACTAGTTTTGCCAATAATGTGACTTCAAACTTGACCTTCAAATTTGAGATCCGCATGTAATATACAATGATAAATAGTGATTTGGAATTCCGTTATTTTTAAAACTCAACCATAGCTTCTCGAGGTATCATGACTCTGATCATGAACCCCAGCTTCGATCGTCTGGTACACAATCAGGAACTAAGAAATCTTCAAGGTGCTCTTGCTGTCAATCAACAAAAGTTAACGTTGTAGTGGTCACAGATTTTCTTGAAGGATGACAAATTGTGATTGTCGGGAAATACATACATGGATTTCAATGTCCCACAAATGAAGATATTCCTGTAACACGATGTTCTAGATGTTTAATTCCTGGAGGTACCATAGCAACAAGGTCGTCAAAAATTGTGAAGCCATTCATTGATATCGGTGTATTCATGAGTAAGCTGGTCGGGCCATGGTATCAGCAGACGATGGTCACTTTTATTTTCAGATCTACTGTCACCAATACTGACATAGTCATGATATTCGATTCCTACTGTCGTTCTATGTATTGTACTCCTATCTCTTGTTCTCATCTGCGATTTTTAGAGATTCGGTTTGATACAGATTAGATTGGCCTGGCCATACTTCGACATCGAATCCATTGGAATAGCATGCTATGTCTGAATGAACTCTACCTCTATCGATCTGGTGACGATCGATAGCTGAGATTCAGTCGAAGCGGCCTTTGTTGAACAATCCTTTGATGGATGAGCAATGGCACGCGAAACTAGGAATGAGCCCTCGAATAAACCTAATCCTATTCCTTTCCCGGTGATGACTTTTTATTCGATATTCGTGTGTCACGAAACAAAAAAGTTTCACATGCTAATTCATCTGGAAGTACAAAAGTTACTATTGATGATTAGTGAGGTAGAAATGAATAAGCTGTTCACTCCCGAAGAATTACCTGAATCACTAGATTTATTATTCACTGCTTCCAAAGACATATTCCAAAGGATAAATCCTTTATTATGGAAAGGTATTTTTTCCTGATGGAGTACGACTGTGATTTCATCAACTTCACAGCTCACCTCCGCTGTGTATGATTGATGATCTTTGATATTTCAATTTATCAGAAGTGATTACTACAGCGGAGGCAAATTTTTGAGACGACTTTTCTTCAGAATCAAAATCTAGCTGCCCTATTTAGATAACTTTGTGTTCGCAATATGGCATATATATCCTGATTACTTAGATAATTTTTCGTGAAACGCGCTCAGAAGCAGTCATTTATGTGTCAGGAACACGTAAAACTTAATTAACATCCATTAGTCTTATCGACATATACAGTCCGTTGCCAAAGTGGATGTGTTGGCGAACACTCGAATCGATAGATATATCAGCGAGATCGTTTCTATGCAATGATTTAACTTCATGGATTTATAACATCAGTAATGTGGAAAAAAGTTTGGGAAAACTTCGTATGGAAATGATCAGCAGCATAAAGAAAAATACTTTCCCTTATCATCTTATCGGATGTAGTGGAAGAAATGAGCTTGGTTCTCATCAGAAAACATATCTACAGCATGGGACGAATCTGGAGACGCTGAAGAATCTGGAGAGATCAATGTGGGAAAATTGCTTTCGAAGCAGCTAGGGAGAATTGTTACTGATTTGAGCACGAATTGAGCCTCCTCCAATCACTCCCATCACAAATCAATGAAGTAAATTTCAGGCGTAAGAAATTGTCCATGAAAATCTGAAAAATGATGATGAAAATGAAAAATGTTACTGTTACTTGAGGACAAACAATATATGTTTCTACGACTATTGAGCATTAACCTCCCATTGAAAAGCAACCGATTTGACATAGTTATTGTTCTCAGAAAAAAAAAGCTTGGAACGATCGATTTTCATTTCGAGGGGGAAATATTTTGCGCATGTTTCAACTTATTCACTTCTTCTTTGGAATTCAATGCAGTAGTTCCCGAGAAAACACATTTATAAAAATAATCGGCCAGTGATGGAAAGCAACGCTTTATCCCTTTCATCACTATTTCTCATTTTGTAGTTAGAACGATGTTCATCTAAGAAATGCCTTATGTGTTTTTTAAAATCCTGTCCTATCCAACATTACATTAAGAATCATTTATTTCAATGTCAGTTCCTTGATCTCTCAGTGAAATACCCTGTATATACTGCTTCAGTAAAGCGACTCTTTTCACACGAATTCTCATTCATCACTACTTGCCAAGGCAGCCGAAACGAACCGAAACAATAATTAACCCGGCATTAATATCAATCAGATGTACTTTAATGAGCGTATCCATTCACTTGCGAGAGGTCCAAACTTATTTGTATTGATAGCTCCCAACTTGAATCTGAAGTTCAAGCTATTTCCAATGCGAAGTATTCAAGTAAAATGTGAAATTCCTTCGAAACGCTACATTCTCACTCGTATGAAACATTCCATAGCCGTTAAAAATTGGTACCATTCCGTGCTTGATGTAAAATCATTTCCAAATAGTTCGCTATTCACGAGCCACAATCAAAACTAGTCATACAACTCGTTCAATGAATTAAAGTCGTAATGGAGCCTGGCAATATTGAATTAACCATAAAGATAATTGCAGCCATTCATGTGGATATCGATGAAATATCTACGTCTACGTGTACAATATCAATCGAGCAGTCTGTCCGCATTAACCTTGACTATCCGGCTAGATATCACGTGATAGCTCTCGGATGCACCGTAGGGAGTTAGCTCGTTCGAATTCCGATAAGGTAGACTATACGTGATCTATAGTTGTCACTTCTTATTTCACATTGATTTGATAGAACATGGAATGAATAGAAATAGGTACTTATCGAATTGATGAATGCCAAATATTTGTTTGAGAAAGAGACGAGACGTGGCTATATGATGCACCCAGCTGTTTTGTAACCGATAATTTCGATATTGTCGTTTCCATCAAGAAGCATGAACGATGATTGGATCCACATCGTTTTCAACTTTCATCGAGCTTTGAACAAGCCAGATTCAGATAATAACAATAACAGTATATTAGTATAGAAATTTTATGAGACGACACGGGAAGAAGAATTCGTTGATTCAAGCAATATTTACTTCGATCAACCAAATGAGAGTGTCATATATGCACGACAAAATATTATGTTGAAACGAGTAAATTTGATCTTGTTCCAAGAGCGAGTTCAAGGTTTCAGTCAACTAAATATTCTTTGGATGAACAAAATATCATGTCCAACCAACCACATTATGTTTCATTTCAACGTAGAAATTGATTCGATCCAATCCATTATTTTATTGATCGGAATGTGGAAAATGTTCGAATCGACCAAATTCTATGTCACATCAACAACATGTATCTGTCAATTTAATGCAATAATTCATCTATCCAAGTGATTATTTTGTTAATCCAAATGTGAAAAATAATTGAATCAACCGAATTCATGATCATATCAAAACAATCTTTTGTTTGGATTCATACACACTTTCGAATCAGTGGAGTAAATATTTTGTTGAATCAACTCTGGTAAGCGGTTGGATGAAATTTGCTCATCATTGGATTGACAAAATGTGTCATTCGATCGGAGCATTATTCCGATTCAGTGTAATCACCTCTCTTGGACTACTCAACATAAGAATCCATTGAACAGACTAAAACTGTCATCAAAGTCAGGTATCATTTCGCTCGTTTATGGTGATTCCATCCCAATATTTAATATCTTGGCACCGTTCTCCAATTGGTATTTGTAAACAGAGCCATCTATTGACTAGTAATATGATGGTAATATAAGTATTTCAATCCAATGTACCAAACTTACGTTTGATTTTCTTATTCTTTTCTGAATTATTACTGATATAAGAAATGATCGAAATTTCGTATAGATCTAATGAGGTGGTTGGTTGAATTAACAAATCCTTTGTTTTCCGTGGATCTTTTGACGACAATATATTATAGTATTTTTGTGAATTGTGGATATATTTGAGATGAGTTTGCCTGTTCCATATTCGTATCATTAGAACAAATAACTATTTGAGTTTTTTTTTCAGGTGAGTTTTCTAACGAACGCTAAATCGGCCCGCGACTTATTGATGAGTAAGTTCACATAAAATTAAGCATTCACGTCTATATTTTGTTTTTAAATTGAATCGACCCACGTTGGGGATCCAACAGTTCCAGAAATCGGTTAGGGAGACATGTAAATCCAACTATAGGAGTTTTTTTGTTTTGTAAATGTTCTTCCAGTCTAGTGTATGAGATGTAATCAGTTTGTCCAATGCGATCAGTATTTCAAATGATTTATTGAAGTGGCAGTTTTATTACAACGCCTCAATTTTTTTCGTCCAGCATGTTGTATTACAGCCCGATCTAAAACGGAATGATTCTGTTATTCGTATTAGAAGAGCAGCAAACAAACATTTTTGAATTCCATTTCCAAGACGAAATCGGTAAATAAGTTTCAGGAGAGCAGAAATGTCTGAGACTTCCCAATACCAATCTGTTTTCGCTGATTTTCAGAATGGTGCGCGATTTGTTGATAGGTTAGCAAGCGTGCTCCTCAAGTTGTGGCTTGGGCTTCGAAACGCATTCGAAGGGGAACATTTTCATGATTGAATTATGTGCCTCACATAAGACGAGAGGTTAGGTTAGGGTCGATTCTAGAACGTTACGTGTCTCCCTCGAGTGCTGCCATTACTATCCGCGAACAAGTTTCACTTGCTTCGTGGTTGTATAAAATTATCATGAGCCACTCTGTGCATTGAGCAATTTCCATAGATGAAACCTCATCCCGCTATGAATACGAAGCTATATTAATTCTGGCCCAGCCGCCTGCGACTCGAACTTCCCGAAATTGATGAATGAGTCGAGTGCGTAGCGTAATTTTGGCCAGCGTTGCCAGACGCTGATGCAGAATGGATCCGTGAAGATTTGGAGCGGTTAGTCGCCTTGCCAAAAATTTGCATCGTCAGCTGAGGGATGAGTTAATCCTATTGAACAGCAGAAGACACAAGATAGCTACTTCAGTAAACTATGGATTGGATTAGGCTAACTCGTCGTAAGGTAGAATGGTGAATATAGAATCACTCAGATCAGAAATAGAATGAACAGAATTCGCAGAATCATTAGGACAAATAGAGAAGCCGAATTTCATTTGTGAGACTTGAATCGTCTCGAGAAGTACAAAATTAGTATTTTTGAGAGGATTCCAAATGAATCCATCATACGATGCGAACAAAGAAGATTATCAACCACGTGGAGGTAGGGTCAGTATATTACCTCACTAGCGTAGGAAGAACTTGTGCAGGTTTAATAAGGATAATATTATATATCAATCATAATACTGATTAAATTATTCATTATAATTATTGAATTATATAATAGTGAATATGGATATTTCATCAATAATATTCTGCCTTCTCGAGAATCGACTTATCTCCATTATCTGCGAAGTAATTAAAAATATCATCAAAATGAAAATTACTAGAATTATTTCACTTTCGAAGTGAGAACCAATGACTCATGTACAGAAATCATAACAAGCCATGAAAATTAGAAAATCAATGAGATCCAGGATGTTGTACGAAATGAAGTGCAGTTCACGCGACCAGTACTAGAAATAGGCGACCAGAAATAAGTGATAGGGCGAAGGCACAGTAAAATGTCTCTTGAGGAAACACACCTCATCGAATGGGCGTAGGTACATATTGTGAATATACCCAGCCGTAGGCTATGCAATGACAAAGAACTTACTTACTTCGCTTGTTTGGTCTCTGGAACCCTGTCTTATTTTTCTGTATTTTCGCGAATGTGCCAATATTGATATAATCAATAATGGTAACAATTATATAAATTTATCCAACGTGTGTAGTGACATTGATTACAGTAGATATATATACTTGAAAATAATAATAATAATAATATCATTTATTGATGAGAGAAAGAAATATACAGTCATGAAAAGAAATGCATAAATGATACATACTCGATAAGTGAGCAAACACTTGTTTCGAAATAAAAATATAAAAATACCCTATTGAACTATACCAGATTTTATCCAATACAATAAAATACAATAACATTACGTTATAATGCATAAGTGATACACACTCGATTAGTGAGCAAACACTTGTTTCAAGGTAGAGGTATCTTACTCAATACATAAAAAATATTCAAAGAATCGATACAGTATAAGATGAGTAGCACACATGAAAAATATATATACAAATATATATATATATATAAAATATATAATATAATATATAATATATATATATTATATAATATATAAAATATATATGCACAATTTTAAAATTAAAAGAATAGTTATGATGTCAAGACCCGAAGCGAGCGAACAAACTCCACAATCCTATAAAGACGAATCTTGAACGTGGATCAACAAAGATCACTCTCGGTGGTAATTCCTGGAGAAAAGAGCAACTTAGTTGACGAAATACGTATCTAGGGTTTTTCTAATATCAATGTGGTGTGTTGAGTATTTTGTATTTGGACAATGATCAAAATCGTAACTTGCATATTTGGAAGTCTTCTTAGGAAACCATCACAAGACTGTTTTTATTCGATCTTCTCCATCGACGGCCAGATGGTCGAGATGGTCGAGCGACATCATAGTAATCATGAGGTCGTGGGTTCAATTTCCTGGCTGGCCGTTGGATTTGGGTTCATTATTGCGCTGTACAATGTATATCATAAAGTTCCACATAGAACTATCCCAAATGCCATAGTGGTTTGGATTCCACTTGTATAAACTGCAGATCCCTGTCTCCTTCACTCGCACAAGCCCTTCGGGGCTTCTGAGGGTTGCTTCGGCAACTAGGGAGACGAGTAACAATAACGATTCACAACGCTATAGTTGGGGAAAAAACTGCTGCGACGGCAACGCCGCCTTGACATTGTTCCCTGGCTATCGCGAAAATCAATGCAGCCTTGGCGCGCCGAGTACGGTTGCCGTGGCAACGAGCGCCCATTCATCCCGATCGCACCGCCCCCGCACATGCGATGGCACGTCGGACGCCGCCTCCGACGTACAATCTACTACTCGGAGTGCCGACGTCGCTCGAACCGCCTCCTTCCCATACGATGTCAAAACTACGAAAATCTAGTCTGGTCTTGAGAATAGTATATCGAGACGTAAGTTACTGAAGGTCGCATATTTTAGCACGAGTCTGAAATTTGGAAATGAGCTGCGTTTTTGGCTCTATTATACGGATTTGATAATATTCAATACACATTTTCATAACATAATTCAATAATTATTCAGAGAAATTTAGGCGAAATAATTAGACTCATAATTTGACAACAATACAATAATTTGACACTATATACCGAAAAGTTTAAATTCAAAGTTGAATTCAAAAGATGCTCAAATTTTTTGTGAAAAAAACCTTGCTATCAGTGAATTTATATGTGAGATTAATTTCAAGGGACAGCGAAATTCTCTAAATAATATTCCTGGAATTTCTATGAATGCATGAGATACTTCCACCATTTTTGACATTTCTTTCGAAATCTGCTGCAGTTGTACTATTAATGAACAATATTAACAGAATCTACAGATACCTATTCTGTAATTATTTCCAGCTATCTCATAGTTTGAGAACTTTGAATGAACTATTATTGTTTCGTTGTTGGTTTCAATTGATGGTCATTTCTATTATTTTTGTTCCCTATATTTCAAAATTTTATGATTCAAATGATTTTACAGCGTGAATAGTACAATTTTTAGGTTAGTCTTTCTCTTCCTGCATCGTTTAACATAGATCTCGGGTAGCGACCTGCAGATTATCTAATATTCATTACATGCCATTCATTACATACCAATCTTTGAAAAGAGCAAAACAAGAACAACTAAAAATCGTGTATTAATGGATCTCACAAATGAACGGAACATCGTGCATTAAATAAAATAAAAAACAATCGGAGTTATCATCACACAAATGACTGAAATGAATGAGGGAGATGTAATAGAGGTAGTGCCACAAGGATCTGTCTTGGCACCAACTTTGTTCTTGCTCCACATCAATGATTTGTTGGATGTGACCTCCAGCCCAGTTCATAGCTTTGCGGATGATAGTACATCTAGTCTATCTATCTATATCATCCAAAGAAGCCAGGAATGGAAGATAGAGACAGGTCGATACCATAAATGGAGACCTAATTGTCATAATTATTTGTAACGCAACACCTAAAACGCAATGAGAATTTGCACATCTCTATGGAACCAGTTCGGCACAATGAAATATTTTTCATTTTTTTCTCTCAACACAGAGATCTTCTTCTCAATATCAACAAGGATCTCGATAAACCATAACGGACGTTTTTATGGAGGAGGGTTAATCATTTATTGACTCCAATTCTCTTCGAGTTTTTAATCCACAAAGATTAACTACATACCGTTCATTAAGGACAGCGAGTCGAAATTGAAGCACAAAGCTGATGTGCAACATGACAAGCTCATGTAACGTCTCTAACAATGATTAAGATTGCAAAGTCGTGCTCCAGGTCACACTTCAAGCCATCACTATTCTAACACATTGTCGATGGATCAACAATATCATTTGACCATAAAATAGTTCAAATTCATCATTTTCAATAGTTGCATCAAGTCTTTACATATATAAGATCATTATAATTCAGTACAAAGTATTCTACTTTTTTCTACATTTCTTTCATTTTCTGCTTCCCTCCAGTTCTTTCCTTCAACATTCCTCAAGCCTCCTTTTACCTACTTTAATTGCTTTTTCATGAGTTGATTTCTTCATCTCTTTCCTCTCACCAAAACTCGTTCTGCATTCTTGAATATTTGAATCATTATTTATCTTATATTTTCTAGTTTCACAATTTATTTTCATTCGCCCTATTTTATCTTCTCCACTCCTGATCTTTCCTTATTTAAGAAGGAAATGATATATGATTCCATTATAACTGATAATACTGTAACTGTAACTGATAATACTGATACTTGTCAAATCGAATTGAACATTGACAGGGTGTTTTTAAATTCGAATCAACAGGACACCTGATTTTAGGGCCAATTCTCCCTGACATGCACAAAAAGGTAATACTGTGGAACTGAAGAGAATCAATCCCTCGAGTGGTTGTTTTCTCAGGCACCGAACTACATGCACTTACGGAATTGAATATATAATTCTGACCTCGTGATAGGTACATTATATACTATTTTCGAGTGAAAATCAGTGACAAAAAAAGTGCACGAAGAGGAAAAGACATCAAATCAACCCACTTATCAACCGCAAGCGACCGTGTCATCTGCTGGGTTTTTTAACCCTATCATCACCATTAATTTATTCACTCAAAGATGAGGGTATACATACTCGAAAATCCTGACCACTAGATAGGTAATGAGCTAATGAATATAATTGCACTCACTAAGACAGTACCAGCACATAATATTGTGTACAACAATCAGTGCAGTGCACTTCTGTGAGAGTCAAAATTTCCATGGAATTCAATGCAGATTAATGGTTATAGAAGTTGAAAATGACAGAGTTATGAGTTTCCCCAAATGGATTTTCCACTTCTCAATTATGTCCTTTGTCTTTTTCAATAAGTAAATTCGTTTGTGATACTAAATGGCACATTTCGAGCTAATAGAATCGATATCATCATGTCCACAAAGTGCAAACTAATTGATGGTTTTTCAGAAAAGTTGTACGTCGTTAATGTCGTAAATAATAATCAGACACATATATTTCTGGAGAGTGAACAACGAAATATAGACGATTTTCTTCATGTGTAGCTGCATTTGAAGACAAAAAACTTCAATTCATTGGCATAGAAGCCTTCAAGGAGTGTAGACACTCGACACTTTATTGGTCATTATTTATAATCCCGCTTGGAGATTTCACCTCATTCAGATTTTCTAGGTGATAATATACTCAACTTAGAAACAGACAGTGATAGTGCTACTCAGGTCGGATAACCTTATTGACTTTCTGAGATGGATTCAAAGTGGCAAGCCTCATTCATGCTTGAAACAGATTTGCCTTCACATTTCGAACCGCAAAAATAATTTATAACCGTCGAATTCACTTTCATGATATTTATGTCATACACGATCCACAATCAAACACTATCTGAAACATATCAATCAGTTAGCTCATGTTCCAAACTGATTGAACTAATTGTTCACTTGTTGCCGTCAAATATTCAGAAGCTCATCCAATTAGTTCCACATATAATTAATAGAATAAGCTCGCTTCCCTAGTTGAGTAATAGAGTAATTGCTAATATCCAAAGAACTTATGAATCCTGTCAACTGATTACCCGACTGATTTTTCACGACGAAGTGAAGAGGTATCGATTGCAGGTACGTGGTACGAACAGGCTCACCAGTTTCGATTCGAATCGTATCTCTCTCGGACCAAACGCCAATTGGGAATTTATCACCCCGTCCGATTTTTCCGTGGAAGAGACGCAGCAGTCGTTCATCAAGTAGAGTGCGATTTCAGTACGAAAAGTTTGCCACGACCCGAATGTCAGTCAGTGGCGCCGAATGAAGAATCAGAGGGAAATCAGAAGAAAAGGAACCCTCAATCATTGAGCCTGTTGAAACCATTGTAAATATAACACAAATGATATACACACACACACACCACAAATAACTTTGTATTTGTAGTTTTTTTTCTACTATGATAACAGCTGCATCTAGGTGTCAAAATATAATGAATAACCCTGTTCATCTCATGAATTGAGCAACGAATGGATTCGTACGACACATAAATTTGGATAGATATAACCAGCAGGGAATCATCAGGAAATATTTATAGATTATTGACGTAATTCCGATTCATGAATGCAAATCAACTTTCGTACATGGAACGAGGTTTAAAAATAAAACCAACTAATCTTATGATCGAATCGAAACTGGTATTGTTCAGGAAATATTAATTTATGGATCCGGTTATTCTAAATCAGTTCGCATAAAGATGATGATAACTTTCATAGTCTCCCATGAGTTTTTTTTTCTGTTGATTATTCCACTAGACATTAAAGCGATGATCTCAACCGTAGGAAGGTCAGAGATGGTTTCGAAAATCATAGAAAAAGATGTTGAAAGAGCAGAAGAACCCGTCAAAAACCTGGACTAGAGTGATTTTGCAGAAGAATCGTACTATGAAAAATCGGAAACTTGATATTTAACTACAGATCTGTATCTGAAATAGTATTCTCTAGAAGAATTCTCATTCAGGAATGAAAGTTTTGGAAGATTCCATCCAAAAATGACCTGGCAGCCAAGGCAAGAAAAAACTACATGATATAATGGTGAGGTATGAATGAATGATAAATTTCGGCATCGAGATCCAATCAAATCAATAATGGTCTAGGCTTTCTGCAAAGTTTGCTCATCCTAGAAAGCCATAATATTGGAACAAGGCGTGAAAGTAATGAATAAAATTAATCTGAGGAGGCTTTAGTAGAGTAAGATACATAAATGACGATCATGAGACTAGAGTTCACTCTTGATATTCCAGGCGAGACTGGAACAGCGAAATGGAACCCTGACTTGTCATTCCGACTCAATCAACATCGTGTTGAAAGGATTCTTCAGGTGTGGATTTAATCCCAGATGATGAATTCAAGAGAAGGCACATTCGTAGCATCATGCTGATCTTTCGGGAAAACTTGACTGTAAAAAAGCAACTTCAGAATAGCTACGTTAGTGTCACCTGGTATATTTCAGTAACGATCTATAACAAAATGTTTTCTTTGCAAGTTCCATCACGCCCGCTCGAAACGAGTCAGACGAGTCAGGATTTTTCAGGTGTGGATTTAATCCCAGATGATGAATTCAAGAGAAGGCACATTTGTAGCATCATGCTAATCTTTCGGGAAAACTCGACTTTAAAAAAGCAGCTTTGAAATAGCGTTAGTCACCTGGTATATTTCAGTAACGATCTATAACAAAATGTTTTCTTTGCAAGTTCCATCACGCCCGCTCGAAACGAGTCAGACGAGTCAGGATTTTTCAGGTGTTGATTTAATCCCAGATGATGAATTCAAGAGAAGGCACATTTGTAGCATCATGCTAATCTTTCGGGAAAACTCGACTTTAAAAAAGCAGCTTTGAAATAGCTATAGTCACCTGATGGTATATTTCAGTAACGATCTATGACAAAATGTTTTTTTTTGCAAGTTCCATCACACCCGCTCGAAACGAGTCAGACGAGTCAGGATTTTTCAGGTGTGGATTTAATCCCAGATGATGAATTCAAGAGAAGGCACATTTGTAGCATCATGCTAATCTTTCGGGAAAACTCGACTTTAAAAAAGCAACTTTGAAATAGCGTTAGTCACCTGGTATATTTCAGTAACGATCTATAACAAAATGTTTTCTTTGCAAGTTCCATCACGCCCGCTCGAAACGAGTCAGACGAGTCAGGATTTTTCAGGTGTTGATTTAATCCCAGATGATGAATTCAAGAGAAGGCACATTTGTAGCATCATGCTAATCTTTCGGGAAAACTCGACTTTAAAAAAGCAGCTTTGAAATAGCTATAGTCACCTGATGGTATATTTCAGTAACGATCTATGACAAAATGTTTTTTTTGCAAGTTCCATCACGCCCGCTCGAAACGAGTCAGACGAGTCAGGATTTTTCAGGTGTGGATTTAATCCCAGATGATGAATTCAAGAGAAGGCACATTTGTAGCATCATGCTTATATTTCGGGAAAACTCGACTTTAAAAAAGCAACTTTGAAATAGCGTTAGTCACCTGGTATATTTCAGTAACGATCTATAACAAAATGTTTTCTTTGCAAGTTCCATCACGGCCGCTCGAAACGAGTCAGACGTCGTAACGAACAGAACGCGAAACAGAGAGAAAATGGAAGATAATTCGCGATAAGTCGGTTACGTAAGTGTCCATAAATTGGAGCTCGAGCCAGCCGGCAGCAGCCAGCAGCAAGCACAAAGACACGAGCGCAAGTTCAATGTCAAGGGTACAAAAGGACTTCGCGTGCAGGGGACTTCACGTGCCGGTCCCCGCCACACTAGGGAGGAAGCAGTTTCCACCACCAATTTTGTTGCTGATAACTCTTCATTAGATCGACGTATGCAAATGGAGATTGCATCCGGAACGAGAGGAATCGGAGATTCGAGGTCTTCTAAATTTCAAGATTGCCAAACATAAAAGTCAACTCAGCAATTCACTGCACTTGTGAGATGAAGAAGTGATGGTAGATGATCCAGTTTTTCCTGCAACAAATTCATCCAGATACCATCCAGACCAGACTTAGAAATGCAAGAGTTTCTGCAGGGTTGAGTGCTGAGGCTTCATCGTAAGGAATATCAATGGGATGGAACCCTCGAAAATCTCCATCAGGGGATGATGTGTTATTCCCCATTTTGTAATAACAGTTATCAAGAACACTTTTTAGGGAATGGATGTCAATCCTGACCTTTTGTCATCATCTGTCATCCTTCTGTCATCCTACTCGTACTGCGTACCGAGTGTTCAGCAGACGCAGTCCGACGATAAAGTTTGCCTTCCATTCAACAACAACTGCTTTGAGAATTATGTATATCTGACGGATTATTTTTGGTTGAAATTTCCGAGGTCGCATTGTGTTATCCTTATCCTGAAGTGCTCTTGCTTTATATTCCAAGATAAAACGGTTACTATCGTCATCCTGTTCTTGGATATATAAAACAAGAAGCTGACTGCTCTGAGATCTAACAATTCTCAAGGCCACTGGCATGGGAAAATACACTGAAGGAACTAAATAGTGTCTTCTGTGGCTTGCCTATAGGTGACATCTACGTCCTGAATACGAATATGATTTCAGATCAAGCAAAAAAAAAGTGAGGTTGGTAACAGACCTTCTCATCACTTGTGCTTGCCCTTCAAAGTATAACCCCAACAAAACGAGACGAGCTGGTACAGAAGGATTCAGATTTTCTAGATCAGCTCGCTCTGAGCTGATTTACTCATGTGGAATTGAGAACAACCACCCTATACGCAAATTGCTGCTGGCGGCAAGTTCAATGTCAAGGATAAAAAGGAGTTCGCATCCCCATATCAGTCCCTGCCATGGGAGGAGGGAGTTCTCGGGAGTTGTTCGAGTTGCTCGTGATCGTAATTCGGCGAAAAACAACATAAATCACTTCAGTTCGGAACCGGGAGAGGTCAGAAGTGTAACCATAATTTCAGCTAGCTAGTAATTTGTTTCATGTGCACAGGGCTGGTCATAATGTGATTTCTGTAGGCGACGGAAGGGACAAATGAAAAGCAATCACTTATTCTGGAACAGAACTTATAGTCTGAGAGGATTCATGGACTCGCTCAGTTTGGAGATGATAACAGCATTAATGAGTGATATGTTTATGTTTTGAAACTAATTGAGTCAATCGAGTCAAGCAAAAGGCAAGAATGAGCGCAATTCATATAACGAAGAGAATTAATACAACACTCTGCGATATCAGCGATGCGATAAAACTATGAAAACAGAAGTTTGTTAGTATCATTTTTATCCACGCCGACAGCCAAGCGTAATGAACTGTATACATTCGACGTGATTTTGTTTGAAATGTGTTTTGAACTGACTAGGAATCTCAAAATAGCTGGTCAGTCAAAACAGGTTAACTTCATCTTGGAATAAGCTCAGTTTACTTGCTTTCACGTAATCAAATTATAACGAATTATACATATCAATGGAATCAGACTGAAAAGCACATGTTTCCCTGTGATAAAAAAACCAATAAGAAGTTCATGATGATGGCTGTTCCGTCATTGATAGGTTTATTCAGTCATATTCACTGTTTGAAGAATATGTGTCATTTTGTAGAACTTTCCATTCCTGAGAAAATACAGTCCACTGATACAAGATCTCAACATACCAGTGGCCGAAAGATGAAACGTCGGATGTTGAGTCGGAAAGTAGCAAAGAAAATATGTTTTTCAGTGATATTTTATTTTAAATCTTTAGGAACCATTGGAGAATCCAATGTTTCAAAACGGCATTGCATCGAGCACTAAATTGGGCAATGTTTTCCTTATTCAAACTCTGTTGTATCTCCTGTAGATTTGGAGATGGTGAGAGTCAAATTTGAATTGCCCAGCATGAAATAATGTCTGTAATCTGTTAGTTATATGGTTGAGAAAGACAGAAAATATTGTTACAGCCTAGATATAAAAAAAACCATTTCAATGAGAACGGAACTGTGCAGTATTAATTGGGAGTATTTTGCATATGCCATCAATCAACATAATAATAGAGACACCTACCTGCTGATTGTAATGTTATCAGTGCTATCGACAAAAGCCATATCACAGAGCAATAATACTCTTATCCATTGAACCATAACTTCACGTCAAGTACCAGTCCAATTGTACTAACCTCATTATTCGGAGATTTGGTCTGAGTCCCACAAAGGCACAAAAGTGCAAGTATAAGGGATCAGCCCTTTGTCTTCTCAAGAGCCGATCATACCTAGCACCGGTCTATAGTTATTCTTTTGTTTGGACCGAGACTTCCTAGAAGTGCTGCTAGAAACTCGAAGTTCACAATGCCTTCATTGAATAATAGGGAGAAAAAGTTCGTTTCATGTAGACAATATGTTATTGGCTAATAATTTCAGAGATCTTTCAACTGGAAACAAGTAATGTTGGGAGTGCCTAACTCATCACACCTTACAAGTATTACTCATTTATGGTCTTATCATTATGATAATCTACTGGATTACAAGGTTTTAGACAATCGATCTCCATTAGCAGTTCTTGAAAGACATTTTTATCATAATAACTACATCAGAGATCATTGTGGAGTTTGTTCAGTTGGATATTAGTCACAATTGTGTGAGATAAACTAATAAAATTAATAGAATAAGCTCTGTATCATCGAACAAGCATTGAACTTTATTATCTCTTGTGGAGCTTTGCTATCAATCATAGTT
This sequence comes from Gastrophysa polygoni, assembly GCA_963576655.1. NCBI lineage: Eukaryota > Metazoa > Arthropoda > Insecta > Coleoptera > Chrysomelidae > Gastrophysa > Gastrophysa polygoni. The sequence goes on along the minus strand of OY755086.1, from coordinate 4,853,760 downwards.
TTTCAAACTCCAACCCACTCGCCCTTGCTAATGGAATTAAATCAAGTTGAAATAATTCCTCATTGGGTTTTCATCTATCGGAAAGCAGATCGCAGAACTTGGGGAGAACAAAAAATCCTACGAAGATAGATGAGACACCGTTTGGTGTTGTGCTGAATCTGCAAGTGGTTGGAATAACACTGCCCTTGTCGTTTTTCTGTCAGATCAATTTCGATAATCAACGCGACTAACGTTGTATTTCTGTGTGTCGGCACGACTTTACTTTATCACATATTTCTCAGCCCTAAGTTGGGCAACAGTGAAGTAGAAATGTGCAGCTATATATCACCCAATAGACAGAAATACTTCTTAAAAGCAGATTTTTTTGAGGATAAGTTCCTTAGATTCGTTTACGTTTCGATCAGGTGAGATAATTCTCGAACTACTAATTTTCCACTGTGTATTCGTCGTTTCGCCAAAGAAAACATCTGTCGCTAATGTATGAGTGTCAAAATGCTCGAGGTTTCGAATCACCTGTGTCCGCAAAACCTCGAGAACATTCTCGTGTCAGCGTACATCAGTGTTTATGCAAACAAAGAAAACCTCCCCGACACAACAACACTGCCGACGAAAGGAACTCCTCGCTCGGGCCGCCCTGTACAACAGACACCCGACACCCACCCCTTCTCCGAACTCCTCGAGATGAATCTCTCCGCATCGCACATTCCACAAACGTGTAGGGGTCTACGCTACGATGTCTCGGATGCCTACACAGTCTACAGGTTCCGCGACACAGTGCCGATGTTCAGCTGTTCGACGATCAGTTCCCAGTTCGATCTAGTCGCCGGTGCACCTCGTGGTTCGGTCAGCAGTGGGCTGTGTATCTGTGTGTGCTCGACTGAGCAGTGATGTGTCTGTTTCGTGAGCGAGTACAACGAGTGTGATCGAGATTTGTGCTCAGCTGCTTTCGTTCGGTGAGTTCCATGCCGGAGTTCGGTGTCTTCGGTTGCTTTGCAGACGAATTCCCAAGCAGTGAGCCGGTTTCATCGATGAAATCCTCTAGTTTCTTCATAGACGATTCCTTGAGCATGCTCTATTGCCGAAATCCTGGTCCAGTCATAAGGGTTTCCTAGTAGATGGCTTTGCTTCTTCTTCTTTTCACGGACGGAAAACCGTGTCGAGTTGTTTTTTGGATGAATCCTTGAGCCTGCTTCATTGACGGAGTTTTTACAAGTTGGCTTCACTGATGAATTCCCAAGACGAAATCCTAGTAAAGTTGCTATAGTGCTACTATAGTCGTAAGGGTTCCTTCATGAATAAATCCTTCAGCGGAATCGCCTAGTTATAAGGTGCATCACTATACAGATAAAAATTTTTGAAGTCGCCTTCAGCGCCGTCCTTGAATTTTCAAACTGTCCAGACCTGAAGCTTGCTTTGCAATGTCTGGTTGGCTCCACTGAAGAATCCCCAAGACGAAATCCTAGTATATTTGCTTCATGTATGACTCCAAACTGTCCAGACCTGAAGCCGGAGTACTTTCATTCTCTAGTTAGCTTCACAGATGAATTGGTGAGCCTTATTCATTGACGTAATCCTAGTCTAGTTGCTTCATGTATGACTCCTTGATCTCAATTCATCACCGAAGTTCTAGTAGTCGTAAGGGTTCCATCATGAATAAATCCTTGAGCGGAATTGTCTATATGTAAGGTTCACTATGCAGATGATTTACTTGAATTTTTATACTGTCCATGTATGCATATGGATCCTTGAACTTGCTTCATTGACAGAGTTTTTGCATTGTCTAGTTGGCTTCACGGATGAATATCCGAATCTACTTTATTGACGAAATTGTCGTGAATTGTTGTGATGGAAGCTATGAGACATGATGGAGCTTGGTTAGTCAAGCCGAAGATGAATTTCTTTGGCGATCTATGGGTAGCTTTTCGAGAGACTAGCAATTGAGCAATTTTTTGCATACTACATGCCATATTTTGTTAATGACAGTTTTTTTGTTTCTTTCAGATCGGTCTGTTTTTCATAATTATGTTTTCACTAGGTACTCAAGCATTAGCACACATTTTTCCATCACTGATGCAATTCTGGAAGCTTCATTCCGGGAGAAAATCGAATTATTGTAAACAATTATTACCATGTCTTATACAAATGACTGGAAGTAGAATTGCATAAAATATGCATCTGTCTGTGAAGCTGATGAAAGATTGTCTCAACTCGTAAATCATTACGATTTATGAATAATTCGAACTCGATTCCTTCTGAAAATTTCAGATGTGGTAGTTCTATTATTAGATTCTGATAATATAATGTTTATGCTGGAATGTTAATCATTTACCTTTGAAATTCGAAACAGTCTATTGTTTCGTATTAACGATATTCTTGAATGACCGTGTCCTCGACTGCTTCTAATTTTAGAGATTCCAAACCGGCTACACAAGCTAAACAGAAAAAAATGTCATTAAAATACAATTCATTTAGAGTTTTGAACCTTCTCTAGATGATAATAGGAGGATTCTTAGTAACTACGATGAATTAATATACATTTCACGCATTCAGGATTGTAAAAATGTCGACAGAGATGACAAATTTGTGCGAAGTAAGCAGCTAGACAAGTACCCTCGGGATTTTTATTGGTGTAGTTGGTAACACTGCTGGTATTAGTTGAACTAGATTACAACTCATAGAGTTGGGTCATTGCACGTCTACTGAAATAATATTGCTCATATTTCAAACAAACGAGATAATGAATATGCAAAATATGCAAACCGCAGCTGACGATGCAGCAAATACTTATACCTAGAAATGTTTTGGAAATTTAGGTGGAGGTGGCGATGAAGTATAGCAATTCTAAAGCTACCAGCGATAAGATATTTCATTAATCCATTGTCTAGTTCACAGCGTCTAGTCAGTAAAAAATGTATGAACGGAGGGAGTTGGTGTCGAACAACATTGGTATTTTTTTTTTCATCTGTTGACAACAGGAAAGGGAAACCTATAATGTTCGAGGAACATCGTGTTAGCCAGCGGGGGAATTCCGGGAGAGAAGGAAGGTGTTGGAATTTTTCTTGAAAGTTTGGAGGTTGTAAGCATCAAGAAAGACTTCACTAGGCAAAGAATTACACAACTTTGCCGTTCTATTGATGACTGATGCTCGGTAAAGCGATGTTTGACAGGTCTCGAGCCTGACAGTGTAGGGGTGAGCTCGTCTGGTTTGTCTACAAGGAATCGCGCGTGGTGGCATAATAGATGATATTTCCGTTGAGCACCGACCATGGAAGTATCTATAAAAAAGGCAGAGATCGCCGAACTTTCTGCGATGTTCTAGAGAGGTCAATGATTTGGTGAGTGTTGTAGCATCGACTAGGCGAATAGCTCTCTTCTGAATTGAATCTAAGAGCTTTAGCGTATGTTTGGGGGCTGAGCTCCAAACATGTGAACAGTACTCCAAGACAGGTCGAATTTGTGCTTTGTAGATCATAAACAGTTGCTGGGATGTGAAGTACCTCATCGCACGGAATAGAAAACCAAGTTTTTGTGAAGCAGTTTTCGCAATGGACCTCACATGATCGTCCCATGAGAGAGCGCTGTTGGTGGTGACACCCAGCATGGATATTGACGACCTCATAGGAAAAGTGCTACCCGACATCATCAAATTGGGCATTGTGTGATCTGCCTTCTTGGTGAATGGTCCGAATCTCAGAAGTCATTCGTGCCATAATATATCATTGGAATATTCTGTAGTAGGCAAACATCGCAGGCACTATCAAGGCCAGGTAGTGAGAAAATATCTTATGGCAATAGATGTGAACAAATTCGCTTGATTAATTCGCCAATAACTACCATACTGTGAAATCAGATGAAGACTCTCTGATATAGTGTCTCAGAGCATGAGGCATTTTGAAGAAAAGAAGCTGCGGTGTCCACAGCAAGAGATGGTCTATTCCAAATACCTATGTACGAGGCCCGATAGGTAGATATGTACGGAAAGAACACTCGTATATTATTTCTGGACAATGCCATGGTGAAGCATGATATTCTGAGTTCGAGCAGGCGTCTGTCTGATTGGACTCCGATCATTATCCCTTGAGGAAATACTCAGATCGAATGAGCAATCAAACGTATGCACCGATATGTTGGCTGTGCAATGAAGAGGTGAATCATGATGACGATTGGGTCTTCTGTTGGAAAAAACTCACATGGAGCATAACATTTAGCTGATGAAGGTAACAAACCTTCATAACCCGAGCCAACAGCTCTTGCCCAATAGCTGCAATCTTTGGGGTCTGCACCAGACTTGTCACTCTAAGGTATTCATTCAATCAACCTGAAACTTGGCAGAAGTTGCTTTGAACTATGAAGTCGCGAAATGTATTTTGTCATGAACCCCTGCTTTATAAATACATTACCGTGATGATCTTCTAGGAAGTGGAGTCGATTCCAGAATGAATCATCATTCAAGTTGATCATCTAATTGACACCTCATCAATTACCGAGATCATTATTGTGCAATTGCACATTCTGGCTTCGAAATCAAAAGTAAATGAAATCGCTTATATTTTCATTTAGGAAATAGTGTTACAACACATTTCCATACCGTAATTACCATATTCAACAAATGCCATTGTGCAACTAGATCTAATTGTAGAGCCTATGTAATGAATTATTAAAATTGGTTTCGTAATTGGCGAAGATAATCATACACGTTCATTGTGCAGGTGTTTTATTTACTACGCGTTTATATTATCTCTTCGATCTCGGTTTCACATGTTATACTGAGTATGTTACTGTGAAACTGTTCATTCAGTAAATGTATAAGATAATAGATATTTCCATGAATAAAGTCGAAGACGGTACATCACTACTGTAACCTAAACACATGGAATAAAATTGAAAAAAAAATAATCGAATTCAATTATTCAATTGAAAATTCACAAAATTTTGTGATCGGTAGGTACTGATATGAATTTACAATGATAGTGGTCCTAGAACTGAGCTCTGTGGAATACCATAGAATGGAAGCATTCACATATAGAGTCCGATACAGCATTTGGAAATTTGTTAATTAAAAATATATTCAAAAATTGAATTATCGAGCAGTTCGAAAGCTAGTGATCAATTATATTTTCATCCGAAATTTAAAATTTGCCAATATAAACCAGACAGCTGGTGGGTAGAAGTAAGAGAGAACATAATATTCCAAGAGGTAAACAAGAATTACGTGATCGCCGCATATAAAGCTGAAGGTATATATTCTTCGACCCAGTCACAACTTGTTAATACAAGATAAATATCCAGAAAGCGGTGTTGCCAGTTGCGGATCCTGGTTTGTTCCAATGTTCTCCAGATTGCAGCATTTGATATTCGTTTGAATGTATGAAAGTTCATTTGGGTGATGTCTAGTATCATATTGAGTAAAACTAAGACTGATCTGTAATGGAATAGTATCTGTGCGACTTCTTCGTCATATTTAAAAATCACATGATTACCGATATGATTTCGGAATGAGCCTCAAGTTATGATTTCGTATAGTGTAATACCATATCGACGGTTTCATTCTTGCGTACTGATCCTTGTATTGTACATATAGATGTATAGAAAATCGGAGATTTGGAGATAAAGTAGTGAACTTGGCAACGTGGTCGGCTAGCTCATCTCGCCTCATTTATGCGTTGGTGCTCCCCCACGCCACGCCGTTGAGTAAGGTAATGTGATGTAACCTTCGCCTTGCACTAGCGATATAGTCGCCAACTCGATCGTCGGTTGGCCCAACCAGAGTCCGTTAATCGTTACTACGGTGACCTTGCTCGTCCCGTGTGTGCCTGTCGCTAACTGGCAACGTCATATTTTCAATCGCAGGATTCTGATCAACTGCGATTAGGCATTGGGCATGGTTTCCTTTGATCCTTCGATAGGGAGCATCGAAAGCTCTGCCAACTCCATTGTGAGGTTAGATTGCTGCTTTGGCGTTCATCGTTTATCATCACAAATGATGATGCAACAAGGCGTCTCTATTTAGCATGAAAGAGTCGATAACTAACTGAACGAATAACATGATGAAATCTCTGATCACTGATGTTGAATCAGGACTGAAGATTTTTAATGAATGTTCTCTCAGGGTATTATAATATGCGAGTTGATGCGATCTGCAAACTCTGTAATTAAGATGTGATGAATGAGATTGAGGGTTTTTCCATGTGATTGTAAAATTGTAGTGGTTTAGCAATCAAATTAAAAACGTAATGTCTCCGAAGCAGTAAACTGAACATTCCGGGATAATTGCTATACGAGATAATCCTCAAGCCGCCTAATGAACAGAAAATAGGAAATTCCAAGACGGTAGATGTCACAGAAACTATCGATACGCCCTTTTATAAACGCAGTAGATATTAGGATAATTATACATACTCAAGAAATGGTAGAATACACAGAATATACCTACAAAATGTTCATCAGTGGAAAATACTCTCGCAGAACCATTCAAAACTTCCTCAATTCATCCGACTCTCCATCTCCTTCAGTTTCCGATATCCCAGTACATCCATCACCACTTCTGGACACACTGTATATCCTTCATCCTCGCACCTCTGATGCCGCTGTTCAGACATTTTTCAGTAGAAAGGCTCGGACTTCTTTCTGAAAGATGAAGGAGGACCAGACTGAAGGTTTCAGAGTACTTACCTTCGAATCTCTAGACGTCTACACCTACCCCTTCTTCGGTTTTATACCATGTATACTCTGTCCAGTCTTCTACATTTCTTGTTATTCTCTTTTAGGAATGTAACTGATGAAACCATCTGGACCCACTAAGGCGCAGACTCTGTTCTGTTGATACATTGAACTGCACAAATATACCTGAAGTATCTTGAATACGAGTATACTGACTGTGAACCACTTTTTATGGTATCATTCCCAACCACCGCGACGCTGAGAAATGCATTTTCCTGGCCTGAATCGCTATTTCAAGAGGATTATTCTTCGAAGCATTTAATTATCTCTAATAATTAACTCGAGAGAGGAATGAGTATCAATAGCTAAAACATTTATATTTCTTCATAACTAATCACTGACTTGAGTACATACTGGAAGGATAAAGGTAGATAGGGGTTCTAAGTGTTCTCCGTGACTTGTCCCATGAATTCAGTCAAAAATATCATGTCTAAATGAATATTGATTTATGATTCAAAATTGTCCTACTACGTAACATGGGTGAGGCAAATAATATCCAATGCAGAAGTCGGAATGGGTTACACAACAATATAAACCTTACAAATTCGTGTTAAAGTTAATGAAAACTATATCTTTTTATAGATCCGTTGTCATTTTTTCTTTCTCAATTCGACCGAAAGAAATTCCAATGCTAATCCACGAATTTGTAAAACCCAATACATACATTCAAATATTTTTTTCGGTTCCGTTTTCCGGTTTCGATTCATGTATTCTAATGATGATAACGTGAACCTTTCTTGTCATTGAATCAAGCGCGATGGTATACATTTTTCGAACAAGAATCTGCTCGTAGGCACACCTTGATGGACAGGTGAAACTGTCAAATCATGAGAGACAACATGAATTGGAACGACAGATCACTTCATAGTTTAATTGGCAAGTTATCGCATAACTTATTGATCTCGCAACCAAGAAAACATAATTAAACTAATTATCAATGTAACATGTAGTGAAGCAGTGCATTCAGCAGAAGGTTATACAATAATTATCGATACAGGTAGCACGTGAAATTCCAAAAAAAAAATGTCATGCTGGTGCCGCTATAATACATGTACCATAGATGAAATAGTATCGTATTGGATTGAACAGTTGTCTCAAGTCGTTTTTTCTTCTTCGAGTTCATATCAAGCTCACTCAATGTAGGACCCCAGTCGGGGATATGGAACCGTGACAGTATTTAGTGGCAATCAACTTCGCAGTCCTGATCGAAAGATGTGGTTAGAGTCCACTATAAAAACTATACCCCTTCGATTCGATTCTAACGGCATCGAAGAAATTTGTTTCTATGATTCGATTCTAATTCGTACATGAAAATGATCTTGCTCTGAAATACTTGAACTATTGCGGAATGTACTTTTTACTACATTTCATATAATCACTAAACATTGGACCAGTCTCCGATTTCACCTGATCCAATCTTTGGATAAAATCCTCGGGAAAACTATACATAATACAAACTTTATGTTATCGAAAGTAAATCGACTTCATGATCGATTCGACATTTACTTTCATAAGCAGATGTGCCTTCAACTCAATATCATTTCTACTCCCACTTGTATATTGACTCATTGCTTCAAAATCTATGGAACAGATAAGTACAGTAGTCAATTCCAACTCAGCCTACGGCGTTTTGCTCAAACTTCGTCCTCGTGCGATATGGACATTACTATTTCATTGATGTTATCGTGAATACACCATCATATGAAACTATATGACAAACTTTCATGAACCACGAGCGTTGCCTTAAACAAGGTAGCCGCATTTTCCAATCTTCCAATTTGCTGCTACCTATTTAGATGAATTAATGGAGTGATGAGGGTACCATAGGAAATGGAGCCTTAGATTAATATTTATTGTGAGTAGAAATTGGTGAGTTGATTAGAATATAGATCACCACGATCTTTAAGGAACCAGAGCCTAAACTACTTGGGGAGGCTGACCATAAGAAGGTAGTTGACAATCTTGAAGACAACTGGTGATTCTAACACATCTGGGGAAATTAACCATAACAAGGTAGCTGAAGGCAGGCAGAAGGTCATGTGTAGATATATACATGAAGATAACCGAGAGTGAAAACCTCGACGTTGACGTTATATAGTATGTCCGAGTAATTCCTAGTATGATCCCAAATCTGGCTTCTGTAGCATATCGAGAGTTGGATCGATCAAGACAAGGGAGGTCATTGAAAACCACTACTGTCCTCTTCTCACTAACAGTCTCCGAAAAGTGATTTCACTTACACGGGGATTCAGGTCCTTTGTTAGTTCTTCTATAATTTCATTCCTTTCGACTCCAGCGTCTCTAACACCTGGAGAGAGGATGGCACACATGATCAAGAAACACCATCTCATTTATCCTCCAACTACGTGGAGCACAAAACATCAACTATCACATATCAGAGCAAGCCGATCTGGGAATGTTGCATCCGTAGAACACATTTTCGATAACGTTTCCGAAGTGGAATAATTTAAAGAGATACGACTCAATTCCAGGAAGACGACGACTGCACTCAGTCAGCCTAATACATCCACTTATCTCCCATCTCTTTCGATTTTGTAGTGCCGTAAATAGTATTTCTAACGTGAATTGTATCGGTGTGAATGCGGAAAGGCGATTGTAAACCAGTGTACACTTGAGAGGCATCTATTGATAATGTTTTCGTTCCCAATTATTGTCATCATGATAGTTTAGAAGTGAAATGCACTGGGAAACTTATTGTCTAAGTGATTACTTCCGATAAATGAATCATCATTGAGTTCTAAAACCTGCGAAATGCATTCGTTTTACCCGCAAATAAATGGGCCACTGTGAGTAGGATTATCGATTTGGAATCCAGCTGTTTGTTCCCGTGGAAAGAGTACTCGTTTTACTCAATGTGGTAGAGAGTTCAACTTCGATTCATAAAGCGGGATTATCTGATGCCTGGATCGATTGAAATTCGCCAGCGAGTTTCTGGGTCGTAGTCCATTCACGGTTTCCCTGGGGAAATTCCACTTCTGCGGAGGTACATAAAGAACAATTGATCTACGATGGCATGCGGGAGACCTTCAGAAGTTATCAGTTCATTTCGTGCCGTGAAACAATTATCGAAGTTAGCAAAGTATGAACATGATTTATTTTCCTAAACTTCTATGAACTCTAGTGAGATATTCCTTTGAAGGTGTCTCGGGGATTGACATCACTTGGCAACGAATCTCGAACTAGCAGATCTAATACTGTCTTAACTGGAGAACCGGATAAATAAATCCATCTGGAACTACAGAAGACAGCAGATAAGAGGTTGATATTGAAGAGAAAATAATACAACCGCAACTACAAGCCAGATACTATCAGATATCCTGGTTTGCAGCACTGATCCCATCACAGAGGCAAACTAAATTCATGGAGAGGACAGAACAATGGATTTTATATTATTTCTAATGAACGAGCAGAGCTCGATAGTATTGAAAGAGGTAATAAAGATGTACACACAGTGAATTGAAGCCAAGATTTGGTGCCCTGGCACCCTTTCATGGCTATTTTGAGCTTCGAGAGACTGGTGGAAAGACTGGCCAAAAATTGTAACCAGAAAGAGCTAACAACACAACCTACCAGAGGGAAGACGAGGAGATTATGAGCAGAAGAAAATCAGTTCGAGAAATAGAAAACATTCTAGAATAACATTCATCCGAAGATCATCTCCAAGTCATGGGGAATCTGCGAAATTTTGTCTAGTGATTATGTAGTGATAATTTCAATTTCCGAAAATTTCCTTGGTGGATCTGTTGCTGAAGAATCATAGTAATACTGTTGAGTTTTGATGGAAGCGATGCCTGGGGATTTCAATAATTATTCGCCTCACCTGTCCATAGTTTTTGAGATGGATGCTACTTAAAATGGTTATAATGCTATTACTGATGATAATAATGCACAAATCCCAGATTGGAGTTATTCAATTTGCCGTATTATGCGAGTGGCTTCGAGTTATGTATCCGTCCTTTCACAAATTGGATCATTATATAATAGTCATACCTAAGCCACGTTATAGAATTCACACTTATACATGAGTATATTTTCTGGTCATATATCTGGCAAAACTGTTTGATTTGCATCACCAAACTGAAAAATTATGAGCGAAGAATGCGGAAAAACAAGACAAATGCACCATCCCTGTAAAGTCAGTTCGCTGCGAGAGTAATGGTTTTCGATTAGACATATGAATCTGAGGTGTGTATACTATACGCATTAATTTCTTATATTTCACGGTTTTTCACAATCCTAGAACTGGAACGAAAGATCTCCAAACGAAACTATCGTCTGTTTGGTAATGAAGAAGCGAACTAAGGTTATATGCATAAAATGGGGTTATGTGCCTCACTTAGAGCCAAGCAACCGTCTGTAGTTGAAAATCCTCTCCGTTTGTATGACGTTTAAATTGTTTCAATTCTGGAGTTCAATGTCATGTTTTGAAGAGCTGTTGTAGTTGTGCCAATATAGGTTCCGATTCAACCGAGTTTTTTTGCGTAAATGTCTTGTTCGATCTGTCTGCCGACAGAAAAAAACGCGTATTTCAATAGGGAAGAGGGGCAGGTCATGTTTTTTTTTTGGAGAGAAGTGAAGTAGATTGACAGATTGTCAGAATATACATCACCACTTTGGACCACTCTAGTGCTATTTTTTCGATGAAGTGTTGCCACTTTCATTGAACAATACTGTTTCATTCAACTTCAGTTCCATATTAGTTTACATAATGATGAATCATAACATCAGTCATGACTTCAACAGCAAAAAGCACGTGGAAACCGAATATTCAATATGCCATTTTTTGTTATTGTTTCAGATTAACGTGTTTGGGGTGCTGTGCCGATGATTTCAGCAGGCGTGGAGGGAAGACTGCCCTACATGACCTACCCGGAGCCTTGGAGGGGTCCCCCGAAACAACCTCCGGAATTGTTTCTGAGGCCCGCTCCAAAACCGCTGCCTCCTACGACCAAGTGAGTCTCACAACCATCAGTTTACAAGCATCGATACCCGAACCTCTCGTCCAACTACCATTTGCAGTCGCAGGCATTTAGGGTTGCAGGAAAGTTCAATTGGTCGATTCACAATTTCATTACCAAAATATATTTGTATGTGAATTGGAAAGACACAGCATCACTCTCCTCATAGCATGTAAGCTTTTATTTCTTAATGTGCACTCAACCAGTATCGAGTACTGAAAGTCATTATTGCATTTCTGCGACTGTAAACATTAGTAGGAAGAAGTACCATGCTCAAATCTTCATCTTTACACCATAACTTACACAATGTTACTGTTCTATCTCTCAATAGATACTTCGATACAAAACCGTCCGACGTACCAACACTCTTTCTACATTGCAGCAGATACAATAATGGCGTTAACACGACCACGTACCCGAACGGTACGCGCCTGGCGCAACCACCACGTACCGCAAGCAAATACCCTTCACCGCCCTCCATCGCCAACCCCGTAAACCTCGCGCAAACCAAAGAGGAACTCACCGAGGACATGACCACCTTCAGCCCCTACCGGCTCTTCCCACCAGCCCACCAATTCCCTCACTTCGCCTACCCCCTGTGCCAGCCCTCTTACATGATGAGGGGCAGCTTCCCTCCCACGCCCCTCTCGCCCATGGACACCTTCTCCCCCACCACTACGTCTAGCACCTTCCTGTCGCCGCCCAGTACGTTCAGTCCTCCGTCCGCTATGCTGCGCGAGAAGAAGACCCCGCCCCATCACGCGCACACCCCGCCCACTTCTGCGGCGTTCAAGGTCCCCTCGGGAAAAGAGGGGTCCCTCAAGCACCGGATCCTCATCAGGCCCGAGGACCAGCTGCGGATAGGGCCTCTGGACCTGCAGAAGCCCCCCGAGGGGCGGAAGAGGCTGCACGCCGCCCTGTCACCGCCCAGGTCGCCCAAGAGGCCTTTGAACAACAACACGATGCCGGGTAGTTTCGTCAAGGGTTCGTTGATCAAGCTGCACAACGGGGAGTTGAGGAGGATAGAGGACATGCGCACGGAGGACTTCATCATGTCGGCTGAGAGGAGTCCAGAGCTGAGGTTGGCCGAGAGCACTGTCGTAAAGATTGAGGAGCATCAGAATACGGGGAATGCGACCATCACACTTACGTACAATAACAGACGTGCACAGGTGAGATTCCCTTATATTTTGGGTTATTCTATGGTGTACATGTCAATATGTAGTACAGATTGTTTTTTCTGCCTCTCTCACCACACTACACTCGCAAACTTGCAGAGATATAGGGATGGTAAAAATAGAGAAGTTTCTGATTTTGATGCTGAACATATTGATATATGACAAAATGTCTTCTTCGAATTGTAGCTCCCTCTGATGAATAGATTTCGGTTGGGTTTAGTGAATTAGATTTCATGCAGATTGAAATATTCATTTTTCAGCTTTTAATGGGATTTTCTCTCCTCGTTTCTAAAAAATAGAGTAAAACTTATTAAAAAATATTGCAATATATTTGTAGTAAGGACAGATTTAGGATCTGTCCCAAAATGTCACTGCGCTTGAAATTAAACCTTTAGATACCTAAAAGAGAAATTCTCTATTGGTCAGTGACACCTTGTTTTTGAAAAAATTTGGAAATACAAATATTTTTCTCTTCGTAAAATTTTTTCAATGACTGAAAAGTGACTTTAAAGTCACTTTTCAGTGTCAAAATCGAAAACATTGAAAAAATTTTACGAAGAGAAAAATATTTCAATTGTGTTGAGAACGGGACCAGATTCGTTCCCGAAACGTCCACCAAGATAAGTAGAGGTTTTATTCTTATTAAATATATTTGTATTTCCAATTTTTTTCAAAAACAAGGTGTCACTGACCAATAGAGAATTTCTCTTTTAGGTATCTAAAGGTTTAATTTCAAGCGCAGTGACATTTTGGGACAGATCCTAAATCTGTCCTTACTACAAATATATTGCAATAATTTTTAATAACTTCTACTCTATTTTTTAGAAACGAGGAGAGAAAATCCCATTAAAAGCTGAAAAATGAATGTACCACCTCCTCGAAGAACTCACAGACAGATTGAAATATCTTTCAATTTTACGATATATTTTGAGAGGAAATCTTTTTTGGCAAACTTCATCATAATTTGGAGTTCAGCGTCAAAACCTGCAACTTTTCTTTGATGTGACCAACCCTGTATCTCTACGAGTTCACGAGATCCCAGTGGTGAGAGCAGTGAAAATAGACCTGTATATGCTAATGAAATCGTGATATCTCCAGCGTATTTCCATGCTCGGAAATGGAGTTGTTCGAGACATTATCAAATCAAAATTTTCTCGAGAATCATGAGAAAGGTAATTTTCACTAACCAGAAGATATCCAATGATGTATTAAAGTTGGATATTTATATTCAAAATGTCGGAAAAATCGACGATATGTTGCCTGTGCAAATCATTATTTATTGCTGCATATTCAAATTTTATCTGAAGAATCGTAAATCTTAGTCGATTATTTTCACCTAACATTGTTTTTCACGTACTTTATATGAAATGATCATTAAAAACTATGGTTCGACGTGAAAGTTTGGGTATCGTGACACTACAGCTTTGAAGGCAATCCGCCTCAATATCCACTTATAGTTACGCAACAAAATCGTTTTCGAATGCAAATAATCCGACGAATTTTAGCGCCATGTTGTGATACAAAGGAAACGTTGACCGATTTACTCATTCCGGCGAAAGATTTTCAAAGACAAGTCCTCAAACCAGAAACTTGTCTTGGAATAATACATTTCCATATATTCACTTCACGGTGTAATGATTGAACAAACTCTATTGAACGAACATTTTGAAGGTGTGGATACATACGTGGAATGCTGACAATCAATAGCGAATAATCCGGTGAGAGATCCGAGCGAGAATGTCAAAAATAGATGATGATGGTGACCGAACACTTCTGTCAAGGACATTATTCAAAATAACAGTGAAAGAGCCCACAGTCGAAATTATCTCCAGGTCCGTTACGGTAATTTCACTGAAATAATATACAGCCGGTGGAGATAATCGTATACGTATACAGGAAGATACACAATGGTTTTTTTTTGTTTGAGAATCCTTAATAAAAAAAAAACTCAAATCTGTTGTGTATCACCAATCAGTGCCATTAGATGAAGAAGCTTTGAAATTCATGTTAGGTTTTTTAGAACGGCTTCTCCTTTTTCCATGTACAGCTGGTTGTAAACAATTATTATCTCATTGAAAAAGGTGCTCACAATATTGAAGATTGAAGTATATGATAATCGTATAATAATTCAATGTGGATGTGTTACATTGTCATTCTCTGCTACAGCAACGTATGGTCATGATGTACACCCTCCAGGTATCATTTGCGTAGAGGATACCTTTCATCCTGGCGGTGCTTGTATCTGTTGAGTGACAAAATCTCTTCAATCACTTTCGAATTTCAATTCATATATGTGTATTTAAAATTGCCTCATTCTTCTATTATATGTTGCTATGAAATAAATAAGGAATACTTCCCAATAACAAGACATATAAATATCATTAGCAACCTACCTACAAATTAGCATTACCAATTCATTTCATTATACATTAGCATTATCAACCTACGAATATTCAAACAATTCAATTTTATTGAATGGAAACACCTTAAGAGAGGAAAAAAAGATCATGAAAACAATTAAGGATCGTTGAGCTATACGACATAATTCAACTGTTATTCCAGTAATAATAATAAGCTCGCTTGGTAAAGTAGTTCACAGCTTGGTTCATAGTATATGTCGAGATTTGTACAGAGTTGATTGTTGACAGTTGCTCATTGCAACCACTGGTGATTTAAATGTGAGTAATATGTTGATTCTCGAATTTGGTTGGCAAAAAGTCAATTCAAGTCAATTGTCGATGCCTTGTTCAGGGTAAAATCCATCCAGTTCAGTTAGATATTTTATGAAACCTCTTTGGATATACTCGATTATGTTTATGTGGATGTGGACGTTTGGGCGACCAGATTAAGAAGGCACATATCAGCCGAGATTCAACGTATGCATTAAAAACGAGTCATGAAACTGTCTCTGCTACGAAAGTTCTTACAATTGCGATAGATGAGACCAAGAATCCGTTTGTGTGGGTGATGAAACTCAATTTTGGGTCTGATATGACATTCAGACAAGACTTTATTGAAATGCAAAACCAGCTGACTCAATCAGCAGGTCACCATTCGTGGATCACCCTTTATAAGTATGTAGGTATGTACAGAAAGTTGTTTTGAGGCGAGATGCGATCATCGTACGACTCCTTCGATATGGTGTCAGCGACCTTGCTGAACCTTGCCTCTGGCAACATTTATTCTCGACGGCACGATTCAACTTTCGTAATTAGTAGTTTCAGTCATTGACTGGTTATGTATGGATCGAGAAGATGCGTCTCCTTCGGAAATGCGCCTATCTAAGAGCATTCGACAATGTGCTACCGTAATGGAGTCTGTCAAATGGACGTGTAGGTTTGACGTCGTATTGTGGAATTACGTTGTCCCAATACCCAATTTGATGATGTCGAGTAACACTGTTCCTATGAGGTCGTCAATAACCATGCTGGGTGTCACCACCAACAGTGCTCTCTCATGGGACGATCATGTGAGGTCCATTGCGAAAACTGTTTCACAGAAACTTGGTTTTCTATTCCGTGCGAAGAGATACTTCACATCCCAGCAACTGCTTATGATCTACAAAGCACAAATTCGACCTGTCCTGGAGTACTGTTCACATGTTTGGAGCTCAGCCCCCAAACATACGCTTAAGCTCTTAGATTCAATTCAGAAGAGAGCTATTCGCCTAGTCGATGACACAACACTCACCAAATCATTTACCTCTCTAGATCATCGTAGAAAGGTCGGCGATCTTTGCCTTTTTTATAGGTACTTTCACGGTCGGTGCTCAACGGAAATATCATCTATTATGCCACCACGCGCGATTCCTAGTAGACAAACCAGACGAGCTCAGGCTGGTCACCCCTACACTGTCAGGCTCGAGACCTGTCGAACATCGCTATATCAAGCATCGTTTCATTATCACTCTTCCATTTCTGTATGAGCTCCATTCAGTTTTGTCATTGGTCACTGATAATGCATGAAATATCAGGAAAATCGTGATTTTATTTTCAAATCTCAATGCCCGACAGAGGAGGTAAACATTTCATATATAATCTCGTTTAGGAGCAGATGGAAAATCACTGACATTCAACAGGTCAGATGAGGTGAGCAGAGATACTAGGCGTAAACCTTCCACTTTGTACTTCGATCTCGAAATTGGATTAATCTATGTTTCACGTAAATATTATGTATCCTCAACGGGAGTTTATATCGAAAAACACGACAGAAAACCGATCTGCTGTCTCTTTCCACTAGTGAAATACCATTTTAAAAACTCTCGTTATGCCTGACTGTTTCATATTCCACTGAGAGTAAACGCCGGTTTGCAACGGAAAGGGATATTTTTTTCCCGCCATAGTGAAATATTGCTGTAGGCGTAAAAGCATCTCGTAAACCAGTCTGAGAAAAAAAAACTCAGATCGTGTTCGTGAAAAGCACAGCGTTTCAACATTCATCGACTGAGATCAATCGGCAACATGATGAATAGAATGGTTTCTTGTGCTTTTTACAAGTCATCTGCCAACGTAACGACCGACTCAGCGGCCAGCAGTGTTTCACTAGCTTCGAACTGTTGTCCATCCAGACCGAACCGAGAATTCCTTCATTGTTCTATTCTGATTTTGAATTACGGCTTGCATTATTTCTCTGAAGGCTCTTTTATGCTTCCAAAGGCGGATTTAAGAGGAGGGGACAGGGGGTAATGGTAACAAGTGATTTATATCACCCATCTAACGAAACTCTTTTAAATAGAGTCTTCTCATGGCGTATCCCAGATAATTTAGCATTTCTGTTCCTTCTTTTCCTTCTAGTTGTTTTTTTTTGATAATTTTTTTTTTATCTGTGGACAACACGAAAGGGAAACCTATGATGTTCGAGGAACATCGTGTTAGCCAGCGGTGGAATTTTGGGAAAGAAGGAAGGTGTTGGAATTTTTCTTGAATGTTTGGAGGTTGTAAGCATCAGGAAAGACCTCACTAGGCAAAGAATTCCACAACTTTGCCGTTCTATTGATGAATGATGCTTGGTATAGCGATGTTCGACAGGTCTCGAGCCTGAGTAAGCGCGCGTGGTGGCATAATAGATGATATTTCCGTTGAGCACCGACCGTGAAAGTACCTATAAAAAAGGCAAAGATCGCCGACCTTTCTACGATGATCTAGAGAGGTAAATGATTTGGTGAGTGTTGTGTCATCGACTAGGCGAATAGCTCTCTTCTGAATTGAATCTAAGAGCTTAAGCGTATGTTTGGGGGCTGAGCTCCAAACATGTGAACAGTACTCCAGGACAGGTCGAATTTGTGCTTTGTAGATCATAAGCAGTTGCTGGGATGTGAAGTATCTCTTCGCACGGAATAGAAAACCGAGTTTTTGTGAAGCAGTTTTCGCAATGGACCTCACATGATCGTCCCATGAGAGAGCACTGTTGGTGGTGACACCCAGCATGGATATTGACGACCTCATAGGAACAGTGGTACCCGACATCATCAAATTGGGCATTGTGTGATCAGCCTTCTTGGTGAACATACAAGCTTGAGTTTTAGTTGCATTGAACTGTACTAGATTCTCAGATCCCCATTTCAGAATTCTTGTCAGATCCTCATTTAAAGCATCAACCTGTCTTCGCCTTGCACCTCTGGCCTCATTGGATGATATAGGGGCTCTAGAGGAAAAGGCGGAATGAAGTGTACTATCATCCGCAAAGCTATGAACTGGACTGGAGGTCACATTTCCGGAAGAAACTTTTTCGCCTGTTTGACTAAGCCGTTTGAGTAAGCCGATATTGTTCAAGTTTTCGGTCTGTAAAACGACAGAAAACATCTGAAGAATCCTTGTAAAAATGATATAATGTGCCCTTCTCTAAATATACAATAGTCCAAATATGCTAGATCACGGCAATTAATTTAATAAAGCCTTTCGAAAATCTGGTGATTGTAATACAGATACTGTGAATACAGTTTTTGGACAGTGTTATGTCTTTCCAGACCTCTGGGATAATTACCATAGTTCCTTTGTTCAAGATAGAAAATATCCGAGAATGTCCTCAATACTACCAGATACTTAGTTCTCTTGTATATTCATGAGTCTATTGGCTCTGACTCTATTGTTCCTGGCATTGAAGATCTATTCTGTATCAGTTGAAAAACCATCATGTCTTCTGATATTTCTTATTCCCATTCGAAATTCTCAAAACGGATCTTCCCAGGATCATTCATTCATCGATCCATCTACACAATTCCTTCAATATTTTTGACATATTCTCTTCAGTATTCACACATTTTCTGTTCGAGTATATCTACCTTTATAACGAGCTGTAGCCATAGGTGGTTCTTTCCCATTGGGCACTTCTTTTTCATTGATCCATGGGGTTCCCTAGTTCCTACCAGATCACCAACCGATTACCAATGAATTTTGCGAAAATCCAACGATAATTATTCACCATGTGAGAATTGACAACTATAGTGCTCCAAGAGATATTGAACATGGACTTATGCTAAGCTTATCTCACTGCTAGACCTCTTCAATCAACACCAGTTTCTATTCTCATTTAATATATCTAGAATATTGTTCATGCACAACTTTTACTTATTTATTTATTCATTTATTTATTCAATTTACGGATAATGCATTACATTTACAAGTTTACAATTTGTATAGAAATTCACTAACTATAACTTATGACTAAGAATACAATACAGTTATAATGGAAATACAAATACTACACGAAAGAAAAGCTTTATGTTGTTGGAAAACTATCTATGTTCAACTAAAATTGATCTTTTCTTTCCGATATTTGAAGTATTCCAAACTCAAAGAAAAGAAATCTCAATCAATACCATTACCATTCATGACAATTCTAGGTAAAGGGGAGAAAAGTCCATAATAACATCTATGAAAATCTACTGAAAACGTAGTTGTGTTTCTTGTAAACCTTCTTGTGAATAAAGATGGGCAATTTATATGTCCGTTGACCAATTTGAATAGAACGGTCAGGTCTGCCTGTATTCTGCGGACTTCTAATCTGGACATTCCTATAGTATTTCGAATATCATGTATTGATTATTATGTTGTATAGGAATGTTGAGTTTGTATGCCGCAAACTTAAGGAACTTGTTTTGAACTTTTTCTAAATTGTGTATAGAATTAGAATAGTATGTCTGTTTTGATAATATAGTCCTCTGTCTTAGCCACAAGACCTGAATATCCTCAAGTGCCCAGAGCTCCATTAGATCAATGACGACCTTGTATGGCCAACACATACATTAGCTCATTGTTGTTCTGCTACTCGCCAATAGATGTCGCCTCTGGCATAAATCTCATAATGTGTTCAGTTCTGCCCACGAGTGCGATTATGGAAATACCCTTTTTTCACTGTCTACCATAAACCCTCCAATTCTCCTGGATGGAAGTATCCTCTAAGTTGACTCATATGGAAAATACATAAATATCACTTGTTTCTTCGGTAGTGAGAAATGCAGTCATATGGAACCCATGATGTAAATATAGACGGGTGTCCCAACTCCCTATACCCAGCAACTAGAAAAAGTTTTAGACTTTCGCCTACTTGATTATGTTGAATCTCAATGCCCTACTAAGGCTTTTCAAGATCGAAACTAGATGGCGTCACCTATGAAGATTTTGATGGTTATATTGGGAGCTCTGGAAAATACGATTTGAATATAAAATTGGAACCTTTAGCTATCCATCACTGTCAGTAGAAGTGTCAATTGAGGAGTTGGTGCACCATCCTCGGTGGAACCGAACGAACAACCACCCGTTACATCCTATAGTACCAACACCCTTCCGAGCTGCGAGCGCGCGTCACGTGTCCCTCGACACGGATCCGGCAACCTCGCGCTCTCAGCCCCCAGACCAGTTCTTTGATCGCCGCGTATTATAAATCTGGTAGTGGTAGTACTGGTCGTAGTGGAATGTTACCCGTGCACGTACGACTTCTCGTAGTACTACTCGATCGACGTGGGCCGGTCGAGAGGGATGGTGGGGGAAGAGTCGCTCGGTTCCGGGACCCGGTGTCCTTGAACGGCCCAGGCCTACTCTTCGGCGACCAAGCTCTCGGGACAGCTCAAAGTGACGATTATAATATGATACGCATATAGATGACTAGAGCATTACGCTGTGTCTTATTGTCAGAGGAAGATCGTGCAGAAGTACTGAAAGGGGGGGATAATTCTCTACAAACATCTAGAACTATACTATTGTTATGCATACTAAGCGTCATTTGGTGTCCTTTTCATAGTTTTTCATTGAGTTCGACTGGAAAGAGTTCAGAACAAGTGAGATTTCTGAATTTCAGCGTGAATAATCCATTCGTTGTGGAGAGTATTGATCAAAACAGACATAGCTTTGGTTTTATAACCTAAGAGCAACGTAGATTCATCAGATCAGATTCATCTTTCGGCTACAAAATACTCGGAAATCACTATAATACATCTATGTTACTATCTTTCATGTCTCTACACGGGACTCACCGATTAGTAGACTGAGCGACAACTTGAACAAATACTACGGCAACAACATATCCTTCAGTACTCACTGCAGTAAGCTAAGCAAATCACTGAACTCAAAATGTTACCAAATCAGGGTTCTCGGAGATGTTTTGGACAACCGTGGACTGAAACAATATTACTTTGGACAGATACAGTTTAGAATATCTTATGGAATACTGTTATGGGGGAACTCTACAGGAGTACAGGATGTATTCAGTTCACAAAAACGGATAATTGCAGGATCTATTACAGGAACATCATCTACATTCTCATGTCGTAGCCTTTTCAATAGACTAGAGATTTTATCAGTAGTTGAACTTTTCATTCTTGAACTCTTAGTTTATATTCACAGAAATCGAAATTCTTTCACAATAAATAAAACCCGTCACGAACATAATACGAGAAGAAGAAACGATTTCCATATTCCTAATACTCCCTTAAACTCTTTATGAAATCATATAAAATTCTGTTACTGAGAAAAATATCAACACAGGGCATTGCTTCTTTGAATTACTTCTAGAAATAAGCCCATATACGATACCTGAATTCTATGATTATTTTAAATGATTTTAGAAGTGTGTGAATTTTTTTACATATTACTGTATTATTCATTCTATTGAACTCATTTCCGCTTATATGTGATGATTTTATGTACCTGATCAGATGTACCTGATCATTTTATGTATTAAATTATCTATCTATCTATCTATCTATCTATCTATCTATCTATCTATCTATCTATCTATCTATCTATCTATCTATCTATCTTATGTTATAGTATCATTCACATTGCAAACGTTATGGATATATGAAACAATGGTTGCAGTTTTGGGATCCTGCCTGTTGCATCCCAATTTCAAATAAATAAATAGCATTATACCATTTTATTGTGATAGATCTACCATACTGTCAAAGTCCTCTTACAACTCGAAATAATACAATAAAATCCAAAAAAACCAATGTAAACCACCCGCTACTGACGCTCTACTCAGTGTAAGCAAATAGGCATCCCATTTGAAATGAAAGCAAAGCAATTGCGACTGATTGATAGAAATTTTTATGGAGCGAAAAAGCATTGCTTTCGACAATAGGAAGTGCATACGGAAAACTGGAAGACGGTTCAGTTATGAAATCGATTTCCGAAATCGATTGACAATCGCTGGCGCTTATTAGAATTTTTAGGATTTTTTAGACAGCACAGTTACACATAGATATTATGTGTGTGTGTGTTTGTTGACTCGGTTTTGTTATTCAAGAACCCATCAACTGCTTGACTGTTTTCACCGATTTAGTTTTGAGGGCACAGTCACGTTCGATGCAATTATTAGCTATCATAAAAAATTCAGTAATATTGACCTCTTTTATTTTTGCTCTAACTCGACTAGTTGCTACTAATCATTTCAAGAAATAGTTTCATTTTCACAGAAATCATATCAGAGGACTGTTTATGAAAGGAATAATTCAGAAGATTCTTCTGGATTGCAACTATACACTAGTCATACATCGCGTCACGAACATCAAAGTAGTAATTATTCAGCATTGAAATATCTTGATTCTTTCTAAACTCAACGTGATTCTCGCATCGCACAGAAACTCTGTTGAGGTTTATTTTCAGAAAATCGAGAGGAACTGCTTACGCTCGGTGTGATTTTCCAAAATTAGTACATTACCTTCATGTCGATGCCCTCTGGCTGTGGCATGTTGCATTCTGATTTAATTGACCATGCCCGAGATCGTTCTCATCGATTTCATTCATGTTATTCATCATCACTGGTAATGATGATTTATATCGATGTTTCATCCAGCATAATCTCACTGGGTGATACAATATGGCTTTGAAGACAGGAGAGTCTTTTTTTATTTCTTCAAATACCTCCTTCTACATAATCGACATGACCCAACAATGGTGATTCCATAGTTTTATTGCTCGATGGAATGAAATACTGTGAAGAGAAATTTAGAATAATGGTTCGAACACTCTCATACTATGAACTGAAGTGATGCTGAGAAGTGAATATTTGAATATCATTCCAAATATTCTCCACCAGACACTACGAATCTTATGAATTTGTAAAGAACAAAACACTTTTTCAATTGATCATCTTGACGCCTTATCGATCGCATCGTTCTCAGCAACCTGTAGACAAAATTCAGTGTACAAGAACTTGAAGACTTGTACTGCGATGCTAACAAATTGTGAACAATTTATCATCGAAATTGATAGAAAAACATACTGAAAATTGTGTGCTGAACATCATGAATGATCTTTTACAAACTGATAATGGACTCAAACAAAGCAGAAATTTGCAGAAACATTGCCTTCTATCAGAAAATATAACAACTAAACTGCTCGAATGAAGACAGATATATCTTTTCATGAATCTCGGCGAATGCGCAAGGTTAAATGGTGGGCCCACCAGAATCAAGTTGATTGATGACAGACAGCGCATTCTCCAAATATTGACCTCATGGTGGAACAAAATATAAACCGGACTCACTCATCGAAATGAACGATTTTTGACGGCCGATGGGTTATTTTATCCAAACTGCCAATGATATTTGCCAGACACAGAATAATGCCTCCAAGGATGAATTTTATAAAAAGCAAACCTAGATGTTTTAATATTGATTCATACGAAGATTAAAACGAATAAAAAAAGCGCATCAAAGCAACAGTTATTCTGGGAAGTACTCTAACAACGCGTGGGTCGCCTATTTCCATCTTTTGTTTTCAACCGAAAAGTAGCAGTTGGTGAGTTGCCAAAAAATCGTTACGATAATACTATTGGCAAACGTTTACTCTACCTCTTATTATTAGCACCTCATTCTGGTTTTTTGCCGGCTGCAATTAGCAGACATAAATAAAATATGAAAACAAAATAGTTCACGCAACATCAGTCTGGGAACAGAATGTTTTGCATTCTGAATTGTGTTTTCGAGTGAGTATAAACCTATATATCTAGAATATTGGTTCAATAATGAACGAATGAAATAACATCTCACAGTTTGAATTGAATCCAAGAGTCCGAACTTCATGATTCGTTATGGAAATATTCAACCAGTGCCATAATTTTTGCTTGTTCCAAAAAAACAATTTCCGTGTCAAAATGAGTCTAAGTGTATCGACTGAGTTGGATGAGCACTGACACACATAGGACGTCCAGGAGTATCTGGGAAATCTTCCAGGATCAAGACTAAAAGCTCAAAATCAAAAGCTTTCATATATTTTTGACTTTCAAGCTCTTCACTGATGTTAAGTAGGGGCCTATTTAGCCTATTTGCATATTTTAGTTTGGTGAAATTCTATAAATTTTCTCTTGATTGATCTGAAATCTTGCAGGTACTTTCTCTAACGCCATACTAATCCCACTTCCAGCATTCTTAAATGAATCACTGTTTATAGATTAGACCTCCTTCATGTTGTGACAAACATACATTTTTCAATATTAGACTGTTTTCAACTTGGCCCTTGCGATTCTCAACATGGAAAAAATCGATTGTAACAAAACATCATCGTCAGTGCTACAAACAAAATCAACACACTTCTTCTTCAATCCGCTCTCCTGAAAATTTGTGAGAACGAGCGATTCCCTTATGTATCATGTTTCAATATATGTCTGAATTTTGAAGAAACTAAATTTATTCACAACATTCACTTCTACAATGAAAAATCATCCGTTGAACAACACAGAGATTTATATCATATTTTGGACATAAATAGCTAAACTCTATAGAAATCAGTCTGGTTCCCAAAACATCTTGAGAATTAAAATTAAACAAACTCAATTAATTAATTTTTGAACCCGATTGATGAACAGCTTATACATATTATACATATTTTCAACCGTTTATTCCTGGGATACAATTAATTACAGGAGTGAAATGTATTGAACAATAAATTCTAGGAATTGAGAACACACAGAGAAAAATTGTAGTTCCCCTAACAAAAGTTCTAGTTAGTATAAGCACAACCAGATTTTCTAAGTTAGTAACATTTTTTTTTATGGTAACCATAACAATTCTCTGGTTATTGAAATGATGAAACATTGATAGGATAACAAGATAATATGGTTGTGCCTATACAGTTTTTCGAGTGGAGATTTCGAAAATGGAATGGAACCGCCCTTCCGAAACTTTTAGCTGTAATTTTCCCATGAGAAATGAGGTTTTCGTCTGACATACCAGGTGGTTTAAAAATTATGAATAGATATTATTCTTCTTCATTTGGAAGGTTCGGCAATTTGGGTAATCTGACCCCCTCTACCTTTTCCAGGTGGACATGGACTCGGCGGTGGAGCACCCCTACTTCGTGATGGGCCACGGCTGGGCCTCCTGCGACCCGGATCGCTCTCAGCGGCGGTACGGCCTCAAGGTGCACCGACTCCAGGTGGGCGACGTGCTCATCTCGCTCACGCCCAGAGAGACGCCGCCGCCGCCGCCCGCGTCCAGGCCGGGCGCCACCGTCGTCACGACGGCCACCGCCACCTCTATGACGACGCGGCAGGTGTCCGTCGACGGCGGTGTCAAGTCGCATCTGTCCGATCCGAAGGTGAGTCGATGTTCGTTGAACATCATAGGTTTCCCTTTCGTGTTGTCAACAGATAAAAAAAAACAATTTTCGGTTAGATGCGTTGAATTTACTGTCCCAGACCTTCTGTCTTAAGGCGCACCTTCACTGGATCATAATCTGGAACTGTGTATCGAGGTTCTTCTTTGGTTGCTTTCAGTATTCCTCTCCACTTCACATAGTTTGATAATCTAGAAGTATGTACCAAATCTTAGAAGTTCTCCACTGTTTGCTACCAGTATCCTCCTAGACACATCTTCCAACAATTTTTGATTATCTGCGTTGAATTTGCTGTCCAAAACCTCCTGTCTTTAGTTTCACCTTCACTGGTTTATAATCTGGAACTGTGTATGGAGGTTCTCCATTGGTTGCTTTCAGTATTCCTTTGGAAGAATCTTCAATTATAACTTATCAACGATGAGTCCATTCAGTCTGTTTCCCTTCATCTTACCCAGTTTGAAAATCTAGAACTATGTACCATATCGAAAGTTCTTCACTGATTGTTTCCAGTATTCTTCTGAGCAATTATTCAATTATCACCTTCAGGTCAAAACCATACGTCATTCCATTCTCCTCCACTCTATCTGGTTTGATAATTCAGAACTATGTACCATTAACTTGGAGGTTCTTCATTGTTCGCTTTCAGTATTCTTCTAAACAATTATTCACTCATCACATCTCGGCTTGGAAAGTCAAATCTACAGTCCGAAACCATATGTCATTCCTTTTGCCGTCACTCCATTTGATTTGATGATCAGAAACTTTCTACCAGTTCTTGGAAGTTTGTCATTAGTTGCTTTCAGTAGTCTTCTGGACATATCTTCAATTTGGTTTGGTAAGTCAAATCTGCAGTCCGAAACCATTGTCATCGATATTTTACCGTAGATTTGTATTCGTTCACATCATGACCAGATGCGAAAAGCTCAATGAACACTTTCAGTATCTATCTTATTCGTTGAATCTTATATTTGATTGTTCTTAATCTTTCGAAACTCTCTTAATGCAAGCTTTTGCTCTGGGACCTATGTGTTATCTTGTTATGCTTACCAGGATGCGCAGATTTTTTAGTCCGTACCTCGGTACCTCCTCATGGAATACTGAAGCAAAACATCCGTAGGATACAGATTTACTTAATCTTGAAGTTCGCTCATAATGATGTATTCCGGTACCAGTGCCACCATCCTACTTCCTAACGACATATACTTCATATACATGAAGTGAAAAATCAAAAATCTATTTTCCTCTACAGGTGAGCACCCCCCAAACCCAGCCGATGAACCTCCATCTACCATCTAGCTATCCCCCTCAGTCGATGTCGCCCGAGAGCGTGGCCGCCCGGAAGAGAAGGTGGTCGGCGCCTGACCAGATTTGTGATGAAGAGGAACAAAATAACGCCAGGAGGCATCGGCTCGAATGATATTTGTTGTACAGTGAGCACAAAGTTATTGTGAATAACTACGTGAGACTTATTAACTAATTGGAGGAAGAGTCTTCGCTTTTAGGGGACCGTCTGCGAGGTTCCTCGGCGGATAGAGAACAAATTTTGTGATCACATCGCTAGATAGGCTGCGATCAACGAATTTAAACAGCAATCCCAAGCACTTGTTGCTTCAATAAACCTTCTAATGTGTGTTCGAACCGGGCAAAATTGGTGCAAATCGATTGTGTTGGTAAACTGCAGGTGTGTAGGATTCCATAGTAAATCGATGGCGGAATCTTCTAGAATCTACCTATTTCCTTTCGGTGAATGAAAATACCGATAGTAGCAGAATCAATTCGAAATCAGCATTCGCCAGAGGGAAGAAGAACCTATATGGAAGTTCCTTCTCACTCTGTTTCCTGCCTCCGTAAATAGCCGGGTTTTCAGTTCATAAATTCACAAGCATTGACTGAACTCAACTTGATTCAAACCCTATAGCCGCACTGCTCTAGGCTTTGGTAGCCAACTGTCAGTATTGATCGTTTGTAGATTCAAAAGTAACGAAATCGATTTTCAACTTTTCCAATTTCTCTCCTTCCTCAAGGATAGTTCCATTGGATTAGATAATGCTAACTCTTTCACGAATTCAGTTCGCGAAATTAATATACTCCAGAGTTCTACAAATATGAAATATAGTAACAAGTGCATGGATTGACTGTAATCAGCTCGAAAATATTGTTTTTTGGACACAAACTTGTGTCATCAATGTGCTTGCATTCGTTCTCGCTCATACGTTCATGAGGTGAACGTTGAAATTATCTTGTTGAACTTTCTGAGAAGGTTGTGGGCAAATAGATTCCACAATATTGGACCTTTATTTTCTTGTTGTTCTCTATTTGCTGGTTTCCTAATCGCTGATGCCATTTCCAAACTTCTGACTACTCCTCGAAAAAACGAGGTCAGTGAAGCTTCCTCACCTATCTAACCTATTTCCATTCTTGCTGTTCGTATTTTTCCTTTCCGGGTTCTTCTTCAGTCTTCCTATAGCATTTCTAGCACCCGACTTTTAAATACTCCCTACATAAATATCAGGAGTACAAAATGGCATCATCGGTTTAAATGTGATGTGTAGTGGTCCTCTAGTTAGTAGAAGACCAAAATAATGTAGATATGTTGCTGTAAAGAGAAGTTATCTACCACTGTTGCTTTTTGAAAATTGATATTATCGCCTTGTTATAGTATAATGAAGCAACTGTTGCACTGAATCTTCGAAATATACTTGAACTTGTCCAATAATGATATATTTGGTATGAGTGGAATATGTTAGATTTATAAAACTAATGTTGTAAATATAAGATATCGTTGTGAAATGTACTGAACATAGTAGGTCGTGTTCTGGAACCATTATTCATGCTTGTTCTGTCTTCAAGATTGTTATGGAAATACTACCATAAGAAGAATCGTAGTTGATGATTTCTCGAAGACAAAAAGTTGGACTACAAACATATTAACTCTCAAAGCTCAAAAACTCTTTTCGAATCTCATCAACAACCACCGTTTCAAAGATACCCATACAGTTTTTCGAACTTATCTTGACCACACTGAATAATACAATGAATAGATTCTACTGTGTTATGCATTTCATACGACAATCATCAATCATAATAATTGTAACTTGGCTAATACATCATATCAAATCATGAATTATGTTTTCAGTGCAATAATTGTCTCATTATCCATTTAAATTGTTACTATGCTGTACTCAAACGTGAGTGCAATGGGAAGATGTTGGATCATAGAGAGTAGGTTTATTTTTCATGACAATACATTATAGGGCAAAATGCATTAGACAGAAAGAAGATCGTGCTAGTAGGAACGAGAACTGGAGTATTATAAAAGAGTGATATAATTATATTAACATGAACAATTCATTTAGTGATGGTTTCGTTATACGTTTTTAGTGGAGTACAGACTGGATAAAGCCACTATTCGATCTCAAAGAGAGTCGTGTGATATAGGACTGCTTTTAATGTTCACAAAGATCTGTATATTTTATTTACCAATCGATTTTTCATATGCTGATGCACGAACTGAATGGGGATTTTCTACTCTGAAATGTAAATGGATACATAACCTCAAAGTTACATCGCGTATGCATAACCACTGGTGAGATATTTTGTATCTCCCAGATAATTCAAGTAACAATAATATGGAACATTAATGTCAGGATGTTACTGTTAACTGATAAATGTCCTCACTTTTTTCATTCAGAAACATATTTTGGAAACTGAACAACAAAAACCACTGACGCATTTTGAGGTTAAGACCCTCCATTACATCAGAAGTGCTTTTCGAGTGATATCCGGTTGACGGAGTGACATAATTTGAATGAGCCGATCAGAATCGTTACCAGTTACAGTCAGGTTGTATTGACCATTTTGTCACTGGGAAAGCTCTAACCTTTTCAATGGCATTTTTAAGCTGCGATCCCCAAGAATTTTCTATAGTTGTAAACTTTGTTACTTATAATGTAAATTCTCAATAGAGTATTGAAAACGCGGTAATCTTGTATTGTTAGATGATCGTTCATCATTTGCTTTCCGATGTTGTTTATATATGTATAATTTTCCATGTGAATTATTGGCTGTGATACAGTAAAGTATGTGGAAAGTAGATACTTCCCTCCATGTCTTTAAAGATCCTGATACAACATGCAAATTTCTACCTTCATAAAAACATTGAATACCTCAATCTGTGCTTTTGATGTATCTGTTCACCTCAAGGATGACTTCAGAAAAATATTCGACATTCAACATGCACGTTTCCAATTGAATCAAAAATAGTACGTAAATGCGTGCATGCCCCTAATGTATCACAGAAAAACTACTGAGACTGCTCAACAGGACAAAGAAAGATCAGTCACAGATTCGAGATTTGAAAATCCAT
The DNA here is from genome assembly GCA_963576655.1 of Gastrophysa polygoni. Classification (NCBI taxonomy): domain Eukaryota; kingdom Metazoa; phylum Arthropoda; class Insecta; order Coleoptera; family Chrysomelidae; genus Gastrophysa; species Gastrophysa polygoni. Next base: position 4,823,462 of record OY755086.1, on the reverse strand, counting down.
GAAAATATTGGTTGACATCGTTCGAGATATTCGTGAATATTCCATATTGAATATTTTCCTCAAGCCATCCTTATAAGAGTATTGTTAGATATATTAAAATAGGCTACTTTCAAATAATTTGAATTTATCAATCACAGTAATCATTTTTCGTTGGAATCTGGAAGTTTGGAATTGATTCTATATAATTTTCTATATTTGGTGCAATATTTTAATACATTATCATGAAATTGAGTAAATGTTATATTTTATTGGAATATTCTGTGATAAGAAGACTTGTGAGAGTATTATAAAGAATGAGGGCATTATTCGAGACATTTGCCATCTATTATTCTGTTATAAAAGTCTATTGCAAGCCAGATGAGTATAAAATGATATATTTATCCTTTATATATATATATATATAGATTTATATATATATATATATATATGGGAATATATACAGCGCCTAGGGACAGCAGTACTACTAAAATTCATATGAACACTATCAGCTTCGACAGCCTCCATTATTCGAGACGAAAAATTTGGTATTGCTGACCCTAGGCTCAGTTGAAGCGATCAGGAAAAGATTTGACAATGATTTTTGAAGTGCCTTTAGTGGAAAGTGTGTATGGTTTTCACTTTCTAGTAATGTTGTGTATCTATTCTGTGAAGGATCTATGAATCAAAATGCTAAATAACAGATTTTATGTACAGATATATTATTTTACAAATACATGTACAGTGTGCCATGTTGAAAATGTGAGGCCACATGTGGCGATGCAGTCAAAACCAATAAATATATGTACTAAAAGTGTAGTTTGATTTTTGAATTCTACTGATTTTACTTAACGAATTTATCATTGTCTGGTTGGTATATTATTATCAATACGAATGTATGATTATCTTCGGTTCGCCAATTGATCTAATTTTCGAGAAATTTCCATTCACAGCATCAATTTGAGAAGATCAATTTGAAAGGACGCCAAAGAGTTTTTACGGTTTCTGCTCAACGGCCTCAACAATGAGATGCTCGAGCTGATGGAGGCAGTGATAAATATGGAAAAATCTCAACCGAACCTCAAAGTCGCCCAAATCGATACCGACGACGAGTGGCAGGTGATGGAATCGAAGGAAGAATATAGCATGACGAGGCGATCAGACTTCAAGAGAACGTTGTTTAGGGAAATTTTTGGCGGCTTTCTGAGATCAAAAATCGTCCGCTCCGGCGACGATTCCACGGAAAATATACAGCCTTTCTTCACTCTGCAACTAAACATCGAGAAAGTGGAAACCGTTTGGGAGGCATTGGGGATGCTGAGGAATAAAACTCAGCTGGAAGGACTGACGTCTTCTAAGACGAGCCAGGTGATCGAGACCTGGCAACAGGTTACGCTGGACAAACTGCCTGCTGTCACCCTCATCCTACATCTTGAGTGCTTCGAGTTCAAACAAGCTGTCAAGGCGCTGAAATTTCCTGCTAGATGGTGGACCATATTGGTAAAGATCATAGACTTATTATCCTGGTAAAGATGCATCCATAGGCCACTACATAACCGACGCCTTCCACGTCGGCTATGACTGCTGGCTCCGTTATGACGACGCCGTCGTCAAGACGGTTTCAGTGGAGCAAGTGCTGAGGCCCCAAGGCACGTGGGTGCTTTTACTTGCTTTTTACATGTGGGCAAACACCATCGATATCAAATTGTCGTATAGACAACAATAAAATGTTAAAACTATCAATTATCATTCCAATGAAGTTTGTCTTTATGTCTGAAACTATGCTTCGGAATTTTATAGCCTCATCATTGCAATTTCGAGTACGACATTTTCTATTCCTTCGGGTGAAATTTGTTTCCAACTAACACCTTTTTGCGAATTATATACCGGTTCGTTTGAATTATACTCAAACGAAGATTCCTTTAATATACAGGGTGTCCTTAAAAGGTCTTTACAAAAAGCTACCACATATTCTTCAGACCAAAACAATTCGATACAAGCAAACTTACCTCAGTAAAAAGTTGCTTAGTTTGGGCGCTAGACGGCTCTGAAGTTGAAATTTTCAAATCGATTTTGCTTCATAACTTTTGAACGGCTCATGAGATTTTTTTCAAATTTGGTACGTTGGCATAGACTCATCGGGCAATGAAACTCATATCATAATCATAATGAATATCATTCCATGGGCGTAGAACTTGATTTTTTCAGTAGATAAACATCTAAAACTCCTACGCCAATGGAAAAAAATTAGTTTCAATATGAAATCTAAATTATTCAACTCATTCACTACAAAAAAGGTACTCTTGACAAAAGTCGATTCCTCTCATGGTTTCGACAAAATTTTAATTTTAGTGATTTAGAGCATAATTAATGATAAAACGATTAACAGATATTTCATAAAAATTGTTCAAAATGTTCACCATTTTCACGTATACAAAGATTTATACGACGCAAAAAGTTGAAATGTACTCTTTGCATAACTTCTTCATCGCCTGTAAGATTATTCGTCGCCTGTTGGATACGTTGCCATAATTGTTCTACAGTATTCACAGGGGTCTTGTAAACCGTAGACTTGAGATAACCCCATACAAAATAATCCATCGGTGTTAAGTCTGGAGAACGTGGTGGCCAATTCACGGGTGCATCATTACCTCTACCTATCCATCTGTCTGGGTACTGTTGGTTTAAAAAATTCCTAACATCCACCGAAAAATGTGGTGGAGCTCCATCGTGCATAAACCACATATCTACCCGATGTTGGAGTGGTAAATCTTCCAACAAATTTGGCAACGTATTTCGTAGATGTTGTAAATACATGTCTCCTGTTAATCTTTGTGGAAGTATGACAGGACCAATTATAAAATTTCCTATTATTCCAGCCCAAACGTTGATTTTGAATTCGTGTTGAAAATGGTTTATTTTAATGGAATGAGGATTTTCAATTGCATAAACGTGTTCATTATGAAAATTAGTTATTCCTCTTCTCGTGAAACAGGCTTCATCAGTGAACAAAATATTCTTTCCAAAGTTCAGATTCATTTCTCTTTGCAAATTAATGAACCTACAAAACATCAGACGACTTTGTGAATCATGGATTAATAAATCTTGAACTGGCGTCTTGTGGTATGGGTATAATAATTGTTCTCTCAGTACTTCATGAACGGCATTCCTAGAAACTTCTAGTTCATTACTTATCCGTCTAGTACTCAATTCTGGATTATCTTCAATACGGTCTGAAATTTCTACTTCGACTTCGGGAATCCTTACATAACGCTGTCTTCCATAATCACCAGTTCTAGTAGCAAAATGACCGGTCTCCCGAAGACGTCTCTCAACTGCAGCAAAGGTTGGGTGGCTTGGTACGCGACGATTTGGAAACCTTGCCGAATACACCCTCACACTCTCTCGACCATTTCCTTGACAATATCCGAATACCAATAACATATCAGTGTATTCTTCATTGGTGTATTGTACGGCCATGATAAATCAGAAAAGTCCGATATCAACAATCAACGTCAATAAAACTCGACAAATCAACACAGATGAAACTATGGAAACCAAGAATGTGAATATCACTGTTTTCGAGCAGATAATAATAGTCTCCAGAAAAAAAAACCAGTGCTATTTATTTTCAATAGAAATAACCTATGCAAAAAGTACATCTCAACTTTTTGCGTCGTATAAATCTTTGTATACGTGAAAATGGTGAACATTTTGAACAATTTTTATGAAATATCTGTTAATCGTTTTATTATTAATTATGCTCTAAATCACTGAAATTAAAATTTTGTCGAAACCATGAGAGGAATCGACTTTTGTCAAGAGTACCTTTTTTGTAGTGAATGAGTTGAATAATTTAGATTTCATATTGAAACTAATTTTTTTCCATTGGCGTAGGAGTTTTAGATGTTTATTTACTGAAAAAATCAAGTTCTACGCCCATGGAATGATATTCATTATGATTATGATATGAGTTTCATTGCCCGATGAGTCTATGCCAACGTACCAAATTTGAAAAAAATCTCATGAGCCGTTCAAAAGTTATGAAGCAAAATCGATTTGAAAATTTCAACTTCAGAGCCGTCTAGCGCCCAAACTGAGCAACTTTTTACTGAGGTAAGTTTGCTTGTATCGAATTGTTTTGGTCTGAAGAATATGTGGTAGCTTTTTGTAAAGACCTTTTAAGGACACCCTGTATATTCATTATTCATGGTGATAGGGTTATCTCAAGAACATGTGATACATTTGCTACTTTCATTTCCATGAGGAGTTTGCCTCCAAGTTTTCAAATTTGCTCTACTAATGGTTTTCCATGTATTGATCGAAGCAGTTCGCGGAGGGACGACACGAATGCAGCAAAGGTTGGGATTATATTATAGTATTGGATTCCCATCATTGAATTGACATCCCCAATCAACACGTCTGAATTTCTAGAATTCATTCGAACATTCGTGAGAATCGATAGTCAACACCATGCAACTTTCAAACCTCACCTCAAAATATACAGGATAATCGGAATAACACTTCGAGTTTCGAATGTTTCTTCTCATGAATATATGTGTGTTACGAATATCTCTACCGTCGCAACTCATAACAAGCATATTCTGAATGAAGATAAACAGTCGTTTTCTGTATTTGCATTAATAATTCCATACTAATTTTATGCGACTTAAAGCTTATCATACATAGACTATGTACGCTGGTTAAATCCAAGAGTATATATTTACCAGAGATAAGTTACCAACTCATATCTGCATACATAGTTCTGTGGTTGAATATATTTGCCATGACTGTCAGAAGTCATAAAATTGTTTTGATCTGACGGTGTTGATACTTGATTTGATATTCTGAATATATGTTCTTTGTTTATGTTCATACTGTTTGATTGTGAGATAGGGGAAAAGGTGAGTTAATTGGTTTCAGCGGGTTTTCTCGACAGAGAAAATGGAGCAAAAATAGATACAATTTAGAGATACGTACAGGTCTACATTGGGTGTCAATGATGAAAAAAAAATAAGAACAAGAATATTCATACTACTTCTCGAGAAAGTCGTAATATGAGTGCCATATTGCCAAATGCTCGAAATTTTCAGGAATTCCAATAAATCCTTTGAAAATTACTATCTGATTTATACATTTTTTTACTTCAACTGGACTTCGACAATTTTTGGTCACAACAGCGATGCTAGTTGATGTTGATGTTCAATTGTCGATCTATTGTAGTGGCTCTGCTCAGTTAATGTTTCGTTAGCAGAACCATCCCATAAATGAAATAACTACAAATTTTCGACTACTCGACTATTTTCGAACTTTATACCTAGAGAGGTGTTGTACCTACATTGATGATATTTTCGTATTATTTTCAACCAATCAGAGGGTTCAATTCAGTCTAGTTACCGTGTACAGTGTTTCGACTTATCAGTAAGTATAATTGTTCTGAAGCAAAGACTATGTGACTAGAATCAATGAATTGTGTACATCGTTCAAATTTCACTCAGAAAATAATCGCAATGAATACAATTCGTACTTCACAATAATTGAGGTTTATACGAATGTTGTGCCAGTTCAACAGAATTATTCAAACTGACGTTCTTTGTAGTAGTGCAACAAGTTATCGATGTAAAACCAGTGGCGGATTTACCAGCAGGCTGAGCAAATTTGAGGACCATTTTTTTTAATTACGACGCAACTCAGGCAGCACGAAAATCGGAAAGATTTCTGTAAGACAGTTTTCTGATGTCTTGCTAGATATAATCGTACGAGCAAGTTCATCCGGAATCTAGTGTTATAGTTCTAGCTGTAGTTACAGTGGGCAACAAAAATATTTCATGAACTGATAGCACTCACTCGAACTAGCTTCCTGGCACAATTCCTACGAACTTTGAATAATTATTGAAATGCGCGATTTTCATATTAGTAGGAAACGAGCAGATCTAGATCGTGCCATTCGGCCGCCACTATCAAACAGAGATGAACTGATAAATGAACCACTCAAAATTGATGCGAAAATTCCTCATTTATCACGTACACAACAAACGTTTCGACCTCAGGTTTCGACTATATTTGTATGCCATAGCACAGATTAGCCCAACTATAGGGCTAATCAGCCATAGTCATAGTCAATAATGACAGAGTAACAACGAAAAGCGACAGTTATGACGATTCCTTTGATGTTTGATGGTTCACCGCCAACACGCTGGTTTTGACAAATATACCACATAATTACTCCAAAACACTCGGAGAGAAATGCCAACTGATGTTCAGTGGCCTTATAGTATGTGGGCATACGTCATGATATAGTTGAATGATATTGCAAAATGAATGATATTCGTCTGACGGATTGAAGAATGTTTCTTGTGATGAAATACAAGATGAGCTGGAATACACCTTCATCAAAAGAACACAACTCGAAAATGCTAACATGAGGATGATAATGATATCGTTACTTAGCAACTAAAACATATTCATTTTACAATGTCATGATTTGTATCATTCCACCAAGCTATCGAATTTCGAAGGAATTCACACGAAACACATAACAAAACTATCCACGACAATGAATCAAGTGGCGAAATTCCGTAACTGTCACTAACTGTTTTGGTGAAGAAATATGTATTTTGCCTTCTGTAACTCACATTTTAATATACCTACTATTCTAAACTGTCGTTCGATACGGCGAATATCGATCGAAACTTACTACAAATGTGACAAATGTGAAAAGTGTTATAATATGTCAATCTGAACGGCATAACAATAATTGTAATTTCTCTGTTCTGTTAGCTAACACTCGTTTTTTTTTATTGGTTTCATTTCTTAATATCTGGAAACGATGCTGCTACTGAAAAGCATTCAAAAGAGAATACGATTTTGAATAATGAAAATTGGTAAATAATTCTAGTTCGTTCGAATGCTCCTCAAGTCGATGGGGCAAGGGCGCATCTAGTAGAGAAAATAAAATATCATATCTTTGTTCGACCCTTAGACTTTTAGATTGCTTCGACCATAAGCAAAAAGACGGACGGACCAGATCGACAGATAGTTATGCTGATCATGTGGCTGTGATACAGATTGGTGAATTAATTGGCTGAGTGGATTTTCTATATAGAATTTCAACATTCATGTACATAGTTCTCCCAATATTGTAGGTATAATTATTGAAAAATTAATCAAATGATCATTCCATTTCAATCTATTGAAATATGATATAATTCATGTTTTCTATTAATGGTGGCTTGGGACTATCCTGGAATATCTGGATATTATTCTGGATATGTTGACCGTTGCCAGCTAACTATGGAAGATTCCAGGAATAGCTTCTATTTATGCAAAAGCGGCCATTTACTTTTGTCTGTATCTGTATCTAAGGGGAAGTTTCAAAATTGCAGAAAATAAAACCACTGAGTGTTTTTTCAAGCAACAAAACTTACACGTTGCCTCGTGAGCACGAGCATAGTTAGCAACAAACTCTCAAATTTCAATTCAAACGGGTTTGAGGATTTTTGTAACAAATTTCAACATCCTGTATCTCGAAAAAGAAAGAGTTTTCGAACGTATGTTTATGAAGAGAAAATGTTAAAAATATTTATGGAACAACCTGTACAGGCATCGATTTGTTTCAGATTGAATAATGGACCCTTACCAAATACACTTGAATTGGAGCGATAGTGACACAAGTTGTAGCGGCCAGAGCGAACTCGACGAAGAATACTATAAGTACAAGCCACCACCCATCGTTATTTCACCTGAAGATATTATAGTAATCGAAGCAGTTGAGAAACCACATAAGAACGGTACTGAATTCGGAAAACATTTTCCAAAATATTCCCTTGCCGAAAATGTAGCTTGTAAGAAAATAGGTAATAAACCAAATCATCAGAGAATGAAAGTTGCTAGAAGAACGAATTCGATTAATGGTACCAACAAAACACCAGCGAAAAAAGATCAATTAAAAAATCGAATGAAGAATGAAAAATATCCACTGGCGAGAAAAGAATCTCGTAATCGATTTGATGTTCTAGCTTCTAGTGGAGATGACGATGAAAATGAACAAACAAAAGATGATATAATTCAAAATAATCATTCTGGTATAGATACAGATGATTCGAACGATATGGATCGAATGTTGACATATAGTATATTCGACATAGAAACATTTGTATTCCAAAAGAATAAGCACAGACGTAAGAAAATCGAATCAGTAGAGAAAGATTTCGGGGACCAAAAAAAAAATATCCCACATGAAAATATTACCTTCCACTCTAACCAAGGAAAAACAACCAAATTGACGAAACTGAGGAAAAATAAAAAACAAGAACCAATTCAAAATACTGCTCACCACAAAGGAAAAAAAGTAAAACGAACTATTTCCTCTACCCCACTAGTTGAATCTAAGAAACAGAATAAAAATAAAAAACAACGGCCAATAGAATCTGAAGGCAAATACAGCGGTGGTAAAGCATGGTCAACTTTATTTGAGAAAGGGCATGAAATGAGTCAGTCTCAATCCAGAAAAATGAATTCGGATTGCAGAATTTATGCGCAAGGAAAAACCAGTTATGCAGATGCAACTAAGCCAATAACAACGTCATCAAAGGAACATGTCACAACTTATTATTTGTACAAATATAGAGATTCCGATTTCGAACTTTATGATGGACCACTAATAAGAGATGAGCAAGTTCCAATATTTCGAGAGAAAGAAGAATTCAAATGCAGTCAATATCCTACCAAAGTACCTTCGACCAGAGAAGAATCATATCTTTTCGAAATCCCACTAGAAAAACCAGATCATCTTGATGTTCATGATAATGATATCAACCAAACAACAATCGTGAGACCTATAAAGGAAAGAAAGAATCGTAAACTAATATTTATCCCAATCAGTGAATACGAGAATGAAGATACATTTGTTCCTCATGATATCAACCCTTCAATATCAAATAAGAAGGTGAAAAAGAAAAACAAGACGAAAAAGAAAAAGAAAACGAATACAGAAACACCAATATGTGGTCAGGAAGACTGGTCTGTATTCGAATCGAAAGAATATGAGCGCACCAATGATTGGTGGTCTCCGATAAGAAATACAAACAACACACCAATGACACAATGGGATCAAGAATCAATATTTAATCGGCCCACGGTTGCCTCAGAAGGTCTGTTGAATGATGAACAATATAACTTGCAAAAACAACATGAAACACATCAATCATGGAAGCACAATTCTACAGATTTTTTTCCAAACTTCATCAAGAAAGGTGAAGCACAAGTGAATCAAGATGAATTGGTATGTTCTCCAGGAGATTCAAATTATACAGATCGAAACCAGCGAACCGTATGTAATGAACGTATAATTGGACTTAGCAATAACGTATATCGTCCGGATATAATTCAAAACTATTTGTTCCAACACAATTTGCTAGACTCTAGAGAGAGTTATACGGTAGTTACAGAAACATATTCATTCAACAAATCACCACTAGAAAAATCTGCTGACTACTCTACAATGACCACCAATCAAACAACCTCGGCGTGTAATACAATAAAGAGAATAGAAACAATATGTGGTGACGAATTTGAAGATGCTGATACCATAAACAAACACGAGTTACAGTTTCGCCACCACCCAATGAATTTCGAAAATACAACTAATGAGGACATGAAATATCATTCTACAACGTACATTGGACAGAAAGAAACATCACGAGTAATTATGTATGAAGATGGAAATTTGGCAATGGTTGCATCAAGAGGTGAAACAATTGTATCACCAAATAGAGACTTGAATAAATATTCAAAGAGGACAATGAATTCTTCAATGAATGAATATGATGAAGAGTCTTATTGTAGTGAAAATGAGACTCATTGTAATGATTCTGACCACTCCATTCCCGAGCGTCCTTCAATACTCACTGGCTGGCTTGATTCAGTTTCTATCATGTATATTGCTGCAATAGGCACATATCTAATATGGATGATTCATTCATTGAAAAAGCATTGAATTGATTTTTTTGAATGATATACACTATTCACTATATTTTAGTATACACTATATTTTTGCTCACGTTTTATAATGAAAGCTCGTAATAAAGTATATAAGTACATTAATGGGTGACATAATACATAGGGTGATTTACGTAACAATGCAAATAAAAAAAAGACTATTATTATGACATCAAGGAGACAGAATTTCAGGTTGCAATTTGCGAGAAGCAGGATCTAATGAGCGTCAACATTGTCAGTAACAATGAATTCACCCTAGAAAGCTGACCAAATCGATTAATTTCTTCTTTGATATCATGATATCTCATGATAATAATCGTTCATTACGCAAGTTATCGAACGTGTACAATGTGAGTCACTAATTGTGCTCACCCACTTATTTTTTAATTTTTGGAGTCTAATGGAATATTTCAAAGGGTTCACTGCAGGCTACACAACAAGCGATCTTGTTAATATACAGGATGATTAGTATCAAATTGCCAATATATACAATATACAATGTTTTTTTTTTTTTTCAAATAGAAATACCATTTCATGGCATTAAAAGGATTCCCAAACGTACGATATACTTGATATTTCAAGAGATTTCACATTTTCAATTGAGGAAAAAGAGCTTCAAAATTTCGTTGAATATAATTCAGGAAGTTTCAGTCAGTCACTTATGTATGATGAAATATCATAAAAACAAATTTTGTTTTTATTTTTACAGCTTTTGTATGAGATTTTCTATCCTCGTTTCTGAAAAATAAAATAGTAGTTATTATAATTATTTCGATATATTAGTAGTGAGGACAGATTTTGTGATCTGCCCCAAAATGTCACTGCGCTTGAAATTAAACCTTCAGATACCTGAAAGAGAAATTATCTATTTGTCAGTGATACCTTGTTCTTTGAAAAATTTTGGAAATACAAATATATTCGATAAAAATGAAACTTCTACTTATCTTGGTGGACGTTTCGGTAAAAAATCTGCTCCTGTTCTCAACACAATTAAAACACTGTTCTTCGTAAATTTTTTGACACTGTTAAAAACCAACTGCATGCACGTTGGTTTTATTCTTATCAAATATATTTGTATTTCCAAATTTTTTTTCTTTTAGGTATCTTGAGGTTTAATTTTGGGCGCAGTGACATTTTGGGGCAGATAACAAAATCTGTCCTTACTGCAAATATGGAATAATTTTCAATAACTTCTACTTTATTTTTTAGAAACGAGGAGAGGAAATCCCACAAAAAGCTGAGAAATTAAGAGAAACTTTGTCAATGATCAGCATGAAACAAAATCACAGTCATTAATAAACCCACTATCTAATGGAAATCATGTTTACATTTATAATGAAACATATCATCTATGATCATGAAGAATCGAATTCCACACAGTTTTGTTCAATACACATGAATTATCAGTTTGCTGTTACATGTTCTTACAATAATGAACAAAAAATTATCCTTTGAATTCTCGATTTTGTCCCTCCTCATGAAGATCATAATTAATAACACGATGTTCCCCGAACATCACATGATCTCTTTTCGTTTTGTCAAAATATGTATAAAAAAAATATATTATTGTGATCACTTATTTCTTATCACATTCGAATATTTCAAACATAGACTTTGGATCGCTGATGATTTCTGTCTCTGTCGATTCATTCTTGCTCTTCTGGCCTTCTGTTTTCTCCTGTTCCTTTGTGTTTCCCACATGTCATTTGTAGTCGCTTCCGAGATTGTCTTCATCTCATCTGTTTCGTCAAAACTGTGATTTCCTGTCTCTATCGAATAAGATATATTTTCCGCATCTTCGCAACTGATGGTCTCGTCCTCTTCATCACCACTGGAAGCTAGCATAGCGAAATAATTGCCTGTTGTAACTGTTTTCGGTTTATTCGTAACTATTTCTTTCAAATTACGTTTTTTCACTTTCTCGTTTCTCGAATTTTCGATGTGTCTGTTGTTTTTAGTTGGTTTTGTAGATGTATATGCTTCTATGGCTGAAGCTGTGCTTCTTTTTTGGAATACACTATTTCCCACCGTTTTTTCAAAATTATGTGGATGATTTTCAGCCAAACCCGAATGATTATTATCGTTTACATCATCTGATGTTTCTGCTTCTTCATCTCCACTAGAAGCCAGAACATCAAATTTGTTGCGAGTTTCTGTTCTCGCCAGTGCATATTTTTCATTATTCATATGTTTTCTGACCATGTCGCTTTTTCCTGTTTTTTTGTTGTTAGGTTTCGTTCTTCTAGCAACCTCCCATTTTGTCTGATAATTTTGTTGATCACCTTCTTTCTTCCAAGCCACGTTTTCGGCAAGGGCATATTTTGGAAAATGTTTTCCAAATTCAGTACCGTTCTCATGTGGTTTCTCAACTGCTTCGATTACTATAATATCTTCAGGTGAAATAACGATGGGTGGTGGCTTGTACTTATAGTATTCTTCGTCGAGTTCGCTTTGGCCGCTACAACTTGTGTCACTGTCGCTCCAATTCAAGTGTATCTGGTAAGGGTCCAACATCTCGGAAGAGTGCGTGGTCGATGTTTATCTGAAACAAATCAGTATACAATAATAAATGGATAATTGAGTATAACACTTAATTTTTGCTATCGCATAGTGCGATTTCAGTTGTGCATATTAAATGTTGCGAAGAATGATTCATGGTGTGAAAAAATGAGAATTATTATTTGATACTGAAAACGCTATTTCGATGTGTACATAAACTCTTACGCTTCTCATAGTTGTGACATAGTGCTATCTTTATTGTGAAATGATTGATTGCAGTTTGTAATTATAGTCAGAAGGCGGAGAAATATGCCGCAGTTACGAAGTTCATATTATCAGATATACAAGGTGTCCGAAAAGATACCGACAAAGGGGACATCAAAACAAGCATTTTTGTTCATATAAACATATGTCTGTAAAAGAGCCATTCGGGCAGTAGAACAAAAATACAATTTACATCATACGCAAATAATTTAATTACAGAATTTTTTTCTCCGTATCGACCAACATTGAAATGGTATATTATTCAACGAGCATATTATGGTGGCTATTATTCACGCGGATGAAATTCACAACATCCAAGTGAATTATACTTTGTCTACAACTCTTGAATAATACTTCGTTAATTTATAGCATTTATTCATTTCTAAATGATGTGAGTAACAATCAAACCATTCATAACCATTTTTTTTTCAAACTCCTAAAATCTCCCAAACTGTTGAAAAATGTATATTAGACCCGGACGAAAAATGAGTAAGAAATTTTTATTATCGCTACTTTTTCGTACACGTGACCAATTTGAAGAATTTTTGCACGTCTATGGTCTCGTTAAAAACTTATTGAATACCTCACAAAAAGCTCACATTCAAAGACCAGTGAATTATGAACATATAATTCACTAGTGAATTTTGGATATGATATAATAATGCTTGAGGAAACACGTATTATATGCATGATGAAACATATTATAAATATTTCGTACAACAGTCATGGACAAAAATATCTTTCAATTTTACGCTTACTTTCGAAATAATTATCTCTTTCGGCAGTCGAATATACAGGATGTTCCTTTTATGGCATGTACACACATAATCATATATTGAAGGTGGTTATCATTTGACTCCACTTCTCTAGGACTGAAAGTTCATTTGAATATAATACAGAGGTGTTTGATTTCCTTCATTTTCGATAGTATTTGTAGTTCTGCAGTCTTGATAAAACCCGTTTTGATAACTTTGTCATTATTCTATCTCATTTGATATTTGTGATGAAAGAATTTGTACGCAGTTGGTTTTCCATGAGTCCACATTTTTTTTCAGATTGAGCAATTGAAATATCAAAACTTTTTTTGTACGTCGACTATTTTTCTTATCCCACTGTATTTTGGGAGAACAAAGAAAACTCTTTTGGTGTATTTTCCATAAACATTCACGTCTCTCGTCAATTAGTGGAAAACCAAGTAGAGCACATGTTTTATAAGACATTTAGCAAATGTGTGTGACGGTACGCCACTCATTATCAATTCTAATAATCCATTAAATATGACATGAGCTTCTCACCTCTGAAAGACCCAAACTTTATGGAATTCGGCAAGAGAGTATACAGGTGGTAAATTTGTATGGAAAATTGAACTTCCTGTATATATGTATATATATAAATATATATATACATATATATAAATATGTATATATGTAAATTACCTCAAGTTTCAATTCTCAATTTTGAAAATTATTTCAATGGGGTAGTGGCTTGAAGAAACAAATCGATAGCTGATTGGTCACATCACATATTAGGACCACAACCACCTACAATATTTCTTTCCTGTATATATCTGGCCGAAATATTATATATTATGTACTTTAGTTTCTTCCACAATTTGGTTCATCAGGTATGTAATAATATCTTTTCTGAAGGAGAATATATAGTGTCTCAGTCATTCTGGTGCACCCCCTTGATGGAGACACAGACATTATCCTCAGGATAATAAGTATATGGATGGAGAAGAAGTGGTGAAGTAATTTGAAAAATCAAATTACCTCTCAGACTTAAAAAACTACGAACGGACATCTACCTATACAGATGATTATAACAAAGATTAAAACAACTCCTTATAAATAGTTTTGATACACACCAAAAAAGATATCCTAATATCAATCCTATAGCTTGAACATATATACACTTCCTGATATTATATATGAAATTAATTTCTATGATTGATAATAACTGCACAACGACAATGACTACCTATTGAACCTTATTTTGCTGATCAGTGTTATTTCGTTGAAAAAAGTCCTAATAAGCAAAAAACACAAATACAAAAATTACTACGTATTCGAATATTATTGTTTTCTAATAGATGGCCCCGCCGACAGCTACCAAGGTTGGTAGAACTGATGAATATAGTTTCGCCAAATTCGTTCAATTATTCTATGCCGCAGTCTGCAGTTCATCTCCACGGTCTCTTTAGACCATGACACGGTTTATAGCTATAAACCGTGAGACCGTGGTTCATCTCCAGGAATTCCAGGCTTGGCACCAATGATATAATAATACATAGATGAAATCATGAGTAATTTATCTGAATTTTCGGGTTCACTGACATCTGGGTTCATTCAATGATACCAGAACCGTATAAAAAAACATCTCAATTTGATATATATATATAATTGATATAGAAGCGTCTCAGCATTGTCCTTCTGAATGAAAAAAAACTAGTTGGCTTGGACTCTTATATTATAAGACTCTTATGAAGGGACTCTTACATAGGGGTTCCAGGCAACTAGTTGTTTTTATTCAGAAAGACAATGGTCTCACTAACGCTGCTGCCAACCTCGAAGAATTCAATGCGAAAACCGTGGCGACACCTAGCAGAAGACAATTGTACTGAAAGAAGCTGACGTTGACTTTACAAATTTCCACATATAATGACAATTCGACATTTACAAGTTTTTGTCGTTTGATTTTCCTCAAGTATTTCGGAATTTGGAAACTCATAGTACCTGGAAGTTTGACTGGACTGCAAATGTTTCAAGTGAAATTAGCCACGTAATGATAATATTATAAACACACAAGCAGACAATAAAGTGACTGATCAGAAGTGATTCATTAAAACCGGTGATACATAATTTCCAATATGGGTCTCACCATATCTGCAGTATTCAATAGGTTGTTCAGCAAGAAACCTATGAGGATTTTGATGGTAGGATTAGATGCAGCTGGGAAAACTACAATTTTATACAAGCTGAAACTAGGCGAAATTGTAACCACAATTCCAACAATTGGTTTCAACGTGGAAACTGTAGAATACAAAAACATATCGTTCACAGTTTGGGACGTAGGTGGGCAAACCAAAATCCGGAAACTATGGAGACACTACTTTGCCAACACTGATGGACTGATTTTTGTTGTTGATTCCAATGATAGGGATCGCATACTAGAGGCTGAACAAGAATTGCACAATATGTTGGGTGAAGAAGACCTGAAAGATTCAATCCTGCTTATTTTCGCCAACAAGCAGGATCTGCCAAATTCCATGTCCACAGCCGAGCTGACTGATAAATTGAAGCTTCATACTTTGAAAAATAGGAAGTGGTATATTCAGGCTACATGTGCAACACAGGGGAATGGGTTGTATGAAGGGTTGGACTGGCTATCTAATGAATTGGCAAAATAAGAATAGCTCTTTTTTACTAATTTTGTGTATTTTTGAAGACTATCATCACCATAAAATGATTTATACATTGTAGAACTGATGTTCAATATTTGATAGATTAAGAAAGAGTTATTGATATGATTTTAAAGTATGTATGTGTATAAAGTTATTTAATGAATATAATGCTTTAAAATTCAATATTTCCTTCAATTCAGTATCAAATTGAAAAAAATTCAGGTCGGGTACACCAAACCATGATGGGGAAAAAAGCTAAGAAATTGTAAGCAACCCATAATGAGTTTAATGTCCTTAAAATCTACTGGAATGCTATTAGAGGGTAAATATGATAACACATTTCATATCAAAAACATAGTGTTCACTGAAAGTAATTTCTCATTTTGAAATATTTTAGTCCATGTCTTGTAAGATTCACTTTCTCCATGTGAATTTAGAGAAGTTATTTAGGGTATCTACTTTTTCCAGGGACAATTTTGGTTTCATTATTACTTGCAATATTCATGAATAATCTATAGAGGTCAGATAAAATAATAATACAGTGAAAGTAAATTCAACAATTATACCTATTTATCATCCTTGTCTAACTATTCATCGAAAATAATGATACATAAGGAATTTAGGATGTATTCAAATGGTTCTTGAAATTGATAATAAATAGTGGTTATGTAATGACTAGAGAATTATTTGGACAAGGGATTAGGTATTTTTAATTAGTCTGAAAAAGATAAAACAATTCAACCTCATATAGTGATACAAAGATATCACAAGGTGCTAGAACAGATGATTTGAGTACAATATTTTCCCTTTTGGAGTGGCCTAGCCTCAATAGTTTCCAAAATTCAGACATTTCATGAGATTTTTTCAAAATTCCCAAAAATTCATTCTCACATGTGAAAATTGCGTGAGTGTGAAGGTTGAAGAATTGCTCAGATCATTTACAGCTTACATAATATGACAAAAATCGTCAAAACAAAACAATGATTTCAGCTCAGAGAAATAAAGCTCATGATATACCATTAGAAAGGTTATAGATGGAAAAGATATTTTTCAAGTATGTGAATTGAATGAATAATTATCATTTGTTTTCACTCAGTAACGTGAAATGTATATGTAACAGTTTTTCCACGGGTTTTCACTTTTTGACTGATGTTAACTTCTTGGATAAAGTTTTAAGGTGCTGATTATTGTTTTCAATCGATAAAACTTGTATTGCCACACCTCAAAAAACTCATTTTTCAATCGGTTACAGTTCAATTTTTATTCAGCCTACAAAACTGAATTTTTGGAGTATTGTGGAAAAATCCTGAAAACTTTCTATTGGGAAAATATTGTGAATTATCTGTTTGTCGTATTCTCTATGGAATCCCACTTGAATAATCTCACAATCTAAAATAATACCCCATGAAGGAAAATCTGCACATAATAAAACACTGATTATTATAAATATATTTATTCTGAGTGTATCAGTCCTCAAAATGATAAACTAATAATAAATGTGTATCAAATTCTAGACACATTAACAACACAAAGAGAGATAACAATAAGGCAACTTCATTTTAATAGGAAAAACCCTAACTGAATGTATAAAATAGCAGATATACAAAAATCATTCGATTTCTTCCATACAAAATTTCAGCAATCTGACCATAGGTGATCCAGTTAAGGATAAGAAAAAAATATACAAAAAACCTGAATTCCAAAACCACATGCAAATCAATAACAGAGCTAACAAAAGCACTCTGATGAGATGTCCCACTTCAGTCATTATATTTCCATAGATATAGTATCTGGCAACTCTGTTCAGAGGTTCAGATACCGTCATACAAATGAAGTACTCAACAAAATACCAACGAGTTCTCGATCAAGGGCTATCCCACGATTTCTTATTCATCAAAGTGCCTGGATCGACTCGACATTGTATCATAATAGTATAGACCCTTCACAAGCAATATGAACACAAAAATAGGAATGAAAATAGTAAATTGGAGGGATATTAGAGTACGTGAACGTACATGAAAATGATATTGAATTCGAAGGTTCGTCAAGTATATACAATGAATTGAGAATATTAATTATGAAAATTTATGCTGTTTCAAAGCTGAAAAAGTATATTCATGTACTCTCTGACCTTGCAGAGAGAGGTACAAAAAACATATCTTGAAGTTTTTTTGACAAAAACTTCGAGATCTTGCAGAAACTTTGTGGTTGTGTCTGTTGTGACTGCTTGTCAAGTGTCAGTGCTCTATAATACGGAAACTGTCCAGGCACTCTATTATTCACAACTCACAATCAAAAGATCTAAACCAATTACGAAGTCAAATGGTAACAAGAAAAGATTTTGTCACCGCGAGAGTATGATCGGATGCACAAGCATGATATTTTCCTCAACTATTTTTTTTGTACTTACGTATTTCCACTCCTGGAACACGGTTTCAACAAAGAAGAAGGGCGCAAACTTCTATTTCTCGAGATAAACAAGAAAAATTGGAAAAACTCACCTTTTGGGTATACATTTCAGCCAATCGGCCTTTCATTCATTAAGAATACTCTTGATACCCTTATTATACATTCAAGAAGTCGAAAAGAATGAAAAATATCGTTAGCATCATCAATGAAGCTGGAGTAACCTTCTTTCATAAAGCTCGCAGAACTATTTGATCTGGGTTCCTGAGGTCAAAATACCTAAGTACAAAATTACTGACTTCTCTGATGCATAAGATCTGGGTCATTCATAACGGCGAGTGGCAAGTTTTACCTCCACCATGAAACTTCTTATATTTACTGTGAATGTTCATATTCCCTAACACCACCAAAATTCAAATCAAATAAATAATAAATCCACTTCTGGGCTAACGAATTCAAATAAATACGAAACCACTCCACTATATTTCAATGATAACGAATATGACAGTCAGTCGATTAGAGTATTGTATTGTGCTGAGATTTTTCCAGATCTATGACTCATCATGACAGTTTTGGGCAAATTAGTTTTTCTTTGAATTCGCTAGTTAAAGAATATGACAGCAACAGTAATGATGGTGCCATAAAATCAACGCAATATGAGAGCTCAAAGTTGGGATTGATCCTAAAAACGATATAGAGAACAATGGTGCAGCAACTCTGCCTATTTGTCTAATTCGATCTGATTTCGTCAGCCAAATCTATAACGTACAGAGAATTCGATATCAGCATTTCATTTGATATAGTGGAAAATTACTCATATGTTGTTAGTTTAAGTAATTTATGTTACTTTTCAATTGATGATCAAACTACATAATAACAATCTCAAAACACCAACTATGCGTACAGAAATGTGCAAAAATGTCGCCATCTTCTGGAGAGTTTCTTAACTTTCATGCCATTATAGCGGAAAATCACTTACTGCACCAGTCTTCTGTACAGCTTTATCATAAATCATGGAATGTGCAAAACGACTTACAGTTACAAGTTTGCTGAACCGTCTCATACCCAACTAAACCGTCGGAAGTTGTTGTGTGTCAAGTGTGAAAGTAACGTTCACGAAAATAATCATGCTTATGCACCCGCTCCGAAACTACCGGCCCTTCGGAACCCGAACGCCGCCCTAGAACACCCTGTCCTGGTAGCCGCCGTCGGTGATGGTCGACGCCGCCGGACGCGGCATCGAGTGGTGACGCATCTGCGTGGCGCGTCGCGGCGGCGCCAAGAACTCGAACATGCTGGTGGTGTGGTTGCCGAGCATCTTCCCGAGGTCGCTCGGCATCGGGTCCGTCCAGAAGAAGTCGTGGTTGAGGGCGGTGTCGGCGTCGGCGCGCTTCGACGGGTCGAGCACCAGCAGCTTGTCGAGCAGGTCGCACGCGTACGGGTCTTTGAGGTAGGGCGTCAGCCGTTCCTTCACCTGCGACGCGAGAAGCTCATTCGTTATGTTATGTTGTTTATCAAATTTATTGTATCATTGAAGATTAGGATATTCGTATAGGAAATCTGTATTAATAATTATAATAGCAATCAATTTAACGAGATGATGATGCGATTTATAATAGTCGAAGTTTACGCTAATTAATTGTGTCGACAGGCTCCTCCAATTCCAATTAAAAAAAACCCTTTCATCATTAAAAACTCTTCGTCTACGGCAGAACTAGTTGACTTGTTCTCTTGTAAATACTTTTGATTTTTTGCTCTACAACCAACGTTTTTCTTCTTCATGAAACGTAACATGGAATACATAAGGCTGGAGCAGAATATTCCTCAGAGTTTTACGAAATCGGCCATCAACACCGTTTCTTCTGCACCTTGAATATGCTCTTTGTTTCGCCACTCACGAAACTGCTGATATTCTTTTTCATAATGGATTCTAGATTTGTCCAGAAGCAAGTTCAACCCTATAGTGTTGGCTGCAGCTGATATACCGTCAGGAAGATCAAAATCTTGCATGAATATAATGATGACTTTTTGAAATGCCAAAATGAAATGACACAAAACCTTGTTGCTTCAATTTTCGCATCGCCGTTGTTCGATTCTTAGCGATTTAACACTCTACCTGGTGGTAGACGGGGCCTCGTCTGATACAATGACGATCAATGCTGGTGTTCCACAAGGCTCTGTCTTGGCACCAACTTTGTTCTTACTCCACATCAATGATTTGTTGAATGTGACCTCCAGCCCAGTTCATAGCTTTGCGGATGATAGTACACTTCATTCCGTCTTTTCTTCTAGAGCCCCTATATCATCCAACGAGGCCAGAGGTGCAAGACGAAGACAGGTTGATGCATTAAATGAGGATCTGACAAGAATTCTGAAATGGGGATCTGAGAATCTAGTACAGTTCAATGCAACTAAAACTCAAGCTTGTATGTTCACCAAGAAGGCTGATCACATAATGCCCAATTTGATGATGTCGGGTACCACTGTTCCTATGAGGTCGTCAATATCAATGCTGGGTGTCACCAACCGCTTCACAAAAACTTGGTTTTCTATTCCGTGCGAAGAGATACTTCACATCCCAGCAACTGCTTATGATCTACAAAGCACAAATTCGACCTTTCCTGGAGTACTGTTCATATGTTTGGAGCTCAGCCCCCAAACATAAGCTAAAGCTCTTAGATTCAATTCAGAAGAGAGCTATTCGCCTAGTCGATGACACAACACTCACCAAATCATTGACCTCTCTAGAACATCATAGAAAGGTCGGCGATCTTTGCCTTCTTTATAGGTACTTCCATGGTCGGTGCTCAACGGAAATATCATCTATTATGCCACCACGCCTATTATGCCTAGTGAAGTCTTTTCTCCAAACTTTCAAGAAGAATTCCAACACCTTCCTTCTTTCCCAAAATTCCACCGCTGGCTAACACGATGTTCCTCGAACATTATAGGTTTCCCTTTCATGTTGTCCACAGGTAAAAAAAAACCGTTTTTGAAACCCTCTGATGTTCAGGAGATTGAAGAAATAATCAATGATTTGGACAATAAAAGAGCACCGGGCTACGATGGAATATATAGGCTGACTGACAAAAAACGCCCTAAGCCATAGCGCCGCTATTTATTATCCGATTTTGAAAAACAAGAAAGCAAATGAAATGATATATCACATACTACAAGGTGGCACTAACAATTTTTTTTTTAATTATTATTGTTTGCACGGATTGTTGCGAAACGCGAATGTTATTAGCAATTTCTCGAGTAGAAGTCCTTGGGTTTTCTTCTACACTGAGAAGAACTTCAAATTCAACATCCTCACCAAACTGACGTTCCTTTCGTTTAGGTTTCTTGAGTGCTCCGTAATTTCTCATATTTTGTTCTAGCCTAGCAAATTTACGACGATCTGGAACTTCTCTGTCAGGAAATCGGTCAACGTATAATCGCAATGCTCGACCACTATTTCTACCGCATTCAAAGTACGTTTGTATCATGTCGGTCAGTCGATTATCATTCATATTCCGTTTTATTTTGAAGAATGAATATCTTGAGCTGTTTGAAAATATGGAACAAATGCCACACTGACAGCTCATGGCCATAGTTGATTCTGAGACATCTACTGCCACTTCAATGACTCGATGGACAATGTAATGAAAATACCCATTTCTTGTCGGCGGAGAATTGATTTTTGTCAACTAATTTTGTGCGGAAATCAACTTGTTATACATGATTGTATTCAGAAAAAAAATTGAAAAATACATGTTTCCATTTGAAAAATGGAAACCCGCCGTCGTTAGAGTAGAAATTAAAAAAAAAAAATGTTAGTGCCACCTTGTAGTATCTGATATATCATTTCATTTGCGGCGCTATGGCTTGGGGCGTTTTTTGTCAGTCAGCCTGTATGTTTCGATAGTATTGATTTAAGAAATCTATTTTGTAATATCTCAAGTGGATCAGGGTGTGTTCTGAGAGAAATGAATCTATCTATCTATCATTTCGAGGTGCTTATATCCGACTATTCCTCGACCCCACCCACCTTCCTTTTCTGCTTCTGCGGCATCTCCATCTTCTGGTAGAGATCCAGGCTCTCGACGCCCGGCCACGCTTGCGGCGTGATCGATCCGCACAGCTGCGAGATGAGCGTCAGCTGGTGCTGTTCGCTGTTGCCCTGCATGATCGGCGAGCGCGTCCACATCTCGGCCATAATGCAGCCGGCGCCCCACAGGTCGACCGGCGGGCCGTAGTTGCGCTCGCCCAGCAGCAGCTCCGGCGGCCGGTACCACAGCGTCACCACGCGATTCGTGAACCTGCGAACCGATACGATACAGCACCTTTAGTTTCCATTCGACATGTATAGTAGGAAACATCCATCAATCGAGTCTGATTGATAATAATTATAATGAAAATGTTTTTGAGATTGTGGCACTTACGGTTATACCGGAAATAGACACTAACCTCGTCATTTCAAATTCTTTATTCTTTATTCTTTCTTTATTCTTTATTATTTCTTTCTTTCCATTTACAAATTTTTATTAGTTCACAGTTCTAATTTGTTTTGAATAAAAATTATAAGTGCACCTAGATGCAAGCAATGATTTGTTGAATGTGACCTCCAGCCCAGTTCATAGCTTTGCGGATGATAGTACACTTCATTCCGCCTTTTCCTCTAGAGCCCCTATATCATCCAATGAGGCCAGAGGTGCAAGGCGAAGACAGGTTGATGCTTTGAAGAGGATCTGACAAGAATTCTGAAATGGGGATCTGAGAATCTAGTACAGTTCAATGCAACTAAAACTCAAGCTTGTATGTTCACCAAGAAGGCTGATCACATAATGCCCAATTTGATGATGTCGGGTACCACTGTTCCTATGAGGTCGTCAATATCCATGCTGGGTGTCACCACCAACAGTGCTCTCTCATGGGACGATCATGTGAGGTCCATTGCGAGAACTGCTTCACAAAAACTCGGTTTTCTTTTCCGTGCATCCCAGCAACTGCTTATGATCTACAAAGCACAAATTCGACCTGTCCTGGAGTACTGTTCACATGTTTGGAGCTCAGCCCCCAAACATACGCTGAAGCTCTTAGATTCAATTCAGAAGAGAGCTATTCGCCTAGTCGATGACACAACACTCACCAAATCATTGACCTCTCTAGATCATCGTAGAAAGGTCGGCGATCTTTGCCTTTTTTATAGGTACTTTCACGGTCGGTGCTCAACGAAAATATCATCTATTATGCCACCACGCGCGATTCCTAGTAGACAAACCAGACGAGCTCAAGCTGGTCACCCCTACACTGTCAGGCTCGAGACCTGTCGAACATTGCTATACCAAGCATCATTCATCAATAGAACGGCAAAGTTGTGGAATTCTTTGCCTAGTGAAGTCTTTCCTGATGCTTACAACCTCCAAACATTCAAGAAAAATTCCAACACCTTCCTTCTTTCCCAAAATTCCACCGCAAAGTTGTGAAATTCTTTGCCTAGTGAAGTCTTTCCTGATGCTTACAACCTCCAAACATTCAAGAAAAATTCCAACACCTTCCTTCTTTCCCAAAATTCCACCGCTGGCTAACACGATGTTCCTCGAACATCATAGGTTTCCCTTTCGTGTTGTCCAAAGATAAAAAAAAAGCATCTGTATGTGCAAATGAAAAAATTAAATATATATATATAAAAATGAATAAATAAAAATCATGCCATTTAGTCTACTAACAATTTCAAGTCAAAACTTATAGATACATACATACACATGTTTACATAGAGTTGTGTTATGGAGTATTCTTATATATTAGTTTTGCTTTGAGTTATTCTATAGTAAAGGTGTTAGAGAATTGTAGTGTTCGCTTATAAACACTTTAGTTGCCCTAGAAAGTTGTTTTTCGTTTTTAATGAATTTAATACTTGTGGGTAAAATATTGTAAATTTTTGGTCCTATCACATCAATAAACCTTTGGTTTCCATCATATTTACAGAAAGGTATGTTCAACATTTTTTTGTTTAATTGTCTTGTTGGGTATACATGATTGATATAGTTTTTGTTTTTCAGTTTGAAACAGAACATACAACTTGCGTGAAAATATAGGGATCTGACATTTAATATTGTTTTGTTGTATAGCAATTTTGTGGAGTATAGTTTATTTTTGTGCTCTATTATTTTTAGAATATAATTTTGAATTATATTTAGTTGTGTGCATTATCGTAAAGCCCTCCCCATACAATTATGCCATAAAGTATCAGTGACTCAACAAGGACTGGTAAATCATTGTTAATAGTTTTTTGTTCAGAATGTTTCTGATTAGGTAGAATTTATATATCCATTTTCTTATTTTCTTAGCCAGGTCTTGGATTTGGGGTATCCACTTTAGGTTTTTATCCATTAGTATTCCTAGATATTTAGTCTTGTCAGCCTCCTTGATAATGAAATCAGGATCGTCAATGTGTATCTGGTTGAAGTCAGGTCTGTTTGCATCAGTTAGAGTGAAAGCAATGTAATGGGTTTTTGATATATTTAAAGACAGCATGTTGAGATCTGACCAGTTTTTTATTATTTTCATTCCTTTTATAACCTTTTGTTCGACCAGTTGCCATGTACTTCCTTCAAAGATAAAAACTGTGCCATCTGCGTATGATATTGATATGCTTTGTGTGTTCATGAATAAAAGTGAGTTTATATATATAATAAACAGTATAGGGCCAAGAACTGTTCCTTGGGGAATACCTATTTTTATTGTTTGAATGTCACTATAATCATTCCTAATTTTTACTATTTGTTTCCTTTCTTGGAGGTAGTTTTCAAAGACTCTCAACACTGTTCCCCTTACTCCATATTGTTCCATGGTATTCAATAATTTTTTGTCAAAAGCTTTTGCCAGGTCAATGAAGACACCTATACATTTGTTGTTCGCCTCCAGATTGTTTTTAATGTTTGATACCAATTCATACATAGCATCGCCAGTGCTTATTCCTTTCTGGAAACCAAATTGTTTTTCATTTAGAATGTTAAACTGTATCATATAATCGTACAACCTTTTCTTCAGGCATTTTTCAAAAATTTTTGCGAAGTTTGTTATGAGGCTAATTGGTCTGTAGTTGGTTATATCTTTTTTTGAACCTTTTTTAAAGATTGGGGTTACTATTGACGTTTTGAATTCTTCTGGTATCTTACCAGTTTCAAAAATTAAATTTATTATATGGGCTCATGTATTTGTTTATGTGTTTCTTTTATTATTTTCGAGCTTATTCCATCAATTCCAGGTGCGTTGTTATTTTTTAGTGAGTTTATGTGTTCTATTATTTCATTTTTATTTACTGGGTATAGCGCCATGGAGTTTATTTGTGCAGGGTAATTTATCTGTATGTCCTTTGTAGCGTTGTTTATTTTGCTTGCCATGTCTATACCTATTTGTGAGAAGTATTCATTACAGTAGTTTCCATATCTTTATCATTTTTAAAGTTTTTATCATTGGAGTTCTTTTTATTTATGTTTCTACTTGATTTTTTGTTTGTTTCTTCATTAGACGCATCACTAATTATTTCATAGATTTTCTTTATGTTATTATTACAGCCCCTTATTTGATCTACATGATAATCATTTTTTGTTTTGTGTATTATTTTGTTAAGTTGGTTCCGGTATTTTTTATATTCTATTATTAAGTAAATGGAATGCTATATTTTTCATTGCGTTTCAAGATTCTTCAGGTTTTTTTGCATGATCTTTATCCTTATTCCTATATCTAAGCCTAGTCGTTTTCGATATATTCGGGCTTGAAGGAAAAAAAATTGAGTTTGCACCGTCATCGTTGAATATCGATAAATTAGTCATTTTTTAATGTATCTGAATTGTTTTCGAGCAACAGCAAGAGAAAAAATGAATCTGTGGTCTATATAAAATTGGGGGAAAACAATTGGAAATCCTCCAAGTTTGGTGAAAGTTCAAATAGTCATGACTCTTTTTGTTTCAAATGGAATACCTAATTTCTTATTCCACTGAATAAAAGAAGATGGAAATCCACATCAATCTGTATCCATGTTCCCTATACCTATTTAGGAATTCACCACTATTCCCAGAGTAAAATTATTTTTTTCAACAGTTTGTGATGGAAGTGAGAAATCTCATTTCATTCGAAAAACTTCTACTTGTTGTGATATTGTTGTGTAGTTTGAAAGAAACTCTAGCATTATAGAAAATCAAATGTATTCAAATCTAGATCTAATGAGTTCAGTCTGTATTTATGGAGAATGTCACAAAATCGTAGAAATAATGTGCTGTTAGTTCAAGAGAGATACCTCACTTGCGACCCTTGAATAGATGGAAGTTTGAGAGATTGAAATCAAACTTTGTACAATTTGGACAAGTGAACTTTTCTCCTTGAAAAGAGCTAAGGAAAAATATTTTCTATATTTTTAGCCATCAATTATACTACACCCTGTATAAGCAACTCATATTATTCTTAGATCTAAATAAGATTTTTTTTTTTTTTTTATCTTTGGACAACACGAAAGGGAAACCTATGATGTTCGAGGAACATCGTGTTAGCCAGTTAGATACTCACAATACAACAATATTGATTCAAACGAGGTATGTCAACTGAACTTGATATCCGTAATACTCCATTGATGCAAACAGAAAAGTTGGAAGCTCATAGTTTGATCTCTCAGATGCCTTTTACATGGTGAACCATAACATACTATAGAATAAACTTGACGAATGTGGAATCTCATCTTATACATTCATACATTTCTGGAAGATACCAGATAATATATTGGAATTGATAAGAATATGTGTATAAGGTGGGCCTGCTATTATCCTTAGAATTATTTTCTGTACAATGGAGACATCTGATGATGGAGTAGCATTACCCCAGAAAATCATGCCATAACAGATTCGCAAAGAAACTTGCACATGATAATCTCTCTCAACAAGTCATAGACATGGTTCAAGCTTGATCTTATAATTGAACTAGTAAGAAATGTTCTAACTTACCGATTTGGCACTCCACTCTTGTTGGTACTGAATGCTCTTGCTAACCCAAAATCAGCAAGTTTGAGTACACCATTCTTGGTTATCAACACATTTGCAGCTTTCATGTCCCTATGCAATATCTTATTGCTGTGGATATAGTACAGTCCATTCAAAAGTTGTTGCACTACTTTTTTAATTTCACCTAAACTGAATTTGACATTAACATTCGACAATAACCCTGCCAAATCATGTTCACAGAAGTCGAACACAAGGTAAAATGTAGAACGATATCTATTATGTTGAGATGCTTTAGTTCTGCAAATCTCGATTAGATTTACTACATTTTCATGTTTGAGAAGTTGTAATATCCTGATTTCTCTCAGTGCTGTAATCGGAAACTGCAAAAAATACATGAAATAATATTTCAACTTGGGATCAAATGAGGTATTACTTACTCCTTCTTTCTCATTATCCATCAATACTTTTTTCATAGCCACAAACTTTTTGGGATTGCTTTTATCTCTAGCTTTGAATACTTCCCTGAAATGATATCATGATAAGGACTGTGAGTGAAATATAACAATAATATTAACCCAAAAGTTCCTTGGCCTATTTTAGCAACTTTTTCATATTTATCTGTCAGGTCACAATGAGGAAAAAGAAAATTCTCTATGTATTTTTCTTTATCACGCATATTCATTGAAGTTGAATGCGGGTGGCTACTACCAGATCCAGATGAACCAGGATGGTGATTCTGATTATGTTCCAGGTCCCGACTGTTCGACTGCATTTTCACTCAAGTTTTTATACCCAAAGATTGGTGTGAGCTTTCAATGTTGGAAGAACTATGAAAGGTCTGAATCAATCTTTAGTATTCTCATATTTTACAAGAGAATTGGAATATAACTGAATAAACCAAGCTTTGTTTTGATCATTTTTCAACCATAAACATTCGACATAACCTCTTATACTCTCATCACAAAACTGATGTACACTGTACAGTGACACTATAATCCAAAAGTCACACTGTAGGATATTGGCACTAAACACAGGACGCAAGCACTGGAGTGTTCTGTGAGAACTCCACTGAACTTGAGAAACCGTCGAGAGGTTGGGCTATAATGGTACAACGAATTTAAGGAGAAGAAGAAGAAGAAGAAGAAGAGAAGTCAGAGACTCTCACAGGGTGATTCATATGTTCAATTCATGAGTTTATGATTTGAAAATATACAGGGTGGCTACGGTGGTGATAGAAGCAACGATTCACCATTCGATTTGGAAAAGTTCAGTTTTGAAAACCCTTTTCTCACCATAAGTCTCCGGACATTCAAGTGTTTCCGAAGTATGAATTCACATATGTTCTCGTTACTTGACAGGAGTAACTTTTGTCAAAATTGTCCAGCGAATCAGATAGAGGTGGGTTGTTTCACTTTCCCTGTCCTATTTTCTAAGCCACTGAATATTTTTCCACAATCAGCCTCCTCCTTATAACTTTTCGGGATATACGTTGTATATACCTATAACGAGTTTTATATTTCAATAATACTCTCTACTGTACATTCAGATGAAAAATCAGGGTTATCAATGTAAAATATAATATATACTTAGATTCTCTGTCGAACAACGTGATCGAAAAGAATGACCAATTCGTACATCCGAGTGTAAACTCTTTTTCTAGTTGTATTCGCCCCTGGCTCCGTACCTGGTGCAGGATTGATGATTTTCCTGTCGAATCTGTTCTGGAAGATGAGTCCTCTCGATGGATCCTGCTGGACCTTGTAGTTCAATGAATCATTGGATACCACTTTGCCCGATCGCCAATGGTAATATCCCAGGTCCGTGATTTTTGGCAGAATTTTCTTGTTACCTGTTGAACTCAGACGAGTGAAATTGGTTATGAGGGTGAATGGTTAGCTCACCCCTGAAGAAAGGTTTCCAATCCTCGCTGACCAATTTCTCTCCATAATCGATGTATCCAGATATCTCGAACCCAGCTTTCGTGTAATACTTCAGGAATATTATAGTGGAAAGTATGCCGACTCTGTTGGACCTCTCCCTCAAGGCCAAATTTTGATGGAACTCATCGCCTGTTATCATTCCTTCGCTGGATAATTCATAGGGCTTGTATGGTGGATAAATGAACAAATATACAGCCGCCAACCTGTGATGAACCAAAATACATGAGTAGATATCACAGATAGAAGGAGCTCAATATAGTCCACAGTATATCAGGGATAATGAATATTACCGCAATCATAGATCGTATCTTGAGTGCACGATTTATATTATATCCGTTTGAATCCTTTTTTGGTATTATTTACCACTATCTATAATATTCAACTGAAGTGTAACAATGAAAAATAATCAATGATAGGTGTTTTGCATTTGCTGATGATGTATAATGAGCATCAATTTATGTCCTATGAATACTTTAGATTATCAAGGACAGAGGTGGATGTCGCTTACATCCAAAGCAGTTGGTGGGCTTAGTCATGGTATTCTTCTCAAAAAACTTCGTAAGTTTGGTCTAACTCACGATTTCATCATGGTGTTCTACTCTTATATATCCAACGGACTCCTCAGAGTGTAATACAATAGTCACCAATCAACCGAAATCTGGTGTGCCGCAACACTCAGTTTCAGGCCCCTTCTTATTTATAATAATTTTAAAGGACATTGGCATCGGACTGAATTGTAATCTCCCAATATACGATGATGACTGTAAACTGTCTAGACAAAAACCTAAATGCATAGCTGGAAACTTTATTTATAAACTTGGATTGCCAATATGGAGGAGACGTGAAGTAGATGTAACAACATAGTTTTCCTTTTCAAACTCTTGAATAACAAAACAAAAACTCCTCACTTACTCTATTTGTTGAATGGAGTACCTAATAAAGGGTCTACTCGATCGTATAACATGATTAATTTGCCGACATCTGACACGAATTCGATATTTTCTCCTATTCATCAAGTCTCTGTGAATATTCAGGAAGTTCGGAATGAAATCAAGAATTCTAAATGTTGTATCCATTTATCCCTGTGATTCTGTATGTGGAGGTAATTTCTTTTCAGTTCACATGCATAGTTGCATGTGAGTTTTGTTGAATTTGCTCAATTTATTGAATGATTTATCAATTTTTTTGTAATTTGTGCTCACTGTATTTCTTCCACCTTACTTAAGGAATGAGCTGTTATGTTGGAGTATGTGAAGCTGAATAAATAAATAAATAATACCTCTTCTCAAATTGCTCTCTGCTGAGTGTTTCGCCAGAACTTCGGTACCCTAATTCTGCTATCTGTCTTGAAACCTCAATGCTCTGCAGATAGCACTCGTCCTGATTGGTACCCAAAGAGTCCAAATAGTCTTCGTACGAGTTGAACTGCAGCAGCCGTCGGTCAGCTTCTATTTGTGGAGAGGCTTTCAGGTGGGTTCGAGCCATCTGGGTAGGAATCCGACTGAGAGTTTTCCGAAACTAAAGCGAAACAATACAGTTCAGAGAGGTATGGCCAAAATGTAACGGAAATTGCAATTTATCTGGAATTGATAAATGATAGACGTGAAGTGTCATTGCTGTCATGAAATTGAAGTATTCATTGGAATATTAGTCTACAAGTAGAATACAGGACCTGAATCCTTTCGTGGTCTAGGAGAGCCCATACTTTGAAATCAGTTCAGGAAGGAAGTGGAAGCCAAATAAATCTAACTGTGGAAGTACCTAAGTAAGTAAAAGTACTTCTCGGTAATTATGACCGGAAAATGGTGGAAGCGGGTGCTCCGGGTTCCTTTTGGGTCACTGCAGACTCAAGAGATCTAGAATACGACAACTGAATCGAATTTTGCAATGAGAGAGAAGATTCTGCGATACCTTTTGACTGATCACTGGATATTTTGATTCTTCTTGATTCCATAGACGGAATTCCAATAAGAAATTACAGTCAATACATTCATTCTTCTATCATGGTCCAACACGATATTGATGAGTACTTAATAATTACTCTACCCTGCATGAATTATGCATACTTTGTTGATTCCTTGCAACAATTGAGGACAAAATCATACAATAAACCTCATTGATAATTTCAGTAGCAGCTTGAGGAGCATATATGAGCTGATAGAAATATTAAGAAAATTTTGGTGCCCACAATCACGTGAGGAGTATTCTTGAGTCTTCAATGAGCAACCGATGAATATCAGATCATTTTCGAAAACTTCCTATCATCAAAACGTGGGGAGAAAGTTGTCGAAATATTCATGTTTCTGAAAGGAATCTATATCTGTATAGCAGTCGTTGATTAATGGTCCAACCCCAGGGCAAATAACAAATGAACTAAAGGCAAGTTGAAATAAATATTTAGGAGACTATGGAATAACTAATCCATTTATTTCCATAGCAACGCATGTTCTACTACCTGAATGTCATTTGCAGTACTATGATTATACAGAAATTTCTCATCTTCACTGATTTTGAATGATTTTGTGCCAAAACTGCTAATTTGATACACCACAATATGATGAAAGATTAGTTTCATTAGTTGAACTGTATCAAATTTCAGCGTTGATCGATAAGTAGAGGCCCCTCGAAAAACCATATACATTATTCTCAGAAAAAATATATTTTGAACATATACAGTAATTGTTTGAAAGAAGTCTGAACTTTAATATAATTAGTATTTGATTATATGTTAGCATTCAGTTCAGCTATTTTTGTAATATTCAATGTTGACTATTTCAGATTTGGTGTCCTATCGTTCATCTCACCAGAATCCAGGAGCAATCATTAGAAAATCATCAATACACCCAAAATGGTTGTCATCAATAGGAATCTTATGCGCTTCGCAAAAGATTTATTAGTTTCATCAGATACATAACATAATAATTATTCTTCCGGGCCCCAGTACAGAGTACAGTTCGAAACTGTAGTATCATTGTTCATGATATGTCGAATCCAACAAAATTAAGTAACAAAATACGACTTCAATATAATACCATATTACGACAGACACTTTAGAAAAACCAAGGCTTAGCCTCATTCTCTTTTCGATTTTTGATGTCAGTAATACGTTGGAATTTCTCAGGATAAAAGCATTTCGAGACAATGTTAATTGTCAATAATAGCCTTAATAGTGAAATTCCTAACAATAGGTAAGTAGTTTTTGATATTTATTCTCCATATGGAATAGGGTTATTAATTTCTCACACATGGCGTAATGAAATATTATGAAATTCGTAGTGAAGGAAACCATCAATCTTCATCGAATTAGTATCTTCCTCTATAATTGTTATTCGACCGCAAACTTCCTACTGCATTGAATTGATAGAATTCATTATCGATTCTTGAATAATTGTAAGCATGGAATTTCTTGATGATTGAAATGGCTCCACTATCGGTTTTCCTCAATCATGGTGGTTTTATTTTCATTTTTTGGCCTGCTACTATCAATATATTGAATCATCTTATATTATTTTATGAGGCAATTCATTATTGACATCAAGAGTCTTTTCCGATTTCTCAAAGAGTATTCATAGCATGGAGTATTGTCTTGAATACTTTAGATATATGAATTCCATCGATTATTTAGCAATTTTACAAGAATCATTTTTTTTTACTTCATGGTGCAGATGTGAGAGAAGGAAAAAATAATATACTTTGCTTCAATGTAATATCATCTGTTCAGCATTGAAAAGCATTCATCTTTATTCAGTACACAATTCCAAGACGATTTAATACATTTCTATCGATTACAAATAAAGGCAATAGTGCCAAGAACTTCGATTCTTCGATAGCAGTAACAAATAGTTATGAAATTATCTCCTGAACACCCTGTATTCTAACTTGATCAAAATTCTCATTACATCATTATGAAATAATGTAAAAGTACCTCATTAGATGACAATCTGAGACTGCCATAATTTTAATTCGTCTGGTGTTTGGAAACGGTTAACATCACAGTATAGTTATGCCTCCGAAAATGTATCATTTCATAAATTCAGTTGATTCAGTGAGAACTGTAATTTCGAGTATTTGACAGGTGAGAACTTATAGAAATATGCACATTATAGCAACTAATATGCCAGCACTTTTGAATTTCCTGCTAGTATATTATCTAGTGGAAATGATCCAAAAATAACTCGGATCGAGTGAGATATTCAACATTTTCTAGACTTTTGCCTAATCATCATAAGCTATCACTAGGCTTAGTAGAAGTGATTCCCATCTTTGTAATTCAATCGATCAACATTGATATCGTACACTGGCACAAAGTTGTAGATACCCCTATCAAACTCTACACCGAAATCATCTCGATAGTATGATCCATCATCATAGTAGTCACTATCTCCATCTTCTTCATCATATTCATCGTATTCTTCACCATCATTCCATTCAGGCCAAGACTCATCAATGTACAGCGTAGGATCCTCGTTATCGTCATAAAATGACAGGTTGTCGTTATAAAATGAAGGAGAATCATTTGTTGATTCGTCATGGACGATGAAAGTGGCATAAGAATTTGACACCAGAGGTAGATCGAGGCTGGATCTGACTACTCGATTGATGCCATAGGAGCGTTCAAATCCTGAATTACCATCGATTCTGTAGCTGTAGCTGGTTGCGAGAGGTAAACCATGGGTTTTCCATACAATCACACTCATTACACCGATCACACTGATGAATCTACTCATTCTGAATGAATTCTACAATTAAACTGAAACTAATTTCTCGAATTATCTGTATTTATTGATTTGGAATGAATAT
This sequence comes from Gastrophysa polygoni, assembly GCA_963576655.1. Taxonomy (NCBI): domain Eukaryota; kingdom Metazoa; phylum Arthropoda; class Insecta; order Coleoptera; family Chrysomelidae; genus Gastrophysa; species Gastrophysa polygoni. The sequence continues at coordinate 4,789,197 of OY755086.1, read as the reverse complement.
TGGGCTGATTGGGTGCCTCTACAAAAAATGTTATGCATGTATGCTCTTTCAATTATCCAAACCGCGAATGTTACCGAAACGAAAAACTGTGGTATTTATGTCAATGGCAGTGTATTCGGAATATTCGATGAAGTCTTAATTATTCTTTTGATCAAATAAAGTACTTGTTCAACTTCGCGAAGAGATGGTAATAACATAACGATCTAGTAGACGTGATATGGAAATGGTTAATCATCAACCTGAGACTGTTTGGTTGAATTCTTCAGAAAGCTCTTCAGATGGATATCGGAATGAGTTGAGATTCCAGATGTGATAAAATACAAGATTATCCAGATCATCATTCACAGGGTATCCCTGAACTTCCTCTTTTCCTCTCAGGAATGTACAGATGGAGTCAAAATATCAACAGTAATTCAACGGAAATCTTCCGTTACAAAGTTACGGGCCCTCGAAATACAAAATGAAAAATGTTTTTCTTTGATAACTTTTGAAGTGAATATTTAAAATCATCCAAATTTTGGTGATTGACTAAACGAATGAATTCCTTCGATGAGCTTCCATGCAGAAGTCAGTTGTTTTGCTACAAAGTCAGGAACGGACTACCCCCGATGGTCAACACCCCAGAACTTCGAAATGACAGATGATTTTCATTATTTTTCAACAAAACAATTTCCTCAATGAAATTACTCGCGTGGAAAATCCATGGCAGCAACGATTTTTGAAGAATGATTGGTAGAATGTGGAGAAGCTTGTTATTTCAGAAACACCACGAAACTTCATTCAAGGAAATATAATTGTGAATGAAACTTTCAAATAGATACTGTACTGTTTGTTTACGACTTTCTTTGAGCATATTTTGTTGTTGAATTAACGATATCATAATTATTTTTGCTGTGAAAATTTCTCATTCCAAATGAAAGTGGACGGTGGACAACAAATGTTTCTTTCCAAATTATGTAGACCTGTCAAACAATCTTACTAAGGCTTGGGTAGAGATGACAATACGATCGTCGATCCTGTGAAGTCAAATTCGCTTTCCAATATAACCATCGAGATCAGCAGAGGTGACGCCATCTGGTTTTGATCTTGGGAAGGCTTAAAAATTCAACATAAACAAGTAGGCGAAAGTCTACAACTTCTTCTAGAGGCTGAATATAGGGAGTTGGGACACCAGTTTACATTTACATCATGGTTTTTATTATCACACTTCGTCACATTGACAGTGATCATAATTCTCGTGAGGAAGATTTGAAGGTCTCCTATATAATGTCTTGCTAGACTCAAATCATTCTAGAGATCGAATTGATCACCTCAATTCGTAGTTGTAAAGAATAAAAGACATACCTACATGAAATTATATTAAATGAAAATTCCAATTAAAACGGTAATCTAACTGTTAATTGATGCTCAATCATATCATGTGGTAAGCTCCAGATATGAATGTAATTATGAGTTTCAGAAATATTAGACGACTGATGAGGTTGAAATTACTAGGAAACCTTTATGTAATTATGGGTCTGTAGGTCATACGCATATCAATTATGAAATAATAATAATTATATGTTGCTATTGAAAACGAAAATAATTGTAACGAGTTTCAAATAAGGGTACTGAAAAGGTCATGAGCAATTTAAGGTGATTTCTGTATTTCTGTATGTCATAAACCATCACAATTTGAAAAAGTATCCGATTGTTCTGAACAAATGAGCAAGACGGTTTGAATTGAGTGTTGGATCAGATCACCGGGTCATTCAGAAAATTGAACTCTTAAATTTTTTGATAACGCTCTGGAAAAGGTACGTTCTCTAAAAAAAATCAAAATCAATCGTTCATCATTATAAGAGCGAATTCTTAAAAAAATAATAAGTGGGTTTGTTGTAAGAGATTTGATACAAATTTCAAGAATAATTGGGTGATCCATGAACTTGATATTGTGATTCAGACTATAGGAGAACAGGACTTTCTTTTGGATTTGGAATCGAAAATCATAAATTTGCACGTAGTAGATCAAGCGTGCTATTTCAGTTCTATACATTATAATAAATAATCCTGAGTAAACAAAAGATTCAATCCTTCCAGCAGAATTCAATCGGTATACTGATAATAATACGCCATTTCATTTCTTCAATGTCAGAATGAAGTGTATAAGTTTATACAGGGTGGGCCATCGGAAACGTACCGCAAGGCATTACAGTTTGTTTGTCAGGGGGCACATTTTGACGTAACAAACATAGTAAAACCTTCAACCCCCTAAGTAGGGGTATCACCCCAACATTTTTTTTCAAATGGGAAGGGGGGTCAAGCGATACCTCTTCAGAAGGGGCTTGTCATTCCCTACACAGTGCTGCTCACATTTCCAAAATCGATCCACTCGTTCAGAAAATATGGGACGTTGAAAGTCCAACGATAATGTGTACGAAAAATGGGAAAATTGATTCAATTGTATTACAGAACTCATTTATCAGTCAAGGAAATGTTCGAATTGTTGTCAGTCAACCTGCATACATTGGTATAAGTTATTTTCAAACCGTTGTCGTACATTCTGGAGCATTTGGGGTGTCACTTCGTTGCAACTGTTCTAATGTGTCTGGTGGTATTTTGTAAATAACGCTTTTGATGTGTCCCCACAAAAAAAATTTAATGGACCTAAGTCGGGTGACCGAGGAGGCCATTCTATTGGGCTATCAACTCCTGTTCTATGTATTTCATGTATTTTCAATTTATTGTTCGTAATATATGTTGATTTTTTTTTATAGATACTGAATATAACTATTATCATACATATCGTTCGTGATCTTGGGACCAAAGTTTTTCAACGAATTGCCATTATATGTTAAACGAATCAATACATATAATTTATTCAAATCCAAAATAGTGAAATGGATTTCTGGTATAGCCAGGATAGATCTATTTCGTTTTATTGATACCAAAAACCCTTATTATTTGTTACAAACTCATTGATTCCAATGTAATTTTTGTTTTTTTTATCATTGTTATTATTATTAATTTGAGCATTTGCTATTAAATATATAGGTATACATGAATTTAAAGACACATGAATTAGTAAAAACCATGAGAGATATTGTATGGTATTGGTAAAATTGATAGGAAAACAACCCGCAGACAAGGTATCTTTAGCGGGGAAGCTCTCTATTTATTTGCTGATTGAACTATAAAATAGCACATACATGATAGATAAATTTGAATATATATTTATGAACGAATATCTTTATGGAAATGCCATTATTATACTGTATATTTTTATATTACATTTGTGAGTTATAACCTGAAACTGAGCAAATAAAGTTTATTATTATTATTATTATTATTATCCATGTATGGATTTGTCGATGAGAGAAGTATTGACGAGAAAGCATTTCTGATTCGATTAGTTTGGATTCATATCAAGTATACAATAGAATTGTAACCATGAACATATATTACTTTACAACGAATCATTTCTCCAATAGATCTTTATTGATATGATGGAAAATTATTGTATTACAAAATCAACCAAACAGACATCTACATATTGTCTATTTTCTTTCGATGTCCCACGAGCATTAGAAAATTTGCATTGAAATCACGGTATATACTTTTGCAATAATGAGTATTAGCTAACAGAAGAAGGTTATATATTGATGCAATGAATAATTTTATACATTCCATATCATATATTATTCTGGATATTTTCTACCAACTACTGTAACCAGTTCCATATCCAGCATCGTAGTATTGATTTCCCGCACCATAACCTCCATTGCCATAACCATATCCTCCATTGCCATAAACTGAACCATGTCTGTTTCCGTAGTAGCCATTTCCGTAACCATTGTAACCATACCTAGTCATAAGAAATTATCAAGTCAAATAGTGGTAATCAAAACTATGGGTCCTCCAATTCTGAATATTTTAACAATCTGAGAATTGTTCAAACATCGAATTGTGGAATAACAAAATCAGCATCGCTATTGAAAGAATTTGCTCGAGTTATTTTCCGGTGCATTTTATTGAGTATACGATGGTCATAAACTTCAAGAGAAATTATTCTCAGCGATTCTAGAAATGATTTGTCGGAACATGATCTTCTGCAAGAACAAAACATCGAATACGCAGTATATAGCTTGCTGAAGAAGAATACATTGACTTTACGGTTTTTTTTTTATCTGTGGACAACACGAAAGGGAAACCTATAATGTTCGAGGAACATCGTGTTAGCCAGCGGTGGAAGTTTGGGAGAGGAGGAAGGTGTTGGAACTTTTCTTGAGAGTTTGGAGGTTGTAAGCATCAGGAAAGACTTCACTAGGCAAAGAATTCCACAACTTTGCCGTTCTATTGATAAATGATGCTTGGTATAGCGATGTTTGAAAAGTCTCGAGCCTGACAGTGTAGGGGTGACCAGCCTGAGCTCGTCTGGTTCGTGTTCTAGGAATCGCACGTGGTGGCATCATATATAGATGACATTTCCGTTGAGCACCGACCGTGGAAGTATCTATAAAAAAGGCAGAGATCACCGACCTTTTTACGATGATCTAGAGAGGTCAATGATTTGGTGAGTGTTGTATCATTGACTAGGCGAATAGCTCTCTTCTGAATTTAATTTAAGAGCTTTAGCGTATGTTTGGGGTCTGAGCTCCAAACATGTGAACAGCACTCCAGGACAGGTCGAATTTGTGCTTTGTAGATCATAAGCAGTTGCTGGGATGTGAAGTATCTCTTCGCACGGAAAAGGAAACCAAGTTTTTGTGAAGCAGTTTTCGCAATGGACCTCACATGATCGAAAGAACACTGTTGGTGGTGACACCCAGCAAGGATATTGACGACCTCATAGGAACAGTGGTACCCGACATCATCGAATTGGACATTGTGTGATCTGCCTTCTTGGTGAATATACAAGCTTGAGTTTTAGTTGCATTGAACTGTACTAGATTCTCAGATCCCCATTTCAGAATTCTTGTTAGATCCTCATTTAAAGCATCGACCTTTCTTCGTCTTGCACCTCTGGCCTCGTTGGATGATATAGGGACTTTAGAGGAAAAGGAGGAATGAAGTGTACTATCATTCGCGAAGCTATGAACTGGGCTAGAGGTCAAATTCAACAAATCATTGATGTGGAGCAAGAACAAATTTGGAGCCAAGACAGAGCCTTGTGGAACATCATCATTGATCGTCATGTATCAGACGAGACCCGTCTACCACACGATATTTGTATCTCGATTGTTTGTCATTCGATCGTTAAATGAAGTGACCTGTCATATCAGGCTTCGACTATTTTAACATTGAAAAATATATTAATTTCGTGAAATAATCATGATTGCTGATCCACTCCACTCTACCTCATTATATGTGATAGATTATAATATTCTTGAAGAAGATGCAAGAGCTTAAGACTGAATACAATTTCACGTCGAATACCAGAATCTGATTCTGAAATTCTGAAGCCAATCATAAGTCTGATCCCTTCGTAATGATAATAAGGGTCAGTAGATCTGTGTTCTAGCCAACTGTGAATACATGCAGCCTGGGTAATAAAGTTTCTGTTCGTTTTAGTTTCCTAAATACATAGTATTCAGTTGTGGGCTACATCTCATTGGAAATTGGCAACTCATCACGTTTATTATGGAGACTACGAGGGAAAATTGAACAAAACTCACCCTCTTCCGTCGTATCTGTTGCTGTAGCTGGTGGCAACAGGAACTACGTATCCAATGTTACCATTGTAGGTATCGTAGCCACTGTAACCATTGATGTAACCAGGCTTTGGTGAAGCGGAAACTGCACAGGCTAGAGCAACGAGAACAGCGATTTTGTACATTTCGGCAATATTATTCCGTTTGAAGCTTCGAGTATGTTGTGTGTTGTACTGATGCTCCAATACACTTTCTGTATTTTTATATATTCATTCGAATAGATCGCCTCCCTTCTATCAATACATAGATAACCCTGAAATTTAACAATGTTGACGAAATAAATCTATTTGCCAAAAAACTCTTCACGGATAATAAGCTATAATGGACATGAGTGATACCATTGTTTTTGGATAATGCATCATTTAAAATAGAATTTTTAGTGGATTGAGACATTGCCACCAAGGAATGACCTCACACTACTTAGGTTAATTGAATGTTTGTTTCATGCATATATGTATATCTGTATTATAATTGAAAGTAATAAAAACTTACGTATTGCAGTAAATCGAGTGCTGAGAAAAAACACTCAACGAAATTAATGTTTTTCATATGATGAACTGAAGAGCAAAACGAATATGTTATTGAAAAATGAAAAAATGTATTTGGGGAAAATATTGATGCTGATGTGATGCACAGAGAAAATGAATAATCGTCTGAATGGAAGGAAAGTTATATTTCACTAGTTTGCTGATTAAAATGAACGAAGTAAGAGGAATATCCTTTGGAAAATGTTCAGCTTCTATTCAAATGTTCTTTTTATTCATCTCACCCCAACCTTCTGATTACTTCAGCATGATGATATTGACTATACAAACGTTTTCATACAACTATTGAATACTACATCTATGAGATATTATGGTTCTCATAGTTATCAACTCATGGGTCGTACATCTCACTCGATAGAAGCATTTTTTAAACAATACTTTGTATATGAATGGTGGATAGAATTTAACTGACTCATTTGTCAATTTGTGTAGGCATAGATATTTGGAAAATCAAAATATGTGAGTTTGATTTATTGATTAAATTTCTTCGTTTTACATGAATGCAATTTTCTCATGCGAACTAATTGCTTTCCAAATTGTATGAATAGTGTAAATAATTCAATTAGTCTTTAAGCAGGTCATTTCTCAACAAAAATGTCTCAATCGACTCGTAATATGGACCTGAATGATGCATTGTAAAAAAACAATCGTTATAATATGTCCATTGAAAGTCAGTATCCGTGAAGTGTTTTTAGGCAAATTCCACAATTCTAATAACATCATTAAATTTCAGGGTTATCATTCAGTTTTTAGAGGGAGTGCGGCATTTTTGGAAATATTCTCGCATATAAATGAGGGGGATGGCAGTCAGATCATCAGTTCAACATTCAACCATCTCAAGAAGCTAGCAAAGTTTGACAAATCTTTCCGAAAATGTACAAGTTCGCAGCTCTTCTTGTTTCTCTAGCATGTGCAGTTTCTGCTGCACCTAAACCTGGTTACGTAAACGGATACAGTGGCTACGATACCTACAACGGGAACATTGGATATGCCGCCGTTCCTATTGCAACGAGTTATAGCAACAGATACGACGGAAATGGGTACGTTTCTAGTGTGTCTAGCAACTTCTGATCACATGCCACGTACGCTACGCCTTTACGTATAGCAGAATTCGAACGTTTGATATAAACATTATTATGATTTCCAGGTATGGACTGAACGGATACGGTACGAACGGTTACTATGGCAACGGATATGGGTCAGTCTATGGCCACGGGGGATACGGGTCTCAAAGAGGAAATGTCATCGGTTATGGAGCAGGAAATGGATATTACAGCGCTGGTTATGGAACAGGAAGTGGATACAACGGCGTTGGCTACGGGACTGGGTACAACAGGTGGTAGATAGCAAGTTCAGAAGTGACGATCATTTTCATCAGAAACATGCAATCTAGCTGAACATAAACTGTATATAAAGTCATCCAACTGGAGAATATACTTGTTTACTTGATTCATGAAATGTTTAGTTTCATTTCAAATTGTCTATATTTCCCGAGATATGTATGGAACATATCGAGAGTTGGAAATCGAGCCTGAATTATTACATTAATTACTACAGCTCTCCTGAGAATTTATTGTATATATGCATCGACTACTGCGGTTCCTCAATCGACGAAAACATAGATAACGAAGTGAATCACAAAATGAATCCTCGAATAAAATCATAGACAAAGTCCTGACTCAGTTGCAGTACATACCTTTCAAATCCTATTTCTAGGATCTATATTATAATAATATATCTATAACGTCTTTTCATAAGGCATATTATCGATAGTAGCAACGTACATTGGTACTCGTTAGCTATTTTATCCATTACTGAAAACAAAAAAAAATATGAAGAGTTTTCTTGAAATTCCTTTGGGTTTCGAAGGATAGGTTATTAATGCCTTTTAATGTTCCCTATGATGATGATGATGATGGCCCCTCTCAAAACAAGTAAGATGAGTATACTGAATTCTCCATTTGCTAATGAAATCTAGTTTATGTTATCAGGATAGGCAACAAAAAGCAAACAAATAATTTTGGCAAATAAGAGTAGAAGTTCCTGTACGCAAATAAGAGTAGAAGTTAATGTACGGTCTCCCATGCAAGGGTTACATTTTTCGAATGGATCCATACGGCAGATCAAAAATAGAAAAATGGTAGGAATTCTCATTTGAGTTCACAATTTATCGAATCAGAGTTTAATACTTTTTGAGAAGAGCAGAGGTCATATTCAAACTGTATAATCTATACGATTTCAAATATCCATAATGTTCTATGAATTATGAGTTCGTTCTGACGAATGATTTTTGATGACTGATGCATGATGGTGGTTTTATTATCATTGCCCATGAAATATCACAAAATTGTTCAATGAAATTTTGTGAATTCTAAGAATCGGCAGACAAAAAACAAAAAACAGGTACCTAATGTGTTTTTTGTTAGTGAATTAATGTTCGCATTCTACTTTTTTGCTTACTCTCATATGGAGAAGACAAAAATGGAAATTTCTGAATATGAACCTCTCTCATATGGGAAATCCATCGCCTCCCAGCAAAAATCCATCATAACGCAATGATTTAGTGTTTTTTAGCATTTCTGAGAATCCAATCTAGAGAGTATCATACATCATCATAATAATGACATACAGAATGTTCCAATAAAAATATTATAAGTTTGTGTCGTATCTCCGAAACTATTCCCCGTTGAAAATTTTGTGTACGTCACTGGATTCTGGGCAAAATTCTCTATTAGACGAAATTCTGAGCTCGACAGTATTTCTAATGACCTCGTAGATATAGAAGGAACCAAAATAATAATAATAATAATAATAATTTCCAAAATCGCTCTCTATCTTTCAAACGGAAACAGTTATGCAAAATCTGAATGGAACATTTAGAGTTCCAAGAAGAAGTAGGACAGGAAGAACTAATCGAACTCAATGAAACCACACTCGCTTGCTTCCGAAAAATATTCATGCTTCAGAATTTCGAATATGAACATTTTAAGTATCGGCGAGTCTATCACGGCTTCAATTAGGTTCATAATAGGTAATATAGGTATTGAATGAATATGATAATTATGTCTTATTCCTTGTTGTTATCTGAAGCCTTATTATAATAACTCAGCCCCACAAACTGTCGCAAATATCCAAAAATGGCTAAATAACACTGAATACCCGATACGCAAGCAACCCTGGTCATACATTTCCAAATACAGGGTGGGCCAATGGAAACTTTCCACGCTAATTTGTAGGATTTATAATGAAAATTTTGAAATATGCCAAATAATTAAAGTTTCAAGTTCAATAAACAGGTGTACACGTCAAATTTATTTCACAAACTATTCAAAATGCTCGCCATTTATATAAGAGAAGCCGGCTGTGTTTTATAAACGGTAGAATTCAGAGAAAGGAGTCCTCTAAATGTCTCAATGTCCTCTAAAATTTTCACATTGTTGGAAAAAAATAATATTTCATGTCAAGTTATTATTTTCATTAGGAAAATAGCAGTCTATTTCCAAGATTTCGATAAGCTATTATTTCGTTATCGAATAATAAGGCAAAATTATGGGGTCATTAGGAACTCCATGACACCTTCAGAGAGAGAGGTATGGCACGACCCCTTTCCCATATGCATATTTCGAGGGTTGTTCATCCTACAGCAACAGGGTTAACGCTAAAGCGGTGAAAAAAAATATATGTATGATAATATAGCTCCCCTCAAATCAGAAATCTATGTGTTCGAGCGTTTTGATTTTAAATCCTACAAATGAGGGTGGAAAGCGTTTTTATTGTTCAGGTAAACGTTTAATCTACGCTCCCTGTAAAACAACAGTTCACAAGTTATCGCGTGATTGATGACTGGTAGCAAAAAACGCCGGCGTTTCGAGTACTTCATTGGAAATATTGTTCCTACTACTAAGTATGCTTCTTTCACTGCCTTTTGAATTGAATGGATAATGGATATAATTCAATTAGTCGATAGCAGGTCCTGCCTCAACAAAAATTTCCCAATCCATTAGGAACATGAACAAGAATGATGCATTGTAGAACAACAATATGTTCATTTAAAGTATCCGTGAAGTGTTTTAGTGGAATTTGTCAATTCTATTAGTATCATCGAATGCCAGGGTTAGTATTCAGTTCTAAGAGGGAATGAGGATATTTCGGAAATACTGTTGAATATAAATAAGAGGAATAACAGTCGATTCATCAGTTCAACGTTAGAGCATCTTATCCTCAGTCTTCGAATAGCTAGTGAAGCTTGACAATTTTTTTTCTGAAATGTGCAAGGTCGCAGCTGTTCTAGTTTTTTTGGTATGTGTAGTTTCTGTTGTACCCAAGCCAGGTTATGTAAATGGATATAGTGGCTATGGTACCTGGAGGAGGAATATTGGATATACATCTGTTCCATTTGCAACAAGTTATACCAACAGATATGACGAAAATGGGTACGTAAATAAATATTGAGTAGAATATTATATGGTATTATAGTGCATTGAGATCTGAAATGTTCATATTCAATTTCAAGTGCCATTTCGATTTTTTCTTTCCTTTATAGGTACTAGACATTACCCTCTGAGGTACTACTTAATAAAAAATTCGCAGAGAAATTGCAGAAAGCTGCTGTATGTACGATTTCGAGCTTGACGAACTTGATGAACTAATATAAGAAGGAAACGCCACATTCCAACAAAATCCAAGGCATACTACGAGTAGTCTATTCTCAGCAGTGAAATTTTAGGATTTCAAATTTTCAACTTTACCTCACTCACCTCTCAAAATAATCATGCACCAAATTGCTTCGAAAACTTTTGAGTCCCAAATCAAAAATTCTCTATACCTTCATTCTTTATTCGACGTCGTTACTTTTGCATTTTCAATGCATTACTATGCCTTACTTGTCTATCTGGGTGTCATTATTTAATTCCATTGCAGCTTCTCTTGTCGAACGATATTATCAATTTAATTTTATAACATGAATTAATATTTCCATATTTTATAATATGCAGCAACTACTGTGGATTAGACAATATATATGAACGCGCCAACGCAATCATCATCATAGCATGTTGAACTGAAAAAAAATATTAATTAATTGATTTCTACATTCGATAGGCTTCCTCTGATTATTGTTGATAGTTATACGCAATTGGATTCCTGGGAAGCAATAAAACATTCAACAATTACTCGACGGAACAGAATTATCCAATCGCAGGTTTATAGCCAGATGCACAAAAATGCATTGATTTGAAATTCGCGGGAATCTAAAAGAGCAAAAAAGCACTGCTAACAGAAATGATATTTTTTCGAATTCATAATTCTGACATAGTATAGTGTCAATTGAGAATTCACTGAGGTACATTTTGGATGAGGTTTCCTGTTGAGGTCAGAATTCAGAATTCAACTCAGAATTACATTATGTCAGATTTCTCAGATAGTATATCAGAAATTTGAGATGAAAGAAATTTGTCAAAAGACATTGGAGCCTTCACTAAAAGAATAGCAGAACATAATACTAGCTCGAATACGAGAGAGGATAGGTAAATTATGATATTGCCGCGATTAATTTCGATTTTCTGTAAACGTCTTAGACGAAACAGTTTTATTGATTCTTTCACTATATTTTTGGCGGTAACTTATCAGCCTCAGTTAGTTGAACTACTCAGTTTCATTTCCAATAATTGAAGCCACATACTCTTCATATTTCGCAGTGATTGTTATGATAATTGGCTTGCTCGACAGCTAGTAACTTACTCCTTTTGTCGTTGATAGATACGATCGTTATAGTGTGTGTTGATAAGTTGAATTTTGTTGTTGATTATTAGAGTACTTCTACTATCACCCGAACTGCATGAAAATACCAAAAATCAGCTCCGGTTCATGAAATCAACAGTTCGAAACCATCAGAACCATGCGCAGTTTCACGGATCTGAAAAAATACGTTCAGTTCGGTCTCAGACTGTTCATAAAAGCGATATTGAGGGAAACTTGGCTTAGTTATTCGTAGGAAATAAGGATGTGTAGTCGTTAAATATTTTTAATTGTCTAGTAATACAAAAATATTAACTGGGCGATTTACTTGACCAGTTTTTCTCAGTGCAGAATTCCGACTTGTCTTTGGGGATCATGTCAAAAGATCAATTTCATATTTGTATAGGATGAAAATAATCTGGATATAACTGACGCTGATATAGGCTTAAAGTTCACACTACCACCTGTAGTAAATAACTGCCACAATATAACAATAATTTATCACATTCAAGAGTATGAATCAATATGTCACTGCAGGGTGGCCCAATGAAAACGAAACAAGGTATGTATTTTACTGAGAGATCAAGGAACTGACAATAAAATAAATGATTCTTCATGTAATGTTGGATGGGACAGGATTTAAAAAAAAAAACACATAAGGCAGTTCTTAGATGAACATCGTTCTAACTACAAAATGAGAAATAGTGATGAAATAGAAAACAGCGTTACTTTACATCACTAGCCGATTTTTTCCATAAACGAGTTTTCTCGAGAACTACTGCATTGAATTCCAAAAACAAGGAAGCGTTGGTAAGATATTTGGATAACCTTCGAAATGATGTATCACTTGACCCCCTATCCCATTTGAGATGCAAGGAATGCAGCTCACTCCTCCGAGGGGTTCGAGGTGAAATAGTTGAGAACATGCCCAAAAATTTCCCCCTCGAAATAAATATCGACCGGTCCGAGCTTGTTTTTCTGAGAATGATAACTATGTCGAATCGGCTTTGTTTGATTTCCATTGGGCCACCCAGTATATACAGCCAATGAAAGATTAGCAACTCCTAGTGTCGTTTCCAGAAATAAAATTATCCATTATTATCAGTTGATTGGAAAAGTGAAAGACGATATATTATTAAACATTTCATTGCAGAATCCCTTCTACTTAATTGCTAACCAACAAGGTCTCCACCCGTCAAGATGACAGATGGACGCCATCTTGAATAAACTATCAATAACTATCATTTCATTTAAATTCAACAAGATGACTTTCATTTGCCATCTTGAAGGGTAGAGAACTCTCGTAGATGTCAAAAAATAGTTGAAGAGTTCACTAGAGCTTGTTGATAGCCGATTCTAGTCGGAAGTATTCTGCTATTAAATGTCTAACGTTATCAATTGGATGAATATTTCCGTTTGATATTCTGGTATCGTATATAGAGAATAGAAGGACGATTCCCTTGACTCTCCCATTCCATTTGATTCCGTGGAATTTTGTAAAAATTCCGAACCATGGAGATAATTCATGGACACGGTGTATATATATATATATATATATATATATATATATATCAATTATGAACTCGAGTGACGTGTCGTATAACAATAATGAACCCTCCTAATTTTATACCCGATTGGTTACCCTTTATGATTTCTATCCCTAGATATGGACTGAACGGTTACTATGGCAACGGATATGGAGGATATGGATCTCAAAGAGGAAATGTTATCGGTTATGGAGCTGGCTATGGAACTCGATACAACAGGTGGTAAACAGCAAGATTGAAGATTGACGATCATCTACACCCGAATTGTGTGAAATCGAGTTTAACAAAAACTTTATAAATTACTTATTTTAGAAATATACATTGTTTGCTTGTTATATCGAAGTATTGAGTAGTTTCTTTCAAGTTTCTCACGTGGCAACAGATTTCCTTAGAATTCATTGATTTAGGTACAGTGGGAGTCCCAATCTGTTGTCACCCACTTTTCCATTCGAATGAGAAACTTATAGGGCTCCGAACGGTTCACTATGGGTTACAAAACAAGCGTGCTTGTCAATATACAGGATGGTTAGTTTTGAATTGCTACAAGAAATGTTTTTTTTATATACGAACACCCTGTGTTCTCCAAGTCATTGGAAAGACGAGGAAAAGGGCTTTTCAAATACGCTATATATACAGAGTGAAATTCAATAAGAATATTTAAAGTACAAATATTGAGGATTTGAGTTCTTCCTATCAAATACCCACGAAAATATAAAAAAATGAGATAAAAAATGAGCTTCGAATTAACAGGGGCATATTTGAAATAACTGATTTCCTCGCGCAAATTACGATGGTTATTATAGCTCGAATGGGGTGCATTTTAGGCCATATGTTCACATATGAAATGATTCCTTGGAATCTGTGTTCTCGTAACGGTTCCATCAACATGAATGGACCATGAATGTGGAATGGATTGTAGCTGAATTCCTCCATTTCTTTAGTTTTCTGTGACTCTATACACAGTGTGGAACAGCCGAATGGAATAAATTCGATAACGAATAAATGAGAGCGTGTTGGGGAAAACGCTTAGACACGACGATTTGTAATTTCAGATGCGCATTTTTTTTTAAATTTTTATATAGGGTGTGTCATGTGACAGTGACCGATACCAACTTTCTTAGTTAGTTTTTTGGATTCTTCAGAAAATTCTGGAGATAATCATGTATAATGTCCCATAGCTATCTTCAACTGTTTCGGAAATATCAAGTGTTTTCAGATGTATTACAAAAATTAACATTATAAAAGAAAATCATTTTATTTCACAAATAATATGAAAATAATTTCGATGTAAGAGATGTTGAGTAACGTTAGAAGACATTTCTATACCAGATTAGCATGTTGCCAGACGTTCGCGTCGAATATTTTGAACATCTCTTTCATCGAAATTAATGTTTTTTAGTTTTTTTTCACATCATTCATGAAATAAAATAATTTTCTTTTTTTAATGTTAATTTTTGTGATACATCTGAAAACACTTAATATTTCCGAAACAGTTGAAAATAAGTATGAGACAATGTATATGAATTATGTCTAGAATTTTCTAAAGAATCCAAAAAACTAATAATATACAGGGAGTTGTATTTAAAATAAGAAAGATGGTATCGGCCACTGTTAAATGACACACCCTATATAATTATTTCTTTTTCAAAATGCGCATCTGAAAATACAAATCGAAGTGTCCAAGCGTTTTTCCCAACACACCCTCATTCATTCGTTTTAGAATTCATTCCACTTGGCTGATCCATACTGTATTGTACACACTGTACATAAGTATATTCTGAACCCCCTCTGAACTTTTTCGTTCATAGTTCAAAAGATCATATCATATCATCGACCATATCATATCACAATGGATTCTATTCATCTACTTCATAACATGATGAACCAAAATGAACTCTAGATCATTACAAATATCGAGGAATTGTTACATTACCTATATACCTTGGTGTTTGTGGAAAATCGTATGAAGGCGAAATAGGCCAGTGTCTATCAGTAGTGGCGGAAAAACTGGAAAACAATATGAAGAGAAGGTATACCGAACAACCGACATTAGCTGATACCAAAAATGGACAACATTTAGCTTATTGGAATAATATTGAAATCATAGGAAATAATAAGAGATAATAATATTGCTTGCTGTTCTATTGATATGGGTAGAACTTACTGACTTCACTTCTCAAAACTTGAACTCATGTTGAATTCAAGATCTGTTGATGAAAAAATACCCGGTAACTCATTTTCTGAAAATGTAAATATAAATGTGAATGGACTCATCTTCTGGGGAAACTCCGTACGAAGTGATAGAATTTTCAAAAGTCGTGAGAGTATTGGGGCAGGCAGGTTTCCGAGATCCCTGCAAACTAGTCTTTAAAACGCTTAATATTTTAACTTTACCATCAGCTTTCATCTTACATTGCGTTATGTTCATGAAGGAACATGAAGATTTCATATCTTCCAATTCATCATATCATGATTATGATACTAGAAATGAAAAATCTCTCAGTATCCCACACCACCGGCTTGAAAAAACGCAACAGCCAATTAATTATACATCTCCCAAGTTTTTTAGCAAATTACCGAATGGAATGAAGAATGCACCGATCAAGAAGTTTGAAGTAGCAATGGTGAAAATTTCATTGACTAATGCTTTTTATACAAACAAAGACTTTTTTGATTCCTCTTTTAAGGAGACATCGCCGTGAAATTTAACTTGTTACGTGTGAGTCTTATGTGATTTTAATACAGTTTACAATATCAGATTTTATATTCACATATATATATATAGTGTGTATGTCGTTGTTCAATATTGTCATTTTCTGAATTTTCTTAATGTAATATTGTGATTATTTTGTTTTGTTTTATATTTTCATGCAGAAAACAACCTCAAATATAATCTACATAAATGGGGAGCTTATATAAATGAATAAATGAATAAATAAATAAATAAAAATACTAAAGACAAAATATCCACTTTCGTGTTGAAGACGAGCAATGTCCACATAGATAAGTAGTTATTGATAAACATCATCGATGCATTTCTCCTATCTGAAAGTTACATTTCAAACGTAGTTATACCTGTATAGATCATTGCCCTTACTACAAATATATTGAAGTCATTATTATAATTCCTATTTTCATTTTTAGAAACGCGAAGAGAAAATCCGATTGTGTCTGACACAAATTGGTTGTGTGTGTTTTTTCGAATGCACCTACCTAGTATAGCCATGTACCGATTTTGGAAACATATTTTTCCACGAAAAGCAGCATGTCGTACAAATGTTCCATCCTTGTGTTCGATCAATAATAATAAACAAAGAGACTATTGAAATTTCTTTATAATCGCTCACTTACATTCTTAAAATCTGACGGCCACCAGCCATCCGCGACGAGATTAGGCTGGAAAAAAGTCTCACAACAAAGGTCTTATTAATATCGCAATATTTCCTACAATTATCAGGGGGGACAGGTTGCGTAAAGGCGAAGGAACACATCGACCGCGATGCCGTATAAAAGTTGTATTTTTTCGAGGGAGCGATCAAGTTGGGTGTCGACTGGTTCGAAAGAAGAAACCGTTTCGAGAATGTTCAAGTTTGCGCTGTTGTCTGCTCTCGTTTGCGTCGCCGTCGCGGCGCCCAGGCCTGGCTATCTGGGAGGCTATGGCGTTCCTGCTGCCACCAGCTACAGGTAAAACCCATATTCGAATCGAACACGTTCAGTTTGATACAGAAATACTGGAAAATCATAATTCTTTTTTTTAACTGTTGACAACACGAGAGGAAAACTTGTAATGTTCGAAGAACATCGTGCTAGCCAGCGGTAGAATTTTGGGAGAGAAGAAGGTGTTGGAATTTTCCTTGAAACTTTGGAGGTAGTAATCATCGGGAAAGACTTCACTAGGCAAAGAATTCCACAACTTGATGAATGATGCTTGGTGTAGCTCTTCATGTATAAAAAAAAACATACGCCACAGTGCAATTGTCAGTTTGACAGCGATGAAAGTTAGCTGCAACTTTTACAGAGCGATAAATGCGCTTGTGGTTTTTTCACTTATTCATTTGTTTATCAATGATCGCGGTGTTGGTTGCCAAAATAAATAATAACAACCAGATTGTGTAAATATATTCTTACTTATTCGAAATCAATCTGGCGACAATTATCAAACTTTTGTTATTCATTAAAATGTCCTGCCGAATTACACTCCATGTTTGTATTGATATCAGTTAAATTCGTGTTGTTCAAATTCTAAACTGTTTTCTTCAGCCTTTTCCTATAATTTTTCAATAGTTTACAGTTTTTCCCGTATAATTGCTATGCGACAGTTTCTCATTAAACATCCAAATTGTGAAAATATTTTCTTACTTATTCAAAGTTAATTACACAATCATCACACACATATTGTCGAAAGTTGGTCAATGTACGATAGTCATATAAGGTGCACTTAGAATAGTAGCAATTCAAACAGCATACAGGGTAGGTAGGAAAATATAATTGCACATGAGTAAAGTAACTATATTTCAGAAGATTCAGAAAAATCTTATTGAGAAAGGTTGTTGGGAATTAAAAATTATGCCTGAATACCGAAACATGGCATTCATTTGGAGCATGCGATTGACGTCAAATCAACCCAATAATCGGATAATAATTAAACTAGGATTGAAAATTAATGATGTCAAACTGTCATAAAGTTCACTTTCAATCCTCATTCGTTTTTTCTATGGGTATCCGTTTGTCGTTTATCATTTTCCCAATAAAATCTCAATTATAAATTTTGCATATAAATGTGATTCTTCCATGTGCATATTATTATTGTTTTCCGATGAGGAAATCAATTTTTGCTGGATAGAAGTTTCGTTACATATCGTTGCAACATACATGAATTCCCTGAAAATCAAAAAAATAATCTGAGTTCATTTTATGCATATGCTTAAATTCGGACAGAGTTATGCGGAATCGATTCGATTTTGTTGAATTTTTGGAAGTTTCTCTAATATTTTTGTTTTTGGGAGGCCCTGTTCTGGTATTCAGGTATAACTCCCAATTATAAACATTATGGTTTTATCATTCGTAATGTATATATTCTTTCTCCCACCCTGTATGTTGTTTGACAACAACAGCAATGAGTGCACCCAATATTATCATCCCATATGCACCGGTAATATTTTCGTTTTGATGGTGCAATTAATTCAGAAAAAAATCGCAATAACCACAATGTATATATATATATATAAAGAATTCTACCTAAAATTTAAAAACAATGAGCGGTTTAGATATTGAAATGGCGTTTTTAATCTTGACTCAATAATTAGAAATCAATTATAGACAACTATACATTTCAATTTCAATCTGCGTATCAGAGAACGCAATACTTGATATTTTTTAATTGTAAATTTAGATTCGTGTTGTCAAACAACATCATTCACATCAATACACTGATCAAAACACGAAAATATCGCGGAGTACTTGCACGAATGAGTTAGAATATAAATGCTACACGGTCAGCTGATGCGAGCCATGGGCGCCGCCTTATTGGCATTGGCTGCTCTGCCGACCGCCTTCCGCATTCCCCCTACTTCGCGGCATGCGATAAACGAAGTAAAAAAATTCAATTTCCAGCTCAAGGGTGGATGTTCACAGTCCAGTGATCAAAACCTACGCCGCCCCAATCATCTCCAAGACCTTGGTGGCTGCCCCCGCCATCAGCTACCACCCAGCTCCCTTGGTATCAGGCTACAGCTTGGGACACGGCTTGGGTCACGGTCTGTCCTACGCCGGATACGCAGGCGGTCACGACTTCGGCTTGGGTCATGGTTACGATTTGGGATACGGATCGGGTCACGAATACGGTCTGGGACACGGCTACGGATTGGGACACAGTTTGGGATACGGATACGGTCACGGATGGTGAAATGAAGAACGATGATGTTGGCAAAAGATGTTCGACCACATTTTGTATTATATTACGACATTGTATATATATATATATATCATTTTGTACACTTGAAAAATTTAATAATTAAATTCATGACAATATAATGCTGAGACGATTATTTGGATTTTCTTCGACTAGAGGGAAGGAACAAAATACAGTTATTTGTAGTCTCCACAGCTTTTCCAAGTGAAAAATAAACTATAAGTAAAAAAACCATTCAAATCATTAGCAAATAATTGAGGGGAAGTTTTATTTAGTTTATTTAGCTCCAAAACATTACCATATCATGGAGTGTGTGGTTAGCTATAGTGATGAGGCTGTGCTAAAAGTTTATCCACATTGAAGCTATTATTTTGGTACTTAAAGATCTCATTCAAATCGAAAAAGTCAGTTAGAACCACTAGGAACATCATAAACTACTGTTTGGTAGTAACATGGATTATTTTCATAAAACGAAATAGAATCGAAGCAAATTGTAAAATAGCATACAAACATAAACACAAGAGATATACCACAAAAAAGCCTTGACAAATCAGATTGAATGCGGTATAAATAAAGCAGACCATACACTTCACATCCTGTAAGTAAAATGCCGAACGCAGTTGATTTCTCAAGCAAGGATTTGATCGCTGAGATTGTGAAAATCAAAACAGAACTCGAGAACACTACGTAAACACCATCATATCATCCCGAAAATGAATAAATCCATAGGTCAGCGCTCATACAACTACATGGCCCCAAAAATGTTCAACACTCTCCTTATAGAAATAAGAGATATAGTAGGTGAACATTCGTTTAAGAAAGCTTTGAAATCATTTATCATAAATGATTATTTCAAGTGAACTACTTATAGTTATTATATTTTTCTATTTATCCAAAGTTTATAAATAAATACATGTATGTTTGTTGTTTTTTTGCAATATGAGTGTTGGTAAATCGCTGGTGCTAGTTACATCTTGAAGACAGCCCGATTCCATCGAGTCAGCGATATAGGACGCCGCCGTGAGAATGCCGATTCAACAGAGTTTACCTCATTCCACTTGGCCGTGAAGGCGACAGTCTCACTTTATAATTTGATGTTAAAACTAGCTACTTGTCTGTTCGAAATAAAATAATCTTTTTTAAAAAGGTATTTTTCGGAAATAAAAACTTAACTTGCTTGAGGCACACATTTTTAAATTCCAATTACAATTATAATTATTATTTAGATAACTTGAATTGTTTTGAATATATTATATTCGATGATGTGAATCAACTTCTCGAAACAAGTTAATTATCACTCATTGAGTATTCTTATTTATTTTTTTACAAGTATGTTATTGTTTTAGGCTTATCCATTTGTATTTTTGTATTGTATATGTAAATGAATAAATTATTATTATTATTATTATGAACATTTCGAAAATTCCTACTTAAGGATCGTCGTAAAATTTATTATTTGTGATTAATTGCCGTAATAATATCAACTTAGTTGTCTATGCTGTAAATTTGAAAATTCCCATTGAAAATGGCAAATAATTTGTCATTCGACGAACTTGCAGCTCGTGATCAATTATTTCTTCAATTATTTGCGTATGACTGTTTCAAATAGTTTAGATAGTTTGAATAGTTTTTCACCCTACAGCCCAAACGGCCCATTTGCGGACATATGTTTATATAAAGAAAAATGCTTGTTTTGGTGTCCTCTATCACCCCTTTTCCGTATCTTTTCGGTACGCCTTGTATAGGGAACGGCACGACAATGAATGACGCAGAATTCAGATAATTAAGAACAGATTTATGAAAATCACACGTAAACGTCGAAATAAAGGTGAAAAATCCACTGCACAAGTCGGCCATGTTGTTTGAAATATAGCACTCTCATCGGTTGATTATCTTGAAAATTTTTTAAAACGAGACTTATTCCTTCTTGTTGTGACAAACTGACATATCTCTATGCTCCACTGTTTTCGACATTTTATTCTGTTTTGGACAAGACAACATGGAAAATTAGTTGCAATGAGAAATTATTGTCAATGCTGAAAATGAAATAAACAACACATTCATCTTCGAACCCCTTTCCTCAAAATGATGCAACACATCAACTGCTTTCATTCCTAGAACGACATTGTTCCAGATGTCTTCTTCTTCTTCTTAGTATAAACTATCCTAGTGATCTAGAGAAATTTTATTTTTTAATTTTTCTTGTATTCACATTGTTTCATCATCAATTTCTCATGATGTTGATTGCTTCAACCTCTCTGAAATATGAATCAATTAACAGAAAATTTTTCAACAAAACTTCATCAGCGATTTTACTGATATCCGAGCCATCCGTTAGTGCCATCAGAGCAAAAATTTCTATCTTTTGAAAAAATTCCCCTCAACAGCTAAATGAAGCATTCCGATATGGAGGTAAGTTCAGTTCAATTATCTTATTTTCATATGAGGAGTCTGTGGTTCAATTTCGTATCGATATTTCAGGGACACTCTGTAGATATTGGATGTGACAAAAATTCGTTTTTCGCCACTCTCAACTCGTATATGAACTAGAAGAGGAAGTTGAGGAATCTGAAGTTCTTTATCATATGACGTTGAGAAAGTTGAAATTTTACGAGGAATATCTGACAAGATTACTCGTTATAAATGATATATTTTCCCCACTTCCTCTAGTCACGGTAGTCATATGATCGTATCGCTTGATTCAATAATTTTGACATTTTGTAATTTTGTCACAACTTCCTATATTTCATGCAACTCACTTCATTTCGTAAATACAGTTGGCATAATTAGGAATATATTTTTTCTTATTTCATTTCATTCATTAGTGAGTCAACAAATGACCCAAGAATCACTTGCATTCACTTTCCAATTATATTGTGGAAGAAGGTTGGAACTCATATGTTAATTATCACTCTACAACTCGAAATGTTTCATGTAATGAATAAATTGCAGCAATAGAAGGCAGGGTGGTCCTATTGAATGAAACAGAGAGAAAATCTCACACGAAAGCTGGAAAAATAAATGTACCACCTCCTCGAATAAGTATTTATTTTCTAGCCAGATACACAGATAACAAATAACTCAACATACAGGCAGTTTACACCAAATATAATCGTATCGATATGTGGGCAAGTCCCAAGAAGAATGTCCCAAACCGTAGGGGAAAATAAATGAATATGAAATGAAAGAGCCTGGTATAGTCACTACTTTCAGATTCTCAAAAGGATCAACACTTGCACCGGGATTAGATTCGGCAGCAGCATCAGCATTTCCAATCGCAGCGACTTTCGATGAACTTCCAGCTGCTGCAGTAGATGCAGATTCCACAGAGGTGTTAGTAGCTGCAGCTGGAACGAGTCTCGCAGGGGAATCAGATGTTGTAGCAGAAAATCCATCTAGAGGAGAATCAGGAACAGCTTTCCGTAGAAGAACAGGATCTACGCCAGGTTTTGCTATCGCAGCGAGTGCTTTATCTGGCTCAGTCTCTGGGAATGGTAGCGGAGCAGGATCTGGCAAAGGATTGGCACAAGTAGACGAGATGCATACCGCGAAGAATGCTCTCCAAGCAATATTAAACATGTTTACAACGAACTAGGCGTCTCGAAATGTATGGGTGAACTTCTTCAATGCATGTTTTATAGCTCACCTATATGGACTATTCTTCACGATTATAGTAAATTGGACAATTAATATCACATAGAGGTCATAATGTCAAATGAGTTTCCATTTACACATTTGTATTGAAGAGCGGAATTATAGTTTTGCAATGTGAAGAATGTTCACCTATACAGCGTGTTCGGGTCTTGATTCGAATTTCTCATACATTCTTCAGAAGAAACTACTGCTTATTGTATGATTGAAAGAGAGGATATCAACATTTGTGATGAATGCACTACACAGTTACAGCTGCGATATTATATCATTGAATATCTGTATGAATACAATCTCATCAGAAGTTCGAATTGAAAGTCGATTCGGAAAAAGTTTTCACAAAACCTCAATTTTACAAAATGGATCTAGTCGATCACAGGCAACTGAGGCAACTGAGCACTTACCAGGCTCTGGTCCCTAAGTCTGATACCCAAACTGGGTATCAGACTTGATGTAGTCTGATGTGATCATAATGTTTGCCTGTCTGCGAAGATGGCAATATGGTTTGGTTGCGAATTTCCTATCCTATCAACTCTTCAGTGCAGAACTTGAGAAACAGTGGTCGTTTACTGCCACGTATTCAAAGGGAAAAACCACCCCGTTGCATTAGTTTTCGTATTATCTTTCTCTATCAGTGGAATTGAGAAAGTTTTAAAATTGCATATTTGTTTGCGATCTCTTGAAATGGAAATGGAAATGGAAAGATGTGATATTGATATTTTGTGAAGATACGAGTTGACAAACATTCTGATATATCACACTGAAATATCAAGAAGATTCCAACTCAATTAGAGGTAATTGAATCCCTGCCTAGTTATTTGAAATTTCATCTCGATATCAGTGCAGTTTCAGATGTTGGCCTGAATACAATTCTGTAGACTTTTATACTGATTTTATTTCATCATTGTAATTGATGATCCAATTCTATAATTCATTCGATTCCTTGAATTTCGCGATTATGTTATTTTCCTGGCAATTGTCAACTGAAGCCAATACCATAAACTTATTTTTCACACTGTAGAATCAAGCGTCTTCGCTTGTCCTCGTTTGTTCTAGATATTTTTTCAAGAATACATCTAATTATGGCAATGGAATTATATCAGTCTGTATAAATTAGTTTCGCAAGCATTGTGCAGCAACAAATATATAGGTTCGAAAGGTAAGGTATTTACCTATTCCATTATTTTCATTAAATCCAACCATTGTGAAATAGTTACATTCCACTATTATTCCTCGATCCTCGTACGAATCATAATGCACATGCACATTGAATTACGCTCTTTCTCTTTCCATAAATTATATTCGTTGCCACTTTAGATCGCACAATTTGGTCTTCCAATTTTTGCTCCTTCCAAAAAACTGATCACGATAACTTCTCAACCTTTTCATCATTCAACAAATATATCTGAGAGTAGGAACACTCGAAGTCATCTCTGCTATATATTTGAAAAATTATGCGGCAACCTATGAGGAACATGTTTCGGACATCTCTATGTCTATCCTCAGTCTCAAATACACAGCATCAATCTTCAAGAGATAGTACCATCATATGAAGATTGTGAATACAAAATTGTTCGGGAGGCATGGTGATAGTGTAATTGGTGAAGATGACAAATCACCTAATTCAGAATCGAAGGAGGGTTAATTAAATTATATATGAATGCAAGATATACATCACATGCCTCCAGAACGATTTTATATTCACAATATTTATATGACTGTACTTTTTCTTACACATTAATCGAAGAAGATATGATATTATATATTCTCTACTAGATGCACCCTTACGAGAAGCAGTTGAACGAACATTAGAAAAAGAAAGAGCTATCGATTAGTGTGGCTGTGTAACAAAGAAAAGTACAATTTTGCCAACAGCTTGCTGATCACTGCTGGTTGCCTCTCTCTCGTTTGATGTTTTCATTGGTTGGAATCTTCCGCCTTTCTCTAGGCGCAAACTAGGGTCTATTTGACATTGGTTCTACCTCCGAACAACAAACCCACTAGAAGGATCACAAAACAAATATTCTGATGCTAACATGAATTCTCAGAATTATCATAATATTAGTACCCAATCGTCGTCAGTGTTGTCATATCCAATCATCAAAAAGTGATGAATAGTCCATAATATTGAAAGTCCTTTATGAATTCATGTAGTTCAATGCACAAATATAATAATAAATTTGGGTCATGACTATTATGAATCAGTTCTGATTAATAGAAGATTGCTACATTATTCTGAGACTTAGCAATTTTACTTTCTTGGGGGCTCGAATATCGTGAATACTTTTTGCTCAACGTTGCAACACCGCAATTTGATATTGACAGTCGACGGCGATTATTGCTTTGTTTGGTATCTGTCATTATTTAAGTTTTGATTTATCGATATTATTCAACTTGTGTTCAGTTTTGTGTACTCAGAATTCATCAGAAACTCAGTTTATTTCCTGTTTTGGTGATTTGATATAATGGTGAGACGTTGTGAGGTGTGTTAAAGACAATTTGAACCGGCGATCAAAACACGTCATTTCATAGGCAAGTTACCATTGTCATATCATTCGAGATTTTGAAGCATTTTCCCAAATGGAATGGATAAAAATGAATTTAAATTGAATTGATTAGATTATATTGATTATACCCATAGGTCAGCTGCGACAGTGTCTTGTGGTAGAATATGTAGCACTGATGAATGCTTCCTTATATGTAGTCACCGAGAATAATGATGAACTCAATTAATATTTTTGATAAAAAATATAAGGATATTTCTAAACTTCTTCTACACACAACAATGAGAAAGTTACCGTTGACTGTTTTTGGAACTAGTCGAACTGACTTGGAGAAATATTTCACTGTAAGACTTCATCATGAGGCAAATAAATTGAAAGATTCAACGGAAGTTAGAGTAAGAAGTATGTTAACAAAAACAATCCTATTCAAAAATCAATAAATTATTTGTGTGATTATCCATGGCTGTTTTTCATTTCAGTCCTGTTCTGAATAAGAAACACTGCTATTTGCTACATCTTCACATGATTCATGATTTTATTGTTGATATAACATTTCGTCATAATACTTGTCAACACATATTCATTGTCGATTCTCATCTATCTACATGAAATGAAATAATCAGACATCAATTTTTTGCGTCAAAATATATGAATTCTGCTCAAGATGAAACCTCCTTCATTTTTGACGATATCGTGAAATGATATAAACAAGTTTCATCTTCAGATTTGAAAATTACATTCAAATATGCTATCATATCTATTTGCCTTGAAAACGAGTTTTTCACTTTTTTGAAAATTATTTCCACTAGTAGGTACTGAACTTTGAAATCGTAAATATACTTACATGCACTGTCACTGATCGCCAAAGATATACATGTTCATTATTGAAATTGAACGTTATTTATGATAAAGTATAAGTAGACAACTGTATACTGAATAGTAAGTATATCGTTTCATATGGCGTTGAGAAACTTTTCTTGTGACGTGGTCATAATAAGTTTATTGATTACAAGCAAGTTACGAAAATCACCATAGGTTTGTATGTATTCGAATTTCTCGTAACAATGTGAGGGAAGTATAAAGATGTTCATTTTCATACCAAGAAATGTTAAAAAGTACCACTGAAATTGTTAAGGATTTTCAATTTGGTTTCATCATGAATTAATAATAAATTTGACCCCCTCTGACAACACGGCACTGGTGCTGGGAGAATCAGGTTCTGCTATCCTTGTTTAGACAAAGATAGATACTATAGATGTTGCTTCCAAACAAACTGTATTGCCAGGGGTGTGGATTACTTATCTAGTCTGTTCAATGATCGAAGGGTTCTACATTATTCGATAACCTACCTATGAAATGATATATCCTCATATTTTTTCAATCTGTTAGTATAGCTGTAAGCTGTACAGGACAACACCATTCCGAACAAAGTTTCAAAATCCTTACTTGACTTGATGGGCTGAACCGGCTGAACAAACTAAAATTAAATACTGTCTGTAAGTTCTTCGAGGAGGTGGTACATTCATTTTTCAGATTTTCGTGGGATTTTCTCTCCTTTTTTCCAAAAAATAGAGTAGAAGTTATTAAAAATTATTTCAATATATTTGTAGTAAGGACAGATTTGGGATCTGTACATTTCTTTGTTTGAGACTTACCTTCTGTACTCTGTATGTTATTCAAGGTGAATAAATTTCTATTCTATTCTATTCTATTCTATTCTATTCTCATGTTCAGACATTTGGATTTTGTGGTCAATATCTGAAAATAATCACCTACTCGAACATTGATAATAACTACCTGCCCTTGTGGAAACAAGAAAAAACAATAGTACAAAACTACCAAATATGATATGCCGGTTGAATAAATACAAATGATGCGAAGAAATCTGAGAGAAAATCCCACGAAAATCTGAAAAATAAACTAAAATTAGTAACCAATCAATATTCAAACAACAAGCGGAACTGAGTCTCTTTATTTTAACTCACTCAAGGATCACTGAACTTCCCTGATTCCCTGAACAATAGATTTGAGAGAATGATCTTGCACTATTAACTCCAAAGGAACGGATCAGAATACAACAAACTGTCCTCAGTTCCACTGATATTTGACGCTTCCTTCAAATATTCTAAGCATGAATTAAATAAGCTACATTCGACTTCAGAATCCAGGCAACTACGTCGTCTCTCTTCTCATCGACCTGTCGAAGGCTTTTGACAGTTTAAATTCCGATTTTACATTCAAAAAGCTATACACTCTTGGCATAAGGGGCATTTTATTGAATTGGATAGAATCATACCTAAAAAACCGCCACCTTGTTGTAAAAATTAACAATGAACTGTCAGAGGAATTTCCCGCTTCATTAGGTGTGCCTCAGGGTTCGGTCTTGGGACCGTTATTGTTTTTATTGTTTGTGAATGACTTACCAAACTTTATCAGCGAAGGTATAGTTACAATGTTTGCAGACGACACTACAATAACGGTTTCAAGCAGGTCTCTCGATGAAGTGCAAACCAAAATTCATAAAACATATAAGGAAATGGAGTCCTGGTTCAACAGAAACTCTTTGATTTTGAACAATAAAAAAAACTGTATGTGTTAATTTCAATCTTCACAGAACAATCCCTAAGCTAATAAAGGATAAATTTCCATTCCCCTTTACAACCAGTGCTGAACTTCTAGGTACCTGGCTTGACTCAGACATGAGCTTCAACAGTCACATAAAACATGTATGCAACAAATTGAATAAAGGTTTTTACGGAATTCTTCAAATGAAAGCATATGTTGATGAACGAACTTTGATTAACCTATACTATGAACTAGCTTACTGTCATCTTTCATAAAATATAATATCTTGGGGTTGTGCCAATGATCTTAATAGAGTCCTTGTATCACAAAAGAGACTAATGTGATTAATTTTCGACTTAGACTATCGAGCTAGTTGTAGAGAAACTTTTAAGAAACAATCAATTTTAACTGTCCCTTCTATTTACATCATGAGGTGCGTTGACTATACCAGAAAATATCTCAACACTTTCCAACTGCAATCTGATATACATGACTACAACACAAGAGCCAAAAATCTCCATTTACCTCCTCACAAAACAAGTATGTTTCGCAAATCTCAAATTTTTTACAACGCTTTACCAGATGGCGTCAAAGTCAAGTCAAAACCCACTTACAATTCATTCAAGATTGGTTTGAAAGCATTCTTCCAACAAAATACTTTCTACTCCATCAGTGAATTTTCGTTTCACCATGTTACATAAGCAGCTGAGACTATTTACATATCAGTAATTATTGCACCATTTCTTTGTTTTACATATCAGTAATCATTGTACCATTTCTTTGTTTGAGACTTACCTTCTGTACTCTGTATGTTATTCAAGGTGAATAAATTTCTATTCTATTCTATTCTATTTTCATGTTCAGATATTTGGATTTTGTGGTCAATATTTGAAAATAATCACCTACTCGAACATTTATTGATAATAACTACCTGCCCTTGTGGAAACAAGTAGAATCAATAGTGCAAAACTACCAAATATGATATGCCGGTTGAATAAATACAAATGATGCGAAGTATATTCTTTTATTTGTCCCATATATTTATTTAGATCTCAGAGAAAATGATTCCATCAATGCAGATTTTTTTCGTTATCGAGAGTCTTATTATTGATTGTATATTCTTCGAATCAGAATATTTACTTATTTACTGAAATATTTTACATATCCATCAACCCACTCATCAACTTTTTCAGCATCGTACTGTTATTCCTAGAATTCTTACTATTGAACGAAATATCATGATTGACCATAATATTCACCTCGGGATTATTCTTTATTATGAAAATGTTCATCGCAATCAGTGGATCTGATGGTTCAGGAACGTCCGGTCCTGGAGCTGTAGTCGTTTCAGTGGATTCGGTTGTAGTTGAAGGGTACTCCGTTGTGGTCATTGGCAAACGAGTCGATGGCCACCACCAAGTTGAAGTTTGACTCGAGTTTGTGGTTCTTGGTGTAGTCCAAGGATAATCTGTTGTAGATACCCACCATGTCGTATCATCCGATGTGGGTCGTCGTGTTGATGTTTCGGGATAACCTGTTGTAGATAGCCACCATGTCGTATCATCCGATGTGGTTCGTGGTGTTGATGTTTCGGGATAACCTGTTGTAGATAGCCACCATGTCGTATCATCCGATGTGGTTCGTGGTGTTGATGTTTCGGGATAACCTGTTGTAGATAGCCACCATGTCGTATCATCCGATGTGGTTCGTCGTGTTGATGTTTCGGGATAACCTGTTGTAGATAGCCACCATGTCGTATCATCCGATGTGGTTCGTGGTGTTGATGTTTCGGGATAACCTGTTGTAGATAGCCACCATGTCGTATCATCCGATGTGGTTCGTGGTGTTGATGTTTCGGGATAACCTGTTGTAGATAGCCACCATGTCGTATCATCCGATGTGGTTCGTGGTGTTGATGTTTCGGGATAACCTGTTGTAGATAGCCACCATGTCGTATCATCCGATGTGGTTCGTGGTGTTGATGTTTCGGGATAATCTGTTGTAGATACCCACCATGTCGTATCATCCGATGTGGTTCGTGGTGTTGATGTTTCGGGATAATCTGTTGTAGATACCCACCATGTCGTATCATCCGATGTGGTTCGTGGTGTTGATGTTTCGGGATAATCTGTTGTAGATACCCACCATGTCGTATCATCCGATGTGGTTCGTGGTGTTGATGTTTCGGGATAATCTGTTGTAGATACCCACCATGTCGTATCATCCGATGTGGTTCGTGGTGTTGATGTTTCGGGATAATCTGTTGTAGATACCCACCATGTCGTATCATCCGATGTGGTTCGTGGTGTTGATGTTTCGGGATAATCTGTTGTAGATACCCACCATGTCGTATCATCCGATGTGGTTCGTGGTGTTGATGTTTCGGGATAATCTGTTGTAGATACCCACCATGTCGTATCATCCGATGTGGTTCGTGGTGTTGATGTTTCGGGATAATCTGTTGTAGATACCCACCATGTCGTATCATCAGATGTGGTTCGTAGCGTTGATGTTTCGGGATAATCTGATGTTGAAGTTTCCAACCGTGGTGGTGTGGTTTGGGGTTCACTCCACTGAGGGATTATTCTATTCCTCGATCTGCCATTACTACCAATTTTTCTTGTTGCTTGAACTGAACTCACTACTTCCACGATTCCATTGGTAAAAATCTGAGAACATTCGCAGAGATCATGTGTTAAATGGATAAAAACGAACAAAAAAACATTGAACGACGACTTCAGGATATAATTCAATTAGGCGAACAATAAAGCTAAGCATATTTGGAATAGCTATATGACCAAATGACTTGCAATCTTGAAAATACTTTTTTCTACTACCTCACTGAAAAAATTCAATTTTAAACACCTAAACAGGGTAGGATAATCGTTGTCCTACCAGAGAGAAGGATGTTTTTGCCTCCCTCAAAGCAAAAATGTTCTACCCATCATCAAGACATTTATACAATAGTAAAAGTTGAACACACTAGACTCCTTTCCATATCGCTCCTTCGATTCCTCCAAATCGAGGCCATCTTATAATACTTGTTATGTCATTATTTATTTCAAAAATGTCACAGCAAGTGTTGTCAATACAGTGACGGCGATTCAACACCTATAATAATTTTCATTTAATCGCATATAACTCCAAAATACTCAATCCCGCATATTTAGGTCGAATAGATTTTCTTTCAACATAACTACTCTTGTTATTTCATTGTATAACTCGAAAATTGAGATGATTTTGAGTTGCAACCCATAATTAGTTATAATTCCTAGTTAGGAAACGAAATCAAGCTACTTTTGAGTTGCAAGACTGATTCACCAATATTTTCGACTGATGGCTTGAGTTAGCAACTCTAATTTGCTCAACAATAGCAAGCAAAAATACCACATATCCGTTATACACCTTCGTGGGATACAAAGGGGAATTATTTCGCCCCCACCTCATCGCACCTCTGTTTTCAGGAGATCCTTCACTCACAATATTAACAGACTTTACAACCAGGTTCCTGCAAATCTAAAAAAGCGTTCTCAGCTCCGAAGTTCGGGAGAGTTTTCAAAGATCTACTTTCAAAAGCTAACTGCTACATCATTTTTAGAGATAATGCCACTCAATATTTAATACTTATTAGCTTATTACATTATGATTATTCATGTGCCATTTTTGATATTTATTTTCATCATCACCAGTGATGATAGTCGTATCAGTTTCACTGCCTATCATCCCTATTTCGCAGCATCATTCTTCGAATATTATTATTATTAAATAAATACTCAGTATACTATCCTAGTTCAGTTTCCACAGATTGACTCACCAAGAATGTGATGACACAAATGTAGATGTTGAGCATCATTGTAGATTTGGATGTACTAATAGTTCAGATTCATAAATCGATCGAATATATATATATATATATATATATATATATATATATATATATATATATATATTTCTTATCCATATCTACGTTCTCAGCAAATAGATAAACACGTTATCGTAATAAAGGTGTATGTATCGATGTATTAGGCTTTATGGCGGTTAATGAATTACTCGATTGACTTGATCTACCATAAACTAATCACTATTTTGAGTGATCTTTTATTTTCAATCGCTAACGGTCGTGCCAAAATAGATAGATAATTCTTACAGTAT
This sequence comes from Gastrophysa polygoni, assembly GCA_963576655.1. Taxonomy (NCBI): domain Eukaryota; kingdom Metazoa; phylum Arthropoda; class Insecta; order Coleoptera; family Chrysomelidae; genus Gastrophysa; species Gastrophysa polygoni. The sequence goes on along the minus strand of OY755086.1, from coordinate 4,756,896 downwards.
CAACTATTTTGAGCAAAAAGTTGTAGTCTCGCACTCATCTCTTTCACTTTAAATATTTCACTTGCTAAATATACAGGTTGTTGTTTCATATATTGTTGAGAGGTTTTATCTTTATGTTCGAATCAATGTTCATATGATAATATTCGATAATTTGCTTGGTTTTCGTTTAATATCCCGGTAGTACCTTCTCTCAATGTGACCAAAATTGGAACGTTATATCCAAAATTCCGAGTTGCATCTCGGAATTTAAGGTCTAATATGCCGAGTCGCAAAAATCCAATATGGCACCCATAATATAACTCTGTCAAAAAGAACGCCATGGAAAAACGTTCGGCTTGGAAAAATTAGAACGAAAATTACATATTTACGTTGATTTCAATAATCGAAAAACTGAAAATAACACATCAAACTCTCGTTCAGATAATCTTCAACTTCGATGGAGTTCGAAAAACGATCACGAACATGACAGAAATTCAACTATCGATAATTCTTCAAAAATAACATTCGAAAAATATTCATAAAAAAATTTATTCCATTTATTTTTGATCAATGAGTACGAAAATTGTTGATTCAGTCTATGTCAGTCCTCTCTTCACCAAACCTGGACAGCTGGAACATGAGCAGCATAACTCAGTGCAGGAGCAGCGAACACCCCGTGGTTGACTACAGGCGCAGCATAAGCTGTCACAACGGGCTTGTTGATGACATCCTCCCTGTAAGTGTGACTCACTCCTGAAGCCACAACATTGTGAACGGCTGGGGCAGCGTAAGCAGCTACCACTGGCTCGCTGACGACGTCTTTCCTGTACTGATGGCTGACGGCAGCAGCAGCTGGGGCGACAACTTCCTGAACGACTGGGGCAGCGTAAGCAGCTACCACGGGTTCGCTGATGACGTCTTTCCTGTACTGGTGGCTGACGGCAGAAGCAGCTGGGGCGACAACTTCATGGACGGCTGGGGCAGCGTAAGCAGCTACCACGGGTTCGCTGATGACGTCTTTCCTGTACTGATGGCTGACGGCAGAAGCAGCTGGGGCGACAACTTCATGGACGGCTGGGGCAGCGTAAGCAGCAACCACTGGGGCAGCTACCACTGCATGGCTGGCAACCACGGGTTCACTGATGACGTCACTCCTGTAGCTGTGGCTCACAGCTGCAGGAACTGCTTCGACTAGATGGGTGGAATATGCTAGCGATGGAGCTACCACAGCAGTGTGAAACAAGCCGCTGGGCTTAGCTGCAGCTGCGGAGAGGAGAGCAGACAACACCACCAATTTGAACATTTTGCTGAAAGAGGTCTGTGTTGCGAGTCTTGAGACTGACTGACGAAAACTGATGTCGGTCATCTGATTCGGCTGGTCTTTTATACTGTTTCGAAATGTATGCTGGATGAAGTATCTCGTCAAAAGTGGGCGATAACTCATCGTCCTTGCCTTGTCGACAAGATCACCAAATTCCTCAGTCACTTCCTTGTCAAAACTCGTTCTTTAATTCATTGGTGGGTTTATCAATCGAACGATCTCATGAAGGGAAAATGTATAATTTTGATCTATATTTCAGTTGAACAGGAAGAAAACAAAAATTATGAGTGGCCAATTCAATTATGAATATCAATTTCAATGAAATCACTTCTTCTCTAGCAGACTCAACGAATTCTAAAGAATTAATTATCGATTTTTATCAGCCACCTCGATTGAGATTCGTGATTACATCTTGGGGAAATGTCATGCAATTGTTTTTTATAGAATTGACAGTGAGTCATGTATCTATATCTTTCGAAATGTTGTTTCATTGTCTAAAAATACTGAGAAACAAAAACTTCAGCAAATAATGAGACGAGATGTGGTGAATATACTGTAGAAGATATGAAAAGGAAATGAATAGGTCAATCATCTGAATCATTACATTGACCAGGGTCGCAATTGAGGCCGTGCAAGGGAGGCCAAAACACCGAACGTCGAATACATACAAGAATGAAATATACCGGGTGACACAGATCTCTTTTCTCCTCTGTTTTGAGAGCTCCATTACTGGAATATGCCCACTAGAGGGCACTTTTTCGCATATTCAGAAATGTTTTTCAACATCCGTTCTTTCCGGAAATGTCATCAGTTCATGATTTTTAAAAGGAACGCCTTGTTCATCATTATGTTTTTGCAAACTGCATAAGTTTGTGAATCCAGTGATACCTAGTAATTGATATTCTATTAGTCCGAACTCCGTACAGACATTTTATTTTTCAATTTAGATAGTCATGAACCTCCTTGATTCGATACAAAGAAGTATAGTGGCTACAAAGTGATGGTACCAAAAAAGTAATCCAAACGTTTTTCTACTCGAAACTTAATTTTTCCAAACGGTACCATAACGGTACTTTGATATCATTCGAGAAAGTATCATCGATGGTCACTCCATCCATATCGAATTATTTAATTTCCGGAAATACAGGAGGTTGAAAAAAATCAATATATCAAAAAGTGCTCTCGAAAGAGCATTTGATGTTCTAAATTTCAGAAATGTAGCTATAGAAACGATTGAGAGAAAGGCTGTGTAACATTGGTCTTTGTTACCTGGAAGAACTTTGTACTGGTAGAATGGCGGTGATAATTTTATATAATCCGTATTTTCGGAAATCATTTCGAGAAATCCGTTCCCAATGCGAAATCGTTGTTGAAAACTCTCGAAACCATCCAGTTTATCAATATTTAGATTTTGAGTGTTGTTGCAAGTTAAACAATTTGATGTTAGAAAATAGTGGAGATAATGGAAGGTTCGAGAAATGAAATTGAAGGTTATTATTGGAGATAATTTCTTCGCGACAAGAATATTTTCATTCTGCTGAACTGGATGTTGTATTATGTGGGAACAAAAATGTGTAACCTATATCATAGAATAATCACGAACATTGAACGGTGTTTTGTTTCGCCAAAACGCTAACGGCATCTTCTGCTAATGGCATGATAGTAATAAGAATCCCCAGAAGATGGCGTCATTTTCCCATATTTCTGTACAAATAGTTGATATTTTGAGATTGTAATTTCAGTTTGTATCATTCATTGACAAATGACCTGAATTAACACTTCTGAATCAACGTTCTCAACAAAACTGATTGTACAATTATCAATAATACTGATTTTGTTGTCATTTTTGTGGCGCCATCTAACAACTAACAATCAGAGTAGCTTCTCCATTGTTCCCTACATAGTTACGGAAATGTATCACCTCCTTAACAAATCCATTGATTTGTAACGACACATTCAAATCCTACGAACAAGAAACAAAACTAAGGGAAGGATTCGCTTCAGAATTATGAATGGAAAACGCAGATGATCACAAAATTTATTGCTAGGAAATGAAAAATTTGGTGATTACACTCCCAGGAAGGTATCGAATAATTTTTTACATTAATTTTTTGACGGTTCAAGTTTTCGATTGACACACGACTGTTATTTTTTTCCTCCATATCAAACAACCGAAATAATATCTGATGATGATTATGAATCATCTGTTACCTGAAGATAATATAATTTTACTGATTATTATGAATACGAGATAAGAGACAATTTTAGCGCTATCCAAGCATCAATCTATATTCAGATACTCAGAATCAGTTTCTGTGAAAAACTGTGATGATCCATAAATAGAGATAAAGATTCAATTCTCACAATCGGAAGTACAGTGGTATCAATGTAACAATTTTTTCCCCGATTTTATAGCATTTATTTTAGCGTCGAGAAAGTCGAGTGCGGTACAAAAAAAGAAACTTTCATAGCGACTCTCATTCTGAATTGTTCTGGATAATGAATTCTAATTCTTAGAGGTCTGATATCAGTAGAAATTGAGGAAAAGTTCACGAATTTCTGCTGATAGCACCACCATTCGTGGGACGAGCGTAGAAAATCTTAAAGATAATGTGTAACTCTTGACCACAGTAAAGTTCAACAACTGTGCAATTCAACCTCCTTGTGTTTCAAGACAAATGAAACAATTATATTCTGCTCAAGTTCAATTTTGATAACTGATTATAGGAAATCATACTATAGATAATAATGATAATAATAATAATGAATCGTCTTTATTCATCATTTGCAGAAAAAAAAAATAAATATAAAAAATCACACAAAACAATATATAAAGTGAGAATATTTCACGTAACCTTGTACTCATCTGCAATGGTGAATAGGCGGAGTATCAGCAAAACGCTGTTTTTCAACTCAACCCCAATATAGATAATAGAACTCATAGAATAGATGAGATAATAGAACTCACACAGAATTTTTAGGTGTATTCATAGATGATAAAGTGAAATTTGATATACATGTAGTAGATTTATGGAAAACAATCAGACTCTAGCTGCGATACAGTTTGAGTTTTCTCCAATGAAGTCAATCAATTCCCAGCCAGAATGGCGTATTTCTCATATCAGTTGAGAAAATTCTTACTGTTCATCGCTTTTAGTGTGTCTAATGCACAAAACGTATTCTGGGGGCCGGTTTATCAAGTTCCAGATTTATCTGCTAGTTATGTACCCGTCAGATATGAGTAACCTGCAGATATAGTTTGAGTTTGGTTCTTCAAATACTTTTTATCCAATAGTTTGTTAACTGACAAGTGAGGTATGTTGGCAATAGTGATAAATAAATATAATAGACTTGATTGGTTGATTGTTTCCACCCACCAATAGAAAGTCTGTTTAAAATGACAATGTTTTATAACGTTTATAACCTTTGAAAATATGTATTGCTGTTGTTTTGTTTGGTTCTGGGCCGGTGTATCGAGTTCCAGATCAATATATTTTTGAATAGATGAAGATGGATTTTGTGGAGGATTACATATTCGACAGTGATGAAGACTTGGATATTGTGGAAGTTCTTCACCACGAACGGAGGCCTTATATCGTAAGGGAAAGAGTTGATTTCGAGAAATGGGATGACCATGATTTTCATGCAAGATTCAGAATGCAGAAAGATACTCTATTATCAATATTGGAATTGATTGAGGATTCACTTGAATTTCGAACTGATAGGTAATTATTTCACAAAAATGGAACAATAACACTTCCACAAGTGTATCGTCTGTCGTCTGACGTTTTTGTGTCACGTTCTGTGATATTTTCGTGAGCTATCCTCTAGTTATCTACTTATCCACCAGTTGAAACTTCTAGATAGTTATCGGGTAGTTTAACTGCCAGATGAGAGTTATCCTGTCATTGATAAACTCACCTTCTCATTATAACTGACAGTTAGGCATTATCTCACAGATAATTTGTGATTGATAAACCGGCCCTGACTGTAGTAAATATTGTCGGACGATATAATACCAGGGGTAGTCGTAACAGCCCATGCCAATCCCAAAGCAAGTCACTAGAATTTTCATTGATGTATGAAAGTAAAAAAATGTACAAACACCTCCCGAATGCACCTCAGGTGTATATAGTAGTCATTCATGCACGAAGTGCATTATAGGTATGCAATCTGGATGGATAAGTCACCCTAATAACGCTAGTGGTGCATGCAAGATTTTATTTTTCACAGGAAACTTGTGATTGATTTGCATGAGATTTGTCTTTGTTGAAATGTTTTACACTGACAGTTGTCGATATTCTGACTTTAATGTATCGAAACGTGTGTTTTTTGATTCTGTGAAACTGAGTTGAACCTTGATCAAGAAGAATGAAAAAATCAAAAATGCAGGAAATCAGACGAAGATATATTTCTGCGGATATTGAATGAAGGAATATAACAGTAATGGATCGTTTTTTGTTTATGTTCTGACTCTTCCTGTTGTTAACTCATTTTCTCCTATTCATGTACGAACTCTCTACCTTGGTATGATTGATATTTTTTTCTTCATGTTTATTATCCCTTCTGCTTCATCATTGAGGAATATAAGACAATATTGTGTATCTTGATTGATTGTTTGTACATCAGACGGATCGACTAGAAATATTGCTAGGTTATGAACACCCGATATGTATAAACTGTGATTTTGGTAAAAGGTTGTGCAATGAAATAATCCATCCTTCACAGATTCACCCACTTGTTTCTAATTGGGGTCCATTGATACCTTTTGGAAATTGCTGAGAATGCTTAAGATGATGAAATTGCTGAGCATTTAACTGATGCTCATCACAAGGTATTCAGGTAATAAATAAACCAATTATGCGACTCTAAATTTTTAATAAATACCAAAAAATCACAAATCTCAATCGAATCCTATCAGTCCTCTCTTCACCAAGCGTGGATGGAAGGTACATGGGCAGCGTAAGCCCATGGGGCTGCGTACGCCGAAGCTACCACTGGGCTGCTGATGACGTCACTCCTGTAGCTGTGGCTGACAGCCGAAGGCACATGTACGGGGGCCACGAAAGTTTTCACAATCGGAGCTGAGTAGGCAGTCAAGATCGGCTTGCTGATGACGTCACTCCTGTAGCTGTGGCTGACAGCTGCTGGTACGGCGATCGGTGCTGAGTAGGCAAGCGCTGGGGCCACCACAGCGGTGTGCAACAAGCCGCTGGGCTTAGCTGCAGCTGCGGCGAGGAGAGCTGACAACACCACCAATTTGAACATCTTGCAGAAATAGGTCTGTGTTGCGAGTCGCGAGACTGACTGATGAGAACTGATAATCCTCTCGAAAATCTTTGGCTTTTTATATACATTCTTGGCATTGAACTAAGAGTGGTGATGTAAAAATATTGAAACTGAACAGGAAGAAATCATTTCGACAGTGCATTCGGAGCAGTAACATTTGAATTCCACCTTGGAACAGGTTCGATTATTGCAATACCACTGCGATAATGAAATCAACATTCAGTTCCTTTGATATAGTTTTCAATGTTTCGTGAAATGAATAGTTTAGGAATATAGGGAGTGATGAAGTTATGAAATTGTGCCATAGGTACATCCAGATATTTTTCAGATATTTTTGTCATTAAATCTTACACTACTATTTAGAGTGTTCTCGCGAGCATCTCTTCAAGATGTAGAAGTCAATATGATAATATTTTAAGAAGTGAAAACCAATTTCTGTAACGCAAGTACAAGAACCACGCAGGGATGAATGAGAAAATTAAAGGAAAGATAATATTGTTGAAAAAAAAATCAATGTTGAACATTACTGATTGACTGAGTGACATCCATTTTGTTACCTCGGAACATACATACACATACATGTGAAATTTACTCTGCCCTTATATGAAGTGCTGCTTCCCTTGTTTGTTTCAGTTTGACTCTCATCAGACTTCATTGACTTCATCATTTTCATTTTGTTTGAATTTTTCAGACATTGAATTTTTTCATAGAATTTCTCCATTGATATATTAGTCTAAAGAATAGTAATAGGAGACCTTTTTATTCATAGGGATAGTTTCTTTCTCTCTATATTCTAATACATAACTCATTCTGAGAATTTTTTCATTATCGGATATTCATTTCAGTTCAATATTTTGATGCAGAAGTAATCATATGTTTCCGATATGCCTTTCTATGCCTTATGATTATTAATTATACGAAGTATCTGCAAGAGGTCTAAAAAAACCTAGCACATATTCCCCAGATCGAAATGAGATAATTTGATTGAACCCAACTCAGTGCGAATTTGTTTAATTTGGACGCTATAAGTCCTAAAGTTACAATTTTGGAATAATTTCATCCGCATCTAGAGTATATCAATGTTATACCAAGAGTACATTTCGATTGGATCTTTCTCGTGTAAATCTTTGTACCCATGCGTAGAAATGTTGAACGCTTTTATTCTCATTATTTGTTTCCATGTTCCATGTCATTCGTAAAACATTCTCGAAATTATCAGAATATGAATTTCACAAAAGAAACCATGAGAATAATTGGAATTCATAAGAGTACCTATTTATATTCGATAATTTATACAATTGATTTTTTTTTTTCGAAGCCATCCAAGAAATATGATCATATAACTCAAGTTGTATGTCTGTGGAGGTAATCTTGATAATCGGCGTATTTTGTTATCAAGAATACCCGTTTGGTAAATTTTTGTTCAGGATCATCTAGGACACCCTGTATACTCATTCATAGTACCATTTCAAGGCTATGCCCTTGATAGTTCATTTTTTTCGCATGTATAAATATACAAGCGGATTCTTCTCATTGTCTATAAAAAGTATCTAGAGAATAGAAGACAATTTTCTGAAAATTTGGTATCGATACTATAGTGGAAATTTTATGAAAATATTTCAAAATTGATGGCATCACCAGATATACAGGAAATGTACCAGAACTTTTATTCAAGAATGCCGCGATTTCATTTATTTTTTGGGATCTACGTTAGACTCTGAAGCATTCTTTTCAGCAGTTTTAATCATCGGAGATTTTGAGAGTTCTTTTTAAATCACGATAACAATTATTATCGATATAGTGTGGACACTTCAATGTTATCCAGATAATAATAATAATAATAATGATAATCGTCTTTATTATACCCAAAGAAAAAAAAACAAAATTATATTATAATTTGAATTCATAAATGTTTGGAAATAAAGGGCGAGGATTATTTTTTGATGTGCAAGCACACCAAAAAATATTCTTCCACTTAACCCTAAACATAGCCTGTATATACAAATAGTCATAAATAGTTAGTACATAGTGATTAGTAGTAGTGATTAGTACATAGTATTTGAAAAGTGTATAACAACAGTATTCATTCCAGGTTTAAATTTTGCAGGTCTAAAAGATGTTTTTTGTGAAAAATATTGAAGTTATGAGCTGTTTGAGTTTTTATAATATTCAGTTCTGAAAGGCGGTATGGTCAATAACCACTTATTTCTGATGTTTAAGTTATGCACATCTGTACGATAGGTCATTTTTCTATGAAGATGAGGTGGTAATTTTTTCGTAATGATTTTTTGGAAGAGGCAAACATCATGAAATGTTCTTCTATTATTCATATTCAGCCAGCCAATTTCGCGAATTTTGTGTGAGATCTTTTACCGTCTTCGAATGCCATAAATTAAACGGAGACACGAATTTTGAACCTCTTGATTTTTTTTCTTGAAGTGAGTTGTTGAATTTGAGAGAACTAGTGATTCACATAATAACTTTTTGGTTTGAGTAGGTAGTAAATGGCGATTACCGTGAATTATTTTAAGATAACTATAAGCTCCAAGATTTTAAGCTTCCCTTACCATCTCAAGTTGTTCATCATTCACGAAGATACTTATTGGATTAACTACTTTTCCACAGTTTTTCCTTCTACCGAATAAAATGAATTTATATTTATTGTGATTGATGAGTAGGCAATGTTCGGTAGCTGCCCTTACGAAGGAATTGAGATCATTATTATTCAATGTGCAAGCTTCACCTACCTCATTTGGGCAAAAACTGTGGTAAAACTGAGTATCATCTGCGTACAAGTGAATTTTGCATGTTTGAATATTAGTTAACAGATGAGACGAATATATTGAAAACAAAAGTGGCCCAAGGATAGATCCTTGAGGTACACCTGATTTAAGTGATAAGTAATCGGAGATCACTCCATCCACACATACCCTTCGTTGCCTATGTTTGAGATAATCATCCATTAGCAATAATGAGTTGTCTGAAAAACCAATATAATGTAAAATGTTCAATAGCAAGTCATGATTGATTGTATCGAAGGCTCGGCTGAAGTCTAATAAAACCAATACTGTGCACTGCCCCTGATCAGGAGCACTAAGAATATCATCTGTAATATGGAGTAAGGCTGTTGTACAACTAAAGTCCTTACGGAAACCAGACTGTATCGAAGAAAACAAGGAATGAAAAGATATGTGTTTTTTATCTGTTCTTCCATGGCTCTCTCCAAAATTTTTGATAAGGTAGACAAGATACTGATTGCTCGTGAGTCTCTGAAATCATTTTCTTCCATAAAACTGCAAAAAAAATTTTCTTTCAGACAAAAGTTTACAATATGTGTAATATAGGGCACTATATGGGACAACATAGCTTGATCAGTCCATCACACCTCTTTGCATTAGTTTTTATGTTGCATATAGCTTTGTATTGTCACAAATGTGACTTTTATATTATTGTTAGTTGGGATTTCTGAGGGTTCAAACACAATTTGAAGATTTATTAGAAACAATTTATTGAATATTGAAAATACAAATTTAAGAATTCTTGAAGAGGCATTGGGGCGACAAATATTGAAATAAAATGAAAGTACTTACATTAGACGATAGAAAATTGGGGATTTCCCAAATTGGGATATCCCCGTGGCTAAAAGCAACCGTCCACTCACGGGACCAGAACTCGAGAGCCTCTCTTGGTACGTGGATTATGTTTTAATATTCAAAGATGTTTATTTGATCAAAATGTTTTGTCACAAACGAGGACAGTTTGCAGTTACGAAATGAATTGTTCTCAATAAAGATGAAAGTAATGATTAGTTTAGAACATAATTTGGAAAATGCGCTTTCGTGACAATATACAAATTAGTCATTGACTTTGTCAAAATGGAAGGTAGGGATATCGAGACTATTTGTTTCATAAAAGTCCATGACCGTCTCAGGAGGTTCACTGAATAGAATGGAATCAATGAAAAATCTATTTATTGCACTTGGATCTCTTAGGGTTTCACATCCTTGGGATTATTATCATCGAATTGGTGGATATAATAAGTTTCTCTCACCTTATAGATTGATTTGTGAAATTACGTAGTTCCCTATAAGCTTGCAGATGAGCCTCAGATTTCGTTCGTTTGTACTGTTTAAGCGCGTTGTTTTTTTCTTTCATCATTTGCTTGATTGGAAATGTTAGCCAGGGAACTTTTGCCTTCGTTACTCTCGAAGCTGTTATCGGAGCATGTCTATCGAAAAGAGTGTTCAGAGAATCAACTAGATAGGACATTTTTTCATCTATTCCTTCTTGATCATAGATTCTGAAAAACGATGTATTGAAAAGATCACGCTGAAAGGCATCGGGATTGAAATTTTTAAAATTTCTATATGTTTTCATTTTTTGGCGCTCATTTTCATTATCCAACTAAAGTTCACAAAAAGAAATGAAGTGATCAGACACAGTATTATCCATAACACCTATTTCAACTCTAGCTCCCTCTTTAACTATCACATAGTCCAGTAACGTAGAAGATGTTGCCGTGATCCTAGTAGGTACGTCTATCAATTGAGTCAGGCTGAGAGATTCTAAAATAGAATGAAATTTTTTTGACTGAGCTGTCATCATAATTCAGCAAATTCAAATTAAAATCGCCCATACAAATCATCTCATCAACCATAGGATATATTGAGCTCAGACTTTCATCAAACTCATACAGAAAATTATTCGTGTTTTGTTCATGTGGCTTATAAATTGCACCTATGCCAATCGTTTTCTTTTTTAACGTAACTTTCAACCAAGACTGTTCCCAGACATAATCTTGTCTAACACTTATTTTATCGCCATGCAATCCAGCTCTGGAATAAATACGTAAACCTCGACCGTTGGCATCTCTGTCAGCTCTGATCAAACGATATCCGTCAATATTCGAGACTACATCACTCATGACACTTTTCAACCATGATTCGCATATCAAAAATATATCAAAATTATTATCTGCATGCATCAAAACTACTGATGGTTTGAAAAAAAAAATTCAATACATCTGAGAGCTAGAAAAATAAAACAATGGAAATTTATGTTCTTCAGAAGACATGATAATCAATGAATAATACACAATATTCATTAGATGTTGTACTCTGGACTACCACAAATGAGCCCAGGAAAATGCAAAACGTTCTGCACCGTTCTGAATGAAGCAAAATTTTCAGATTATCTATTTCCATTCTGCAGATGAAACACTTTTCACAGACACATAATTCTTGTATGAAGGCCTGTTATCTGATCATTGGTTATATTTATTCGAAGAATTCACATGATGGAATATAACGAAAAATCGTTGGGATGTGCTGAAATATGTGAGAAATGAAGGGCATATTGGAAACATTGGAAATTATCACGAGGCTTGTTTCAAGGTTCAAATGGTGTTGAAGCTCGCAGTAGTACGAATATATTTGCAATAATGTTACTGATCAATTCCTTCAACCACATTCGAGATGTTCTATAACTCTTGATTTTTACTAATCTTATATCTCAATTCTTAATCATTTCTTTGGATCATTTTTCTTCAGAAAGGTGAATGTCAATCAGGTGATAAATAAATCAATTATGCGACTCTAAATTTTTAATAAATACCAAAAAATCACAAATCTCAATCGAATCCCATCAGTCCTCTCTTCACCAAGCGTGGATGGACGGTACATGGGCAGCGTAAGCCCATGGGGCTGCATACGCCGAAGCTACCACTGGGCTGCTGATGACGTCACTCCTGTAGCTGTGGCTGACAGCCGAAGGCACATGTACGGGGGCCACGAAAGTTTTCACAATCGGAGCTGAGTAGGCAGTCAAGATCGGCTTGCTGATGACATCACTCCTGTAGCTGTGGCTGACAGCTGCTGGTACGGCGATCGGTGCTGAGTAGGCAAGCGCTGGGGCCACCACAGCGGTGTGCAACAAGCCGCTGGGCTTAGCTGCAGCTGCGGCGAGGAGAGCAAACAACACCACCAATTTGAACATCTTGCAGAAATAGGTCTGTGTTGCGAGTCTTGAGACTGACTGACGAGAACTGATAATCCTCTCGGAGATCTTTGGCTTTTTATATACATTCTTGGCATTGAACTAGCGCGTTATAAAAACTAAGTCCTGAAAGTGAAGAGGAAGAAATGATGACGACAAAGCTTTGTGCTTTCGATTCTGTTGTGATACGCGAAGTCGACCTTGAAACTCAAATGGACAGTGCATAGTGGTTATTACGCATTCGACAAATGTAATTATATGGATCTAGATGATTTCCATTTCGGGCAATCGCTGCGTATTATAGCGATACATAAACAACCATCCAGGAATTATTCTCAGTTTACGACGTATTGGAAATTGGAAAACATTTGCTTCTAATTTTTCTAGTTTTCATGTGGGAAAACACTCGTTTCTAACTACATTGAAACTCACTAAAATCTCAACTGTATCAAGATTGATGTTATTTAGTTTCTCCAGAAAATGAGGAGTATCTCTAATGAAACTTTCACTATTTCCTGATGAAGGTTTGATCATTTCGAAAAGAAATCGTGATAAAGTTTGACATGGAGATCCTATTGAGCTCACGATTGGTCTTGATGGATTCCTTCGTTTATGTATTTCAGGAAGTACATAAAAATGTGGTGTTTTGCTGTCATATCTGGAGATATGTTTTCTATTTGTAAGTGTCAGTTGATTTTCGTGTTCTTGTTGTTGTTCCGTATCTTTCTCTCTATGTTTGCTGTAGGATCGTTCAATTCAATTTCGTGTAATTGTCATCTCTTATAATTTGCCTTTAGCAGCTCGAAGTATTTTGATTGTGTCATCATATCATGAGATTATTGAGTGTGTGTTCTTGTTCTCTGGTGATGTTTGGTAGTATTTCATGTTTTTTTCTCTATAATAATCCCACACAGAAACTAGAAAATTGAAAATACCACTTGCTCGAGTAACTCACAGACAGTGATTTTTTTCTACTTCTTGACAACACGAAAAGAAAACCTATTATGTTCGTGGGACATAGTGTGTGCCAGCAGTGGATTGTTGGGAGAGAGGGAAAGTATTGGATCTTTTCTTGAATGCTAAGGTCTGGAGCACCAGGAAAGAACAGACAAACTCCTTTGAACTCTACTCGCTCATAGTGGAATAATAGACTATATTTCCGATGAGCTCTAACCATGGAAATGTCTATAAAGCAGGGAGAGATTGCCCACCTTCCTACGATGTTCAAGAGAGGACAATGAATTCATGAGTTTACTATTATTGATAAGGCAAATAGCTCTTTCTGAATGGAATCTTAGCGATTGAGCGTTTATTTGTAAGTTGAACTCTAAACATGTGATCTGTACTCCAGGACAGGTCGTCGATCTTGTAGATCATGGAGCTGCTGGGGTGTAATAATATATGTAGTAGTGTAAAGTAACTCTTTGCATGGAACAACAAGCCAAGTCGTCCTATGTGGGAGTGCTGATAAATATTCTCGACTGTGGAATTTGATGATTTTTATCTAACTCAAATTCGGAGCAAATATGTTAACTGAGACAAAGAAAACTGCGTATTCCGTAGAAGAAATAAATATCATCAAAATGAATTGACTAGGTTCTGTTTTGTACTCAGACAATTCAAAAACGCCGTTCATGGGACTAGAACTCATTCGGATTTCGAAAAAATTTTGTTGTGGGTACAGGAAGCACACCATCCTCACGCCCTTCAATAGTGAGATGATGTTTGTTATACCGTCAAAGAATGACATTCTGAGTTAGAGCCAAGTGCTTCGAATACTTTTGAAAAGTACTCTGGAATCTCGAACACCGAGTTCGGTTATTGACAAAATTGTGACAAGATTTTGATGTAAATGAAATTCAGATCAGTGATTTACAAAACACTAACCATGTTTGTTCTCCAAAGTAGAAGGTAACTAGTTATTTATGAAATGGATAGGTAGAGAAAGATATTCGGAAGATTACCGTAGGTTTCGACAAGATTCATATTCATAGGCATAGAAAAGCTTAGAGTTAATCTCGAGAACGGTTATGCAGCATTTGTATTTCTCAAGAACACTTTTTAGGATTCTAGTGAAATTCTCGAAGCATTGATCACTAAGCCCTAGTTCGATTGAGTTCTGAGTTGAAAAAAAAAAAAATAATAGTGCTTTGAATAAGCTCTGCATATGATGCCCTTGAAATGAGTTTTGAAATGTTGGTATGGATTGTTGATTCGGAAAGCGATTTCGATTTCCATGATCCTCATGAAAAAAAAGTGTCTCAAGGTCTGATTACCCATCTAACTGCACATTCGACCAAGCAGAAAATCAGACTTTGTCCTCATGATATATTTAAAACTATGTGAACGAATTAAATTATTCTTAGTTGGCAATTCAAGACTGACTGAAATATCTTGCGACACCACCTGAAGTTGCATGATATTTCGATGTAAAATTATGAATAAAATTATTTATATTGTTGAATTATAGTACGCTAGCTGTTCATTGCTACTTGAACGAATATAGTAAATGATATTGATGAAAATAGTGGTTTGGACTACTTCACGATAATAGTAGTTTACTTTGATTGTTCCATAGCAATCCTAATTATCAGACAGGAAAAAAATACCAGTTGTTTTTTTCATCAATTGATCTTGAATTAACCATCTTCAAATTCAGTTTCGAGAAGTGAATACCAAGTTGCGAACATTACAAAGAAAAACATCATTCATTGTATATTGAAAACAGCAGCAGTTTTCGAAAAGTCCAGTAAGAAATGTAGGAGTTTCGATATTTATTGATAATATATTCGTCTTTTCCAAAGATTGAAAAAAAACAGGGTGTCACTGACAAATAGAGAATTGCTCCTTTGAATACTCTGGAGGTTGAATTCCAATCACAGTGATATTTTGGGAAAGATCTTATGATAATGTAATGAAAATTCAATAATGATATACTTCCTATTTTCATTTTCAGGAAAGAGAATTCCCAGATTGAAACATATCAACCAGATTCGTAGAGAATAAGTATTTTGTGTCAATACGCATTAAAACGAAGATTCATCTTTTTTTTTCACCTTTAGCTCTAGAAGCTATCATTATAGGTACCTACTATTGTAAGGCTCGAGACCTATTGACGGACTAGGGATTAGAATGGCAAAATTGTGGAATTATAAATTGTGTCTCTGAATCTGGAATTTTGGAATCTGCCTAGTGAAGTCTTTCCTGATGCTTACTACCTCCAAACTTTCAGAAAGAATCCAATACCTTCCTTCCGTCAAAAGATACAAAACACTGCACTACAACCCTAATAACCTTTGACTTCAAGAAAATGGCATTTAATTATTCCAGTCTAGGACTTCTGTAGGTCTCTCTTCACGAGCCTTCTTAGCTTCCTTCTTTGCACCTCCTCCTTCCAGCAATAGTCTGCTAGTGATGGTAGTTTTCGAACAAAGTATAGACGTATAGTAAATGAGATGTCCCGGTTTTTGGTGAATGTTACAAGAAATTATTCAGAAAAGGAAATATATGACTTCTTTAATATAATCCCGACTTCTTCATTTCACTACATCATATTATCTTCTGTTCGCTACTATTTCATTATAATGATTATCTGGATATACAGAGTACTCATCAGTCAATAACCCAAGAGTTTACCTTCTTGACCTTCACTTTCAATTCTTGCTCCAACCTTGATCTCTAGAGCTAGTTCGTTTCACACTCTGAGATATATTGATACAGCCAACAAAAACAAGCATCAATCATTCCGATGTTTCAGACGAATTTGATATGGTTTTGTTGCGTTTATTGACTCGATAAATAATGGGACAGCATTGTACTTTCACTATATACCGACACCTACGGGGACTACTGCAAATAACAATACGTCGATGTTATTATGTATTGGGGCATATCTCAATCTACACAACTTTTGAGAATAACGGTTTGTACCACTAACAATTTCTCATTTCAACAGATTTCTCTTCAGCAGAATCTTTGACCCAAAGAATATTTCGATTATTGATTTGAGGTAGACCTGATCTAGCGACGTTAAATCGGGTGACCTAGGAGGCCAAGAAACTGCTCCACCTCTGGCAATCCAACGGTGCTCCAACCACTGATTTTTTCCTGTGTAAAGTCTTTGGTCTACGTAACTCCAATAGAAACAGATTAGAGCAGCATTTGAAATCTCTTGTACTTTCTCATGCAAATTTTGCCGACTCCGTGTACGGTCCAAATTTACTACAAACAGATAAAAAGAGACTACAAAAATTACAAAACTCTTGCATAAGACTCATTACTGGAACGAGAAGGCGTCAACATGTGTCGCATCATCTGAACAGATTAGGATGGTTGAATGTGGAGACTTGGAGAGTATATCACTCATGCGTCCTATTTCATAAAATCATATTCATATTCATAACCTAAATTTACGATTCAGAAATCAGCTCACTGCACCAACTCACAGGACTTCTGTTTTTCGTGGCTCATTTTCATACAACGTCGTATGGCTTTTCAACCGGTTACCCAATAATCTCAAAACTCTATCGCTGGGAGGGTTCAGAAAGCAGTTATTTGAGCTCCTCAGAAATGGACACTTAAAACTGGGATTTTAGTTAGTTATTTTCAAAATGATGAACTTTAAATCTGTTGGTACCGTTTTATTGTATCTTTTTTGTTTTTTTTTGTTCAGGTATGAAATGATACTGTCAAACATTTCTGTGTTATCTCACCATAATTACTTTTGATCTTCTTAGCAGTTAGTATAATATATTTTCATTTTATAAATCACTTACGGGTTGAATGGAAGAGCAAGATCTGAATATAAGTCTCTGACGATGTATTCAGAATTTGAATTCTACCTTTTGAAGTGCATTTTGCAGACTGGCGTACTCTATCTGTGATTATTCTATCTTTAATTTTTTGTACTTGTTATCTAACAATAAAATCATTATTATTATTATTATTATTATTATTATCATTATTATTATTATTATTATTATTATTATTATTATTATTATTATTATTATTATTATTATTAAATCATTCAAAATGAGAATCTAATTTTTAGTCCAGTCCGCCGAAATCACGTGCGACTTTTAAATCGGTGTATTCAGGTTGGAGGAACAATTGTTGTGATGATATCATGTACAACAAAAGGCAAAAATTGAATGCATTAAATCCTATTAAGACAATTCATCGTCTTTCTGAATTTTAACGCGTCTTAGGGCCGTTGTGATACTTTTCCGGACATGGGACCCACTACTCAAATGTTTTCTACTGTTGCACTGAACAACCTCTAGAAATTCTCATGAAAGAATTATCAATGCAATGTGATTGTTCAGATAGTTCCAAATTCCATCATAAAAATCTTTTTGAATCTTTTTTATGTTATTTTATTTACTTTGGTAAATACTCCAATCGATTTATATTTCTTCGATTTCATACATACAAGTATCTAATTAAAATATACTTAAATGTTAGCAAGAAAAAAATTTTGAACTCCGAGGGGAACTATCAGTACTTGTTTTAATTTCATGATATGTTGTCTTACTTCCGTTATACTCACCTTTCATAATCATATCGAGCGCATTAGATCGTATATCATGACCCAAATTTTCAGTGACCAGGAAAAATGTGATAGTGACACAATGAACTATATTTCCACACAGTTACATAATCGTAAACAAACAAAAAAGTTACTTAGATCATATCTACACTCGATTTCCATGTCCATTCAAAGCAAGGTTGATTAAAATGATAATTTTATAAGCATCATCGGTGTCCGTCGCAGGGACGGACTTTGCATTGTATTTCCTTGCATCAGAAAAACTTAATATAAAATCAATAATCTGTAGGACTAGGAATTTCGTTTGTCTACCATATACATTTCACGTCATACAAAATGGGCCACTTATCTATAGTTTGAATCTTTTTATTCTTTTTCAATAAATTGACATCTCGAATACTATGAAATATTCAGCTGGATAAAACTAACACAGGGTGTAGTAAAGTAGAAAGATTTATGATTCTGCCTGTTCTCAGAAGATTTATTCTGATGAAAACTTCGAAATAAATAATCGGTAAATTTTTGGAATTTTTCCTCGATTCGCCATCAGAACAAAAATGATATATCGGTCAAGCACTGCATAGGTGTCGATAACTTTCTGTATATTTACGAAATGTTTATGAAAATATTGTCGAATACAACTTCGCCTTTATATAGGGTATATAACAGGTATAGGGAGTTGCAATCAATTATGAATTTCCTTATGAATCGGCATGATTCATAAGGAAATTTGGCTAATGATATTTATCATATCTACGAAGATCCAATTTTCTTGAAAATATATCAATACCTTGTATCTTGAAAACGAAGCAAATTAGGATACATGCATGTCTATACGAACTTTTGTTCTCCAAATAATCGTCTATTGAATTAACACCCTGTATATCATACCAATAATTATTCCACACTGATACTGGTCTCTAGGTTGATCGAGGAGGTAGTGTATTATATTTTCTAAAATTTTCTGGGATTTTCTCTCCTCGTTCCTGAAAATGAAAGTATGAATCATAATAATTATATCAATATATTTGTAGTAAGGACAGATTTGTGATTTTTCCTAAAATATCACTGCGCTCGAAATTTTACATTCAGATACCTAAAAGAAAAATTCTCTATTTGTCCAGTGACTTTGTTTTCAAAAAAATTGGAAATACAAATATATTTTTGATAAGAACAAAACTCCTACTTACCTCAGTAGACGTTTCGGGAACGATTCTGCTATCTCGTTTCCAACACAATTTTTATTTTTCCCTTCGTAAAATTTTCAATGTTTTCTTGTTTCGACACTGAAAAGTGACAAGTTGTCAGACAGAGGAAGTCTGGTTACCAGGTGTCTCTTCATTAATTAATAAAGTTATCAATGGAAGTATTGGATTTCCTGAAATTGTTAAGCTTTCCTCACTTTCTATGAATGCTAGAAGAAATAGAAATATTGACATTTTCAAGATCCCTTTTTGTAGAACAAATTATGGACAAAACGAATCCCTTAACAGAATACTGAAGTCAGCAAACACTCACAATAACAAGCTTGAGCTGTTCGGTTCATCTTTACTATCCTTTAGGAAAGCAGTTAATAAATTCTAATAGTTTTAATTTTCAGTTTTAATATAATCTTAGTCATCTGTAAAATGTATACAATATACAATCTTTTTGTAATGGTATAATTGGCTTGTCCGTTGATGAATAAATAAATTAATGGATAAATAAATGAATAAATAAAATTAAATACCACACCGAATTGAAAAAATAAACATGATTTAATCCAGTCCTGACTGACCATATCGCATGACAAACACCATATCATGATCGCATTGCACACCACAACATCTCCTCTCCTACATCTCACGACATTCACCCGCAATACTATAAATTCGCCGTCTGCCTCTCTCAGACCCATCAGTTCATCCCAGTCCTAGCGCAGCACAGACCTATTCCTGCAAGATGTTCAAACTGGTGGTGTTGTCCGCCCTCGTCGCCGTAGCTGCCGCCCGACCCGGCCACCTTCTAGCTCCCACCCTGTACACCGGCGCCGTCAGCCACCACAGCAGCTCGGTAGTCCACAGCGCAGCCCTCGTCAGCCCGGTGACGGGCTTCGCTGTTCCCCTAGTGCATGGGTATGTCGCTCACGGACATGGAGTGTACTCGGGGCATTATTAGAAGACTGGAAGAATTCGGATCATATGCAGCGTTGCCAAAGTTTTCGATTATTCGTAATATCCATCGGGAAACGTCGTTACAGATTTACAAACAAACATTGTATACGTATGCAATTCACTAGAATTGAGTCTGTAGACCACTGATATTCAAATTACCTGTCTAAAATGAGGTGAGAGGGCAAACTGAGGTTGTACGTAAACACTTTATATGAGTTGGCTATGAAACAAAAATCTTCACTGCTATACAGGGTGTCCCATAAACATACCGACAAACTTTAAGGGATGGTAGAGGACATCAAAATAAACATTTTTGCTCCATAAACATAAGTCCGGAAACTCTTCGTTTTCGAGATACAGGATGTTGATTTTTTTTTAAATCGATTTTTTATTAATATCGTAAAAACGATTTGGTCGAATTCAATGAAATTCCTACAGATTATTGATACATTTATAAGGTATCTTTTGGAGCTATTAGAATTTGCCCAATAATTTCAGGGGCGTGCCCATGGGCTATGTCGGATAGTTTTTGCACAAAAAAATATCGCCCAGTAGATTTTTTGTAATTATGATAATTTTGTTTAAATGAACAACTGAAAATGAAACTTTTTTGTCCCGTGAAATTTTTCCGTATCTACGTTTTGAAGAAAAAAAATAAAACCCATTTCTCTTACATCTATGAAAAAAAAATTAAATGCTTCAAAATTATACCTTACATTGCACCAATGCGTTTATTGAAATATTGAAAAACCAATGAAACTTCCAATAACTTTTTTTTACTAATCATTAATCATTTATTCATTATTTGTTTTGTATTTAATTGGAAAATATTCGTAATTTTCAATATCTTGCAGAGAGTATCCAAAACAACCGATAAATAAAGGGTGCTAAAGCAATAAAATGTTTTAAATAAAATAAAAATAACTAAATAACTCTCAGTTTAGTTGAACACCACTGACTTTTATTTACATTTTTTGATTTAACTATGTTCGATGTTGGGAACAAACATGATTTTTAATTCCACAGATACCAATTTTAATTTTTTTTTAAAAAAATTAATTAAATCCTGTATCTCGAAAACGAAGAGTTTCCGGACTCATGTTTATCGAGCAAAAATGTTTATTTTAATGTCCTCTACCATCCCTTAGAGTTTGTCGGTATGTTTATGGGACACCCTGTATATAATTGTGTTATGAACATTTTGAATCTCAGCTCTTTCATCATCAATGAATGAGTTAAATCGATATTGTTAATATTATTGTTATTTCGCTCGAGTTCTTTTTTCAAGTATCTCATGAACCGAACCTCGGTGACGAGAAAATTGTGTTCGTTGAAATCGGAGCGATAAATCAAATTGTGTGTTCTCGGAGATATACTGACACATTAAATAACAAGAAAAAAAATCGAGCAATCAAAATAATACATTCACAACGGTTACTACAAAGTGAAACCATCAAACTTGAAGAAACATTCAGCCAAGCTAGATCATTAGAAAAAGCCCAACCTAACTCTGACAGTTTCAGTGTTCTGTTTCGAAAAATTCACCCTGGTACTTAAAAATTGAAGCAGTCTTACAATGACTAAGGCGTATGCTGTTCAGGCAGTACTTTCGGCACCGTGTGTCAAGGTAGCGGTTTTTTTTTTTAATTTAAATGATACTCGATATCGCTCGCAGAGCAAAAAACGCAACCTTGGTTTATAATCTTCCGGTTAGGAGTATAGGTATAGGTGGAGCTACTCGATTTGGGTTGGGTGCGGCTTTTACTTCGTCTTTGTTGATTAAAAAATGAATAAAACAATCGATATAATTAACAGAACTGGATATATCCTGCAACAGACTTTGTTGGCCTAGGTCAACAGGATATTTTTGTTGTTTTTTCCAATACCGGAGCTCCATTATATTCTTCCATATTCTCTAAGGTTAGACATTTTTACAACAGGATAGACAGTATCATCAAACTCACGTATATTTGAATACTCAAGGCCAATATACATTTTTTTGGAAATATCGGATGCTCAACAAATAATAAAGAAAGGTCTATAGAATAACATGGCTCAACGTTGAGAACATTGATGAAAATGATGTAGTTCATTCACAAAAGATGAAAACAAACAAGTTCTCCAGACATAAATTGAGAGAATGTAAATAAACAGGGACTCTCCCATAGCCATAGATCATATGTGGATTATTTCACTTCGTTTATTATCATTACACTTCGTTTATTTCTCTATCATTATCATTGGAAATTTGAAATGGCAAAATTTCAGTACCTGGAAAAACGAGTAAGTACTCAATCAAAAGTTGATACTCGAATTAGACTTTCTGTAGCTCAATTTCAAGGTTCCCAACAATTTGATCAATTATGTGAGGATACCCAGTTTAGGCACTAGGTTTCGAATGAACCACTGTATTTCCAGTTTTGAGGAACCCTCTTGATTCTAGGAAGTGCAATAAATATCATTCCACATATTTCAGAATGAATGTTTCAGTTGAGGCCATTTCCTGCTTCCGCCTAAAAACCGAAAATGATGATGTCGTGGTTACTGGTACAGTGACATTGTCAGAATTTCGTTTTGAAACATCAAAAAATGGAAGAGGCAGTTCCCGTTGTAACATCGAACTGTTACATAAGTAGGAACGCTATCGATTCAGAGTACCATGATCGATACAATTGTGAAGAAACTGATACCATCGAAGAAATCTTGGAAAACTTCGTCGAAAATAAGCTACAGATAGAAAAATATCTGAAGAAAAAATATGAGGAGTGTGAAGCGGATTCAAGTAAGGATGATTCCGATATCTTTACCATTTTGCATGTCTCTGAAAACGTTACTGAATTAGTAATTTTGTACTTCTTATGCGATGGAATATTTTCGAAAAATCATTTGGTACATATGAATTCCGACCTCAGGAATCAGAATTTGCTTAAACCTATATTTTTCTAGATAATCCAGGTTTCTTCTGTTTTCGATCGGGTGGTAGACATCATGGCCAATCGCGGTTCCATTACTCACACAGGATACTTTTTATACCTTCCATAAACGGAGTCGAAAAGAAAGAAAATCATCCTCGAAGGAGTTAAAGTCATCGTCTTTGGCTGTCAAATGAAAATCTGTGATATAGACTCATAGAACTAATTGTTCCGACATAAATTCTCTTTTGACGGCGCCATCTATATGAAGATCGTCGAATCAACTTCTTCGAGGATGTTTTTTCTCCTTTTTGACTCCTCCAATGTATAAAGAAGGTATAAAGAGTATCCGGTGTGAGAAATGAAACTCCGATTGACTATGATTCCTACCCAAAATCGACCGTAAAAAGAAAGTTAATTTTCATAGTGTTTCCTGGATTATCTCGAAAAAAACAAGACTAGATTTGCACACGTTTTCATTAGAGGTTTCTGAGTTCGAACTAAGTGAGTACCAAATAACATTCCCGATTGAAAATTGAATCACCACGAAATTAAATGTTTCCATATTACTTAAATATTCAGGTCCAGTGATATCATTCTTAAATGAAAAGGTTATGACAGTGTTGAGAAATGGAATGTGTCGAATGTTGCAGAAAGTGAAAGAGGATGATAGTTTCTATGTGAGTATATTTTCCGTAAGGCCACTACTGTAAATATGATGGGTTGTTTTGGAAAAAAAGTTATGGTACTCACGAATTTTTTTCCTCAGAAACCTGAATTTCACAACAAAAACTTGCGCAAACTGATATACGGTCCTAAACATCTTGGAGGAAATTTGATTCACTTCATTCATATGGAAGGAACTGTCAAATGAGAATCTCTTTGTCAAAATAACTAGTTCTGTTGTTCTCAAAATGCCACAGATTCTCATTTGATAGCGCCTTTCATATGAAAAAGGTGAATCCACGTGCATCAAGGATGGCGAGGAAGATGCATATAACTTCTTCGAGGACGTTTTTCCTCCGTGAAAAATGTTTACTACGCTGTGGCTGAAGAAAGAAAATGAATTTTCCCAATTGTTCTTAGATTATCGTCAAAAATATAGCTCTGCGCATGTTTCCATTGTGAAATTCGTGTTCCTGTGGTCAAAATACGTTCACGTGAATGAATCAGCAATGAGAAATTTTCCGAAAAAAACAGCTGAATATTAAATATCAGAAAGATTCATGACGATTTTCATATCCAAAGTGATGGAAGTGAAAAAAAACCTATGCAATGGTTAAAGGACCAACTCAACGGTCTAATTCAAATATACATAGTTCACAAGACTGGAAATGATATGATTTGACTGTTTGAAACTCAACTGTTCAATCTCGAACTCAATTACCAAGTATCCTCTTTTGATCTTCCACTACATTCAATTCGAAATAGGACATTTATCTGTTCATTGAATTCTTTCAAGCATCAACTTGCACTGATGATATTCACATTACAGAAACCAAGAAGTACTCTGAATGGAATGGATTTTCTCTGTGAGTACTTGCATAACATGAATCCTCTTCACCCAGGGCGGAAATCGAATTGGACATACATTTTCGATCTTCCATGGGTCAACAGTTTCCTGGAGATGAGGTACATCATAATTCAATCCAACACAGATAATGTTTCCAACATTGAAGGATGTTTTTCGATTTTCAAAAGAATTCTTAACGAGGTAGAGATGCAGTTGATGATCTTGGTTTGCCTCATAGTGGCCAACTCTTGTAGCTCATAGTGAGCCAATATCAGGAGACTCCTGTCCTGTCCTTCCACAGGACAACTATGAAAAAATGATAGTAATATTACTGATGAAGGCAATCCAGTCGTTCGGTTTTCTGAAAAATAGCGTGTGTTTTAAGAATGTAATTTTCTCAATGAAATCTAATTACCTTCAAAAACGACAAGATCTTATTGTCAATGTTCTCGACGAATCCTCAACATCGGTTTGATTCCACTACTGCTTCGATAGATTTTTTTTTTATCTTTTGACAACACGAAAGGGAAGCCTATAATGCAATGTAATGTTGGGAAAGAAGGAAGGTATTGGAATTTTTCTTGAAAGTTTGGAAGTCGTCTAGTCTGATATTGAATTCTGGAATCTATCTGAACTAGTTTGAACCAATATGAGTGATATTTCGATCACACTGTTGATGATTGAAATCATGATCTGTATATTCCCATAACTTTTGGTGTCATAACTGTTTCAAATCAACTTGGCATTATTAGCACATCTCATTGAAGGTATAGAGTAGTCATACTAGTGCTGATTTCCATTGAGAATATAACGATATAATATTTCAATTATGTAGTGATTGATAATAATGAATCGATTGAAATTTGAAGATGAATCATAAAATACTGAATATACGTTCAGGGTGGTCTATTTGAAGTCTCATTTATGATACTTTATCAAAATTTTACATTTCTGAATACCTCTCATACCTTTCATCAATCAGAACTGAACATTAAAGATACAATTTTTAATCCTATATCATCATAATATACAGGGTGGTCCAATAAAACAAGGTATGCATTTTACTGAGAGATCACGGAACTGACATTAAAATTAATGATTCTTCATGTATTGTTGGATAGGACAGGATTTAACAAAAAACATAAGATACTTCTTAGATAAACATCGTTCTGACTACAAAATGAGAAATAGTGATGAAAGGGAAAAAAGCGTTACTTTCCATCACTAACCAATTATTTTCATTAACGTGTTTCCTCGAGAACTACTGTATCGAATTCCAAAAACTAGGGACCGTTGGTAAGAGATTTCGATTACCTTCAAAATGATGAATTACTTGACCCCTTATCCCTTTTTTTTTTGAGAACGATAACTATGTCAAATCGGCCTTGTTTCGTCTTCATTGGGCCACCCAGTATATATTATATATATAAAAATATAATTTAATAATGCAATGATCATTAATTATAATACAATATCTTGAGTTTTTTCAGTCCGAGACCCTTCTATCCATTATCATTGATTTGGTCGAGAGAGAAGGCCGCCAAAAAAATCCAGGCATATTGGAGAGGATATTGTGACAGGAAGGAGATTGAAATACAAGAGATCAGACAGTTCTGGAAGGTAAAATCGATATACGAGGTGATCGTCGCTGGATGATGTATATCAAGCATATATCTATCAATCGCAAGATACGGTTACACATTTTACAATCAGACTTTGGAGCATTCGAAGCATGAAAACATCACTTATTAGTATATCAGCTGCTTCTTTCATTGATATGAGTTTATCTTATGCATCATTCAACGAGAAATATCTAGAATCCTATCAATAATGACTTATGAAATGTTTCATTCTTGAAGAATTTGAAGGAGATCAAAGAACCTAAGGAAAGCTCTACTGAACTTACTTATGAAGGAGAAATGTATGGTAGATGGTGAGCCCAAGAACTACTGATCGAAAAGAAGCCTTATATTCTAGATATGTATATGTATACGCAGCTCCATTTAATATCGATCAATGAATAAGCAACAATTTTCACTTGACCGTCTTTACTTTCTTTGAAACCCAAATCGAATACACACCCAACGAGATATTTTCCACTCAAAAAGCTCTATTTTGTTCCCTAGCGATTTCTTCTTGAGAATTCGTAATCTACAAATACTGAATCGATAATATTGCTCAATATGCACCATTATCTTTCAAGAAAATAGCTCAAACAAGCTAGCTCGACATGGCCAGATCGATTGTGCTATTCACATTAATGTTGTCCTCGATGACAAGGTGATCATTATTTTGGGTTCCACTCCACAAGGCATACTGACTCAAAACATAACCCAAAAAGAGCTGTCGGTCTATACAATTTGAGAATGGCATGATGAAAAGAACACGTGATGATTTCAACGATTTAATGATCATTAAATCAATACGGTACTACTATCACAATGTGAAACGAGAAATTTGTACAAAAATAACTTAAACTGCTTAAATAATGATGAAAAATAATTTAAGAAATCGCATACGAACTATTATACAGAAATAAATAAGTTCTAGCACTCTAAAACACTCCTAGTATCTCTGAGTGACCTGCCTGATCCAGTCGAGGTAGTGCGCCACTTTGACGTAGACCCCGGGCACGCCGGTTTGCCCACAGCCTATCCCCCAACTGACCACCCCCACGACTTGCCACGTTCCCCCTCTCTCGCACACCATCGGCCCGCCCCCGTCACCCTTGCAAGCGTCTTTGCCCTCTTCACCCCCTGCGCACACGAAGCCGGGGTGCAGCTTGAAGTCGTACCCCAGTCTGGTCTGCTGCAGCTGGCGCTGGCACACCCCGCTGTTGATGACCGGCACGTCGACCTCCTTGAGGATGTTCTGGTACTTGCCGAAGTCGCCAAAGGCATCTTTGCCCCAGCCGGTGGTCCAGCACCTGACGATAAAGTATTATTAGTTGAGGGAAACGAACTGGGAAGAGGTTATATCGTACACAAGAAGCGATACTGATACCTAGTTAATATTAGCTCTACCACAAGAGAGATCAATGAAAGAAATTTGTTTCTGAAACGTAGGCAGCTCGCTACATAACAGTGTTTCATCACACGTTTCATCAACGTGAAGGAATTGATGCCTTCTATGTGTGTGTGTGTGTTTCATTACAAGATTTTTTACCAAGAATTCAATTTCATCACCAAATTCCGAAAGGTAAATAAACAATACTCCAGGTAGTGGAAAAATGATGGAATATGATCTACGTTTGAGGTAACTCAACTTCAGAGAATAACGTTGTTATTTATCGTCAGAATGAACCATTATTGTCAGAAAGAAGAGTATGAGATAGTCGTTAGGAAACCCCCTTCCCTTCCTTTTTGTCAGTCTTATCTTTGAAGAATTTCATCCATCAAGCTGGATAAAACTCCCCAAAGACTTGCTATCCAATCCTCACTCCTCTTGAAGTGGTCCTTACATCATATTTTTTGGAACCTTCAACGCGGTGGACCTAAATATGGGAGCAGAGCTTTTCGACCTTCACGGTCGCACTTTCTGCTACTAACGCCCCCAGCCTGAGGGGCTTTCAGAGCGTCATATCGTCTGTGTAGAGTGAATGATTTCGGAACAAGCAATAACTGTAAACAGTTTCTCATTTCCGAATCACAATCTCGAGCTAGAATATGTTGCCTTCTGCAACTAACGCTTCGATATACTATTATCGATGTATGTATATAACTTGGTGGTTGAAAAACTGGTACTACTCTTACCTGGAGCCGGTGTAGTCGTCCCGTGGGTGAGGCAGGCAGGCGGGGCTGATGTGGGGCTGCTTAGCCCAGTCGACGGGCTTGTCCATGCGGAGGATGGCGATGTCATTGTAAAGTGTGCCGGCATAGAACTCCGGGTGTACGTGGACGTTGACGATGTCGCGTTCTATGTACGGGTAGAACTCCACGTCGTGGTTGACGTCCCATTCGCCTAGTCTCACTCTCAAATCGAAACCAGTATATCTGCAATGAAACAAATGTGAGAATTGGAGATAGAGTTTGCTAGTTAACGTATCACTCTTGAATCTATTTTGTCATCTTCCAGGTGGATGGTTAACAGTCTCTCACGATCTGGCTCAATAAGGTTTGTATATGGCGAGTTCGAAAGGTAAAGTTCCAGTGGGGAGTTTGATTGTTAACAATCATTATTATTGGATCTATTTTGTTATCCACAAGGTGGGTGGTGAGATTGAGAAAAGTGGACAGATTCTATTATAACAGTCACTAACCTCGCTCAGCCTGGAATCGGTACTGTTTTGCTTTGTGAGTCATCCAATAAAAACTTCCATAAATCTGTTCTTTCGAAAATTTTGCATTGAAATCATCCATAGTATTCCGAAGCTCAGAATTACTGCTGCTGAAACAGACTCACGTAACAGTGAGCACTACTGTCAAAGAAGACTCAGGTCCCTGGGTAGAGAAGACAGATTAGCTGGACCCCCAATAAGTAGGGTTATTGACCCAGTCTACTTCTTATAGCTCCAATCACCAGAAAGGGGAGTAAGATCCATGAATCGCCTACTCTACTATAAAATCTGGACGAGTACCAGAAGCTGAATACGACAATTCATCGTCGCGGTGGTCGAGTGTGTTAAGGCACTCGTTCGAATTCAGGCTATCAATCGCTTCCACCGCGACCTGGGTTCAAGTCCTAGCGTAGACATGGATATTTGTGTATGTATACCTTCGTAACCCCGCTCAAGTTCCGACTTTTGGGGCGCTGGTTCCACCCAACGAGGGAGTGCAATTGTAGAAAAATAAATCATCGAAAGGTCCACTTACGTTTTCACACAATGGGCCGCTGTGAGGATGTGCAAGGGGTCGATCAATGTCCCACCGCAAACGTACACGCTCTCCTTGGGGTCCTTCTTGAGGATGGCCACTTGCCAGGGGTATTCTCCGAACTCGCTGTCACCATCTACGTAGACCGGATTCTTGATGCGGCCGTTGATGCCTTGGGAATGTCTGGTGCCGCACTGCCTATTCACTTGGGGCACGTTGGGCCTTAGAGGTCTCCTGCAGCAGACGTGCCTAGGTCCGCAAGTCTGGGGTCTGCCTCCGAATCCGCCAAATTGACGCTGAAACAATTCCAGCTATAAAAATTGGCATCTAGGGAAGGATTATCATGATAGGTTTTTTAGGAAGCTCGCTTTATATCATTCAACAAGTAGGAAAAGTTCCAAAGTTCCAAAGATGGAATCGCAGGTATTTATTTCGATAGATGCACAAGGAATTCAGATTTCAACATGATGATTCAGATATTTCATTCAATTGAATAATTATGTCGTAGCAACGACCTCTTCTTTGTTTATCTCTCATTCTTGATATGAAGCACTTAATACAACCTACTTTCTTCTCTACTATATTCTCATGTTCCCTGGAAGAAACCACCATCAAGATTTCAAGTGATGGAATAAGTTACCCTGAGAGTCAACAGTTAGAGTCCCGCTGATAGTCATTCAGGTATTACTACCAATGAATGAAATAACTGTACCACTAATGGAAAGTCAAATCAGTGGAAATTCAATAAATGTCCGTCAGAAAATCAAGTTTACCTTGGTGATAGTTTTACCATCATTGTCGTTTTGTTTAACGTCACGTCTTTTTCTGCTGGTGGGAAATTTAATGGGATTCATAGAGGAAGAATCATCTCGAAGGCTTTTACCGCCTCTATGGTTGGAATTATCGGTGAACAGCACCTTATCGGAGCTGGAATTTTCATCGAATGAACTTTGAATCTGACTGTAACCGAAACCGTTCTGAGTAGCATAGCCATTCAGTCCATCGTTAGACTGTTGCTGATACTGATCCAGCAAGCTGTTGCCAACATCATAATCGGATATATTTTTGTAATTCCTACCAAATTGTGGACCTTCATATTCTCCACCCCCGTAGTTGAGAGGATTGTCGAAGTATGAGTAAGGGGCATAATGATCGAAAGAACTTGGTCCATCATAGCTATGTCCCGGAATAACGTTGGGAGGGTGAGAGAAATGGGGTGAACCATGTTCTCCAAAGTGGGGGCTAGGCTCAGAAAACAGTGGACTGTGACCAGAAGATGAACCATGCCCCTCGGAATATGGGCCATGATCATGAGGTGAGGGGCCACTGAAGTGAGGGTAGGACGTTACGTATTGAGGACTTGGTGGTCCGTAATCGAACTCATGAGGATGTTCTCGGTATACTTCAGGATAAGACTGGTGAGGATGTCCTTTGTGAACATGATAGTGTTTGTGCTTGTTAAAGACCACTGCTTTCTTGTAAGACCACAAATCTTCGAATTTGTTCACTAGATAGTTGTTTGGTGTCACATGCAAATTGATGAACGGTTTCAGTTCCTTATTGCCATAGTCGTCTTTGGTGACTTGGAGGGATATCAGAGGATTGATGGACACCAAACCGATGTTTATTCCACCAGCTCCGATGGTGCTGCCGTAAGGGTTATGGAATGGGTTGGGACCGTGGGGATTGACAGGATATCCAACGCCTCCTTGTTGTGGTAGGCCGAAAGAAATGCCGAAAGTCGGTTTGATTTTCTTCATGTCATAGGCGGCAGATCCGAATTGGCGCTGCAAAAATTCACCCTATTGTACTCTTCCGTATAGTGTTTTGTTACCTTCCCATACCGTGTTAAAATAGCCATGAGATTTCACTCATTTAGTTTTTTAGACGCGGAAGCGAGTACTTTCTATACAGTTTATCATCTCTTCTTGTGGAACAGTCGAATATGTATTGTAAGAAAATTATCAGGTATTAGTATTTAGTATTATTAGACACATTCAAATTCAAACATCAACTCTCACTGTTAGTAGACCATGAATCCTGGGGATAAATATATCATCCAAAAGAATATGCTTGCAATCCTAATCTTTGGATATAAATCCAACAATAATTTCCGATCATTACGCAAAGAACTTGTTACATGATCTGAATTCAAAATCCAGAAGAGGCTGCTTCGAAAATGTCTGATTGATCTTCATAACAATACTGTAACTCTCCGACGAAATAATTATTCATCTGAGACAGTTTGAGAAGGAATAGCATGGTTTCTATGCACTCGTACATCATCATCTGTTTGTCAGACCTTTTTGAGGATACAAACACTGTGAGCAGCATATTTACAACAGGGTAACAAACACATATTAATACTTACACCTTCTGCTTCTTTATCGTCCTTCTTCTCCTCGACAGGAGCTTCCCTTTTACTAATCTTCTTTTCTTCCTCCTTATTTTCAGTTGTTGTTGACGTCCTATTCATACCAGCATCTTTGGCAACTCGTACTAGTGTCATCGTTCCGTTACCATCGGTTATAACACGTTCTTCATCTACAACAGCTTCGATGTCAGTCTTCAAACTCCTGGGATCGAGCGGTAAGTACAAGTCATCTTTGCGGCCGATCACGTCATGGGTCGGACATTGGTCATATGGTACGCAGACGCAGTCGTAGTTTTCTGCTCTAGCTGATTCCACACCTTGGAATTTATCAGCGTAGCTCGATTGAAGATAGTTGTTGTTGCCGGAATTGAGATTCAATTCTTTCTTATAGAGACCCGAAGATCCGTAAGAGCCTACTGAGGTACCGAACGAATCGTATTGTTGGCCACCATAGTTTTCGATCACTGGTTTCGCGGACTCGAAGGAGCTAACTCCATAGTTGGCGATGGATTGGCCGCCGTACGTACCGCTTCCGAATCCATTAGCTCCGATCGTTTGTCCAAAACTGCCTGAGGAACCACCGCTGTACAGTCCAGTAGAACTCAGACCACTATTCAAGCTCCCACTCGAGAAACCGCTTCCTCCAGTCGTCGATCCAAAGCCACCTGAGTTTCCTCCAATAGTCAAGCCAGATCCCGAAGACCCTCCATAGCTACCGAGACCACCAGAAAAACTTGTGCTCGGGTTGAATCCAGACGTTGGCTTGAAAGAGTTCAAGCCGCTGAAAGCGTTAGAAGAACTGAATGAATTCGAGTTGAATTCAGTCGCAGTTGAGACAGCAGCTGCAGCGATAGGTATCGGGTTCACGACCAATGCGGGCTTATTGGCTCCATCTAGATTGTGATGATAATGATGGTGGACATGTTCGACGTTGTTAGCACCACTCGTAGCTCCTCCAAGTGCAGTAGCTGCACCTCCTTGAGCATTGACAGTTATTTCTACTCTTTTGTCTTTGTGGTGGGCGGATTGATGAGCACCCTGTTCGAATTTGTAGGGCGAATCTGGTTCGGTGGGTGGGTAGATATCATGGGAGCTGGAGAACCCTGGTGGTCTAGACAGAAAGTCTGAGCCTTCGTATATTTCTCCGTTGAAAGATTGTTGTTTATCGTAAAACGGTTTGCTGGAAATCGGCCCGTATTGGCGGCGTGGAGGTTTACCCTGGTAATTAGGAGGTGGTGGCCCGAATTTGTTGGATGGACTGAATTTATTCGGGGGTCCGTATTTGCCTGGAGGTCCTGGAGGACGGTTGAATTGGGATGGGTATGGAACTGGTTTCGGAGGGCCATAGCCTCCCTTCACTCCTTTCACTGGGATGGTAGGGATTGGTCTCCCAACTGGGTTGATGGCGACTGGTTGAGCGTAAATGAGCTCTTCAGGAGAGATGTATGGTCGTTTTCCTTCGACTTCTTCACCACCTTCGCACTGAAAATTTGAAACTCTTCAATTAAATGATCTCTAAACACACTGATCCGTGGAGTTGATTTCTTCCATTTCATGAAGTGAGAGCTGTTTTGAAGTAAATACAGCCGTAATCTTGAAGCAGTAGTAAATTACCTAAATATTACCGCGAATTGACTTTGGCAAAAATGGATCGTGACGGAACGTTAATCATTGCCTGAAATAAAAGTTGTTGAAAGAAAACTGGGAGAGTTCTCTAGGATGCATTACGGTGAAAATTGCTTCGATATTGCTTGAAACGATGAACATTATGAGAAATTCAATTATTGTCTTCTATGTACAAGGTTTCTGATGGACATGAAATAATGAATTCGCATATGAACAGGGAATCTCACCTGCACAAGACCTAGATAACAGAGGCGATCCTTGATGACGTTCCTTGCTTCTCCATCATTTCCCTTTTGTAGCGCTTCTTGTACATTGGGATCACTGTAAACCTCGTCGAAACCGTCCAAAGCTCTGCCTTGTCTTGTAGAACTCAGAATTTCTTCGATTACATCCTCTGCAGAAGTGGAATTTAACGTTACAGTCGATTCTGAGTACTCACTGGGAGAGGCTTGGAAGTCATCTTTGAAATCTCCTTGCAGTTGTCTGAATTCATCAGTCAGGTCGACCGACGGTTTGGGTTGATTTTCTCCTTCTGCATTCCAAGACCAACCGTTTTTTTCAGCGAAAACGGCGTGCAGCAAGAAAATTGCCGCTAGGGCGAGTGGAAGTTTCATATCTGGAAAAAAATGATCCCATTCAACGATACGAATTCGACTTGAAAAGTATTCAGCTAGTTGTTGTGAACTGACAAATAGAAATGAAACTAAAACTGCATAGGAGGAAACAACCAAACCTACTATGTTAAATATAGGCCGTTCGTAGGAGTGAATTGGTTCGAAAGTCAGTTTGGCGATATATGCGAAGTGAAATTTCGTGAAATTTTCGTCGCTCTAGAAGAGATACCAATTCGGTATGGTTGAGTGGGCACAACATAAAATCGCAAAGATGAAGTGGGTTTATTACACTTTTACTTTCTACAAGACTTTCTTCCAGATGATTCAACAATTGCGTCGAATGTTTAGGAGTCGTGAATAATAATGTTCTGTGAATTCAATGCATGATGTTTGCATACCTACTCGAACGCAATATACAGCGTGGCCCAATAAACAAGGTATGCATTTCACTGAGAGATCAAGGAAGGGACATTAAAATAAATGATTCTTTATCTAATGGATGGGACAGGATTTAAAAAAAACATAAGGCATTTCTTAGATGCACAAAAGCGTTACTTTCCATCACTAGCCAATTATTTTCGTAAACGTGTTTTCTCGAGAACTGCTGCATTGCATTCCAAAAACAAGAAAGCGTTGGTAAGAGATTTCGATTACTTTCAAAATGATGTATCACTTGACCCCTATTCCCATTTGAGATTCAACGGTTGGAGCTCACCCCTCCGAGGGGTTTGAAGTGAAAAAGTTGAAAACATGCGCAAAATATTTCCCTCTCGAAATAAAAATCGACCGGTTCTAGAGTTTTTTCTTCTCCTGAGAACAACTATGTCGAATCGGCCTTGTTTCGTTTTCATTGGGCCACCCAGTATAACAACGTAACCGCGAAAGATGATTTCTCTTCCGTCTTCAGGCACTCATATTTCGAACAAAACCTCAAGTATCCGTACACTTTTCCGATCACTCAGAAAGTCATGATGACCACAGGACCACTCATGAACAACATACACATTCAGGTAACTTTTCAAACTTTTCCAACTGTAGAGATTGCACAGTAGGTGAATAATATAATCACTCTTTGTTTCGATTTTACATGCCATATAATTTTCGGTTCTCTCATCTTTAATTTTCACTAGGTTTCCGTTATATTTCTATAATTGTCAATTGTCACCGTATATTTTTATCATCGTTTCTTGTCCTACTCCATTTCTCACTACTTCGTATCGTACTGTCTCTCTCTTCGTTATAAATTGATACCTCTCAGGAATTCATTTAGATTGCTTGTACTTTAGTCTTTCGATGTTCAGTGGAAGTCCAACTTCCAACCATCAGAATTGACTCGAATATTGTTTGAAACAAAAGTTTTTGTCTCTTCGATTTCACGTAGTTCTAGTTCAATGTTTCAAATTCCAATATAGTTAGCGTTCATCTTCATCTCGTTCAGTATCAGGCCGAAAACTGGATAGTTTCGTTATTCATCGAATAATTTTTGACACTCTATTCCGATGAGTTTTTAGCTTCTTCAAGTGAAAACGTGCGACTTCCTCCTCGAACAGATAAAATTATCAGTGAAGGAACTGTAAGGCTAGCTCATCTAATTGCACTATGATACCGTATGATCTTCTTCTCGATGTTAATGAACTCAGCCGGCCATGACCGTGTCTCGTGATGGAAAGTGAAGTCGTAAAAAACGGAGTATTCAATTGCACTGTTGCATATCATCCGTCTTGATTCCCATGGATGGACACGGTTCTTCATTATTTGTTTTGTCCGATCACTTTCACTTTTATTGTTTTGGATGTACCTATTGTAATTATCGTGTAGGAGAGCAAAATAGATAATTGAGCAATTGTTTCGAGTCCACTCCTTTCCTTTTTTCTTTGTATTCAAAATACGCACCGTTGATCATTACAAATTAACGCTATTATCCGTGTTATATTCAGGAATGTTTCGGAGAGAAACTCGTGAGAATATCAAGTTGAGATCAGGGTATAACTCAATGTCGGAGACAAATAAAAACACCAAAATCTTAGTATAACGACATTATCATGTAACCTTTTTGAAAATTCAGTTTTCCGGGACATTTTCAGACTGGAAAGTTCCTTTTTACAGGACTAGTTCGGAATATCTCAACCTGATACAGACAGATCATGATAATGACGATCTAATGACGAATTCCGAAATCGACGCTATCTTTCTATGTAGACTGCTCATTTCTATCAGCATCATCTCCTAACATGAAAGATGTCCAGACTTATTTCGTGAACTATGGTTGAAATTGATGCAAAACACTTGTATTTGTATAATTCCAGGAATACAACCCGAAGAAAGAGGAATGGATGAAACTACAATACTTTACTGTATTGTTGATGCATTATATTACAATCTGTAATCATTGACGTACGTTTTCAATCATTCATGTAAACTTTTGTGCATTAAAATGATGAAATAAAAGAATATCATTATCATTTTCACTTAATGTTCCAATAATTAATAGATTGATGGAAAATGAATATGAGGAACAAGTTATTTTTTTCCGAGATTTCATGAAGAAAATAAATAAATTTGGAAACCAATATCTGTAACTGAAAAATCCTGCATATCTTTGGCATTGATGTATGATCATAGTGACATCATACCCCTATAATTTCCATCAATGTCAACGAACATTATTATTTCTGTTCCATCTCATGATATGTAATCAGTCACATCGAAAGTCCATGAGAATTGGAATTGTCAGTATCAAATCAAAAAGCGTTTCAACTCTGTTTCATTACATGCGCTGGAATCATCGAAAATATTATTATTAACATATTACTTTCACTAGATGAATAGGAAGAAAGGCTGTGAACCTATAATGTTCCTCGAACATTATAGGTTCTGAAATATACCTATGGTCTAAAGAAGTTATGACTTCATCAGGATTAACAGAAATCTGAATGGATAACGGACATTTTCGCATTGATCTTCAACTGCAGTTTTAGGATAACTGATGACGCTTCAAAGTTAAGAAAATGTATCTCCCTAATTAATTTAGTGTTTTTTTTGTAAGAGGCAATAATGATCAATCAAATTTTTATCTACTCAGTATGTATTATCATAGTATCTACGATGAAGGAGAGCCAATAGTATTATACACTGCGATTGAACTTGAATGAATTGTGAAAATGCATAAAGGAAAAAAAAGGAACAAAAAAAGCCTCAGTATTGGAATCCAGATCTTCAGTTGATACCTCAATGCATTTCTTGATTTTTCCTAATAATGGTCGGAAGACTGGAAAGCATTCAAGAAACAAAAAAAAAATCAAATTTCATATCATCAAATCGGACTCATGAAAAATTAAGTTTATAATGATGCCGCAATGATGAAACTTTCAATAGAAAATACAGTTTTCAGTAATAATAATAATTTCTTCATGGCCGTGTGGCCACATCCAGGTTCTATTTTCAATTTCAAAATAAATGTCTATCATCATCTTTTTCTGGTAAAGTTTAAAAACAGCTTAAGCTGACACTTCACCATTTCATCATAAATATTTTTCTTATAATTCAATGTATGCTTAGTTGATTGTGATGAATAAAGACATTTATTATTATTATTATTATTATTATCAAAGATGAAGGAGAGCCACTAATATCATAATCTATTCAGCCTTGGTATTGAAATCCAGATCTTCAGTTGATTCCTTTATGGATATATTATTCCTTCCTGATGATGGTCAAAAGATTCGAGAGCATTTAGAATGCAAAAAACCCTTACAAATTTCATATCGTAAAATCATGATCATGAACTATGAAGTGCCTCAAAGATGAAACATTCAACAGAAAATTGATAACTTCAGAAAATACATTTTTCAGCTATTTTTTTTAAAAAGACGTTCTTATAGAACATGTTTGAAGCAATTTCGATGATAAACTTCGCCCAAATTTTTGTTATTTTTATAATATCTCACTCCTCCTCTTGAATCAGCTGAGGATCGAGGAATTTTTCGGCACTTCCACAAAACAACAACCACTCATTTCACTCGGGCATGATTGTACCAACCTGCTGCTGTCGATTCACTTTCTCCTGAAGCCGCGGATCACTCTAATGAAGAAAACTCTACTCGGGTAATCCGTTAAATAGATCCCTCCTCGTCCTCTTGTGTCCTCCGTCGCCGACACTTTCTATCGAAATTTGGGAGTTCAGATTTTGTGACGAACTCGACGAATTCACTGATCTCGCTTAACCGACGCTCGTTGGTTATATAGATATTGGTTGGTTTCGAGTTCAAGGCACGCGAAAGAATTCCAGGAATCGCTGCCGATCTTGCAGGACAGAAGGAAGATTCGGATAGCTCAATTCAATGGAATACAAGTCCAGAATATACCCTATTGGCTATTTTCGACTATTTCAGGAAAAATGACGAGCGCGTGAATGAAAAATACTGTCATATTGAAAAAATCACCATCTGTGAAGGCTCCACAAGGGACTAGTCCTATTTCCCGGATTGGGATAAAATACAAAAAAAAAATCGTAAACTTTTTCTTTCTTCAGACCACTATGATACGAAGGTGTAGAGGGGCCACTAACTGCTTCTTTCAAATTCCCAGTTGTAACTCGGATTTCCGAGTTATATCGGAATAAATTTGCGTGCTGTAAATGAGCATTCGTACAATGATTCCTTCATGAGAGCTCATCATATTAACAATTATCGTCGATTGGTTCATATAAGTGTGGATGCTTCCTCTACCAACACACAAGTCTACTTTGACAAAGCATTCTCAAATAAATTGTTATTGATATTGTTATTTCAAAGCTTTGAAGAGTATTACCAGTATCGAGAAAATTAAACCAAAATCGAAATTTTTCATGAAGAATAGTTTTGACTGCTCAAATGCTATACTGGAAAATATTTAATGGCCACACATGATTGGTCTCGTTGAACTAGACTACATTTTCCTGCCAATGAATTGTATCCATATAATGAGGACGTTGATGCAACAACACAAGCTTGCTTAGGTTGCATCTCCTTCTCTATAAATTTGCAACCCTAGCTACTACATTATGTTTGTAACTGACATCACGTTTATGCTATATGCTTTATTTATAACTAATCATTTCCTACAGTGCTCTGCCATATTACCTGAATGAATCACTTACTTACTTTATTGTTATTGTTACTGATCTTTTTGGTTGCCCATGCAAGCATTAGAATCCCTTGAACGGCTTGTTCGAGTAAAGTGGACGGGGATCTACAGTTTATACAAGTGGAATCCAAACCACTGTGGCATTTTGAGCTAGTTCTATATGTAGAACTTTTTGATATACATTGTATAGAGCATGAATGAACCAAAATTGAATTGACCGGCCAAAACGTATGACAGTATACAAAACAATTGGAGAAATAATGATAATGTCACTAATATACATGTACATTACTTCAATGTCTTGTACCATATATATAATCTAGGTGCACGCCATTTTTAAACAATAAAATGAGAGCGTCCATCTGTCATTTTGCGACGGGTTGATAACTTTTGGGACTGAAAAAATAGTTGGAGGTTCACTAGAACTTCTTGATAGCCGTCAAATCGGCAGGATTGTGCTATGAATTGTCTTTTGAATGAGAAATGAACTACGTTTCATGGCACCCATGCTCCATTTCGAAGCAAAAAACATCAACACATGGACACAGTGTATAATTTTATTGACGTAGCCACGTTTGATTTCATTAGAACCATCGTCGATAAATATCAATAAACTGAAATTCATAACATCATATAATATCATTCAATACCATCAATTTTAAACATGACTGAATGTACAATTATAGAAAATGAAAATGAATAAGAAGAAATGTACCTTGTATTGCTATTAACGAACGGCAATATACTCGTACAATGATTCACAGTATTCAAGTATAGGTTTTTTGAGTGCCAATGTTTACTTAATATAGAAGATACCCGAGAAATATATATATTGGAATGATTCTTTAATGAAATTAGGTGCCCTTATACCATTTTCATAGAGTTCATATAGAGTACCCACAATGATACTATTCCAACTCATTCCTGAAGAGACATGACCTTTCTGGAATCCTAAATCAAAGCATAATTTGAAGAAAATTGTAACAGATATTTTTGAGATATGTTATATCATATTTTGCATTTTCGGAATGGTCAGAACCAGGACTTCGAAGAAACCACAAGTGGGTCAAAGACACGCGAACATAAACAAATCGCTTGGTTTTTTCTGTTATGTAATCAGTTCCTGCAGTTGATACAATAAAATTTACACCGGATAGTTTGCTCAATTCGTTGGATCGAGGACAGGGAATACCCAGTATGCAGCACGAATAAGAATTATGTAATGGCATAATCAGTCTAGAAGAAGACGTCGACTTAGTCAAGCCTTAGGCATTGACTATATAACGAACCTCAGGCTAGCTAATCGATCGAAAACAATTGAATCTAGTAGAAATCTTCTTCTGAAAGGAAGATAGGATGA
Source organism: Gastrophysa polygoni (assembly GCA_963576655.1). Classification (NCBI taxonomy): domain Eukaryota; kingdom Metazoa; phylum Arthropoda; class Insecta; order Coleoptera; family Chrysomelidae; genus Gastrophysa; species Gastrophysa polygoni. Next base: position 4,716,278 of record OY755086.1, on the reverse strand, counting down.
TTCCTCGAGTATATACCTACTTCCATTCACATATCTGAGTATGTCGGAAGACTTTATTTTCTATCAGCGCAAGGATAATGAGAAATGAGTCAGACTGGTCTATTTATAATAATGATGAATAAATGAAATCAGAAATTATTCTTCTCATTCATATCGATGTCTTAATGTATGTACAGTTGAATTCGAATAGCATATGGAGATGGCAAAATACAATACTGTTCAGTGATAAAGTATAATTATATAATCTTCGCTTTATAATGGGTTTCAAATAGATCCAATTCGAGTAACATCGGACGATGACATTAGTGCAATAGTTCGACGAAATCGTCGATAGAAATGTGAAAGCCCTTTTTGGAAAATTCAACTTTTTGGTTATTTATGAAGCATCAAAAGTGCGGTAATATCGACTAATAATCATTGTTAATATTATTATGTTGATACTATTTTCTTTTTCGATTTCATCATTCGACTAGTCGCATTACATTGAAATATTCAAGATTTTCAGATCAATATATCATAATTCTTGTCAGATCTTCATTCATAGTATCGTCTTGGCATCATTAGATGATAAAGCAGCTCTAGAGAAGAAGATGGTAAGAAATAAGGGTGTGCAGAAATACCGAGATATCCACACATCGTTTTATCAATGCAATAGTTAATTTTCGTGACTGATTCAATATTGATTAATAATTCGAATATAATTCGTAGAAAATATTCATAACTGCATTCCACTGATCTACTATAGTGTACCAACTAATATGATTTTTTTTCTCCGTTTTTATGGCAAACTTTCGAAAAAAGTATCTTCAATACTTGTGTGGGTTGTGAGGTTATCTTATCTTCGATCATTCTACTCGTGATGATAACATGAATTTCCTATGATGATCCAAAAATTATAGTCAGTGAACGAAATCTCAAAGAGCATCTCTCACTTGACATGGTTCGTGTAAATAATAATAAAAAACGGTGAGCAAAGCAGAGATCGAAAAACGAATTGTGTATTTCGTGCAAATTTTTTTTCAAAATTTGTTAAAATCGTAGCAGAACGCTTTCAACTGTTAGGTCATCCTCAGTGCTCACCTGTAAGTGAGTAACATGGATTGAGAATTATATCACATTTTTGCCTCACATTTTTGAAAAATTATGATAAATTTCATGTCTGAAAACAGTCAATTGTGAAGTGGACTCCATAATAACACTTCCAAGTCCACTTCACAATCGACTGATGATTCCATACATGATATTTGTCACATATGTCAAGTTATTTCAGAAATGTTATCCAGAAAAATCAGGGCCCATTGGGCGTTTTACATTTATAAATAGGTCGATATGTCGTTCGTCACTGTCTAATTGAATTCAGATGCCATTTCAAATATATTTCTTGTCCACCTGACGAGTAGATAAAAACACTTTCCACTTTTCCAAATTCTAATAATTTTTCAGATATTTTCATAATTTTCGATCCATGTAACTCACTCACAAGTAAGCACTCTCCTACGATCTCAATGAATAAAAATTCAGCACGAAATACAAATTTCTTTCTTTGATTGTACATTTGGAAACGTACACACGCAGCCTGACATTTCACAAAAGCAGATATATCAATGACGTCAACTGGGTTGTGCAGAAATATCGATGAATATCGATACCAAAATCGATATAGATATCAATATCCAATATCGCACATCCCTGGTATAAAGTGTACCTACTATTATCCGCAATAGATGATCAATTCGAATAACATTGTATTGAAAAATCTTGCGAAGAGAAGTGTTCTAATTGTGTTGAGAACGTGAGCAGATTCGTTCCCGAAACGTCTACTTAGATAAGAAGAAGTTTCGTTTTTATTAATAATATATTTGTATTCCCAAATTTTTCAAAAAACAAGATGTCACTGACAAATAGAAAATTTCTCTTTCAGGTATCCGAAGGTTGAATTTCAAGCGCATTGACATTACTACAAATATATTGGAATCCTTTTTTTATAACTCCTACTTTATTTTTCAGAACGGGGAAGAGAAAATCCTACAAAAAGCTGGAAAATGAATGTACCACGTCCTCGAAGATCTCACAGACGGTATTTAACATTGTATGAAGTTTATATTTTCATGCTAGGCCTGGAAATGTTTTCTCCACTGCTCCAAATTTATAATCAATCAACTATTTCGGATTCGACAAGAGCATCATCATGATTCTATTCATAATACAATGTCCTTGACATCTTTGAATTCGCACATACATCGTCGGTCAACAATATTCAATGAGGAGAAATTGCATATATCCATTCCAAATGACAAAAAACAAATAACAAATATTCGATAACAATTTGGTAACAAGTTTCGTGTCTCAGCGTATTACTCATATAGGCACTATTATCATCATTCGATCACATAATCGCTCGATGGCCATTGATACGTAACTGTTAATGGTTCCAAACAAACTTCGCTTTCTTTGGTGTAATTTTCTGCTTAACAACCTGGTCACGATGGTTCTGACATGACGCCTGATCGCCTAGAGCTTCATGAACGGATTGATGAACAAGCCATTGCCGTCCTGAACGAAAAATCCAGTCGACCAGACCAGATTTTCCAACTTCATGTCACTGCGTTTGGAATTCAACTTTTAGGTGCCTTGTTCTTCGAATGAAAGAAGGAATAGAATAACAGAAAGTAACAGAAAAACTTTCCGAAGCCTCTATATATGCTCTTATCAAAACTACAGTTCCTGGAGTTGCTTATGAGAGTAAAGCATGGTTCCGGAGTTTATAAACGCTTATCGTGCGTGCCGGTACTGAAGAATAATGAATGTTTGTTGACCCCTCTTGAGAAAGATATCATGTGGAATGCCGCAAGGCACCATCTTAGGGCCACTTTGGTTCTCAATATACGACCTGCAGTCCAGCATGCTCCAGTATCGGCCCAAATACGGAATTTCGTTTGTGAATATGTTGATCATTGATCAATTAGTATATCATCATAGTATAAGGGCTGATACTGTTGAGAGAATTCAGTAGGTTGAACACTCATGTATGAGATTGTCTTATAATATTTGATATAGTTATCTGAATATTAAAGATATATTCAATATGAGCAATAATTTTCTGCTACATTATTTTATTTTCATTTTGATCCACTATCAACGCAATCTGAGAAATGCATAAAAACATCATAGAAGCTTAAATTGTGCTGTGCAAAATTTTATGACATATCTAGAGCATCTGACACGGTGGATTATACGATACAAAGATATGAAGGATCTGTTCGATCGTTTCAGACTCATATCCATAAATTAAATTTCAATTAATGATGATTTTTGAAAAAAACTGATGTTCGATACTGTATCTGGAAAATAGTTTACCCTGTAGAAAATCTAATATTTCCATGATATTTTTTGTGTATTATTCGGGTTGTGTTCGAAAATTCACCTCATTATCTGTTCATCTCAAGGAGTTGTAATCAAAGAAGGAAAACATTTGGTTTTCAATTTTTCGTCATATTTTGAGATCAAAATTTTGTTTCTCAAACTTCGTCGTATATTAATATTGAGCATCACAACCCGAAACTTTTCTCTAATCTGACATACCCTGTATTTCTACTAGTTTACGAGATCCCAATGGTGAAAACGAACTGTATATTTGATGTTTTCTGTATTTGGTTGATTGGCATCCACTTAAACTTCATATATTTCTTTTGACGTGTTATACAGCATGGTGTTTAAATTACTGTTCATTTGAGGCAAATAGGTATTTCACATCCCAGCAACTGCTTATGCTCTACAAAGCACAAATTCGACCTGTCCTGGAGTACTATTCACATGTTTGGAGCTCAGTCCCCAAACTTATACGCTGAAGCTCTTAGATTCAATTCAGAAGAGAGCTATTCGCCTAGTCGATTATACAACACTCGCCGAATCATTGACCTCCCTAGAACATCGTAGAAAGGTCGGCGATCTCTGTCTTTTTTACTTCCACGGAAATATCATCTATCATGTCACCACGTGCGATTTCTAGTACACAAACCAAGGAAAACATTTGGTTTTCAATTTTTCGTCATATTTTGAGATCAAAATTTTGTTTCTCAAACTTCGTCGTATATTAATATTGAGCATCACAACCCGAAACTTTTCTCTAATCTGACATACCCTGTATTTCTACTAGTTTACGAGATCCCAATGGTGAAAACGAACTGTATATTTGATGTTTTCTGTATTTGGTTGATTGGCATCCACTTAAACTTCATATATTTCTTTTGACGTGTTATACAGCATGGTGTTTAAATTACTGTTCATTTGAGGCAAATAGGTATTTCACATCCCAGCAACTGCTTATGCTCTACAAAGCACAAATTCGACCTGTCCTGGAGTACTATTCACATGTTTGGAGCTCAGTCCCCAAACTTATACGCTGAAGCTCTTAGATTCAATTCAGAAGAGAGCTATTCGCCTAGTCGATTATACAACACTCGCCAAATCATTGACCTCCCTAGAACATCGTAGAAAGGTCGGCGATCTCTGTCTTTTTTACTTCCACGGAAATATCATCTATCATGTCACCACGTGCGATTTCTAGTACACAAACCAGACGAGCTCAGGCTGGTGACCCCTACACTGTCAGGCTCGAGACCTGTCGAACATCGCTATACCAAGCGTCATGCATCAATAGAACGGCAAAGTTGTGGAATTCTTTGCCTAGTGAAGTCTTCCCTTATATCTACAACGTTCAAAATTCCAACACCTTCCTTCTCTCCTGAAATTCCACCGCTGGCTAACACGATGTTCCTCGAACATTATAGGTTACACATTCGTGTTGGCAACAGATGAAAAAAAAATAGTAGACGTTTTCAGAAGAAATCATCAGCATAACCTACAGCTCTCTCCTAATGTACTATTTTTGGCTGCAATAACTAATTTACTCATAACGGCTGAACAATTTTTGATCTGTCAGTGCAGGTTCAACAGCTAATGCAATGAAGATATATCTATAAACTTCGAAAAATAAGTTATAACGCTGTTTGATACCAAGACACCAAAAATGATGATTTGGTATCATCCAACAATCATCAATAAAACTCAGGGAGTGGGGGATATAATTTCTCTATTTGATGTGGGGGAGTGTTTCACTTCGGGTGTTATTATTATCTATACAGTGTCCTCCAGAAAAGCCAATAGCAGGTACTGACTGAAATCTCACCTTCAGCACTGTTGAGTATACCTGGGTTCCCTCCAGGTATCGATACCAGAAGCTCACATGCAGGACAGATCTGTACTATCAGGAATATAATAAAGAAAGACAATATGAAGCTATGGCTATGAGCAAAGAAAATGTTGGCAGGAGGAGAATGTAGTAAAATAAAGAGGACAGATACTCTCACTTGGTCAGTTCTTAAATTAGGCAGTGGCATAATACTCTTGTAGTTCTAAATGTACAGTGCCAAGCAGGAAGCGATAGAGTAGAAAGAAATAGGGTGAAGCAAGCAGATCAAAGTAGCGCAAAGCAAGCAGGTTAGAGGCAGCTGAGTTCACGTACAGCCTAGAGATATCCAAAATTCGGCCCTGCAAGGGTAGAAAATTGCTACATCTAATAGAGTATGGAGCATTGAGCAGAATTGAGCAATAGCTTAGTTAGACACACAATATACCTCGATGGTGGGTGGCCAGAAGCAGCAACTACGGTGAGTTGAGAAAATTGATATGATAACCAATTCTAATGAGAATTTTTTATCCAATAGGTACAATTAGGTAGTCAGTGGACTAACCTTCGACTGAAATAACTTCTTAGATGTCTACCAACACAAGTTATCACAAAAATGGCCGCTTTTCCAGGCTCGCGCCAAAATATCATAGTGGATCCATTAGTTTTTGTGTTTTCAGGTTATGAATTATTTCTATGTACTAAGTGAGACAAGAAACTGTCAACCCAATTTGCTCAATTTGACCTTCACGAGAATTCAAATTGTAGGCTTATTATTATTGTTTCAATTCCTACTAATCTATATATTTCAATTAAATTACTAGTATTTCAGTTGATAGTTTGCTTTTTGCCTCTATTAAATAAAACCCTAACAAAGTTGACTGAAATGAGAAAATGTCGAGCGCAACCTCCTCGTCTTTTTCAATTAGCCAACGCCTCTGATTCACTGCGAATGTGTTCTTGAAGAGGTGGTCGTAATACGATTCCGTCCACTTTCTCCCGGAGCCGGATCTAAGTTTGAACTCTGATGCACTCGCAGGCGCTAAGCGTCGAAGAAATGAAGAAATTGTTATGTAGTTATGTGGTGGCGATCGACTATTCGGGGTCTTGATTGCGTAACAACTACTCGCTGAATCATCTGATGAGGCATGTTGAATTTCGATTCCGAGCTAACGATATCAATCAATCAGTCAAATTTGTCTTTCTCTGTCATCGACAACTAGTACATTTCAATTTCAAACTTTGACTGCACCCTCACGTAGAAAACCTTCATCTAGTTTTCTAAATTTTAGATTTTTTACCTTAACTAGTCACGACTACCCTCCTCCTAAAAATATATATACATATACATATACATTGGGATAAAGTATGGAACCAAGTAAATATCTTTCAAACGGAAATAACGATATTTATGAGAATTCGCAGGTAAGTACAATGGAACAAAATGCATTTGATGTACATTTTTTTGTTAATAATATACTTCTGGTTCAACCAGAGGTGCCATCAACTTCTTTAATTTAAATGCTGGGAGACCCTACATATTTTTACAGATTTTGAAAGAGCTTGTTATTTTGAATTAATACATACTGAGTTTCGCCCGTAAGAAAATTTTTAAAACCGAGAAATATAGCACTTTAATGAACCTATGCATTAGAGCAAAAAACTATTTAGATAAACTAATTGATGTTGTTTGTATGCATTCTGAATGATAAACGGGTACTCTTATGTTCTCCAAGTGTCGAATTCTAATTGACGGAAATAAATTTTAAAATCACCATAACCGATCATCATTAAAATTTCAATACGCTCTTTTTCACCTAATTTAACCATTCTAAATTGTACAAAGGAAGTTGGCTGAGGTGCTATATTCCACGTTTTTACAAATTTTTCTACACTAAACTCAGTTTGTATGAATTCAAAATAACAAGCTCTTTCGAAATCTGTAAAAATATATAGGGTGTCCCATTTAAATATAAGAAGTTCATGGCATTTCCGGTTGAACCGGAAGTATATTGTCAACAAAAAAATGTACATCAGATGTATTTTGTTCTATTGCACTTACCTGCAGATTATCATAAATATCGTTCTTTCCGTCCAAAAGATATTCACTTGGTTCCATACTTTATCCCAACCCTGTATAAGGCGGCCATGTGGTAACGATGTACAAAACACTGGTGCAGTCACTCATCGTGTTTTGTTTCGTCGAAAACGCTAACGGCATTTTCCGCTATAATGGCCTAATAGTTATGAAACTCCCCAGGAGATGCTGACATTTTTACAGATTCCTGTACAAATAGTTGATCTTTTGATTGTAATTAGGTAGTTCGATCATTGATTGAGAAGTAACTTAAATTACTACTTTTGAATCAACATTTTTATACCACTGATCGTGCAATTCTCAATAATACTGATTTTGTTTTCATTTTTGTGTCGCCATCTAACAACCCACATTTGAGTGATTTTCCGCTATAACGATAAAATGCTGTTATTAAGTTAGATGTAGGTTAGAGTTCTGGTTGAAGAAATTAGATTGGCAAATAGGCAGAATAGTTCCACCAGTGTTCTGAACATCGTTCATGTGCTCTAGATGGTCGAGCGACATCATAATATGAATCATGAGGTCGCGGGTACGATTCCTGGCTGGCCGTTGGATTTGGGTTTATTTATGCACTGTACAATGTAGTTCTAAAGAGAGAGAGAGAGAGAGAGAGAGAGAGAGAGATCCCAAATTCCACAGTGGTTTGGATTCCACTTGTATACACTTCTGAGGGTTGCTTCGGCAACTAAGGAGATGAGTAACAATAACAATAACAATCTCAAAGGAGTTGAGATAGGCAACAATCAGGCCAAGGAACCAAATACTCGTTTTGTGATCGCAGTCCCCTCTCTACTTCACAAAATGTATTTTTTTTTTCAGTTGGAATATAATATATAGGATATATCACGGACACAGGAGACATGTAGCAGCGTGTGAATATTCTATTTGGAAAGAAAAAAATTAGATTCACAAGAGTTACATACGTGCTTTCTTTGAACCTTACAATTTCCTCATGAGAATGTGGTTGAAATCCATTTTATTGAAATACACGGAGTTGGCTGTGTCCACAATTCAGAGATTGGTCGATGCTTTGAGATCTAAACATCATCATCGTACACGCCCTATTCTCCTGTGTTTTCATAGCTACATGTCTGAAATTTTGAACATCGATTATGCCCACTAGAGGGCACTTTTTGACATATTCAGATTTTCTTCCAAATTTCGGTTTTACCGGAAATGACATCAACTTTCTCTTCTCGGATGAAACACCCTGTGAATTAGTGCATTTTCGATATCTCCATAATTTTGTGAACCCGGTGATACCAACTCGTTGATATTTTATCAGTCCGAACACACATATTTCTCGATCTGGATCATGGACCCCTACTAAATTATTCAAAATGATCAAAATGGTGCTACACTAGCGTTATTTCGTTAAAAAAAATGCTGGTAAGAAAATTGATAAGGTGGCAAAATAGTACTCCAAAACGTGTTCTCCAGTCGAAAATAATTAACTTTCTCGAATGGTAGCATGATAGTATTGAAACGAATACAAGAAAGAGACGCAGCGATGAGAAATCACATGACTGTTGGCATTGTCAAAACATTTTGATATGCCATTTTTCATACGAATCGAGTTGATAGTGTAAGATTATTCACATCTATTGTTCAGCCAAGTTTATTGATCCATGAGTGGTGTCTTAAAACAAAGAGACTTTCACTTGTTGTTAAAATATTGAAAATTGGTAAACAATCCAAGTTGGTTCAGCCGCTTTAGCCCATCAATTCAAGGAAGGATTTTAAAAGTTTGTTCGAGATGTTGTTGCCCTGTTCAGCCTATGGCTGTACTAATTCATTAAAAAAAAATCAGAATATATCATTTCATAGATGTGTTATTGAATAATGTTGAACAAATCCCAAATAGACTCTAGTTTGCGTCTTTGAGAAAGGAAACATGAAACATAAAACGAAATGAAATGAAATGAAAACATAAAACGAGAGAGAGGCAATCAGCAGTGATCAGTCGATGGGTGTATCTAATAGAAAATTTTAGTGTCACATCAACATCATATAATCAGTAACCTTCTGGTGGTGATGGTATCAAAGTATGAAAGTCTACCATTATACAAAAATAAATAAATTTCTATGTAACACAAGTTTTAATAAAATACTATATGTAGTCCATAATATAATTATGAATAGGTACTGAACTGAAAATAAATAAAGTATAAATATACTTGATGAAATATATATTCTACTCCTTCACAAGTAACTATGCAATGTCCACCAACCCATTATTGGAAATAATGTTATTTTTGTCGATGAGTGTATTTTATGAATGCTCAGAAGCATTTACAAAATTCCTTGACAAATCATAATAATCCCCAATATTGTCCGAATAAATATGTATGTACAATAATACTAGAAATAATAAATAAAATAAATAAATAAATATTCCAATGATTCAGAGAATTCATTGAATCATTATTAGATAAATATTAACTACCTTCTGCTGGAACAAAAAACTTGAGTGATATACTCTTGGAATGTTATACTATAAATCTCCACATATTTTCATCGATTAAGTTCAACGTGTCAGTATTTTGTGAAGAAAAGAAAATGGTGATATTTTTTTATCTCATTTCATTGAATTGATGAATGCGAAACACAGGTTGATGTTGACCAAGACCAATATCCTCGCACAGCAGTTTTGCCTCTGCTTTTCGAAAGGATCACAACCATGTTGGCATTGGTGAGAAATACTTTGTAAACGCTGACAAAAGGAAACTTTGTTCCAAACAAATTTCAACACAAAATTTCATAGCTTACGAACGGTATCTTTCGAGAATTCAATTTCATCACGCGATCCCAAAATAACAGTGTTTTATGCCATAAATGTATTTTAAAGCTCATGGAATATGATCGTGATCGTATACGATCGTAGAGATCGGAGTTACTAAAGTGATCTATGATCTGTGTTTTGGCATCCCAACTATGATGTTCCGACCATACCGGTAGAATTTAGGATTTCAATCATCCATTATGATTGATTATGATGTGACAAGTCTGAGATAAGTCCTGAAATAAGTCATGTTTGCCTACAGAAAGGTGCGAGGTACTGTTCTTTGTTTATCTCCGTCGAATCACTACCCCGAAATATCTCCTTACACCTTCGGAAAGACCAAAATACAGGGTGTTTCGAATTTAGATGGACATACTATACCTGCAAATAGAGGAAACATTGGTGGTTCCAACTTACCTACGGGTCTACGGTCTTTTATTACTGAGATACAGGACGTTATATTTATTTTGACAAAATATTCATGTGTCAATAACTATTGAACCATTTTACTTGGTATGCATAATTCACGTATATCACTGATCAAAACTCAATGGAAGTCAAAATACAGGTTAATTTTCAGGAAGAAACACCAAACTTTGTTTATCTCTTTCGATATTTGAAAATAGCAGAAAAAACTGAACTCCAATCGAAGATGTGTGAATCGAATCATTATTTTGTAATTTTGAGCTCAATTTTGAGCCGTCCATTGAAGTCTCAATTTAAATCTATTCTAAAGTAAAAAAAAATATTATGAGTGTTAAATCAGGTGAAATTCAAATAGATTTGACGCTGATAGATAATTCGTGTACTATTTCCACTCCTTTAGAGCTCCCATTATTGAAGTCGAATGTGTACGATAATCCAATAGACAAAAAAAGAACACCTTTTGGAATGCATCGATAACGCTTTTGACGAAATAATAAATAACCCTGAAGCTAATAGCAATACAATAAAGGAACTGAAAGAATTGAAGATTTGAATTGAACTGAAGATTTATTTATATATATTTGTCTATTGTCTTCATTATAGCAAGATTATGTTTGATAAAAGAATAATCAATATAATTTTCTCTTCTGTAAGGCTGGATGCGCAATCATGCTTTTGTTCAAGTTTCGAAACAGATCCAAGAATGTTTTGCTATTCAAGGTTTTTGAAATACAAGTGAGACATTGTGTTTTTCTCCTGAAGACGGACCTGGATTCTGATGTCGTTCACTAATTTTCTACTTTGACTTATTTTTATTCCAATGGGTAATGTGTAAGGTTTATACATATCAAGTATGAATTGATTATACATAAAGTGGTTCGGAAATTATGAACTTGTATTATTATTTATTGGTGTATCAATATTTCACCAGAATCCAATATCCTGTGACTCATTCACAAATGATAGTAGCAATCGCAAATGAAATTAGAGATATGATATTGTCGGATATCGCTTCTCATTGAGATGTTCTTTTTGAAATACAAATGAGACATTGTTCTTTTCTCCTGAAGACGGACCTGGATTCTGATGTCGTTCACTCATTTTCTACTTTTGACTAATTTTCAGTCCAATGGGAAATGTACGAAGTTTATATATACCAAGCATGAATAGATTATACATGGAGTGGTTCGAAAGTTATGAACTATTATTATTTATTAATGTATCAATATTTCACCAAAATTCAACATCCTGTGACTCAATCATAAATGACAGTAGCAATCGCAAATGAAATATGATATTGTCGGATATCGCTTCTCATTGAGATGTTCTTTTTGAAATACAAATGAGACATTGTTCTTTTCTCCTGAAGACGGACCTGGATTCTGATGTCGTTCACTCATTTTCTCCTTCTGACTAATTTTCAGTCCAATGGGAAATGAACGAAGTTTATATATACCAAGTATGAATAGATTATACATGAAGTGGTTCGAAAGTTATGAACTATTATTATTTATTAATGTATCAATATTTCACCAAAATTCAACATCCTGTGACTCAATCATAAATGACAGTAGCAATCGCAAATGAAATATGATATTGTCGGATGTCGCTTCTCATTTTAGACCGGCGAATGAGCATGTATCAGTTGCGAACCGCTGTCATTCCTTTTTTCCGGATTCAATTTCCATTTCGTTGTTATCTACATAGTTATTATCAGATATATGGAACCACCAAGGTTCTACAGATAATTACGAACATTCAAATCCGAAATAACCTGTGTGGTCGAGCACCGATATCACTGAAAAATCCTCGATCTTTGGCACGACGACCCTTCCCACAGGGAGTCACTGGGTGGTGGCTCGTCCTGTATATCCGGACCCGGCATCCGAGAACCTCCTGTCTCTGACCAGCTGGTCGATGTTCTTGCCGTCGTGGATGGTCCCCATGAGGGCGCTGTGCAGTCTGGTCGCCAGCCAGCACATGATGAAGGCCGACAGGAACAGCAGACAGCCCAAGATGGCGGCTATCACCAGGAACGTGCTGCAGCCGCCCTCTATCGACGCGCTTCTGTGATAGAACTCGCCTGGCATCAGCACGGTGTACTCCAAGTTGCCCTTGATTTTGGTGAACTGCGTGGCATTGGGTGTTTGTAAAGCTCTGCCGTCTGGACTTTCTATAGGACAATATACAGGGTGAGTCAAAAATGTGTACCGAGCTTTCTGGGCGTGATAGTACATTTGAAAGTAAGTATAGTTTGAACAATGAACTTATGGCCCAAAATGCATATTAAGGGAGATATATCCTTCCAAAGTTGATAACATTAAAATATGGAATAACCAAAAATGGTCATTCGGGAAGACGCTAAGGACTTTGGAATTCCTACAACGTCCTCGAGGGATGGCATGCCCGCAAACTAGAGCTGAATATGTTGAAGCTAGGAATACATGCAATCGAAAGATAGATGAGATTAAAGAGGCATACAATACGAAGATCAAAGCTCTCAGAGTGCCCAAACGGTCCCGTTCATTTTGGAACTTTGCCGAGGCAATCGGGAGAAATTTCACTTCTAGCTCATTTCCTCCCCTCACAAAGGATGATAATACATTGGCTATAACACCTCATGAAAAAGCCAACAAATTCGCCAAAATTTTTGCGGACAATTCTACCTTGGATCCACGAGGCCAGGAACTTCCCAAAATCGCTTCCATCGATAACCGTATGCCAGAAATTGTCTTCCGGCAACGCACAATCAGACACATTCTGCTTAACCTCAACGTCAAGAAGGCTATGGGGCCTGACGGAATACCGCCTATTGTTCTCAAGAAATGTGCCCAAGAACTAACACCAGTTATTTGCAGGTTGTTCACTCTTTCGTACAAACTCGGCGTATTTCCTTCTAACTGGAAGAAAGCTAGGGTCCAACCGATTTCAAAGAAGGGCATCTGTGATCTCTAGAGTAATGGAAAAAGCAATCAACATCGAGCTCATTCGATATCTAGAGAGCTCAAGAATCGTGAACGACCAGCAATATGGCTTTCGTCACCGAAGGTCAACTGGAGACATGCTTGCCTATGTGACACATAAGTGGCAGGTGACAATCGAGAAACATGGGAATCTATGGCTGTAGCCTTGGATATCTCCAAAGCATTTCACCGAGTTTGGCACCAAGGCCTCCTAGTGAAACTTCCGTCATATGGTTTGCCGCCCCAACTGTGTCTTTTACTATCCAGTGTCCTTGCAGATAGATCATTCTACGTGGTCGTAGGATGAATCTCGTCTGGTACAATGACGATCAATGCTAGTGTTCCACAAGACTCTGTCTTGGCACCACTTTTGTTCTTGCTCCATATCAATATCAATTGTTGGATAAGGATAGTACTACTTCATTCCGCCTCCTCCTCGAGAGCCCCTATATCATCCAATGAGGCCCAGAGGTGCAAAAACTCAAGCTTGTATGTTCACCAAGAAGGCAGATCACATAATTTCCAATTTGATGATGTCGGGTAGCATTGTTCACTGTAAGGTCCATTGCGAAAACTGCTTCACAAAACCTTGGTTTTCAATTCCGTGCGAAGAGATACTTCACATCCCAGCAACTGCTTATGATCTACAAAGCACGAATTTGACCTGTCCTGGAGTACTGTTCACATGTTTTGAGCTCAGCCCCCAAACATACGCTAAAGCTCTCAGATTCAATTCAGAAGAGAGCTATTCGCCTTAGTCGTTGATACAACACTCACCAAATCATTGACCTCTCTAGAACATCGCAGAAAGGTCGGCGATCTCTGCCTTTTTTATAGGTACTTTCACGGTCGGTGCTCAACGGAAATATCATCTATTATGCCACCACGCGCGATTCCTAGTAGACAAACCAGACGAGCTCAGGCTGGTCACCCCTACACTGTCAGACTCGATACCTATCTAACATCGCTTTACCAAGCATCATTCATCAATAAAACGGCAAAGTTGTAGAATTCTTTGCCAAGTGGGGTCTTTCCTGATGCTTACAACCTCCAAACTTTCAAGAAAAATTCCAACACCTTCCTTCTCTCTCGAAATTCCACCGCTGGCTAACACGATGTTCCTCGAACAGTATAGGTTTCCCTTTCGTGTTGTCCACAGAAAAAAAAGTCTAAAAGGACAATTCAAGGCGAAATAAACATTCATCTGGAAATTCATAGAAAGGCTACTTCGAGAACAGATCAAGATGGAACTAAAGCTGCAGCAACAAATTAGTGGGGGTGCTTATCTACAAGAAATGACGATAAAGTTCTAAAAGGATAAAAATAAACGATTTGCTGTAGTTGTCAGACGATTCCAAGAAAGATTTGAAGGCAGCGGTATTTATTTTTTGCAATATGTAAAAACTGTTGCCTCCAACATTCAATTACTAACATTGATTTTGTCGTTTTTATGGTTTATCATGAATACTGCTTATGCAATTTTCGACATATAGATGTTTCTATCGAATGTATTTTAGACCGTGAAAGATTCGATCAAATGCATTTCTATCAAGATGAATTTCTATCGAAAGACTTTTTCGATCGAAAGATCATTCTCGCCACCCATACAAACTCATCTCTAACCGATGATTTCGATGACTTCAGATTCACGCTTCTTCCTGCCGTGACCAGAGGGCTCGAAGAGGTCCAAGCAAAAGTCCGGCTGGCAGTCCATCGCCTCCATGCAAGCCTTTATCTGCGAGTGGATCCAGAGGGTCGAGCGCTCCTTCATCGTGCTCAAGAGGAAGGCTTCGAAGTCCAAGAACACCTCGTTCGGCCGTTCGCGATACCGGGCCGGTTGGTGGGGTATTATCGACGAGAAGTCTCTGTTGCGGCACCTACGAGGAGAATCAGCATGTTACATAACTAGTGTGGATGTCACACGAGTGCGAGGTTATGCACTGTTCTTCTCCTACGACTATAACATATGATCGACATCAACTTCATTTCTGAAGAACAAACACGGACTGCTTTGAATGATGTGATGGCATACATCACCTGCCATTTTCATAAAATCGCCCAAGTTTTTAGGAAAAAAGTCTAGATGGTTGTGCAAGGAGTGAACTTGAAGGCTCATCAGAGAACTAAGAGTTTTGACATTATCTTCATCACATAGTAGGTTCGTTCGTGTTCAACATTTCCGGAACAGTCCTAGACAGTCGAGTAGACAGTCCTAGGATTGCGCAAAACCAGATGCGTGTCAAATTTCATTCAAGATAGTTCTATGACAGTCCGGAAAACACGAAAAAGAAAACGCGCTCCATGCCCTCTTTGATCATGATCTGATCTTCTTCTTAGTCGGTTCGAGTTCACTTAGGTTATGTTTGAAACTTTTTCTTTTTTCCGAAATCCCAGACGATATTTTACAATCATCATTTCATCATTTTGATTCATTATTATAATTCATTAGCCTATGAGAAATAATTCCATTTGATATTCGGTAGTTTGGTCACCGATTAGAGTAATAAATATTGAGAAATATTATCATAACTACACTTTTTCAAGACTCAATAATAATTTACAAAATGACAAATTGAGGTTTGAGGTTAACAAATCGATCAACACACGAATCAAGAAGAATATCGTTCGCATGTGCATTCGAAATAGTACACAGACGTCAGAAACAGTTCTTACTCATAGGCTCGTGCTCATTTGAAGCGATTTCAAACTGTCCCGAACCATCACGAACTAAATCCACTAGAACGAAAACACATGACCTGTGGAATACGAAACAGTCCTGAGAAAACGCGAACACTCCTGTGAAACTGCGCATGCTTGTGACGGTTTCGGACCCTTTATTTAGTGAACGCGAACAAACCTATTATGATAGCAAATATTGTCCAAAAACTTAGTCACAACCTCTCCAAGTGATATCTGAGTCTTTTTTTCCTTCGAACTCACCGTTCTCATTCATTCTCACCTCATTTTACCAATGTCAGTCCCAACGGAAATTCATTCCTTCGGTTCAGCTTTAGATAAATGAGGAAATTTTCAACACAATGTAGAGTTGAAATGTATTGCCAACCTAATATTATCTGAATTATTGAAGTATTCCTTCACATTTTGAAGAATAAAATAGCATATTGTTCAACGATCTTGGAAAGATAGTCATGGAAATTGAGCATTCCGTGCGAGTCATACACTAAACTTCTTCTACGGCTATAATATTTATTTCATTTATATTTCCAATAATTCCAATTCTCAATATTACATTTTCTTCATTGGCATTTTCTCTTTGCCAATCTGTGGAAGTCGAATCGAATCGTTCGATAATCCTGGGATCAATCTTACGTTCGTTCAACACTTTTCTATTCCATGCCTGTTTCCTCTCATATTTTTCCAGTAGTTTTTTTATGTTCCTCAGATCCAGTCGTTCATAAGCACTCATACTGTCCGCTTTTCTTTGTTACTCAGTCAGCTGTCATAATCGATTTAGTTCATCACTAAATATTCATACCCCGTATTAGTCAAGTGACATATCAGCATCGCACTAGACTTTCGCCATAATCCTGAGATGACGTAGTTCTGAGGCTTACTCAAAGAGAAATCAGAAATAATATACAAATCATGAGAAATTTGAAGTGAAGTGATACTAGCAACGGAAAAAAAACTGACTTTTGGAAATCACATCGAGCAAGTCATCAAAAAAACGTATAGATCATTAGGATTCATGGTCAGAATATCGAAATATTTTGGAAGAAATGAAAAAATGCTTCTGCAATTATATTTCTCTTTCGTTAGAGCGAATTTAGAGTATGCATCAATAGTTTGGGCACCTCATTATCAGACATATATATATCCAATTTAGAAAATATCCAACGAAAATTTTAGAAGCATCTTTCTTTTAAACTCGATGGCACCTTCTTGCAAGATTCTCTGTGGATTCACTTGAATCTCGTCAAAATAAATCACCTGTCATATTCCTTCTCAATATTATTCACAATACATTGGATTGCAGCTGTATTATTGAAATGATGAACTTTCATATTCCTCGACTCACGTCCCGAAAAAAAACAGAACTTTCCATCTTCCACTAATGCTAAATTGTATGCACCTGTTTATAAGATGTGCTCCATATATGAAGAGATGATTGAAACCATTGACATTTTTTGCTGCAGTTTGGCCTCAAAAAAAAATCTGGATTTTTCTGTTTTTGACTGATATCAGTATATAATATTATTATTAATTGGATCTTGTATCTGTTGAATAGTGTAATAAATTAATAAATGAATAAAAACAGTAGAAATGTAAAGCAATATGACACCGATTCTTGACGGATATTAATTTACCTCAGTGAATCTGATACACTATTCTGTTAAGACTAACTTTGCAACCTTCTTACGAAAGAATATCATTGTCAACATAGTCAAAAGACTCACGTGTGAGGTTTGTGGACATCAACTATTAATCTTTCATCAACAAAATATGAAGGACTCAAAATTCATCAATGAAATTTTCAGACATGCAGATAGCCAGTTTTCATTGGTTCCGCTCTTGTAACTGTAAACTATCGAAGGATCGGAAACATCCAGTAATCATAACAATTGTGCTAGAGAGTTGAGAAAGGGAACAGTTGAAGACTTATAATTTTGTAATTTCCATTTTATTAATTGAGTCAATTCAACAATTCATCAAATAGATTCAGATGACAGATACGATGGGAGATCAATTATTAATGAATGCATTAAACCCTTCGTATCGATTGACCGTTATGTGTAATTTATATACATTATACACATATCATCAGAATAATTTCATTTCTTCATAATACGAAAACGAAGAGCAAAAACCCAAAAAATTCATCGAGAGGATTAACCGCCACCTAGTTCACGACTTCAGTGAATCTAATTAAAATAATTATGAATATAATTAGAGCACACAGTGTGGCACATCTAATGTTTAACATCAACTCAACGACACTCTTCGTTTAATGACTTCCAACCTAATTCCGTGAGTGAAACACTCGCCAACAGTTATATTTCGCTAATTTGAATAAGGTAGAAAACGCCTGCATGTGTGACTCCCAACTCTTCAAATCAAACAGTTCAAGATAAAATGAAAATGAGCGTACTTTAATAGTGATAGCTTATTTGTGACAAATTGTTCCGTGATATAGGTAGACAGTGAAAGTGAAAGTCCTGATAGCAGAATGCAACCAACCTTTCTATTCGCATTTTTAATCACTACTAGCTATTTTCATTCATTTCAATGCTCTAACAGAAAACCGAAGAAGGGTAATTCGATAAGTATAGCCAGTTTCAATTCATAATTGATAAATAGTCATACCCCAGCAGTTGCTGTTTGGAGTTCAACTCCCAAAATACGCTGAAGCTCTTGGATTCTATTCTAATTGCCTAGTCGGTGATACTACACTCTTCACCGACTTCATCGAACTCCTTAGAACATCGTAGAAAGGTAGACATTGGCGGCGTTCAATGGAAATCTAGTCTTCTATGCCAACACGAGCGATTCCAGGTAGACAAACTAGACGAGGTTATTTTCAGGCTCGAGACCTGGCGAACTGCGCTCAATTGATAATTTATTTCATATAAAGTACATTTACATTTCATACTTTCATACAGATGAATATTTTTCTAAAAGTACGTACCAACGTGTACACCTAGGTCCATGTGTACAGATCAAATTTTACTATCCTATTAGTATACTATGAAGTTTCATTCATCAATAGAACGGCAAAGATGTTGAATTATTTGCCTAGTGAAATCTGTTCTGATGCTTACGACCTCTAAACTTCCAAGACAAATTCCAATAATACCTTCCACCTCACCTTTCCAAACATTCAATTGCTGGTTAACAATATAAGATTCTCTTTCGTGTTCTCCAAAGATGAACACGAAATTAAATATTCCTGGAGGAATTTCAGTCTTTGACTATAAATTTCCACATGTCAAATACTCGTGATGTTCCATATTGTCCCTGAGTCGTCTCCAAGTACTGAGATTTTGACGGTATGAAATTGCATTTGCATTAACTTTCCAGACAACTATTGTCAATAAGGCAATAATGGTCCAGTACCCTGGCCCGCTAGATTTCCTGACCTGAATACTGGTTAGTATTCTGTATTACATGGAACATCTAAGTCAATTGTTATATAGCAATAGCACAGAAGGTCTAGAATGTTTTAGTGAATTAGATTGATATACAATTTTCTACATTGTTTTAGGATGTTCTAGAATGTTTTGGAATGTCCTGGAACGTTCTAGAATGTTCTAGAATTTTGTAGAATGTTATATAATGTTCCAGCATGTTCAGTATTTTTTTTTATATTTTTCTAAATGTTATAGAATATTCAAGAATTGAAGAAGAAAATGTTAATCTGAATACCATGCGTCAAAATTTGAAATTTGAAAAAAATCTGAATTGTGTGGCATAGAGTGGAGTAGAGTAGAGTAGAGTAGAGTAGAGTAGAGTAGATAGAGTAGAGTAGAGTAGAGTAGAGTAGAGTAGAGTAGAGTAGAGTAGAGTAGAGTAGAGTAGATAGAGTAGAGTAGAGTAGAGTAGAGTAGAGTAGAGTAGAGTAGAGTAGAGTAGAGTAGAGTAGAGTAGAGTAGAGTAGAGTAGAGTAGAGTAGAGTAGACTAGAGTAGAGTAGAGTAGAGTAGAGTAGAGTAGAGTAGAGTAGAGTAGAGTAGAGTAGAGTAGAGTAGAGTAGAGTAGAGTAGAGTAGAGTAGAGTAGAGTAGAGTAGAGTAGAGTAGAGTAGAGTAGAGTAGACTAGAGTAGAGTAGAGTAGAGTAGAGTAGAGTAGAGTAGAGTAGAGTAGAGTAGAGTAGAGTAGAGTAGAGTAGAGTAGAGTAGAGTAGAGTAGAGTACTGTTCATTTGACGATATTATGTGAATATATTCAAATAAAGCAACGGTTGAACGGAGAATACAGAATTCAGATTGAAATGCTTTTACGATGACATATACAAAAGATAATAACAATCAAAAATGAATGGAACTGAACGTATAATGTTCTAGACAACGATCTAGAATATTCTGAATTATTCTAGAATATTATAGATCTAGATCGTTGTAGAATGTTTTAGAATGTTCCAGAATTGCCGATATTGCTTCAGATAATGTTCTTCGATGTTCTTTCTATATCGTTCCAGAGTGTTCTGGAATTTCTATATTCTATTCTCTTCAGAATGTTCAAGATTGGTCTAGAATGTGTTGGAATTCCAATATCGTCTTAGATAATGTTCCAGAATGTTTCAGAATGTTGAAGAATCTTCTTTGTTTCCTTGGAATGATCTATAATGTTTTATAATGTTCTAGACTGTTCTATAATGTTTTTTAATGTTCTTTGATATTCTATAAATGTTCCTAAATGTTCTAGAATATTTTAGAACCTTCTATTATGTTGTAGAAAATGTTCCAGAATGTTCTAGACGATGTTCTATAATGTTCCAGAATGTTCTAGACGATGTTCTATAATGTTCCAAGATAATTTTCGAAAATTTCGTAGAGAACGTTGTCGACTCACCCGTCCTTGACCAGGGCGACGCTGCCGGGCGTGTGCGGGTCGTCGGGGTCCGGGCTGACAGTCACCTCCATCAGCTTGACGAACTTCCACGCCGAGTCGGGGCTGATGCGCGCGCGCAGTTGCAACTTCGTGCCGATCGGCACGGCCTGGTCGACGGGCAGCTCGGCGGCGCCGGCGCCGGTGCCGGACGCGTTGCTGACGCGCGTCGCCGGCGCCTCCTTGTACAGGGCGACCTCGTACTCGAGCCGGCCGGGCGTCTCCTCCACGACGCCGGACACTCGGGCGCCGTTGGGACTGGAACGAAAGGTGTGTTAGAAGTTTTCCATGTTCTCATTAGAACAAAATTTTGAGAATTTCGTGGATCATATAAGTCGACATAAACGATCGGTTTGAAATATCGCCAGCGGCGTAGCACTTCCGGTTAAACCGGAAGTGGACACAAACGTCCTCATTTTGAATAGAACACTCTGTATTTCTCAACATTTCTGGAATCTATGCATTATTCTGAAAACAAATCGTGTTATATGTTCCTATAGTAATTTTCGACCGTTTTAGAATTGACGATTCTTGTGGAAAATGTTGAGTTTGCACTAGTATCTTTAAAAATGCGTATATTCAAAATTTTTCAAGTTGGAATGAAATTTTGAGAATTCCGTGCATCATATAAGTCAACATAAGCGATAGGTGTGAAATATCGCCAGCAGCGTAGCACTTCCGGTTAAACCGGAAGTGGACACAAACGTCCTCATTTTGAAAAGAACACTTTGTATTTCTCAACATTTCTGAAATCTATGCATTATTCTGAAAACAAATCGTGTAAAATGTTCCCCTATATTAATTTTCGACCGTTTTCGAATTGACGATTCTTGTGGAAAATGTTGAGTTTGCACTAGTATCTTTAAAAATGCGTATCTTCAAAATTTTTCAAGTTGGAATGAAATTTTGAGAATTCCGTGCATCATATAAGTCAACATAAGCGATAGGTGTGAAATATCGCCAGCAGCGTAGCACTTCCGGTTAAACCGGAAGTGGACACAAACGTCCTCATTTTGAATAGAACACTTTGTATTTCTCAACATTTCTGAAATCCATGCATTATTCTGAAAACAAATCGTGTTATATGTTCCTATAGTAATTTTCGACCGTTTTCGAATTGACGATTCTTGTGGAAAATATTGAGTTTGCACTAGTATCTTTAAAAATGCGTAAATTCAAAATTTTTCAAGTTGAAATGAAATTTTGAGAATTCCGTGCATCATATAAGTCAACATAAGCGATAGGTGTGAAATATCGCCAGCAGCGTAGCACTTCCGGTTAAACCGGAAGTGGACACAAACGTCCTCATTTTGAATAGAACACTTTGTATTTCTCAACATTTCTGAAATCTATGCATTATTCTGAAAACAAATCGTGTAAAATGTTCCCCTATATTAATTTTCGACCGTTTTCGAATTGACGATTCTTGTGGAAAATGTTGAGTTTGCACTAGTATCTTTAAAAATGCGTATCTTCGAAATTTTTCAAGTCGGAATGAAATTTTGAGAATTTCGTGCATCATATAAGTCAACATTAGCGATAGGTGTGAAATATCGCCAGCAGCGTAGCACTTCCGGTTAAACCGGAAGTGGACACAAACTTCCTTATTTTGAATAGAACACTTTGTATTTCCCAACATTTCTGAAATCTATGCATTATTCTGAAAACAAATCGTGTAATATGTCCCTATAGTAATTTTCGGCCGTTTTCGAATTGACGATTTTTGTGGAAAATTTTGAGTTTGCACTAGTATCTTTAAAAATGCGTATCATCAGAAAGTTGAATCTTTCAAATCTCTACCAGAGCTAATATTCATGATGATCTATGAGGTGAGATTACGAATTTTACCAAATCTCATGCAGTGTGATTTTGTCATTTGGAGGTTTTTGAAAACTCCGAAGTCATTTTTTTTTCAATCGAATGCCTGTATATTATCAAATGTCTGAACACACCATTGATTTCTACTTCAACTGATTTAGGGTTTTCTATAGGTGCTCAAATCCGAAGGTTTTCGTGTAATAATATGAGGTTTTCTTTGTAAAATCGTTTTGATAATTTGAATAACCTACATGATTGTATTAACAGAGTAGGCCAGGCCAAATATTCAAGCGATATAAACAAGATTTATATATTCAGTTAACAAGGAATCAAAGTAGGTATGCAAAATCGTAAGTGAGAAAATACATTTTGTGTTAATTTCGAATATGGACACAGAAAACTCAAGTATATAACTCCAGATCTAAATCTTTGGATCCTTCGGCTCACATGAAGAACTGATATTTTGATTTCCATATAGTGAAAGAGTACGAAATGAGCAGAAAAAAATTACGTGGAAGAAAATATCATTCTAATACTATCGATTCATGTCAATAGACTGCTGAAAAAAAAAAACAAAGTTCATATTTTCAACAGTTCGTCAGTCTATTGATCATTAATATACACTCCTTTCTCACACGTCATACCTCATGACCTCAACAACCTATAACTTCATCGAACTCAACGACAATTAATTTGAATTTCGACGTTACTTCACAATGCATTCACATAACTGTTGATTAACATTATGAGAATTCCACCGAAACTAATACATAAAATGACTGGAAAGAATGATTAATTACATGTCTCAGAGTTTCCATCAATCATAAAAATTAGTAAGACCATCTTCAAAATCATTTAGCATTCCAGTGAAAACTTGATGAACGACTTTGGTATTCATTCGACTATTATGATCCGTTCTAATTGTACCACTGGAATTGAAAAAGTTCGATTAGACGGATACGTACTGTTTTCCCAATTTTTCTCATGTTTCAGATGGAAGGACCGAACAGATTTTGAAAATAAAGTAGGAGTAGATCCAAACTATCTGCTATGTGCGACACATCTGAACAAATCATATAATGTCCATACCGAACATGGAAAAACTGAGCTTTGATTTGAGTCTGATACTGATATCAATTAAAATGGAGAAGGACTGTATCATCTGTAGTGAATATTATGACAATATTTCTGTTCAATACAGGCCAGTCTCTTTTTTTTATTCCAAATGGTTCTTCAAATTCTCAAAAATATTTTCGTCCCCAAACTTAATCCCTGCAAGTCCCAACGTTGATATAAGATACATGTAGTAATCGAGTGATAGTAACAGTATTCTCGTTCGGACTTCCCTATCTAATATGTCTCATATTTAGTCTACCAAATCATAACGTTAGAAGATAACGGTGAAAACAGACATATCAGTATTTTTTCTGCTAGAAATCATAATCATATCGTGAACCAGTCAAGCACGCGCTAATAATAGTATAGGCTATAGATTGAATCAAACTACGGCATAGGGTTATGCCTTTCGCGGGAATGCGACCGGAAAATTGAAGGAAAAACTGTAAAAATTTCATACGTCAGGTCCGGCATTGGCGAACATAATGAATCAATGAATGCAGCAGTTTTGAGCCGTGAGTTTTGATGAGGGTCTAATTATAAATATAATAATAATCAATCATGTATTGGTCTTGTAATCAAGCTCATCATTCGGACTTCAGGGATCAGAACATATTATAATCAATACTTGACGACCAATCGCAAAAGAATATTTTTCATTCATAGTCTGTGACCAATGATGATGCTGCCAATTTCAAATGTATAATCTTCTCACCTCTTCGTGCTCCTGACAATGTTCATCTTGCAATAAATGTACCTTTACAATACAATGATGTAAAATGCAATATTATAATAGACTAGATGAAGAATACAATGGGATGATCGAGCACTTGATGTGCAGATACAATTCCAAAAATCCCAAATACATCCTTAGGGCAACGCATTGGCTCTCAGACATTAGCCTTCGGAGGCAGGTTTCAGTAAATTTTTCTATTTTTTATATCAACGACGTGTTCATCTGATTGTTATATCGTTGAATTATATTTTTCCTTCGATTATTTTCCATGATTGGTTCGATTGACATACCATGTTCCTCAATGATTTACTTATTTCTTAATGATATTTATTTGTATTTCAATAAAATATTTTCCACTTTGATGATTCCGACGTGACGTAACAATGTGACAATATAGTCACCACATGGATTCCTGAGCTGAAGGAAAATTGTTCTTGGTGAAAATTGAAATTGGTTTTGGAAATTTGTTTTCATAAGTGACATTCTTGAAATTTGCAACATTAAATATATTCGACATTCATACTACCACCCCCTCGAATGACGTCAGAGTACCATCATGGTACCATTTCAAAAAGTTTCGAGCCAAAAATCTTATATCAGTTTACTTTTTTTTGGCATATATTTGTGACCGTATTCTAGTAAAAATAACGGATCGATAATGTGGAATAATTTTAGGTGGCTCATATTATCTAGATCGGAAAATGCATGTTCAGACAGATGATATATCAACTATTCTTTATCACTGGATTCAAAAAATCAGGGAGATTTCAAAAATGTAATAATCAATATAAACCAGAAATTGAAAATAATTTCTGAATATGTCAAAAAGTGTCCTCTAGTAAGTAATTTCTCAAATGAAACTATAAAAGCAAAGGTGAAAAATTCGTGTTACATAAGTCTGTATACATTGAAAAATATGCACGAAAATAAGATCTGAATATACAGAAAATGTTCAAAAATGTTATCAATTCTTCATACTTTAATTCCATCGAAGCAATTTCGAAAACGACAACTCAGCAAAAGATAACTAGAACTTAAAATAAGACAATTCAAATAATAAAATAACAAAATGATAACAACAGACTGTTCAAGGATAGCGTATTTTGGCATTTTCCACAGCATAATGACATATGGATAGTATGGATAGTATGGGGTACATCAGGTCATACAGATATCATATCCAAATTACAAAAAAAGTCGTCAAAATTATGGCACAGGCTAAATATGACGACCATTGTAAACCTTCAAGAATCTCTATATTTCAACTCTGCGATCTTGGCTCATATATATATATATATATATATGCCAAAAAATTAAAAGGCAAAAATTAAGTTACCAGGCAGGAGGAAGTAGAGTAAATCGCAAAACTCATATTTATATCTTTGGAATTTTTCCTGTGTCCTAATGAGATTCAGTCTCCAGACATGAGTATAGGTACTCTTGGAGGGAAAATCAAGAACATTCTCTTAAAAAATGCCTGTTACACATTTGAAAACTATTTTGATTATTTCGACCCTTTAACTAATCTGTTGCCTGCCTAATAACAAAAACTATTTCTGTATGTACTGCACGAATAAATTCTATTATATTCTATTCTATTCCATTCTATTCTATTCTATTCTATTCTATTCTATTCTATTCTATTCTATTCTATTCTATTCTATTCTCTGAAAAATTATGAGTTAATAGTATCATCGCAATTTGATCTTGATGTATAGAATTTGAATATCTACCCCGTGAAATGTCTATGAAATGAAGATCTACATTCTCAAATAATAATGAAAAATACACCTACACCGGCCCTGCTTTTGTCAAGAAAACTCCATAGTGTTTGATGGACAGAAAATGTTGACTAACTTCATGGTTTACTTACAAACTACCGGCGAATCCGGCTGCCTTGTTTTCGATGACGGTGGGTTCTGGTGGCTTGCACATGATTATCAGCTCTTGATCGGACTGCATCACCACGCCTGGAAATTGCGGAAACCACACCCGAACGTGAACAAATCCCTGGAAAATTTGAAAAAAAAAACATGCAACTCAATAAAAATAATGATAATCGACCAAATTGAAAAAATAAAAATAAAATTATAAACCACTTATAGATAGATAGATAGATAGATAGATAGATAGATAGATGGATAGATAGATAATTTATTAATCGAGGTTATGAAGCTATAGGACAGGTCAACACAAAGTACATGTATGAATAAAATTATTTTCAGTAGTTGATACATATTTGAAAATTAAATAAATAATAAATGAAATAAAAAAGGAGGGGGCACATCAACGACCATGTAATTTAACATATCTGAACAGTTACAGGTTTTATGTTTCAGGTCAAATGTTCGTTAGAACAATGAAATGAAACCGTACATTGAAATTATACATTGAAATAATTCATTTAGAATCATACCTCAAAATCATGCATTGAAAACATTGAAAATACCAAAACGAAATATAAAAATATACGAATGTGAAAAAAAAACCTGGAAAATCGACTCCATTCACCAATTCGAAAAAAAAAGAAAATTTTACAATTTTCCAGCTTTTCTCAACACAATTAAAATATTTTCCAATATGTTTTCGGTTTTGACAAGAAAAAGAAGAGAAAAATTTTTCAATTGTGTTGAGAACGGGAGCAGATTCGTTCCCGAAACGTCCACCAAGATAAGTAGAGGTTTTATTCTTATTAAATATATTTGTATTTCCAAATTTTTCAAAAACAAGGTGTCACTGACCAATAGAGAATTTCTCTTGCAGGTATCTGAAGGTTTAATTTCAAGCGCAGTGACATTTTGGGGCTGATCACAAAATCTGCCCTTACTACGAATATATTGAAATAATTTTTAATTACTCCTACTTTATATTTTAGAAACGAGGAGAGAAAATCCCATGAAAAGCTGTAGAATGAATGTACCACCTCCTCGAAGAACTTACAGACAGTATTCAAAATTATACAAGTTTATAAAAATAAAATTAATAAACGTTACGTGTATTTGATTGATGAGCAAAATTTAATCTTCGTTGTCTTATCTTTTGACAACATGAAATGAAGCCTAAAATTTTCGACAAACATCTTGTTAGCCGGCGTCGGAATGTTGGGTGAGAAGGTTGGTAGTGGAATTTTTCTCTTCATATAAGAACAGAATATCATCTCAAAGAGTGTTGACGGATACTGGAATAGAATCAATGGAAAATCTCAGATAGATTCGAGTGTCTTCAGCAAAGTTATGAACCTTGCGGTTTTCAACGTATCATGTATGTAACCATTAATGTAAATGTAGAAATGGATGGGCTCAAGAATTGTGCCCTGTGGTAACATTTGAAAAGTTTAAACATATATTCCAGAATTTAGAGTAAAACAACTGCTTCAGCTAGTTCATCTGATTGAAACTCTTTCCAAAGGTCTGTGGCGACTGTGGCAAACTCTATTCAAACAAATATAGTATATTTGAAAAAATAGTTACACAATCAGTGGTTGTCCATGTAATTCATTCGTCCTTGGCACTAAAATTGTAGGTTTTTCGAAGTTAGTTCGGTTGTTTGTTCTGTTAAGAATTTTTTTTCTAAAGTATATTTCTCATTCTCGCTCTCTCTCTCGCAGAGCATATCATACTGAACCTGCGCGTGAAAATGTTTATATGCGAGACGCCAAAAGATAATTTACTCACATTCCGTTTGAGAACTCCACACCTGCTGAAGTCCAATATCTTCAAGTTGTACTTGATCCTAGCGGGGTCTATCGGCTCCGGACGAATTTGACAGGCCGAATCTGTCATTGGATCCACCTCTCTGTCGTCCGCGAACAAAGGGTCCCCTTTGAAGCCAGCCGGTTTCTTCAGCTTGGCTATAATCGAATCTCTGGACCCTACGTTGCCGGTTATGGCGAACGTGCACTGGATTTCCGATACTGAAAGGACAATCGGAAGTTGGAATCTTTGAAGCAGAGACTTTTTCAGGTATCAGCCTACTGCTTTCGAAATTTGGGGTTCTAAATCATGTAAAGATTTCTCAGAAAATCGAGAAATTGACAATTCATATTACTCTTGATGATGAATATGGGACAAAGATATTTCCAATTCGTCGAGCAAAAGCGAGATAGATCTGTTTCGGCCCACAGATGCCTCATCAGTATATACAGTATATACAGCTTTTGAGAGCAAAGGTGGGTAGAACATGAGATGTTTTATGTTCAGCGCCATCTAACGGCGAAGAATCTAAGGTAGGTTTCTTAGAATCTACCAGAAACCTATGTTTTCTCAATATTTGCTGGTATACACCTTCGACCATAGAACAAATCGCACTCTCAACAGAAAATGTTGACGTACTCTATCCAGGCAATAGAAGCTGTATGGAAGAATACAGAAAACTCATTCTTTGTCTGCCATCTGAAGAAAAAATACCACTGTAAGAGCCATTTCACAACAGTCCAAGATTGCAACTCAAATTGTTCGAATTCTGATGATTCTACAATGGAAATAAATGCATGTAGACCTGTCAAACAACCTCACAAAGGCTTCACCGCTTGAGTATAGATGGCGAAACGATCGTTGATCCTGTAAAGTCAAATCCACTTCAACTATTAATGACGGATATCTGACAGTAATGGATAACTGATGGTTTTCATCTTGCATTCGAGTTGAATTCCAGATTCAAATCGTGTTGTCCAGAGTTTCCAAGATAACCATCGAAATCAGCAAATATCACGCCATATGTAGTTTCGATTTTGGGAAGCCTTAGTAAGGTATTGTAATTCAACCTAATCAAGTCGGCGGAAGTCTACAACTTTTTCTAATAGCTGGGTTTAGGGATACCGCAGTTTATATTCACATTATGCAATAAACAAAGGCACCCTTTTCATTCTGCATCGACGATAACGAATATCCTATCCCGACGGAATGTGTAGGAACTGATATTAGTATTCAATGAGTTCAGTTGATCAGGAAACGTGTAGATTCACAGGAACAAGACATATTTTGTCTTTGGTCTTCGTGAAATCTATCGATCGATCAACTGAATCAAATTACTGTTCACTCAACCGCAAGTCACCCGTCAGCGCTCATCAAAGAACAATAAATTCCCACGTACTTTGAAGATCATTGTTCACTTCATGACGATTGTAAATGCTCAGCGGTAAAAAAAAACTGACTACTATTATTCATCCAATTGAAAAAATTCTATTATTGCAAAATTCTTCAAATTTTTCTCATCATTCATTTTCAATATTTCTTCCGATTATGTTCTCATTTCGATTATACGAAATTACATTTTTCTTACTTCATTGTGGTGCTTCTCCTCTTTTATCGATCAGTAGAAGTTAGAATATTATGTGTTCCAGTTTTGACATTATAAACATAATGTGTTATCATATAGAAAAGAAAAAAACAGCAGATATTATATGACAAGAATATCTTATACTTTGGGTTCACCATATCGTATCATAAGAGAATGTTCGGTAATTTTTTTTTTCAAATTAGAATTTGTTTTGATAGTGCATAAAACAAGCTTGCGATCCATGAGACAAACATTGCCATAAGAGTACAAGATACAGTATTTCATTCTTCATTGAATTCAAGATCATCATGTACACTCGATTTCATGGGGAAAACCACTGAATAATTTTTGGAAAAATTAAAAAAATTCCTACTGGATTTTTCCTCTGAAATCTACAATCTGATTAGAGTATTTATGGAAAATTCTAGGAACTGGGGAAATATTTTACCTTCGTAATCCTGCGATGATACGACTGCCTGAAACAAAAAGAAAACATGAATATATTTAACATAAATATATATTTGGATACCTACAGCAGCGTAAAAGAGCATTTATTTATTCTTATTTTCTTCCACAATTCTCGTTCCGGTGGTATATACAACAGTCTAAAGATAATATGAGTGTTCAAGTGGAAAAACTGTCTAAGATTCAAGGAAATTTGAAATTTTCTCATATATCTCTGGAAATATTTCCAATTTATTTAAAATGGCGCAACTTTTCCGTAATTTGACGTGACCTAAGTAGACCTATATCATTTATTATTTTCAGTCCAAATCAGTCTGGGGGAAAAACGTGAATGTAGTATCAGCATTGTTTTAGTAAAAAAGTTATCTCCTGGCGCTCAATATAGTATCAGTCGACTTGTGGTAGGTACTTCTTCATACTTCTTCTTCTTCAAATTCTCTTATGTGATGGTCTCGTAATTTTTCGTAAACGCACTGTTCAATGAACACTGCTGGAATTTGCCTTTGTTGAAATTCAGTGAGCCATAGAATTCTCGTCAATAATTGATAAAGCCCCGCATCCTTTGATTCTGCGATCAATTTCTTTCGCATCATGATCAGTATTATTCAAACACAATGATGATGATAACAAAAAGATGAAGCAGCAAAAAACCAACAAGAACAATAGCCGACCTACATACTTTAACAACTAAAGTTATAAAATGGGTATTCAATTGTAAATTACGGATAACAAAGGTTGCTACAAGAGTCGAGTGCCACCTTAGACCACAGTTACCTCTCAAATGTACCTACCATTATTGAGTTTTTGTCTTGTCATTGGGAGTGGGTAAAGATGGACTTTTAATTGTGGTCGACACACTTTTCGAGACAATAAAAAGTGACTCCGATAGAATACGTTCACGGAGGAAATAGGCAATGAAAATAAAGAAGCGGCTGCTATCAATGAAAATTTTCATGCATAATCTCCCCATTAGAACACGAACTATTTCTGGAATTTTTTTCGAGGTGCAAATTCTCAACTTATTGAATATCCTCAATAATATTCTATCCTTATCAAAATTTCATAGTATTGGAGGGAAAGGGAAAAGTTTTAGGCCTATATTCAGTTTGAAAAATGGCTGAAAATTGAGGTGGCAGAATGATCATGTCTTTCATAACCCAACAGATAACCGATAAAAGTGACACGAATTTATCCGTTCTGTTCAGTTCCAATTTAATTCGACCACTTTCCCTGAGCTCTAGTAGAACGAGGTCCAAATATTAATCTGAAATGAATAATATTTTCAATATGTTCCACAACTTTATTCTACTAGAAATAACGTATACAAAATGAATGAAGAAACACCATATCCTAATGTAGTAGGATGCTGTAGATCACAAAAGATGGAACATACTGGAATCATACCAGCTGACTGTGGAAGAAATACCACGAATAGACCACCTCAAAATTATAAAATTTCACATAACTTCATAGCACTTTTGTAAATGATAGTAATGATTTTGACATAACATCAAGGAGTTTCAATTTAATTCTTCCACTTTCCTTAGCTCTAGTAGAACGAGGTCCAAATATCAATCAGAAATAAATATTATTTTCAATATGTTCCACAACTTTATTCTACTAGAAATAACGTATACAAAATGAATGAAGAAACACCATATCCTAATGTAGTAGGATGCTGTAGATCACAAAAGATGGAACATACTGGAATCATACCAGCTGACTGTGGAAGAAATACCACGAATAGACCATCTCAAAATTATAAAAATTCTTGAGGAGGGAATTGAATCTTGAGGAGCTGCTATAAATGAGCAAACTTTGGCACAAGCAGATAAGCACAATAGATCTAATCATCTGTCACCATCCACAACCACCAATACCAACTCAGCAATAAAAAATAAATGATTATCTTATCCGTGGAACACAAGGTTTCTTGTCGTGTGACATGACGTAGTTAATCGCATTTTTGACGTTTGGGTGTCGTGAAAAACCAATTGCAATTCGTGTACTCTTTGATCCTTTTGTACAGAATCTGAGCATGGTCAAGTTCATCATAAAAATGCAAAGTATTTACGAATGTGGTAAACAAATCCGGTCTAAATCGGTTCCCATAACCAGGTGAACAACGTCAAAGAGCTAGAAACATCTAAAAACTCTTCCGGTTCTTATGCTCAATATGATCATGCTCTAAAATCAGATTGACTAGGACTGGGTACAAAACACCTACATCGGATAGGTTTTATACATGGAAGAATCCATATCTCGCTAAAGATTCATTCTTCTCAGAGAATACAACTCGCAGGAGACCTTTCTAACAAAAAATGTTGTGAAGAATCTGTTAAGGCTAATAAAACCTGTTCACCTTGAAGCCAACAGCTTGACTAGGAAACCCTTCTTGGCTCTGAAACCCTTGCTGGTCACCCTGATCGAATCAATCATAGTCAATAATATGTGGGAGAGCATCAAAGAACTTCTTCAAACCAAATTCAACGCTTTTATTCGGTAAATCGACAATCGGGAAATGAGTTTCTCATCGTTCAACTTGAAGAGAAATCTCAGATTCATTCTTCATACAATTCTACGATTTGTATCATGTATTCAATCTCAAATTGGAATTTGTGTAATTTATACCAAAGAGAAGCACCTGTCCAAATCGATCGCATTAATCCAGATATTACCTTCCCAACCTCCGAGTGGTAGGTACAGTTATTACCTAGATAATGATCGAATTGATGGATTCTTCACAATTCTCTGCTCCAATTTAGCGAAGAATTTGCTATTATTCCATCCACAGCTCGCCCGAGGCTACCTAAAAGTGAATGTAATAGGAAGTACAAAAAGGCAGAAAACATGACATTGTTTATTGCAGATGGCACAAAGTCACCCACATTTGTACCAGAGTTATACGGTTGTTTTATATTCAAATCGAATAGATGTTCCACTTACGATTAAAGAGATTTAATACCTTTTTCTCGTTCCAATTACCACGGTCTTTCTCTTTGAACTGTGCAAAAAGACAATGATGGACTGAATTTTCAGTCTGTTGCGGAAGAAGAGAATATGTTGATCATGAAATGTTTCGATGAGGTATTAAATAAGTGTCTCCAAATACTTTCGTGTACTAATACATCCCAAGCAGGGTAGTGATGAACACAAAATACTCTCATCAGCAACTAGAATCACTTTGTTTTTTGGAATTAGATAACTAGACAACTGTACTCATGGATTTGATATTAATTATTCGATATTTTGAATCGAATCGCAAAATTCGAACGATATAAATTCGAAGCAATAAATTCTAAAATTGGACAGGAATAATTTACGCATTCTCAAAATTCAATTGACTATCTAATGATGAAAAAAACTCCAATAACATCATGTGGTTCAAAATTGAAGTAAAGAAACATCTCAAGGAATAATCACTCATGACAATCAACCATATCCATCCAAGTTCTATATGCCCTAACATTCTCTCTTATTTTATAATTGTCTTCATTTTATTATATTTCAATGTGTAATTTTTCTAATTGTAATTCCGGTATTTCTAAATCATTCATAAATTCATGCATAATCTCATAGAAGTCATTTCTGCCTGATTATTCATGATATTTCCACTTGAAATTCATTGTATTGTACTGAGGGGCTCAATATTTCTAACAATATTTTATTTATACCAGACATGGACATTTCCGACTATAATTAGTGACAATGGCGCAACTCTGATATCAGTTAGACACTTGGACAAATTCTGTATTATTTTTGTTCATTCCCCTGATTAGTCGGTATAATGAATGATTTTGAAGATCATTTCTTCTATTGATGGCAACAGATGGTACACTATATAAATTATCATCATGACAAGTCGACCTGAAAAATAGAGAACTCGCGTATAATTATGATAATATCCGAAATTCCGAATCAGATCGATTTGAATAGATCAAGCCATTACGTTTTTATGTTTTTTGAACTCCACCCATAAGTCGATTCTTTCATCAAAACAACTTGGACCCGTAACGCTATTTCATTATGGCTATCACAACTGTAATTCCTCTTCTGAATTATAAAGAGAATGATCTACTAGTGTTACTTTTAGAAAGGCAGGTAACTATTTTCTGTAATAACGTCGTGTACCTGATTTCGATCAAATGCTAAATAAAGTAATCCCACGAGATGAAAGAACTCGATTTGTTTTCGAAGTGTGGGAACTAAAAGTTTGGAACACTAGATCTGATTTTAGTCATTGAATGTGAGAAGAATTGATTGATCGACGATGAATCATCTGCGTTGATGGAAAGTATTGATCGACCTGAATATAAAAGGAAAACACTTTCGAATCATGTCAAGTGGCATCTGAAATCATTTCTAGAAACAAATGAGTATGACACGCAAAAATGATAAGATAACAGATTTAATAATAATAATAATAATAACAATAATAACAATAACAATAAGTATAATAATACCAAGCCTCATAGACCTGATATGAAAATGAACTGTATGGAATTGTGAAAAAAACAGACTAGATATTATTTTTTGTGTTTCTGCTACCATTCGGAACAACAATAGTCAATCCGGAAAAATCTTTCATGGTCACATGGAAATCCGGAAAGAAGCAAGCACGATGTTTGAAAATATACCCCAAATCTGAAAATATGCAAGTCTCATTCGAGGATTGACAGTTAATTGAATTTGCAGTGGAATAGAGAGTGTTTTGAAGAACGAAATGATCAATATTAATAATGATGGATTCCGGTAACCTACTTCCCGAATCTTTAGCGACCAGTCAATACAATATTGCAAATCTGAACCTCTACTGAATACTAATCTAAAGAAATACAAAAAAAAATTATAAAGAAGTGGATTTCAATTTGAGGGTTGAGTTCGAATTGGCCGTTGTGTATACTGGGTGGCCCAATGAAAACGAAACAAGGCAGATAGTCGGCTAGTGATGGAAAGGTACGCTTTCTTCCCTTCCATCACTATTTCTCATTTTGTAGCTAGAACGATGTCCATCTAAGAAGTGCCTTATGTGTTTTTTCTTAAATCCTGTCCTATCCAACATGACATGAAGAATCATTTATTTTAATGTCAGTCCCTTCAGTGGAATGCATACCCTGTTTCGTTTTCATTGGGCCACCCTGTATGTGAGATTTACCCTAAAAGTTGGCTAAATTCCATCTTAGAGACAACTACAACAAGTTGAAGAGGAGAGATGGTTCTATTCTCCAATGGTCAAATTTCATGTCTAACTTGTATTTTTTGTTTATTGCAGTAATAAGAAAACGACAGCCTTTTACATCATGTAATTCGACACAAGAACGCCACTTATACGAATAACTGCATTTTCACATCAAATATGGCACACTTCACTAATACCTGTTGACTGCTGGCATTAATAAGCCTATGACATCCACATGACGATTTCAAGTCGATTTGTTCAGTTATCTTAATGTAAATAAAATGCACAACTTCGTTGGAATTCAAGCAGAACGAGATACCTACATTCTGCAATGCACCATAAATAAATATAAAACAGTTTCGATCCGTTAACTGGTTCACATCAAACGAATCGGAGTCCAAGAGTATGGCCTTTTTGGAAACTCAATCTGGGTTCCTCATGGTCGTTGAAAAAATCTACGGCCTACTAATCCACCAGACCTGACTTGTTAAAAAATATAGTACAGGATGAGCAACACTCTCAAAACTGTGTCACAGCAGAGTATCTAATGCACTCAGCCAAGAATTGTTCTTGCATTACATTTTTGTATTGAAAGGTTTCGTTCAGTAGTACCTTTAAGGAAACACAGAAATTTAGAAATCATAGTTGATGTATCTTTTCAACAATTCCTCATTCCAATATAACAGCGGAAGTGAACGATAGAGAAGTCAGTTCATTTTATCACTGACAACACTGTCACAAGTCTTTTGAAGATCGAATTACCAATCATCATTCAGAAAGGAAAAGTATCTTCTCAAGCACAACATACCAAGCAAGAGAAGCAAAAGAGGATAACAAATGAACAGATCTGAATATCAGTGAAATCGTCAAGAAAATGTCAGAAACACTGCAAGAGGAAATAAACCAAATTGAGGAGTATGAGAGGTTCAGATCAAGAAATGATGGAGCTCCATTCCCATCTTACTAGCGAAGGAACGAAAAGTTGTGAGGAAAATTCTGGACTACAGAAATGAATAAAAATCAAATATGAGCTCTCTTCAAGAAGACCATGGAAAGAATAGATTGCATCTTGCCAAAACTGCAGCATTGCATCAGTTTCGAAGTTTCTCCTAAGGAACCCAACCAGGCCACATCGTTTGCTTGGACATAGAACAGACAGCATAACATGAAAGACCTTTCCTAAATTTCTAGTACCATGCCTGAAATGCTACCCAAGACAATTCGTTCTTGAGAAGGCTCTTAGCCCAGTGTCACAATATGTCACAATATGTCCAACCAACTATCTGCATTCACAAAGCAAATTGTAAGACAGTTTCGATTCTAATAAAAAAGTCATTGGTGTGATCATTATCATGTCATTTTTGAATACCCTGAGTGGTTGATGGAAAGCACAACACAAGTACAACAGTTACTTGGGTGCAACCATCCTCACACAAAGGGTAGTAATATAGATGTGTATATAATCAATTTTATTCAAACTAATCAATTTTAATCGATTGTAATTGAATATTCTTAGAATACTTGGATACATCAGATGACAAGAACCAGTAAGATCCAGAAGTTCATGTTCGTCTTCTTCGGAGTGTATATTACTATGAATTTGCTAGCTTGTCTTCAACCATCAGCTGTAGGACTTTTCCCCTCTACGATGATTTCTGATATTTTGAGAGGACTACATTATGCTACTCCTGAAAGGAATATCTATCTATATATCGAGCGACGTCAAATCGGGTGACCTAGGAGGCCAATAAACTGTTTCACCTCTGGCAATCCAACGGTGCCCAAACCGCTGATTTTTTCCTGTGTAAAGTCTTTGGTCTACGAAACTCCAATAGAAAACGGAGCAAGACTCAATTGGACGAATTACAGCAGCATTTGAAATCAGTCAAAACGAGGATCAGATTTTTGGTCAAGTCCACCGAAATCATGTGCGATGTTCGGTGTATTCATTAAATCCCATTTGGGCAATTCATCGTCTTTCTGAATTTTAACGCGTCTTGGGGCCGTAGTGACACTTTTCCGGATATGGCACCCACTACTCAAATGTTTTCTACTGTTGCACTGAATAACCCCTAGAAGTTTGATACCATATAGTTCTGTAACGCCCTGTATAAACGGAGGGAAGATTGTAGGACGATATCTTCCATGGACTCACTAACCTGAACTTAGTCTTCGTGGTATATGGATATATCCACTCTTCTCAAGTCCAAACTACAATTTTGGCACAAAACATTTCTATCCATTGATAATTTGTCTGAAGTCAATCTTTATCTTTGGAAATTCAAGATACCTACCATAGATAGCTAGTATTTTCTTCAAAAAACAGAGGGGCTACGACGTCTCTATTGGTGAGGTGGGGATTTTCAACTTTCGGAAGTATTATTAGATGAATATATAGTTGTCTACTGTATCATCTCATTACAAGCTTTAAAAATGTCTGTTTCGTAACTAAGGAGCGTGCCATATGGTCTGTAATTACATAAGACGAGAGGCAGAGGAAAGTAAATATGTGCGAAATCAGTTTCCTCGACGATCCTAATGATTCCACCGTAACCTGTTCGACAATTTACTTTTTATTCCGCATTTACTGTGAACTTTTACTGTTACGACCTGTTGTCACACAACTAGTTTTCAATTAATTGCATCATTTTATCTCAATCAACTTTATGAAACAGTTTCATATCGAATTATTATAAATTATTTCTAGAAGCTATCAATGTCTACACGGTAAACGTCAACCACCTGGAACCACATTAAACATAACTCTGTTTATCGCCCGATTAACTCTTCAATTCATGAATATTTATTTATGAAATTGATGATAAATGGCTCAACATCATTTTGAATCTAGATTTAATCTTCTTCAAATCTCATAGATACCAAGGAAAAAATGAGAGTATGACTGTTTTATTCGACACCATCGAAACAAAACTTACAAATGAAACATTTTCTCGTCGAATTTGTGTAACTCTCAGTGTTAAGAGCTGTTGTCACACGTCTTGTTTTTTCAATCGATTGCACTATTTCATCTCATCAAAGTTGATAACAGTTTCACATCGAATTATTATAAATTATTTCAAGAAGCTATCACTACCTTCGAGGTAACATCAACCACCTGGAACCATTCATAACATTTATGATAATTGGCTCCACATCATCTTCAATCTAGGTCGGAATATAAAAACTGGTCTGTTTAATATCTAAGTTTGACATTATTTGATCTGTTCGCTCGAAAATTTCCTAGCAAAAGCAAATCACATGGATTTGACGAAAAAAATGAGAAGTACGTCTTCTCAAAATATAGAAATGAGACATAGTATCAACTGTTCATTGATTTTTTTTCAGCACATCAACAACAAGGCAATAACCATGAATTGAATGTGTCTCAGTTCGAAGTTTTGACATCACTTACTTCCGAAATCCTAGAAAAAAGTGAAAAGTTCAATTAGAAAAGAAGTAGAATCTCTCTTCCCAGAATCATCGATCTCCATCAAATTTAGTTGAAGTATTAATGGAAAATAATTGTTTGTAAGAAGTTTTTCTTCTATCTGAGGAAATATTCTCCTGATATGCTTCAAAATAGATCCCATTAAGTTCTGTACAGAAGTATCAGTTAAAAAAAATCTGTTTTCAATCAGAAAACAGCGAATAATGATGTGGCGAATTTTATAATATAATAGTAATCATCAAAATGTTCATTCATTTTCAAAACTTTTTTTGGCTTTGCCCGTACACTTGGGCCCCGTTTTCCTGTCTCACCTTGTATACACATAGATGTTCCGATGAGAAAATATTAATAATCAGTATAGTTAGGTACGTGGTGCAAAATTTGGAGTGAATTTCACCATATCGTAATTAGAATCAGACTATTCCGTCCACTTCGAAATTCGAGATCAGTTATCGGTGTAGGCGTTTCAGGAGAAACAGTAATGATTACTCGACTGTGAAGAATTTCGACGGAGTGTATCGAAATTCACGATGAAAGATGATCGTCACACACACGACGAATTATAATTAAAATAAACCCAATCATTTTTCCAAAAAAATTGAATATGACCTACATTTTTATGGAACAAATAATTCAGAATTTCTGAGAGTTTTTCATAACCTCATTATTTTTGTCTATCGATTCGAATTGTTATAATCATTCGCATGAAATCTAAGTCACGTCAAATATGTATATTATTCAAGCTCAGATTTTTGAAATATGAAAAAAGTACGTATGAACGTTAGTGCGAAACTGATTTGTTTCCGAGATACATTGTGCTCAAATTTCTTCAAAAATTAGTTTCATTGATTCTACATGCTTTAATATTTCTAGACAAGGACTTGGCGGATTTTGACAAAATCCTGTACAGTTTGTAAATTGTTTTGATGAAAACTCAGTAGATTTTGTCGAAGCTAATATCTCAGTGAGCTATTTTTTGCATACATCACATTAGTAAATTACTAGTTTTAAGTACATGTGTTCATGTGTCGGTATTTTTCAACGTTTTTGATTTTTATAGTTGGAGCAACTTGAGATACATCTTCTTGGCTCGAGTTATTTTCGTAACTATCATCGTATTTGAGAAAAAAATCATAAAAAAAATCTTTGCTTTTTTATGAAGGTGTTGAGAGGAAAAATATAGTGATGAATACATGGTCCAAAAATATTGTTAGGAAAATTGCAATTTGTTGTGCAAGAAGTTCATGGAACTTCCTTGTTGAAACTTCGTCAATTTCAATAGGTTCAAAAAGTACCTCTTTGATATATCAACTAATTATATGAATCTTATCATAATCGGATGGAGCCTCTTATAAATTGAAAAGAAAAATCGACTTTTTGAGAACCTTGGAGACCCTCTGTCTCGCAACACGATTATACGAACTTCTTTTATATTCTGACCGAAAACATATGACCTCAAAATTTCGTGCGATATTATTGAAACATCCTGTATATTCATGAGATCAAAAATTATATCCATTTCTCGAAAACGAATTCAAAACACAATATACATAAAATATATCTTGATATTTCCTAGGTTTGTGTTTCTGAAAAGATAGATTCTATTCAAGAGAGAGCTACACGAACGAATCCATCGAGCTAGAGCATCGTAGAAAGGTGGGCGATCTCTCCCTCTCTTTTTCATTTCCATGGTCGGTGCTCGGTGGAAACGCTCGCAGCTTTTCCTCGTTCGTATTTCATGAGATTGGACAAGAAAACTCACCATTTGCATAAAAAAACAAACTAAACATCCAGCAGTGACTGCCCTTAGTCCAAATTCGAGTTCGAACATGACGACGCACCGAATCCGTTCGAAGCACACACGAAATCCCGCCAAAAACAAGGCCTCGCTAAACGATCGAGTACTCCATGCGCACTGACCGTCTTCTGTTATTCAACACGGCCGCCTATGATCCTCGGCTTCTGTCAAGGAAGAACTGAAGCGAAATAGCGTTACGCGTGTGTGGTGGTTGCGGTAGAGGAACTCCACAGCCAGCCCTCAGCGAAGGCAGATGCAGAAAATACTGTTAGCTCTGGTTTTTGGGGGAAGGGTGAGCGGAAGTGGCTGGCAGTCAGCGGTCGAGGACGCTGAAGATCCTAATGATCGGTGGGAAGAACGATCGTTCAGTTCCGATGAAGATGTTAGCCGTACACTTTTTTTTTCATGGCAGTACATGAAGAACAACGAGGTTATTACAACGCTTCTATTGGGAAGAGGAGTATCTAATCCACACAGCCAAAAATTGTTCTTGCATTACATCTTTGTATTGGAAGGTTTCGTTCAGTAGTACCTATAAGGAAACACAAAAATCGCGAAGATTTTCCAGAAATCATAGTTGATATGTATCTTTTCAACGATTCCTCATTCCAATATAACAGCGGAAGTGAACGATAGAGAAGTCAGTTCATTTTATCACTGACAACACTGTCACAAGTCTTTTGAAGATCGAATTACCAATCATTATTCAGAAAGGAAAAGTATCTTCTCAATCACAACATCAAACCAAGAGAAGCAAAAGTGGATAACAAATGAACAGATCTGAATATCAGTGAAATCGTCAAGAAAATGTCAGAAACACTGCAAGAAGAAATAAACCAAATTGAGGAGTATGAGAGGTTCAGATCAAGAAATGATGGACCTCCATTTCTATCTTACTAGCGAAGGAACGAAAAGTTGTGAGGAAAGTTGTGGACTACAGAAATGAATGAAAATTAAAGATGAGCTATTTTCAAGAAGACCTTGGAAATAATAGATTGCATCTTGCCAAAACTGCAGCATTGCATCAGTTTCAAAGTATCTCCTGGGGAACCCAACCATCTACCCATGGCAGTACATAAAGAACAACGAGGTTATTACAACGCTTCTATTAGGAAGCAGAATATCTGATCCACTTAGCCAAGAATTGTCCTTGCTATACATTTTTGTATTGGAAGGTTTCGTTCAGTAGTAGCTATGAGG
The DNA here is from genome assembly GCA_963576655.1 of Gastrophysa polygoni. NCBI lineage: Eukaryota > Metazoa > Arthropoda > Insecta > Coleoptera > Chrysomelidae > Gastrophysa > Gastrophysa polygoni. The sequence goes on along the minus strand of OY755086.1, from coordinate 4,674,220 downwards.
GAACACAAAAATCGCGAAGATTTTCTAGAAATCATAGTTGATTCATATCTTTTCAACGATTCCTCATACCAATATAACAGAGGAAGTGAACGATAGAGGAGTCAGTTCATTTTATCACTGACAACACTGTCACAAGTCTTTTGAAGATCGAATTGCCAATCATCATTCAGAAAGGAAAAGTATCTTCTCAAGCACAACATCAGACCAAGAGAAGCAAAAGAGGATAATAAATGAACAGATCTGAATATCAGTGAAATCGTCAAGAAAATGTCAAAACTCTGCAAGAGGAAATCAACCAAATTGAGGAGTATGAGAGGTTCAGATCAAGAAATGATGGACCTCCATTTCTATCTTACCAGCGAAGGAACAAAAAGTTGTGAGGAAAATTGTGGACTAAAGAAATGAATAGATATTAAATATGAGCTCTTTTCAAGAAGACCTTGGAAAGAATAGATTGCATCTTGCCAAAACTGCAGCATTGCATCAGTTTCAAAGTATCTCCTAAGGAACCCAACCAGCTACCCATGGCAGTACATAAAGAACAACGAGGTTATTACAACGCTTCTATTAGGAAGGCGCATCAAAGACAACATGGTGGTTTTGATAGAGGTGACTTCAGAAGAAGAAGGATATGCAGCAGATTAAAACTACTTCGAATGTTCCACGTTTTATCACAGGGATGCTCCAAGCATAGAATAATGTCCGCCTCAAATGAAATCACAGACTCGTCTCAAAATAATCACAAGTTCCATCACATTTGATTCAACAGTTCTATGGCTGCTGCATTCCGAAGGATCCATGTTTCATCACAGGAATTCCCCTGATCGGAAAAACCACTTCCAAATTCGGACGAATTCATGTTGAAACTTTTTTCATTTCATCAAATTTGTGTCTGCTCGTGGTAGTCGCGGCAGAAGAACTTGCACAAAACACACTATATTGATCACTCGTGTTTCATTGAACTTCATGATCGTGCAAGAATTTTCTACTAAAAAATAGATCATATTCCGTCAGTTTCAAAACATGTACATATGACATAAAAACTGTTCGATGAAATGAAATAATATCCTCATATAATCGCTCAATTAACGAAACCAACGCTTACTATCATCAGGAACATAATAATATGTCTAACTCTGGTCAGGATATCACAGTACAGTAATATTATTAATAGTGATCTATGACATTTTCTCCGGATTTCTGTACTGTAACGCAATCGGAAAGAAATCGAATCAGTTTTATCAGAAATTCAATCAATTGCTCAGTTTTTTTTTAAATCATTCCTAATGATTTATCGAAAAAATTCTGCAAGGCGAAATTGATATTTTCACTGGAATTGAATGTTCAGACATCGTTTGAGAAGTATCCTTCCATATACATACTTGAATCTAGAAACATTTCGGTCGGATTCATGACCAGAACGGTTTATTTTGGAAGATATGTGAATGTTACATAACTGTTTATTGTCGCTATTGTGTTTCCTCTTGAATTGTCGAAATAAAACGTATCCGCTCCACACGAATTCGCGCAGAAATTAATTTAGTATGTAACCCAAAACAATATCACATTTCTTGTGATCATCTGATTATACATCTTCTCATAGGCGTAGCTATGAAAGGAGCTCACTCCTCAGTAGCCAACGGAGATTGTTCTACAGGGTGTAGGGAATTATACAGGGAATTGTATATTCTTCAACGAGCCTATTTTCCTACTAGTTTTATCATAAAATTCGTCAGCTACATCAGGATTCGAACCCTGACCTGCCGATGCTGCTTGACCATCCAATTTATCTTCATAATATTGAAAATTTATAACGTATGTATCACACAAATTTATCGCGTTTATATAAGATAGCTTCGTCTCTTTCAGAGCTCCAGAGTATACGTTCGAACTTATTTATTTATTCATTTATTATCAGCTTCAGGATTCAAACAGACTACAGTCCACAATAGTGACGATCCCCGGAGTCTGAGAAATAAGACCTAGTGACCTAATGATCAAATGTTCTTGCACATCTTATTTTGTATTTTTTTGTACCTGCTGTTCTGTCAGAATCTTCGCCTATTATTTATTATTTCAAATTGAAGGCACCTAGTGGGATCCGAACCACTTATAGGGAACCAGGCTGGTCGAAATGAATAGCACTTATAGAAAATCTGAAATATCACTACCGCATGAGACGTTTCGTGAATGATAATATGCATGTTGTTCCTTCATAATGGTTCCCGCATATTGTAATGCTATGAAAGATTATTATTAAGATTATTATTGCTAGATTACGGCCTACAACGTTGGTCAGACATTGACTAATCAATGCCCCAGACAACCTCTAGAGAAAGCTCATTTCTAAGGTGAATTCATGTCGGAAGCAAATCACTAATTTACTGTAATTGGGTCATCACTTTAATGAGTATCAATTTCAATACCGGTGATTATACTGATATCGCCATTCATGTGATTTGTGAATGATTTTAGGACTGAGAATTCCAGTACCTGTCTTCTCAATCAAAGCCGACTAAAACTTGATATGGCTCAAAGTATAGGGAAGAATCTGGTGATCATAATCATACTCTGTATGAATCGATACTCGATACTCAGTCGCTGGGAATCCTCATCAAATCGTTATACGATAATCAGCGACTTCACGAAGAATCTTTGAATGTAATCAAAACGAATGAAAACTCAGTTCGTTCCGGGCAAAGAGGTACTTATTACCCCCAGCGACTCCCCATAATCCAAACATACATGTCCATATGTGTTTGGAATTCAGTTCCCGAACACGCTGAAGCTCTTATGAATTCTTTCCAGAACGGAGCCATTCGCCTAGTCGGTGAAACTCACAAAATCTGCCATCTCTTCTCTTTTTTATAGATACTTCCACGGTCGTTGCTCAAGCTGATCCACACTGTCAAGAACGAGACCTGTCGAACTTTGTTCTACCAAGCATCGTTCATCAATAAAACAGTGAAGTCTTTCCTGATCCTTTCCTTACAACCTCAAAACTTCAAAAAAAAATCCAATACATTTCTGCTTTCCTAATAACATTCCACCGCTGACTCATATGATATGTCATGAACATGATAAGTTTTATTGAATATGGAGTTGACCAAGGGACCGTTTTAGGCCCAATCCTTCTCAATGTGTACATAGATGGCATGTTTGTTCTCTATCAGGAGCAGAGGAAAGATACTAGGATTTGCTGACGACACCGCAGTATTTTATAAAGCAGACACTTGGCAAGAATTGAAAAACACAGTGGAGAATGACCTACCTTCAATAAAGGAATAGTTAGAAAACAAATTACTCACTGTCAACCTACAAAAAACCTACTACCTACCTTTTAGCTGTAATCGTTCCAACACACCATCATTTGATAGACTCACAATTACTACAATGGGACAACAGTATTTGATTCTACCTGAAAAAAATGATAAATATCTGGGAGTAATAATAGACACGTATCTCAAATGGGATTATCATATTGATTATGTCTGTAATAAGTTACGCATGATTCTTTACAAGTTTAAATATCTGAAAGATATATTACCTTTCCATCAGCTTAAAGTGTTATACCATGCATTAGTTGAGAGCCACTTGCGATATTGTATAGTAGGATGGGGAAAACTCACATTCATCCTCTGGAAGTACTGCAAATAAGGTTCCTTAAACTGATTATGTCCAAAGACTACAAATATCCATCTGAAGCACTATTTCGTGGAGCACATGTATTCGATATTCGTCAACTTTTTTATAATAATATTAATATGAAAAACCATCAAGAAAAACATCAGTTCAAAATTACCCAATCATAAATATCAAACTCGGAAAAAACTCCATCAAAAAATCCCACAAATGCAAAAATCTATTGGTCAGCGGTCATACTACTACTATGGGGCCCCAAAAATGTATAACTCCATACCTCTCCATATACAAAAAATCGATAATTTGAGATTATATAAAAAAGAGGTAAAGATCTTCATTCACAACCAACGCAGAAAAAAAATCGCCGACCTGATAATGTGATTTTTATTTTTGAAACTTTATATTACTAAATTCTTGTAACATTCTGAGATGTCTTGTTTAGTCTAGTTATGCATACATGTTTATACTCCTCGATTTGAATTACCTGTTTTTATTCATCTGAGTTTACTTGAATTTCAACTCCTCATTTCATATATATCATTATTAGTATAGGTGATTTTTTTTTTTTTGGTGGGTTGGCATTAAACCAAAGTTTTTTTGCCACAGACTTTTTGTAATGTATGTATTATATATGGGACAGCACTGCCTCATTCATACTACACCCAGTCCCTTTTTTTTCGCATTTCTGCAGGCAGAACCCACGACCGAGAAGTGGCTACCTTAGAATCACTGCGCTTTTGCGCTCATCGCCACCTCGGCGACATTAGTATAGGTGATTATCTTATATTTCTAATTTGATATTTTTAATGTATATTGCGAAACAAGTGTGTTAGACACTTAATAAATATCTATTATTATTATTATTATTATTATTATTATTATTATTATTATTATTATTATTAATATTATTATTATTATTGTTATTATTATTATTATTACTATTATTATTATTATTATTATTGTGGTGTCAAAATATACAAAAATGTCATCAACTGATCAACACAATCCTTTCGAGTATGTTCAAAGAATTCATCTACGAAACAATTTTGGATTGTTTGGCAAAACGAAGAATAGAATTAGATTCAAGTCCCTTAAATTTTTTCAAGTCAAATGGGATTTTGAAAATTGGCTCTGCCATTTTTCAGAGTATAAAATCTTGGAAAGTGAAAGACTTCATTTTGGAAGAATATTCAGTCGAGGAAATGGAAAACTGTCAAGTCTTCGAATGAATCAGATACTATCAATTATTATGATATTGAGGATTTCATGCTATCAGAGGATAATCATATAATCAAAGGATAGACAAACGCAATTGAGTCAATGTTGGTCTGATAATTAGAAATGCAAAGTACGAGAAATTCATTCAAATTGAAATCAGATCGAATATTCAGATCAATCCACAGTTAGGCAGTATAGAATATTTCAAGAAAGTTATTCATTAGTTTCTATGCGCCCGCAATATTGCATCAGCGCGTTCATGTAAGGAAATAAGATGTAGATTACCTACTCCAATTCATGTCAGTGTTTGCTAAATTAGCTTGAGACAGTTCCGCTACCGAAATCTACAATCCTTTTGATTTGGGAGAAAAACTAAAACGTGAATTCGATAGGATGTCGCAGATTTCTCGGTTCATACGAAGAGATATCCCACTTATGTGATTACATAAAAGTTAATTTAAAAAATAATCGAAAACGTGTCCATTTCAAGAAGCAGATTCCAGGGCATGATTATTTTTTTAATTGTAATTGCACGTGAGGTTCGTAAATTTGGGTTGTTCAATGTTGCCTGACTATTCCAGTAATATCGTATGTAATTTTATTTTCCTACAACCATAAATATTTGAATAAATATCGTTCCATCTATGTCCATTGTCATTCTAGTCTGCATTTACTACTACTGATAGTCTGTATTTTCTACCCCAAAAGAATGGATCAAGCTGTAAAAAATTGAGAATTGATAGTGAGCCGAATTAACATTGCTGAAGCGTATCACTGCAAATAACGGAATTCGGAACCAGTTTTTTGAACTGACCTCTTGCTTTCTTAAACTTTTACAGAAAAATAAGTTAGTGAGATTGTGGAAAAGGTCATGAAATATCACAATCCCAACCTGTAACTTCTGCGTAATTCTCTTATTCACGTTGCTGGCATCATCCATATATCTCTTCTCCAATTAAAACATTCAGAACACAGCTAATAAAGTGATGCTTGTTACGAAGAGAAGCATCAAACCGTATTCAAATATTTTCCCACCGGTTCTTAGTGTCAACCTTAGTACTCCAAATTGCATTTTTCTGCTACATTCATTCAATCTTTCAAAAATAATTGTTCTGAACAATAACGGTATCTGACACATCTCAATGACAACAATGCATGTTGATGCCCAAAACATCAGATAATAAAAATAAGAATAACTATATAAACTCCATATATGGATACTGTCTGTAAGTATAAATGGAGTTGTTATATAAATAATATACTGATTTTGTGATTCACAGAGTAATGCTACATCACGAATTCTATCAATTTGAGTTTAGCGAATTTCAATTTTCTTCGATTTCTTTCTTTCGATTGCGAATAGTTGTACTCTATTGGGCGCTAATTATTGTCTAGAAATTCAAATCAGCATTGAATACTTCTCAAGTATCTCAGGATGCGAGAGATATTTCTTTATTTGCATGCTCAGGTAATAAAAAAGAGAGAGGAAAGTGCAAATGCAAGTGTCAATTTCGTAGACTTCGACGTCAAAAGCCTCAACATCAAAGGCACTTCAATCCATTGTTCTTTTTGTCAGAACTCACAAAAAATGCTTGGGATCATGATTAATGCTTAATCTTAACAGCATCATATGATGAGGGATATCAAAGCAACATATGTGAAAGATAGGCCTTTTATTTATTCCCTGATGGTCATAAAATTGGGGACCTCTGATGTTTCTCTAAAATTTCTACTTGTGAGTTGATATTGAAATTTTATTCAGGACCAAGGTTGGATGGAAGAGCAAGTTTTGTCCATGTCTTGAACATGGATGAAAAATGATTCCTGCCATTTGACAAGAGTTATGTACTGGGTCTGAACTTGTCAATAGAAACAACTATTATTATTATATTTGAAAATTGCGTTGATGTTCTCAACATTGCCAAAAAAAAAGAATTAGTTTTTCTTCCAACTGACATGATTTATCACACTTACTCTATAAAGTACTGCGATGCGAAATTTAGTGGATGTTTTGAGTTCACCCCACGATATAGTTCAATACGCTAGACGTAGACATGAAATTTTCACGATACAACCTACATTGAATCGACTTTCTAGGCTATTTTCAGCGCATTTCCATACGGATAATGAATAATATAAACTTACTGGCCTAGTAAACATGGCGAGTACCCACAATCGATGCCTGAACTTCAATGGAACTAATTACCATTTATTCCCATGATTTTCAAAGACGATGATAATACATTATCCGTTCATTAATTGATCATACCATACAATTATTCTCGTGTGGATTGGCATAATAAATGTACAGTTTTTCAGACTCATCATGCGATAATTTGTAATAGACACAGCTTTCGTATACAAATATACCTCGATTCTAGCCTAGAAGAATATTTATTGATTCAATATGATTGAATATACCAGAAAAACAATAAATTACAACTGTCGAGAAATCATTTGTCCAATAATTATATTGTATGGATGTTTTAGAGTGCCAAAATTCTACGACCAAGAATAGCAAATATTGAAGAGCAAGCAAAATCAGCAATTCAAAATAAACCACAGCGTGTTTGAATTCCATGGGAGACCCGACCAACACCCGATGTACAAAGTGAACACGTGAAAGCACGTGGAGTCTAGATGCAAATTTTTTAATTATTGATCTGACATAGTATACCAATGAAAAAAGAAGCCCCAAGTAGTCGTGGATAACTGGTATTTAAAGCATAGTACGTGATTTAAAGACCTTAATATCCACTTATACTTCAATATTCTAATTCATGCCCACTGCAGTGCAGGAAGAATAATTCCAAAATGGCGTTCAGGAGTGTATGAAACAGGGTGGGTTACATTGAATAGCACTCTGTTGGTATTGATGGCTGTGGATGGTGATTAAATCTGTTGTGCCCCGTCTTCTAGCAAATTTACAATTTTGTGGGGGGTCCATTTGTGGGTATTTCTTCCACAGTCAGCTGGTATGATCTCAGTGTGTTGCATCTTTAGGATGTATACAGCATCGCTGATCATCATTATCCCCGCAGAATCTGCAGGTGCTGTCCTCCTAAGCCTAGTCTCCTGAGATGTTCTTTGAATCTACAGTGCCTTGTTAGGAATCCCGATATTTCTCTGAGATTTTTTTTGCTGAGGTTGATCAGTGTATTTGATCTTGCTTCGCCATTGTGTTACGCTCATTGGTTCTTCCACTTGTTGAGTTCATCTTGAAAATAGGAGTTTCCAGAGGCCGCAGAATGGTTCTTGCTGTTCATTCCCCTATAAATATCACTCTCAACTTTTTTGTAAGCAAGTTTTCCAAAGATTCAGTTTCGTGTTATAATAATTCAGACTATTTCGACTGCATCTCAACAAGTGGTGCACAAAATTGACCATTTTTGGGTTGGTGGTGGAGTTGCTATGGAAAATACTTCTAGCCTTTGCCTAAGCCTTTGACATTTAGCCGTATTAAGTTTCATGCACTTCTGATTGAATTTTTTTTTGGCGGCGTTTCGAAAATATTCCATAACCATTTTCAAGAGCTTCAAATCTCCGTCAGCAGCCATTAATTTTTTTTTGTTTTTTTTTTTCGCATTATTTGTGAAATAAAATAATTTTCTTTTTTTAATGTTAAATAAACAGTTGAAAATAAGTATGGGATATTACACATGATTATCTCTGGAATTTTCTGAAGAATCCAAAAAACTAATAATATACAGGGGGTTGTATTCAAAATAAGAAAGTTGGTATCGGCCACTGTCACATGACACACCCTTTATAATTTTTTTTTTTTTTTGAGAAAAATGCGCATCTAAAAATACAAATGCTCTCATTTATCTGTTATCGAATTTATTCCATTTGGCTGTTCCACACTGTATATGTATTTGTGTATAAAGATCGAAAGTAGAGTCTTTATCTCTTGTGTAAAAAACCCGCATCAAACAAAAATCGAAATTTGAGGATTTGTTACCATTTCCACGATATCTCCACATTCATTTAACATATGCGAGCTTTTCAATAGGAAAATGTACACAGGGTGTCCCATTTATTCTTCAAAACAATCTATGTGCTTCTTTGAGGCTTGTTGACTATACAACTACACGAATTCTCACAAAAAAAATATTAAAATATATTTCTTCCACTACCAATCTGAGAACTCACAATTCATTCGAGTAAACCTCCAAGAGAATCAACGTTTTTTTTTTGAAGTAAAATGATACTGAAAAAATACCTAGGTCAATAACTAAAAACACTCAATATGTATCTATTATGTAACTACGTGACGATTATATACCTCGCACATTATATTCATATCCTCTGCATATAATAACAGCTCACTTCTCACCCTGTTATACTATTTTTGCGGACTTCTAACATTTTATTCCTGACCTACTCCAATAGATCAGCTGATGCGTTTGCAATCTTTGATGTTAATTATTACTGATCTCGATCTTACTAACCTAGATTGCATGATGCATAGGTAATAACGCTTAAATTCTCAACTCGCTGATGATGAATAATTATCGGTGTTTTATTTCTTCTGCATATTCCAACTTGAATGACTTATGCTCGTGTATCCAGGCTAATGCTGATAAATCATTCAGTGCAACTTCATTGGGTGAAAGAAACGTTCCATACAAGATTAGTTATTTAGTGACCTTCAAAAATTACAAAAATGTTTATGAGATAAATTCACAACATAATTGTGTAGGTACGTCAAGACTGAGGTGTATAGTAATATAAAAAATATAAAAAACATTTTTGAACACATGTAGAAATAAAAGTAGTGACTAATGTAGGAATGAGATAATCCTAAAAACTAGGCTTTGTGTAAGTTAGTACGCTAAATAGACAGTATTAACTATTAGGTCCATATATGGGAGAAGACATATTCAATATTATGAAGCAATGGTTTTTTTTAAATTGTGTTTAAATTTTTTTGTAGTGAATGTTTTCCAATCCACCGGTATAAGGTTAAACAGTTTAATTGGCAGATAGTCAGTCTGCTTCATTGTTTCAGTGTAGTTCACTCGAGGTAGTCTATACAATTCTTTGTTGCGAGTATTGTATTTGTGAATCTCACTCCCCGTAGTGTTCGCATTTTTGTTTTCATGTATCCACAAGATGGCTTCTGTGATATACAGGGTGAGTCAAAAATGTGTACCGAGCTTTCTGGAAGTGATAGAACATTGAAAAATAAGTGTAGTTTGATGATTAAACTCATGGCCCAAAATGCATATTAAGGGAGATATATCCTTCCAAAGTTGATAAAATCAAAATGATTTCTCCGCATAACTTCTGAACGATGAGAGCCACCCGATTGAAATTTTGTACATGAATGTATGTTGTCAAAATACATTTTTTCGTCACACTTCCACATTCCTGATATTGTTATAAAGGGTGTTTTCAGAGGGTGAGTCATGTTTTTTTGTAGAAAACTTTTTTCCCTGTATTATTTTCTGTTAAAAAACAGGAGCATTTGATGGAGCGAAGAAAATTACATGAAAATAGTACTCCTATTCAAATACAAAAAATTGAGCCGTTCGTGAGATATTTGAGTTTTTGTAGTTACATGATATCAGCAGATTGATTTTATTCATCGCGAGATGCATCGGTAACAATATTTCAGCAGGTCATGATAAATAATTTTGTTCTCAATTTTGACGTTCATGTCATCAACATTCGAGTCAACATTGTTGTAGTCGATTTGTTCGTGTGGTTTTTCTGTGTCATTCATCACTGCGATTATCAACTGAGATTTTAAGAAATATGGCAGGTTATTCGTTCTCTGAACAAACTGATATGCTTCTAATGCTTGGCGAGTGCTTCGGAAATGCAAATGCTGCTGAAATATCGTTATACCGATGAATTTCGCGATGAATAACATCAATCTGCTGATATCATGTAACTACAAAAACTCAAATATCTCACGAACGGCTCAATTTTTTGTCTTTGAATAAGAGTACCTTTTTCATGTAATTTTCTTCGCTCCATCGAATGCTCCTGTTTTTTCACCGAAAATAATACAGGGAAAAAAGTTTTCAACAAAAAATCATGACTCACCCTCTGGAAACACCCTTTATAACAATATCAGAAATGTGGAAGTGTGACGAAAAAATGTATTTTGACAACATACATTTATGCACAGAATTTCAATCGGGTGGCTTTCATCGTTCAGAAGTTATGCGGAGAAATTATTTTAATTTTATCAACTTTGGAAGGATATATCTCCCTTAATATGCATTTTGGGCCATGAGTTTAATCATCAAACTACACTTATTTTTCAATGTTCTATCACCCCCAGAAAGCTCGGTACACATTTTTGACTCACCCTGTATATACATGGAAGTGGTAAAATTTGTATTTTAATGAACAATGGTTTGGCATGTTCCCTCGGTCCAGCCTTAGCCATGGTTCTAACAATTTTTTTTGATATTTAATTAACTGGTGGCACGCTGAGCTTGTGCCCAACAATAAAACCCCATCATACATTAATGGCAGTGAACCACACCGTAGTATACAGTTTTCAGCACTTCAACTTTACTACAATGAAAATTGACTTCTGGACAACTTTTTTTTGCAATATAATATTTTGACTGATGAATCATTTGCTGTATTTTTGAGAAAGTTATTTCTTTAGTTTTGTGTGTAAATTTTGTGCTCAATGCGTGGAAAGCATTATTATTTCTGAACCGACCTCGCTCAAAAATAGCGCATCTGATCGATACGGAGCAGGAGTATTTTTTTTAAAGAATACAAATCATCATAATCCAAAACCAAATATTTGACGAATTGCCGTCGAAAAAAGTAACATCAATATTCAACGTAGCCGTATCAAATTTCATGCACTTCTGAATGGAATTTTTTTAGGCGGCGTTTCGAAAATATTCCATTATGAATCATTTGCTGTATTTTCGAGAAAGTTATTTCTTTAGTTTTGTCTTCATTCCAGAATAGAATATTCGAGTTGAAGTAAGCTTCACCTCGTGACAGGGTCTCACCTTCTAAATTCCTGTTTCTGGTTAAGAAAGTTGAGTCGTCTGCGTACATAAATACATCTGCGATATCAAAGAAGGTTGGCAGATCATTCAGATAGATTATAAACAACAGTGGCCCCAGGACTGAACCCTGAGGCACACTATGTTAGATTTGTATGGTCCTGGAGGTCACATTATTGTAGGATATATATTGTTGTCTGTCAGTAATGAATGTTTCAATGAGTCGAATAGCTGGTCCACGTATCCCATATTTATGGAGCTCTTCTAATAGGATGCCATGTGAGACACTGTCGAAGGCTTTCGACATGTCGCATAGGATTGCACGTGTATGTATCCCTACGTCTAGATTTTTTTGCTATTGTGTAAACTATCTCAGTAACAGCTTGTGAAGTTGATCTGAGCGATCGAAATCCATATTGATGGTCGTTATTCTTTCTTTGATAATTACTTCAATTATTTTTGATACTATTGGGGTAATTTGAAATATATGTGAAAAATGGTGAAAAAAATCACACTTACTTAGATTTCCGTTTAGTTTAAGTACAGTGACTTCTCTTGTATACCCTGACCGAAGTCACCAAGAAATAAAAGTGCGTTGATATTTTAAACTGAAAAAATACCAAAAATGAAAAAGCGATCCGCATGAAATTTATACTGCAATCAAGATCAACTGCGATCAATAATTGCTCGCTAATCTGGCCTACTCATCAAACCCAAAATAAACAATAAACAAATATGATTGCAAACTATAATAAATAAGTACTCATGAATATTTATAACAGCATCCTCTCATCCTGACCTGGTTTCGACTACCAAAACAAAAGAAGAAACTGAATGGATGGAACAGTAACATTTCACGGTGTCATGCTAATTTTTTGTACTTTTAGTCTTGATATCACGGTATGCTGTAATTTAACGCAACAACATCATTTGTGGCTGGATACAGTTAAATAATCCTCAGGCGTATCATTGAAAGAAAAATGAGTATAGCTATGAATGATAGTTTTAAACAATCAAATGAACATCTCAATTCAACCTGGGTTCCTAATACATATTTGAATAAAAAAGAATTTTCATTTCAATAGATAGATTTACTTACCTAACAAAGAAGTATAAAATAATTTCAGTCATATTCGTAGAGTAGATGGCCATATGACAGTATACAGGGTGTAACTTACCCATATACAACACCGGATATCCATTAGGCATCCAAATCATGTCCAATTTATGTCGGAATATCCTGGACAACTTTCGGATATCCATATGGGTAATAATAAGTAGTTACAAGTAGCTGCTACTATGTAATTATTAGCATGTAGCAAAGGTGGCTTGCTTTATCGTGGCTGTTTCGCAACAAAATGATTTTTATTTTTGTATACAAAAACGAAGCAAGATACAAAGAAAAGTGAAGATATATTGAAAGTTTTGTTTTTACTTTTGCTCAATGTTGGACAACTATACGTACATATTTCTTTGCAATAATATTGGTGAGGTAGCCCCCCGTGCCACTAAAGCAACTACTCATCCACAAATCACACTGCCAAATTTCAACAATATCGACCAAAGAATGTTCAAAATATCAATAGACAATCTATTAAAAACAAAATTTGACACCCTACATCTTGAAAACTAGATATTTCAAGTAACATATTTATGTGAACTTTTCTACTCACATCGAACCAGGAATACGCCGTTAAATTTAGTACATACGTTCGAGTGACACCCTGTACATCACACAGAGATAAGATATCCACTATTACATATAGTTCTCTATAGATATTTATACTGTGGCCAATAAAATGAGAAGTGGACAGTTTGTAACCTCACTCGAGCCCATTTTTGTTCGCCTTATATTTGTTCAAAATGCCATACAAATATATTGGTCGCACACACGATTTCAAAGGTAAAACACTATGGGAAATCGTCGGCAATTTGAAGAAATTTGGTGTTGGACGAATAGTAGCACGCAACATGTTCGAACGGTATCCAGAGCCTTGCTACATGAAAATATTGAAAGTAGAAACGTTACCAAACCCAGAGAAACCTTCTGTGGATGTGAGTTTGCAATCCAAAAAGGAACCCAACCTGATGCAATAATATCCCTTTGATATTGTAGGATGTTCGAAAAGTAAGAGTATGGGTCGAGAAGACTTTCAGAGGGAAAACTCTACCCAAGCCAGTAGTGATAGAATCAGCCAGTTACAAAACCGACTATAAATTGATTCCAAAAGATGAAGAACAAGACTATTGTAAGAAAATAGTAGTTGAAAATACGAAAATATTACCTAGGAAAAGTGATTTTCCACCTGTAATGAAAGAACTCTTATTACGTGATGCCAAAATCAAAGGACAGCCTGCTGAAGAAATCTCCAACCTTGAAATTGTTTACAATAAGCAGAGTGTGATAAAACAGTACAGAATAGCTAATGAAAATGAAGGAGCAAACATTAATGTACATAGTGGGCTTGGTATTCCAATTGCCCCCAGATTATATAAAGGCATCAAATTATAAAATACATATCAATTCTGCCATCTAATGAGGATATAGAGCATTATTGAGCAAGTTAATTATGATACAATAAAAAATATTGTTTCAGTTTGATTTGATCTAAATCAATCTACAAGGTGTCTGTATTTTACAAAAACCCACCACACAATCCCTTAGATAAATACAAAAATTGAGTCCACTTACCTTAGTACAGAGTTACTCAGTTTAGATGCTATATGGTCTGAAATTATAATTTTGAAATAATTTGCCCATATGGTATGAAGTTATACACTGGGAATCTGCATGTGTGAAAAAAGTGAACAATTTGAAAAATTTATATTAAATCTTTATTTTTGTTTTACATAACTAAATTTCCAAGTTTATCACATAGATTTAGTTTCAAAATCTGTAATTGCAATATTGCAGTAATCAAGGAATACTATGCAAAGAAGTAAGGATGGGTACTGTCAAACTCTGGTTATTGTTTTTGGAAAATATATGGCATGTATAAATTTGAAAATTCTATTTCATAATACTGTGAATTGATAAGATTGCTCTCAAGGTACTCATTTTTTCAATGATAGATGTGACAGTAGTCAATTCATGAAACATGATGACTAATATGTGTATTGTCATTCAATTCCATTTGAAAATATAGAAGTTTGAGTAGAACAATCTGAACATTCAATGACACAAAAAAGAAAACGATTCTAAACCATCTTTTCATTTATTAGAGAACAGTCTCCATATCTCATGAATCCTACTGATTCTCAAACTAATGAATACTTAAGGAAGATTGATGATAATGCAAATCATGATGAAAATAATTTGAACATGATGATACATCAGATACAAAGAATACTCTATTCATGAATAGAATCAACTTAGAAACGACAAAATTCTTGAAAATTATTTCAGTATCATACTGAGTATTGGGTATCAGAGTTCCTCAGAAGAAAAAATGATCAAACTCTGCTGAGTGTGATAAAAACTGATAAAATTCTAAGGAGGAATGACAGATCTGGCTTCACTCAAATGGCAAAAAATATACTAGCATCGCTCAAAAAACTGTCACAAAAAGTTATACCTATTTTCAAGAAAAATGAATCCTGAGGAATTCATTTTCATGACAGGATCTCTTGATTTCACCTGAGGCCTCAGAATGAATTTTCAATATCATTTCATGACTTTGATAAATTCATGATTGGAGCTTCATTTTATAACAATAATACACATCACATAATCAATTTTGATAAAGAACAAAACTGAATAATTTGTTGACTAACAATAGGATTGGATAAAAACAATATGAAAAAATAGTAAATTCATTTCTTCTTAAAAAAGTTCATGAGAGTAGGTTGGTTCTGGTTATTTTTCTTTCCCTTTTTTGGCTTCCCACCTTTTTTTGGAGACACATCATTCTCAGAAGAAACACTACTTTTGGTATTTTTCATCTCAATTGGCTTTTCTTCTAGTTTATCTTTTGTATTTTGCATAGGACTCTTCTCATTTTCATCTTCTGATGCTGATAGGTAAATGTATTCAGTCTTTGTAACTAAAACAAAATATCATCATGCACATGATATTTGTTCCCTCTATAAGTGGAGGATATAAATATATATAAGATAAATTTGGAAATTGAATTCATAAAAAATATACACAGCATTGAAGATTCACATATGTGTGAATATAATGTTGGATATGACTGGTTCCTTTCTAATTTATAATTTGTTGTGATCTTTTCAGAGTAGAAGTAAGGTATGAGGAAATTTAAAAACTGAAAAAAAAATCCATCTCACCTATGAATCCCTCCTCATCTTCATATGTTTTGTCAACAGCTTTCCTCACCTTGTTTTTGGGTGCAAGAGGTTTTGTCTCCATAGGTGAAGGCACTCTTTCTGTTTCCTCATCAGTTCCTTCTATTATATCTTCAACATCGTCTTCAAACATATCTGAGATAATGAAACAATGCTTGACTTTATAGTGGAGTAAACTATAATATATATTTCGAAATGTTCCGTATATAAACAGTGGAGCAAACAACAGAGAAATTCAGAGAATTCCATCACAGAAAGATGAAGGTACAACATCAATGTATATAAAATTATATGGTAGATCATATCTATTTCAACAGAAATGATATTTTTGAAAATTTATCATATTGGAAAAAAAACGTAGAACACAAGAAATATCTCACCATCACTCTCTGAGTCATTTCTTTCAATTATCCGTTTCCTCCTCTTTGTTGTTTTTTCTTCACTTGAATCTCTTTGTCTTTTCTTTTTACTTCGCTTCTTATTCTTAGTTTCGCTTGGTATTTTTTTCATTTGACTATCTTCATGAGTTTTTGATTCAACCTTCACCTCCCCAACTTTTTCCTCTTTGCCCTCTACATCTATTTCCATCAAATTACTCTCAATTTTCTTATCATCATCATTTTTTGCTTTTTTCTTCACTTCATCACTATGGTTGTTGAGTTCATTTTCTTTCTTCATAATTTCATTACTCCCAGGTTTTGCAGAAGTCTTTGTGAAGAATCCCGATAATCCACCTTTGGGTTTCTGAACATGTCCATTTTCAGAGGCTTTGTTTTTTTCTTTGTTAGCAGGCTGAGATGTAGATGATTTACTGAATACATTAGTTGTGCCACCACTTGGTTTCGTCTGCAAATACAGGGTAAGTATGTGGTGAAAGTCAACATACCAGATTGAAAGTATTGAAACAAACATGCTTAAGATCCAACAAAATCAATTTTGAGCGAGGAAAGCAGTGCCAGTGAATGATAAAATTCCCAATATACTGTGGTTATATGTTGATATGTATCTAATCCTTCCTCTTTCATCATTTTATAGTCCAGAAAATTTGAATTTTATTCTCATTTTTGGGTCACAAGAAAATGAACTGATATAAATAGTGAATATTTATTCTGATATTCATTCTTATCCATCTTGAGAACATTTAAAAGAGACAGGAAGAAGTAACTGTAATTTTTGAAATGGCAGATCTATCATTTAATGTCTGCAAATGTATAGGAAAATAAATGCAACACTACCTGATATTGAAAAAGTAGCATTGGACAAAACTTGGACTGGACTAAAATGGTGTTTCTTCAATAGTGCATATATTTGAAATTTTCATGCAATCTTCCATGGTACTGAAAACATTTAATCTCCAATTTCAATTCCATCACATTATTTCATCCGGAGTATTCATAAAATGGACAATTTTGGAAAATGGATGATTTTAATAATTGATTTTAGATAATAAGCGGTTCTTGCACACTCACTTGTCAATAAGTAACTATTGTATGAGATTATATTATCAAATTATCAGATCAGTTGTATACTTACTTTTGCTAAACTAGTTGACTGACTTTGCTTCTTGGTTGATTCAGCTGTTTCAGCCTTTGGCAAAAAGAAGGAAGATTTACCTGTGATTGTAGGTGCTCGTGGTGATGGTAGGTTCTTAGTCTTTAGTTCACCTCTCATACAATTCCTTCCAACTATTGAACCTAGCCTGGAAATAAATCGAATGCCAATTTACCTGTCACATAAAATAATTTCAAAGCTCACAATGGTTTTTCACAAATTGTAGTTGAATCCAGCTTATCTACAAGAGATATGACATTGAAGTCTATACTTTTACATCTCTGCAAGCTGAATATAACTTCACTGAGAACATCCTCAAAGCATTTCCTTTTCTCTTCAAGGTTTGATTCTTTAAGTAATAGTACTGCCCTACCCTTCCCATTTTTCAGAGAGCCTGTTAAAACGTATGTTACAGTAAGTTGACCTGGTTTTAGTTTTTGTTGATCTTCAGTAAATTGTTTCATCAACTTTTGAGATACTTGTACGGAGATATCCAGTGTTCTAGCAAATGAGGATATGGTGACCTGAAGATAAAACAATTTGATGGTGTTTTACACATATTCAACTTTTTACAATTTTGCCATCATCGTACACGAGCTCGTGAAGCTTTTGAAAATATAATTCTTCTGTAGCACTATCCATGGTAGTACCAATGCTCATTATTTTTGTTGATCTTTATGACTATTATAGAATATAAACACTGGACAGGTCCCGTCGTTTCTGCAAAAAGAACAGTGTACTTCTCTTCTGTGATTTCAGGCTCAGGTTGCGATTCCAGGGACACTATCACTACATACTGTCACTGTCACAGGTTGTGTGAGCGATGCGTTTATTAGTTTATTAAAAGGTATAGATACCCAATTCACATATTTTCCAGTTTAGTTGATTTTTTCGTAAAATATCTTCGAATCGGTTCAATTTTTCTGAAAATCTACAACAGATTTGTGATATTTGAGAATACCTAAATATCAAACCGCTCCTGAAAACATCATCTTTGCAGAATTTCAACTGGTTGTATGGCTAATACCGTAGTGTTACGGTATGCGATCTAACAAGAAGAAGAAAGTTGTCCCTTGTTTTAATTTAACATTCTATGATTTTACCGCCGTCTAGGTGAAATATTTCTCATTCGAAAACTTTGGTAAAGAAAATAATATAGATTGAGGTGCCAAATAAATTCGAATATAAGTAGTTCAGTCGGGATTAATCAGTTGCCTAGAGAATGTCAATAACTCTGGAGAATATGGAAATAGTCAACAACAGTGACGCTGGAACAGGCGAATCATATGAAAACTTGGACTTGGAGGAAGAGGAATCATTTTTCCAGGACATAGACTTGCTCGTAGAGTATAATATACCAATAAATGATATAACATTATTGAAGAAGATGGGCATAAATACGATAAAAGGCATACAAATGACTGTGAGAAAGAAGTTTCTTGATGTCAAAGGTTTCACTGATGATAAAATAGATAAAATCAAGGAAGCATGCTGTAAAATATCATCCGGTCAGGGGTTCATGACTGCTCTCGAAGTATGTGATCAGAGAAAACAGATATTCAAGCTTCCGACCGGAAGTGCCAAATTAGAGTGAGTGTTATTTGTACACATGATTATAGAACAAAGAAAAGTATTTCTACATTATAGTAATATTCGACTCATCATAGCGTTTATGGCTTATCTTATGAGTTCAATTCAGTAATATTATATTGCTTTTTCAGTAAGTTACTTGGGGGCGGAGTTGAATCAATGTCCATCACTGAAGTTTTTGGAGAATTCCGAACAGGGAAAACCCAGTTATCCCATACACTTTGTGTAACTGCTCAGATGCCTGGTCCAAATGGCTATCTTGGTGGGAAAGTTATGTTCATTGATACTGAACACACCTTGTATCCTTCAATCCCTTCAAACCAAAATATTCTTAATTATCAGTGTGGGTGTATCAATAGTAATATGATGACGTTAAAAATTAGAAAGGATGTTTCTTTCATTTTTATTAAATTCGATTCAAAACATGATGTGTC
This sequence comes from Gastrophysa polygoni, assembly GCA_963576655.1. NCBI lineage: Eukaryota > Metazoa > Arthropoda > Insecta > Coleoptera > Chrysomelidae > Gastrophysa > Gastrophysa polygoni. Next base: position 4,654,491 of record OY755086.1, on the reverse strand, counting down.
CTAACAACTTGCTCGTTATTCAATTTTGTTGAAATTTTCATGATATAAAGTCAGTTATTTATCGCTCAAAAGTCTTTTTGTCAATTTTGGTGTGTTTCTGTTTAAAATAGTTGATAAGGCTTCTTTGATGTTACTAGATTTGAAATAATTGTTCCAGTGTTGTTGCAGATGGTTATCTGATGATTGATATTTATGTTATTCAGAGTAACTGTGTATTTTTTTCAACGTTAGAAATCTTCATCAGCTTGGACAAAAAAATACAACTCTCTTGTTGTCTTTGAATCTCTCTCATTTCACAAGAAATTCAATTGATATCTTTTCTGAGTTGTCAACAATTTGTTGAATTCAATTCCTGCCTATGAATCCTTAAATTTCCTTCAGCCGACCAGAACGATTACGACCCATCGCAGAAAGATTTAATTTGGACCAGAACGCTGTTTTGGAGAACATTTTGTATGCTAGAGCTTACAATTCGGAGCATCAGTTTGAACTGCTGAATAGGTAAGACCCAACATCTATTCAAATTGTTTGGAAAGAAAATATTTGTTTGGAACGATGATATGAAATAAAATAAAAAAATGAGTAAATATTTAAAATGACTAATTTTCAGACCTTCACTCTCTCCACAGAGCATATCAGTTAGTAAAATAAACCTATGATCGAAATATTGGAATCTAAGTATGTATGTTCGATTTTGTTCACAAGAAAAAAATATGCACAGACCACAATTAAGCTATTGAGTTATATGGACTATCTTATGGTTGTCCAAAATCTGACGTTCAAATATTTTGAGTTACCACGAGCGATTCCTAGTAGAGAAAATCGAAGAGCTCAGGCTCGACCCCTACATTATCAGCATCATTCATAGAACGGCAAAGTTGTGGAATTATTTGCCTAGTGCAGTCTTTTTCTAATGCCTACGACCTCCAAACTTTCAAGAAAAATTCCACATCATGTCGGAATAACCTTGGACTACTTTTCGATATTCGTGCGATATCCAAAATTTACCACAAGGGTATAAAGAAATATAGAAGTCAGAAATATGTGAATCGAAAGGATAGAAGTTCAAATACATATGTAATAAGGTATATTACTGGAAAAGAGATGAAATACTGAATAAGGTTTTGATTGAAGTACAAAGTTTCCACACATAGAATAGAATAGAATAGAAATTTATTCATCATTGAAAATTCTACATCTGTATTACATACATTTATAAAATTTTATCAGACTAGTCAAGAACAGGAATAAAAACATTTGAACAGACACAAACATTTTAAAATAGAAGTTAAAGGATTAGAGTTTTATAATATTGAATACTCATTTAGATTGTAAAAATTCCTCGACAGAGTAGAATGCATTTTGGACTAGATGATTGTATAGAGCTGATTTGAAACTTCCTAAGCTACATGCGTTTCCAAATAGTTTGAGTGCATGGTTATAGCAAATGATACCTTGATAACTCGCAGAGTCCTGTCCCAGAGCCAAACGAGAATAAGGTAGTCTTCTAGTATTGTAGATGTGGATCATATTATTTTTGGTATGGTGTGTTTCATTTTTTTTAATGTTCATTGTAATCGAATAAATGTAGAGGCTGGGTAAATTCAGTATGGCCAGTTGGATGAATGTACTCTTACATGATTCTTTGTAATGTAGACCAGCTAGACATCTTATCACTTTTTTTGAATTTTAAAAACTTTTTTGCATGTGCCGAGTTCCCCCAGAAGGGCAATCCGTATGATAGAACGGATTGTACAAGTAAATCAGCTTAACTACATGTAGCGAGACTGTTTCTTGTAATTGTTTTATTACAAAGCACATACTGCTCACTTTCGTGACAAGGTTTTCTACATGTACTTCCCATGTTAATTTCTGATCTACAGACAGGCCTAGATACTTAAACTGTCTCACTTGCTCTATGGAGTTGTGATTAACTCTTATTAGGGGACAGTGATCATACGAAATGTTTTTTTGTTGGAAAACCATGAAGACCGTTTTACTATTATTGATTATTAAGCCATTATTTCCACACCATATGGCGAATTCTTCTGCAGCTGAGTTTGCTGATTTTATAGAGAGCAACAGTTTATTTTCTGCCAATATTTTACTTGTATCATCTGCATAGATTATCGTTTTTTGCTGGACCATACTCGCGAGTTCTATGTCACTCATGAATATTATAAAAAGAAGTGGCGCAAGAGTTGACCCTTGAGGAACCCCAATTGACACAGGCGCAGGTTGTGATTTCACAGAATCAATAACTACTACCTGCGATCTGTTTTTTAGATATGAGGCCACCCAATCGTTGGCAACCCCTCTGATTCCAGTTCGATATAACATTTGAGAAAGTGATTCCTCGTAGAAAAAAAGATTGAAGGGGGTACATGAAATTTGTTCAACAATTTTTTTCAAAAGCATCAAAAAAAGTTACAGTATTGATATTAATCCAGTTTTAGTTTTGTTTGTCCCCCTTTCATCATTTAATGCAGGTAGTAACTACAAAATAACAATGAATCCAGTTTGCATTTATGACGATGTATCTCTGTAGTTGTTCGTAAAATAATTTTTTGCTGCAAACTGGTTTATTTTGGGCAGAAGAGTCAAGGGACATTTTTTGTTTAGATGAAACAGGCTATCGGAAATAAATTTTTGAATGGTAAACAAACGATAAGACAGAAAGTTACATTGGAAATAAATTTTAGAGGTTGCGTTTTTCACCCCTTACAACCATGGGGTAAACCGAATAAATTACTGGCTGAGTGTCTTTTCGGTAGTAGAAAAGGTCAAGTTGATTTCAATACTGTAACTCTCTTGGTGTTGTTGAACACATTTTATGTACCAACTTAAAGGGGCTGTATCTTAACATGGGATGCTCCAATGAAGTTTCTTTACATGAGAAATCCTTTTTTCGATCTTTTTTTCGATGAGGAATCACCCCCTGAAAGTTTTACACTTATTTAGTTACACCCTGTATAAATATCATAGGTTTCCCATTCGTGTTCATAAAAAAGAATGTTATTGAAAATGAATACGTTCCGTGAGAAAATCGTATTTTCCAGTGTCGCCGCCAAATTCCACGAAGAAGCCGGCATTTTCAAGCTTCTGATCGTCGATTCGATCATGGCGCTGTTCCGAGTCGACTTCACCGGCAGAGGCGAGATGGCCGACCGTCAGCAGAAGCTCGGCCAGATGATGTCGCGCCTGCAGAAGATGAGCGAAGAGTACAACATCGCCGTGTTCATCACCAACCAGATTACGGCCGACTTCAACCTGCTGACGGTCGACGGCGACCTGCCCAAGCCGGTAGGCGGGAACATTTTGGCGCACTCGTCGACCACCCGGCTGGCCTTGAAGAAGGAGAAGGGCAACAGGCGGCTGGCGAAGATATACGATAGCCCTGACCTGGAGGAAAGCGAGGTTTCTTATATCATCACCAACGGGGGTATCGACGATGTTAAGGAATAATTGATTTAGTAGTAGTATTTATATTTAGTAGTAGTGGAAAGTTGATTTAGATGTATATTTCTGATATTTTTAATAATGTTTGGATTTTGTAGTACTCGTTAAGAAATAATTGTGTTTTCTGAGTGTGTAAACTATTGCCATTACTGAAAAGCTCCAATTACAAATTCAGAGGAAGATCATTCGATGTTTCTATATTATTGCATATATACGAAACATGAGGATATAAGTTCAAGTATGACATTCGATATGGCCCTGGATGAGGCCTGAAAGCGCCACAAACTAGATTATTTTTAAATTTTAAAATCGTACACCCTGTATATTATGTTAGTATGTTATCTTTCACCGGATTATTCTGATCAAAAATATTATGCTTCCAAGCAGAACAACAATTTCTGTGTGGTAGCAACTACCGTTATTTTTTTCCGAAGTTGATGACCAGCAGCATCATTGATTCTCATTCTCAAACTGATTTTGGTGATGAATCTCAAATACAATGTGAAAAAAATCGATTAATAAAAAAAAAACAAGCAACTGCAAACTGACAATCAGTTTGAAAATGTATTCGATGATGCCAGGCCAGGTGGTCGAGATGGTAGCGACATCATAGTAATCATGAGGTCGTGGGTTCAGCTCCTGGCTGGCCGTTGGATTTGGGTTTATTTATGCGCTGTACAATGTATATCATAAAGTTCTACATAGAACTATCCCAAATGCCACAGTGGTATGGATTCCACTTGTATAAACTGTAGATCCCCGTCTCCTTCACTCGCACAAGCCCTTCAGGGCTTCTGAGGGTTGTTTCGGCAACTAAGGAGATGATTAACAATAACAATGCTGCAATTCATAATTGTCAAAGATTCATGAATAGCTGTGTATTTACCACCACACAAAAATTTTTATATTACATGAAATATTACGGTGAAAACCAACAAACTGTTTATATACATTTCTGTGATTGCAAAAGAGAGATTTCAAAAAGTAAGAAACAAAATTTGTGGTTTCCCCTTAAAGAAACAAATTTGTAGTTTGTCACGCTTTCAGAGGTCACCCTGTATAATTTCTGATGAGAGCCATGGGAGGGCAACATCAGGGCATTCAACTTCCGTATATTGTTTTTTTTTCTTTTCAGTAAAAACTGAAGAAAATAATGGTTGAGTCTCTTAAGGTCTTTGATTTTGATCTAACTTTGATAAGGAACATCAGTTGAACATATGCTAATGATGTTACATAGATGTGACATTATCCTAAACATATTTTATGATTTGCAATCTACAAATAATCTTACTTTCACCCATCAATGGTAGTCATAGTTATGTCTATGGGATAAATTTATTTGATGTAGCAGTATTCACGGCGATGTAACATGGATGTCCATACATGCATTGTTAGCTGGGTTCTTGATCAGGATGAGAGAATTAACTTCATCAAGGAGGCAAGTCCTGTAGAGATTGTTGTTGTTGTTGTGAACAAGATTTTAGAGACGGTTATCTATAAACAGTAAAGTAAAAACTCATTACCAATTGAAATATAGGTGAAATTTCCAAGAAAACAATTCATAAATTTCTGATAAAATTTTCTAAGCAACCAACAAGTGAAGAATTATTTGTATTGATGTTTTTTATAACATATTTATTTTCGTTGGAAAGAGCATCAAAACATTCATGGTTTTGTAACAATACACAAAAAACCAAAATAGAGCAGACATACACAATACATAATATCATATCTTTGGTTGTCATCATCTTCACCTTATGCAACTGCCCAAGGATACTGGCAAAAGTGATGGACAAAAATATCCATTATGTTGAAAAAATCTGATCACAAATATTATCAGTGACTATTTGAACATTTTATTATGAAATATAAAAACAAATACATCACACAACATTGAGATTGGAAACATACCTATGTGGGAACAAAAAATAAAATCCTTATCATTTTGTTACATACAAAAACAAGCAACTAACTTTCAATGAAAAACCTAAAAATATTCTTATTTTGAATCCTTCTAATTCCAAATCATCCTACCAATACTTATTGAGGAATTCTACCATTTGTAGAGGTTTCACACTAGGCTTATGTCTCTCAACAACATTTCCTTCCTTATCTATAATAAACTTGGTAAAATTCCAATTGATATCATGTCCCTTAGGTCCACCAATTTTATTCTTCATAAAATTCCACAAAGGATGTGCATTTGTTCCATTTACTTCAATTTTTTCGAAAACATCAAACTCTACATTTCGTTTTTTAACAAACTCGCAGATCTTATTGGAATCACCCGGTTCTTGTTTTCCAAATTGGTTACATGGAAATGCAAGGATTCTCAATCCTTTGCTTTCAGAATATTGATTGAATAACTCAACAAATTGTTCATAGTTACTCTTTGTATGCCCACATCTGGAAGCAACGTTGACTACAATACATACGTGACCCTTATAAACATCCATTGATAATTCTTTACCGTGGATGTTTTTTGCAGAAAACTCATAGATGTTTTTGGCATTTTGCCATTTTTCTATTTTATCTTCTTCATTCGCTTTAACTTCCTGTTTTTGTACTTTGGGATGTTCAGTCAACTTTTTCTCCTCAGTGTTTTTCTTCGGCTTGTATTTTTTTACTGGAGACTCACTTTCAACAATGCCTCCAGCTACTGTATCTGCAGTTCTTTTCATATTCCGTAAACTTCTTCGTGGTAACATTTTATTCTGTTCTTGATTTTCTGGTTTAGGTTAGAATTGAGATCGTTAGAGAATCATGAATCAAACGAAATTGGAGGGAAAATAGAAAAGAGAAGAGGGGCATAGACATGGACGTATAATACGTCCATGGGCATAGACAATCAGAGATCGCGTCAGATGCGCAAAATTTGAAAATTAGAAAGCTGTGTGGTGCATTTGAAAATGAAGTCGATGAAATGATTATCCGAAGAAGATTTTCCCCAGTTTATTTTACATGTTGCATGGAAATACATCAACTTGAAATTAGAAATCGGCATGTATCATCAAGGGTAGGTTTTTGTTTTTTTTTTTTTAATTTATAGTCGTTGTAGATTCTATGAAGACCTTTTACAGACACCCTATAAAATGATTATGATACGCATAATCATTAAAAATCCGAAACGGACGGAAACACACAATAATGATTAAACGAATATTCGACAAATCAACAATCATTTCATCACTTTTATCTTTCATTGATCGATCTTCGTATCACAGAGGTGGGGAATAACGTGATAGAGTACATTTTGATGACCGTAGTGGTGTGATTTGTGACCAGTGTTGCCAGGTCATTTTTCAGCTCCAAGTAGAGACTTGATTGAAAACAGCACCTATATATTTGTTTCCAAGAAACTTCCTGAATGACTTATTCAAAATAAATAGTACAATCATAGATTTGATGTGATCAATCTATGGTACAACTGAACATGTAATACTATGGAATAATTTAATAATAAAATCAACAATCTTCATTTTATTAGGCTCATGGAGAACCCTGGAAACCAAAACTCATATGGTTTCATCATATAATTCATCAGCTCATATAATTTCTTTCTATAATTTCAAAAATCAAGTAGATGTCCAACCAATAACAGTGTAGTCATAGTCTATCAGATTCTAACAGAATATCTATGGACGATGGCATAATTGGATCCATGTGCAATTGCATTACAGTAGATGTACTGCTAAAAATATCAGACCTGCAACTCCGCTCATGGTGTGGTTGAGTCACTTATAAATTAATCACTTCCTAGACTGCCAAATTTACAAAATGTCGGTAGCGTCTATGAAATAATACCATCGATTGAAGGTTATTAAGTCATCTGTGATAATATTGGACGTGTGAAGATTTAGAGAGATTATTTGAGATTGTGAAGACAGTAAAAATAGTATAAATCATAATCATTAGGAAAAATGTTGTCTAGTTAAAGTTACTATCCGGAGATTATGGCCAAATACTCAATTACAAAATAAATGGAAACCTAAAAACCATAAAAATATTTAGAAAAGTCTAACGTATTTTGGTAACTAAGTTGCCATCTTCAGTAGACCTGGAAAGAAAAAAAATATATTAGCGACTCCTTAGTATCTTTCAAGATATTCTCCAGAAATAACCATCGAGAGTGGACTCGAGATTCTAGATGGTTATTTCTGGAGAATATCTTGAAAGATACTTTATAAGGAGTCTCTAATCTCTTCTAATATTTCTCAGGTCTACTGAAGATGTCAACTAAGTTGTCGAAATACGTATTACGACTAGTGGTTTTTGGGTTTCTATTTTTTTTGTATTTGAGTTGTCTAGTTTAATTTCGTTTTCGAACACTCATGCATTATGAATTGACCCTGTATATCTATTTCAGAACCAAAAATAGATAGAATAGGTACGATGAAAATCGCAAGAATATGGTTTCGAATTATTTTGCTGTGGTTGCAAGAATTCAATAGGAGTCTAAAATCGATTTGACAACACTGTCTCCTCCTGTCAGTGAAATACAATTTGCGCGCATGGCCCCAGTAGATTTGTCTCGAACGTCGAACGGTCAATGGCAGTCATGGAGATATGTTGTTGGGTTGTGGTTGTTAAATAAGATTGACATTATTTGTTTTCATTTTACATTTTACAATATTTCGGAGATGCCAGGAAGTGATTTACAAAATGGACATAAAAATCACATCAAGGTTTGGTGCGACGGCTGGTAAGTGCGTCTTTGAAATCATACTATTTAGATAGTCTATAAAGAAATACCTATTCATCGATTCATCTATGAATGAGGATGTTGATAGCTAACTCAATAGGGACGTCTACTGTTATCAATGTTCGTATTTCCTTGACTAATCAGTATACATGTATGTTCCGGTGTCTTATTCTAATCCCAACTTGTATACATATGTACTACGTAGAAAATAATGGAATGAAAATTACGTAGGTGCCAGTCTATCCTGTCAAACCCACAGTACCCATATTTCAATTTGAAATTATGTGATACAGTATCTATTTCAGATATGGTTTAATTCATTACCAATCAAGTTTTCAGATATTTCCTGTGGAAAGGAACAATCAAGGGGACAATATTAATCTCATACCGAAATTGCGACTAAAAATAAGATAAAATCTTTAGTAGGTATCATAGTAGGTTTGTGTTAGTACCTCGTTTGGCACCCAAGTGCTATTATCTATTTCAATCAGTGATTCCTATATCAAATGACGGCATAGGTTTTTGAGGATATACTTTTGAATAATTTTCCACGTATTATGCGACGGGTTTTTCGAAATAATTTTCTTTCGGAAATCTATTTTTCGTAATATTCACCTAAGTGTCCATTCACCTTCTCCCTTCGGATCGTTTTGGGTAGACATATAGCCTATCCGTGTACTTCTCACACCTTCATTATAGGTGAATTCAAGGAGTCACAAAGATGGATAATAATCCTCGGAGTAATTGAATCCACGTTCTTTAGTATTTTGGAGGAAATCAGATTCATCTTTTTTCATATGGATGACGCTGTCAAATGGGAATTTTTGGCAGAACAACTAGTTTTCTGAGTCAGAATGTTAAAGATTCTCATTAGACAGCGCCTTCCATAAGACAGAAGGCGAATCCTCCTTCAACAAGGATGTAAAGAAGCTGCAGATGAAACAAGGTGGATTTTAACCTTTTATCTTGAATTATGTCGAAAAATATAGGAAATTCGGATTCCTGTCGTCAAAATACCAAGTACAAGAAAAAAATCGAAATTAAAAACATCGCAAAATTACCTACTTATTCTTTTACTTCATATTGTTGTGGAATCATCTGTGAGTTGAAGGTTTCCTGTTGATATTATTCAAGATCCGAGATGAGATCAAATCAAATCTTCAAATTTGGTGCCCAACACACTGGAATATTCTCGGAATTATATTCAGGATCTTATCAGACAGGGTATAATTGAGGCGAATATTACTTTTTCGAATACTTTGTTTTCAACCATGAAAATTTCTACATGAAAAAGTTATCTTTGATTCATATCAGTACATATTCAGTTATCATTCATTCATTTGGATCATTATTTGGCTGTATATATACAGTGTGTGATGGAATCACCCTTGTATCGTCTGTAATTGTCGAGGTAGGATTCTGAAACTCGCAGATTTTTTCCTGAAAAATGCTTAGTTTGGAAATTTCTAATATTGTGTCCCTTTTTATTGATGCACTCCTGCATCTTCCGTAATTATTCTCTCCTTGTTTCTAAAAACAAAATTAGAAAATGTAATATTATTTCAATGTTTGTATTGAGGACATTTTCATGATCTGCCCCAAAATGTCACTGCGATTGGAATTCAATCTCCAGATACCTGAAAGAGAAATTTTCTATTGGTCAGTGACACCTTGTTTTCGAAAAATTTTGGAAGACAAAATATTTTTAGTAAATATCAAAATCTGCTCCCCTTTCCAACACAATTGAATAATGTTTGTGATGTTTGTCGTTTTTGACACTGAGCAGAGCAGTGACAATACAAATTTTAGTTTGATGAAAAAAAATGTTGATATTTGCTGCGTCGACAATGACATCTTCAGATGATTAGATACGAAGTAATGGAACTATTTTCATGCTGAAATTCTATTTCTTTTATTATCTTATGTTATCTTATTAGTGCCATTACTTAGCTGTATCGAATCATACAAAAATGTTAGTCTGAATGCAATAGACTTTCGAATATTGTGATGATTTCTTCTTATTTTACGAGATAAAAATGTTAGTGACTGGAAAAAAATGCATAAAATATACATGTTTCCATAAATTTCATGATGTTCGGAATATTTTTGAAAGATGTAGGTAATATATCAACCTATTACAATGCCCCACCAAATTATCAGAACATAATCTTACGTAAAATGGTTTCAAAGCATTGCAAACAACTTTCAAATATATTGAAGTACTTATTTTATATTTTACTTATAAGTTATATTCTCTATTTTATTTTTAGAAGCGACGAGAGGAAGTCCTTTGAAAACTGAAAAAAAATACTTTCAAAGAGCGCAGAATTCAAATCTTTATAAATCACAGATAAGGCACGCAAATACAAAGACAAATATTTGTCAAAAATGTAATTCAGCATTATATTCGTAGAAGAAACGTTAAAAATCAGACAGAAGTAGCGTAAACAAAACACAGAAAGAAGTTATTTTTATGCTTTTGTTTCTGTCCTGCAAGATTTAAAAAACTAACCCTTCATTACAAATAATGTATAATAATATAATATATAATAATATAATTTAATAATGTATAATAAAAGATATCTGGGATACATGTTACATCACTAAAAATTAAATATGTTTATGTTGAATCTGCCCAAATCTAATATTGTGTTGATAGGAAAAAAGTTAAATGTAGAAAAAAAACATATAATTTGTATCGAAAATACCTACTCCGTTTTCCATTATTGTTATTTTTTATCTATTCATTTTAGTATGTCTGATCACTATCATTGTACATTATCATTGTACATGTAATCACTGATGACATTGTCTAGATTTTCAGCGTTGTTTTTCAAGAGGTCCTGGCGAGTGTTAGCATGTGGGTTTATTTTCCCAAGATGAAATGTTGGTACTGGAAAAATTTGTAATTTATTTTTAGCATTCTCGGCGCAATCAACATTTGATGGAAGTGTTTATGATATAAGTTCCAGAGTCCTGTGATTTTCCAGCATCTGAGAAGATAACCCCTTAGGGTTAGGAAAGTGCGTTTTAAATAAATCATATGAAGTAATAATTTGGAGTGGGCTGTTGTGACATTCATCAGTAAACAAATTTTCATCTGTTGATTTGATCGTCTACTCAAAGATAGCCAAGATAACAATCATTTGATGGTAGGTATTTTGCATCCACTCCCAAATTGATATAACTTTCTTGTTTTGATTGGAATAGGCAACGTTTATGGTCTCTATACTTTGAAATTAAGAATTTCAGAACTGTTCAGAATTTCAGATCTCTTAGAACTCTTCATAGCTTAAACTGTTGCCAAAAAGAGTTGATTTCAATGGTAGTTGAATTAGCAAACGAATATAGTGAAATATCTGGATTATTTGATACATCTACATATTTATCCCAAGAACAAATGAGTTACATTAGTTTATTGTATCCTAATTTTAGTTCTGAAATTCGAAATTCTCTGCATGAAAGTGATATCACAACTCATATCAATGGCTCTCTAAATTTGAGTTTCTTGTATGAAAAATTCAAATACGACATTTTTAGAAAAAAAAAGGGGAATCTTAATCTAGGTTCGACGGACTATAGATGGCATATGTATAAAGTATACATATCATATAAATGTCACATCATCAGAAAGTTAATGTATTGTAGATAAATCGTTTCAAAGGAAAAGCTTCTTATTATCAAACAAAATGTTGAATTGCAACGACGTGTAGATTAGGAAAAATTGTGTAATATTATATAAAGAATCATCATATTCATTATGATAATCAACAGAATAATCATCATTTTTTTAATTGAAAATATTCCTTCTCTATGACATTTTTCATATCGAGTTATTGATTGAATTCAGTGTACGTTATGGGATCCCATAAGATATTTCTTGTTTTTTTTTGCTGTCAATATAGTCAAAATGGTAAGTTTTATGATTTTTTTTTGAATTGGAGAATGAAATAGATAGAAAAATCTTGAAAATCTTCATTCCACACCTTTTTGATGAGAATCCCATATCGAAATATACATCCTCGTCAATCAAAAAAAGATATGATGCTTAACACCGTTAACACCCGAATTTACACCTTAATCCTTCAAAGATAGAACTGTTTCGATAATATTTATATTACTCGAAAACTACGGATAAACTTTTTACGGATGTGCTCTCGTCTATTTCATTTCTGAAGGACTGAAACCAACCATAATACAAACAGTTTTTTCTCGTTTTCCCTAAAAATAATACACATACACAAAATGAATTCTTCAACAATCTAGCATTTTTTAGCAAGTTGTGGATGTGGCCTTGATTGATTTGATGACGCTTGTATCTAAGCTTTTATAAGTATCTAAAATTCATGTAGATGCGTACTTGGAGTTCAAACTGTATAAAAATAATCCATTAGTCTCATAATTGAATCATTCGAAATACATCTATTATTAATGATATTCCTATTCGTCAATTATCACGTATCAACTGATGTTTCGTAATATGTGATTCTCAGTAAGAATTGTAGTCACACACGTTTGGAAAAGTAACCAATTCATGTGTGTTTATTGTTTTGAAAAACAAGGTGTCAGAAATAGAGAATTTCTCTTTTAGGTATTTGAACATTAAATTTAAGCGCAGTGACATTTTCGGACAGATCACGAATCTGTCCTTACTAAAAATATATTGAAATAATTATAAAGACTTCTATTTATTTTTTCAGAAACGAACAAGAACTAAAAAAAAGGGTATAAACTGATTCATATAATTCCGTTTTTGGCCTATTGAATCTCTTTTGTCAACTGATTCTTCTTGTCTAGCCAAATGTTTCATTCCCACTTCTATTGCAATATCATTATCAAATATAAACTGAAATCGAGTTATCTTCGTCTATGAATAGAAGGTTATCTAGATCATTGAAGGAATGGATGTGATGGGTATACGCCATATTAATTGAAATAATTGAGGTCGAAATTAATAATGACATTTTTTTTTTAAATCCTGCCTGTGTTCAATAGTTATTATTATTGTATTCTTTTTTATAAAAATTTATTTATTGTTTCAGCTACGACATGGTCCATTTCGGCCATGCGAACTCGCTGCGACAAGCCAAGGCCCTTGGAGGATATCTCATCGTCGGTGTTCACACAGACGAAGAGATAACTAAGCACAAGGGTCCTCCAGTCTTCAATGAACAGGAACGGTACAAGATGGTCAGAGGTAATTCACAATTATATCGACAGTTGTGAAAATCAACCCATATAGACAAATTAGACGAGCTCATTCATCAATAGATCGGCAAAGTTGTGGAAAACCTCCAAAACAGCATGGAGATTTCAATTTGGGGTAGCTTTACATTGCTTATACTATTATATCGGACATTCACATATTTTCGGTGTATTAGTTGCTGTGAAAAAATTGTGAGTAATTCGACGTCAATGATGTCAATTGTCAATTTAACATTTTCATAAATTTTTTTTCACTGACAAATATATTATAAGACATATCTTCTCAACGTCTCCATCTACTAGATGTTGACATTTCATGAATTTCATGAAACATGAGTTTTAGAATAGATGTTTCTTCTAGATTTTTTGGGATTTTGTCACGTGTCAAAATGTCACTTCTATTGAAATTCAACCTTCAGATAGCTGAAAGAGAAATTCTCTATTTCAGTGACCCCTTGTTCTTTCGAAAAAATTGGAAGACGCATATTTTTGACAAATATCAACATTTCTTCTAATCTTAACAGTAGACATTTTGGGAACGAATCTCTTCTCCCTTTTTCAACAAAATGAAAATGTTTTTTGCAATTGCTCAACTCCTTTTTTACAAAAAAAAATGTAGAAAATTAATTTTAACCTACAGACAAGTATTAGAATAGAGAGTTTCAGGAGGTGAGATTGATTGTTGATGTTTGATCTTTCAATAAATATCAGAAAAAAATTGGCGTTCAGAATCCAATTCAGATATTTGCAAATTTTCTGTGCTACATTGCTACTATTTATATTGAAACTATTGACCTGAAAAAATAATCAGTATCCTGATTCTTATTGTATTGAAACAATTCCAGTACAAATCGCCCAAGTAATGGTGTCAAGGACAATATCCAATGATAGTATATGTGTATCTGAGAAGTTTCATATTGCCGACCCGATAGAGAGATATCAGAAACGATGAGTGGAAATATTTTTTGACATGACATTATTTAATGAGAATCCAAATTTTTCAAAATATGTATTCTGCAATATTTAGAGAATAATCTGAGATATTCAATATCATATCCAAACTTTTTAATGACAAATACATTGAGACAAACAGATTTGAATGAAATTATCTTTCCTGCAAACTTGTGATTTCGTCGATTAAATCTTTTCATTACCTTCAAATATTTTGTATTCAAAACATCAATTTTCATATTGAATAAGGGATGAAATTCCATAGATCTGGAATGTCTGGAATATGAATACACACTGTCTATAATATAAGATATATCTAGTAATATTTACAATGAAAACTATTCAATTTACGCATATTTGTGCTTCTTGTACTAGGAATATCATATTCTTTCTGATGTTTCACTAAGGTAGATAGTTTGAAATTGTTTGTATGATTTTCACTTATCTTCAATTTCATAATGTTTCGATTCTTGTTAATTGAAAGGATTTCATAGATATCCAAATGACGAAAGATCGAAAGAACTTCAGTTAATAATTATAAATTACATCATTTATCACAGAAAATCTTCAGGAGTTTTAAAATACTTTCATGCCCAGAAGGATACACACAGGCTGAGATATTGCGAATATTTCCAGGGATATCCGAAAAAAGCTGAAATTTCGAAAACTTTGAGTCTTTTTTGGAGAGATTTTTCAGAATAATGTCAGTTCAACATTGTCACTTTTTTTGAATACAAAATGGCGTTGTCACATTCAGAATTCGACTTCCTCTTTGAGCCATTCGTCAACTCTGTTTTTTCAAAAACGACTCTGGAGTTTTCATTTTGTTATCTTTCGGTTCTAGTAAAATGATGAGTAAAATAATAAGATTTTCAATATCTTTCAGTAATCATTAAGCAATAGTGAAATTTTAAACTCATTGTGATGCCAAATACTTTATTTACACTTTTTTGACTTCTCGTTGTTTCTGGTATCTGCATGTGACGTATGCATCAATTATTATTCATCATGTTCATAATCATATTATTATTATAGCATTATTGTTTTAGGAATCAAATGGGTGGACGAAGTTGTAGAAGGTGCACCTTATGTGACAACATTAGAAACGTTGGATAAATACGACTGTGACTTCTGTGTGCATGGAGACGATATTACCATGACAGCGGACGGAGTGGATTCATACCATCTCGTTAAAAAAGCTGGAAGATACAGGTAAACATTGATATCTTTCATTTTATTACGAATTCTACTCTAAACAGTCCCTTCAAGTAGTTTCCAAATGAAAATAACAGGTCAGCACTTTTTCGTTTCTCAGTACTCTATCGTGTTTTGTTTTAGAGATGTCTGAAAAGTTCTGAAATTTGCTTCAAATAATTGTTCTTCACAACTCAGTTGTGATTTGTACAGATTCGATGAAAATTTGTGTCCGACGGTTCGAAAGGCGAGAAATCTGATGGCGATAATAGATTTTTTTTTTGGAACCATTATATATATTAAAGCTCTGGGAGATATTAAAGTCTAGCTTGTGAGAAATGAAATGGTACCAACCCTGTATATTGATTATATTGGCTATCTCAGGTTATATGGGGATTCTCTCGAATTCAGAAAAAACAAAAAAAAAATTCCATGAGTTTTTTCTTCAGTCATGCAATTTGATAATTCAGAGGCATCTCATGAATTTTCGAGTCTAAAACTAATAATTCAAAAAACTTTCTAAATCAGTGAAAAACTGTAGTGGAAAGGGAAGTGGAATTCAAAAAGAAATGTTTTTTTTTTCATACTGTAAATGAACAAAGCACAAGTTCACTTGTTAACTTTCATGACATAACGCTATCTCATTGAATTGAATTAATTTGAACAAAGTGTAGATAAGAACGTTGATTCAACACTTTTTTCATACTAATCCATGCTGCACCCTATCATTATCAGCATTCTATCAAGTATTACGCCTGAAGTTACGCGTTCTTTATAACACGACCATATGACCGATTGTAGTGATATTAGGATCATAGGAAAAGAATAGTCAGAAAAGAAAAATGGAAGACTCTACTTGTATTCTTCTGAACGGAGACAATAATATTGCTACTTTAATTTTTCGATAATGCAAAGAACATTGTGTTGAACATAACATAACATATGACAACATAACAAGATGAGTAGAGGTGTTGATACTTAGCAAGATGTCACTGACACATAGAGAATTTTTCTTTTAGGTATCTGAAGTGCGCAATGACGTTTTGGGGCAGATCATATATCTGCCCTTACTACAAATAGATATATTGAAATAATAATCATAATTTAAATATTGTCTGTGAGTGTTTTGAGGAGGTGGTACATTGGTTTTTCAGCTTTTTGTGGGATATTCTCTCCTGGTTTCTAAAAAATAGAGTAGAAGTTATTAAAAATTATTTCAATATATTTGTAGTAAGGACAGATTTTGTGATCTGCCCCAAAATTTCACTGCGCTTGAAATTAAACCTTTAGATATCTAAAAGAGAAATTCTCTATTTGTCAGTGACACCGTGTTTCTGAAAAATTTGGAAATACAAATATATTTAATGAGAATAACACCTGATAATATCACCTTCAGTTCAATTCTTTGAGAGACACTGAGGATCACGATCTTATACAACGCCCACACGTGTTGCCTCTTCAGGGGTTGATTTCACTCTCTCAATGGTTCCCGCCTGAGTACGAGGTAGCTACCGCGCACGTCGTGTTTCCAGAGGCCGTATTAAATACTGAGTGTATGACCTTACGTGACAAATTCAAATTTAAATGGAATTCAATGAGTAACAGTTCGAGAAATTATGAAAATTTCGTAAACTTCCTTCCTCATTGACGAGAATGAAATCGGTGTCGCACAGGGAGGTGCAACGGACGGCGGGCGTATCGACGACGGACCTCGTGGGGCGGATGTTGCTGCTCACGCGCGCCCACTTCAGGCAAGGTCAGTATGAATACGATGTGGCCAAGGAGCACTCATCGACGATGGGTCAAGATTCCTCCGCCAGGTCGCCATGGACGGGCTGTTCGCAGTTCCTGCCCACCACCAGGAAGATCGTCCAGTTCTCGGATGGCGAGCCGCCCAAGCCGGGCGACCGTATTGTCTACGTAGCGGGAGCGTTCGATCTGTTCCACGTCGGCCATTTGGATTTCCTCGAGAAGGCTCGCGCCCAGGTGAGTTTCGGCCTCGTACTTCACTTACGACCGAAGATTTAATGTTATATATACTCTACTAGATCAAGCTTAGAGAGTGAGAGAGGGATTGAAACGACCATAAGAAAGAGACGCAGCGATAAAAAATTACCTGACTTGTTGGCGTTGTCAAAACATTATAATGAGAAACGACATTTCAATTCGAAGCGAGTTGATAGTGTGTGATCATTCACTCAAATCTATTGATCCATAGCGAAGTTTATCGATCCATAAGTGTGTCAAGATAAAACGACTCAGTTTTACTTGTTGTTCAAATTATAAAAATTGGTAAATTTAATTAGTTGGTTCAGCGGGGTCAGTCCAACAAGTCGAGGAAGGATTTTAACACTTTGTTTGAAGTGGTGTTGTCCTGTTCAGCCTATAGCTGTACTAATAATAGATCCAAAAATGATCATTATTGATTAATGTTATTGATTAATGTTGAACAAATTTCAGAGAAGGCAGAGGAATCCAACCAATGAGAACAATGTTCGTTTCAATGCTCCTCATAAGTCGATGAGGCAAGGGTGCATCTAGTAGAGAATATCTAATATGATAACTTTGCCTATGACAAACACTTCAATCTCACTGAAAGAATCTTCTATTAGTATCAAGCATAAATTCCATTATCACAGAAAAATATCTGCATTAAGTAGGTGCCAAATCAGTTGATTTGTTGGAACAGATATAATCATATTGCTGAGATGTCTCTAATTGCAATAGAAAGTTGTATAGCTCATTACTTGCTACCATAAATAGGTTATATGATTGATTTTAGGAAACCGTTTGTTTCAAGTAGGTTGAATAATTCATCATAATGAATTCATTTTTTAATGTAAGGCAATTTTACTTTGTCATTAATAGTTTGTCAAATAGTGCCAGTGGGAATGTGTATTCAAATTTACAAATTTTAATATCTATCTGGAGGAGTACGAATATTTCACGTTTAAAGCCACTTGTAAATATATTGAATTTGGTTGTTTCTATACAGTGAGGACGCGTAGGTTGGAAAAAATTCGGTGAAATATCTATGAATTCAAAAAAAACTTTCGACAGTGCCATTGAAAAGGGTTCATTTTCCCACATACAGAACGATAACAATTTCAATAAGTTGAGTTGAAAGAATACATAAACTTGGCCTCATATCCGTATATGAACATGATGTATGATTCGAAAGGGATTTTTTTTGTATTCAAAAATATCCTATAATATAAAGGGAGTTTTATTTGAAAAAAAAATACTTTTCATATGATTTGTATCTAGCAGTAAAATTTTTAGAGACCCTGTATAATGCAGAACACACTTATTTTACAAAACACTGAATAACAATGAATTGAACAATATAACTGAAGCAAGAAAATTCAAAATCAGTCTCAAAATGAATGAATAAGTTCAGTTTGATAATTCCAATTTCTTCCTGACAAGATAAATAAAGAGTTTTATTTGAAAAAAAAAAATATTTTTCATATGATTTGTATCTAGCAGTAAAATTTTTAGAGACCCTGTATAATGCAGAACACACTCATTTTACAAAACACTGAATAACAATGAATTGAACAATATAACTGAAGCAAGAGAATTCAAAATCAGTCTCAAAATGAATGAATAAGTTCAGTTTGATGATTTCAATTTCTTCCTGACAAGATAAATGGAACAACACATCTTGAGTTTGAAATATAATCTTTGAGTTCAGGTTCGAAAAAATTTCAGGTTTGATTGTTTTTATAGTTGCCAGAAAAGACACTTGATTGAACTACCACATTGAATACAGCTTGATTAAAGCCACAAGAAATCAAAGATCACGAACCGCTGGTCTACACCAATGACAAGCGAGATCGAACAGTCTCTATCTTACCATCACGCTGCATTCGCATCGGAAATAAATTGTATTCCATCTTTTCGCAGGGCGACTATCTGATTGTCGGCCTCCACACCGATCCAGTAGTCAACAGATACAAAAAATCCAACTACCCCATAATGAACCTCCACGAAAGAGTGCTGAGCGTGCTGGCGTGCAAGTACGTCTCCGAAGTCGTCATCGGCGCCCCGTACTCCGTCACCAAAGACCTCATGGAGCACTTCAAAGTCGATTTGGTGATACACGGCGACACGCCCGTGATGGAGGACGTCAATGGAGAGGATCCGTTTAGGTAGTGGACTCAGTAGTGGTAGTACAGAACGCTCAATCTTAGGGGATTTGCAGTCAGGGTTATCAGGCTTTCGAAAAGAGGCCAACAACATCGTGGCGACGACGTCCAATCAGACAATTTGTCACAGATTCGCAGTGTAGAATTCGTGAATTAGTCTGTGAATATAGGCACTAAAACGAACGAAACAATATGCGACCAAAGTACGACATCTTGTATAGACACGTATTCATAAAAAATATAGAAGCCACCTATCCATGAAGAAGAATCATGTAAAATGGCGTATGTTGGATAGGCTGCATTTCTAGAAAAACTAGAATAACTCAAATAGGGTTCATTTCAGATATGAGATATGACACGAATTTGAATTAGACTCATGAGAGGAATCCAAAATTTTTATAAAATTCAGGGTTTCCTATTGAAAATATGACGTAACTTCCGAGAAATATTTTAGCTAGTAGTGTTTTCATATAGATCACGTTGACTCATGAAGACACACTCTGTATACTGATACTCTGGCAAACAATGGTAACCTGCTGCTAATTCTTTGCAAATAATTACATACCTAATATATACAACTTCAGTTGGTCATCAGGAATCAAGCCCATATATTGACATTCTGAAATATAATCTAATTCTTCATTGAATAATGTTCATTTGTTTCTCCAAGTCACTGATTCCACTCTATTGCATTATTGTTTGGGCTGGGATTCTCAGACTTTTCAATCTACTACCCTCTGATACTAGAAATATAAAAACTAAAAATAAGTCCAAAAACAAGCCGAAATGTCTGTTACGTTATAAGGATGTCCCGAAATTAGTTCTTGATAGATTACATACATTAATTACATTGTGTAATATTAATTTCAATACTGGTTTTACAACTGATTTGATAATAATTAAATTTATTAATATCAAGAAACATACATGTTTATAGAGGATCATTATGGAAAAACTACATGTCAAATGGAAAATGAACATTTAAATCAGAATTAGTTGATGTAAGGGAGTTGAATTAATAGAATATATTTAAAAACTGTCTGTAAGTTTTTCGAGGAGGTGGTTAATTCATTTTCCAGCTTTTTGTGGGACTTTCTCTCCTCGTTATTTCAATATATTTGTAGTGAGGACAGATTTTGTGATCTGCCCCAAAATGTCACTGCACTTGAAATTGAACCTTCAGATACCTAAAAGAGAAATTCTCTATTTGTCAGTGACACCTTATTTTTCAAAAATTTGGAAATACAAATATATTGATTAAGAATAAAACTTCCACTTATCTTCTTTCTCGCAAGAAAAGTGTTCTAATTGTGTTGAAAACTGGAGCACATTCGTTCCCGAAACGTCCACTGAGATTTCTCTGTTTGTAGTTAACATAAAATGTATTATAAGAGAATGACCCCAATACAAGCTAAACTTAGGTGGCCTCTTTCATCGAATGAAATAAATTGAATTGAAATTGTTCCAGGTATCCGAAAGAGTTGAACAAATTTGTCAAAGTCGTTTCGGGCAACGACATGACCACCGAAAAGATAGTGCAGAGGATAATCAGGAACAGGTTGGAGTTTGAGGCGAGAAACATCAGGAAGGAAAAGAAGGAGATCGAGATTTTGCGAGCGATGGAGAAGAACGGAAGTTGCGTTCTGGCGGAGGTTTGAACGCCATTTTGGCGGTAGGTCGTTTTGGAGATCGCTGGCGTCTAGGATTCCACTGCGGTTTTGCATAACCCGCACCTGCAGAACTGACGAGCTTCAATTATGTGGATTTTATTTTGTGTTGCAAACATAATGACTTGAAGATCTCGTGATTAGCGTTATGTGGCTTCTGCCAACACCATTATCACAAAGACGGATGTCTCAAAATGTATCCTAATTTTTTGAAGTGCAAAATATTAAATCGGAAATACTAATGTTTAGACCAGAAACTTCAGGAAGACCTGTTCTGCTCAAGCAATAGGAGACTTTTAATTATCAAACACAATGCTTGAACTGCTTTACTCAGCTTCATCTTTATATGCCTAGAGAAGCCATTGATCTTCATATTATAATATCCACAGTGAATAAAGCTAGTTTTCACATGATAGGGAAGGAGTGATGGTCAGATTACCAAACGCAGGAGATGTTTATAAACCCAGCAAAGGATTGTATTTGATTCTAAGTAATTTAAATAAACCCAGCGTTACATTGAAAAAAAAATACCCAAAATCATTCAATGCAAAAATGGATTGACCTCACTGGACAAGTGACTTAACATGACCAGTGGATTATTTCGACATGGAGTCATAGAACTGTTCAATTGAAAGATTTACGCTATAGGTCCCCATGGCTTTGAAACGTATATTTGATAGTGTTCATTCTAATGAAAACCTTTATCAGATGTGAACTGTTCTGCTCCAAAGAACTCAATCAAATGGTCACAATTAGGCAACTGTAATTCCGTGAAACGGAAACAAACAAATACTCCGTACTTGTCAAAATTCTCCACTTGTCGATATTGATAAGTGGAGTCAATCCATTTCAACATTCAATCAACATTGCATGATTTTTTTAAAATGTTATCCACATATCTTCTATACCTTTGATATCGTGCCACAAAGTTGAAAAAGTTGGAACAAAACAAATCATAAGCTAGGGGTTGTGAATTTGTAATGAATCTGAAGTTAGCTAGTTGTTACAGCAAAGATACAGAATATAAACGATCAGAAGGGAATTCTATGTGAACTCTTTTAATGATACGCTCGTTATTAATATACTATTCTGACAGTTTGGCGCATGCGCGTTATGCAATATCAAAGTAGAAAGCTAGGCGGTAGCCGGTGATGCCACTTTTGGGTTCCAAGGCGCTTTTCTATAACAAGTAGATGGCGGAAAAACCTCTGACGTATCATACGAGGTGTTTCCTTCATGTACATGCCATTTCTTCATCATGAAGCATTTCGGAATAACAATGAATTAACGGTATGCACTATGCATGTTCTAAATGTTTCATTAGAAACTTTAATTAATCAATATTTGACAATATTTATTCTCCAACAAAGAATGAACTAGGTATTAGTTTTTCATCATTGAATACCTACCCATCAATCTTTTTGATGTTGTGCCATATTCCATGTCATCAAAACTTGATTTATATTGAACATATCGAAGAAAAATAACTAATATTCAATATTTAATTATATTTCTTGACTGTAATTGGACTTTTGTCATGCAAGAAGCTTTCTGCTTCAGGTAATTGAGGCCAAACTATTGATCTTTGCTGATGGTGGTTGAAATGAATTTTCCATTGAGAATAGAAAAAAATGCTGCCTCAACACTTTTTTGATATTGTCTGATATTCTTTTATATATCAAGTTTCTATAAATAGGGAAGACCTTCATGGAACCCATTACATTCGAATTGATTCTTTCATTGCGATCAGAATAATTTCATACTGAAAATTTTTTCGATCAATATGAAAATTGATCAAAAATTTTCAACCGTTCTGATCGTGTTTGTAAACCAAATGTATTTTCTTTGTTTTTAGAAGATGCCTATACAGTGTTATATTTTATTATTTTATGAAGCTTCTGATGTATATATTCGAGTGATTCATTGGATTTAGCAGTGTTTCCTGATGACGCCATTGATATTATCCAGTTTTCCCTGTGCATATTTTTATTTTTTATTGTGTATGTTATACAGTCATTGTAATTCTGAGATATGTATATTGCAGATAAGGAATATATTGTTATTTGATATGATCTTTAATTTCTCAATTGACAACCTGGAGAAAGAATGTTGAAATTATCAACAGGAGCAGGGTACTCCTGAATATTACTATTCAGTTTTCAAACCCTTGGAGATATTCAAAAACATTAGCAATTATTGCATAGAGTTTTTGACCTACCACTCAATTACTTCATAAGAATTGAGCAGTCATTTCAAACGCATCTGATAAGACACTGAGTTTGAGAACCCCTGTATTTACTCGATGCGAAGATGATGTTCCACCCAGTCAATGATGGGATAATTGGAAAATGTCGTGTCGTAGTAATGAGAGCATGTGCTGGGGGAGGGGGAGGGGGAGGGGGACAATGGATATTAAAACGAATGAATTACCAATATGCATTTATGTAAAATACAATGTTTTAAATTCACAAAAATTTATGCATTGAATAAAACAATATAATATTAGGGCTCTAGTGTATAATAGTTCCAATGTATAAAAAAAAATAATTTGATGTATAATTATATATTTGGTATAAATCATGCCATATTCGAGAAAACGAAGTAGTATTAGAATTGATTCTACTTGTATTATAGTAAATGATCCCTTATTGTTTAATACTCATCAAGACAAACAGTCATTAGACCTTATTATTAGAAATAACCACTTTACTATATTCTTAGAGACTGAAGCAATTTAATAAAAAAATATAGCTCCAAAAAATAAATTGATACCGAGTCCAATTTTGACATATTCAAGGTGACTTAAATTGTAGTTCATCAATATTCTCAATAAGACATTGTCACCTGGCTGGAATTAATCAATTCAATACACTCCAAAAATGCTTGAATCAAAAATAATACATAATATATGAAAGCACATGAAATAATGTCAACTGGAAAAATATAATAAAAGGTAAAACCTTGTTCAAATACTGGGAGAATGATAGTATTGATTAGATATTTGGTACGCAATCAGTACGAGTATACCGAGATACAAATTATTAGCAATAAAAAATGATTGCCAAAAATAGAGATTCTTTGGAAAACGTCGGAGTATTTATTGTATCAATAACTGCCATAGATTACCAGGAGTGGTTGAAAAAATTGATTTCGCGAAAATCATACTTGTGTGTGGTGACAAATAAAATCTTGAGCGATACTATTATTATACCACACTGTATACTACCACCCTGTATACTAAACACTGAAGAGTGAAACATACTTTTTCAGATATCTGCGCATTTGTGGACTCAAGTTGGCTGTAAGTTAAATTTTGGTGAAGGTGGATTTAGGATGGTGAATCAACTCTTCAACTGTTTCTTTCCAAAACTTGTAGATCTGTCAAACAACGTTACTACTAACGCACCTCTTGTGTGCAGATGGCAACACGTTCGTCGATCCTTTAAAATCAAATCCGCATTTGCTGATAATGACTGATTTCTGAGGGTGATTAATAGCTAACGGTTCAATTATTGCAGCCCTGTCAAATTCAAATCGTGTTTTCCAGAATTTCCATATAGAAATAGGTGATGCCATCAAGTTTCCATCTTGGGAAGCCTTGGTAAGGTATTAAAATTAGACATAATCAAGTAGGTAGAAGTCTACCGGCTGGAGATGGGAGTTGGAACACCAGTCTATATTCACATCATGGTAATGTTAGAATAAATTAGCATCTGGGCAGAGTAACTTCACCATTGTTCCCTATATGTGTGTTTCATCAAAAATTAGGTTAGCACACACCATGCTGAGTGTAACAAATTCTTTTTGCAGGTGTTGCACACAATATTTTTTCTACGATCGAATTAATTTGATGAGTCTCTTCGAAATATTCCGATTCCAAACCGACAATGAATAGAATTTAATTCTAGAAATTTTCACTGTGAATCTCTGTATTATTGAGAATAAACTATCAATATTTGACAAATCTTGTATGGTTACTAACCACAGATTGATTTCACAATCAACAAAAAGTACTGAATACTGCCTAGGTTAATCGAGGAGGTATTATTTTAATTTTTCAGAAGCGAGGAGAGAAAATATCATCAAGTCTGAAAACGAAAAATTTTACTGATCATGGAAAAAATACTCTGTGGTTCAGTTGGACTGCAACTACATGTAACCAAATCAGATATATATTATATTTAATATAAGTATTCTTCT
This sequence comes from Gastrophysa polygoni, assembly GCA_963576655.1. NCBI lineage: Eukaryota > Metazoa > Arthropoda > Insecta > Coleoptera > Chrysomelidae > Gastrophysa > Gastrophysa polygoni. Next base: position 4,628,962 of record OY755086.1, on the reverse strand, counting down.
CCCAATAGACCAATGAGAAAAGCTGAACAAATAAATGAATAGCTCAGTTCGGTGTGGTTTTATTATATGGCGCATCGACAATGAGAGTGAAATGAACTTGACAGATTGAAGAGATTCGATTTCTTCCTCTAGTATTAGAATCGTAGTAAAGTCTTGGAAATACACCAGAATAATACAATCGAGAATTTATTGAGCCTGCAATTACAATTCAATGAATTTCAAATGGAAATGAGCACTTGTGAGAATGTTAGCACAATTGAAGCTGACATATCAGAAAGTAGCAGGGAACGAACTCAGACCCAGTCTATGCAGAAATAGTTTTATAAAAGGCCACAGAAACAAAAAATTATAAAAATTTAACATATTCAAGGATACACATGGTAACATGGCGAATGGTAAGCAAAGATATGATATTATATATCCTCGACTAGATTGAGAGAGAGAGAGAGGAATTGAAACGACCATAAGAAAGAGACGAAGCGATCAAAAATCACCTGACTTTTGACAAACATTTTGATTTGTCATGCCATCCTATTGAGAAATACGACATTTTCAGTTATTTCCATTTGAATCGAGTTGATAGTGTAATATTATTCACTCAAATCTATTGTTCAGCGAAGTTTATTGATCCATAAGTGAGTTAAGAGAAAAAGGCTCAGTTTTACTTGTTTGGATATTGAAAATTAGTAGATAATCCTAGTTTGTTCAGCCCTACAAGTCAAGGAAGGATTTCAAAATTTTGGTCAGAATGGTGTTGTCCTGTTCAGCCTATGGATGAAAAGATGAACATGTCATTTCTTAGGTAAGTGATTAAATAATGTTGAAGAAATTTCAAATAGACCCTAGTTCGCTCCTAAAGAAAGGCAGATGAATCCAACCAATGAAAACAGCAAATGATGGAGGCAACCAGCAGTGATCAGCTGACTAAATTGCGCACAACACAACAACAAAAGGAAAGCTGTTGGCGAAATTGCACCTTTCTATGTTGCCAGACGGATCGATTGCTCTTTCTTTTTCTTATGTTCATTTAAATGGTCCTCACAAGTCGATAGAGCAAGGGTGCATCTAGTAGAGAATATAAACCATCATATCTTTGATGCTAACGATAGTGTTTCATTTGGTGATTTGGAGTATTTCCAGGACTATATAGGAATATCGCGAAATCGAATATCGGAATATCGAAAGCAACCTCACCGCTCGACCTACTTCAAATCGTAGCAGAAATTATAGTGGGGCGGATCGGGCGGAATGGGCGGCGGATCCTGCGGGATGCTCACGCCCTCGGCGTCGAGCAGCCGCAGCTTGATCTCCATGCTGAGCAGCGTGTCCAAGTCCTTCTCGGTCTCCTTGCTGTTCATGCGCCGGCCGAGCAGCGCGTCGACGCCGTCCGTCCAGTACGCGAGCGCCGTCTCGTCGGGCGCGACGCAGTTCAGCGACTGCAGGTCGGCGCCCTCCAGGGCCAGCGAGAAAGCCAGCTGGTGGCAAGCCTTGCGACCTGCGCACGATTCGATAACGTTACAACAAATGATCGAAATAATAGCTCGCGGATGCGATTCCGAACCAGTTCAGGGACTGTTCGCATGCGCAGTCTTGAAAACGGCGTTTGCGGTTAATAAAATTCTGAATTTTTAGTAACAGTTCTGTGTTCGCGGATGACAACGAATCGATTCCGGATTGATTCGGAATCGGTCCTAGCGGTTCTAGGATTTTTGCGAGGACGGAGAGTTCGATTCTGTTGCTCATGCGCAATATCGGTCGATATCGTCGTCAGCTGTTTTCTGATTGAACAAATTAATCTATCACAACGATCCTATCACCTAGTGTGTGATGAGGTGATAATATCTAATTATTCATAGTTCAAAATGTATTCAGTTTAAAAATGAATCGAATACATAAAATGAACTGTTTGATATCAACCTGCTTCGGTATCACTCATTTTTCAGCGGTCAAAACACACAAAAACACGGTTATGTTAGAAGACTCATCTGACAGTTCTAAGTTCTTCAGTTCTGAAATCGTTCGCGGTAAAATATAATCCTGAACCAGTTGATAACTAGGCATGCGCTTTACGACAATCCTGAATTAGTTCTGAACTGGTTCGGAATCGGTTCAAAATGAGATCCGCGAACAAAGCTAATAATTATTCATTTAATATTATATAATAATAGTTTGGATTAATTGAACTCTGAGGGAAATAGAGGAATAGTATCACCCAATTGATCTCCCGAGGAGCTTGACTATGGCAATATCCAATCAATATTAGTTCTTTCTGGTATCATCATCGTCAGAAGCTTTTCATTTCATGCCGGCTCCACACTTTGCTTTGAGTTTCTGAGAATTCTAATTAGGCACCTCAGTAATAATGCCGTTTAAAATTGGTCTCGTCATTTTCTAGTCGAAAGTCATGAAAATAGGTTGCTTCCAATTAGAAAAAATAACCTCGGGGCTAACACGATGTTCCTCGAACATTATAGGTTTCCCTTTCGTATTGTCCACAGATAAAAAAAAGAGAATATTCTGTACACATACGCATAGAAAGAACGGTTGTCCCATCGCACAGAAAAATGGACGTGTTTCCTCATGTTACGTCACTCATTGACCAAGCTTTCTTTCTATGAACCGTGCAAGCGGGTGGGTAGGTGATTATTAGTTATATAATGAGTAGGCGCTAAGCGACCTTATAAAAACTTGATATAGAGAGCATATGCCCATGAAGTGTTTTTGATCGGCTGGAGATATGATGCGACAACCGTCGTTTCTACAAACCGTGGACAACGTAAGGCATTTATTTATTATGTATACACGGTGTCTCAGAATAACGTTCGTATACTCCCGGAGGTAATTGTACAGATAAAAAGAAGCTACAGCTCTTCGGAGGCAGGTCCCTGATTACAGTTTTCTTCAATTACCCTAAAGATTCATGGAATTTGGTTTCATTATATAAAATCAAATACAATCCATTCTCATGGAACACGACAATTGAGTTTATTTTCAACAGATCCTTATGAATCAAAGATATGGGACGATAATTATCACAATAATGTTTACCATATTATTCATGTCAGTGTATTATGTAACGAGTGTGGAAAGTGGCATAGTGATCGAAGCACCTACCTTTCATATGCGGACAATCTCTTCCTACAAGCAGGGCTTTGATATCTGACACAGATATTTTCGAAGGTAGTTCTTCTGTGGAGGGGGCACTTTTTTCATCACAGTCCCCGTAATGCAGCACTTTGTGGTTTGGGGACAGGCGCATGTACCAAAACTTGTCTTTGATTCTTTGGCCTCTAGCGGAATACTTGGTGAATCGAGTTCCTAACGAAGAAAAATGACGTTAGGAAAACAATTATATTTGCATTCAAAATGATTCAGAATTTGAACATTTTGAAGATAAAACGGAGGACATTACAACGATTGGTATAAATGACCAAAACAATTGTTGATCGTTTCCTTTATGAGTCTATGTGGATTCGATATAACCTATCTGGTGAAAAAAGGATGTGGTTCTTAGACCGAGCATGTTTGATTCGTCTCTGATGGCTCGAATTTTCGCAAGGCATAATATTTGATACATTGATATTAAACACTTGTATACATTAATAATTTTCGAAAAACAAAAAATGGCTATATTTACAAAAAAAAAATCTCCTCCTCAATCCTCAATCAATAGGCACCAAGAAAAAATTTACTCGAAGAAGGTACAGAAGCGAAAGCAGTTGTAATTTTACCATTTTTCAATTGCCACTGGATTGTATTATTCTCTATATTTATTATTATCTCGTTATTGAAATGGCCAGTTTTTCACTTCACAGGATTATGATACAGTAAATGAAAATCACGTGAGTCTTTTCGCGAATACGTTGAAAGAAGACTCCAGAAGTCAGTGATAAAAAAAAAAAACGAAAAACACGCATATCTATCAGAATCATACCTTCAACAAGAAAAGCCAACCGCTGCTGCTTGATCAGCGCCAAAATATCCGGCGTGATCATCTCCCTCAACTCCACCACCGGCTTGGCGTGGGATTCCCATTCTTCTCGGGTGTTCCTCTCCAGCTGCCATAACTGCGTGATCTCGCTATAAGTCAGCGTGTGCAGCTTGTTCTTGAGTTGATCCAGGGTAAGGGGCATGGTATCTATCAAGTGTTCACATTTATATATATTCATTACACCATAGCCTTCCTTACAGTATCCAGCCATATCATAGAGAATTGGCAACTAGGCATGACGGTCCTGCTAGGATTGTTTATGTTCACTACATGGACGTATAAGCAAAGAGATTCAACTATCTGGTTTGTGGAATTTGATTTGATATAAACACTGATATTGATTTAAACTTCACAACTAGTGACACACAATTTCACACGATTTTTTCTAAATTTTGTCGACATCTAAAACGAATCCTGTTGAAAGACGTCAGAAATATTTCAATGTCCACATTAATAAAACTGAAGAATTTGGAAAATCTTGATATCAGTCTGGTACACAGTATCGGATAATTTATAGGTATAAAGATAGTAAAAATGGACCGAAAATAACTTCGAAAATTGTAATATTGAATTAAATGCAGGTCCTAGTTTCGCTGGGTAATAACTACAGCTTTAAAATATTCTAGTACGATTCAGTCACATACCTTGCTATTCATACATATATACTGATTTCGAGATTGATATGCATACTCCTTGCATACTCATTCTCACAATATGAGACGGAAAGAAACATTTTCAGATCCACTACATGAGTCATCCCCTTTCGAGAAATGTAGTTTTTATCAGTGCTTAAGGTTCTATAACATGCTTCCAAACGATCAAACAAATCAAAATATGCATAAAAACAATATTCGTTGAGATAGAATCTCATAAAATAGAGGACATCCTTCTATTCTATTCTATGTGCAAATGATATTTTCTACACTTTCTGCAGTAATCTCTACTTTTTGTAGAACATGAAATATTTTTCATAGTTTCATTTCTCTCACCGAGGCTGAGGAGCTACAGAAGGCTGTGGTTTAATTCATTGTGTTTTGTTATATATTCACCAAATCACACTCTACAAGCCTCCAATCGATATAGATACTAGAGTATGATAATGATCATTCTTTTTTTTTTAGTTTCTCGGACAACACCTCAGAAATATTCCTAAAAAATTACGTACCCAGCGCTCTGACGATCTGTTCCTGAACGACGCTGGCCACTTTTTGGAAATCTTCGGAAGTTGCGCGCATTTCTTTCCAGGTTTTGTTGAGAAGGACGATGCAAATGCAGTAACACTCTTCGAACGGATGATCGTGCGTGAAGAACAACGATTGGTAGGTCACGCATTGCTCCGACGGAGGTTCCCCTGTGACAAATCAAATATTTCAGAGATTTTCATACGCTCGCTTATTCAATAATAATAATAAAAATAATAATAATATTAATATGACTAGTCGATGTCATTCATGTGGAATTTTGTGAAAAGTATCGGCAATAAACCAGTTATCAAGCTATAAGAGTATGTGTGTGATACCTAATGAAAATATTATATAAGTGAAATTATGTATTATGTCTCCATTCGGTGTTCTACTTGATATTCAACGTTTCCGTTTCTTTCTATCGTTTTTGTGTAACAGAGCAATTGAAATTATAAATAGGAACTTTGAATTTCCTGAAGATGAAGAATTGCAAAAGATAAAATGAAATGAAATGAATCGGACCCCATCAAAAAGTTTTGTAGGATATTCATGTAGATTTTCAATATCGTGGGTGTCACCACCAACATCGCTCTCTCATGGGACGATCATGTGAGGTCCATTGGGAAAATTGCTTCCCAAAAACTTGGTTCTCTATTCCGTGCGAAGAGGTACTTCACATCCCAGCAACTGCTCATGATCTACGAAGCACAAATTCGACCTGTCCTGGAGTACTGTTCACATGTTTGGAGCTCAGCCACCAAAAATACGCTAGAGCTATTCGCCTAGTCGATGACACAACACTCACCAAATCATTGACCTCTCTAGATCATCGTAGAAAGGTCGGCGATCTCTGCCTTTTTATAGATACTTCCACGGTCGCTGCTCAACGGAAATATCATCTTATATGCCACCACGTGCGATTCCTAGTAGACAAACCAGACGAGCTCAGGCTATTCACCCCTACACTGTCAGGCTAGAGACCTGTTAAACATCGCTAAACCAAGCATCATTCATCGATAGAACGGCAAATTTGTGGAATTCTTTGCCTAGTGAAATCTTTTTTGATGCTTACAACCTCCAAACTTTCAAGAAAAATTTCAACACCTTCCTTCTCTCCCAAAATTGCACCGCTGGCTAACACGATGTTCCTCGAACATCATAGGATTCCCTTTCGTGTTGTTAACAAAAAAAAAATGATAATTTTTTCGAAGGAGATATTATCTGACATTTGCAGGTTTTCGAAGGAGATATTATCTGACATTTGCAGGTTAATCAATTTCAAGGAAAATTTCAAATATTTGAATTATTTTCATACACTTATTTATTTGATAATAAAAATAATATTCAATGATATTAACGACCCCTAATCGAATTTCCAATGGGTTATTTTGGGTTTAGGTCTCCAGTAACATAAACTCACCGCAAAAACTGGCCTAAGGCTCAGTTCGAAATAGTCATCCTCGAGAACAATAGCCATTATTATACGCTCATTGAAGACTCAACTATTATCGATTCCTTATTTTTTCGGTTTTCAAAGATTTTCTCTCCTCGTTTCTAAAAATAAAAACAGAAATTATTCCATATACTGTTCAGAGTCAAAAACGACGAACATTGCGAAGAAAAACATTGTTTCCATTGTGTTTCAAGTGCAGTGACATTTTGAGGCAGAGCATACATCTGTCCTTACTACAAATATATTGAAATAGTAGTTATAATAATTTGTATTTTCATTTTTAGAAATGAGAGAAAATTCCATAAAATCTAGAAGAATCTATATGCACTGAAAATATATCAAAATAATTTTATTGATTTCTATTTTCAATTTTTGGAATGAGGAGAGGAAATCTCAGAAAATCTATAAAAATGAACTATAACAGATTTCTACTTCGTTTTAGTTTCAAGCTCACCTATTTTCAATATTTCACATAGAATCCTGACCAATTCGACACTGGCTCTGCCGAAAGGGCACTCGTGTTCGTCCGCACGACAGCTGTTCTCCAGAACGAGTTTCGTGTAATTTTCGGGGTGGTTTCTGGCGAAATAGATCATGCAGTCGAGCGCCAACAGACCGGGAGGGGTTTCCGTGAAGTCGAGAGCTGGATTGATGTCATTTTTGAAACCGAGTTTTTTGTAATCTCTGGTGAAGCCGCTAGGTCCTCTCATGCTTCCGGTCCCTTCGTTGTCGAAAGCTATTCTCCTCAGTTCTTTTATTTTGTCATGTCCATCTTGGTCCTTGAGGACATGAGAAAATTGAGCAAACCTCAACACATGATATACAATAATAATGGTTATGATAAGTTCATTCAAAAATGTTCACAAAATATCAAGTCGAAATTTTCATTATTTTGAATAAACTAAGAAGAACCTCAGTTTTTGGTTAAAGTTACACTTCTGAGGATTGATGATGAATAAAAATATGAATGCAACCAATATAATCAACTTGTGTCAAGACGCAATTAATTTGTTTATTCACATATTAATATTCTCACAAACATGGTGAGTCATAAATATTGGGACAGTCTGAGGGCAGATTGTTTGGACCAAATTTGCTTCAATGAAATATTGGGGTGGAAAAAGAACCAAAGAAAATGAACAATTTAGAGTGTCATCCAAACGAAATAGATTTGAAAAAGATGTCTGATTTGGAGGCTTTCTGCCTGGATCCTTTCTATCATTATTTTTCTATCAATATTATAGGTAGCTACCTACTGTTATCCTCCATTCTCCATCCTCAGTTCTTAGGGACTGAGTTATATGCACATCTTATACAAAGGTGAATTTTCATATATGTTGGTTTGTGGAAATGCTAGGTAAATTGTATCACAATTTGTGGAAGATATTCTCGGACAACTAAAATTTAATTTCTCCAACAAGTTTGCACAGTCAATTGCAACTTTATAAAGGACGGGGATAGAGGAATACTGTTTTCTTACATGCAGGTTCACAAATTCGAAAGTTTCGAGTCTTCATGAAGTGACTTAAGAGGAGCAGTGCAATTTTGCTAATAGCTTTGTCAATTTTGTTGTTGTGTTAACAAACTTATGGATCAATGATCTTCGCTAAACAATCGAATTGAGTGAATAATCTTACACTATTAACTCGATTTAAATGAAAATATGTGATAATGTCGTCTTTCTTGATACAATGGCATGACACTTCAAAATGATTTGACAATGCTAAAAGTTATGTGATTTTTCATCACTGCGTCTCTTTCTTATGGTCATTTCAATTCCTCTCTCTCTCTGTCTTAGCTAGATCTAGTAGAGATATACCGGCTGTTTCATCTAAAGCTCACATTAGAAGTTCTCTGGGTTTTGAGCACCTTGTTAATTTCTGGAGAGCCATAATCGATTTGCTGATTAATGAAAATGTTTTCAGTTAGCCCAAATGGAATGCTCTATTTTTCATTGCGTTCCAAGAGTCTTTAGGATTTTTCAGTCCAGTCGTTTTCGAAAAATTTGGACTTGAGAAAAAAAAGTACCGTCATCGTTGAAAATCGATAACTCAGTCATTATTTGATGTAACGAAATTGTTTTCGAGAAACAGCAAGAGGAATTGCCATCATCTTGAAAATATTTTCATTAATCACCAAGTCATCAATCATGGCTCTCCAGAGATTTTTGAAGTGCTATCCATCATTCGAACCCAAAAAAATTCTAATGTGCGCTTTAGATGAAACTGCCTGTATATAATACCATACTTTGCATTGTGCAATATATCTCAAATTTAAGGTATGAACTGTGACGGATCTTTATCTCAGGGCGCAGTTTGGGGTTCTGGCTGTCTCGGATTCAGTGCTCAAGAAATGAAACCACAGAGATTTGAAATGATGCAGACTAGACTTATTTATTTTCGCAATAAATCTGAAATTTGACTTGTATCAGTACCTTGGCATACGTTTCACACTCATACATGAAGGTATTGAATGAAAGTTTGGAAGACACACTAAAAATTTAAAACAGTTACTGGCAATCCTTACACATGGCGAACAGCTATTCCTTTTTGGTGATATAATTACTTATACGATATTAAACCTACCTGAAATTTGACCAGGCGACAACACGAAGAATTTTGGTGTTACACAGACCCAAAAGGTTCAAAAACCATCAGTTATTGCAAAAATGTTATTTTGCGGTGCGGGACATGTGACGAGTCTCAAAAGCAAAATGGTCGCACTTTTACCTGAAATCTCGAAAAAGCTTCCTAAAATCTAGCAAAGACTAGTTTTTAAACACGCCGGAATGATAGGTGGTTCAAATCATGCCGCAAAAAACCTGGGTACGAACCAAGGAATTATGGGCCTGCTACATATATGCAGCTAACCATGTTTAATGCTGTAGTAATGGTTGCCTAAGCAAAAGGAAGAAACATTGTTTCATTTCATCATTTGGCCGTGCCAAGCGTACCGTGGAAGTGCCAGTAGAGAACTATGAAGTAACTAGGGAGTGACAATTAATACGGAATATCATTGACAAGCACGTTTAAACACAGATATTTAAACTTGAAATTCCCAGAGTGTATGTCGTGCTACAGAACAGATAATTTTCCGATTAACCGAAGACTGTACTATACCTGCGGGTCCATCTTGGTCATCATGCGCTGCTCGAGCAACCCCAGCACGAGCGTCTGCAGCACGTACAGCTGGTGCGCCATCTCGGCGCCGGCGACGGCGCCGTCGCGCAGAATGCCGCTCTGGACAGCGGCGCGCGCCTGCCGCGCGGCCAGCGCGCCAGCCAGAGCGCGTCGCTTGGCCGCGTCGGCGCGCGACAGCAGCGCGTTGATCAGCGCGACGGCGTTTTGCTGCACCACCGGCGAGGACTGGAGGTGCGCGACGAGCGCGCCGATCGGCACTTCGCGTTCGACCTGGGCGACAGGAGAATAATAATGAATCAAGTCGAATAAAAATATACTTTTTCTCCGAATGACATTGAAAGTGGCTGTTTAACAACACTTGACGAGCATAAAAGGTGTGTTTTTACTGCATAGTCAAAAAAAAATTTGTCTATAATCCATAAATCGGTAATTTTGCACTTATCATTTGATAGGGTTTGTTTCGATTTTTTTTTGTTTGGTACTAACGTATTTCGACCTCAGGAACCCGAATTTCACGATAAAAACGTGAGAAAACTTATATTTTTCGAGATATACCAGGAAAAAGTACAAAAATTAACCTTCTTTCTTCGGCTCGTTTTGGGTAGGCATGGAGTTTCTTTTCTCACACAGGATACTTTTCAGACCTTCCTTGAACATTGAAGAAGTCAAAAAGAATGAAAAACATCCTCGAATTAGTTAAATCAACGTTCTTCAGCATCTTGGAGGAAGGTGGATCCAGCAGTTTTCATATGGACGGCGCTGTCAAATGAGAATTTACGTCATAATCACTTGTTCTGTGAGTCAAAATATCACCGATGCACATTTGACAGCGCCGTCCATATGAAAGAAGGATTCATCAAAGATGCTAAAGACGATGAATTAAACTTCTTAGAGGAGATTTATCCTTATTTTTAGCTTCTAGAATATATAAGGAAGATATAAAGAGTATCTTATGTGAGAAATGAAACTTCGAATGGCTATGGTGCCTACCCAAAACAGGCCGAAACAAGAAGTGTAATTTCCATACTTTTTCATGGAATATCTCGAAAAATATAAGTTTGTGCACGTTTTTATTGTGAAATTCGGGTTCCTGAGGTCGAAATACGTAAGTACCAAACAAAAAAATGGAAAAAAACTCCTCACATGATAAGTGCAAAATTACCCATAAATCTTCTGTATGTGAGTTCGTTTATAGTTTTTGACTTATCCAGTAATAGATTCAATTCCACATCTCGCGCCAGGTCTTTTATCTCAGGTGGTGTTAATGGCAATAACTCATCCTCACTTTCAATTGAATCCATTTGGATCCGTCACTTGACAAATTTTTCAAATTGACAATGACATTAAAGTTAACAGAAACAATTCCACTAACGTCATCAGCGGTAAACATAATAACGAAGGGCCAGATACCTTTGTTAAAATAATTTAATTATTTGAACATTTTGAGTGAATTTAATTACTTGGTTTCTGAATGAACAAATTTTGAGAAGAAAATATGTTTCACAATTTAATCCCGATAAAAGATGGTGCATTGCGGCAAACTTTTCTGATAATGTCAAAAATAATGGTACTTCATAATTGATCAAAATTTTTTTATCCCTTGTATACCGTTTCAAAATTTCGAAATCTGATAATATCAGTGTCGGTTTTCTGCGATTCAACAACTTTAATCAATAATGCAATTTTCTGACAAATAGTGATGATAAAAATGTTACCCATACAGCGCAAATTTTTTGACTCTCCCTGTATTCATAGTCGTAGAAAAAATATAGTACACAACTAAATTTGTAATGCAATTACGCACTCGTGGAGTTACACACTCGCCACTACGCGGCTGCATGTAACTCTCTCCACTTCATGTGTAATATGCAATATAAAACTCTTGTAATGTAATATAATATTGCTGAATAACTATTTAGGTGCATTAGTTTTTTTCGTATATACCTAACCCACATTATGTATCATCATCTATTTGTGCATTGTGTGAATTGTTGTTTATCAACTTGTGTGCTAATTGATTGGAATAAACAGGAAATGAATGAATACCTGACCATATCCTTCGGAACTATTGAGGACCACATTTTCCAAAATCGAGAGAGCTGCCTGAGTGACCTGTGCTTCTTGGGTCGTATTCACAAAACTCGCTACCCTGGACATGAACTCCCCATTCAAAATGTCCCAGGATACAATGCCGTGCTCCATCAATTCCACAAAAGATGACAAAGTATGAGCCAGAGTGGTGCCTTTGCATTTTCCCGTTTCAATTTGCTTCACGATGAGGGTCAAGCCCTGCTTATTGATAAAGTCAAGGGCAAAAGTCATGTCAGCACTCAACGTAGCAAGTTTGCTCATAGCAGCCACTTTTTCTTCTGGAGTACCTGAATTGAGAGTGAGCACAAATCATAGATTGAAGACTGCCTTCAAGTAATAGAATGAAATTGAATTTGCACTGGTTACCTCATGTATAATTGTATATTAGGATTAAATGTAGTCAAAACAAAAGCTATGATTTTGACCACATCTGTCAAGTATAAACAATCGAATATAAATTCATGCTCATTGGAAATTAGTTATGGAAAGATTGATATTGTTAACAAGTTCAATAGAACTTTAGATAAACGGACTACTTCAATTTTGTCGACTAGAGAGACATTTACACTAGTGTTTTATAAGGAATAAGAGCTTATCAACATAATATTACTACTTGTTTCATAAACTAATTCGATCACCTACCTGTATTGAGTTTATTCAATATGTCCTGAGCTGTTTTAGAAGGTGAATACTGAAGACGTAACACAGAGCCATTTTTAATTTCATTCCTATTCTTTTCTGTAATATAATTATTATTATTGCTCTCATTGAACTGAAGGGCATATTGTTCTGGTTCTGTGAGATTCCATCCATTGCAAAGCTCTTGGATTATTCCTGCGAGAGGTTGTTTTTGGTTGAATTCTATCAGCTGTGGTACTTGATCAGTCATTTCGACTGCAATCTTTACGATGCTAGCATCCTTCATGGCAGGCATTTTGAGATTCGATTATTTATATTTTTATCACCAATCAATTAAGAAAAATAGCGTCGACATTGATTGTCTTGGTGAAGATCATTTCTATTATTCCGAAAAAAGGCCAGGAAGCGATGGAAATGCTCAGATTTTCATTCACATTAAATTAATTCATTGATACTATTCGATTTCCTGTAGCGGAAATCATTAAACAAAATGAATTTTGACGAATCAATTCGAGTTCGGTAGATGATGTAAATAAACTCAAACCACCTCTACTCAATCTAATCAGCTGTCACCGCTGTCACCACTGTCACTTGATGTCATTTATGTCACTGAAAGCATGAAAAGTTAGAGATTCATGTTCTCGGCAGTGTCTCCTTTAAGCTTTGCCGGCGCCGATATTCGTATTCCAATGAAAGCTCACTCTTCATATAAACCGTGATGAGAGCTTACTTTTATTTTCTGATTGAATAAATCTGCAATTTCTTAGATGGAAACGTTATACCGATAAAATTTGCATTACGAATCATGAAGTGTGAGATCGTTCAAAGATTCATGAAAGAGAAACGATATAAACCGCCTCCGTATAATGTAGACACTACGTGTACGAGAAGATAAGGAAGGCGATCAAGGCACAGAAGAGGGATTACAATCAAGGTTCGCAGATGTTTGATGTTTGTCAACAACAACTCTCTAACGTTTCTATAATTAAGGTTAAGATCGACATAATTTAAATTTCCCTTTTTCATATTTTATCGTCAATTCATATGAGTGAATTGCATTAGAATTTTTTCAAAATGACCCATAAAGGAGCTCTTTCATTATTGACAAACTATGGTGATAGTGATAGTTCTGATGATGATGTACCAGGACCTAGAGTTTCTACAAAAAGAAGTTACAAAGGCGATGAAGAAAAAAGTAATAAAAGGTGACGTCCACGCACTACTAGCAATTGGACGAATTTCCTATGACAACATAGATGATGATGCTTGGCTCTATATATATTATTTCTTTATTTTAGTATTAAGTTCTATGCTATTCAATGGAAATAAAGATATTTGTATTTTATTAACAGGATACCCAAACTTCCAGTTCCTGATGTTTTAAGAATCAATAAAATTATGCTTGACAATGAAAATATCAATGACCCCTCTTTACATGAAGGCAGAATAAGAAGCTTTGCTCATGAAAGAGGAAACTGGGCTACATATGTTTTCATTCCTTGTGAGTTTTGAGATGAGAATTTTACTTATAATTTGCTATAAAATATTCATATTAAGAGTCAGAATATTACTTGGTATGTGACTTTATGAGGCATTGAAACTAAGATATTGGTAGTGAGAATCAACAGTCTTTTTTGTTATTATTCTAGATACAGAAATATTTTTCTATTTCAGTATTGTTCATTTTACAGAAGAAAAATGGAAACAATGGTTAACGAATTGACCTCCTTATTACTAGTGCTCTGAGTGCTATGAATATCAGTTTCATACTTCATTTCCAAAAACACCAAGTGTCTTGAGGAAAGAATACATTACCATATTTATACACTATGATTTATACTTGTTTTCATTCAATTTTTTGTTTTTTATAAATATTGAATCTTTTTCAGTCAATGAATGTGAAGGAATCTTGGAATTGATATCAATTATTAAAGATGCTGTTCCAAGTATTTTAGAAATGAAACAGATAGACGAATTTCACATAAGTCTCACAAAAACTGTGATTTTGAAGCATCATTGGATTGAATCGTTTGTTGACAGTTTGAGAAAGGAAATGATCCACAGCAAAAAGTATGTATAATTGTTCCTTCATATTTCATACATATCTCGAAAAAAATTAACAACACTCACTACTCTTTTCATTTGTTATCATTCTGTTGCCTATCTGTGAATTTTGTGTCACTAACGTATACACTATATCATGATGTACATATCTATCGTACGTTAGTTTTATTCATCAACCAATGTATTTTGCTTGTAAATTTTACATTGCTGAAGTCTGATGTTTCAGGTTTATGATTTTGTTCAATGATCTTAAGATCTATTGCAATGAAGAGAGAACTCGAACTTTCATTGGGATGAGTATCAAAAGTGGACATGATTCATTAGTCAAATTGGTAGAAATTATGGATGGATGTTTGGCTGATTTCAACCTTCCTCATTTTTATGAAGTAAGTATAGTATGATTTCTTGTTTAATGAGGTTTTGAATACTATCAATTACATCTTGTAGAACATGAAAGTTTTCCACAAAAAATTAAAAGTACTGAATCAGAGGAATGTTCTGAATGTTCAGTTCTAGATGCATTTTATTCCTCTCGGATCTTATTCAGTTCTATTTTTTTAGTCAAACGACATGACCCAGAGTTCCCCTATCTTTCATATGGATTCTTCAAATATTTTTCAAAAAGTTTTCAAAGATTCAAAAAGCTGTAGGTCAGAAAAATCTTGAAAACTTCTGCCCTGACTCAAATATCAAAGTATTATTTTTTTGTGAATGGCTGCATCTGCCAAAAATTTAAAAAAAAAAACTGAAATAACCAAAAAATGGTTTAGAAAATAATCATTATTTCAATGCATCTTAGATTTCAAATGAGCAGTATCATTCATTTGAAGTAATGAAGTGACAGACAAATGAAAATAATTTTGGTTTAGACAAGATCTATGGAAAACTCTTTGAAAAACTTCCATATAAATATTCATGCATAATCTTAGTAACAGTCAAATCTTTTCAGGACCCTTCCTTCCATATGAGTATTTGCTGGTGCGTTGGGGATTATGAAGAAGAGCTGAATTCCTTATTACCACAGCTGAACCAACGGTTCCATGAAATCATGGATTGCTATTCGCAAGATAACTGGTATATTTATGTTTCTTCCCTCACCTGTAAGAGCGGCAATAAATACTTCAAGTTTCCTTTGACTTGATAATTCTCATGATTACCTGATTAGGGTGATGTAACAGATATAAAACCTATTGTTGTTCCAGATGGATAATATGAATATTGTTTCATTGAAGAAAAAGTTTGAAATTTATGTATAATAAACGGCTCAGCTAAATATGAATAGGAATCAAGTGAATTTTAGATGTTTAAATAAAGGAAAAATCATAAAGAATCAGTCCCCTATAACTCAGGACTGATATGTGAAGATTGAATATCTTTCAAAATGTTCAATTTGCACTACAGGCTCTTTGAAATTTCTTCCCTGGACCCTGAATATCCTGGATTTTTCAGCCTCTCGTCAATATACGGGTATTCCAGGGAATTCAAGTGATTCCAATCCTAAATTCACAAACTCATAGTTGAATAAATTACTCAAAGATTGTATTGTATGTTTTTATTCAATCAAAATGATAAGCAATGAACATCTCAGTACATAAATCTTAATTCTTAAAGGTAACACAAATTCAGTTAAGCAATAATTATACTAAAATTGTTGTTTATTTACAAAAGGAGAGAAATATCCGAATTCCATAGAAAATTACTGAAAGGATAGGTGACATGAGCTGATAATGATGAAAACATAAAGCAAATCCCAACTATAACATTGCGTCTGCCCTATTCTTCCAGTCAGTTTCTTCATTCCATCAAAAAACAGTTTAAATAAAGCTAGTTTTTTTTACAATAATATACAGCCAAATTGGTATGCTCAGATTGAATGGCATTATTCTGTCATCCAAAGGGAAAACTATTTCAGTAGTTCCTGTTTTTTTTAAATAACATTTTGATTATCTATCAATTGTTTGAAAATGGATTTCTATGTCCCTTGATGCTATTCAAATGATAGCAATTGTACTCATTACCAAACACAATATAGTTTGAATAGACTAGACCTATATAGTATAGTCATAGTACATTTTCCATATTATACCAAATCTTTGCACTAGTATTTCGAATTCAACTTTATATCAACTGTTTTATATTGTCCTTTGTAATCTATATATTCTTACTTTCAGTATATCAGTTTATACCCACCCAGTTTCTTAGTTTTTTTTCTATTTTGAAACAAGTACCTACTAGTATTTCCAAATTATTAATAAACCAAATGCTACTGATCTGTTTGCTGTTCGAAAAACTGAAATCATGATTATCTGCTCTAGATATTGAACTAAGCTTATAAAATTACTTATACAATAGAAAACTCCTTTGGCACTTGATGAAAGAGACTTATATTTCTTTGGATGACAGATATCAATCAGGTGTTGATTTGAAACTCGCACAATATCCCAAGAATGAAATCTTGACAGGTTTGTCTATATTAAATGAAGTGCACACTATCTAGCAGCATCGATTTAATCGTAAGACCGAACCTCTTTCAAGATATCAACCTGATCAGGTAAGTGACCATCAATATCCAGCAATAACCAACTATTTTAAGAATTCAATAACAAGAAACTGAATATGGAATACGAAATATATGTTTGGAAACAGGCAGCAAAGCTGAGAATGCCCAGTTGATTTATTGACTTCCAAAATATTAATATAATATTGATCCATGAATCAGTATTGTACCTCCTGTGGAATATTTCCACAGGAGGTAATTTTTTTTGTACTAGATCCCTACGAGCATTTTGATAATCTAATTTTTGAGTTTCCAAATATACACCTGCTATTTATGTATTATTGCACTTTCTTGTAGTGCCTGAGAAGGCATAATTTTGTTAAAAATTACGAATGTTCACAATATCAAGTAATATCTTTAGCCTGGAATGAAAACTTCGTAGAAATTTTTGACCTTCAAACTTTGACGCTTTTTTGCATAAACTGAATAGGGGATGATGTAAGTGGATGGAATTCTTTACATACGAAATGCTGTTCTCTTTGGGTGATTCGATTTCAAATAATCACGTGAAACATTCACAAACAAAACAGTTACATATTGAGGAATGGTACTTTTAATAAATGAAAATTATTAATCAACTGCTCTGAGTATGTAGTTATTTTAAAGTATGGCTCATAATTTGTTACATGCATTTATGTTTTGTTCCCTCATATTCAATTCAATTTTCAAATGTTATATTTCAAGATATATGGACTGTGAACGATTGATGATTTCGGGAAAGGGTTCATAATACTCCATCTGAAACGTTATGGAATCAGTATCAATATGTCGAGGGCATATATATATATATATATATATATATATATATATATATATATATATATGGAATATTATTAGAATAAAGAGGATATGAAGCTTCACATTTTTCAAAGAATCCAAATGTTCATTAGGTTCAGATGCTATTTATTTAGATGTTACAGTTCTAATAATGATATATTTTGATTGAGTCTCTATTTATCGCTATAATATACAATCAATTTTTCCCACAAACCACAACTCTGACTTGTTTTTTGTTTCGTAGAAATGTTTTCCGAGATGACCATTCAGTCTTAGATTTTTTTCCTAATGGCCATTTTTCAATCTCATCCACGTATTTGTATAATCCCTATTCAAGTTTGAGCGGCTTGAATTTAAAAGCAATCAAAGTTGAAGGGCGTATCTCAGCTATCTTGATTTTGATATTGAATTTGAGAAGGAGAGGTAGTGTATTCCATTCCGAATGAATGATCCATTTGCAACTGACTGTCTTGGTTGATCTCGTATTTGATACCGCGTTTGAAACGACCGTAGAGCGAAGAATAAGGCAGGTTATAGTGGATAGCTGCTTGATTGATCGACATGTGGCCGAGTCTATAAAAAATAAAAACCATTTATTATCACTGAAAAAAAAGTTCTACATACTCAAAAATACACTTTCAAATTATGGAAGGCAGTTGAAGTCAGTCGAGTATCTCTAAATTATCGAGGATGTCGTATGCATATTTCTGCACATGCAGACATTTATTGAAGATATTCAGATATATTTTTATTTTCCTTCACTTTCAATAGGATGTACTCTGTAAATATTTGAATTGAGCTGCAACATTCGAAGCAGATTCACCTGCTAATAAGAAAGCATAAAAATGACGAAGTTGATGAGTTCTATTTTGAGATTTCTTCAATTTGTATTTTGAATTCTTCTGTGTACGTGTTCTGTATCTGTGTGTGTAGCAATAATTGATATTTTCATGGAATTTTGAAGAAAATAAAAGCAGTTTTTTTAAATTCTTGTATGTTGACTACGAGTGCGGTGAAATCAGATATCTTCAGTGGAATTCTGATATTCAAAATATTATCATCTATCATCTTCATATCCTTCATTCACTGAATAAGGCTAGTATATAGGATATCATATGATGAAATAAAAATTCTTCAGTTCACAATTTAGTCAGATCAAAAGAATGAAGATTCAACAAATTCTCTAATTTAATATAAATATCTTACTCAAGTCACATGTAAAACCAGCAAGAAGGAAATATCTCAAGATTAACAAATTGTCATCTACATCAATAATATATTTCATGCATTGCAGGAATCTAAACATAAAATCTCTGTGTTTTTATTCTTTCAGCCTAAATACAAATGATTCCAATATATTCTGAAGATTTTTAGCCATCTATGCCCTAAATATCTAATATTTATAAGAATATCTGATAGGTTTTGCTCATCATTTATTATCATTTCTGGTGTTCACTAGTTGAATTTTGGAGACCACCTTGAGCTAGGCTAAATACATTATATTTTACTAGTTTTTCTATATTTAAACAGCAAGTATTTTATTGTATTTCATTATCTACTCCGTCAGTGTGCTAATCATTACCATTACCATTCAATAATACCCTTTATCCATTCCAATAGAATGGATAAAGGGTATTATTGAAATGACCTAAGGAGTAAAAGATGATTTGCAAAATTATCTGGTATATGATTGAAAATAGCACAAAACATTATTATGGAATAAAATCATTCAAATTATGACAGATGTAACATGACTTTTTTCTGATTATCGAATTGTTATTCAAGGAGTGCTCATGGTTTCCTCCGAACTGTTTTGAGGGTTCAGTCTCATTCAAAATTTTGTGTGCTAACTGAAATAGATAGGGGTAGACAAGAAATCAAAAATATCATATTCCGGAAACAAACATCTGCGAATGTATCCCTTGGAACATAGAAAAACACAAGAAAAGAATGAATCACTTTCAGTCGAAGCTACATCGGTAGCATTGAGTTGGCTCTTCCAAAGAAACCATAGAACCATGGTGCTGACATGGTGAAATGAGAAGTCTGGGATGTGGAATTCCATGTTTATTTCAAAACTACACAGTAAAGAATCAGATTTCTAGACTCCGATAACATAATATAAAAATCAAAAAGAATAATAGCAACTTTTTCTACATTCAACCGCCTAATGCTCAACGTTCACTATCAATATAACCCATGTTGCTTCTCATCATTATCCTGGACAAATTGTACAGTCTTAGACAAAGTTATTTCCGATCCGATCTTTTGTCAAATCAAGTTGGTTTCGTTCACGTCAGACCGAAGCTCTCTGTGATTTTCGCGGCGATACACATGAATCAACGGAGATAAAAGGCTGGTTCATATTAGAACGATTGCGATAATTTTTTGCGGTTCCGCAACATGGCTCCGACTATACGGAAATTTTGTTCATGATATCAAAGTGGGAAAACGCCGAAATTTTACCATCCTTCATAGTTGTGACTGGAGATTTGAGATAGGAGAGATATGATGGAGAATTGAATTTTTGAATGAATGAGTAGCATTTGATGTTGACTCTACTAGTTGTGATCTTTCCCACATTTCCAACGAATTTTTGTAATCATTCCCACGCTACAAGGAGGTTTTCGTAATGTGCTTGAAAAGTATGGACCTAGTTGGTTTACTATCTGTCAAATATTTGTCAACTTATTGTTTTGTGATGTCTACCCAAAACGGGCCGAAGAAAAAAGGTTAATATTCAAACTTTTCTTCCATTATCTCAAAAAAAAAGGTTTGCACACGTTTATATTATGAAATTCCTGAGGTCAAAATATGTACCAAGAAAAATCGAAAAAACCCATCGCATGATGAGTGTAAAATTACGGAATTTTTCAGCGCAATGGTTCTAACACGATCCATCTCCCACGCACTCATCCGAATCAGTACCTTACTTGAGAAAAAAATGGCTTGGGTAATTTTGCACTTATCATGCGATTGTTTTTTTTTTTTGATTTTTTTTCTTGGTACTTACTCATTTTGACTTCACAATGAGAACGTGTGCAAACTTATATTTATCGAGATATTCCAGGAAGAAGTATGAAAATTACCCTTCTTGTTTCGGCCTGTTTTGGGTAGGCACCATAGCCTTTCGAAGTTTCATTTCTCACATAAGATACTCTTTATATCTTTCTTATACATTCTAGAAGCTAAAAAGAAGGAGGAACATCCTCTAAGAAGTTTAATTCATCGTCTTCAGCATCTTTGATGAATCCTTCTTTCATACGGACGGCGCTGTCAAATGTGCATCTGTGATATTTTGACTCACAGAACTAGTGATTCTGACGTAGATTCTCATTTGACAGCGCGGTCCATATGAAAAATGCTGGATCCACCTTCCTCTAAGATGCTGAAGAACGTTGATTCAACTAATTCGATGATGTTTTCCCTTCTTTTTGACTTCTTGAATGTTCAAGAAAGGTATAAAAAGTATCCTGTGTGAGAAAAGAAACTCCATGTCCACCCAAGACGAGCCGAAGAAAGAAGGTTAATTTTCATACTTTTTCCTGGAATATCTCAAGTTTGCGCACGTGTTCCGAGAAAAAAAAATCGAAAAAAAACCCGTCGCATGATAAGTGCAAAATTACCACGGCTTGTGCCAGGAAGCTTAGTTTGGGTGAGTACTATTAAATGATGAAAAGAATGAAAGAAATGACTTTGAATTATGACAATTCCGACGACAGCGACGCTATATTCAACCGCCTTTTTCCGCGCATTCACTTCAACTCTCATCCGAAAATCAGTACCTCACAGCCTCGAGCGCCTCGCCCATCGCGTCCTCCGACCACGGCGTCGGATTCGAGCGCGACAGCTCGATGCCCTCGCGCTTGCACCGGCCGTACAGCGTGCCCGTCGGGATGCCGAACTCCGTGGAGGCCTTCTGCACCGACGTCTGCCCCGAGCGGATCGACTCGAGCGCCTTCTCGAGGTCCTCGGGCGTCCAGGCGGTGGGTGCGGCGTTGAACGGCGCCGCCAGTCGGATGCCCTCGCGGCGCGCGATCTTGTACAGAGTGCTGCTGGGGATGCCTGGACAGGAAAGGGGGAAATCGCCGTTCATGATTTTAGCGGAACAACTTTGAGCAATTGACAATCTGGATAATCCAGAATTTGCTGCTTTTCCGTGGCTACTCACGAAGAGAAGGAAATTTTTCGCTCTCTCTCAAAAAAATATGAATGTAAATATTGGATGTTTCGTCACCAAGTTCATATGGAGTTAGCGTGCCAACTCCCTTGATTTTTGTTGTTTTCCAATTTTGAAGTATACATATTTTGTTGCTATTTTGTTGCTGATTAGTTGCGAAGAGAACAAAATTTGTCACTCTCTTTCAAAAAAATATAAATATAAATATTGGATTTTTCTTTGCCAAGTTCATATGAAGTTAGCGTGCCAACTCCCTTGATTTTTTTTGTTTCCCAATTTTGAAGTATACTGATTTGTTGCGAAGAGAAGAAAATTTTTCGCTCTCTTTCAAGAAAATATAAATATAAATATTGGATGTTTCGTCGCCAAGTTCATCTGAAGTTAGCGTGTCAACTCCCTTGATTTTTTTTTTGTTTCCCAATTTTGGAGTATGCTGATTAGTTGCGAAGAGAAGAAAATTTTTCGCTCTCTTTCAAAAAAATATAAATATAAATATTGGATGATTCGTCGCCAAGTTGATATGAAGTTAGCGTGCCAACTCCCTTGATTTTTGTTGTTTCCCAATTTTCGAAGTAAACATATTTTGTTGCTATTTTGTTGCTGATTAGTTGCGAAGAGAAGACAATTTTTCACTCTCTCTCAAAAAAATATAGATATAAATATTGAATGTTTCGTCACCAAGTTCATATGAAGTTAGCGTGCCAACTCCCTTGATTTTTGTTGTTTCCCAATTTTCGAAGTAAACATATTTTGTTGCTATTTTGTTGCTGATTAGTTGCGAAGAGAAGAACATTTTTCGCTCTCTCTCAAAAAAATATAAATATAAATATCGGATGTTTCGTTGCCAAGTTCATATGAAGTTAGCGTGCCAACTCCCTTGATATTTTTTATTTCCCAATTTTGAAGTATACATATTTTGTTGCTATTTTGTTGCTGATTAGTTGCAAAGAGAAGAAAATTTGTCACTCTCATTTAAAAAAATATAGAAATAGAAATATAGAAATAGAATAGAATATAAATATTGGATGTTTCGTCACCAAGTTCATATGAAGTTAGCGTGCCAACTCCCTTGATTTTTGTTGTTTCCCAATTTTCGAAGTAAACATATTTTGTTGCTATTTTGTTGCTGATTAGTTGCGAAGAGAAGAAAATTTTTCGCTCTCTCTCAAAAAAATATAAATATAAATATCGGATGTTTCGTTGCCAAGTTCATATGAAGTTAGCGTGCCAACTCCCTTGATTTTTTTTATTTCCCAATTTTGAAGTATACATATTTTGTTGCTATTTTGTTGGTGATTAGTTGCGAAGAGAAGAAAATTTTTCGCACTCTCAAAAAAATATAAATATAAATATCGGATGTTTCGTTGCCAAGTTCATATGAAGTTAGCGTGCCAACTCCCTTGATATTTTTTATTTCCCAATTTTGAAGTATACATATTTTGTTGCTATTTTGTTGCTGATTAGTTGCAAAGAGAAGAAAATTTGTCACTCTCATTTAAAAAAATATAGAAATAGAAATATAGAAATAGAATAGAATATAAATATTGGATGTTTCGTCACCAAGTTCATATGAAGTTAGCGTGCCAACTCCCTTGATTTTTGTTGTTTCCCAATTTTCGAAGTAAACATATTTTGTTGCTATTTTGTTGCTGATTAGTTGCGAAGAGAAGAAAATTCTTCGCTCTCTCTCAAAAAAATATAAATATAAATATTGGATGTTTCGTCACCAAGTTCATATGAAGTTAGCGTGCCAACTCCCTTGATTTTTGTTGTTTCCCAATTTTCGAAGTAAACATATTTTGTTGCTATTTTGTTGCTGATTAGTTGCGAAGAGAAGAAAATTTTTCGCTCTCTCTCAAAAAAATATAAATATAAATATCGGATGTTTCGTTGCCAAGTTCATATGAAGTTAGCGTGCCAACTCCCTTGATTTTTTTTGTTTCCCAATTTTGAAGTATACTGATTTGTTGCGAAGAGAAGAAAATTTTTCGCTCTCTTTCAAGAAAATATAAATATAAATATTGGATGTTTCGTCGCCAAGTTCATCTGAAGTTAGCGTGTCAACTCCCTTGATTTTTTTTTTGTTTCCCAATTTTGGAGTATGCTGATTAGTTGCGAAGAGAAGAAAATTTTTCGCTCTCTTTCAAAAAAATATAAATATAAATATTGGATGATTCGTCGCCAAGTTGATATGAAGTTAGCGTGCCAACTCCCTTGATTTTTGTTGTTTCCCAATTTTCGAAGTAAACATATTTTGTTGCTATTTTGTTGCTGATTAGTTGCGAAGAGAAGACAATTTTTCACTCTCTCTCAAAAAAATATAGATATAAATATTGAATGTTTCGTCACCAAGTTCATATGAAGTTAGCGTGCCAACTCCCTTGATTTTTGTTGTTTCCCAATTTTCGAAGTAAACATATTTTGTTGCTATTTTGTTGCTGATTAGTTGCGAAGAGAAGAACATTTTTCGCTCTCTCTCAAAAAAATATAAATATAAATATCGGATGTTTCGTTGCCAAGTTCATATGAAGTTAGCGTGCCAACTCCCTTGATATTTTTTATTTCCCAATTTTGAAGTATACATATTTTGTTGCTATTTTGTTGCTGATTAGTTGCAAAGAGAAGAAAATTTGTCACTCTCATTTAAAAAAATATAGAAATAGAAATATAGAAATAGAATAGAATATAAATATTGGATGTTTCGTCACCAAGTTCATATGAAGTTAGCGTGCCAACTCCCTTGATTTTTGTTGTTTCCCAATTTTCGAAGTAAACATATTTTGTTGCTATTTTGTTGCTGATTAGTTGCGAAGAGAAGAAAATTTTTCGCTCTCTCTCAAAAAAATATAAATATAAATATCGGATGTTTCGTTGCCAAGTTCATATGAAGTTAGCGTGCCAACTCCCTTGATTTTTTTTATTTCCCAATTTTGAAGTATACATATTTTGTTGCTATTTTGTTGCTGATTAGTTGCGAAGAGAAGAAAATTTTTCGCTCTCTCTCAAAAAAATATAAATATAAATATCGGATGTTTCGTTGCCAAGTTCATATGAAGTCAGTGTGCCAACTCCCTTGATTGTTTTTATTTCCCAATTTTGAAGTATACATATTTTGTTGCTATTTTGTTGCTGATTAGTTGCAAAGAGAAGAAAATTTGTCACTCTCATTTAAAAAAAATATAGAAATATAGAAATAGAATAGAATATAAATATTGAATGTTTCGTCACCAAGTTCATATGAAGTTAGCGTGCCAACTCCCTTGATTTTTGTTGTTCTCCAATTTTCGAAGTATACATATTTTGCTGGTATTTTGTTGCTGATTAGTTGCGAAGAGTTCTTCCCTTCGCAACTGTCGCTCCCTTTTCCAAAAAAACTTCCGTAATTTTAGTTTTTTCTCAAATTTTGAAGTGTCCATATTTTGCCGATTTTTTGTTGCTAATTAGTTGCGATGAAAAAATTTTGGGAAGTATATAATTTACGAAACGATTTCCGTAATTTTTATTTTTTTGTTTAGTCTTGTGCTTGTCGCTTTTTTATTAAATATAAGATGTTTCGCCAAGTTCATATAAAGTGAGCGTGACAACGTAATTTTTGTTTTTTCCCAATTTTGAAGTATC
Source organism: Gastrophysa polygoni (assembly GCA_963576655.1). Lineage (NCBI taxonomy): Eukaryota > Metazoa > Arthropoda > Insecta > Coleoptera > Chrysomelidae > Gastrophysa > Gastrophysa polygoni. Next base: position 4,603,268 of record OY755086.1, on the reverse strand, counting down.
CATATTTTGCCGCTTTGTTGCTGATAAGTTGCGAAGGGAAGAAAATTGTCGCTCCCATTTCCAAAAAAATATGTAAGTTCATATACCTACTCGCCATTTTTTTATGACAATCTCTGATTCGTGGGCAGATGTATAATAACAAAAGAGCTGCAGTAATGTTCTATCAATTTCAGCGAAGGAATGATCAGAATGATTCGGAAGGACACATTTTGACATATTCACGAACTCACCATATGCTTTACTGGCCTTATTCGCTGATATCGTGCCAGTCCTTAACGCTTCCAATGCGTTATTCAGATTCTCTTCGGTCCAGGATTTGGTGGGCCCTTCTTTTTTTGGTGTGTCTATTCCTAGTCTATGTGCTCTTTGCCATAAAGTAGTGGAGGGAATACCATAAGTTGCTGATGCCTACCAGAAAGAAATACAAATGAATTTCAAACCTATATGATTTTCTATTTCATTTTGCGAATTGGCTTTTTTACATAATATATTGTCAATAATAAATAAATTATTAAAATAAAAAAAAATAATATTTTATGCAAAAATATTCATTTAAATTTTTTTATATTCCGAAATTCGCCTTTTGCATGCTTGATAGAAAAAATGACAACAAAAATTGCAAAATTCCGTTTTTTTAAAGAAAAATGACCAGTGAAGGTCAAATTTCATTCCACATTGAATTACTCAAGAAAACCGAGATCATCATTATCCAGCCGAAAAAACGGACACCCTGTACATGAATCTACGTTAAGAAAGCATCCTTACTTCACTTACCTTCGTGAGGCTCATATTATGGTTTCGTAAGGCATCTAAAGCCATGTCCATATCTTCCTGAGTCCATGTTTTCGGTCCACCCCCTGTATGCGTCCGTGGTGTTAATAAATTGTCTCCATGGCCATCCATTCCAGATATAGACTCTTCACTATTTACATCTGGAATTCAATACAAATATGTTGGTCAACAAACCTGACAGGTGAGTGTATTACGAATGATGCAAAAATACCGTGAAATATAAATATTAACAATATTAATAAAAATATAATTATAAAAAAATATGCTTCTTTATTTTTCCTGAATATCCTGATAGCCTGATAGGTGAGTATATCATGCAAATATACCGTGAAATATAAATATCAACAATATTAATAATTTTTTTTATATTTTTCCTATATATATTTTTCCTGAATATCAAACATGATTCACTGAAAGTAAATGCCTTTTTTAATATACCATGGAATTTATTACTCTGACTAATTACTACATGAGAATACTATATTCTATAATAAATGTTACTGATTGTTTGAAAAATGTGATGTGATTTCATGTCATCAACGTTCTCACCTAATTTATTCGACACCAAAGGCAGAAGTCCGACAAAATCTCCATGACCCATCATTCCTTGGTGCATACTCCTGTCACCATCATCGTGGCTGTCCATCGAGTGGTCAGGCCCAGACATATGGGACTCCATGTCCAACAGGCTATCCTGTAGAACAGAAGTGACTTCGATTGAAAAAAAAAAAACATGTCACATTAGCAAAACGGATATTTAATTACTACTTCATCTTCATGCGAATCTGACTCAAAAATATTAGTACAGATTAGTAGACATACGGATATTCAATTACTACTTCAACTTCATGTAAATCTGACTCAAATAATATTAATAGCCGATACTTCATTCACATAATTTCTGGGAAAAAATCTCAGTGCATTAAAATTTAATTTCTTCTTCAACAAATCTGCGATCAATTGGACTGTAACAACCTCATAAAGGATGGGGATAGAGCAGTTTTATCTCCTTGCGTGCAAAGATTTGAGAAACTGTTCATGAGGAGTTCCTACTGGAGGGTATGTACCTCATGTAACTGGACAGTTTCAAAAATCTCGATTGCAGACTTTCAAAAAGGTCAGTATTGTTCCGATGGTCTCCATCAATCAATGCGCATTCAATCCCTGAACGTGTAAAACAAAAATAAATTATCTTTGTCCTCAAAATCGACTATTGCGAACTACAAATCTGTATGCTCGATATGGAGATTTCAGGATTCAGTGAATCTGCTCACTAAAAGATACAGATTGATCAAATAAATCGCAAAGAACTTTGAATACTTCAGGTCTTAGTAGAGCAATGTCACCAATAAAGTAATTATATACGATTGAATTCGATCTTAGCGTGAAAGGCTTACATTGGACAGAATTCAATTCTAATTTGTTATTTTGACACCATTATACCACTCGGCCAAGATTGTCAGCTAGCTGTTGACAATCATCTATGTTTTTGTGTGAATTACCACTGCCATTAATGAAATGTTGAAAAGAAATGGCCCCAGATTGAAGCTTTGGGGTACGCCATGTAGCAATATATTCGAAAGACTTGAAACCATCCAACTGAACGAATTGTTTTGAGTATTGATATTGTGTAAGCCTTTACTTGATAAATCATTTTCATTACTGAAAATATAAACGGCCAGTTTATAGATATATAAACTAACTATGGTTGAAATTCCATAAGAGGTAAAGCTAGTTCTATATGAAGACATTTTAGATGTGGTAAAAATGCAACGAAAAAAATTCTTTGATTGGAACGTTTTTGGCCATAGTTACCCCATAGTATAATCTTCAAACTTGTGTTCTGTCTAATACGATTCTCAAGTTACTGATTATGTACTGAATAGAGTTCAATTTAGAAATCAAAATTTGACAATGTGAATACCAACCGAGATGTTCGTCTACATGCAAACCCAAGAATTTAACAATGTTATGTATCGATATTTAATGAGGTTGTGACGTTTATATTCACTTGAAATGAATCAGTTTATTCTGATGATTATGGAACCGAATAATTTTTGTTGAAAGGACCTATTTGTTCGAGATTCCTCTCCCACTAGACTAACTTGACGAGGTAGACACAGTCGAGGATTTCAATAAGAGCAGGTCTTTCTCTATGAAGAGTACCTTAACCTCGCCTGGGACATTAACACTAATTTTTTCATTGTTTTTGAATGTCAATCAATGAAGATATTATTATTATTATTATTATTATGATGATAAAGAGGCAAAAAATAAAAGATGATATTAATCTGTCCCACCTGGTCGTAGGAGCGCAACGTTTCGAACTTGATGTCGGCTTCCTTCTTGATGTCGAGCGCGTACTTGGCGGGGGCGGTGAGGAGGGTGCGCGTGGGCGAGGGGTGGTCGTGGGGGGCCGTGGACATGTCCACGTGGCCGACGGGGATTGCCGAAGGGGCGGCCGGCTCGGGCGGGAAGTCGTCCGTGTCGACGCCGAACTGCGAGAAGATCGTCTGGAAACGAGAGGAAATCATCAATCAAGTGATATAATAGTGTACAGTGCATCCCAATTTGGTTGAGACTGCCAAGTTTCTCGGTTGTTATTGAAGATGGAGCCTTCCGGTTTTTACGTTCCCGTCCTACTTTTCCTTGAGACTCAAGATGGTCCAATCAGATTCTGCAGAACTGGTTCTGTTTAAAAGATACAGGGCGATTTTAAGAAGGTTGAGTAATTTAGTTGATACGTAATACAAAAATGTGTTCACTGAATGCAAAACACTTACACACTTACTCAAGTGGCGGCGCCCTTTGCTAGTAGCCATATTTGCTGTCAATTTTTTTGATAACAGATAATTTTTAAGTGATTTCGAAGAGGTCTCAAGCCATCTTAATTATTGAAACATATAGATGTCCCGAATTATACACGAAGGTCCATAATGAGTTACCTATAAGTACAATAGATATATTGATAGTGTGATGATGGTGATTGATGGATTCTCGACTCGTAATGTGCTCTCCTGTATAATTCAGATATATGATTCAATAACGATCATCGATATGAGATTGACATTCACTTCAGCACCTTCTCAACAAGTTATACTTTATAAAAACTTTCATGTTCCTCATTATTTGACAACTTTCGAAATAACGTCTAAGGAGAACTCTATACTTTGTTGTTTGTATATTAAGTAGGCATTTTTTCAATACCCACTACTAATACTATGACCCACCTGTCCGGAGAGGAGGCCATGGCTGCTCATGTTTAGTGGGGTAGTCTGTTCTGGCGGGGCGGGCCTTTTCCTCTTCCTGTCATTCAAAGCTATTGGCATGTCATCCTCTTCGATCTCGGGCGGTCGTTCCGTGCTGTCGTCCTCTGCTCTGGATCCGGCTTCTGGTTCATTAGAGGTCGGGGAATGCTCCTTACTAGAGGAGGGCTTCTGGTTGTTCTGAGCGGTATTGTTCTCCTGCAACTGAACGTCAAGGATTATGAGCGTATACCTTAATATCTCGGTTTCATATTTTTAAAGGCAGAGTTTCTCGTAGCTTATGGCCCCATGTACTCCTAATAAATTCCTGACATATCTGAGAACCTTTGAATAGAGATTTTCATAAGACAATCTACATATCGATGCTGGGATGTAACTAACAGATGCTTTTTGATTTCGACAAATACATACAGGGTGATTCTTTGTCATATTTCATGAAGAAAAGTTCACATAAACATGTGTCCTAACTTGCTTTCTTTCCGAGTAATGAGGTGTCAGTGTTACTACAAAATATTAGGTTGTTTATCAACACCTCAAAAGTTTTCACGCCGATTTTGATGACACTAGGTATGTTTGTGATCCCCCATTCCTAAGCCACTGTTTAGCCATAATTCCGAATAATATCAAACTCAGCGAAAACATTAGCGAACAATATTTATTATGGTAAATATCAATCAGGTTCCCCTCTGTGACACCACTGGAAACAAATATACAGGGTGTCCTTAAAAGGTCTTTACAAAAAGCTACCACATATTCTTCAGACCAAAACAATTCGATACAAGCAAACTTACCTCAGTAAAAAGTTGCTTAGTTTGGGCTCTAGACGGCTCTGAAGTTGAAATTTTCAAATCGATTTTGCTTCATAACTTTTGAACGGCTCATGAGATTTTTTTCAAATTTGGTACGTTGGCATAGACTCATGAAACTCATATCATAATCATAATGAATATCATTCCATGGGCGTAGAACTTGATTTTTTCAGTAAATAAACATCTAAAACTCCTACGCCAATGGAGAAAAATTAGTTTCAATATGAAATCTAAATTATTCAACTCATTCACTACAAAAAAGGTACTCTTGACAAAAGTCGATTCCTCTCATGGTTTCGACAAAATTTCAATTTTAGTGATTTAGAGCATAATTAATAATAAAACGATTAACAGATATTTCATAAAAATTTTTCAAAATGTTCACCATTTTCACGTATACAAAGATTTATACGACGCAAAAAGTTGAGATGTACTTTTTGCATAGGTTATTTCTATTGAAAATAAGTAGCACTGGTTTTTTTTTCTGAAGACTATTATTATCTGCTCGAAAACAGTGATATTCACATTCTTGGTTTCCATAGTTTCATCTGTGTTGATTTGTCGAGTTTTATTGACGTTGATTGTTGATATCGGACTTTTCTGATTTATCATGGCCGTACAATACACCAATGAAGAATACACCGATATGTTATTGGTATTCGGATATTGTCAAGGAAATGGTCGAGAGAGTGTGAGGGTGTATTCGGCAAGGTTTCCAAATCGTCGCGTACCAAGCCACCCAACCTTTGCTGCAGTTGAGAGACGTCTTCGGGAGACCGGTCAATTTGCTCCTAGAACTGGTGATTATGGAAGACAGCGTTATGTAAGGATTCCCGAAGTCGAAGTAGAAATTTTAGACCGTATTGAAGAAAATCCAGAATTGAGTACTAGACGGATAAGTAATGAACTAGAAGTTTCTAGGAATGCCGTTCATGAAGTACTAAGAGAACAATTATTATACCCATACCACAAGACGCCAGTTCAAGATTTATTAATCCATGATTCACAAAGTCGTCTGATGTTTTGTAGGTTCATTAATTTGCAAAGAGAAATGAATCTGAACTTTGGAAAGAATATTTTGTTCACTGATGAAGCCTGTTTCACGAGAAGAGGAATAACTAATTTTCATAATGAACACGTTTATGCAATTGAAAATCCTCATTCCATTAAAATAAACCATTTTCAACACGAATTCAAAATCAACGTTTGGGCTGGAATAATAGGAAATTTTATAATTGGTCCTGTCATACTTCCACAAAGATTAACAGGAGACATGTATTTACAACATCTACGAAATACGTTGCCAGATTTGTTGGAAGATTTACCACTCCAACATCGGGTAGATATGTGGTTTATGCACGATGGAGCTCCACCACATTTTTCGGTGGATGTTAGGAATTTTTTAAACCAACAGTACCCAGACAGATGGATAGGTAGAGGTAATGATGCACCCGTGAATTGGCCCCCACGTTCTCCAGACTTAACACCGATGGATTATTTTGTATGGGGTTATCTCAAGTCTACGGTTTACAAGACCCCTGTGAATACTGTAGAACAATTATGGCAACGTATCCAACAGGCGACGAATAATCTTACAGGCGATGAAGAAGTTATGCAAAGAGTACATTTCAACTTTTTGCGTCGTATAAATCTTTGTATACGTGAAAATGGTGAACATTTTGAACAATTTTTATGAAATATCTGTTAATCGTTTTATTATTAATTATGCTCTAAATCACTAAAATTAAAATTTTGTCGAAACCATGAGAGGAATCGACTTTTGTCAAGAGTACCTTTTTTGTAGTGAATGAGTTGAATAATTTAGATTTCATATTGAAACTAATTTTTTTCCATTGGCGTAGGAGTTTTAGATGTTTATTTACTGAAAAAATCAAGTTCTACGCCCATGGAATGATATTCATTATGATTATGATATGAGTTTCATTGCCCGATGAGTCTATGCCAACGTACCAAATTTGAAAAAAATCTCATGAGCCGTTCAAAAGTTATGAAGCAAAATCGATTTGAAAATTTCAACTTCAGAGCCGTCTAGCGCCCAAACTAAGCAACTTTTTACTGAGGTAAGTTTGCTTGTATCGAATTGTTTTGGTCTGAAGAATATGTGGTAGCTTTTTGTAAAGACCTTTTAAGGACACCCTGTATAACTCTTTAGCAGTAAGCTCTTCACAATGACTGAGTTCACAATAAACAGTATACACTAAAAACTATCACAATGTAGTATTTCAATCCTGAAATTGATGATATAAACAACAACACTTGTATGAAGGCACAACTTATTGTAGTCTTTAATACAACATTCTTTTTTGAATGAATATAATGATGATATTTTTTTCAATTCCATTGGTAGATGTTATTAAACAAGATCAATCCTTTGCTGAATATTATATGAATTATTATATGAATTATATGAATATTGGGGTTGATGTAAAAATCATTAATATCATTCCTACGGGTATTATATGAATTCATATTACTTATATAGGTTAGCTGATCTGAAAGATAGGTTGCTGGCATATTATTTTTCAATTTGTATATGAACATCAACATGTCATAATTTATTCTTTGTCTAACTGACATTAATGAAAGGGCATTCAACATTTCCTTAATCGGTGTTCGCCTGTTACAACTTAATATTGCCCTCATGGCTCTATTTTGTAATTCTTGATCCAACAAATGTACAGAAAAACTCACCTTTATACAGAATTTGTAACAATTACGATAATATCAATGAAAGATGCGACATATTCTCTTGCAGCATTGCTTCAGTTTTTAAAATTATTCACTTTGCAATTTGTTTCATATCTTCACGCTTTTGATTTATATTCATTCGATTACTCTTAGTATATGTTTGTACCTATAATATTCCCACCCTGTAAATGGATTTCTGTTGGGTGGTGTACAAAAAAAATAATACGTCTAGATATTTGCATTCCTTTACTTGTTCGATTTTTTCATTTTCAATATTTATAATGAATTTGAAAATTACATTTAATAATTCAACTTGACATCTATTACCTATCAACATGAATTAACTTTTTTTTTTACATTGAGCTTCAGCCCATTATTACATAACCAAGTACTTATATTCGAAAGATCGGTATTTAGGTTTTTTTATACATCATCTGTTGTTCCTGAGTAATACAGCATTGTGTCATCAGCGAATAGTTTTATTTAACATTTCTTCACTTATGTAGCTATGTCATTTATAAAGAGAATGAATAATATTGGACCAAGAATTGAACCCCGAGGCACTCCATTTTTTATTTCAAGAGTTTCTGAGAAATGATTATTATATTTTCGACTTGTTCCCTACCTTTCAAGAAACTAGTGAACCATTCCAAGTCATTAGCAGTGATACCATATTTTTCCAATTTCTGCAATAGTAGATCCACTTTCATTGTTTCAAAAGTCCGTTGAAAATCTGAGAATACTACACCTATTGCTTTTTTTTATCAATATCTACTTTCCATGAAGATATCAGTAGTTGTAAGGCAGTTTCACATGAATTTGACTGTCTGAATCCCGACTGTTGTGCAATTAGAATCTCATTGTCGTTGATACACATTGATAATTGTTCATTTACTGCTAGTTCCAATAGTTTTTCGTATACTGGTATTGATTGGTATAAACTCTGAACATATTAGGGTGTTACTGATTTTTTACGATTTAAATAACTTAAATCGAATTATTTTCCGAAAAGTTTCAGTGAAATGCCTTCGATCCGAAAAAAGTTTCACTTGCATCGTGGTTTTATGAAACCACACAATGTTTTTTTCTCAACACGAATGCTTCCCTAGGCGTCAGCGTTGTGGAATGAACCTGAATTCATAAATTTCTCTCGGGCAAAATATCCAGTTACACTCACCTTGATCTGCACGCTGCTCGCCGTAGATTTCCTGGCACGATTGCAATCGAGCGACAGAGGTAGTTCAGGGTGTTCTTTGTCGTCGGGAGATTCGCACAAGCCTTTGATCTTTAATTGGTCCGCCGTTCGTAGCAGAGACTGCAAAAGATCGGGAAATTCAAATATAAAAGGGTGCAATTAGCCCGCTCAGTGCAGCTACAGAAATGCTCTCAACGCAAATTACAGAGGGACCCGACGACTTTAAACAGGGCCATTTTTGTGACACCATGCTGGAAGAAAATTGCTTTCATCTGGAAGGGATCGACAGAACCGTAATTGGGTAGACGTTTCATTGATAACGGGCATATTATATGGCAACGAAGAGGTGATTACCCATTAATATTCATCGAGACCGAATGAGAAATTGAAGAGCTTCACAGTACATTTCTTGATCATAAGATTGAGAAGTATCGCGTCTGCGTGAGATGAACAAACCGGCATAATATATTCAATAGTCTTTGGAAAAGGTTCACAGTTGATCGGACATCTGGACCGAACTTGAAAATAGGAAAACCCTCGGTTTATTTCCGTTTTGTGAGTAGGTACCATCTTTGAAAAATCTTTCCATCGAGCCCCCAAGACTTGCCATCACACGTCATCTTTCAGAGCTTCTCAGCCTGAGGAACTTTTAAAGTGTCATCTCGTTTGTGTATTGTGAATGGTTTTGGAACAAGCAACCACGGTAAACAGTTATTGTCTGTCTATGTAGTCGCACTTTGGCTTTTCATGGAACGTACCTGTTTTCCCAGATGTTCAGTTAGTAGCCAACAGTGCTGGCGTGTATGTAAAATTCGGGAACATTGACCACGAACGTCAGAATTGTGGAAAAACACACAAACCATTACGGAACAAAAACGACCTTTGATTTCAGATATTCTCTTCTGGTCTTGGTGGAAACTGACAAAGGGACAGTGATGGAACCGCTTATTGGACATTGAGGTAGTAAATGTATAGGAAAGGAGACCCTATAAGGGCCCTATAAGACAATTTCCTTCGAGGTTTGAAGGAGGCGTGTTTTCATCAGGGCAACGCACGTTCTAACACCACCCGTGCAACAACCGACCTCATCAACCAATTTGGATGGGTTAACACGTCTCACACCCCCCATAGACATTCAAATCATATCCAATACATGTCGGAATACCCTTGGAATCCATGCTGGTGATCCAAGAACACAGGTACGTATAAAAGGGAGGGGGTTGTTATTGTTATTGTTACTCATCTCCTTAGTTGCCGAAACAACCCTCAGAAGCCCCGAAGGGCTTGTGCGAGTGAAGGAGACGGGGATCTACAGTTTATACAAGTGGAATCCAAACCACTGTGGCATTTGGGATAGTTCTATGTAGAACTTAATGATATACATTGTACAGCGCATAAATGAACCCAAATCCAACGGCCAGCCAGGAATCGAACCCACGACCTCATGATTACTATGATGTCGCCTGACCATCTCGACCACCTGGCCACCAATGGGGGTGATCAACCCCCTTGAAGAGATTATCATCAAAGAAAATCATAGTGTTCCTATTGAAATGATATCAAGATCAATCGAAATATCTTGCCGTTTCTATAATTTTATTCTTTGAAAAGCGTTATATTTCAAAATGCATCGTGCTGCCCTACAGAAATAAAGTAGACAGAAAGAAAGGATATTCAACTATATCTGTATAGAACGTCTCGATCCCTATTCCGTCAGGTGACGTCACCGCCTTACCTCTTGCGTGTTTTTTTCTTTTCATTGTTGTCACAGAATACCTTATCCACAAGAGTTATTCTGTGGCAATGTTTCGGTAAAGTGATCTTTACTAGATAATGAATTGGATATTCAATGATGCTAATGTCTTCATTAGTTATAGCCATGAATGAACAACTAGGGTGTAATTGTTCTGCTGATGAAAGAGATTTGACAATGATTTCAACAATGGGTCTGGCTTTTTGCTGCTATCAATTATTCAACGAATAAAAAAAATGAGGTTCGAAATGAGATTTTAACATGAAACAAGTGCACGACAAATGGAACAGCAGATTCTTAATTCATATAATTGCATCCTATAGTAAACTATATCAAAAACTTCATTTTTTGGTTCGGTGACTATAGTCAAGCAATAAGTTGACCAAGTTTCATCGCAATAGCACAGTATATTATCCCCTCCCTGTTATCCCTATACGAGATAGGGATAATATACTGTGGCAATAGGTTGTGAACAAAGATTCATTTTGATATGTTAGACCAGTTGGCAACGGTGGCCACGAACGCCATTTATTGACAGTAATCCGAGATGGTCTCTAGTACAAGAGAGTGGCGACAATAGGCCTAATAATTGCCTCCTAATGGCGTGTGGGTGGAGCTGTGGTTGTGTTGCGCCAGTATTTGAATCGTAGCTTCATTATCACAAAATCTGTTTTGGCAGAATTGAAACAGCCCACAACTGCACAAGCAGACTTTTAATGTGTCAATACTAGAAGAAAAATACGATACAAAACGAGATCAAATGTACACATGAATATTGTCGATTTGAAAATACGAAACTATGGGTACATACAAGCAACTCTAGGTGCTATAAAATGAATTATTTGATAGAGTTCGAGAATATAGAAAAAAACGCGATATACTCGAATGATTACTCACGAGTTCAATATAAACTCAATGTAAGCTCATGGGAAATTTGCCTCCTAATGGCGTCAGCCAATCAAAACTCTGACAATGCATTGTCGACACTCTTGTATAAAGCCACTGTGGTCTAAAGCAGCTGTGAATAGAGAGCTATTTCCGAAGAGGAATCTTCCTTTCCGAAAATCTCTTTACCAGCCTGTATTATGGTGAACTATACAAGAAAAATATTCAAATCGGTCGAGTCATTTTGAGGTTACTATGTAAAGTTGAAAAAAAAAACAGTTTGAAAAAAACGAGCATATCTGATCTCGAATATACTCTACACAAATAAAGAAAACATAGCTGCCTTACCGACCAGACCTGAATGATCTGAGACTTGACAGCATAGTGTAAATAGATTAGTGTTCCAACTCCCTATCCCCAGCCACTAGAAAAAGTTGTACACTTCTGCTCACTTCATTATGGCTAATTTCAATACCTTACTGAGGCTTCCCAAGATCTGAACCAGATGGCGTCACCTGTGTTGATCTCGATAGTTGTATTGGAAACTCTGGAAAACACGATTTGAATTTGATATTTGACATGAATGCAAAAATTGAACCATCACTTTCAAATATCCGTCATTATCGCAGCAAAAGCATATTTTACTTTACAGGACCGACGATCTTATCGCCATCTATACTCAAGCGGTGCGGCTTCAGTAGGGACGTTTGACAGGTCTACATGACTCGGATAGAAACAATTGAAGAGTTGTTTCACTATCCTTGACCAACAACTCTTACATCTGAATGTTAGCCATTTATGTTTGTTTATTTTTAGTATTTGTTTGTTTAGTCTTTGTGCTTGTGGGAGTAACAAACGTATAATTCGTAAAACTGGAGGTATTCTGATTGGAAGATGCATATCCTGTGTTCGTTCGACTATGCTTTTCATTATTTACATTAGCACCTGACACTGACATTCTTCATTTCCCACATATCTATAGGCGGCTGGACAAAAATGATTAATGATACAATTTTTCCGATCCAGACAGCGCCCTTTGACGCATCCAAAATTCCACCGCTGGCTAAAATTCCACCGCTGGTTAAAATTCCACCGCTGGCTTAAAATTCCACCGCTGGCTTAAAATTCCACCGCTGGCTTACACGATGTTCCTCGAACATCATAGGTTTCCCTTTCGTGTTGTCCACAGATAAAAAAAAAAAAAAAAAAAAAAAAAATCCGACATTTCCAGAAGGAAAGGTTCGTGTATAATTTTTTGCCCAATCGTCGTCGACTCTTCCACCCCTCCGCCTCCGCCAATGCATTGTCCTGGGGGAAGAGGGCGGCTCGGGGCTAGCAACGCACTGGGGGAAAGTGATGCTGTGTGTTTGAACCAATCAATACTGGCGGGTTCAAGGACGACAACACTTATATGAGAGAGAGTTGGGACGATTTCGCGAATCCGCACGGATCAATATCAGAATGCTCCGGCCGGATTCCGGAGTCGAGAAATATTTTCCGAATGCACGCTATGTTGCTGTGTTGCCAGAGGTACAGATAATTGTACCACATTTGATAAAATTATCTCGGAAAAGTACAGTGGTCCTATTGTGGGTAATTTTGCACTGATCATGCGATGGTTTTCTTTTCCAAAATTATATCTGGTACACACGTGTTTTGACCTCAGGAATTCGAATTTCGTGAAAATTCACCTTCTTTTTTCGGCCCGTTTTGGGTAGACATCATCGCCAATCGAAGTTATATTTCTCACATAGGATACTTTTTATACTTCAAAATTATTCACAGGGAATTTTTGAAAAATCCAATTTTGTTTTGTTGCAAGGTATCATCAGAAATAGAGAAAATACTTCTTCATAGCGACTCTCAATATGATTCAGTGTGGTGATATTGATTTCTTCCTCCGACGTTTCGTATTCGTGAAACCATTGATTTTTCCAAATACAGTCCTGATAATTTTCACAGATTCTAAAAGCTCTTTTCAATCTGGATACACCTATGGATCATACATAGTGATTTCAATGTATTTCGACCCAGTTCAACACATCATAATTTTTTTTCAAAACTAAATCAAAAAATCATCAATTCTACTTGTTTTGAAAAGAAATGATTAAGCACAACAATTTCTGATCTTTCAGTGTTGAATACTAGAAGGTAATATTGAAAAGTGAAAAACAAATTATTGTACTTCTATATTATTTTTTTCATAGATTTGGTCAAAGAATATTTCAGAATCACAATTGGAAGAACTGTAGAAACCACAAAAATACGATTTTTGAAAAATAGTGAGTAAGTATGTGATACTATGAAGAAAATCATCCTCGAAAATTTGTATTCCTTTTGTTATTCTGAACTTATTTTAATTATATATTTTTTTGAGTATTCGTGAGTATTCAATTGAGTAAAAAAAAAATAAAATGTGTAATAAAACTATAAGTCTGTTACTATACCATACAATATGTATGGTACATGGGTTTATCCTGAAACAAGCTTTCAGAATCTCTGAACCGTGAATCAGGACCGTATTCGAAAATATGATTGGTACTTTGATGATGAATTGATGAATACGAAACGTCGATGGAAGAAATCAGTAATTACGACGTTGAATCATATCAAAATTTGCTATGAAGAAGTACTATCAGTTTTCCTATATATGTGAGAATATCGTTGAAAAAGATTTTTCGAAGATTCACTTTTCTGTCAGATTTTCAAAAACTTTTGGAAGACCCTCTGAATGCACGACTTTTTGTATCAAGACAATATTAGGCGATACCTTTTTTTAGAATTTACTGAAATTTCAGAGCAATTACGGATAACCATTCCTACAATTTGTGATGATTTCACTGGAATTGTATGGACGTGATCTGAATATCTCAGTTGTTCATCAAAAGTGACCAGATTCAGTACCAGTTGAAACTCAGCTGAGAGGATAATATTCTGATATTTCATAATGGAATACACAGTCAAAATGCACCTCAAAATGCTTTTCGCTCGGAAATAGTGGACTAGAATTCGAAATACGATTGATGTTTGAACGAGAAGAGAAGGCATATCTTAGTCAATATACGACAATGGAGAATATCAATGAAAAGATGGACCCCAGTTCAGTTGACCTTCTCGAAGAAGGTCACGGAAGACATTTTATAATGATTGATAGTAAAAGTTAGACAATTGCAGCTCTCGAAGAAAAAGTTGGCGGATACACAGACATAGAGAACGCACGATGTATAAGGAGAGCAAAACAGAGATGATAATGCTCTGATCTTTGATATTATCAGTCTCTCATACTATACACATCCCTCAGATTATCGTGGGGAGAACAATCGTTTATCGTTTCATACGATGCTGAAAGGGTAGTTTCTGATTTGAGAATTGATTCTTAGATTGACAAACACACAATCAGGACCAGTCCAACAATTTTTATGAGGAAACTAGTTACAGAAATTCAGATTTTATTGTTGATATCATTTGCTCATGTTCAGGCATCGTTTGATATAATTTTTTCTCAACATTTTGTTTCTTCAGATTTGTTATTCAAATCTAGGGTTGAAATCGTTTTCAATTTTCTAGAAGAAAAATCGCAATGTTTAGTGGAAACTGTGTGCAAAAGGTTTCAAAAAAATTGCATGTTTGGTGTCCACAAATGCGTCCCAAAATATGAAGCAATGGTAAACTATATGCATAAACTAGTCTTTGTTAGATCTCAGTACGCCATAAACCAATTTTTCCATTGAGTGCCAGTTGAGATGACCAGTAATTCTACTTCGCTTATGAAAACTACCATAGTAAATGCTAAGTCTTCCATTAAGAAATGACAGCAAAAAGCAGAGCATCTCATAGGACGTCCATTGCAGAACTGTTTCAAAAGAACTTGGCTTTTCGTTTGGTGCTTCACACAGTCAACAAAGTGTGGAAATCGAATAATTACGAGTCAATTTTATAAGGCAAGAATTGAAAAATTTCAATCATCGATATAAAAATAAGAGGTGAAAATAACTTTTGTTATTGATTGTGCTACATTGTGGTTAAAGTAGAGGTAGCGATTGTTACAAAATCAAAAGATTTCACCTTATTTCTTCCTAACAAAGTATCCTAGTAAACAAGAAGAAATATTCAATGACTTTGTTTCTATATTTGTGTACCTTTATGAATTTACATTAATACCAGCTCGGAACCAACTACAATCGGAGTTCGAAATCGCATGGTGGAGTTATTATAATGAGGTTAGATATATTATGATCAGAAATAGTATTTTTTCAATGAGCGTATGATGAATGATAGTCGAGCCGTAGGCGAGTTTTGGAATCATCCAAGAGATAAATAGCCAGTCTACCTACAGTTATTTTGAAATAAAAAAAAAATCACCACGATTAGAATCGAACCCGGGACCAACAGCTCATGTATTTATGGATATATTTGAAGTGTTATCTGCATTATCAAGTGTCCGATAAACATTGTCCGGAGCATCGTTTGTAGGTGAATTTTAACTTTATATTCGTGACTTGTATTGTGTACAGGGGAAAAGAGCCTACATTTGAAATTTGCAGCATCATCACTGGTCACAGATGAAGTCAGATTCGTCAATAGATAAAAAGAAAGTAGGGAAGGAAGTTAGAGACAAGTCATTATGAAAGAAAAGAGCTATATAAGTGCTTTCAGGACCTTCCGTGACATACAACGAAGTGGTTCATTTAAATGGAGTTCACAACCAAACTTTTCATGTATTGCTTTTCACGTTTCGTATTCTGATTGGTTGAAGCAGAATCTGGAATTGAAGTGACGCAAAAAGCTGAATATTGTGAACTATTATGCGATTCCAGAGAATAGTAGATACTGTTCAATTTTCTGTTTTCACTACTTGATTATGGTCTCAACCAATATTGCTTTTTTATAGGATCATTTATTTTCCTTTTCAATTATAGAACTTATAGGAGCAATTTACGTCCCTTCCAGTTCTCATAGATAGTATTCATTATTTGATTGATAATCTTGAAATTGTTCTTCAGTTGCATTTCATTGTCAAAAGACAAAACAGAGTGAAAAGACGTTGAAGTGTTTTTGGTCGAGAATGACATTTTGCGTCACTTTGATTCCAGATTCTGCTTCGCCAATCAGAATACGAAACGTGAAAAGCAATACGTGAAGAGTTTGGTTGTGAACTCCACTGTATCCATTCCATAGTTCTCGTTATTCGGCGGGTCGAACCCATGCGCAAAGCCCGACCTACTTTTTGCGCGCCGCCACTGACATGGGCGAAGAAGAAAACGACGAAAAGGAGGACCGACCAGCAGCCAGCAGGACGGGACAGCAAGCAGGCTGCGCCTCTACCGACCACCACAGCGGCCGTTTTCGCATCCGCCACACATGCAAGGCTACCGCGATTCGCATTCGTGCAACTCACCTGTGCCTGAGCGACCGACCGCCGGAATCTATTCTTCCGATGCGAGCGCGAACCAAGACTGGCCGACGGAATAGACAGAGCCTACTAGGGGATGCTGCGGCGGCTGCAACCCCGCGTGATAGATCGAGGAAGGCTCGGCGCACGCACTGCGACTTCGGTTTTAATTGGGGGTTTTTGCAGACAAGGACTGCCGCTTCGGGTTTTTTCCTGCCGATCGTCTCGCTCTCGGCCGGAGTTGGCGGCGCTGAGTTCTTCTTTTTTTCGCGGCCGGTGCGCCGAACAATGCGATGGCGAACGCACTGCACGGCGTGGCGTGAGACAGAAGACGGTCGAGTCCTCAGTCGGAGTACGCAGTGGCGGCTCGTCACGGTCGTAATTTCATTATTAATATCAATATCTGTGAAATGATCGCCATGTCTTCTCTTCACGACTCCCACTACACTTTGCGAGTTGCGTGATCTCGCCATTCTTTATCTCGGCTATCTATAGAGAGACGGTTGTCTGGTGACTAATTTAGGGTGGGAGGTGATACGTCACACCATACGTCACGAGAATGCTAGGCACGAGTGTTTACATGGAGATATCGTGTTTTATTGTGAGTTATTAGTTACTTCTTCGAGCTCGTTCCAAACACATACATCAACAGATATCCTAAGGACATCCAAATCATGTCCAATTCATGTTGGAATATCCTTGGACTACTTTTGAATATCCATGGAATATCCAACATTTACGCAAAGGGGATAAAGAAATATATAGGTCAGAAATATTTGAATCAAAATGATAGGAAGTTCGAATTCATATGTGATATGTTTATTACTAGAAAAGAGATGATACATTGAATGAGTTTTTGATCAGCATTATTCTGGACATCCAATGGATACCCTTGATATCCTGTTAGGACCATTCAACTACAAAGTTTCCTTGGCACATATCCGAGGTTAATCTCTCAATTTCACGTTAATTCGAATAAATCTAGGGAATCTTCCATTATGTAATTTATAATGACGAATAAGTCATTCTCAACACACCGATGTGTTGTTATTACTGTGATATCAAACATATCTACATCGAATATAGCTGAAAACTGAAATTTGCATTGGAGCAACATTATTTTTTGATGTCACAAGATGGTTGGCTGGCCAGTATATTTTTCTGTTCCATATTATACTTGGTAGAATATAATTTCTCCAACAAGTCGTAAAGGCATTATCGTGCTCAATTTCCCGTGACAGCAGTTTTTCTTTATTTTCTGACGTCCATGAAGGATATCTTTTAGACCTCCAGGTTGGAGTCCTAGGAAAATCTACTGGACATCCAATGGACGTCCAATGGATATCCAAGATATCCTGGAGGGATGTCCATCGGATGTCCATGTGTTGTATGGGTGAATGATTGAGTGAAGTTAGTCTTGATGCTTGCGATCTCCAAACTGTACAGACAAATTTCACTGCCTTCCTCCTCTATCCGAGAACGAATCTCTGCCAATAAAAGTAAAGCAAGGTTTCTGTAATGGCACTTTTCGCCTTCGCAACTCCATTTCCACAGCATCCGAGAGCCTCTCACGGAAAAACTCTGGACAGTGGATTATGGGATGCGTGATGAGGTCGTGAGGCTGTTTCTACTATTCGTTCTGTAAATGTCGACACAGCCCGAGCAATAGAAGGCTCAGCGATTGATTTTTATAGCCGCGACAGTGCGGGAAAAGCGTGCGAAAACTGGAAGTTTTCCACGATATGCGATGACGAATTTCCACATCGAATCGAACGCATTCTATTAAACCCCGAATTTCAAACGTCTTAGACAACCACGATTATAACGAAATGAAAATTATTTAGGATCTCATGTGTATTCGACAACATGAAAAATATAAGATATTGAATGAAGCTAAATTTATCTCTAGAGTGAATTATGGAATCACCTAGTTACTGTTTACTTCCAGATAATTTACCAGCGATTCATTAATAATCTTCGAAGTACAGGTAATAAACACCAAAACTTGGAGATTGAGCCCAACATGTCTCACAAAATTGTTGCTGGTTCAGGAGTTACAGGGTGTTCAAGGATGAATTTTATTTGAATGAGTTTCAACAGCATGAACATAAAATTTGATAGTTTGAAGTTCTCATAGAGGGCACTAGTGGCGCCCTGCTACTTCAGTGAATTATATCATGTCATCTTTGTCCATTGAATGATGGTTAGAATTAGTCGAGAAGATATATCATGTGTTCTGTGTCAAGTCCTGTGAATTCTAAATTATCGAATTCTATCGGTTTTTGCGTTTTCCGATCACAAAAAGGTCTGTGTATTACTTGATATGAATTTTTTTATTATTGAAATATGCAAAGTTGTCTTAGATGCTGATGTTGTGTTATTTATATTATTGAGTAAGATTGTGTTAACATTTGTCAATTGTCAAAGTCAATTTTGAGTTCGATAGCAGTATACCCTGGATACACTCAGTATCTCGTAACCAACAACATTTTTGTTTCGAACTGTTGGGATCACTGTTCACTTTCTGGTATATAGTTCTGAGATTGTCAATTCTTAATGAATCATCAGTATACACTATGCACTATGGTCATTTGAGTGTGCAACCAAAGATATAATAAATTATATTCTCTACCAGATGCACCCTTGTCCCTTTGACTTATGAGGAACATTGAAATGAACATTAAAAAAAGAAAGAACTATCGACTCGTCTGGATGTGCAACAGAGAAAGGTGCAATTTTGCCAACAGTCAGCTGATCAATGCTGGTTGACTCTCTCTCGTTCGGTGTTTTCATTGGTTGGATTCCACCGCCTTTTTCTACGCGCGAACTAGGATCTATTTGGGATTTGTTCAACATTATTCAATAACTTACCTATGAAATGATGATATTCTGATCATTTTTTAATCTATTTATTATAACAGAACAGAATAACACTATTTCGAACAAAGTTCTAAAATCCTTCCTTGACTTCATGGGCTGAACTGAATGAACCTAAAGAAGGGTCAATTACCCTAATTATCAATTCATTTAATTTATTATCAATTCATAAATCAAATAATGTAATAATAAAATATTTATTAATTATTCAATTATTAATTTATTTCATGCGACAAAAAGCTGAAATTTTTATTTCAATATTCGAAAAACAAGTAAAACTGAGTCTCTTTCTATTAACTCACTTATGGATCAATAAACTTCGCTAAAAAATAGATTTGAGTGAATAATCTTACACAATAAATACGATTCGAATTCGAAGTAACATACAATAATATGTCATGGCACATCGAAATTTTTGCCAACAGTCGACTGATTTTTAATACCTGCGTCTCTTTCTTATGGTCGTTTCAATTCCTCTCTCTCTCAAATTTTCAAAATTAATTATGCTATCAAAACACAAATTGCTAAATGATGGTGCATGTCCGATAATCAAATTAGGTACATTTAGTCAAAAAGGATACAAGAGTGTACAAGAGTGTACAAGAGTGAAGTACCCTTTTAATTCAGCAAAGTCAACAAATATCATCGAGAGAAGTTGTTCAGAATTTTAAGTTATGCCTAAATACCAAAACATGGCCTCCCAAGAAAAAAATATTATTCTCAATACAATGTGAATGTTAATATTTTGAACGTCGAACTTCTCGAGTCAATTTACCGTATATCTCACCAATGAAGATGGTACGAGGAGGATTCATGATACCATCAGCAGCAGTTAGCAACATGAGATGATATACAGGGTGTCCAATTAAAAAAAATAAGTCGCATTCTTAAGACAATTGAAGAGTTCGAATGAAACCGTACAACTTTTCACCTTTTTTTGTACAGTAAAATGATGAATATTCGATTGAATCTTTCATGTTTCACCTGTAGATATAAACCAAAGTTTGTATTGTTTACATTCCTCGAATAATTTCATCTCATTTATTATTTCTACTATAATTCATGTGTGAACTTATTTCAACCTAATCTTCCTAACCTACCCTTGAGATTTCTTACAACATTAATAAAATACCATGGATAGTTTTGGCTTTAGTACCACATCTGTTTCACAAACAATCATCAATTCATTCAGAGCAAAGTACTTCGAAATGACACTGTCAAATAGTCAAATGTCAATAGGACTGAGGTACCTACATTTTAATTGAGAGTTTCAAGCATAATGGTATAGGGTATAGTACCAAGGTACTCCCATCAGATGTAAAACATACCTGGCAAGTTGCCCGCGATGGAGGACCATTGTTCTCTTCACGTTTTCGAAATTAAACTCTTGTAACAAAATCATCATAAACTAACAGAACCAAAGTTAGTTTGCACGGTCACTTGACAAATTCTGATTTCGGAAGGGTCGGAGAAGCTAACACTATGGTCGGGTTAACGGCCAAAAGAGTACCTGTATAATATACCTGTGAGATTCTTGCATGTACCACAAAAAATAGTGGCAAAACAAGTGGAATCGCAGCTGAAAGGTTTCAGTTCCTCCGTTGACTCATAGATGCCGCGATATTCATTTCATCATTGCGCTACATAAAAATACCTTAGATGAGGGAGAAAAGCACACATCATTACATGAACCATGTAACTGATCATCAGTTGCTGTACAGATTCGTTTTGTATTTTCATTCAATTAGCACTAAAATAATAACATCAAATGCAGAAGTTGTGGAAAAAAGTTTTCATGAACATGAATGAATGATACGAAAATCAATACACACCACATAATAAAACACAATACCTAACGATACAAAGATACTTATCAAACGATGATGAATAGTCATGGTCAACCTGAAAATCTACTCATTTGGTGAATCTTAAAATTTTTGACACGAAACAAGCAACCTTTCAAACTACTGCTGATGAACTTTCAAACTATTCGAATATACGAAATGTAGCCACATCGAACCAAAATTAATCAAGCAAAAAACTAATTTCGAAAACTTCTATATCAGATCTAATATTGCATGTACGCTGATTACACCTATCAAAACCTAAAAAAGTAGACCATAGTTGGTAGAACTGATATAGGCGGCGAGTGGCGCCATCTATACAAAGCGAATGAAACTTCATCAATGCAACACTATTCGGTATAGATCCCGTCAGAGTAACGATCGATGCCAGATGCCGATAATTTCACTTCAACATCGTTACAGATGCAACGCGTGAGATGTCGCTGCATGTCGTATATTTTGATTCATAAGAAGTAACCGGTGATCGATCACGTAACGCAATAGCCAAATGAAGGTCGTAATAAGGTCAGTGACTGTCGGTAGGCGATGTTGCTATAAAACTATAACTGCAAAGATTATACACGCTCATGTATAGAAAATGTTCAGTTCACTTACGGAATTACGGATTACTAAACTTCAGGATTGGCAACTAAACGTAGATATAAAGGAACAGTTGCCAAATGCATACCTACCCAAGTCATTTATAGTATTTGAATTAGTAATTAGATGACAAATGCAGTCTTTTTGCTTTTTACGGTAATCACTCCATACAGAATGAGGTAGATATAGAATTGAGCCTGATACGAGAAAGCGTCATTTTCTGTACAATCGATCTGGATTCGACGACAATATGAATACGAATATGAAATCTGAATATTATTAACAAGTAGGTACGGTTATCTTGGGATGATAAATCTACAGCATTTTGTCATGTTTTATAAACTCATTGTACCTATTAGACAAAAATCAATAGATTAATAGATAATGATTGCAGAACACTATATGAGAGCATATCTTCAATATATCATTTGTTTATTCTACGAGAATAAAAATGATCATTTTTCATAGCTCGATAGAATGCTTTTATAAAAGTATTGACTCGTTTTCAGAGTGGTCCTATGAAATACTATACAGTTTGGATCAGCTAAACTAGACTCATTATATTTGACATAACCAATATATATCCTATATTCTATATTTATCTATAATTTTCGATAACAATAACATATTAGCATTTGTCATTCTTGACACTTTGCTGGGTGAGTTGGGTCTACGACTGGTCCATTTTCCCATAAACATTGTGATTTTTTCTTTTCACGCTTCATTCTATGCAAGCAGCTCAAATATACGAAATTATGAATTACTATAATTTCACTATCTTTTCCTTAGATGTTATCATTGTGATTTCAATAGTGATTTTGATTGTCACTATATTTATACATAATCTTTCGTATACTTTTGCATCATTTCTTCGATGACTCATACCATCAGAGAGCAGAGTGAATGAACTCAATTAGATTTTAGGTTGTTTTATCTATACATTCCAATAACTGACTGACCTGATGCATGTGTAAATTTGTTCAACTTTTATATAGATTGCAACTATTGTCAATTTTAATTATTATTATTATTATTATCATCAATACACTCTGATTCCTACGAGGCATTGGAAGGGACATCCAGAAGAAAAATAAATCATTCGTCTAATATTCCGAGTTATAATTCTGGAGTTTGAAATTCCAGATTATAACTCATAAAAATTATAACTTTCACATCCAAAATTCTATTTTCAACTCTGCCATGGCTTCGCATTGATATACATTGTTGCTACCTGCTTGTCCAGCTGGATGGAAAAGTATTCAATGAATTATTTTCACTCCAACTGACTTTCTCTTGTCTGAGCATCGATCAACGTTACGAAGTCGAATATGTTTGCATTATTTTCCATTTCATTTGAAACTCGAAATGTTTTTTCCTACTTATTGGTTATTGGACGCTGCTGAATTTTGGACTGAATATAACAGCTAAACATAAAAAACTGCCGACTAATTTTCCCCAATTCGTAATCCATTGAGTTTTTTCTTCTCTCCTCACGCATTCCCATTAATTATTTCGCTCTAAGTGGTCATGGTTTAACATGTTAATATCTCTTCAATAATCTGTTGGTTTCTTGTATATTTGTATGTTTTACTGGCAATAGAAAATATTACGCCAAAATATTATCTACAATAATCTATGATTGTTTTCATGAAAATGTATTTTGTTGCAATGCGTTCGCCACAAACGGTTCTTGCTATAAAAAAAAAAACCGATCAGGCCATCATTCTATCTAATGATGTCTCATACGTTTCCCAAATTCTTCCGACCTCTGTATGTTTGTCTCTGTTCATCACACAAACTCGAAAGAGAAACTAGATATTCTGATTGAATGAGTTATGTAGATTGGAGAACGTTATTTTTTTCTATCTAGGTTGGCTTTCCGTTACGGCCGTCAATTTGCTCTGAGAATGTTTTGATGATTTCTGTTTATTCGGGGAATGAAAAAACTTGAACACACTGGCGAGAGTTTTCCAAACCCATGATTGAAAAAAAAACAAATATATATAAGTATAAGTCCATCTTTTCTAATTGTAGTTCAAGAACAGCCTTATATTTCCAAAGTCATCTGGATTTTATAAAGCATTGATTCAATGTCAAAATTGTTTGTTGAATTTCAAATTAGGTATATCATTTTTATTTCGAAATAGTCATTTAAATTTCAAGAAGTTTCAAGGGTAGTTTCCAAAATAGTCATTTTTATTTCCAAATATGCATTACATAAAGTATTTCATAGAGTATTCAAACTCCTGGTGGATCGCTTTCGAAATAAAAATTATGAGTTCTGATATTGAAATTAAAATATTTTTTGATAATATAACGATTTTGAAATTGAATTGATAATTTTCAAATACATGTAATACTTTTTGAAATTAAATCAACTAATTTTGAATACAATTACCGCATTTTGAAATAGAATTGACTAATTTGAAATACAATTGATACTTTTTGAAATCAATGTGAAGCATTTCGAATTACAATTTGGAAATCAGTATAGAAGTCCTGATAGAATTTATTTATTTTTCGTTAATTCTTCAACAAACCATAGAGCTGATTGCTACGTTGTAGTTCCTCACGCTGAATATCTATATCAAAACCCATTTTAGAAACATTTAGTTGAATTATATAGAATCCAATCATCAAAGTATTCAGTGAAAAAAGAAAAACACCAATTGTTGAAAGAGTTCTACCTCTTTTATGTTGGGGAGACCATGATAATCACAAAACCAAAATTATTCGTCAAGAGCAGTGACATTTTGGGGCAGATCACAAAATCTGTCCTGACTACAAATATATTGAGATAATTACGATAATTCCTATTCTTATTCTTAAAACCGAGGAAAGAACATCCTAAAAAATCTGGAAAATACACAATTATCATGTTCAACATCTTGTAATTTCTGAAAGTGACATAGTGTGTAAGACATTTCTCAAATTCCATTCATATGTGTTACGGCAATACAATAATTGAGTGAATATCAGATAGACGAAGAAAAGTATAAAATAAAATAATCGCTCGAAAAAACTTCATCAAAATTAATACTGAATGATACATAATATTTCATTAAGAAACCGAGAAACTCAAAGTTTAAGATATGTCACATCATTAGTATCCATTAATAATCGGGCCTTTTTAACATTCTCTGGAATATTCCGTGACTATAAGTATCTTGAAACTTTGTAGCTACTGGGAAATATCTTAACAGTACCCTTGATTATATACAATTAGTTGACTACTCAAGGACTGTACCTAACCTGGGAAGTCGGAGTCTGACGGTAATTTTTGAATTTGACTAAATCGTAATGTGAGTTGTGCCTTTAGTTTGGCTTGGCACCTCTGAATAATAATTGAATTATGTTATGAAAACATGTATTCAATATTAACGAAACTGTATAATACAGCCTAAACATAGAATATAGTACGAATCATTCGTTACAGGAGGCAGCAATTCAAGAACTCGTCCGTTCGGAAATTCACTGCTAAGCGGCTCATTTCCGATTTTCAGACTCGTGCTAGAATAGGTCGCCTTCTGTAACAACCATTCGAATTGGAGGGGACCCATTTCACGCCGCCCCTGGCACCCCATCCTGTCTGGCGCAAACCATCTGCTTCATTGTAGAAAACAGCCACGTTCAGTTTCCTTTCAATCTGGTTGTTTCACAGATGGATCGAGCGAACAATGGGAGTTTTCTACTTACTGTATCACGAATGCAACGTTATTCATACTCAGCAGAATATTCACATCACTTTTCAAATGCTTAGCTAATTAGCACTACAATAATAACGAGAAGTACCTATATCTATGGATCTTTTTTTGTTGAGTTTGTTTCTTCTGAGGAAAGATCTCAAGATTACTGGAAGTTATATCCACGTAACGGTAATTTATCTAGACGTAGGTGTACCTTTCTTCATATCCGTACACTCCTCAAATATAGAACGAATTTTTTATATACAGTGTGGCCCAATGGAAACGAAACAAGGTATACATTTTGCTGAGAGATCAAGGAACTGACAATGAAATAAATGATTCTTCATGTAATGTTGGATAGGACAGGCACTTCTTAGATGAACATCGTCCTAACTACAAAAAGCGTTACTTTCCATCACTAGCCGATTATTTTCATTGACGTGTTTTCTCGAGAACTACTACATCGAATTCCAAAAACAAGGAAGCGTTGGTAAGAGATTTCGATTACCTTCAAAATGATGTATCACTTGACTCCTTATCCCCTTCGAGATTCAAGGGTTGGAGCTCACCCCTCCGATGGGTTTGAAGTGAAAAAGTTGGAAACATGCGAAAAATATTTCCCCTTGAAAAAAAATCGACCGGTTCGAGCGTTTTTTTCCCTGAGAACGATAACTATGTCAAATCGGCTTTGTTTCGTTTTCATTGGGCCACCCAGTATACGTTGCCTATAGATTATTTTCAATATTCAAGATTTGTGGTTCTGGGAATATGCAAAAATAATCGAGAATGACATTTTCATCATACTTAAATGACCTAGTTTTAGTTTCAGAATCAATATAATGAACATGAAAATTTTGCACTTTCAAATATTGTCCTGATTGTTGAAATGGAGTACCTGAATATTCAAGTCACAAAGCATAAGCAAAACGAGAGTGACATGGAATAGAATAGATAGAGAAATGTACGATAATCAAACGTGTCGACTGTTATATTAGGGAAACCATACAAGGGGCAAAACATGAAATGGATTGGAGAAGAAGGCAAAGCAAGAAGGGTGGTCCAGGTTATAGCAATAACCCACAACGAGTAAACCGGAGTCGTTTTGTTTCAACACACTTATGGATAAACTCCGCTAAACGATAGATTTGGGTGAATAATTACTATTAACTCGATTCGAATGAAAATAACTGAAAACGTCGTCAAATTCGATCTGGATAATATAATCTATTTCTTTGCATTGTGATATTGTCATATTAACGATATTGATATGATCATGCAGTGAGAAGGTTTTTATTTTTTTCAAGCGAAAACAATGCATCAGATTGAATAAAATGGTAGAGATCAAATTTGCTTAGAAATGATTGAAAATCGCAGGAAGGATTTCAATTTCGAGTTCAATCAGCGGCGTACCATCAATGTCTGCCAAAATAGGTATGTGAAATTCCATACGAACGCCACTGGTGGCAACAAAAAAAATGTGGTACACTCACTGATGCCTCTTGATACAAGAGGTATTGGAAGTGGTATTACAGATATTAATTAAAAACTATTTATTTTCAAGAACTTTACCACCCTGTATCTCAAAACTTAAGAAGTTTAGGTAATACGTTAATGTGAAATTTTCTTCTTTGACTACGAGTCGCCACTGATCGAGTCAGCCAGCAGCCGATGGTTTTAAATTCAGTTCATCAACAGAACACAATCCCTTGGATTGTCGAGCTCTAGACGCGCTGAGTCTAGAGATCTGAGCAGGCATTTTCAGGCCTGCCTGCCCGTCAAGGACAAAGAGGATAACATTCTATTCTCAGCAGCAGGCTCATGTGGCCACAGTATATTGCTAAAGAAATGTGGCACCGTACCGGTCGGACGAGAAAACCCGAAGAAAACGTCGACTTTCTACCTGCACGGGCTCACGAGCGTCGGCTTGAAATTTTCCACGCGGGCGATGGCCGAGGAAATAACGATCAGTCGCTTAGAAACATTATCAAGGTCCTTTCAAGCAAATCCGTAGACACCAGTAGAGGTCATGTTATATCCGGACATTCTTTAGGCTTCACGAATATTTCCATGATTTTCTGAAAATGTTCGTAAGCGAGTGATATTCTGAAGTAGTCTCTGGAACTAACTCTAAACTTTGAGCATCTGCTATATCCTTTAACTTCATACTCGTTATTGTGTAAGAGTTATCTCACTTCTCACATATTTTCTGCCCTTTTGGTTTCATAAAGTTATATTTATAGATTCAACTCCGTGGTCGATTTGGAAATACTGAATTTGATGAAAAATATCAAATTTCTTCCTTTTATATGTTTCGTTGTCACTTTCAATTGAGATAAAATCCGATGAAATATGTAGGTTTCCTTAGAAACGATGAGAAACCATATGTCAACTTCCATTTTGTTGGCTAACAAATTATTAGGTTGGCAAGAAATTGCCATTGAAATAATTATTGACCTGCCATGTTGAATAATAAATTCTGACAAACCACTGCCAGAAAGAAGTATTTTTTGTCAAAGCCCATACTTTTCGAAGATCCAGAGAAGAAAATTTCATGAAAAGCCTATACTTCGTGAAGGAACAGATTTCAGTTCAATTGACCTTGACGAATACCACATTGGTGTAACTCGACCATCCTGGCATTCTCCATCGTTCCGGAGATACCCATGGTGAGCACGATAAGTGGACAGCCTGTATATGTATGATGAATGAATGAAAATATATTGAATGTTCTTCAAACCTCCCATTATTAGAAATGGAACGAATGGATGATAAAAGGATTAATTCATGTTTCAATAAAAAAAAAAAACTTCAGGCTGACTATTTTCACTCCATTTCCTTCAATATAGCCTATATATTGATCTCTCAATTCTTCTCTATGAATATTATCATGATGAATTAAAATAATAATTTTTCTAAACATATACTGTTTTCCAGACATATACTGTTTCTACGACCTTCGACGATTTCAAGCGGCGCAAGTAAATTAGTATTCGCGTTTTGACAGCTATTTCAACTAGAAATTGATCAATAACCATAATGTTCTAACATATTCTAATATAATACTGGTACAGAGTTTTTCAGATCTCAAAAAGTAATAGCTTTCGAATTGCTGAGTACTCCGAATTATTCTACTATCAATATCAATGCGTTAGTATTTTAGGAAAGTGTACATGAAATCTTTTAACTTCTTGTTATAGCTCTCAAATTGAAGAAGTTGAAGGGGGATGAAAATATAAGACCAACCATTTCAATATGAATTTTTCAGCACGTATAAATAAAAATCACCCTGTATGTCTCAAATGATGGACATGAAGTCCTATTATAAGAGTTATTTTGAGGGGTTAACCCCTCGGAGAAACACCCTGTCTCTCAGAAGTCTTTCGAGATGGATATCCGTTAACCTTTTTGAATCCTTAACGTTCAAATTTCTGTTGATATCGGAAGTGGAAATTCTGTTACTGATATGTCAGAAAGCAACATTAATTGATACAAGATATCCAAAATTTCAGTCATTCCTGTTAGAAAGTGGAGAACAAGAGTGGGTGTATTGAGATGACATGACCCTGAGACACCCGGTATCACATGCCGTCTGTAACTGGGATACCTGAATTCGTAGTGACAAGTCTCGATTCGAGTGAGGAAAATCTGAATTCAGAAAATGAATTCTGAAATAAGAGATTGAAGCCCCAATTCATAGAAAAATGTCAGGAATTTCAAGAATAAAAATAGTACACACAACAGTGGCTTTTCTACGCTTTCGTACAGTTGAAATGAAATACCATTTCCAGGATGATGTGCCAAGAAGACAATATCTCAGCCAGCATTTCTACCTGAGGAGGGAGTTATTCCGAAGAACTATATATGAATCGAGGGTTGAAAAAATCCTGCATGTGACCTACCTGTAGTTCAGGCTGAGAGACGTCGATCTCCCCCTTGTAAACGAATTCGATGATGAATTTTAGGTCTTCGTATCCGACATCTTGGGGCATTATGATGGTCGGATGCTTGCAAGGGTTTTCTAACAGCAGCTTCTGGAAATAGGACGAGCAGGCTGACAAGACTACCTGCAAGAGAATATCGAACGTTAGAAGAAATAATATTTTCCCGAGATGGTCATGGGAAACTTTGTTTTTGAAATATTATTTCAAAAATTGCCTGTCAATACAAAACTGTTACAATAAATGAATGTGTTTTGCAAATCTATAGCGGAATTGTCGGACCTCGTAACTATACAGGGTGTCCCATAAACATACCGACAAACTCTAAAGAATGGTAGAGGACATCAAAATAAACATTTTTGCTCGATAAAAATAAGTCCGGAAACTCTTCGTTTTCGAGATACAGGGTGTTTATTATTTTTTTTTAATCGATTTTTATATCAATATCGTAAAAACGATTTGGTCGAATTCAATGAAATTTTTACAGATTATTGATACATTCATAAGGTATTTTTTGGAGCTATTAGAATTTGCCCAATAATTTCAGGGGCGTGCCCACAGGCTATGTCGGATAGTTTTTGCACCAAAAAAATATTGCCCAGTAGATTTTTTTGTAATTATGATATTTTTTTCAAATGAACAACTAAAAATGCAACTTTTTTGTCCCTTGAAATTTTTCCGTATCTACGTTTTGAAGAAACAAAATTAAACCATATCTCTTAAATGTTTATTTTGATGTCCTCTACCATCCCTCAGAGTTTGTCGGTATGTTTATGGGACACCCTGTATATAGCAATTGCCAAATTCAGATGCTTTTTGATTTTGGAACATATAAAGATATCTATTGCCGGAGAAGATTAAAAAAATCTGTGAACGTGGAAAAGGAGAAATAACATTCGACATAATACCTATAGATTAACATGCAGATTAACATGATACAATAATTTTTGATCTGGCAATCAATTTTTTTTGGTCTTCCGTTAAGTAGGTTAACGGCCAGTGACTTATTGATGTGTTTTAGAGGTTTAGAAGTGAGTGTTCATCTCAGAATAGTTGAATTTCATCCATATCTACCATTCCAACCTGAACACATTTTTTTAATATATTGATCGAAAATAAAACAAAAAATCACAGTTGACACAGAAGTATTAGTCTTATGTATAGTGTGAGACAACAACTATTTTCATACACTTTTATGCCTCATTTTTCAAATCGAATTAAAAATTTTAGGTGGTGTGACCCACATTGTACAAACTACGCATTACCTTCTCCTATCTTGCTTATCTCATTGTGTAAGCTGTTTGAGTAGGAATAAATTCTGTCTTTACAAACCCTGAACAACTTCTGATGAAAGTCGTACGACAAACAGTATCTAGCATTTGCATTTCCGAAGCACTCGCCAAGCATTAGAAGCATATCAATTTGTTCAGAGAACGAATAACCTGCCATATTTCTTAAAATCTCAGTTGATAATCGCAGTGATAAATGACACAGAAAAACCACACGAACAAATCGACTACAACAATGTTGACTCGAATGTTGATGACATGAACGTCAAAATTGAGAACAAAATTATTCATCATGGCCTGCTAAAATATTGTTACCGATGAATCTCGCGATGAATAAAATCAATCTGCTGATATCATGTAACTACAAAAACTCAAATATCTCACGAACGGCTCAATTTTTTGTATTTGAATAAGAGTACCTTTTTCATGTAATTTTCTTCGCTCCATCGAATGCTCCTATTTTTTCACCGAAAATAATACAGGGAAAGAAGTTTTCTACAAAAAATCATGACTCACCCTCTGAAAACACCCTTTATAACAATATCAGAAATGTGGAAGTGTGACGAAAAAATGTATTTTGACAACATACATTCATGCACAAAATTTCAATCGGGTGGCTTTCATCGTTCAGAAGTTATGCGGAGAAATTATTTTAATTTTATCAACTTTGGAAGGATATATCTCCCTTAATATGCATTTTGGGCCATGAGTTTAATCATCAAACTACACTTATTTTTCAATGTTCTATCACCCCCAGAAAGCTCGGTACACATTTTTGACTCACCATATATATATATATATATATATATATATATATATATATATATATATATATATATATATATATATATATATATATATATATATATATATTCTTTGGTATATTACAGTATTACAACCAAACCGTGACATTTTCAAATATTGAATATTTGAAATGTCAAAATCGAAAAGAAATAAAATGTAGGTATCCATAGCAACATAATAGAGTAAAAACTGCCCATGGGATCTGTTTTCAGTATAATGTTGGTCTGATTGGTTGTGTTCAATCAGATAACCACAAATTAATTGATTTCATTGGATTTCTATTTGAGCAAAAAATGTTCCAATATTGCACTGAACGTATTTTTGTAGAATATAGAACATGCAGTGCACGATGAGAAATATATTATGGCTCACCTTGTGAGCATGGAGAGACTGATCGCTACTGCAGGCTAGAGTCACATCTACGAAGGCTTCATTTTTCAAAAGCTCGTGGAAAACAGAGGTCATGTTGCTCTGGTAGTTATTCCATCTCAAGGAATAATGTTGCCCGTCGTCTTCCATCTTCACTGAAACAAAATAAAAATGTCAATCAAACTCATAGGAAAGAAAGAGGAGTTGACGTTTCAGATTATTAAATAATGATTTGAATCTGATTTTTGACTTCATTACCAATATGAAAACAGGCACTTCGGTTATAATCAACATTATAACGGAATTTAAGAAGATAATATTCCAATATTGAGATTGATAGAGAGGATTTATGAAGTATCTAGTTGAAGGAGCTACATGCAAACATTTGATTTCATATGTTTCAGACTAGTCGCATTGAGTTCTTTGATATTTTTGGAACACAAAGTGAGAAATATTTTCTCAATTCTAAATGGATTCTTACATAACTACTGTTGAAATCATTATCATCGTTAGTATGAGTCCAATCTCCAGTCCATGCAACCGGAACAAAAATAAAACAATACAGAAATTGAAAGGAATATCGTGGATATCTTTTTCGTGAAACGAAAACTGATATCGTGGATTTGAAACTGATATCGTGGTATTCATTCAACTAGAAATAAATATAGGTAATGTTGTTTTCTTGATGAGGATAATAACTATTGTAGTTGGATGATGCAAATTTGGATCTCGGATATAACGGAACTGATACCATGAGTATTTTGTGTATTCAACTCTGCCTTTTGACAGTGCTCATTCTACATTGGACTTTATGTACTGAGATATCAAGACTGTCGATGAAATCTTCTATTAATTATTATTATCATAAGGCAAGTTTTGCAGTCCACAGCCTTGGTTAAGAAAATTATATTTTCTAAATGGTTTTTGCTTCCTAGATTTCGAATACAAATAGCAAATATGACGCCAGAGAACAAATAAATAATCGATAAAACGGTCCAATCCTGAAATCATTCTCTGAATGAAATTTTTTTCATGGCTGATATCTTTTCTCTACCCCCTGCTGTAAGAGCCTAAAAGGGTGTTCGGA
Source organism: Gastrophysa polygoni (assembly GCA_963576655.1). Taxonomy (NCBI): domain Eukaryota; kingdom Metazoa; phylum Arthropoda; class Insecta; order Coleoptera; family Chrysomelidae; genus Gastrophysa; species Gastrophysa polygoni. Next base: position 4,569,973 of record OY755086.1, on the reverse strand, counting down.
AGAGGGTGATAAAATCGGGTAGTACTGTTTGGTTTGTACCCTCAGGGAGCAGTTGCGTTTTTATGGGGGTAGTTCAGGGTTATACTACCCGCCCCAACTAGCTATTACCAGAAATAGTTTCTGTTATGTTTCTAATACCAACACTACTGGGACCGATGAAATTTTGTACATTTTGTACGATTTATATGAAAATACTCGAAAGTGTAACGGATTGATTACGTAGCCAGATTTTACAGTTCTTGGATGAATTACCCGTTACCCAATCTTCAAATGAACCTGTTTAAATTTCCACAACTTTCTGAGATCTGTCAATAAGACAGTATACAACAAATCAAGATTTTAGACACGAAACGAAGTCATTCAGAAAGCGTTTTATGATCGATATGTGAAATATTATTGATGAAACGAATTGATAATCTGGAGATGACAAAATCTTCTACAAATTGATTGTCAGGTCTCGACCTGAACTTTATATTGCTGTACATCTGCTACGAGAACATAGAAATCCTATACATTGTTTGTTTGAAGAAACAACCAGGATTGGTTTCTGCGTATCGAACAAAAACTCACAGATTCATTTGTAACACATGTAAGCAATTTCACAATGGAATCAACCGGGATATAATCAAAATTTTCAGTGCAATTCAAACCGACCTCTTATATATCTCAACTACGCTTGAGGACATACTCATTGAGCATGATAAATGGGACATTCTCTGTAAACGTTGTATCGTATATTTCCAGGTCTTGAACACATGCATCTTGGTCTCGACTCCAGTGGTGATATCCAGTTACTATAGCCTGGTCGTTAGAATAGTATATTAATTACACAAGTCTGGAAAGGGTCTTATTTCGCACGAGCCGCATGTAACGAGTGCTTGAAATACACTTTCCAACGAGTTATGTACACTATTTTTTCTACGACCATAAATATTTGAATCATTATTATTCCAAGTTTTACCCATGTCCGTTGATATTCATTGAAATTCACGAAATATGCAGTAGTCAGGAAAGAGAGAATCCGACCGGTGCCTTGTCAATGTCGATTTCATGAAAATAAATGTTTACGCCTATGAATTCCGGATATTCTAGCTACAAATCTTTGGTAACCAACTTCACTCAACTGAGTCAACGTCAACGTTCTGTCGTTGTTTGTCAATGTCATGAATATGAAGTGTGAATGATAAATATAGTAGAGCATTTTTGACCTTTCGTTTTTGAATAATATAGTGGATTCATAATATCCACACAAAATCATGATAAGGAGGAGATGATTGTCACATTACCAGATACATCTCGAAGGAGAAACGAAGGTAGCGGATTGAATCATTTCTCGAAATGTTCGCATGCAAAATCAATCTGAAATATAAGTACTAGCAAAAAGGAAAATTTCCAGGTAATAGAACATTATAATCATCAATCACTGTAAGCGTGCTTTTCCAAATATTTCCACAGTGAATTTTACTTTCCTGTTGCCATATATTGGCCCCGCTACTGACGAGAGGTATGTTTTTTCGATCTAGGGGTTGCTAGGGGCTACCTCATGGCTACCCTTTGCAGGGTGGCGGTAGGCTGTTTTTCCGACAACCGTTTCTGACGAAAAGAAAATAATCGATGCCGTAGAGCAGAAGGGAAAAGGGCGACTCAGGGGAACCACCCCACGTGCTGCGGGGACTGGGAGCGGAGATCCATTCTTCATTTTCTGGCGAAGTCCAGTTGCGCGAATGGATTGAAACATTTCGATTTGAGTTAATTTTCGAGGAGGATCGCTTCGAAATTTCAAGATTCAAGACAGTTTTCAGTTTGTATTTTTTCAATAATTGTAATTGTGATGGTTTCCAGGGAAAAACTTTTCAAATAGGAGTACACCGAGGTGTACACTAAGGAACTTCGATTATTCAAGTACCTACAATTTGATACGATTTCAAGTACTAAAATTCAAACAAAAGTGCCAGTTTCAGTATCTCTTCAAGCATCTTCAGAACTAGTTTTAGTACTTAGGAATATACATGAATACTGAAGATGGTTTATTTGATCACCGCAGGATACTAGATTTGAGTGCATCACATCATTTCAGTACCAGATATTTAAATTTTGTGTAGATAGATATTTTATTGTATGTTTAAGAGTTCTTTTTACAAGAGGGTTCGAGCTTGAGCCTATTTCACAAAAAGAGAAAAAAATAAACAAACTTTTAGAGAGCAACTTACATTCGATAGGTGAATACAAAAAATGACGCCAGGTCTCATCATTCACATTGCCCCTTGAGCATGGCTTACTATATGTTTTAGTGCATATACATTCATATTTTTTGAAATATTTGAAAGCTTATATTTCGGAACCCGATGGATGGAATGAATCACATTTATATATTTTTGGAATCAGAGAAAATAACTCTCAACTTAGCTTAGATATGACATGATATACAAGGTGTTGAAAAAAACCTTACAACATGCTGAGATATGACATTTTCCGAAATAATTTTTGATTTATGACAACAAATTCTTGGGGCACAGAAAAAAAAATAGGAAACTTTTGTAATAACTATTTTCTGATAACTCGAAATGACCAATGTAGGAAGGGTGAAAAATTTACAGGAAAACCTTGCACACACAGATAAATTTTATTGATCAGCTCAATTGTATATCGCCGCCCGGATGGAATGGCGATCAGTTTTGTTGGGCTGGGGAAAAAGAGAAATGAGGGACCTTTGTGTATCGTCTAGATCACCAACCCTATAGCTAAGGGTGGTTAGGGTGCAAAGTATCATGGCTGAAGAAATCGAAGAACGGAATTAGATCCATGGAAAATTGATGGAAATTTTTTCATGAGTAGAAAAGAGTTATTTTCATTTCGGAAAATATATGGACTCCAAGAGGTAACAATTAAATGCATTCAGTGAGATCATCAAGGATGATATTGAATGAGTCAATAGAATACAGTTAAATGATGCCAATGAAGAAATTAGAACAATGAAATAAAAAAAAATGCAAATTGACCTAAAGATTTCTGAAAATAGAAATAGAAATTGTAATAAATCTCAATAAATTTGTAGTGAGAACAGATTAATTATCTGCACCAAAATGTCACTGTTCTTGAAATCTAAACGAGAATTGAACCTTCAGATACCTTGAAGAGAAAATCTCTATTTGCCAGTGACACCTTGTTTTTCGGAAATTTGGAAATACAAGTATATTTTCATGGAAAGGAAAACTTCTACCTTTCTCAGTGGACATTTCGGGAACGTCTGCTCCCGTTTTGAACATAATTTGAATATTTTTCCGTCGTAATATTTCCATGTTTTGTCAGTTTTCTCACTGAAAAGAGACATTTTGGGACAGATCATTAATATGTCCTTACTATGAATATGTATATGTTCTTATAAACCTGGAGAGAAAATTTCAGAACAAAAAGATGACCTCTCGTTTTAGCTAAGGACCATCTTCATTCAGTTCAATCGGACGTAATTTCTCTCTAAAACTAATCGAAAGCCTCTGGAACAAAAAAACTACGAGCACTTCACCTCCGTGAAAGCGTCATGGGTGGAAACACGAGTTTTTTTGCCCAGCAGCATTGCCAATTCTCCTAGCACACTTTGCCATATACCAAGGAATCAATTGAATATTGATGAAACTCGCAAATCCTTATAATATCGAAGTGAAAAGATAAAGACCCGTTGTGACCAAAACATACAGCAGCTTCATAACTGCTACCTTTCTAATGTTCCATATATGTTTCATCAGAAAGATGCTCCATTCAGATATATAGGTAGCAAAGATACATGTCCACTTGAAATGAAATCACTTCGAAAATCACAAACTCACCTCAAACTCGATACATGTTTGATAAAATTACTAAACAGTACTATCAATCACTGCTGCATTTCAAATGCTCTATGTTTCATCACATCGAAATATAAAATCGAAAAAATAGAAATCGAAAATATAGCTCAGGCTTATCACATTATAAACTATATACCTAATCATAATGCTCACAACAGTGATTGATTGAAATGATAAACAGCATAACTAACTACATGGTGTTCCGGTGATCATGTTACAAACTTCTAGGGTAGATGAAACACACGAAAATAAGAAAAAAAGTTCATGTGAACATGGGTCCGGAAACGCTTCTTCAGGGAGCTAGGGCCCTTCGAAGATGACCTTCAAAAACTACTTTTCGTTTTATAGCTTCGGTACTACTGCAGCTATCGCAACCAATTTTGGGACATGAAATCTAGTTCGTAGGTTCATCAATTTGAGCCTTCCGGATTTTGTCACCTTTAACCAGGGGCGTACAAACCAGGGGGGTATTTTGGCAAATTTTACCCTACTCCTCTTCAATTTCTTACCATTTTTATATCTGATTATGATTTTCCAATGCCTTTTACATAAAAAAGGTACTCTTGTAAAAATCGCTATCTGTCACCGTTTCCTCCGAAAATGGCTAAATCCAATCAATAATAAATTATTGGTCTCAAACCAATTATTACGTTGAAATATGAAAATGAGGTTCAGTACAGATAATGAGCATTATTAGTTAGTTAAATCTTCTTCTTTAATGAGAATAAATTAGATTAGAGAAATTTATTGCCTTTTCGAAATTGGGGGTATAAAAAGTAAAAGGGAACGTATACAAAATATTTCAAAAAAAAACATTCAAACCTACACAAGCAAAACTAATAATGAATTTGCAATGAATTTCATGTCCCAAAATTGGTTGCGATAGCTGCAGTAGTACCGAAGCTATAAAACGAAAAGTAGTTTTTGGAGGTCCCTGGCCCTGGCTCCCTGAAGAAACGTGTCCGGACCCATGTTCACATGAACTTTTTTTCTTATTTTCGTGTGCTTTATCTACCCTAGAAGTTTGTGACATGATCACCGGAACACCCTGTATATTGGAGCGAAAACAATTATTATTCTCAGACGTTGTGGTGGGAAAAGCATCGATGGGATGCCAAAACACAGTGCATGCATCACAAAATCTCAAGAAGAGTTTTTTTTTTGTGTGAGTCGTATTCAATCGGTTCCAAAATATACAAGGCGTAAAACACTGTTCACCTTTTATTTTGTGATAAAATTGATTTCTTCAATCAATCTCGTGTGTTTTGGATGACGTATGTAAACAAGTAATGATGCCAACCCGGAATTTTGTGTCGATATACTTGGTTGAGACAAAGTTTTCTCTTGCGATGAAGTCTGGGGATGAATCAATTTCAACTCGGTGATTGAAACTCAGATGAGACCTCCGAACAACAAACCCACTAGAAGGATCACAAAACAAATATTCTGATGCTAACATGAATTCCCAGAATTATCATAATATTAGTACCCAATCGTCGCCAGTGTTGTCATATCCAATCATCAAAAAGTGATGAATAGTCGATAATATTTAAAGTCCCTTATGAATTCATGTAGTTCGATGCACAAATATAATAATAAATTTGGGTCATGACGATTATGAATCAGTTCTGATTAATAGAAGATTGCTACATTATTCTGAGACTTAGCAATTTAACTTTCTTGGGGGCTCGAGGACCAGCATGGGTATCGTGAATACTCTTTGCTCAACGTTGCAACACCGCAATTTGATATTGACAGTCAACGGCGATTATTGCTTTGTTTGGTATCTGTCATTATTTACGTTTTGATTTATCGATGTTATTCAACTTGTGTTCAGTTTTGTGTACTCAGAATTCCTCAGAAACTCAGTTTATTTGTTTTGGTGATTTGATATAATGGTGAGACGTTGTGAGGTGTGTTAAAGACAATTTGAACTGGCGATCAAAACACGTCATTCCATAGTTGAGTTACCATTGTCGTATCATTCGAGATTTTGAGGCATTTTCCCAAATGGAATGGATAAAAATGAATTTAAATTGATTTGATTAGATTATATTGATTATACCCATAGGTCAGCTGCGACAGTGTCTCGTCATTGTTCATTTTCCCACCAAGAAATGCTGAAAAGTACTACTGAAATTGTTACGGATTTTCAATTTGGTAAATTGGTAAATTCGACCTCCTCTGACAACACGGCACTGGTGCTGGGAGAATCAGCTCCTGCTTTCCTTGCTAGACAAAGATAGATACTATAGATGTTGCTTCCAAACAAACTGTACTGCCAGGGCTGTGGATTACTTATCTAGTCTGTTCAATGATCGAAGGATGAGACAGTGTTCTGTAACAAGCCCGAGTTGCATTTCAGATCCAAGTTATATACATTTGGAAACATCGTGACGAAACGAAGTTCCTTGTTTGACCTTTTTTGTGATGACGCCTAGAAGGCCTCAATTCATTCACGTTGATAAAACGTGTGATGAAACACTGTTTTGTAGCGATAGATGTTATATATAGGTTGCATACCTATGTTTCAGAAAGTCATAAGTTCTATGACTGATCTCTCTTGTGATAGAGCCGAGACAAGTATGGTTAACTGGGTCGTACACATAAGTATGTATATACAAGGTGTTTCAAAAAAAGGTTAGGAGAACACTGCAAAATAAGTTGAGTTTGCTTTGCCAAAAACTTTTGTGACGGCATCCGTTTTCAAGATACAAGGTTTTGAAAAAAAAAATATATGCATTTTCTCGCATTAACTCATTTTTCATGTATTCAGTGAAAATTATTTCGATTTTCTCATTATGATTCTTTCGAGGATTGTTTGTTCAATTTGTAACTACACGATTAGATTATTATTATTGTTTTGATTTTCAATGAATGAATAGTTCTTTATAACATTTTATAGCAGCAACAGTTATTACTCCATCACTTTCGAATCGAAATATTTCGAAAACGGTACACAGTACGGAGTTTCATCGAAAGAATCTTCATGGAGTGGAATTGAATGATGTTCGAGCTCACATGGAATTTGGACTGGAGAAACTATAACCTCAAAAAAATAGGTTCAAAAAAATTCTTGGTACGAACCGCGTAACTAGCACCCTCTATGTCAGACATGAAAATAACTTCATGCGATCAGTCATCTTTGAAAACATATCCATATAAAGTTTCATACCAATGTTGCCAGTAGTTTCGAAATGATCGTAAGAAATTTGTACGAATTTTATGTTCAAGACCCTGTATAATGAATAAAGATGCAGTTACGAATTTTTTTTTGTGAGCAAACCCAACTCATTTCGCAGTGTTCCACATATTCTAGCAATGGGGACGCCTTTTTTGAAACACCCTGTACATCTTGGAAGCGAAAAAAATGTTGATTCTTGATTTATGCTTGATAGTTGATGCAAGATGTAAGAAGCAGACAGAAGGTACGCTTAGGGCTTGGCTTGGTTGGCTGCGAGATTCGCTCATTTGTTTTGTTTGTGCGTTACCCTGGTAACGGGCAGCCTGATGGCGTCAGGTCAGCAAGCATTGGGTTGTAGTTGGAATTAGAATTCCATGAATAGCCACTATGAAAGGTTGAACTACGGTCACTCCTGAGATTCTACTATGAGTACTTTGCAGAAACCGAGTAGAATCCACCCTAAAACTATGATTTCTTAAACTGCATGCTCATGACTTTTTCTGTTCAGTTTCATCAGATTTTGAATGTCTATTCATTCATTTCAGATACCTACAAGGAATGTTGGTAAATTTCAGGTCGGGCTGAACAAATTGAAGATCACAAAAACATTTCCCGGTATATGAAATCAGAAGAAATCAGTAAATAGGTGAGAAGAAATATTCTCTAAGATTCTCACTTTTCGAGCACCTGTCATTTCTTGATTGAGTACCTTTCAATCTATCAGCAAAATAGAAATTGGATCTATTACTTTGTACTTACTTTTTTACGTATAATACAGCGGCAAACTTATACCAACTTCATTCCGTTAATCAAAGTTCATTCACAGAAAATTAAGTCTGAGAGAGGTTTTTTCGAATGGGAAAATACCCTGTATTTTTCTCCATAGTTCGATTTAGGTTTTCTCAAGCATATATGTTCGGTGCTCAAGCTCATCCGAACATACAGGGTGTTTCCTAAAAATTGCTCAAACATTGGTGAAATTGGTCTTGGAGAGATTCCTCAGGTATTTTTATGAAAAAAATCGTCTAATGAATATTTGTCGAAAATTTTTCATAGGGGAAGCATACCCCTCCAGTATGGTACGCCCCAAATTGAAATTTTGAATTTCTGAGCTCAAATTCTGATTCAACATCAAAATTTGCGGTGTCTCCATGTTTGATGATTTTTGTATGAACGGTTTCGAAAATATTATTATTATTAATATTCAAACAACGGTCTTCAGGCAGGGCCGAGGGCAGGGCCTACTCTATGTTACCTGACCAGAGCATCTCTTTCGTGACGTCACACTAGAAGGGACAAAATCGAGGCAGGAAAAATTGATGTACCAATGTTTATAGTTAGGAAAAAATATGAAGAGATAAAATTTGTAGTGAACAGAATTTGCTGAGAGATGGATCAACATTCAGTAATCTAAGAGAGATGGTTTGGGAAATATCGCATATCGAAAGGAATTGAATCAATTAGAAATCTTCGTTTTTTAAACGGCTGCCAAAATTAGAATCTAAAATTTACAGAAAAAATACAACCCTGCAAATGTCTAGATTGCCTGTGATTTTTTTCAAAATTCTCAAGTGATTATGATATATTATTATATTAGTATATATTAGTATAAACGAATTCTGAAGTTCTGACCCGCCGTTTGTATTTGGTACCACGGAAAGAAAATACGCTCGTAAATACTCTCATTCATTATTATTTCTTATATGGTTGATGTGGAAGCAGACAGAGTAAATTTGTATCTTTTTCATCGTATAGATCCGAGAATAAATCTTTGTATACGTGAAAATGATGAACACTTTTGAGAAAACTAGTCAACAGTTTTCTAGACATTTTCTTTATTTGTTTCCATCTTTTAGTAAATTATTTTTAGTGAAACCTACACTTAAAATTATTCGAAAACGAACTCAGCCTAACCATGAGCGTAGTCGAATTTTATCAAGGGTACCGTCGAGGATACCTTTTCTTTCCGATGACGTAGAAAATTTAAATATCTATTTACTTGAAACATCTCCCATGGTACGGTTTTTATTGCCCCATGAAGCCATGCCACCGTACCAAATTTGATTAAAATCCCGGTTTCGAGCCAACACAATTTCAAAATTGTAACCTCAGATCCGTCCAGCGCCCTAACTAAGTAACTTTTCAATGTGGTTAATTTGCTTGATTCGAATTGTTTTGGTCTGAGGAATAGGTACCTATTGTGAAGACCTGCGTAGGGACACCATGTATACGTCTCATCTTCTTCATCAAATATGAAAACAGACAATAACAAATAATTTCGAATTTGTATTGGTTAATGCGTGGGCGCAGCCTAATTCTTTGTTCTTACTCATCCACTATCCTGTATGACAACGCTGAACATGAATTTTGAAGTCTAATTCTCTCCATGCTTTATCAGTGGTGCTGTTAGAGGTATACTCTTATCGCCCGTTCTACTACGTCTCGTTCATAACAGACATCAATTAAAAAAATTTATGTAATTTCGCTTCCGCTAGACGGATAGCAAACGGGCAGTCACAGGGATCTTACCTGTTAGCAATAGCCAGTAAGAAACACAAATATGAATGAATACCTATGCCAAACGAACGCGAATGAATATAAAATCACGTAGTGAGAAATAGGAGCAAGACCACGGTGGAAACGGACCGTACGATTAGAAGAGGCAGGCTCACTATTTCCATTTTGTTGTGGCTCAAATTCGTCGCTCTCCTCTCATCTCCACGCTCTCTCTTTCAAGTTTTCACCATCCTCTCTCTCTGCCATCTACTTCTACTGCACATAGCTGAGTCGCCGGTGCAGATCTGACGCTACGCTTCTCTGAAGCTTGTCCCGTTGTTCGGCTGCCCGCGAAAGCTTGTGTTCTCATTGGTGGACGGCTCGGCGTTGCTGCGCAGTACTCCTGTGAGTGTTCACGTGACGTCACTTGCGTTTCGTTAGGTCTGCACCGGCGACTCCATCGGCTGCGAAATCTGCTCGTCGCCAGCGATCGCTTTTAGTTCAAAGCCGCCCTATGAAGACTTAACAACGTTTTTCGTCATCTCCTGGCAAAAATTGTAGGAGTAAAAAAATATTGTGATACTTAGTTTTAGTGTGCCAAAAATAGGTAACTATGCATAATTTATACTACCGTGTTGCGTGGATTGTTGAATTTGCTGAAGAATAATTAGAATTTCTGATGAAAGCTGCTTTGTTGGTTGATGGGAGGGTACCTATTGTATTCGAGCTTTTTCCTCATATTTTCACGTAGCTTGAGCTTTAAACCATTTCCATTAAATCGGCATTGATCATATCATTGTTATCGTGAACTTCCATGGAGGTTTTTATAGTTTCCTGGTCAAGTTTTCCTTAACTTACGTGTCGGCACCGCCATTTTTCCATATTGGTTCGGAAAAGCGGCCATTGTGGTACCAAGTTGCGCTTTCCTTTCCCCCTCTGCTGACGTGTCTGTAAAGTGTACGGCGCTTGCGCTGAATTATCTGTGGACCTCATCTGATTATTGATTCAATAAAGTGAAAGGATGGTATGATCACTATTTATTACTTTTGATGATTACTTATTGCACCAATTATTTATTTCATCAGTTTCATATTTCAGTTCTAGACACAATACATGCCTACCTGAATGATGGAACTTTTTCTTCTTCAGAATTAACGTTTTTTCGGCTCATGAATTCGACTAATATCAAGTTTCGAACTACTGAGATATTCTGAAATTTATTTATTATATTTATTCTGAACCTTGGGATATTTTCCTATTGATTCATACCTTTCTTGGATTTGTGTCATTTCTGTATGTTGATTACTCACTGAACGTATTTATTTCTCTGACCGGGTCAAGTGCTGTAATTTGTGATCTTGTCCAGGCCTTATTGTAGACCCATCATTACAAATTTGGAAACCAATTTTTATTTTTCGTTGCAGTTGACAATGGATGACGACCAGCAGTTCTGTTTACGGTGGAACAATCACCAATCAACGTTAGTTGCAGTGTTTGATACATTGTTAGAAAATGGAACTCTGGTGGACTGTACACTAGCAGCGGAAGGAAAATACCTGAACGCACACAAAGTTGTTCTTTCAGCATGTAGTCCATATTTTGAGGTAAGCAATCTTCATTTTTTGAACGCTGTTTTTGTTATGGTTTATATTAAGTAATTAGTACCTTCAGATGGAAATAAATTAGCTTTAAACTCGTTAATTGTTATGAAAGTTGAATGTTAATAGTTGACAAGTTGAGTTCATATGATGAGGTTTTCTACTGGAGTGTTTCAAGTCCACAAAAAAAAACCTGTTATAGTACTGCCAATGACATTGAACTCATGGTGAGGTAAAACGTAACACCTTAGTTTGTTAGAAACTTGTTTGATGTCAGGTGACACCAGATAAAATTATTTTTAACCTCATTCTGAGGAATTGAACTGATGAATTGATTGAAAAAACTAGTTATAGTACTGCTCATAACTCGAGCCTGTATTCTGGAAGTCTCGCATGTTTGTATCAAATTTCGAATCAAATTTGAACGAGTTTTGAGTGTATTTCTTATTTTTCCTGAGCTGAATGAATGTTTGGAATTCATATTATAACTATGCTATTTTTATATCTGAAAGCAGCTTTTGCACAAAATCAGATTTTTGAAATTGAAGTATGTTGATGATACTATCTATAACATAATTAGGTGCAAATATTATTCTAAGTTTCCCAGCCCATAAATTATTTCAAATTTGATACAGGAACAATTGTATTTGAAAATGAAATGTGTCCTTCGGCATGTTTTGATCTTAGAATCTAGTCTTAATGCTGAGAACACTTGAATAACACTTACTTCTCTGAGGGAGGAAACAATGTTTATGGTACTGCCTATAATAATTCTACTCAATTTTTCGAGTTAACAATGAACTGAAAAGATCTGGCAGCTTTTGAAATTACCAAGGTAAATTTTGATACTGGAAAAAGACTAGGTGTAAACTGTTATAGTACTGCCTGTAACATCAACAATCTCTGAATGAAAAAGAAAAAGTTATAGAAGAGTATATTTTTGAATCTGAGGAAAGTGTTTATAGTACTGTCTGTAAATATTGAACCGAAATAATAAAATATGAATGAAAATATTGTTTCCCTAGGACATAAGCTCTTGAACTTTGAATCATTTTGTAGCATAGCAGAAATATCCAAACTGTTACAGTACTGGCTATAACATAACTGCGAGGCGAAAGATAGTTTTTTGAATTTGAGATAATGAAAAAGTTGTGAATTTTGAATTGAAATGATTTGAATCACTGATTTGAAATCATGGAAAAAATGTTGGTTATTGTGTTGCCCTAAAACAACAGTTTTTCAACTGGAATTCAGTAAAGCAAGTATGCACAATACAAATGTCCACATTTCAATCAGCTTATCTATTGAAAATGGTCCAAATTTGTGCTAAATTGAATAGATGACTTAGGCGTTCCTTTCTAATTCTGTGTTGGAAAAGGGCAAAGTTCATCTGACAAGTGATATATTTTGATACAAGAAGAAATTCCTGAAGAAAGATTTTTTTTACCATGTACTATTCATGAAATATTTTGAAAAATAAATCATGTTTGAACTCTTGAGGTGTTAGTGAATAGATCTGGCTGGGGTTTTTAAGAAGGTTGAACTTTCGAAATTGAACTTCTGAGTAACATCCATTTGAATAACCTATTACGTTTTCTTGCAAATTAGATAAATTGTTTGGAAATGATTTTTTCTCAAGAACTATCGATTTTCGAATATTTCGTAACTACAATTAGCTCAAAACATATTTGTAACATCATTTCGTTGCAGGCGCTGCTCTCTAAGCACTTCGATAAGCACCCCATAGTCGTCCTGAAAGATGTGAAATTCCAAGAACTGAAAGCGATGATGGACTACATGTACAGAGGCGAGGTGAACATATCCCAAGACCAGCTGGGCGCGCTCCTGAAGGCGGCCGAGTCCCTGCAAATAAAAGGCCTGTCCGACAACAAGCGCGGCGAGACTGAGCGCAAGCCCGTACCGATCGTCGCCGCCCCGCCCGCCCCCAAAAGCCCACCGCCCGCGCCCGCCGTCCTGCCCAAGGTTGGTTTCTTCTCAAATAGGAATTTTTTCCGAGATTCAGAGTTCGGGATTCAATTTTACCACTCTGAACTGCTGGGAAAGATTGCCTCAAAAAAAAGTTGACTCCTCTCACCATTTGGCATAAAGTTTTTTTTGTACGAAAATTTAGGTGATATAGGAATCGAGACGTTTGCTTTAAAGTTAATTTCGACAAATGATAACATGTAATACCCTTTTTGGATGATCAACTTTGTAGCCTCTTCCTTATTAAGGATTCTTCAAAAAGATTTCCGGACACTATATAATGTACCAATGTTGTTCTCGATTCTATAAGATAGAATTTCCATTTTGCTGTTCGATTTGAGATTTAATGATACTGCATATATAGGAATTCCTTCATCTAATCTGTCGTTGTTCCAAAAGGTGCAGGGGCTGACGATCGAGCAGCGCGCGTCGCGCGACGACAGCCGCGACGGCAGCGCGTCGCCGGGGCCGCGCAAGAAGAAGCGCATGCGGCGCAAGAGCGAGGAGTTGGACAACCACGACGCGTCCAACTCGTCCGAGTCACACAGCCTGCCCGCCGCCCAGACCCCGCTATTGCCCACCAAAGACGCGCCCGAACCCATAGAGACCAAATCCGAGATACTGACGAGGCACAAGCAGCCCGACGACATGTTGCCGCAAGTGCCTATCCTCAAAGAAAAGATGGAGACGCACACGGAACTGATGTTGGAACCGAAGTCCGAGTACGTGGACGAAATGAACGAGGACAGTATCGAGGATTTGACGCTGGACGACGACGACCTTAGTAATATGGAACAGATGGACGACCAGGCGGGGCCGAGTCACGGGAACGCAGGGGAAGGATCCAGCCAAGGTAAGGGTCCTTTTTTTGTTGAAGTTCAATTTCGGCTGTTGTCTCTTTTAAAACAAAGTCTAGGAATAATCTTTATGGGATTCGCTTGTACTGATTGTGGTTCATTTGGAACGTTTTGACGTAACTATTTTCTTGTTTAGTATTGCTACACTGCTAGCATTTCTAATTGATTTGTTCGTTCATCCTGAGTTGGAGAGTATAAATGCTGAAAAGAAGACTATGACATTCATTGATGTCTTTTTTCTTCCAACAAGAGATGGATGTCGGAATATGTGCTATACAGTTGGCATATCTGATTTGTTGAAACTTTTTATTATTACTGAAATGGAATCATTCTCTGATTCAGAAGTGCTATACTGCTAGCATTTCTATTCAAAAATGCTATACTGCTAGCAAATTCTAATTGACCGATTTGGAAAAGAAAATTTGGAAACATCGGACTGAATATGGGTAAATTATCCAATAAAATAAGATTTTGTCAACGGTTTTGGAAATCCCCAACACTATGAGATGACCAAAGTATAATGCTATACTGTTAGCATTTCTAATTGATTGATCTCAATTTCTAGTTTAGAAATGGTATACTGCTAGCATTTCTAATTTTGTAAATGTGGAGAAATTACTGAATGAGTGAGCATCTGGAAAAGAAGAACTTGCTTCAATGGATTTCTCTGGATGAAGCGTTTTTTTGGGAATAACCAAATCTAGCATGAGATGTCTGAAGTGTATTAGTGCTATACTGCTAGCATTATTATAATGCCAGAATGCTATACTGCTAGCATTATTATATTGCCAGAATGCTATACTGCTAGCATTATTGCCAGAATGCTATACTGTTAGCATTCTTTGAGGTTCTAAATTTTCTTGAATGAAAGTTTGAATTGACTGTCTGATTTTCAATTCTTTGCCTGAATGCTATACTGCTAGCATTATTGCCAGAATGCTATACTGTTAGCATCCTTTGAGGTTCTAAATTTTCTTGAATGAAAGTTTGAATTTACTGTCTGATTTTCAATTCTTTGTCTGAATGCTATACTGCTAGCATCTTTTCACACTGGATATGGTAAATGTTGAGTGTACATGCTATACTGCTAGCATTTCACTGTCGAACTGGTAGTTTTTTTTGGAAATCCGCGCATTATAGTTCTGAAATATAAATTAGATATGATTTCATTCTTTTGACAATGACAGATTTTCTTTTTTAATTGTTCTCTCTGTATCACTATGAGGTATCAAGATGTGATTTCAAATGAACTGGACACACTTTTATGCACTGAATTTAAATTTCATTAACTATATAAATATATAACTAAAAATAATTTGTTCACTACTGTATTTAATCGTTGTTAATTCGATGAAACAAAATAACTTTCAAATCATTTCCAAGAGAGAAAAAAATTATATTTCCTTCAGCACAATTTTTTTTATTGAGAATTGTTATACTGTTAACATTTCTGTTGAACATCTGTTACAAATGGAAACTCATTCAATATGATTATTAAACAGATTTTCGGTAACTTTCCAGGTTTCAGTCTTCTGAATATGAGTTTTTGTGTGAAATTTTACATTCACTTGATGAATAGGTCGCGCCAAAAAAAAATCAGTTGAAGCCAGAAACCTTATATTTTTTCTACATATTTTTGTTTTATTGTATTTATTTTTTTATTGAAAGTTTTTTTTTCTGTGAACCAAAAATAAAATATGGTATGTGGGCGATATTGGTTGTAATAAAATTGAACATATTCAGCTTACTTCATTCATGTATATCAGTGTATCTGAAAATCCAATTGGGAGTTCAAGAATATCGTTC
Organism: Gastrophysa polygoni; assembly: GCA_963576655.1. Classification (NCBI taxonomy): domain Eukaryota; kingdom Metazoa; phylum Arthropoda; class Insecta; order Coleoptera; family Chrysomelidae; genus Gastrophysa; species Gastrophysa polygoni. Next base: position 4,554,204 of record OY755086.1, on the reverse strand, counting down.
TTGAAATTTGTGTTGCCAAGAAATGATTAATAAATGATAAAAACTGTAACTCATCTAATTTGATAACTAGATGAGGATTCAAAATTCACTGAAGAACATTCATTACAAATATTGAAGCTTCTCTATTTTTTCCTGAAATTTCTTCACTTAGAGCTGGTTTATTAGTTGCCAATTTCATCTGCTAAATTGCCGTTCTTGGTATAGAAGTATCTAACTTTCAAACGATAATTGTTGGCTATTGAATGATTCAAGATAGTTGGTTCTTTATTGGCTTTCTACTTGAATTGTGTGATGGCAAATAAAGATCTGTTATTTACCGGCATGTTACCTCTATATGATCTGATCAATCTGGGGATAAAATTGGCCATTCATAATCCTACTCGTCAAGATTTTCTTCTTCTGTACTCTTATCGGGAGAAACAAAATCTTGAGTTTTCCATAGTATTCTAACATGAACAAATTTGAGGAAAAGTAATGAAGTTCATTATTTGCACCAAATGATATCCAATGATTATGAAAGAAATCAAAATTGTTTTTCATGATATTGATTTCTCGCGTCTTATTTCTGTCAACAATAAAATATGCCTGCTTGAGTATCTGCTTACTTATCTGTGATTTTTCCATGATCTACTGTTTCATTGGCTGAATCACAGTGTGCAGATGCGTTTTGGTTTGTTTTTTGTTGAAATGAATAAAACGAGAATTCCATTTCCTGAAATGCATTGGGCTAGTTTTTCCTTTTCATTTGTTTGCTTCATCTTAGTCATTATCAGATATTTCAGTTAAGGGGGAATTTCCTTTTGCCGAGGATAATTTGTCAACATTTCTTCAAGTCCTAAATTTAGGACTTGGCTTTTGAGATGTTGATATCACTTGACAGGAAATGTTCATGGGTAATCCGAAATTTCTGAAATGTCTAGGATATAAGTGAGCAACTGAGAAGGATAACTAGAACAAGGTTCAATCTGGCATAGATTCAATTGACTGAATTGAAAAATTCATTATCATGAATCATGATTACTGGTGCTACTCGATATCAGTGTTCATGACGAGTTTTTCATAATGTATTTTTCGTTTGTGCAGTTGTTCTATTGAGTGAATTAAGGAAAAAAATTTCTATGAGTTAACCTGGATAATACCAAATTTTATCATTCTTGGAACACAAATTTTGAACAGAATCGTTGTTTTTTCTCTTCGAGAGATTTGTAAGGACACCAACGGATGTATATAGAAACGAAAAATCACCTAATACATACAAAATCATTCATCAACCAAAACCCCAAAGTATCTAGTGATTATTTTTTTCTGTGGAATCAATAGTTCTGATGGACTGGTAATTATGATTTCCAGGTTTAAGGGAAGTTGGTTTCAGTTGATATTGTCGTCTCTATTTTTTTTATTCAATATTCAGAAGTTAGCTACATATTCATGAGATATTGGCTTCAATATGATGTATTGTGAGTTGATGAAATCTGGAAAGATCAGCTGATTTGTTTAAGCCTCATTTTTTCAATTTTATGAAACACATTCTGTAGACAACATGATTAAGAGTTATGAATGAAAAAAATGTTTTTTCATGCGGTGAAGACGCGAAGTCGGAAGTCTAAAGGAAATTAAAAAACTTTTGGAACATCTGCAAGATTCGGTCATTTTGCAAGGTGACACAGACACTGTCATAATCGTGGTTATATAATATATAATATGAATATTATTTCTCTAATTCGTAGAATTGATTTTCATATCTCAAATTACAGTGATGGAGTGTGTTTTAGTCTCATTTTTCCAATTTCAAATAAAATCAACTTTGTACTTCATATGACGAAGAGTAACAAAATTTTGTTGCATTTTCTTGATGTGTAATTCTCAACATGAAATCTTGAAAGGTCCGAAGAAAATTAAACATGAAGAAAACTACAAATCTGGTCATTATATGAGGTGGAACTAAAGAGCCAATAACAAAATTGAAACATGTGAATACCACAATTAGTACAGGAGATACCTAAAAATTGTTTCTAGTTTTCTCGGCGCTTTTTGGTGGTATTGAGTGGAGTTGTTGGTTGTTCTAGATGGGATGTCAATCCCCAACTCACTCAAACCACCAAAAGGCTCTATTCGTAGATTTGAGGGGGCCGAATCGTTTGACATTGGACCACTCTCCGAGCAATTGGGAGCATCTTTTCGAAAGTATTCACCAGAAACTGTGTATGGCGCATTAGATGCTATATTGAATCGTGGTGCCACAGTGACTCAGGCGTCTCTAGATTACAATATCAAAAGAACAAGTTTACAATTTTACTTGAAAAAGTTGAATATAAAGTTTCGTAAAATTTATTTTTAGTTTTGAAATTTAAATTTGACCTTGCGATCCGTAAAAGCGAATAGTCTCGTGTATGTTATCTCATTATCATGACGTTGGTAAGATAAAAAGTCCCTTGACTATATTTTCATTTGATGCAGAAAACGTTTCGATATTTCTGGGGTTTCCACCGAAATTATATATATATTTTTTAATATCATAGAAGTTAGAACCATATTGAGAAACTGTAATTGAACTAAAACTTCTTGAGCTTGAGCATGGGATAAGTCGATTAAACTCAGGAAATTAAGAAAATGTTGCGATTGATATTAGCTTTTTCAAACATCGTGAAAAAGAGAATTTTGCAATTTTCTAACTCATTTTTGTAAATGGAAACCAAGCAAATTAGCCATTTCTGACCAAGCATTAACAATCTTGTGAAAGGAGTCGATTCTAGTTCTCATGGTAGCAAATTGATCAACTTTATTTCCTCTTATGGACCTTACATCCATATGATGAAAGTAAGTTGCTGTCGGATTTTCAATTCCTTGAATGCTATAATGAATCTGATGATTGATGAAACTACTGCGATAATATTTTGAAAATCGCATCGAAATTTCCATTTTTTTTTGCTATCGGAAAAACCGATCCTGGGTAGGTCAATTCATTCCTTCATAGTATGAGTCAGTGTTCAAATGAGCAAATTGACCCAACTGCTTATGATGGCCGAGATAGCCATGCTTGTGCTCTAAAAATCTGCATCCTATGTTATACACATCAGCCTCTTGATGTTGATAGGTGAACATGAATTCCAAAATATTGAGGTCATCCTCGAAAACTAGCATTATTAACATTATTTTTTCATTGAATAATTCGTGGATTGGCAAATTTCTTTATTCTAGCTATTCAATAAAGATTATTCATTTCATGTAATTCACTCTCTGCTTGCTACTACTTTCAGCTGGTAGATTGAGAGTTACGTGTGATAATATTGTAGCAACAGTATTGGGTAGGCCATGAAACCGAATTCCTTCATCGAGAAAATTTAAATTCTATGATTACAAACAAGGTTTGGTTCAAAAATTCACTGACAATAAATTCATTCCTCACTATGATTCAGCTATGAAGGAAAACAAAGGCAATTGATAGAAAACATATATTTTCTCTTCCAACAGGATATCATCCTATATTTGTAGTAATTCCAATAGTTATCTCCATTACGAATGAATTTACCATCATGATTGATTGAATCTTCGTCTCTGAGATATTTATAGCATATGAATATTGATAAATCTCTTGGTTATTGGTAACATTTGCTATCAATGATTACAAGTTCATCAATTTTCATGTCAATATTTACGATACTGCACAGGTTTCATTCATTTAGATATCTCTGAAACAATTTGTAGTACAATTATTGATAGTTATATTGTGATCTCGATGATAACTGCTGAATTTACTCTTATAACTTTGAACCATTTTGCGGCACGCATTTTCCTCTGAATTTTGATTGTATAGTCCAAGATTGCAACTCAAATTTTTGTTTTTGACAAAATTGAAAGATTTCAGTTGCAATCTTGAACTTGTGCATTGAAATGCAAAGGAAAATGTATTCTGTAAAATGATGTTCCTGTTGAAATGATCTAGGTTTTTCATTTCTCATAATTCATTTGTTTCATTTCTGGCCAATTCTAGTTGTAGAACTTGCCACGCATATCTATTGAATTTTTTTTCATCTTCAAAAAATAACATGCCCTGGTACCACAATGTGTTTATGTTCAAATAGTTTCTCTATAAATACTCTATTAATAATTTTCTTGTCGTTTTCTAGAAAAATTCGATAATTGAGTAAACATACAGACAGTTACGAATTTGATAATATGCATGAGGATATCAGAGAGTGTTGAAGATATAACGAATTAGAGTTCCGTAATCAGACGTAGAACAAAATGTCAAGAAATCTTCAACTTTTCATGATTCCAGGAGATATACACGACACTACAAAAAACTGCTAATTTTTTACTGGCTACATTCGGAGAGGCGAAGAATAAGATATACCTTATTGTCATTACATTACAGAATTACAATATCTAATCAAATATCTGATGTTTCGACTCTGTTGGTGTTTCAAATATGTACTTGGATTTTTCATTACATTTTTCGAAAGCTCTTAGTGTCCCAAATACGATGACTGAAAGCTGTCAAATAATGCAATGAAAAAATCCAGTCCCGTTATTGAAGAATAACGTGATGATGGCAGCTCAGAACCGAAACGGCAGGTCATCAATTTTATAGATAGATAGCCTTTATCAGTTATTTGTAATGATGATATTTTCAAGGACATGTCAAGGACAATGTTGAATTATTTTTTCTTTTTGTCTCTGAATAAGGTCAGTAGAAAAATGAATCCATCGTACTTTTTCGTTTTTTCCTGTATATCCTAGAATAGTCTGAAGTTTTCAAATTCGTCGACGGCATTTTGTTGGGTTTCTAATTACGCAACTTTGCTTCCATTTTACCTTTGCTGTATGTCTGACGGATACTCTGCACGTAATCGAAAAACAGTCTATTTGTAGTGGAAGCTAATCAATGGTTTGACCCAATGTCAGAAATTCCTTGATGGTTGTCGGTGACACCTTGTTGGAGTTGTATTTCAAACGCAGACTGGGGCAGATCATCAATCTGTCTTTACTACGAATATATTGGATTCAAATTTTCTATTGAAGGTGGTGACTCTAAAATCGCAATTACTCGTTTTCGTCTGCGGCGTTTCACTTTTCATTTTTCGTTACGACGTCGTTCTGTCAAACTGTTGGGTTCACTTTTTCCTACTTGGACAATTGCAGGTTTTGGTGGCTGGCACATGGGAAATCAGAGTCAAGATGAAGTATTTTTGGCCGCGCAAGAGGCCGTAGGCGCTCACCGAGACTCACAAGGTAAGATTTTTGTTTCAATTGTAAAGGCATGTCTGCTGTTCTGAAACATATCACGCAAGTTCGGTGGATACTCAGAATGGGCGTTAATATTCTCTTGTCCCTTTGAATATTTATGGAATTTTCGACAAGAGCTGTCATCGTCAATTTTCCTTCGTTGAATCGATGATTGTGATTGGTGTCATATCAGCTGACAGAAAATGTTTGTAGTATTCTGTATTTTGTAACTCCATATGTACGTTTCGTTTCGTTCATCTTCGTGTTTTTTTTAATATATGTAGTATTGTCAAGAACAATTCTCCAAACAATTATAGTCCAGACATTTTGAGACATTTATGTACAAATCCTTACAAGTCCGATATCTGGAATTAGTTGACTTACTTCTGTCAACTAACAAAACTTCCTGATATCGACCACTGCAGATTTGTAAAAAATGTTGATGGAATGTCTAGTTTCTTCACATCATGATAATTTGACTTGCAATCGTTATCAATGCACTTCGTTGAGGAATGAAATATTACATCATGTTCTTGCCTGCATAAAAAATGAATTCAACTGATGACTTATAGATAACAAGTTGGATAGTCGGAGAGAAGATTGTCCATAAGCATTTTCGTTGTAACTTTCGATCTGAATGATTCTTTACTTGAAGAACATTCATTTTCTAATTTGCAATCGATTATGTCGGTATGACTGTACTTCTCTGGACTGTGTACTTTGTAACTTGTTTATTTATAACCGAGTCAATTTTTTGAACTCATTTCTCATGCTAGTGGTAACTTGTGTATTATTTTGATAGCCGTTGCTTTGAGAGTACCTATTAGGGTTACTATCGTTTACTAAGCTTGTTCCTTGAAGGATGAATTTTTCTGAGCAGAACTATTGAAATTTGATTCAACACGAAAATGAATGGGTTTTACATAATACAAATATTACTTGATGAATTTCTCTGCTGAAATGAACCTAACACCATCTTCGAGATAATTTCATAATGATTTGAATTTTGTCCTTGCCGAAATTCATCGTTCGAAGTCGAATGGGGTCAGAGAATATTGGAGTGCGTAATGCGTTTCCAAAGATTTTGTTAAAGGAACAGAGTGATGTATGCGGTTCAGTGCAGTAGACAAGCTTAATGCGCGCTTGTATGTGGTACGGCAAAATATAACACCCGAGTCCAGTCTCTGGTTTAACATTTTTCCTAACTTGGTAGCCTTGGTTCGTTTGCTTTATACTTTTTTAGCTTGGTGTAGTGGCTTGTAGTATTTAGTTTTTCCATACAACCTTCTCCCTCCGTTAAAACGATTTACGGTTTGTACAATTTGGAGGTTTGTCGTTTTATCATTAATTTTTGTCAGAATGCAACATTAAAATTTCATAATTCAACAATTTCACTTTTGTATATGAAAAAAGACATTTATACTGTTAAATGTCTGAAGGTTTATAACCTTTTAGAAGAAATGTTTGTTGAATTTGAAAGCATTTATACTGCTAAATGCTAGTTTGAAATATTACAATGAAAAGTGCATTTATACTGCTAAATGCTTATTTATTTTGTATCAATTGATGTTGAGTATTTTTTCCTATAGATACAGGTATGACATCACAAGGTAAGAAGGGGGAGAACGGGATTGAAACCAAACTGTTTCCAGTATTTATTGATATATTCATCCTCTAGTGACTGCCATGATCAATGCAGTGATTCGTGTCTTGTAGATTTAAGTGAAATCAGTATGACTCGTCATACTCATGGAAAACAATTTGGTTTTCAACTGGAGACTGAGGTCTCGGTGTTTCTCCCGCTTGTTACATTTTGGTTTTGTTTGTTTTTGAGAATTTATTTAAAACGATTATTTTTCATCCTCCAAATTCATGAAAATTTTGCCGTACCATTACAAGCGTTCTTGTTTGGGTTTTGTAATTTGGGCCTGGACAAGCAATATTCAACAATTTTCATTAATCAACATGAATAACCGAACGTCACGAAAGAAACTACGTTGAATATCGCTTGGACTGTGTCTTTGTACTGTTGGCCTTCTATCTCATGTATTTTTCATTTTTTTTCGGTCTAACATGTATATTTTATGTGCATGCTTATATTTATTATAAATATGTACATTCCTGTTATTTGGCGATATGTCTAATTTTAGCCTTATTGCACATTCTATGTATACTTGAAATCTGTTTTTACTCAATGGATGGATTTCAAGCCCCAGTGGTAAAGAAATGATTTTATTGTTTGTACTAACAAGCAATCAAATTGTTTTTTACATTCAGTGTTGATTTTGTATTACACGATTTCGTGCAATACATTATTATGAGTTACAAACATTTGTTTGTCAACTTTCAACCACTGTTTTTGAATTTTCAAAAGCAAAACTTAATGATTATTCTTTGTGATCCTGATTTCATTCATTCTTGCAATTGTGGATTCCATTGACTTAGTGAAATGCACATTTTGTTGCTAGTTTGAATGACTCGATGTCACAAAGAACACTAATTCTTACCGTTGGTCAGGACTTTTCCGTTGGCCAGAACTTCTGGCCAACAATTCATGAAATGAATTTTTTGTAACGATGTTTGCAAAAGCATCTGGTATTGCTAATTTTCAATCTCAACTTTCAATACATTTTTGCAGTCTACTTTCACTGCAGAAATTGTGTCTACATTATCTTTCGATGAAATGAAACTCGCATATCAGGCCATGACAACATATCTTGTCCTACTTATGACAGATATATTGTTCTCTATGGTCTATGATCGATGATTTTTATCGTCAGATGAACTATTCAACTATGTATCCACTTGTAGCTGTCGAGATAAACTCTATAGCGAGGTAATCCGTCTCATGAAATTAATTCTTTCGGAAAACTGAACAATAGTTCAGAGATTCTTGTTGTAGTTGTGTGGAATATCCACACAGTGAGGTAGTGAATATTCTTGATGAAACATTTTGCACCAAAGATATCGCATCCTCACATTTTTGATTGCATACAATTTTACTTGAAATTGTCTTCGATTGGAAATGTTAGATGATATCTTATTCATGAATGAAATTCATCTTTTGTAGCTGCATCTCACATGCAGTGAGGTAGAAGCTTTTTTGATTGATCACAAAGGATGAAAACTCGATGTCTGTAGCTGCATGTCACATGCAGTGAGGTTATTACTTTTTTGATTAATTACAAAAATGAATGCTGATTGTAGCTGTCACTTACATGCAGTGAGGTATCAAACTTGATGATTTTCTATTTTTTTTCTCTTGTAACTGTATATTGTTATACAGTGAGGTAACGCGAAAGTTTCAAATTTCCCTATTGCATGTGTGAATTTTCACACAATGTTTGTTGCGTCGTTCCAAATATCACCAGTTTCATGTAGCTGTGTTACATTACACAGTGAGGTATTAAATTATAAAATTTATTCTGTAGCTGTGTATTTAATACACAGTGAGGTATTTCAGTTACATGAGCTGTGTATTTGAACACACAGTGAACAAGTACACAAGAAATATGACGATTTCCTGTTATTTTTGTGAAGAGTTGGAACTCGAAGAAGAAAATATTCCGATACATATCTTATGCTTCCAGTTTTTTGTAGCTGTGTATTTACTACTACACAGCGAGGTACACGATAGATGAGATCATTTCATGATATTTTTTCCAAGAGAACAAAATGATAACTCGTAGAGATATAAGAAAACACGTTTCGTTACTTATTCTAGGCTCATTTATTGCGATAGGGTAATCAAACACCACAATTTTCCTATTTCACACCAATGTTTTCCAAAGAGAACTCATTCAATGAACTAATTCTTGAATATCTTTTCGTTGGGATGCATTCGTGTTGCGCTATAGATGGAAGTTAGTTTTCCCTTTCACAATAATTAATATGCAAGTATTACTCAATCCACAGTAGATTCTTCTACAACGTGAACATTGACGTCGATGGGAATGTTCACTAACGTAACTAGACGGCAAAAAAAAATTGATGATCTCTGTTCCATTTTCGCAACTCCCAATGACAATTTGAGAAGTGCGATCATAAGTACGATTCGTTAAATCACGTTATACTTCATTAGCATGTTTTGATGATGGTACTGTCGGAAAAGAGGCCATTTTTGAATTCTATCCTATTCTGATGTTTGTTCTGCATTCCCATTGCCCTTTCGATGTTTTCGTTGCTGTAGAAACTCTGCATTTGATCAATTCGAATGGCATCTCTGTTACGAATGTGGAATTGACAGGAAGGCTTCCTGTTCCTTGCGCTCTTTGCTCCAGGAAGTTTGAAAGAGCTTTGTAGATACTTATTTTCTATATTTTTGGCTAAATAAAGAAAAATAGACAGCAGATGTCATGATTGTATGGCATTTGCTGTTCTAAAGTAAGCAGGCCGAAGGTTTCCTTGAAAAGAAACTCTCGGACTGGGTGGCGGTGGGCAAAATTTAAATTCCTCAATATCAATTCTCCCCTTGAGAATCAAGAACGAAGAATTCCTGGACCATGCCAGCTGCACCGAGATGGACGAAGGCCGCTGGAATAATATCCCACCAATTCTTTCCCGAATCATCATCCCTTTTTCTTCTGAATGAAGATATTGGCACCTTTTTGTTGTGACATTTGTTTCTACCATTTCTACGTTCTTATCGAAATTTTATCCCTGATTCCGAAATTCCCCACCTTTCTTCTCGTCGCAAGGATGTTCCAGTGCCGGCAACCTTTGATGTGAGTACTCAATTTTTTCATTTTTCATCGTGCTGTTGTATCGACGAATTTTACTGGAAGATTTTCCCTTTTTTATTCATCAATGGAACATAACGATGTGTCATCCGTATCATCTCTATATTTGAGGGGATTTCACACTGTTTTTTTTTGGACGCGCCCTTGTCGAAGAGCGAGACGTGGTTATTTTTTCACTGGAAATGGTTTCCTGATTATTCGGAGTGATATTGCGAACTGTTGTATGCTCTAGAAATGCTTTCCATTTACTTGATATGGTGATCGTTTCGAAAGTACAATGTTTCGATTGTCACTTGAATCAGGATTTTTCAATTCAGGTAAAAAAATTACCACGTCATTATTCGACAATGCGAAGTTCTCGGATTGTGTACGCCGTTAACGGCTTCACCGGTTGACAGGAATATTTTGATATCATTACTTTGAACTCTTATAACAGAATAAAGTTCTTGATTTCCAATATTAAGATGTTCGAATATTTTCATCATCCCAATGAAGTTCTTGATTTTCATTACTTAAATGTTCGAATTTTTTCATCATTCGTAGTCAGTATCATATTTCCAGTTATTGATAAAGGTCTAGTTTATCGATAATTTCCATACAATTGTTTGATCCAGTTTCTGAAATGGTGGCTTTGCGATGGGCTCATTTGAATAACTCGAGATAAACAGGTCTTTATCAAAAACTTATTTCTTGATGTTTCATATGTTGTCATAAAATTAAACAATTCATTTCTGTTGTTGCAGACCAACCAATTCCTGCCCTTTCCCCTTTCTACGTGGACAAGAGAAGAACTTTAAAATGAATGCGTTTTTATTGTTGTTGAAAATCAATATATGAATATCATCGTTTATTTCTGGTTATCATTCAGCAACCCTGTACCCTATATTACTCATCGTATGATCTTGACCTGGGCCATAAACAGCTATGAAATTGAACATTGAAAATATAGTCGATCCTCGCGGGCAATATCATTGGTTTTTTAATTTTTCTTTTGTAAAGTGGAAATAGCAGGAAGTAACTTGTCATTTCGAAATTTCAAAGAAAGAAAAGCCCGGATCAACTATACAGCAATGTTTAATTTCCAGGCGGGGAAAATTGGTATCTGCGACAAATTGATCCGGATTCAGCATATGGTGGTTTCCCTTGCGGCAACTGCGGGAAAATCTACAAACATCGAGGAAACATGCGCAGACACATGGTCTATGAATGTGGTAAAACTGCCCAATTCCAGTGTTCTTTCTGTGACAGAAAGTTCCATCAACAGTCAAATCTGAAAAGACATTTCGAAAATAAGCATACTCTCTTACCAAAATTCAGCAAAAGCATTACGGTTTACCGTACCAGAACAGTATCTTGAATTCCAAGTATTCTACTCACAGCTTTCTTTTTGGAATTTTTGAAGTTACCGGTCAGTTGTAATTATCGTTGAGGTCGGAGAATTTTGCTGAGTAATTTCTAGTCAGAATTTCATATTGAAATGAGCTATTTAACTTAGCCTAGTAGGTGTTTCGTGTGCCATAATTTTAAGTTCTAGTCTTCGTCTCGTTCAATTTTATTGTAAATATTTGAAGAGATAACCCGTAATCCAAAGAAATGTAAGCGACCAAAAATATATAACCAGGAATTGTAAATTTTGTTTCTTTGAGCATGGCTGAACTAGTGAAGTTTTCAATCGAAAAACGTCCAAATGTCTATTTTCCTGAAACTGCTCTGGGTGCTTACGACTATTTTGATGCCATTTCAAGTTACCAATTCAAATGATTTTATATCTGAACGTATCTTTGGAAGTAATATCTCATAGTTCATATCAGGTGAGCATCGAATCTGGTAAACCGTAAAGAAAGCAATTGGAAAAATATCTATGGTAATGATTTTGGAAGCAAAAATTTCGGGAAGTTCCCCAGAATCTCTTTTCTGCATAGAGCAATTTGTACAACAAAATCAACATTGGAACATTGATACGAATTATGAAGGTAGACATTTTTCAGTTCCTACCAAACAAATTCAATATGAATGCGAGCATTTTTTGGTGACTGCGTGTCCTTGTGGATGTTTGTTTAATATTAGATTGCACAGTTTTTCTTCGATTTTAATTTATTTTTATTTTTTAAGATTTTGATCAATTTGGAAATCATTACAAACGGGCAATCACTGCATAGGAAGACTAAAATTATTTTGTTCAATTGGAAAGGCCAGGCATGACAAATTGCAATACTGAATTGAGATTCTACGGAAGTTCTTATCCTTTTTGAAAAATTCTTGAGGTGATTCTGATTATGAGAGTATTGATTCTGACGAGATGAAGTCGAGCTCCAGCTAAGCTGTCTTCGGGATCTTTTCGATTGGAGAGAGGCGATGGACGGTAAGTGAGCATTTTGAAATTCAAATATCGATGCAAAGTTTGGAGGGTTCTATACAGGGTATTGCTAAATCGTGGTTAAGCATGGGGATAGTAACCATAACAGGTTCAGGGCAGGTCAAATTATAACAAAGTACCATTTCTTGCTCAATCGAGTGCTTCTTAGATATTCAAAAACAAACGGAATATTTCCGGAAATTGAGGAAAAGTAACGAAATTCGTGCATTCCTACATAATTTTTGGCAGCTTTTTTCACTGTATTCATGTTTCAAGACATGCAATGCATTATACCTTCATGTTATCAAATCGATGAAATGAAAAATCCATGCCCGCATTTGATGAATTTGGCAATGGCCGATAAGAGCTGCCTGATTTTCTAGTTGATAATCCCATTTTGTAGTGGAGAAATTTGACATTTAAATGATATCTTTTCAAATTGAGGAAAATTTTACGAATTTATCCAACTTTAAAAGCAAACTTTTGGCCACCTTGTGTCTTTTACGATTACAGATAACCACGAGTTTGTAACAAACTTCATGAATATGTACAGACAGAACCTCATTTGAAGCACCTAGTGACATAGTTTTCATTTACAACTTCACTCGATTGTTCAAGTATCTCGAGATTTCTTATCCTAATTGAAATGTGTGTGGATTCATCCAAGTATACTATAATAGGCAAAATATGTAATTTGAGGACGATCGTGGAGTTTTTTTTCCATTATTTTGGGACCCATGGTATCCCAGGTCCTTGGAATCTGATGACAATCAGAAGTTCTTTATTGATTATTCAGAAAATTGATTGATGCCAAAATTTGTAATGACAAGGTGACAAAAAACATGTTGATTGTAATTGATTAATTGACTAAAGATTTTGCGTTCTCTTCTACATATTCATATAGTAGGTGAATTGTCTTGGATTAGCTACCAAAATGAGATCAATTTTTATTTGCTAATGTCTGATTTTCTTGATACCATGTTTTTGTGAGGAATTCTTATGATAGTGAATTCATTGCAATTTTTTGAATATCTTCAGTTTTCACATGTAAACACACCATTTCCAAAACGGGGTTGAGATTCTTTACCAATCCTACTATATAATATAAACCAACAACGAATTGACAATAACAATGGTATGGCCAACTACCCAGAAGTCTAATCTTGACAGCCTCGGCGGGGTTCAAACCTAGTGGTCCAACTTTCCCCTACAAATGTAATTTGTAGCAGTAGTATTGAATACATTTGGTCAAGCTTCATATGATTTGGAAGCTTTCAACCACTAATTAATTCTCTTTACAGTTGATGTTTTTTTTTCGAAAGAAAATTCCAGCATCGTGGATTTTTGGTTTGAAAGTTATCAATTCTTATTCAAAGCAGAAATTCATTTCTCAAGACATCATATTGTCATCTATTTTCCAAATTTTTGCAGAACTGTAAATTCTGCAGCTCGTTCGATTGAATAGATAGGTCATTCTAGAATTTCAGTTTATATTAGGCTAGATCAAGGAGCAGTTTTTGGAATAAGGCAAATGACTTCGAATCATATTACGTGGTTTACTAAAATGATTCCAGCTCTTCAAGGAAGCAAACTTAACTTTTCTTGGCCGCGTACTTGTATTAGTCACGAGAAATGGTATTAGGTAAGGTAGCTTTCCTTTAGTTTCATAAGTGCCTTTCAGTAGGCCAAATTTTGCTGTATCCAGCTAATCTATCCTAGTATTTGGTTTGAATAAGTGAAATACCGACAACTTGTTCTGGTAGGGTGAAACTTATTGGTACCACCTTTCACAAGACTGCTATGTAATTATTGAGATACAACCTAGATATATTGAATTCACCTCCATAGATGCTTATCTGTTGGATATTTTAATCTACAAGGACGATTCAATGCAATCTTATCAATATCAGAAAATACCATCGACTGGATATAGAATTGTACTGCTGACATTCCTTTTCTGCAATATCCAAAAAGAAGAAATAGATGAAAGATCCTCGTATTTGCGATTTTTCATTGTACTGAACGTACATGTTTCTGACAACTAATAATAGTAACTACATGATGCTCAGGGTTCACCCAATCATATCATTATCATGGTGTTCTGATGATATAAAACATTTAATACCAGGAATAATTGAGCTAGGTGCAATATAACAATGAACTTCGATGTTGTCAGTTCCTTATAAAAAGTGAGAAATCTGAAACAGATTTATTTGTCGGATATAGAAATAGATTATCAAATTATGAAAATTGGAATTCCTCCTCCAAAAGCTATTCAATCGAATAACACAAGATTACAATCAATTGGAAATTGTTTTGATAATTCTCTCAAACCTGTTGACATTCGGAAATAGGCACTGACTTTCGAGGTTCATTGATATTACAACTGAAAACTGAAGTCTTCCTAAATCCCTACATTTTATTATCCATGTAACAGAAGCAAGCAAGCGGAAGAATCTTGAATTCATTCTGTTAATAGTCCCTATCTAGTGCATGATAACTTGTAGATGAACTTCAAGAATCCATTTCAGTGTCTATGCCGTTATTTTATATATTATTCCTCCTTTTAAGTCACAAAGCTTTTAATTTATACTCAATACGTGTCTGTCTAGTCCTGACATTTACTGGTTAGATCTACCAATTTGACAGTCTTCCTGTGTCTTCTGTGTGGTCTCTGGCACGAAATACCCAACTGGGTCTCTGGTTAACTTCAATCTTGACGTCAGTTCGGCTGGTTCCACTTGAGTTGTAGGTCCCGCTCTTAACCCCCGTTCAACTCTGCACAAGTTTTGACTTCTGGCTAGTTTTCAACAGATTATACAACATCTTGCTGTATAAATCAGGAAAGATGTTGATTTTTATTATTTCATTTTATTTCATTTAAATTTCCTGAATACAGTAGGTACTTTTTCACATCATCAACAGAATCATTTGGAGTTTTAACTGATATATCTGACGGCTACGTAACACTTTCTCAACATCGGGATATTAAAAAATGACTGTAACTGGAATTATATAGGCATGTGGTATTATAGTCTGGTGATGGTCGACTAACATCGATTATCTTTATGTTACCTAAACTTAATCTAAACTAAACTCAGTCGAATACGTATTTTCAAATCGATTTCAACAGGTGCCAATGTTTACACGCCGCATAGTCAAGGTACCACATTTACATATGAGAGCGAAGGGATTTTGAGGAGCATTCTCCTGGGGTTGCATTCCCCATCTGAATGGAAATATGGGGATCCACCTAAGGATGACCCATTATGAAGAAGCAAGAAGAACAAAAGGTTACCGAAATCTTCAATTCGGGCGTTTTTATCGTACATCAAAATGCGTGGGAAATATTCTCATGGAATTTCAGTTGTTTCAATTCGGATTAATTTTTAGGGTAACGTTTGTGCTATCACAAGAAATATATATGTTCCTGTTTCAAAATTGTCTAGACAACACATTCTTTGGCGCCCCTATTTGATTGATTGAATAGGAAATCTAAATGAATATATACATATAAAGGGCGTCTAAACAATGCCTTCATAGGTATATTCTGAAGTAATTTTGCTTCATACAGGATGTTCATCATCAGTGCTATATAGAACATATATTTTTGACGAATTACAATTCTGAAATTCGATATAAGTTGGAGTTCAGAACGCTGTATCTTTTCAGCTACTGAATTTTTAGCCACCCAGCATTCATAGGATGCCAAGTTGTACTATACTATACGTTACTAAAGTTACATCATGCCGAAATAATTGCGTTTTTTCTATTTTCTCTAGTCTACACCTATATTAGGTTAATCCGGTTATGATTCGAAATGAGTTGAAAGCTTCATTGTTTCGGAAAAAATCTCTGCTCGTAAAAATAGTGGACTGCTGTATAATTTTAGTTATTACAGATACAGATTATCATTCTTCCCAGTCGATATCTCATATTTGTAATGTAGTCAATGATAGGGTGTATCAGGATGACCGTAGAATGTAGAATCTAACAATTCTCCACCTCGGTCATTTTCATGGACATGTACCCAAAATGAACAAATATTTCATTATGTCGATTTGTCATCAAACACCTATACTTCCATAATAAACTGATAGAATGTAGCGTAAATTCTACAAAACTCTGATATAATTTTGGAAAAAATCAACAATGACAAAAAAAATGAATTTATTTGAAGAGCTCATATTAGAATTCTTCGCTTTGATTACGTATCCGTCGATATTTATAATTCAGACAATAGATTGGCGATTTCCTTCATTCCAGACAAAGGACGAGAAAGATTTTTTTTCAAATAATTTGTTATTCATTTATTGAAATGTTATCAAAATCAATCTTTATCGGAATTGGAGTCCAAATGATCATCAATCGTTTCAAATTTCCGTATTTCTCCCTGTGAAATCGCCGAAACTTCGTGAAGATTTTCTCGAGGTACGCCTACAGTTTGATTTGACAAAGTGACTTGTACGAACATGTTGAAATAATGTTCATACATATTTTTGTGAATCACCTTGTATGCTCGTCAATTGTGACATGAGTATGAAGTAGAAATTAAAACAAGCTTTAATTTTCTCAAATGCATATTGCAGTTACCATATTTATTGTTAGGTATTGAATGTTTGGAAATTTATTTTTAGTTATTCATTGTTTGTAGTTGAGTTGGGATTATTGACCATGATAAGTTGTCATCGATATAGTATTAAATATGAGAGATTTGCGGCAATTTTTGTTTTCTTGAATTTTCATCGGGTACCCGAAACTGAGTTCACCTTGAAGTTCTGAATATTGAATGAACATCTGTTAAAGGAGGTCCATGCCATGTCTTTCAAGCTATTCTTCGATCATTCACAGTAGAAAATTTCAAAGCCAAATCATCACCACGCGGTGTCTACAGCGATTAACACCATTTTGGTGTGAAATCAACACCGCCGAAGCAGATATTGTTAATCTAATTGTTCTTTGTTCATCACTTTTTTCCTGATAATAACTCCATTATGAAAGTAGAATGACAAAACACATACCTACCTCTTACCTCTTTCGAAACATCACGAATCTGTTGCCCACCTGAGACTGAGAAATATACTTATAATAAATACAAAATTGTACCGATGTTAACATGAAGGCACAATAATCACGTTGCGAATAAAACTGATGTGACGAAAAAACGACCACGATCAGAAGATGGCGCCACATGAACTTAGGCGGTGTTATTTGAACCTCTTGAACAACCAACCAGACGGTGTTAGGTATCAAAATTGAATCTGCATAGGTGTTGATACGAAGAAAACGGAGTTGATCCGATTTATCACCGGGCTTGGGTATATAGGTGAAAAGTATGTACATACATATGGTGTAAAAGTTGACAACGAGAAAATTCAAATGATTTAATCAGTCCTAACATTGGAAAGATAGATCAGCCATAGTATTACTCTGACGAAAATAATTTCGTCTATGTTGACTCGATGATTTCCTAATCATTTCCAATTTCCGTCTGGTGTTATGTTGGTTCCGCAAGTGCTGAAAATAACACCGCACAAACCCAACTCATACTCAACTCGACTAAGTTCGCCCAATTTATTGAAATATGTTATTGCAATATTCAAAAGCAGACGTTGATAGATAGAAATACGTCTTATAAGCAAAACATTTTGAAGGGTAAGTTCCATACATTCGATACCTTTCGAAAAAGGTACTTTCTAATAGTTTGTCATTATGCTCTCATAATGGAATTGATTATCGAAAGGAAAAAAATCATTTCTCAAAATGATTATCACCTCAGTGAAGTCAATTTCTGCACTGCCTCTTCGGTGTTGATTTCACTCCAAAAATGATGTGTATCGATATAGATACCGCATGGCATTGATTTGTTGGCGTTACATTCTTTCACTGTGTAGTTATGATCTCAACGTTATTTATAGACGTTACAAAGGCTCGAAAGGCGCCAATTCGAGTGAAAAGCCAACTTACAATGTACAATTCAGTAAATTATTTATTTGGAGGATATCTGTAACTGAAGGACGAAGCTGAGGGTTCGCGAAATCTTCCGGATATAGTTCCATCCAGTCCGATGATTCAAAGAAGAGTAGATCAGGGCGAACCATCGACATTATCTAATGCATAATGAGCTGTGCATTCTTTTGGAGCTGTTTTACAAAACGCAAGAGTCCGAGATTGCATGCAATCGAATCTCATGATTATTTTCAACTATTTCAATTGTCAGAGACAATTTTGGGTTTCGAGCATCAAAACGCATGAAAAAATTAGTTTTATGAGACAACCCTCAGTGAGAAATTGAAGTAGCGTGCAAAAATCTGAACTCAGAATTTCAGAGTACTGCCTACGCTCATTTTTGGTGAAAATAATCTAGAAAAACGTCGACATTACAGGATATTCAATAGATGATTATCAACTAGCTCCTATTCGAAATTCACCAAACATTTTTCACGCATTCTTCTGGATAGTTTGGAAGTCGTAATCAGCAGAAGAGGCTTAACTAGGCAGAGAATTCAACAACTATGCCTTGCATTAAAAGGTGGTGGGAGAGTTTTTTTTTATACTTCAACTAATATATCTGTTTTAAATAGAATGATTTTAAAGAAAAATTTCTCAGCGTAGGTATGTAGATTTATACATAGTTATTATTCTTCCCAGTGAACCCGATCCTGTTTTGTGATCTCCTAGTTGTAATATGCTTGTAGTTTTTTTTAGATAATCATGCTTCATCAGCTGCATGCGGCTGACAATACAGGATTTGGAATTATGATGGAATTTTTATTTTTTTTTCGAAGAAATGAAGTGCTGCACTCAATTTTTTACCAGTTTCTAAACATACTGATTGATGAATACCGAAATAATGATACAATGAAAATTATTATGAACTTCCTTACAAATATGTTGATTATTGCTCTAACCTCTCTTTTTGTTTCACTTTCGGAAGAATATTATTTTCAAGGTCTATGAAGGTAACTCGGGTCACTTAGTGTAATATGAATTTATGAAAGCATTATTCTCAACTAATAAGATCACCAGTAGTTTTTTTAATAATATGGCAGACACTGTTATTCCGTACAAAGAATATTTTAGTAGAGATGAGGAAATGGAAAGGTTTATATGAACTTGTTAAAGATATTTTGGTAGCAGTTACTATGAGTTCAATTGAATGGTGATGGAAATAATTACATCACCTCATTAGATATCCAGAGGTTACAGTAATTCGATGATTTAATTATAAAACAACGTTACTGAATAGGTCTGCTAGAAGCTTTATGTATTTTTATGACTCTCCTATCAACTACTGTGTATGCTTGGATGAGAGAACTACGCTTTTCAGGGGTCTTTCTCCTGATTCAATTATAATCTCGGGCACTGGGACAGGTCGATGTTTTTGTGCTGGAATAATATCAAAAGGTTTCGAAAATGAGACCGGTTGCCGTACACAGTTGCGTTGTATGGTGTGGACATAATGAGAAAACTCAACACATACCAAGCTATTTACATATACCACTACGGAATTTCAAGACCTTATACCGTATCTTTTTGTTATATGATCCCTGGAAAAGCCTGGTTTCTTCCACTCTGTATTCGTATGTATTTCGGGAAATCCGCTTCGAAAGTCGACATGTTTCACGTCAAGCTCCTTATTGCAGATTGTGGTCCTCTTTACCGCTTGAAACTGCAATATTCTGATGTATATTCCTCAGAAAGTGAGGACGAAGGGATCCCTACTAAGGCTGACTTCCAAATAAACCACTACGTGGTGGTGAAGTTCCTTGTGAAGAAGACGGTCAAGTATTTCGTGGGCATGATCATTTCTAAAACGGAGGAAGAGTACACCGTCAAGTTTCTGAAGAAATCTGGCGAGAATAAATTCATTTTTCCGCAGATAGACGACGTGTCTGTGGTGGATGCGACTGATATTTGTAGTGTTTTGAACCAACCTGTGATCAACCACAGGCATCAATACATGTTTTCCGATTTGGACATACTCAAGTTCAATTTATGTTGATCGGCAGACTGTGAAGCGAGTTTGAACTTGGTTGAGTTCAGAAGTTTCGATTCGGCCATAGTTAAATTCAATGTATCGTAATCATACGATCTGTGTTTGATCATCTGCATTTATCATTGCGGAGTTTGGAATGCGTATATTCACGAACACCCATGTAAATACTGGAACTCCAACCCAGGTCGCGAAGTTCAAGGATTGATAAGTTTTGGTTTGGCCTGTTATTGATCTTGAGCATCAGTCGATGTTTTTCGTTCATTTTTCCGCGAAAAGACTATGTTGTAGATGCGTATTGTCGTATGCGTATGCGCATATGTCGACGAACATTTTTTCCGATTTGGATAGTGAAGGTCTATTATGTCGATCAGTAGACTAATAACTTAGTTAAATTGAGTAGATGTTAATTTTCGATCTGGCCATAGTTAATTTCAACGTATCGTTATTATATGGATGTTTTGTTCTGAACTAACCTGCGATTGATCATAGATAACTGTCCATGTTTTCCAATTTGGATATAGTTGAGTTAGGTCTATCGTATGAATATTTCGATGTAACCATGATTTGTTTATGATCAGTTTTTGAGTGGAGGTTATCATCTTTGAATATCCCTATAACTTCTACACATTCGAGGTATGCTCATCCGTATCACAATTCATTTTGAAACTATGTCCATATGATAATTTGAAGATTTCAGATATGAGAATTTCAAGATTTCAATTCATGAAACATGTCTGCTTGTCAAATATTCAATACACCTTTTGTGGGTACATTGAATCTTCTATTTTCACTATTTGTTTAGTAAATAGTATTTCAATGTTGATTGGAACTATGAAAAATCTGGAGTTTTCACGATGTCACTCGAATTAATTTTGAAGTTGGAAGAAAACTGTATTTCATCAAAATGGCAGCTAAAAGAACTATAATTTCTACCAATGAATGAAAATACATGATTTTTCACTGCAATGTATTTTTGTGCTTCCCAATTCCGTGGAACAAACTGGCTGTATTTCAATTTGATGTGATAAAGAAATATTTTCATTGCTCGTAGTTTTTTTTGGCGTTTTTTTTGCAATTCCTGGTGTTCCAAAATTGCATGGTCATTGTCAGGTAATGATTTATAATAAATCACTTTAACAGATCATTATTAAAACTTCAATTCCCAATGATTATTTTTGTTTACGTGTTGAATATATCATTATCCCACGTGTGGATGAGAATCGCATCTGCACTCTTTTCTGTCGAGAATAGAAGAATTTTCAACAATGATTTTTGATATTCTAATAGCAGTCCTACGCTTCGATAAAAGTGGTACTTATTCACATATCGTCGAAATCCCAATGTCAGGATCAAAAGGATTCGTTTTGCAGAGTATTGAAGTTTCTTGAGAAAATCGATTTTTTTTTCATTTCCAAAACTGCCTCAATCGATTTCAATAAAATTCACAATGTTTGTTGATATCTCAATGAGGTATCTTTTCGACCCATTTAGGTTTATAAATTATCACCAGAGGCGTACCCACGGAGCAATGTCCGTTAGATTTCGAAAAGAGTAGCAGAAAATAACACCAAGTAGATCTTACCTGATGTTTTTCTATGTTTGAAAGCAAAAAGCGAAGCCTTATTAGGAAATTGTTATAAAATATTCTCTTTACAGAAAACTTGTACACCCCGTATTTTTGGAACGACCCGTTTCCAAACTCATGTTTATTTGAATTTCTTTTATATTTTGATCCAAGCAATCTGACCTTGAAGTTTCTTGCGACATGAATGAAACACCAAGTATATTTCTTGTGAAACCAAATGAGGATTCAGTTATTCAAGGTCAAAGGTCGCGAAAACTGGTGTAAATGATATTTGCATTGATCATGAAAGTTACATAAATTAATCACATTCATTCCGTTTTGAAAATGAACGAAATTTTATTGAAGTTGGTTAGAAATGAAAGTATTCATGTACCACGGAAATTAATGAGCCATCATAACCTCACGCAATTGTTGTCCCTCTGGCCGGAGACCCTAGGGACGAAAACTTTGCCATCGGCTATTAAGGCACTTATAATTCCCTTGAAACATAAATACTCATATCTTGATAGATAAAAATATAGTCACAATATATTTGAAGTACTTTACTTTATATATGGAATGATTAGTGAAGTATTAATGAATGAATAATAGTGATGAATGTTTTGTATAAAATAGTTGATAACTAGGTTTTACCATGAATACATTGTTTTTAGTGATGAATGATGATCTGTGAATCATACTTGAAGTTACAATTCGGAGACTGTGGTTAAATACTCAGATGCAAAATAAATATATAACCCAAAAAACCACAACAATATTTAGAAAAGTCAATTTGCTGACGTGACTATCATTGAATTGTAACAGTTCAATAAACCATGATAATATTTTATATCTAAATAGGCTGACATAAATACGGATAATCTCTCTTGATGGCATTTTCTTAATATTGTTCTTGATTTTTTTTGAGTCATATATTTATTTTGTATTTGTGTGTGAATCATACTTTTTATTGGAGTTCACGGTGGATCATGAGTTATGACATGTATAGTTGAGGGCTGGGCTTCCAACCCAAGTTTAAAAACGTCTTAACAAACGTTCATATCGATTTATAGCTCATACTCTTTTATTCCGAGGTTCTCCTCCTTTTTGGGTATAAGTAGATCTTTAGTAAGTTGAACAGATTTGGTTTAGTGCACAGTTGGTTGTTGAAGTTTGAAACTTTGCATTGCGTGCTGATCCACCAGTTTCGAAAGTTCATTCTGTTCACGGAATATTCTTGACTTTGTGTTTAGCATCTACTGGCTTCAACTGCGAGATTTGCAACAAGATTTTCTCGCGTAGAGAACACCGCAAAAGGCACTACATGGAACAGCACTCAGAATCGGGCATCATCAAACAGGAATGCTCGAGGTGCGGCAAACTATTCAAGAGGAGGTATCGGTTGACACGCCATCTTCTGGCTTGTACTGGCAAAGCCGGAAGATCAGTCAGGAAAATTGTGCACAAGCGAGCTCAAAATGTGGACAATGTTGAGGAGAAACCGGGAGATAACAACATATTGAGAGTTAAAAATGACTCTGATAATATCCTTGAGCAGGATATGAAGTTCAATTGTGTATTTTGCCATGTATTTTTTGAAGAGGAAAATGAACTGTTTTCCCATTGGAACGAATTTCACCACTCTCAAAATGAATGAAATATGGCATCGGCAACACCTACTGGGATCACGGAACCAAAGAAATGATTCGAATCATTCCAAATATATTTTCACTCCAATTTATACATACTCAATGAATGAAATATTTTTTTCTGACGTGAAATAAAACAATCTTGAACGGAAATAGTACAGAATGAATGTTTTTATTGCTTTAGAATTGTACAAACGTGACCAAATTATGTAGTGGAGGCAAGTAATTGGCTGCTTGTACAGTGTGTACAAGCCAAATGGATCAAATTCATTATTTTGGTCACTATACCGGGTGTACCACTAAGAAAGCAAGCCGGCTGTATCTAGAAAACTTGCGGTTTTCACCATTTTTCTTCTCGTTTGCTCTAATTTCATATTAGAGCAAGAACCATATATAGTTCCATTTGAAATTCTCGAAAAATAATGGAAAATTGTCTTTTTTTTCAAACGGTGCCAACTAGCGGCCCCCACGGAATTTAAATCGACTCGATTAATGATTTATCTGAAAGAGCTGAAAAACCCCTTCATAATGAGACCAAGTTCGTTGAATTCCGTTACACCAAACTGGAGTAATGAGAGTTTTTTCATAGTGCTATTCATCCTTCACTCCCTCTTTTATTTAAAGAGTTAGCGCAATTTTTTCCTGATCGAAATGATAGGGAATCATGTCGAGATCATGAAGAAAGTGTTTTTGATATATCTTGATATATCAAATTCTCATGAAAACCCGCTTTTTGAACTGGCCAATGCAATTACGTCCTCTAGCGGCCGTCCTAGAAACGTATAAAAATTAGAAAATAATTTTCAGAGATTTCTCTTTGCCACTTTCATCATAAATATTTCTTCCCGAAACCCGTGCGGCAAATAGTTTCCTAGATACACCCGGTACATATTTTGGAAAAATCCCAAATCACGTCGAATTTAAATTATAAATTGACATTCCTCAACGTCAAAATGCGATCCTTTTCTTCAACCCCCTTCTAATGACAGGTACAACCCTCAATTTTCTATTTCTCTCTCTCTATTCAACGTTTTCAAGTTTATTGCATTGTACTAAGTTAGAATAAAATCAAATGATGTGGTTAACGAAGTTTGCTACAATACAATCGAAAACTGAAATATGATTCAAAACGTGATGAAATGTAAAACACTACTTCATTGCCATTCATAGTCATACATCTTAGTTTTTGATTGTATCATAGCAAATTCCATTAATCACACGATTTCATTTCATTCTATCTCGATTTTGGCAATAAACTTGAAGACATTAACATTAGATGTTTTGTTACCTTTCGGTTGTCTCAGAATAGAATAGAAAAGAACGATGACATTTAAAAATTATTTATTTTCGGCATAGATTTGTCTTGCTGTCAAACTTTGAAATACCTTCATGGACAAAGTGATATCAAATTAAGAGATTGAAAAAAAAACTGAACACTGACCTATATGATCTTGTGATCGGTAATTCATTGGTAGTAGTTTGTATATTGTGATTTCGATATATTTAAATATCGTTTCATCTTCCATCACCGCTATGAGATGTGACATTTGCAACACTATTTTCAAACGAAAAAGAAACTGGCAACGGCATTACAAGGAACAACACCTGATTTCAGCAAGTAGCATTCAGGAATGCCCAAGGTGTCACCAAAAATTCAAGAGGAGGTATAGGTTGACCCACCATCTTCTTTCTTGCTCTGGAATGCTGGAAAAGTCTAAATAGTAGTTAAGTAAAGGAATTGGGAATTTTGTATTTTTTATATATTTTTGTATTCCAAAGAGTGAAAACTGATGTTTCTAATAAAATATTATGAAATTACTTTATCAAAATGATTATGAAAAGTAAGAGTTTGGAGGATTGAAATCTTGAAACGGATATTCCTATTTAACATCATTTGCCCCAATCAAAATCTGATATACTCGAGTTGTGTACTTGATATCTGAGTATTATATGATTTTGAGAACCAATTGATTTACCTCGATTTGAGACCATTTGAAGAAGTGTCAACAATATATAAATACTTTTCCAGGTAAGTGGTTACTGATATCATTCATTGATCAGATTTATCATCTTCATCAAAAAGTCTTACATATATCGAATGATTTGTAGCGATGTATCAATTTTCACGTTCCTAATTCAAAAACGAATAACACAATCAATTATTGAATTATCTGAATGAATATTTGCCAATTCAAACAACATGATAATGGTCAGGAAGTCTAAATAGTTGGTATTTTTCCTCTACTTGGTAATTCAATAGATGACGGTGTTTGACCTTTCTCTTGACAAATTCATAGCAATATTTTTCTTCATCATATTCTAGGTGTACTACGATGAACAAGATGTGATTCATTCACATATCTTCGATAACTCAGGTTCAGGTCTAGGTTTCTGATTCATTTCATTGTTATGGCTGATTAAAAAATTAAATGTTGCTATTTGTGTGTCACATGTTATGTACAAAAGAAAAGAAAAGTGACACCGACCAATTTTGATATTGTATTCTTGAACTGTTTTCAGTTTTTTCGAATCCGCCCTCAGTCAGACGGTTCTCTTGTGAGGTTTGCAACAAGATTTTCACGCGGAAAGAAGATTGTAAGCGGCATTGCATTGAGCAACATTCCGATGTCGAAAGCATTTCACATGAGTGTCCCAATTGCTACAAGAAATTCAAGAGGAAATATCGACTGAGAAATCATCTCAAATCTTGCGTCAAGAAGTTTCAGAATGCTACAAGCGATTTTTGACCTGGAAAAAGGGGTAGTTGAAAAGGGTTTTCCATTTTCACTATGGAATTCATCGTTTTCTCGATAAGAGCTATGAGATGATGTATAAAAACAACGTTTCTAAATGTTATATTAACGTTTTTTTGAAGTTTTCCGTATGACAACGGAAAGCATGGATGTGAAGTCTTATCATGTTAGTGATTTGAAAATACCAAAAATTCATGTACTGACAAGTACCGACTCAGAAGGTAAACGGATTTTTCTCTAGGAGCTTTGAGATTCCTCCAGAATTTCCTTTTACAGAATTTTTATGTTTTCACTTGAGATATAACGAGGGGGAGAATAAAAAAGTACGAACACTGTACGTTTGTTTTTCATTTCGTGCTGCCCAGCGAGTACTTCATTGTACAGTGTACTTCACTATGAGCGATATTACTAGTGAGACTATATCTGAAGATTTGTGTACAGGGGGTTTCCGAAGAGCTCGTTTCAGATGAAATATATTTAGTTATCCTTCACTTCTGTTTTTGTAGAAGAAGACTTTATTCATTCCAAGAAGAATACATGATTCTTATGATTAGGAAAGAAAGGTTGTACAAGAATCTGTTATATGTCAATTCTTGAGTGATTTTATTTTTTTTTGAAATTTCTGGCAGAGGCAGCGTTCAAAAATGAGAATAATGTTCTGGAGATCCAAAAGAGTCAGATCAAAAATTCTCGGAGTAGGACTTCTAGGAATTTCTGAAAACTCTCCGAAAGATTCATGCATGCTCAGAAATTGACACCAAATGTCACGATCTCAAATAATCTGTAACTCAATTTTTTTAAAGCTATGGAGAAAATGAGCGAATGAACGAAGATCTTATTTAGCACTTGAAAATGTAATTTGAGAAACTTGACAATCGAAAAAGGGACAGCTTGCATAGCTGAACTTATTGAATCTACAGTGTAGCGATATAAAAAACGCATGCGAAAATACGAAGATAAAAAAATTACCTACTAGAATAACCACTTGCTAGAGAAACCATAAAAATTCATTTTTCAGCTTTTCATGGGATTTTCTCTCCTCGTTTCTGAAAAAAAGAGTAGGAGTTATTGAAAATTATTGCAATATATTTGTAGTAAGGACAGATTTAGGATCTGCCCAAAATGTCACTGCGCTTGAAATTAAACCTTTAGATACCTGAAAGAGAAATTCTCTATTGGTCAGTGACACCTTGTTTTTGAAAAAATTTTTTTGGAAATACAAATATATTTGATAAGAATTAAACCTCTACTTATCTTTGTGGGCGTTTCGGGAACGAATCTGCTCCCGTTCTGAAAAGTGACAATTTGAAAAATTTTACGAAGAGAAAAATATTTTAATTGTGTTCTTTTAGGTATCTAAAGGTTTAATTTCAAGCGCAGTGACATTTTGGGGCAGATCTTGAATCTGTCCTTACTACAAATATATTGCAATAATTTTTAATAACTTCTACTCTATTTTTTAGAAACGAGGAGAGAAAATCCCATGAAAACCTGAAAAATGAATGTACCACCTCCTCGAAGAACTTACAGACAGTATTTAAACCATAAACAATTATTTTCATCTACATTCAGACATATAGACATTCCTCATTGTGAAAAGATTCTCATTGATCCACAAAGCAAACAAAGTTTGATGAGCGTCACTGTGTAAATGTTCTGAAGGCGTGATGAACTACTGTGAAAAATTGAATAATGTTGGGTTATAAAATAGAATGCGTCATAATACCTAGTGATCATTATTCTACATATTCTTGAGCTAAATCCAAAATTCAGATGGTACATGAAATTTGGAGCCTGAGACTACGATTTAACTAATTTCAGATCGACTGAACTAAAACATATCTAGAATCGAATGGTTGGTATTCGGAAAAAATCATCGTTCACCATTAATCTTCCATTTCCAGTACTCAAGTTCCGTTTATGAATATTTCAGTGAATAAATTTTCATGCCCTCAATGTGGACGGCGATACAAATACAAGAAGAATCTGCCAGGCCATCTCAAGTACGAATGTGGAATGGACAAACAATTCGTGTGCGATCATTGCCAGAAATCGTTCCATCAGAAATCAAATTGGAAAAAACATATTCATTCGCAGCATCCGTATATCGATAGATGATCTGAAGATATTATATAATGAGTATTCATGCACTATGATGATTTTATTTTGTTGATCTTTATCGATATTTTCTGTACGAATCAAACCGTTTTTTTTTCCTTCACATTTCAACTATCTTATGCTTAACGATTATTATTTCAGCGAAATGAAACATTTTCAATAGTCACTAGGCACTATAACGTCGATAATGGCACGAAACTTGTGATATTATGTGTTTTGCCTTCTTTTGGTGTGCATTTCATTTCTCTAATTGGAATAGTTTAATTACCAACAAGCGAGCTGATTTCTTCTCAAGCTTAAAGCTAGTAAGATGAAGGGGCTGTTCATCTCCCAAACATACGATGAAGGTCTTAGAGTTCTTGCAGTAGAGTCGACGAAATCGTTGACGTCTTCAGATCATCGTAGAAAGGCGATCTCACTTTTTTTTTATAGATATTTCTATACGGTCGGTGCTCGTCGGAAATATCGTCTGTTATTTCACCACATGCGATCCCAAGTGGACAAAGTAGAATAACTCTGCCTGGTCTCGAGACCTGAGACTTCGCTAATAAAATATCACCAATGAAATGTCAGAGTTGTGGAATTCCCTTTCCAGAGAAATCTTCCTGATCTTACGACCTCCAAACTTTCGAAAAACATTCCTTCATTCTCCCAACATTAAAGGTATTCCTTTCATGTGGTCGAAAGATGAAAAATGCACTCGATTCTGTCCACCATTTGGCAGGTTGGGAACATGAGATGATATGGTGTGAAGCAAGCACGTTCTTCTGGCTAACCAAGAAACTTGTATAATTCAGTGTTGGAATGATTTACAAATGATATATGGTGTTAGAAGCTGCTGGATTGGTTGGATTAGTTGGATTGGTATTTCTGTGCATTTCGACCATTCGATTAATACTATGTACTAGAAGCTGGAACTGGTAACCAATTCGCTGAAAACGTACCCATGAGAAATTCCTGAAGGAACTGTACTGTTTTATACGTTCGAAGATTGAATACGCATTGGTGTTTGGAGCTCATAAATCGAAACAATACTGATCGTCTGCAAAACCATGGTTTTTGTAACTGTTACCCTCCAATAATAGGAACATGGAAAGCTTCTCAAAACTCTTAAATCGTAAGTAGACAATACTGCTCTATATTACTGCTTTATGAGGTTGTAAACACTGTAATTGACAACAGATTCGTTGGAGAAAGTTAATTTTAATGTTCCGTTATTATCTTCAACAAATTGTGACACAATTCCCCTAGCATTTCCACGAACCAACGTACATAAAATGTCATGTAACTCAGTCGCTAAGAGTCTAGACATGTTCAACAGTGCTTATCATATCTTCTCTTTCTTCCATTCTGTGAATAACTGGCTAGCTAGGATATAGTTGAGATTTTTATGTTCTTATTTCGTCAAATTGTTTCGCCTATCCTCATGCTTATGCAATATCAAAGACTACAGAATAATTATGCCAACTTTGGTAATATGCAGTCTATTTGTTTCCATTTCCTCCTCTATCCCTGTTCTGTGAATGGGGACAACTTGTTGAGCAGTGTATGAAATGTATAAAATTAATGAATAAATTAAAATTCTGAAGTGTTACTTCTGTATAATTGTACAATCAAAAATAATTTGGGCTTATTGCAGAAGCGTTGCATTCATCCCACACATTGGAGGATCTGGGCAGATCCAAACGTCGTAGATGTACCGAGTGTTACAAGAGAGTGAAAAAACAGTTCGGAACGAGTATTGCGACGAGAAAAACTCCGCAGACGAAGCTGAAATGCACGACTTGCAACAAACATTATTGCCTTGAGTGCTTTTTCTCAGTTCATTATGTAACACCAACGCACAGTTTACGAAATTTGAATCAGTTCCGGCACGCTTCCAAATCCCGCTCGCTAATTTTGAAATACCCCGTGGAATAATTTCATAATACAGTACAAAAAATACAATTTTTTTGTTAAGAACCATTATTGAGAACCATGTATAAAAATGTACACTCTAGAAATCAAAAATCGACACGTCTCAGCGATTTTCATAACAAAAATCCTGTAACAAGTTCGGGGGGGATGGGGTGACACTTATGATGCTCACTGTGTATGAAATGTGACCAAGGACTTTCGCGTGAATGTGAAGTATTTATATGGGGAACAATTATACAATTCGTTAAAGTACCTGGATTGGTTGATTATGATTGTAGTAAATATAGGTTTGATGTTACTGTCATGATACAAGAACAGGGACTGGAAACTGCACGAGAAGTGTTTTATTTCACAAACATTCACAGGAAAAATAATCGATAAAATTAGAATGAGTGATATTGTCTTATTCAATATATAATACCACGATGTATACAAAATAGAGGGTATGTGCCAAATTAGAAACCCTCATTGAAACCACCAAAGCTTCCTTATCTGATCAGAATAAAAATGCAACAGATGGTTTGTTTATCTCTCAATCAGTGATTGGTCAGAACATGAGATTTTCAAGATGAGTGAAATTACCAAATAATGCAGTATATCTCCACATCGTCGCATTGCCTTCGCTCTCTTCCTGATCCTTCAGTTGATGCTCTAGCCCACTGCTTTCTTCATTCGTACTGATCTTGAGGATGATTTTCCCCAGGTTCTGTGATATTAACTTCGAGGCAAAAAAAAGATCTGAATGACATTTCGAATGGAATATGCACCTATCGAACTTACAACTGAAACTACCTTTGTTACGATGTTTTCATATAAAACATCATGTGACGGCATCATTCGTTCTGAAAGTTAACAAACATCACTATTTGGCATATCTGATTTTCTGGGAGACCAATGAGGATGACTTATCAATGCTGCCAAAGTAACCAAGGAAAAAATCGCATGAATCAAAATTGATACCAAAATATCAACTGACTGGTGTTCACTATTACAGACACATGAAAAATTAAATAGGCCATTTCATTTTGCTATGACGGTTGAATGCGAATGATCAATAGAGGACTGTAGCTGATTCAATTCGAATATCCTGATTTGAAATTTCACCATGACACAAACTTGTTTGTAAACACAGCAACACTGCAAAGTCACTGATATTTTTTTTTGTATGTACAGACTGTCCCATTTTCGATGTCCTTACGGGATCTCGCTTATTTTTGAAGATACAGATTTGCGGTTTTCGCGAACGTTGGCTACTTTTTGTGAAACTCACGAAACCGTGAATCAAAATTTCCATAGCCCGCTTCGTTCCTGAGATACAGGGCGAAATTGAAAATATTTTCAACTTAGAGTATAAGTAAGAACTGTTTCTTTCACAATTTTTCATGTAGAATCCAGTGGCGTAGTCAGATTTTTTCAATGAGCTGTCGTTATTTAGATATAACCCACAGTTATGTTTTTTTTAAATAGAACACCCTGTATATTTTTCAATATTTGAAACAAGAAAGCTTTGCGCTTTTCAAATATATATAACACTTATATGATATTTTGAGTATTAGTCCTGTGTATGTGTGTATGTATGTGTGGTGCGCGATTTGTTATTATTTCTTCACATGATTTCCTATTGCCATTACCGGTCTCAGAGAGTTTGTTCATCGAAATTATTTCCTCACAGTGATATAAATGAACGCAGCGACATCAATAAATATATGTTAACGAACGTGCTTCTCAAAATGTGGCTGGGGTTAGAATCTCATTCGAATAGAAAGTTTTTTTATGATAATTTAAATATGTGGCTCACATAAGACGCGAGGTAAGGTTAGGGTCGATTGTCGAACGTGAAGTCTATATCGGTATTTCTAAACAGCAATTCTGCCTATTTGCCTATCTGATTTCTTCAACCAGAACTCTAACGTACAGCTAACATGATATCAGCATTTTATTCACTTCACTTTAGCAAAATCACTCATATGTAAGTTGTTAGATGACAACAAAATCAGTATTATCGAGAATTGTACAATCTGTGTTATGAAAATGTTGACTCAGAAGTAGTAATTTAGGTTACTTCTCAATTTTAGATCGAACTACATGATTACAATCTCAAAACGTCAACTATTTGTACAGAAATCTGTAAAAATGTCACCATCTTCTGGGGAGTTTCATAACTATTAGGCCATTATAGCGGAAAACACCATCAGTGACTGCACCAGTGAAACAAGCATACTTTTGATGCTATCGCTGAGATCACGTGTCTCCCCCAAGTGCTTTTACACCTACGATCCGAAAAGAAGTTTAACTTGCAATTTCTTTCGATTTTTATTTCATAGATCGAACTGCTGCTATAGATCAAGTTTTTCGATACTCACGTTTGCCCAATACTTCTCTATCGCTGACCCTCTGGAAATACGCTCGGGGTGGAATTATTCATTCCTGAATATTTTTTCAGAATGCACAGCGTCACTGGAAAATTCAGAGTCTGCGAAGACGACTTCTCTCGACATGTTGCCAGAGAAAACGAGAAGGCAGTACATCATAGCCTACACGGCTTTCATGGAGTGGCGTACCCAGAATAACGTCGATTCCTTTTCCGAAGATGTCCTCGTGGATTATTTCGAATACCTCTCGAAGACCTATAAATCGACGTCGTTGTGGAAGCTATATTCCATGTTGAGAAACACGCTCATCGCGAAAAATGGCGTTTACATCGAATCTTACTACAAGTTGCGAGAATTTTTGAAGAGGAAATCGGAGGGTTATCATGCCAAGAAAGCGAAAACGTTCACTCCCGAAGAGATTACCAAGTTCATCAACGAAGCTCCTGACAATGTGTATCTAGCAACGAAGGTAAGAAAACCGTGGTCGACGAGCTAATCCAAGATCCGTTCTTCCTTCACACATGGAAAACTTTATGCGTTCGTCTTCCTATATGTTCCCTTTCCGCGTTCTCTTTCTCACACAGGACTGATTTTTCAAGGTCGCCCTGATCATGGGCATAATGGGTGCCTGCCGCGCCAACGAAATGCACGCCATGACAGTGGAGGATGTCCAGGACCTCGGCTCGGCCCTGATCATAACGATACCCAACAGCAAATCGAAGGTGGTCAGAAAGTTCACCATCACCAATTACTTCTACGACATTTGCAAAAAGTACGCCGATCTGCGGCCGAAGATGGCGCCGGTGCCGTCGTTCTTCCTGAACTTCCAGAAGGGCAAGTGCACCATCCAGAAGATCGGCATCAACAAGTTCGGCGCGATGGGCAAGCAGATCGCCCAGTTCCTCAGGCTGCCCAATCCCGAGCTGTACACGGGCCACTGCTTCAGGAGGTCCTCGGCCACCTTGGGCGTGGATGCGGGCGGCGATATCACGGTGTTGAGGAGGAACGTCGGCTGGAAGAGCGACAACTATGTGGTTCCCAGCACGAGCGGGGTTCTGCAGGCGGCAGGAGATACTTTCATTAAGAATGAAGATGTCGTTTGTGATGCGGAGGCCGATTCCTATACGTGAATGAGTTCTGGAGTAGGTTCCTACTCGTTTGGTGTCATACAGTCGGTGGAATCGGAAACTGAGTCAAACTACCAGAGAAAACATAAATGGTGAATGTATGATCACTGACTATGACTATGGAAAATTGGTGACACAGATCAAGAATTTGATGGGGACAAATTGAATTTCCTAAAATACACGGAAAGACAAATGGAGAACATCCACTACAACCTTTTTAGTACTGCGTAACTCACGTTCATAGGGTGTTATCGAAATTGCAGCGATAAATGAATTTGGTTTTTTTATGATAGTGACACAATAAATTGCTGAAAAATTTCTTCACCCATTTCATTCAATATTTTCATGTATCACACTTTTTAGGTCAGTGGTGAACAAAAGTTGAAGGAAAACTTTACAATTCATCGTCTCCCAAAATATTTTCTTGACAAAAGTGTATTCTTTGATTACGTGTCCTCTTTCATTTGTCGTTTCGATTTCGGAAACATCCTGTAAAAGAACAGGTCCCCTAGTCTTCACAATGATGATATGCTTGAATTGATAAACATTCACTTGTGTGACTGAAATAACTATATCTCTCAATAGCACAGTCTGTATGATAAGAATTGACAAGGATGCTGCTTGGGATTTGTGGAGCAAAGTGGTGATAACGCTTGATTGGTCACTTACACCAGTCAGTATTTTGAGAACCTCTTCATTCGAATGAAATATAAACACGGTGATTTTGTTCAACATAATCAAATTATGCAGAGTCTGGCATATAGTGGCTTGGCATATTCCTCACTTCCATGACAAGATGTTTTCAGTTATGTGAATATGAAAGTAAAAATGACATCACTTGAAACTGGAGACAAAGTACATATTCTTCCAGGTCTATCAACATCACATTTTTTCAAGCATTTAGTGTGAGAAGAATCACAAAATTACACACTGAAGATGACACCCCACTTGTTGAAACATGTATTTTTGTATTTGCAGATAATTTTTTGGTGCTTGAATTACAATTCTCACTTCACTTGCAGATACTCTTCAAATCCTCAATTAATTATTCAGTTATCATAAATATGTATAATGACTCATTTATCTTAGAAGTGATATATATATAAAATAAATCGAAGCGTTTGAGCTATTATGTGTACCTACTCATGGTACGAATGAAACAATAAAGTAACTTATAATGCATCGAAGTAATTTTATGTAGACTGAATAAAACTATTGTATATTTATTGAATATTTTATTTGTTGTTTTAGTTCTATGTTCTATTCAAAGAAATTCTATGTAGACTAAATAAAACTATTGTATATTTGTTGAATATTTCATTTGTTGTTCTAGTTCTACATATCATTCGGTATTGTTCGGAGAAATTTATAATAGAATAGAATAGAATAGTTGAACAAGAAGTATAAATTTCTACACGTGTATATGTTTGTACATTTTTGGTCCATTGCCTTCAATTCTACTTCTATTCTATACCAATCGAGCTTTGAGCTTATTCCTCACTGGTTGCCAAGGCAACTAATGAGGAACTAGAGTTCGTGTGAGCATTCCCTTTCCAACAGGAGAGTAGGAAGAGCCATATTTCATGATAGTCGCATATTTTCTTCATGTATCGTATGTAGACAGTAAGTTTGAAAGTACATTAGGTTGAAAATAGTTCGGTAGTCGTTTGATATTACCTCCTCTGTGTATAAAACCGATGTCATCTGGAATAAATGATTGTTTCCAGCCTCAAGAAAGATACTGGAGAAAAGACAGGAAAATATGCTACACCCGCTGAATCTGATGAGATCGTACAAGAATTTATTCGAACCGTCCATACAGATTTCCTCTTATTTGTTGGAGAGGAAAATGGATAACATCGTCAACATTGAGAACAGACACGAATGCGTGATTTGCCACAAGAGCTACAAGAACAAAAGACATCTGTACAGACACCAGAAGGAAGAGTGTATCGGAGTAGAACCGAAGTTTAGGTGCGAAATTTGTTACAATATGTTCAGAAGGAAGTATCATCTCTCTAGACATATGTCTAATCGTCACGGTATCAAATGTGAAGGTAAATCTGATATTAAGGATGAACCCATGTGAACTGGCCTGCTTTTGAGAAATTGTCTCTTGTGCCATAATACGACCATTTTTTCATTCTATATAAGTTTGCCAAGTTTTGGTAGTTTTAGAATTTAATTTATCAAATAGTGTGCTATGAATATCATCGTCAGGTGTTTTCATAAAATTCAACTATCAACAACGGTGTTGTGAAACCTTGACGGAAAAAATTAAATTCATTCTGGGAAAATCTTTTCCGCTCTGATAAGTTCTAAGTAGTTCTGTATATATCAAACTTAGAATACCAAAGATTTTTTGGAGTCGTATCTCCACTCTCCAACTCATGGAAATCGAGAGATTTTTGACATACAGTATAAATCATTGAAACTAGTATTTCTTGTTGATTCATATCTGATTTGAAGGAAAACCATCAAGCATGATTCTGTGGAAAATTCTCTTACATTTGAGAAACATTCATGGTATAATTTCGGGTTTTACCTGGAAATTATTAAGTCTAGAGGACGTGATTCCTATCAGCCATAATGAAACCTCGATTTTTCCTTAAAAGTACCAATATGGAAAGATGAAGACTCAATTAAAATCATGATTTGCTTGATAAACAATTCCAGCAAACTCACTGGTCCATATGGAATTTTTCACCCGGCAATTCTACCATGAGTTTTCGCAGTACGTCCAATTGAATGAATTTTATGAAGTAGAGAAATCTTTCCTCTGTATTTTCATGTTACCGAAAACGAGTAATTGAATAATGCGCATGATTATACCATGCCATGTCTGATGCCTTAGTTTTTGAAGAATACCAAATGATGTTCGATGTGATGGAAACAGTATTACATTTTTCAAATAAAAGTTTACGACTCGAATAGACCTTGTTACAAAACTTGTAGCTATTGTATTAGGGCAAAGTCTGTACCTGATTTTGAATATTCATCGATATGTTATTAGGGTAAGACCTGGTTACATTGAATCATATTCTGAACTGAATTTCTGCTTTGAAATTCAATACGCGAAAATAGAAAATTGGTTGAAGAAATCCGAGTCATTTTCAGACCCAATCTATTTGAGTCAAATTCCTTGAAATATTGTGCCTTAGTGCTGGAAAATGAAAGACTGAAATTTACGATACTACGAATCTTAGTATTTTGAATAGATTATTATATATTGTGATGTTCGATTTCTCATAGATTATGTAACTATCTAGATTAGTCAACATTTTTTACAAATAAAATATATTTCTCAACTTGTCTCAATGCACTATTTAACAAAATATTACCTTTATTCCTACCTACAATAAGCCCTCAAAGGGAAATACTGAATAGCTTAACGAAATGGCGGAATTTTTCTGAATTGATGCGAAATTTTTTTCCGGAAATTGTTGAGAATCAGGTTGAAAAACATTTCATAAATGTATATCGTGTGTGATTGCCTCCCATCTGCTGAAATGTCTGGTTCACCTGCTCTCAGATTGATTATGGATGACCCATAGATGAAAGGATAGACGTTTTCAGCGGGATTAAAAAAAATGTGTGTTGCCAAATCATGTGACGAAAACAGAATATTGATTGTACAATCTGAGGTCATCTGAGGCAGCTCAATCAACACGATAAAAATTGAAAAATTGCTGAAAAAAATGTGAAAAGAGTATTGAAAATTATTCATTCTGCTCTAAGGTTGGGACTGACACAGGAAAAAATGAAGAAAGTTGATTGTTGAAATTCATTTTTATTAATGATCATTAGTTCCATATTATAACTATTATTATTCTGCTTTTTTAACATCTACCATGAGGCCATCATCACAGATCCAAGTGAAGATGTTCTCAACATTGAAGAACCGTTTTCACCACAGGAGTAAATCAGAAATCCGCAGAAAGTTTAACCTTACATTTCTCAAAACGATGGATCGATGCACACCATTTTGTTGTGAAATCAACACCGAAGAAGGATTGACTTCAATACGATTTTGATTCGGTTGGAAAATAAATACATTTTTACCCAAATACTGTCTGTAGGTTGATCGAAGAGGTGGTATATTCATTTTTTTTTAAATTCCTGCTATTTTTTTTCCTAGTTACAATATTAACTTTATATCATCTTCTTGGGACTGAATGATGAATGAAAATTGTACCGGCGTGAACATAGGCAACGTTAGTAGCGTTGAGTATATAACTGATCTGAAGGAAAAACAACGGGAGCAAAAAAGAATGCTTCAATATGACGCCAAATAGATTTGTGCGGTGTTATATAAACCTCTTGCGGATTCAATACAACACCAGACGGTGTTAACTAACGAAAGTAAATCTGCGTAGGTGTTGAAACGGACCTACACATTTTATTGTAGGCTATATTACACTACGATATGGTGTGAAATCGGACGACTTTCATACCGTGTGCATTCCGTAGCTTGATGTATGTGATGAGTTGTCAAATTTCTTTTTTTTCAGCGCAAAATACCGGACTAGAGAAACCGCCCTTCAGTAACAACGCCCTCATTGTAATGGCGATCAGAAGCAGCCCGGAAAAACGCATGTCTCTCAGCGAAATATACGATTTCATAAAGTCGACTTTCCCTTACTACAGGGCGTGCAAAACGGGTTGGCGAAACAGCATAAGACACAATCTGACGATGTACGAATACTTCGTCAAGGTGCCACGTGATCATGCCCATTCGAACTACTGGATGTTGGATCCATCGGTGGAAAAAACGAAATACGGGGTCTTCACTGGATTCAATAGCGTCTCAAGGAATGTGAAGTGGCGACAATCTTCTC
This sequence comes from Gastrophysa polygoni, assembly GCA_963576655.1. Classification (NCBI taxonomy): domain Eukaryota; kingdom Metazoa; phylum Arthropoda; class Insecta; order Coleoptera; family Chrysomelidae; genus Gastrophysa; species Gastrophysa polygoni. The sequence goes on along the minus strand of OY755086.1, from coordinate 4,515,546 downwards.
TGAAAGAATTGTGTGGTTCTTATAGGCACAACTAGATGTTACTATAACTAACTTATTGTTATGATAACAATACCATCGGTGCCGATAACTAGTCAGTATTATTATAGTAGGCAAATCGTCACGTTGTGCCTAAATGAACAAGTTTCGAAATGATTCAGATGAAAACTCGATTCGAATATCTATATCAACGAAAAATAATACTTCATTTAATTTCCAGATTAGAATGTATGGAAAAGTTGTGTATCCTCTTCAATATCAACGTTTCAGTATTTGTTCTTATGAATTGTCTCATGAAATGGGCGTAATATATTATTCTTTATATTTTGCATAAATGTTCCCTAAAAATGATGAATCAGTGCTTGTATCACACATGAATATCGATGAACAAATATTCTTGAAATTGTTGTAACTTCAAAATAACTACAGTCAGTTGAATTGGTTATGGAGTTGTTTATGAAAAAATCTTTTCAATATGGAGCCAAACGAGTAAGATAAGTGTATGAACAAAAAAAATAGAGTGGCCGATAGTAATGCCACTGCAAGGAAATAAAAATTGCGTATAGAAAGAGAAGTTGTTTCAATTCTTCTCTTCGCGTCATAATGAAACCATAACATTAGGAATATGCATTTATGTGCTTGATTTATAAGTCCACTACTTATGGCACATGCTGTATGCTTATACAATGGCCAATGATATGTTTTATATTATGAGCTACAGTTCTCTCGAATATCATATGTTGAAAATTAATCACAGATTGATGAAATTTAATGGACATGTTCAGCAAAAAATAACAATCTCTTTATTTGATAGTACTCACCCAAACTAGCTTTCTGGCATGAACCTTTTTTTTCCAAGTACTTCCTAAGTTTTTTGGGTAATTATTGAAATTCGCTATTCTGATGTTAGGACATAAATGACATATATGGCCCGCCAGAGATGAAATGTTAGAGTAATCAAAAGAAATGCGAACTTCCTCAATAATCCCGACATACTTATCGACTTATCTGTATATGTACTCATACATAGTTTCTGATAGAGATGTCAATATTCTTGTACGAACAAAACTAGCTAGAAACGTCGTTAGAATGAATATCTAGGCAAGATAATTAAGTCACCAGTTTGAATGATAGTCAACATGATTTCATAAAAAATAAGTATTCATAGCAATTTCTCTCTACACAGAGTGACGAAAATGATTATTTCCGGCACAGAATATTACTGCTATGAGTCCCGAAAAAACTATGTTAGATAAATGAAAAACTAATATCCGAATTGCTTCTTATGTTGACTAGTGAATCAACTTGGAGGATCCCCTAAACGTTGCGTTGTATACAAACTATTGGAAATAACAAATTTTCTCAGCGTGGATGATCAATCCCCCGTGAATCATCAACAAAATGTAGAAGGTTGCCATAAACGTAAAACCGACTTTCGCACTTCGCTTACCTACAGTACTAAAGCACTTCGATTTTTATAAGATAACCGCCATCAATTTTGCAACCCTTGATTATTGCCACTCTGGGCATTTGCCCAGCTTGCCCCCCCCCATGTCGGACCCTGTCCTGGTGGTGGAATATGAAACGATTTTAATCATTCGATCCTAAATTCATTGGATGAAGTGAGTTTTAATGGCAACGATGTATCAACCCAATATCAGCTCCATCGAACCAGTTTTCATGCTCTCGACTCGAAAATTACGAGTTCCTCGCATCTATTTCTATTGACGAAACTATTGATTTCTAGCTTGGCAACAGTACACCAAACAACGCTTCACTTGTGACCAATGCGGAAGGTCCTACAAGCACAGAACCAACTTGTGCAACCACAAAAGAGAAGAATGCGGGAAACCGCCGTCGCATTTTTGCCCGCTCTGCAAAAAAGGTTTCAAAAAGAAACAGCACCTGCAGCGACATCTGACGGTGCACAGCGACGTAGATCTAGCTGCACAGGACTTGGATCCTGAGGTGATGAAGCAGCTCATGCCTTATCTGACGAGGCAAGAGCCAATGAAGATCGAGTCCATGCCGAAAAATGAGAATGCGTTTTCGGGGAGTGGTTTGCCGCCGCTTTCTTTCTTCCCGAAGAATGTGTTCCAATTTCCAGTTATGCCCTTTTCCAATCCGATGTACTATTTTCCGATGCCTTCAGCTGCTAGCTCGGCTGCAGAAGAATGCAATGATATCGCTACGCCTAGCCAGATTCCTGGTCAAACAGAGAGTCCTTTTGAAAATCATACATGAATTCTGTGAATCTTGCATGATACAAGGGATGAACTATATATTATAAGTATAAGTATTATAACCAACATTTTGGTCAGTAGCAGCTGGGATATGCATTAGTAGTAGCTCGTACATGAATTCGATAAACCTTGTATTATATAAAAGATAAAATATGTATATTGTATATAATAAGGAATTATAACCAAAACTTCCATCCAAAAAATTTGACCAAACACTCTCTCTCTCTGGAGGTTTCTGATTTTCAAATAGCGGGCCCTTTTGAAAATCATACATGAATTCAGTGAATTTTGCATATTATCAGGGATGAACTATTTTTATTGTGTAAATTGTATATAACCAACTTTTTGGTCAGTAGCAGATGGGATATACAGTAGTTCCATTCAAAAAAATTGTTCATCAAACATGTAGGTAGTACTTGAAGAAATGTAAACTTCTGAGGATTCAATTTCTCGCATGAAGATGTGTGTGATTTTTTCTTCAGAAACTCAGTTTTTACCAACCTCTGCTTCATTCATTCATTCATGACACATGGGCCTGGTATATGATGATACCATGTCGGTAAAAACGAAAAACAAGAAATGTATATAACCTGTTTTCTGAATTTTCAGCCTTCTTCGTATCAAATGTTGAACACTCAGAAATGTACTACTCGTGTCGACAATTTTCAGCACGTTATACGTTTCAGCCGTAATATTAAATAATTTTCGAAAATCTGCTGCCACATTTTCTTCAGTAGATGTCAAATATGTTAGGAATGCGGGACATTAACTAAACGAATTTGGCATTATTTGTTTCTGAGCCGAAACTTTTATGTTGGCGCCATGCGATATAGATGTACCTCTCAAGGGAATATACTAAGTATTACCCAATTACCCTTCACCGAAGGGCGTACCTATTTCATATTATGTTTAATTTTTCCAAGAAACAAGTGTTATCAAGCATTTCAACAGTTTCGGTCTGATATACGCCTGTTGGCACTGGATTTATTTCTATATTGGATCTTTTGGATATTACTTGAGCCTCTCAAGTAGCACATTTTAAAAAAATCGGTATCATAGGAAAAAAATATTCAAGAAGAATAACAGAAGAATGTAATTTTCAATCGAACAGAATAAGACTGCACATCATAAAATACATTGGGAATTAGGGAATTGGGAATTAGGGAAATCTGGGCTTTTTTGAAATATGCATCATAACTTTTGTAATGACATGTATTAATTTTATCAGCAAAACTATATTATGATTATGATTCATATAAAAAAGGTATACTGTATGGTGAGCTAGGCATCTGATTGATATTTTCTCACATTCTCACATCGAGAATTCATTCAATTCATTCAGATATAACTCAGAAAAAGATGCTTAACCCGAATCAATGTGGGTTTCGTGAATTGTTCATTCAATTCCACCTATATGTTCCTGCCAGCAGTATATACTGATGAGGTGGTCCAACAAATCAATTAATTGTATGATTGCGTCTATTGACTTGACTCAAAATCAATATTAAATCAATGTAAAATCAGTAATTATGAGATTTTATATTACATTTATTTCAGATTTTGATTATTGTGATAATAAAAGAATATTTTATTTAATGTTTTTATGCATAAATGTTTACACAATAAAATTGATAAGTATACCGTTTATTGTTTATATCACCGAACACAATAAATATCATTTCCGAGTGGAGTAGCAAGAAGATTTGTGAGTTTCATCTATTGATATCGCAATCCAGAACAGAAAACGAAATGGAAATTGTTCCACAACTTCTTCAACTGAAGAAATATCCTCCACCGAACAGACAACAGGTTCTTCTTTGAAATATATTTCAATGAAAAAATTAGAATTTCAGATGGACAAAGTCATTCAGAAGGTGTTTTTGTCATCGATATCGAAAATATCAGTGATAAAATGGCTTCATTATCTTGAGGCGACAAAATCTTTCACAAATTCATTGGTAGGCCTCGACCTCATGTTTATATTGCTATACATCTGCTACGAGAGTATGAAAAACCTATGAATAAAATAAAATGTTTAAGAAGAAAACATGAGAAACAATCATGATCGTTTTTTGATTATCGAACAGAAACTTACAGATTTGTTCGATATATAATTTGACATTGGTGTCGGCCTGAATATACTCGTATCTTACGATTTCGGAGATACTCAGTGATAGTGTTCTATTATATATTTTTCGGTATCGAGAACTTGAGAATTAGGATATCCAGTAAGGGCAGTTATAACTAGTCAGTTCTTAGGAACATGCCGTATTGGACACAGACGAGAGGTATGTTTTTAATATCTAGGGATTTTTAAGGGGCTCCCTCATGGTTACCCTTGCAGGGTGGCTGAAACACCGTATAAATTCTTAAATAAACATGGAATGAGGTATTTATACGAGTGAAGAGACTAAATCAACATGTGTCAACCAGAGAAAATTTTAGCTCCATCTACAACGGACGGATACGATTTCTAACAGGCAGATTATTTTTACTTTACTTATTTGGCACACAAATTGATAAAAAACAAGTAATTCACCACGCAGTAGGTAATAAAAATACAGCTCAATAACTTATTTGGGAAATATCGTTTACACATAGCACATATAAGTGTAGTAACTGAATTCGTGATGTGCTACAAAAAAGGTACATAGAGCAAATTCATCACATTATTCTTATATTTGATAGAATCAGAAGTAATTCTCATATTTTTCAAATATTCTTCAGAAGATTTATCTATTTATTTCATTTTGATTCATATATTTATTATTATATTTGTCTCGTTCTGCAAATTCCATATTTGTTGATAATAACACATGATCATGCGTTCATTGAATATCAACATCTACATAATGAATTCCACATGCTTCGAAGATGAAATGATTGCGTTTAAATATTTAAATATTTATGATCCTTGAGGAAATCAAGATCTTCTCTGTTTTCATTCACACAGCATCTTGGGTACATACTTGCACTCCAGTGTGCATGTCATCAAGGTAATTGGGTATTGGGTACCTTTAATTCAGGTAATTCTGTTTTGGGAAACGCAGGTCAATGAAGGTAGGTAGGAAAAGTTATTCTACTCGCCTCTCAATGAAGTAGTTTTGAGAAAGTGAGCTTAATAAAAGGTACTCTGTGAAAAGTTCAGTCGTGAAATTTTCCAGTGAGAGAGGTGAGTGTATCATCAGTTAAGCGTAAACGCAATTGAATGATTTAGAGGAAAGTCATTCAATAATAGAGCATCGATACTATTAATATTATTATACTTCGAATATATTGCTCTATTTTTTTCAGTCGTGAATGAAATATAATGATTTATACCCAATCGAACGAACATTCGAAGCTAAACTCGAAATCGAAATCGGTTCTGTTATTCGGAAGTTACGGTCTATGTTTATCACTCCTTAGTATGTCGGAAAATTTTCGAAGAAATACATAAGTTTCAATGGAAACATAGAAATATTCCCATTTTGTTGTCAACTATTTGTTGGCTTGAAATTTTCACTGTTCTTTCCAATAATTTTCTCCTAGATTGCAGCTCTATTACTTGTATATACATTTATACCATAAGCGTTACGAAAAAGTGTCCGTAAACATTGAGGATTTGACAATGATTGAACAGATTAGTAAGCCGATACATATTCTCCATTATAACTCCCACTTAGTTGAATGCATAATAATTGTCTAAAGTCTTGGCAAGATCGCTTTTTTTGTAGTGAACGACTTCTGCCAATGCAGAAAAAGTTTGTCCTTACTCCATGAATCTGCTGTATTTGAGTTTATACAGGGTGGCGCAATGAAAACGAAACAAGGTATGCATCTTACTGAGAGATCAAGGAACTGCCATTAACATGAATGATTCTTTATGTAATGTTGGATAGGACAGGCTTTAAAAAAAACACATAAGGCACTTCTTAGATGAACATCGTTCTAACTACAAAATGAGAAATAGTAATGGAAGGGACTAAAGCTTTACTTTCCATTACTAGCCGATTATTTTCATAACGTGGTATCTCGAGATTTACTGCATTGAATTCCAAAAACAAGGAAGCGTTGGTAAGAGATCTCGATTACTTTCAAAATGATGTATCACTTGACCCCTTATCCCATTTGAGATTCAAAGGTTGGAGCTCACCCCTCCGAGGGGTTTGAAGTGAAATAGTTGATAACATGCGCAAAATATTTCCCCCTCGAAATAAAAATCGACCGGCTCGAGCGTTTTTTTGTTCTGAGAACCATAACTATGTCGGATCGGCATTGTTTCGTTCTCATTGTGTCACCCAGTATATAGTTCTTGACTTATCCGTAATAGATTCAATTCCACAACTAGCGCCAGGTCTCTTATCTCAGGTGGTGTTAATCGCAATAACTCATCCTCACTTTCAATTGAATCCATTTGGAACAGTTACTTGACATAAGTTTTGAATTGACAATGACATTGAAGTAAACAGAAACAATTCAACAAACGTCATCTGCGGTGAACATAGTAACGAAGAGCCAGATACCTTTGTTCAAATAATTTAATTATTTGAAAATCGTGTGAATTTAATGATTTTGATTTTTCGCAAGATTGGAACGAATTTGGAGAGAAAATTATACGTCGTTTCACACGGCAGAAAAAAGGTTCGATGTCTTGGCTGGGCTATGAAACACCGCCGTCGGATCAATAATTCATAAGTTGACATTTTTATACGTGTGTATTCTAAAGTTCTACTTCAACACGCTGAGCCGTACTCCAGATATGCAAAATAGGGTATCAATTAAATGACTATTCCGTGATGTCGACTGAATAGCTAAGATACACTTTATATTGTATGTATTTGCCCACAACCAACATTGTGTCAATGACTCAAAAAAGGCCCTTTCGGAATCCTGGCTCGAGTTCGCCGAATCCTTGAAGTTTATAGTTCGTTCTTCATTCTTTATTAGGAGAATATGAATATGTTGATCGAGCCAACTAGGTTGAGTTTCCGGTGGAAAACGAATTTGATATCGCACATATCGGTATCGATACTACTTCCAGGTCTAGGTCCAGCAGTAATGTGTGCCGTTTTATGATGAGTAGATACCTTTTCGTTGAATGTGCTTGCCCGATTTTGTTCTAGCTTTGTTTTGAGTTTTTTGTTCGATTGCCAGTGCTTGTTGAATGGTATTATTAGCATCAGTGTGAGTATCGATAGACATGCATCCAGTCGCTTCGAGTCTAAATACTACGTTCGCTGTTTTTCTTTTATAGGAATAACATTTTTCGCTGCTACTTTCGAGGAGTACACCAAACTAAAGGTGTTCAACCATGACAGCATTCGATATGGATGCTCCCGGTGCCAGAAGACCTATCTGCAGAAGAAAACTTTGGGCCGACATTTGCGCTTCGATTGCGGGCAAAGCCCCTCCTTCACTTGTCAAGTTTGTTCTAAGAAATTCAAACACGGGTATATATTGCTGAAGCATATGAGACATACGCATGATATACAGATCCAGAAACTTCGGCAGAGGCAATCGACGAAAGTGGAGGAGAGTGAGATCATTACTGTTTTACCCACTATCGATTTTTAAACATCGATTTTTTTTGGTACTTTGGATTCCAGAATGAAAAGCGTGGAATCTTCTATTTCTCGAGATACTCCAGAAATATTGCGAAAATCCACCTTATTCCTTGGCCTCGTTCTAGCTACATAACTCATCCAAACTCATCATAACTCATCAGCTTTGCATTCCAATACCTTTATCATAGTTACAATTCGGAGACTGTGGTTAAATACTGTATATTCATTGTGTATTTAACCTTTATTTAACAGTCAAGGAATCAAAAAGAGAGGAAAACATCATCGAAGAAGTTGAATCCATCTTCTTCACCTTCTTTACTGAAGGTGGATGCACTTTCTTTCATACGGAAGGCGCTGTCAAATTAGAATCTGGGACATTTTGACTCACAGAACAAGTTGTTCTGACACAAATTCTCATTTGACAGCTCCTTCTATGTGAAAAAAGGGTATCCATCTCTCTCCACAAGATGATAAAGAACGCAGAAACAACTCTTTCGAGTATGTTTTTCCATCTTTTTGACTTCCAGAATGTACAATGAAGGTATGATAAAAAAATGGAACCCAAAACGGGCCGAGGAAAGAAGGTGGAAAGGTGGTCGAAAAAATATGGAATGGATTGTTGTGTACAAAATTACCCTAATTGTCCAAAACAACATAATAGATTGAGAAATTTTGCCACGAAGATCATATATTATATCTCTAGGTTTTCTAGTAAAAACTATTTTTCTCTGAAGAAGAAAAAAGCAACGGTAGATTGAGGGCAAAACAGATTTCTCATGCTATAATTGGGGCTATTTCGTCTAGATCACGCTTTAGAAGTGATCTGGAAACCAGTGTAGAAGTGGCTTTGGGAGCCAAATCATGAATAGCAAAATAAACGTATTGTGTGATCTGTATGTAATGCTGTTATGATCAAATGCATGACGACGTATTAGTATTAGGAATAGAGTCAAAATATTTTATAACATTCATATGATGTAATAATGTAAATATCTTTTGTCATTCAAGCACGTTGTATCACCTCGTTCTTTTTTTGTAAATAATGCTCGTAATGATTTATGAATCAGCCATAATATGTCTAGTCAGGAATTACTTCACTGTACCTTTGTGAAGTGCCATTGTACAGTCAACCCATTTTCTAATTCCCAAATGTATCAGCATCTTTGGTTGAGTTGATCAGGTCATCCTTATATTTCTATAGAAAACGCTCGACTTCACCCTGTTTGAGATATATCTTATTATCTTTTCGTTGCTGGATGCATTTGATGTTCTTCAAACACAATCCATGATCACTCAAAATATCAGCAAACAATGACATCAGTGAAGTAATTGGTTGTCTGTACACTGTGCTAACAAATATTTTTCCCATTATTTCAAATATCCCAGTGATTCTCAGTTATTAGTCTAGCTAGGTTTTAAATTATTATTTATTTATTAATTTATTTATTCATTGGTTTTGTGACTTTTCGAACATTTCGATCACAATTCCCAACTTATAGTTACCTTTTCGATTTTTGCTATTGAGATTCTCGGTATAGTTAGTTATGAAATAATTCAATACTCTTTCACACTGTCACAATTGACATTACCACACCACTTGTAGACTGCGACTGTGTGATTATGTTCTTTGTAAAATATACAATGTACGTTTATAGAATATGAAAAATCACTTTATTATTATATACGTCGGAATAGTTTCTCATGCGAAGATACTGATGATGATAATCGTAAGAATAAGATAAATATAAAATGCATGAATATAATCTTTTATCACGTAAATTCATCGAACTATTTGTTCACACGAAGTAGTTCTACTCGAATATCTCCATTACTCATTGAAATCAGTTGTCGTAAAGTTTATACATAGAAGTTTCTTCATTTTATAATATCGAAGGTTGTTCTTTAGAACTTGGAGTGAATATATCGTTGCTGAAAATTCGCTTTTCGAATATATCAGTGTTATTCGTGACGCAATACTGATATCAATAAATGGATATTTCGATTTTTTATATTCTAGAACAACGTATTGATGCTCTGTGCATAAAGATTTCATTTGTGAAAATGCATACTTATTGGATGAAATGGTGAATAAAAACTTATATTGTACTGATCTGATGGTGAATATTTTCCTGAATAAACCACTCTTCCTTCTTCCCTCAATGATGATGACACCCTTCATAATGAATATAGGTTTGATTACCATTTAATCAGATGATATGAGTCAATCTGCAGGACATTATATGTTTTTGCAAGTTTGTCTCAGCTATTGCAGTTCATACAAGGTGTCCCGAAACTACGGAGGGCGAAAATATTGATCGCTCGTAATATATTGACAGTTGCATGAATTTCATGAACATTGACATCCATATTCGAGATTTCTAATTCTCGTTACTCCACCCTGAATAGCTCTTTAATTGATAACAGTACGAATAAGTCATCTGGAGGAAAGAGAAACATTTTTGCTGGGTCCACCTTCTGAACTAATAATTTATTTGGACTTTGGTCAATGAAAGGAGCCTAGTGAAGTCTTTCCTGATGCTTATAACCTCCGAACTTTCAAGAAAAAATCCAACACCTTCCTTCTCTCCCAAAATTCCACCGCTGGCTAACACGATGTTCCTCGAACATTATAGGTTTCCCTTTCGTGTTGTCCACAGATAAAAAAAAAGGATGGCATAATCTTCGTGTGATACAAAGTCTTCGAGATATGTGGTTATTTCAAGTTGAATGAACCACCTTGTATACATATATATTAGTTTGCATCAACTTAAACCTCTACATCGAAAAACAGTGCTTGTTGAATGCATATCGAATATTGGCAATATACTCGAAAAACCTGAATAATATATAAAAACATGATGATATTATAATTCTTTCAATGTATCATTTGAATTTAAGAAAAATGTCTCGCCATTTGTCTCAAGAGAATCTTGGTAAGTCTTTTCAATTCCGTTCATTTATTTTATATTTTCATCAGAATCAACATTGAAGAATATTTTAGCAAATTTCGATGAACATTCAAGCGCGCATAATTGTTAATGTAATGACATTTCTGACTCGACTTTATTGTTTACAGATTTTTTCAACTATTCCTACCTGGAACACATCCAGAAATACGAACTTCCTCTCAGGAATGGAATATTCTATCGTTGTCCAAATTGCCCAAAGGTGTACAAAGGGAAGTACACCCTGAACCGCCATCTGAGGTTGGAATGTGGCAAGTCACCCACCCACAAATGTCTAATTTGTGGACAGCTTTTCGTGCATAAACATAGACTTTTGAGTCATGTCAGATCCATACACACCGATTCATCGGAAACGACTTTGCCTATCATGCCTTCAGGATAGCTTCTCAGAATAAATATTCCATAGCCTATTTTATAAATGTCCAGTTCATCTTGAAACGAATATTGAAGTATTCGTCATGAATTCATTTTTTTCTCATATATTCGACTTGAAGAACGGTCTCAAGATGAACAGACTACTTCACCTTACCAATTATACTGTTAGAAACCAAAGAATTTTTGATATTTCTGTAGCAATATATATGCTCGCATGATTGATTATCTATACTATATTTTTTTATAAGTGGAAGAATAATATATGTTTTATTGGAATATATCGGGTGTTCAATTCAAGTACTTTCAGAAAACTGGATTATTCTGGAACATTACCAGAATTCATGTTAAGTTTTTCTCTTGAAGAAGCTTCCATCGCTGTTGAAAATACTGCTCAGTGAGATTGGAACAGTCTAGTTCACCCTGTTTATCGTCCATATTTTTTAATTCCCTCATTGGTAGAAGCAATCTGCACAAACTCAACACGATATTAGCATTTTTCATTGCTCCAATATTTTAGTTTTTTATCGACTACTGAATGTTAATTTCAAACGTCATTCCAATAGAACTTCAGAGGTAGACAGTTTTGACTCCTCATATTTATACCGGGTGAACCATACAGGATGCATGTATCAATCTGTGTGTTTTTTTGAATTGATAGTGATTTTCAATTGGAAATTTTGAATTCACAGGAGGTACGTGAACAATAATAGGGCTATCTTTGAACCCATTTTTTTTGCAACCAAACAATTGGTGTCCGTTTCTTGAATTGCATTTTATAAAAGAAAAAAACACTCGAATTTGACGTGACTCGTGGTTCATACGATTCAGAGAGAAACATGAGTTACCGCGATTTCTCAACTACTGATCCAAAATTCACCATGTTGATCATAAATAATCAACGTTTTGTGAAAAATCTATTTCATCATCTTTCGTCAACACGCAAGGACATCCTATAATGTTCGAAGAACATCATGCTAGTCAGTAGAATTCTTTTCTGAAAGTTTAGATGTCGTGACTATCAGGAAAGACTTCACTAGGCGAAAAATACCATAAATTTGCCGTTCTTTTGATGAATGATGCCTCGTAATGAAGAAAAATAGTAACCATATGGATTTTCACTTTTACTGGATATATAGGTTGAATGAAATTAGCAATTCCACGTCATCTATTTGCCATTCTCGCTATAAAATATTGTTGAATTGGTTAGTCTGGTTGGGGTAACTCTGAAAATAATGATGGCGCAATTTATAAATCGTACAATGAGGTTGGTTTCCGATGGGATGTTCATTTGAATTCTCTATTCTTGAGAGCCTTCCTACCACCATCACATAATTTTTTTCTTATTACGAATGCCTCACATAATTATTTATTCTGCACTGTAAACTATATAGTGTGACCATATTGGCTTTTATATCAAGCGTTCCTCAAGTGTGTTTTTGTGTAGTGCCTGACCAGTTAGATTTTCAGTTTTGTTTTTGTGGTAATGCTCGTGAATATTATCTTTACAAGGTGTCTATTTTGAGTGAACCGCCAATGATTCATTCCCAGGGTGGATACCTTCGATACTTTGAAGTGTCCAGTATTACAAAAGAAATACTTTTAGAGAAGTTGAATTTCTAGAGACCGCATCTTGGCGATATTGTCAAGTATTTTCATCGTGAATGAAATATATTATAAATGTATGAAATGGACCAGAATTAATTATATCATAAATACGTTTCATTGATTCAGAAATGTGAATGTCCTGTTTCACAACTATTGAGTATTCCTCATGAATAAATATCCTTGAATTGATATTCGACCAAATTTCATTGAAAATACCGAGTTGAGTCTGTATGTATTTCAAGCTCGGTTTAAAAAAAAACTTCTCGAATCAATCGCGTTTTCAAACCTTGCGAGAGTTCAAAGTACTTTAACTCGTTATAAACACCTTGTAAATGTACAGTGTCCTTCAGAAAGTTGAAATCATATGGGGAAAAGTTTCATCAATAATTTATTTTGGAATTCAACTTCAAGCTCTGATTTGAGAAATGGAAGAAAATGGCCTACTTGGGTGGGGTCATGTTTTTTCCCTACCTGTCGAGAGTTAATTCTTTTCATAAATAACAGCTTGATAGACTTATTCGTTCGAATTTCGAAAATTTTCACAAAGAAAAGTTGGTTCTATTCCAGTTCTACACATTTGTCTCTAGCAACGTTCTGTTCCTTCTTTTTTTTTGGTAAATCTCAATATTTATGGAATTTCAGGAATATAAGAAAAATATTTCCGAAAAAAAAACTACTTGATACTATCTAGTAGGTCTATCATGCCATTGACTGTCGATATATCAAAATTCTCAAGAAATTGGGAATACCCCTCAAAATCTTTGTACAAAGTTGAAGCGTTTAGTGACTAGTTTCATGATTTCATACTTCATGACGATACATTTTCATCGCAAATACTTGATGATACTTTGCATCAAAGATAACAAAAATTTCATTCTTTAATGATTTTTTTATTGATATTCAGTGAGAGCTAATAGCATGAAGCAGTTCTGTCGAAGTTTTTTTCATATTCCTGAAATTTCCTAAATAAAAAAAAAATGGTAAAACATTTTATTGAAACGTGAAATTCTCACAACTTCATAAACTTGGAATAGAAATAACTCTCTCCAAACCGCAAAAACATCTGAAATTCAAACAAAAACAATTATTTATGAATAGTAACTTTTGACAGGTATCGAAAGTCACGGTATCTTGTGCGAGTAGACAATCTTTTCCAAAGCAAAATTCCACGCTCAAGTTGACCCCGAAAATGAATCTCGAAATGAATCACTCATGAAGGTTTTTCCGATATGATGCCGACTTTTTGAAGGACACTGTATACCCATCTTTTCCAGGACGAAGAAGATGCGGCGAATCGTCGTTCTCGCCGTATTTCAAGTGCCCCAAATGCTGGAAGACCTACCGGCACAAAAAAACCCTGAGTCGACACATCCGACAGGAATGCGGAGTCGAACCGGAATTACAGTGCCCTCATTGTCCCTACAGAGCCAGGCGGGTGTACGTCCTCCATTCCCATATTCGGGGGCATCATCGACATTTCAGGAATATGCAGAAGACCGTGTAGGTTCGATTGGAACCGAAATAGGAGTAGAAAATAGACCTTTCCTGAGGTCTTCCGGACTTCTCCGTATTTTGCGAAGACGCGAAGGGCCAAGGTCATGCGTTTTTTTCTTTATTATAGCAACTGTACAGATAGATAATACAGCAATCATTAGCAGACCTTTAGTCGACTAACAATCGCGGCAAACAATACCGCGACCAACATTACTTCAACTTAAACAATACTGCGACCGTCAAGAGTTTATTTCAAGACGACTAACTCCCTATTTAAAAAAAAGGTCTTTCGGTCATCACAGTGAGGAATGCTTGTATTGCCTCCATAATATAATCAATATTTCATTCTGGATATCAACACAAGATACATTGATTCACCTTATAAGGCACAAGAAAAAAATTGCGAATTAGTGTGGCATCAGAAAATGTGTCTGCAAAATCACAGACCGATCCGAGCGAATTTTTGTTTTTTTTTTTCCAAGTGAAACCACGAAGATGAGCCACTGAGTAACGAAGCACTTTACCTCTCGAAACATGTATTAATGTATTTCCTACAGGCTACTTTTACTTCTTTCACTACAGGCTGAACATCAAAATTAATTGAAGAATGACCAAACAATCGGTAAAGAGAACAAAATTATATTTGAAATCTAAATCAGTCAATTACGCTCATTTATTATTACACATATTTTCGAATGTGTACACGCCAATCGGAAAACTTCCGTTTTTTCCGTTCCCATTTGTTGCGTATTCTATGAATCAAATTGCATCATTATCGATTTTTTTTTTCAATAGGAAAGTGAACATATCTTTTTTTTCCTTTTAGAAAATTCAACAAGGAATTTATATATACGTGAAGATATTTCTTATTTCTTCAGTGGATAAATGTCCACTTAATAACATCTATTATGACATCAAAACTTAGTACCAATCATGGTGTTAATAGTGTTGATATTCTGACTTCTTCACATGTTCGATTGTAATTCATCACTATCTCACTTTGAGGTCGATTTGATTCACCTATATAGTGATGAGAGATGATTGAACATTTTTACAAAATACTTTCTCTTATTTTCAATTTATTCTGTCTCAGAAATCTGGAAGAAGTTTTCAATGCTTTCCTTCCTCAATCGAAGTTTAGCCAATGATATTGTATCATCTAATAACTTTCCGAGAGACATGTTTATGTTTTATATTATGTGAGAAGCAATCAACTTTGAAAAAATAGTTGAACAGTTCAGCTCTAGTATCTAATATAAATTATATTTTTTATCATTGGAGGATAGTAAAGAGGCCTTTGTAATAGTCATTTGTTCTCAACTCACAAAACATATTCCTTTCCAGGAAGCAAAATTAAGAATTAATCTATCCTTCCAAGATTATTCTGAAGCACTATAATACAATGGAAATCACTTCTATTATATCGAATATGCATAATGATACCAAAGTAAACCTTTTCTAGTCTTTATTCTAGTCTGATGATTCAATAATGTGTAATAATGCGAACACGTTAAAATGTGGATAGTTCAATGAACATTTATTCATTCACGTAGTACATCATAGTACCTAGTGTTGTATTTTGTATATTGAGAAATTTTGTGTGCCATGTATTGAGAAAATAAAGCCTCCTATGTTTAAACAACGAATTTGTTGATATTCACCTAGTTTGTATTTATTTCTCGTTACCTTCAGGAAATATTGTCAAAGGATGGTGGAAATATTTTCAAAAATCTGTCGTATAATTGTTGGGAACTGCGATCCACATGATTCAGGTAATTTATCATCTCGTTTCACTATCCACTTTCTCGGTACCGAAAATATTAACCACTATTTCAGATGGATGGAACATATACTATTCATGACACAGGGTGTGCACAGGATTTGCTCCTGTATACAAGGTGCGAAATTGGAGCAATGAATTGAATGGGTACAGCTTTTCATTTGTTTGAAAGACACTGTTCTGATTGCTCAGTCCATAGCATAAACAGTGCCTACTAATTTGGTTGGGTCCACTATCGTACTGTTTCCAGTTCATTTTCATCTCGTAAACTTCACCACCAAAAACCCCAACGATGAAGCGCAAATGTTTTCATCGTCATAAACCTCTACGCATAACTGGAATGAACGCTTTTTTATCTAATAGGTCACGAGCCATCGCGAGAAACAGAAACCTGACTAGGTCTGAAGTAACTACCAAATTTCTGCTTGAGCTATGACCTGTTGTCCGGTGATCCGGTCGTTAACCTCTGGTCAGTGGTAAACAAAAGTTATGGTGAAATTTTTCAATTCACTATCTTTACTGTTTCGACAAATTATCCACTCCATCTATCGCGCCAATGTCGAAAACACCTTCTATGTTCTTATATTGGTGCTGCAGTTTTTCGTATTATTATTTATTGGGCATATTTCTAGTGCGTGCAGAGTGCCTCAATGCGGTTTGACAGTTCCTGTATCCCGTAACTGTCAATTCCATTCAGGCACTCTAATTCCTAGTCTGAAAATTCAGTAAAATTTAATGCATTTTCATTCTTGTAGCCATTCTAGAATCTCCTCTGACCGACAGTGACCTCTTTCGCGAACCGTTGGTCACAGAGGATGGAACGTGGACCATCCAAGTGATATACCCCAATGGAGAATCAACGGATTCCGATCTTTTCGCACCGGATTCCGATCTCGTTTCCTTCGAAAACGTCGAGAATCTGGAAGATATCCTCGAGGCCGTCCAAGCGGAAAACACCAAAGAAAATAGCAAGCAGGTCGAGAAGACCAAGTCTTTGCGCGACAGGCTGAATATGGGCAATGTGTGCCCGAAGTGTGACAAGAAATACAACGCCAAGAGGAATTTGGTGAGGCATATCAATCTGGAATGCGGGAAGGAGCCGAAGTATGCCTGCATGTACTGCGAATACAAGAACTACAGGAGAAACGAGATCAACAATCACATGAAGAAGAAGCATGGGTTTGCGTCGACATTACATCAGGTTGATACGACGTGACGGTTTCAATAGGAACAATATCGCTATTATAATTATAAGAATTATAAGAGTTGTTTTCCGTTATCAGTACGGAGAATGATACGACTGACGAATTGAAAAAAACACTTTCAACAAGCAATTATGGAAGCGTAGGAGTGCTACTTGAATTTATATCCTTTTAAATATACGAATAAGACACATAATTATACATGTTGGCAAGTTGTGATGCATTTATTTATTCACTCAAGAAGTACACTACAGAATTAAATAGTCATTCCAAATGGTACAATAAAATGGAATATAAAAACAATACAATAAAACATGACTAACAAATTGTGGACTGAACAGATTTAAAAAAATACAGAGTGCAATGTGATGTGATATGTTACAGATTGTTAACTGTTTCTCAAACAGATGGATAGGAATATTGAATAGATTTGAGGATGAAAAATTGTCATTACAGTTCTATTGAACCTTTCAACAAAAAGCAGTATGACCATAATTAGTACGGTAGTTTCTGGTGTTACAGGAATTAGCGTGGAATGATAAGTGTTATTCACAACTTAGAATAAGAAATAGAATTCGCTTCTCATCTAAAGTCTGGAGAACAGTGTGAGTCTAGTTGAAGAGTCGAACTTGTGGAAGGAGAGTCTCACTTTCCAAATGAAAAACCTAGTGAAGCGCCCCTGTACTCTCTCTAAACGGTCTCTGTGACCAGATTATATTGTTGTATTCTAGGATGCTTCGAACGAGCGAAATATAAAAAGTCTCAATTACAACTGGATCAGGAATATTTCTAGCCTAATTCCAGCCATAATTGATCGCCAATTTGTGTGGTAAAATCCATTGCTTTTGAGAAATATTCATTGATGTTAATATCGATCCTAGTTCATCATTTTTGGAAATATCTGAAAAATCAATATTTTATTTCCTGTCATGTTATCTAGATCATCTCTTCTGCAATTGTTTCATAGTTACATCTATGACGAACGAAATTGCCCCACCTTGTGTTGTTGGTCGATTATTTGCCAGAGGCTTCCAAAACCTATACCATCTGGAAGCTATCAAATGATGTCTAATTTCGGACCCATATTCCATCTGAAAACTACATAAAATCTTCCTATAAGGAGGGTGATTTGACGTATGGAATTTGTTGACTGTCAAAAGTACACTTTTTTTCTGATTCAATGATTATTGATGAAATAAATAATCATGAAAGTGTACTTGATTTAGCAGCATCCGAATTAATAGCAAGTGTGATAGTCCATCCATTTCAATCACTTCAATAAGACTTCTGGAAATACCCAAAAAATCCAGAAGTTGAGTGAGATTTATACAAAATAAATGATAGTTGATTTGGCAAGTAAACTCTGGAAAACTCTTGAACGAAAAGTCAAGTATCATCCTCACTAAGACAAACAAAAGTGTATTTTCTCGGTCTAACAACACCTTGAAGATCTATATGACAAAATACACTGCAGATGATATTTGATGGACTTTCTCTTGTTCAGATTTCTCTCTTGTATGAGTTGAAGAGTTCATATGAATGGTTGGAATACTTTTTCACATTACATTGAGATGACATTTTCATTAAAAATCAATGAGGATGAATCTAAATTCGGAGTGTATAGTTGTGATTGTGACCTATCCTATATGAAAGTAAATGGCTGAAGACTGCATTGAATCAACTTAAACGATCTCAGTCTGTCAAGCTTGAGATTTGCTGAACCTGCTGCTGAATTTTTAAAAAAAGTTTTTTTTTTCGACAAAAAATTTTCGATGTTTGTTTTTGACAAATGGACATTTATATTCGATTCCATTAAATGAAACTGTAGCTGTGCGCATGCGAAAAATCTACACAGATAAATGATGTGATGATTTCGAATAGTTTAGATGGAGGTGCCATTCAAGTAGATACCTATTTGGTTTTCTTCAATTTACAATGAATATTTCGTTGCAGCACCAAAAGAATCCGGCGGCGATTCTCCTTTTCCAATGAAAATCGAACTCAAAGAAGACCACGACGATCTGCTCCAATATTATGACACAGAGAAACCGAAGAAGAAAACCAACAGAATTCGAGGGAACTTCACGTGTCCGCAGTGCAACAGAACTTACATCCGCAAGGATTCTTTGCAGAGACATCTGACTTACGAATGCGGCAAAGAACCCATGTTCCAGTGCCCTTTTTGTCCGCAGAAATGCAAGAGGAGAGGGCACCAACTGAGACACGTGCGAAGGCAGCACATGGATAAGATCGGGATTCTGGAAGAGAATAATCCAGAATTATTGATAAATAAGGAAGTTTCCTGATTGTTGACTGTAGCTGTGAAGGTACTTTCTGAATATTTTGCTGCATGTTATCGTTATTCATCATGTTCGATTTTCAGCTTGTGTTATTTGTATAATATTATGTTAGATTAATGATTATTTTTATTTGATCAAAGAGATCAGGTTTTTTTTCGTTATATTTTCTAAACAAACCAAAAATCGTGCCTTATATTCATTTTTCCAACACACAACAATGATTTATACTGATTTTTGCTTTCCATGTATTCTGTATCCTTCACCTTCCATATTTAGAGAACAGTGTAGATCAGAAATCAACTGAATTGAGTCATATATGATTATAATACATGATTTGAAAAACAACAGTTCAGGGTGGCAGGAAAAAACCCTTTCAGTCGGTGTCGAGTGATGAGGAAATATCATTCATTCAGTAGTTTTCAAGTGGCATTTCTGTTACAAGCCAGTTTCTGTCAAAGTGTCGAAGAAACTAGTGAAACCATCAGAGTTCTGAAAAAATGCCATCATTGAAGTTCAACACCACGAACTACATACCTTTCTTGAAATATCCTGTCTATTCAATTCAAGTCGACTGCCATAGTTGTGGAAGAAGTACATGCTTCAACTCAGGTGAACAAATATAAAAACAATCCTTTTTGATCTTACCCTATTCTTCTATGTATTTCACACTAACAGTATTTTATTTCCGTTTGAATACCCAACGAACGATGATAACAAAATCTGAAAAAAATTACAAATATTGTATTTCAGTACATGTTGTATCGTGAGTATACAGGGTGCCTCCAAAAGGTTGGAAGCAAAAAATTTGATGGCAACTCAAAGCTCCGAAAACTGTGGATGTTTCTGAAAACAAAAATAAATATGGCATGAAAATAGGGGACTGTGATCGATTTTTATAATTTTTGATATGGTATGTTGATATTCATATTTCCATCCTACGATAATACACATTTGGTGTAACATTTTCACAGAGCTCAAGCTGAAATCTCCTACTTTTTTCTCTAGAAGTATTTTTGCATCTTTTTCCGCAAAAAAATCAAACCGAAATTGATGTTGGTCGGAATATCTAACCAGACAATTTTGGATATGAATGAGTTGGGTTACATCATCATTATTCCATCTCAGAACCCATTGGAGACACACTGCATTTCGAGAGAATATTACAGAAATTGACTATGTTCGCGCTGATTTCCCAAAAACACATCACAAATATTCCCATCATAATCCAGCATGTAGAATTTATATTGTTTATTTATATGTCCTGTATATTTTTGTATCGATGATTGTATTCTTGCACAATATATTATTATTTACATTTCCGTTCGAGCACACATTTATTTTCCATGTACATTGCATGTGCCTTTTCGAATAAACTCGATTATGTCCAACACCTCGCCTCGTCTTTCACTCACAACCATTCAACATTCAACATCGTTTCAATTTTCAGCTGAGGACTTGCGCGTAAATCGCACGTGGGAGAACTGGCCCTCCCACTTGGTGTTGCCGATGATGCTGATGCGAGAAAACATGAAACAATCGATGCTGATGCAATCCCTCGGTACTCCCAACACTCTAGACCTCTCCATCAGTCCCAAGGCCAGGCCCAGAATGTCCCAAGACAGTTCCGGGGGGTTCGTTTGCGGTGACTGCGGCCGCACTTACAAACTGAAGAGCTCGTTGAGGAACCACCAGAAATGGGAGTGCGGCAAAGAGCCGCAGTTCAAGTGTCCCTATTGCGTGTACAAGGCCAAACAAAAGATGCACATGGCCAGACATATGGAGCGGATGCACAGGGTCATC
This sequence comes from Gastrophysa polygoni, assembly GCA_963576655.1. NCBI lineage: Eukaryota > Metazoa > Arthropoda > Insecta > Coleoptera > Chrysomelidae > Gastrophysa > Gastrophysa polygoni. The sequence goes on along the minus strand of OY755086.1, from coordinate 4,494,238 downwards.
GATTATTCGGCTGTCAAAAGTGAGATTAAAACGGAAAAGAACGATGAAAGGGAATCCCAAGATGAGTCTGAGGGAAAGCACTTAGAGATCTGTAACGACAACTGTAGTGACAGTAGCAATTTTGATAATGTTCCTTCGACAGTATAATTAGTTCGGTATACTCAGATGGAGATTGCCTACTGGACAAACGAGAAGTAACACTTTTTTTTCTACTATAACTGTCGAACAATCGCAAAGTTGTGCGAGGGGGTTTCAACTTATCACAATACTTTTATTTCCAAGAACTGTCCATATCAGATTAGATGCTGATGACACATCATAAAGCAAACAGTTTTCAAATGAGCTGATCTGACAGTTACAACAACTAGAGTGCATGGTAAAGAAAGCTTGGGCGATTGGTAGCCTTCGTTATCAGAGTGTCAAATCATGGGCTGAACTAGTTCGCATTGGTTGGATGACAAGTCGTGAGTCCTGCGATTAACGAATAATTTATTGGGTTCCAAGATTTGTTGCACCCAGAATGTTCTCCCGATGGTATCACCAATTGGTTCTTCCTCAATTCATTCCAACTATATGGAAGAAGTTATATCATTGATAACATGAGTAGTCATCATCTTGAGATCATTTCAGTATTGGGATGAAGCTTGTTATTTCTCTATATTTACATCTTTGACTTTTTATCCCAGTTACATCACTTCTCGTCTTATGATCTCCTAAAATGCGAGCTCTTCAATAATGAACAGTATTCAAATTCTGAACGTATATTGTGATTTAACGTATATTGAAGAAATAACGTAGAAATATATCGTTTTCAACCCTCCTGATGAAGATCATTCTGATATAAAGTTGATTGAAGAATGTTGAATGGTGAAGTTCCACACTAGTTCAAATTCTCATTCTTTCCACATTCAGAACAGTTGCAGCTACCAAAAGAACTTTCACGAGGATTACCAGCAGCACAAAGTTTCACTACGCCTGTCCAGTTGCATTTCAGGAAGTGTTAATTGAATTGATTCGAATTTTGTCGACGTCAATTGTGGTCAACTACAATAACAATAAGAAAATACTGTTAAATTAACAATGAAATATCGTCTCATCTCAACTTTTTTTGTATCACTGATAATCAGCCTCGAAGACTTGATATATAGTAATTGAATTCAATTATAAACTGGCGCAACTTCATTACCTATCGTAGCCACATGGTGTGTAGTTGGATGTTTGCTGCATTTTCACAATTCCCTCCTACGATAGTGTTCTTCCCATTATCAATGATTGTTTTGGAGATAAACAAACTCCAGGTGTAGCTATCGGAATGCCAAGACGAATTTCAACATATGTTTTGATTCTCGTCAAACTATATATATATATGAACTATTTATGATATGTTCTAAAATGAATTGAACTAAATTATCTTGAAATACAGGCGATTCTAAATGAAACTCAACTTACTATCATGAAGAGCAATCGGCATTCGATAATTTCCGGAATATAATAAAGTGAAAATTCTGAAATTCAAATGACGCTCTCTGAAATGAAATTAGAAAAAGTGTAGTAGTGAGTGGAAATATTGCGGTGTTCAATTTGGTTTGTCCAGTAGGCAATTTATCATCCATTTACAACATGGTGAACCGTAAGTTTGGAACTTTAATGTTTAGTAAATTCTTGCTAACGTTTATCGAGGACGACAGCGGTTGGCTGTGGGTGATTATTTGGAGCCGAATGGAACAGGTTTCTTGTTAACTCGTAGATTTCCCTATCAATTCTCATAAAATTGGTATTAGCAACATTCGAACAAAGTGCCTCAATTGCATCACCTGATATGAAAATTATTGCCAATTGTTTTCCATCTCGACTCTTGAAACTTTCTTTCACATATCCATATTGCCAGAGATCAGATCAAGATAGTATTAGTTTAAAGTAACTTCGAACCTTATATAGTAACCGTTCCTAGATTTTTAACACTCTCTACAATCATCACTCTTATCGATACTGCTACTAATGTCAGTAGTCTGGATTTTGTAATGTGTAATCTGAATCGTAGATTATTAGCCTTCGATTCAAACTGTGAAATTTGTGATCTGTTGAATCAAATTGTACAGTGATTCAAGTTCAGTTAATCTCAGTTTAGTTATATTTAGAGTTTCATTCAATTCTGTTTATATATTTCCGTTGCTTTGATTGGATTATTTGATTATTGTCGTCTGTATATAATTACGAAGAGAGTTCCACATATTTTTCCGTAATCTACATTCCTCATTTACATTCTCAACACTGCCAATAGAATGGATGGAATTGAAATTCAGATTCTTTCTTCGAAATATTACGGTAGTGCGACCTTATCTTCTCTCCTAACATTTTGAACAGAACGTTTTGAATCACGAATGATCAGATGCCAAATTTTCTTCGAGGTAGATCCGTTGCATAAAAAAAAAGGAGATAAGGATAACGATGTTGCCGTTTACTGAAGAATACTGTAACACCGTATATTATATGAAAGAAGAAAATGAATCAGTTCTGCATCCTGTACCACGATATTCATTATACCTCATATTTAGAACCAGTGAGTTACATACGTGATAATTTTTTACCTATAGCATTTTTAAAAGACAGGTACATGTAACCACTAGTATTATACATCCACATTTTCTACTTCGAATAACAGATCGAGTGATTTTATACGGATACTGCCGACTTAACTTTCGTATACAGGTTGTTCCAATATCCAAAAATTTCCAATGAATTCGATATTTTCAATTGAATATTTGAAAAGTGATTACTTTCTGAATTGTTTATTCGCATTTGCCATGAAGTTTTGTCAACTGATTTTATAAAAGAAGAATTTTGACGGGATCATTGACTTTCATCCACTGAAAACTGCAGTTTCAAAATTTCAAAAAATGTTACACAGCACCCTAATCCATTTATTCCTTCAATTTTTTTCAAGTCTGATTCGACATCCAAAATGAACAAATACTACTTGAAACAGCCTGTATATGACAAATCATACTGTATACGCATAGTGCCTTATATTTACTAGAATTTCCAGTATAAGATGATATGTCCAATATCTATAATGCTGAGATTTGTTATTGAATTCAATGTGATTTTTGGTAAAAAAGTTTTTCAAGATATTTCATTCGATTTCCATCTATTATTAACAGAGATAACAATTGGATTTCGAAGCAGAATACACTGAAAACTATATTTCTGGATGGAGCAACATTCGAAAAAATACATATTTCTTCCTGATCAACTGTCTTTTACCAAAAAAAAAAATCACTTTATTCAGTCCAAATCATGACAAGCATGACCGTAGTTCTACCCAATAAATTAAGGAATAGTGATGATATATTCTGACATGATTTTTATATTATATTAAATTTGGAAATAACGTTACCTTTTTATGATGTGAAAAAATCCTATATTTTTGTAATGAACTTGTAGCTGTAGATACCAATAGCTATACGTGTATATTTTATGAAAATTGTTTCCATAGATTTGTTCCTATATGGGTGTTCCTATTATTGCTGTTGGATATTTGATTTATGATTTGAAATGATATTATCGTTTTTGCATTGTGATACGGTTTTCTCGAGTAGGGTTTTCTGATGATTTTTTTTGACGTTACATAGTGATTTCTGTGTTTCTGTCACTCAGCAAGGTGTATTTGGAATATAGTATTTAGATTAATGCTTGTATTGCTAATTGATTTGAGAAATATTATTTTTGCTTGATATTTTCGAAATAAATTGTAAGTGGCAGCTTATCGGTTAGGATAAATTGGTTAAGGCTCATGAAACCCATTATTGGCATATTTTTCACATATGCCATCATACTCCTCTGATAATTAGGTGTGGGGACGAATAAAAACATTTTACTGATGAATCTAGACCACATTTGATACCTAAATTTTCACCAATGAATACTCATTTTGAAAGATGCGCGATTGCTTACCATCATCTTTCATAATAGATCAAGTTCCTCATGATATCGTAAGTGTTTTTTACAGTGCTTTCGATGATATACTCGTTATTTTTCATTATATTTTATTATAGCTTGCAGGTAGAGGTAGTTTATTTTAATAAATATTTTCAGAAATGTTCTCATTTATTTTCCATCATCTCCTAACAACCTCATCTTCGAATGACCGAATAAATGAATTATGAATTTTGAGATACCGATAGACATACGATGACTGTTGAATTTCCCTCTAGATGTATAGTTTTCCATCTAGGCGAGGCAACAATTATGAAGAAGGTAAAGTATAAGACTGATCAATGTTTTATGTTATTGAATGATCCTCTGAGACTGGTTATTACATGAAATACATTCCAGGAGAAACTATGAAAAGTGATTTTTTTTGTGCCCAATATGATTTCGAAAATTCATTGTGCAAGTTGAATGCATTTTCTCAAATCTAACATATGCAGGCTGATAGATATGCGAATAATTGTGTGGACCAACTATTTTTTATACGAAATATAATAGCGATGTTATGTGAAAAATTTGTCGAAAATTCTTCAAATTTGGACCATATCTTCAATTTTCATTTGATGATGAGTAACAATTTCCATAATTGACGTAGGTATAAGGTTCATGTGAATAATTTTATTGCATGAATTTTTTGTTTCTTGTTGGATTTTTTTGGTGGAATTCTGAGAAAGTGTCTAATATTGTATGCAGAAATTACATTCAGGATGATTTTTTAGGCAGAACATCTGATTGTGAGGATCGTGGATATATTGTATGGTGGTGTAAGTGTGAATCAATATTATCCTTGCAAATGACTACAAAATTTCTGCATTACATATGAGATGCACGAGAAGTTTTTTTGGAAATTCAGCAGGAAAAAGTGCAATAAAATTCGTCATTTGTACAGTTCCACAGCTATGGTAATTACAATCAAAGGTTGGCAAGAACAACAGAAGTAGCACGAATTTGAAGAATATCTGACGATTAAACTCAAAGCCTTGTAGCTCCTAAGCAAACTTCACTTGGACCTGATATTTTTCGAAGATCTATCACCCAGTTCTCACCTGTATAACAACTCTTCTTCTGAGAGGACTGATCTTCATTTCGTGCATATTCTAATTGAACTATGTTTCAGGTTTCAATTTTACAAGAGCTACAGAACATCATAATTGAGAGCTTGACAGAAATGCATTTGTCAGTTGCATGTTTTCTCTCTTTCTCATGCAGGAAATATGCTCAATCGAGTATGTGAATGAAATGAGAGAAGTTATATAGCCGGAAGTGCATTGATCAAGATTCTTGCAAATAAATTGAGAATAACAAGCAGTTATACAATTTTTCAGCTCAATCAAGCTGGGACGGCGATTTTTGCTGAATGAGAAACCACATGAGACAGAACATCATTTTACTTTTCGTGAAAATGGATGTAGACAGCCTGTATGCATATTTTACTCAGCTTGCGATAATTCACAATATTTTATCCTTTGTTATTCAAACTGATTATTATCGCAATCTCTCGAAAAACAGAAGCAGTTTCTTGAGAAACAATGAAGCAGGGTCTCTAAATATCAAGAATGTTATTACTTCAAATCTCGTATTTATAGTTTACTCAAATTCTATTTCATCGTACTTTTTTGTTGAATAAAAAATATCAACTAGGACCGTCAGTGTGCTCTTGAAAGACAGTGTTCATTTTTATGTAGTGGAATTTCGAATAGTCGGGTGTTGATATTGAATGAGCAGTGTACTAGATCTTACTTCAAGTATATCCTCGAGTAAGTAGTTGGGGATTAGAATGTAGAATTTTGGGAAATTAGTAGTGTGAAAATAGATGGAAAAAAAACTAATCGGGTGGAGCTCTACAAAGAAAAAATATCGGTGGATATTGCGGTACGAATTATTTTATGTTTGATTCACGTTAGTATTTTCTGATTCCAATATTTTTTTGGGAATATTTTCTCCACGTTTCTAAAAATGAGAATAATTCCTTCAATATATTTCTAAGAGGGGCAGATTTATGAGCTGCTCCACAGTAGAAATATTTTGATATTCATTCAAAAAAATATTTATCTGTCGGTATAGGACGAATTCTGTGAGCAGTGTCATTTTGGAGAAGATGATGATTCTGTCCTGACGACAAATTTATTGAAGTTTTTATTATAATCATTTTTTCATTTTCAGAAACGAGGAGATAAAATCCCAGGAAATCTAGAAAAATGAATATACGTTCTCGATCAACTTACAGACAGTATATAATAGTTTTTGTTCGTTCGATTCCATTTCAATTCGATATCAATCATTTTACAGTGGTATTTTTATGAAATGATGTGCGTTTAGTGTTTCAAACTTTCGACCTCCGATCTTGATGAATAAATCTCAACTATTGTTTTCCAATGGCACTGAAATCCAATATGGCTGCCTAAAGGAGAACGGAGTTGGGTACTGTATCTGGAAAATAGTTCATCGTATATAAAATCTAATATTTTTATCATATCCCTTGGGTATTTTTCGAGTTTTGCACCAAAATTCATCTTGTTATCTGTTGTATGTTGTATCAAATGGAGTCGTAATCGAAAGAAAAAAGCTTGTTTTTCAATATTTTCGTTACATTATAAGAGCAATTGTTTTATCAAACTCAAAAACAGGATTTTTCCATTAATTTGACCAATTTAATCTGTATCTCTACTAGTTCACGAGATATCAATAATGAGGTAGGCATCGACCATAAAATATATCAAATGGCAATAATAGCAAGTGGTAGATGATTTGGTAGTTTGGTAAGTATATCTTCAGGTTAGTACTAGGTTAGTTTAAAGTGAATAAAAAGGAACAAATCATGAGAAATAACAGTGTGTTGAATAAATTTGAGATCGAAAATCATGTTTGATCGAACAGCCTTTATATCGAAGTTTGTTCTGGTGAATCCAAAGATGATGATATATATCAGAATATGCTATCGTCGAATGTTTCCAATTCTTATTATATTAGAAATGAGCTCCATCCGATTCTATCCAGCTATTCAGAACATTCAGATATTGGAAAATCATCTAGTTATTTTGTGCAAGGAATAGTTTGTAATTAGTTTTGGGGGATAGGCAATCACACCAGTTTGGTTCAGAGCTGAGTGACCAGTATTTTCTAGATCGATTCGATTTAACCTCCGACAAGGAAAACCGTCCCGATAAGAAACGGAAGAAGAAGTCGATGGATCGAGACAGCCTCGAAATACCCGTGCTGAACGAACTGTTCATGTGCACCATGTGCACGAAAAGCTACAGACTGCGACACTCCCTGACGCGCCATCTGAAGTTCGAATGCGGAAAGGAGCCCAAGTACGCGTGCCATCTGTGCCCCAGAAAGTTCAAACATAAGTACGATCTCAAGGTCCACGAGAGATCGAAACATTCTGGGGTCAAAGAGGAGGAACTGGTGCCCCTAGATTTTTCTGTTAGTTCAGAGATTTAATGAGTTTTTTCTCCATCGAGACACTAGGTGAACGGCCATTTCAATTTACTGAAGAGTGCAAAAACATGCAGGGTGGTTCAGTTCGAAACTCCAAGAATCCAAATACAAAATTAATACCCCAATCGTTTGCTCAATCAGATTCTGATTTATATATGATTTATTACAATCTCAAGGTCGACGAGAGATCGAAACATTCAGGGGTCAAAGAGGAGGAACTGGTGTCCATAGATTTTTCTGTTAGTTCAGAGATTTAATGAGTTTTTTCTCCATCGAGACATTAGGTGGACGGCCATTTCAATTTACGGAAGAGTACAAGAAAATGCAGGGTGGTTCAGTTCGAAACTCCAAGAATCCAAATACAAAATTAATACCCCAATCGTTTGCTCAATCAGATTCTGATTTATATATGATTTATTATGATCTCAAGGTCGACGAGAGATCGGAACATTCTGGGGTCAGAGGGAAGGAACTGGTGTCCATAGATTTTTCTGTTAGTTCATAGATTTAATGAGTTTTTTCTCCATCGAGACACTAGGTGAACGGCCATTTCAATTTACTGAATAGTGCAAAAACATGCAGGGTGGTTCAGTTCGAAACTCCAAGAATCCAAATACAAAATAAATACCCCAATCGTTTTGCTTAATCAGATTATAATTTATATATGATTTATAAATTCTATTTTCGAATTGAAATCAAAATCGAGATATTCACCCCGAATTGAAGAAATGTTTTTTTTTCTTTCAAACGATACAAATGTCAATTCATTATTACTATTATACGCTGTGCCCATAAAGTAACCCCCTCCTGGTTAGGTAACTTTGGAACGGTTTGGATTTTTTTCCTTCATATAATAGCACTTCAGGAATAACATTTTGACGAGGCTAAAAATATGAATCATTGAAAATAGTGCTTGGCATCATTTTGAGAGATTTTCCTAAAAGTAACTTGCAGTCGAGTGACAGCTCATTTTGAACGTAGTTCAACGTTCAATTTTCTATTCGAAATTCGAAATTCCGGACGAAAATATTCATCCAAGACAAAATGGCGGTTGATAATGTTAGATTTCCGTAGCAGAATTCCTTCGACTAGATGGCATTCACCAAGCTCTAGTGAAATCTCGAGCTATTTTTTTCTTCTGCGAAAGTTCTTCATCCGTCAAAATGGCAGATTGACGCCATCTTGAAAAATATCAATACAGCAGCTATCATATCATTTGAATTTTTCTCAAGATAGCTCCCATCTGCCATTTTGACGGGTGGAGAACATTCCAAGATGTTGAGAAATAGTTGCAGAGTTCACAACACTGTCAACCAAATTTTGTTTTAGTGAATATTTTTCGTCTGACAATCCGGTATCGTTAAACGACATTTCAAATGAGCAATCACAAGACTTCCCATTGTTAAAAAAAAATCTTCCAAAATAAGAGACATTTCCATTTTTGAAGATTCATATTTTTCAGCGATTTCAAATTGTAGTTCATTGAGTCCTACCATCGAATTAAACAAAATAAAAAAAATTCCAATCGACCAAGACTTAACCAGTATGGCATCTGACTGGGATTTTTTCATTTTCGCGATTTCGGATGGTAGTTGTGAAATATAACACATGAAACATGTTGAAATACTACATGATGATATCTAGGTAGATGGTTTTATTTTTAGGCTCTTCTAAAATCGATGAAACTTCAATACGCCATCACTCACTATTCACTTCACTACACTTATTTCACCGATTTCCTCGCTCCTTGTTCATGGCCATTCATCAAAATATTTCTTCATTTGGAAGAGTTCTTTCGATTCCTGGAGCTCCAACCTCAACCACCCTGTATATTACCATAAAACTCCAATTCGTTTTCCAAATGACAACAACAGGTGACTTGATGTCACCATATATGGTGACAGGTTGTGTCAAATCTGCCAACTCTGATCCGCATTCATAATGCAAATACGTTGAAACTAAAAAAAGTCTTGAAGTTGTCTCATTTCAGAACTGATTCGTAATGTCATGTGATATTATCTTCGACTGAACTCCACCATGTTTTTGCATGCTTTGTCTTACCGTTATGCGAAACCAAGTTGAATCGACCACCCGATGAAATTTTCTTTCTGACTCCATCACAATCCTTGGAGATCTCGGACACAAACGGGTCATATTGGAACCGAAACATCTCACGAAAAATGAGCCAGCTATTTTAAGCCAGTGAAGGATTCCTTATGTCATTGTGTACCTGATTCTTTTACGGATTGATGTGATATATTTTGCGCTACAAATAATATTGGGGGAGTGGAAGAATGTGCCAAGTAACATTTCGTGAGTTCCTCTTCTTTGTGAATTTTCTATTAGCAGTTTTTTCAAGCAGTTCGATACAAATACTTTGTAAAATTTACAAAATCTGAAAAATGCTCCTAAGCACCTTCATTCAATTATCCCTCGAATCGTGTTAGTAGGTGTCCTAAAAAATAATTGTTCTTTAATGAAATCAAAGTTTCATTTTTACTTTCTCGCTCTGGAACATGTTGAAAATATTCTTCAAAAACATTTGCATGCAGTGTCGGATTTTGACAGAAATCACACCGTAGAGATGAACAAGAATCGTATACGATATCCTTGATTGCTGATAACTTATTCCATGAAAATGTGTTTTTCATTTTTTGTCTCGATTTTAATTATTTATGTTTACCATTTGAAACGTGGCCAATGATATACTTTAGGATAGATTTAGGCTGCTTTTTATTTATACGCTAAAATTAGTTCATAGGTTAGTATTTGTGTTCTCATTTTTGATAATTTGAAATAAAGGCTGATAATACTAGAGCAAAATTTTTAGTTTTCGCTCTACTGTACGTTAAATCTTATTCTATACTATATTCTTCTAAATCAACATGTATTCAATATTTGATGAGTTCTTATGAAAAATTGCCCCATGAATTCGCCTGATGAATATTGTGTAGCCAGAAAAAATTATCTTAGAGGGGGGATTGAATAAAACGATATACCCCCAACGAAATCATTCTACTTCAAATAAATTCAATACTTCGTGAAATAAAATAAGTTCGCCACAAGAGAAATGATCTTCTCTAAATGAAAATTGGTTTCTTCCTCATTTTTGGGTTCCATGATGTATTACTGACTCGTTTTTATCCAAAATAGGACGATTTCTGTGTACTCTTGTACACTCCTATGTAAAACGCAGTCAAACGATTATCTCCCATTATGACTCCAAGCAGTGTTTTTATCAATTCTTCTCAACAAACTGAAACTTCTTCATCCAGTAGTTGTTGATGGAATAGGTAAGAATATTTGTAAGAAAATTATTGCATTCAGTTAGCAGATCGATATAGACTCAAAAAAATTTTCTGATATTAAATTATTGAATGGAATATGGAGAATGGAAATCATTCGCCTTCAATGATTTTCTTCTGTGTCTCGGAACTTTTTATGTTGGAAAAAGAAGGACGATATTTTTTTCCCGAATTTATCCAAATATTCAAAGAAATGCCGATCTTCAGAATGAATTCTCAATTGTCAGTTCCAAATTCAGGTGCCTCTCAAAATCATATCCAATTAATTCGATCACAGAAAAATTGTAAGTAACTCGGACAGAAGGTATTTGCTTGTCTTACACTGTTACTTTAGTGGTGCAAAAAATATGCAGATTCTGCACTAGATACACAAATAACTCAGTGCCCAAAACTGTTAAAATCGTTAATTCTGTTGACAATGGTATTGACAAAATATCTGAAAAACAAGCTGCCTCAACGACTATAGAATTTCTGATCAATGAATTGTTAGGATATTCGAATAAACAAATGAACATTTCGTTCTCATGATATGTTTTTTGATTTCGTTCTTGTGATATGTTCCGAAATTCAAATGTGTCATGCCTTCTTCAAATAGTTGAAAATTTGATACTGATGGCGTGGAAACCCGAACTTGAATCCAGAAGAACTAATATGCAGTTGAGTATAATGTAAAAAAGTTTAAGTTGTCGTTGAAAGTTTTGAATTTGATTTTCTCAGGTTGGATTTTTTAGTGCCAGTAAGTTGAAGAAAATGTTTTGCTTGTGCACGTCGCTCTCATCAATTGTCATCTCGAATAAATGTGCAAATTTTACGTTGCAGACTTCTTCGGAAGACACACGAAGAAACCATTTACTTGTCTGAATTGTAACAGGAAGTATAAACATCGGAGAAATCTTCAAGTACACCAGAAAAATGAGTGTGGGAAAGTACCAAAGTGGAGCTGTCCTTTTTGCGAATATAGGTCACACCGAAAATTCAATACGAATGCACATATTAAGCATATACATAATGTTGATACTTACCTTGTGTGATGGGAAAATACCGATAGAATTGTGAAATTTGTGAATCAAACCAAAGATTTCTGGAAGATAGGGAGAGGGTAATCTTCCGTTGTTTTTGAAAATATCGAATAAATGTTGATAACTCAATACCGGTTGATCTGCCTTGCTTATGCCATTTCATGAGAGAGATAATTTCTTCGAAGCACTCTTCGTAAAGTTTCTGAATATTATCTTTGTCTTTGTTTATTACAACGTATAGTATGCTTATAGGTATCCCCTTGTTGCAAACCGCGTCAGAAACAATGAAGATATGGAAATACCGCTTTCACGATTTTCCCCATTCATAATAATAAGGGCGGAAGATTTGCTGATTCGTCGGAAAATTATGAAAATTCGGCCATGACAAATGTAAAATTCAATCAATGAATCAGTGATCAGTTCTATTGTATTTTAAAACATACTAGACTTATGAGAAAGAGTTCGCTTGGATTACATACAATATTTATGATGACAATGACAGCTGGAGTGATTTCAAAAATGAACATAACTAGAAGTATCTAGGCGATTATCATGAAATGTCAGACACGTAGAATGCCTCAAAATATTGCTAGTACATAATGTAGTCTGTGAATCTGTCAGTCTGTAAAGTGGAAATTGAAGTCTGATCGCAGAATCTGGGGTGCTCATCAAAATAGACAGAAGGGTAAGTGGTACGCGTTTCAATATATCACTATTGTTACCTGTTTTTCCGAACTGGGATACAATTTGATAGAACACTGACAACCGATGATTGAAAGATCATAGGTACATAAGATACAAAGATATGTCGGACGGTATAGGTGGAGGAAGAAGATTAGTTATAACCAATCGGAAGACGTTATTTGAATCAATACCATCTCAACAAATCGAAGTTTGAGGATAATATAGGTACAAAAATTTTCTAGTTCCAGTTTCATTGGTAATATTATCCTCATAGGCTACCTGGAATATTTTTGAGGGCAATGAACTTGTGTCTTTCTGGGAGAGACTACACCGAGCTAAGAAGAGTAAAATGCATATTTTTGCTGGACGCTGATGACAAAACATTCTTCATGGATAGGTACGCGTTCGTAGTGAATAGTTCTCACAGAAAATTGTTTTTCATCGTGTTGATATGAACTGTCCATTCCCAGATGTTCATTTTCCTCCTATTGACTTATTACAGTCTGTTCACTTCCTGCCTGTTTTTCTTCCTGACAAGGCGACAACATGATGAATCTCTTGTAGACTGAATATTAACATTTTTGGCGATGAAAATCTATAGTCCAGTTTGGCTATTCGGCCGATTGTATTAATAACAGATTAAGTAAAATAAGTTCCAAATTGTTCATAGTTTTTGAGAACTGTGACATTACTTGCTGCAATCGAAAAAAAAACATGAATAATTTGAAAGTTCACAATTTTCAACCGATGTTAATTTTTGTTTCTTTTTCTGCAAAACCTCTACGTTTGCAGAAGAATATTCCGATTTTAACCTTGCCAACACAAAAGTAGAAATTCTTGGAGGTTTAAGGAATAAATTCAAAGTCATAAGACAAATAATTCTACGGTTATAATATCTACGATGGTACACTCATGTGATAAAACCAATTTGAAGAAGAAGTGTCACATAATCTTGATTTCTGATGTTCACCAACAATCTTCAATAGAGACTGACAATTCTGGGTTTTGGTATGAATGTCTCTGTTGCCAATGAATGAATGAGTTCGACCTGATTGAAGGTTTGTAAATCCAGTGGTGTAGTAAAAATTTCACGAAAAAAATCGTAACAAAACATAATATTGTTTTTCTAAGGGTGCTTCACTAGTGTGTATACACCTAAGTAGTATGGAATAATATCAGTACGGGACCATATATCTCTCGGCAAAATCTTCGGAATTTGATTTTGGTTGATGCTGGGCAATGATGAACTACCGTGGTGCAATAAGGAGGGAATCAAAAATATTAAGTACTCGTTGAACTAACATTCACTTTTCCAGATCCAGGATTCGAGTGTCACAACTGCTTTAAGAAGTACAGGACTAAAAACTCTCTGGCAGTACACCTCTCCAGAGATTGCGTAATTAGAACCCTGTTTATATGTAATACATGTGGAAAAACGTACAAAAGGAAAGACAGAGTGAAAGTTCACTTCACTAGTAACCCTTTTTGCGATACTGGTGATTTCGAAGTTTCTTGCAGGAAAATTTCAGATCCGGATGAACTGAAAAAATATATGTAGTATGTCATCGTAATTGGCTCCAATGATGAGATCATTGATAATACTCGTGTTTCCAACAAGTATTGTGCGTATTGTCTGGGTGTTTTCGACGAAAATATAAATATTTGAAACAGTTGTTCCTTTTTGAATTCCATTCTCAGACACACAACTGCAGCAATCTAGAGCAGCCATTTTTTTGTCATTTCCACTGCAAATCATCATCAATTTCATACAAATTACAACTAACAACAAATCACATTTTTTTTTCAATTTTTCCAATGTATTCACTCTTTCACATTCGTTGTAGGTATACAAAATGACGAAATGAATTATGATTGAAGCTTTATAGTCCTGGAAATACACCAAGTGGCAAAATTCTTCGAAACTATTTCTACATAGACTGCGTCTGACTTGGTTGGTGAATTCTCGATTCGATACTCCTCACTGATACGACTAACATCATTTCTGTGATCTTGACAGAAGCCATCATGTTTTTCAAAATAAGCGACTACACTCAGAAACAAAGTTCAAAAGTGGTCATTGATTCTTTCATCAGTAATTCAAATTGCATATGGTGAAAAACAGTCAACGATCTGATTTTTTCGACATTATTAAGTCATCATAAGTGACGACAATTCATCGAACGACAATTCATCGACGAATCGAGTTCCGACTTTCAATTTTCTGTTGTTTCCATCTCTTATTCAGTGTAAGATCAATGAAGACAAATATATTTTGACTTGGTGTATTCCAAGGACTTCGTCTTATTTCAAGCTATAATTTTGTAGTTTCTAATACCTTGATTCGTTTTCGTATTATCAAAAGTAAAATTTGTGAAATCTATCGCAATATTTTTGAGTTCATGAGAATTATTCAAAAAATGGTTCAGGTTACGATGATGTTTCGGTACAAATGGATTCTTCCATGAAATGTTGGCATAAATACACAGTAGCCCAATGAAAAAGGTGCCTCCGGGATACCTGGGAAACCAACAGATATACAGGAAGAAGGAAAACAGGTATATATATATTTACAGATGTATTTCGTATCAGATCAAATTATACCAGTTCGTTTCCACAAAACTCGATAATATGAGCGAACAATCACCTACTAAAGGACATTTTCAAATTTATCCTTGATGATCCTGCATATGGAATGAAAATACCGCTATACATTTCATTCATTAGATTCTAGATGACTAACTTTCATCCTAACAATTTTAGTGGGGCTAGTCAGACACATTCTTTATGATGGTATCCTAAATAGTTTCCTGAGGTGGTGGGTAAACAATTTTCACCGTGTCAAACATGGAATCGCAGTTTCCTCTTGCAATCAGATATTCATCACTGTTGGATATACGGACTCTTAGTATTAAATATTTTTTACCAAACGATGGAGTCAAAATATCTCAAGAGATAATTTCTGTAACATTCCTATTTCGGAAAATATTGGCACGTGTTCTAGACTGCGTTTATCGATACGCGGCGTTTCTTCGTGTTTT
The DNA here is from genome assembly GCA_963576655.1 of Gastrophysa polygoni. Taxonomy (NCBI): domain Eukaryota; kingdom Metazoa; phylum Arthropoda; class Insecta; order Coleoptera; family Chrysomelidae; genus Gastrophysa; species Gastrophysa polygoni. Next base: position 4,478,758 of record OY755086.1, on the reverse strand, counting down.
TTTTTATGTGCAGGTTATAGTTTCGACCACTATACGTATATAACTATTTCATGAAGATTCAGTATTGTCATTTGTGAGATACGGTGACTAATTTTTCTAACTCAACTGGAGGTCCGTAAATTGAATGGAATGTGTGAATAGACATATTCTTTTGGGAACACGACGACATGTTTGACACGTACACCATTGGTGAATACTGACATGTCGATTTTATAGGTCCAGATTACGTGGAACACCAAGGTGTCTTTTTGTGCGTCAGATGCTACAAAAGCTATAAATTCAAGGGCAACATACGAAGACATTTGAAGTACGAGTGTGGCAAGGAGCCGACCTTCTCTTGTCACTTGTGCGAATTCAAATGCAAGAGAGCCGATTATCTCCGTTTCCATTTGAATTCGAAGAAGCACGCCAATGAATGGATGCTGAAGAAGGAGATCCGAGAGGAAATCATACTAGAATGACAGATGGATCTCCACGTTTTCTTCCGAATGATCTTATATTGTATCACAATTAAATTGGTTGAAATGATAATGCCGTTAGAATCGCACCTTCACTCCAGTGGACGAATCAAATTGGACTAAACGTACCGATAATGAGATTATTGGAGACAAAATGAATCCATGAAAATATTTTTTCCACTACTAACCTGATATCTCACCATTATTCAAGAAAATATTCACCTGAGAAGTAGAGAAATTCTACGTAGGTAATTAATGAACTGTCAATAGCGATATTGATCAGTATGGATATTCTTTTCGAATCTCTCTTAACCAAGTGTCCAAACGCATCTCTAGTCCATGTTTATGTTTTATTGATATACTGAATGGTATTTCTCCTACAGTGGAAATGAAAATCTGAATCGATAAAACATGCAGTCATTTCAGTACAAGTAGTGGAAAAAATATTATATATACCATGGGTGAAAATACTATCATATAGCTCGCACATTACATCCTGAAGCGCAAAGCTTTCTATATGATAGATCATTTCCACCCTAGGTATATAGTATACTATTTTCTGAAAACTCATTTTTGAATCAGTGGGTCCATCACATAGCTCAGTTTGCAACATTTTGATGTCCAATGAGAAATTTCTTGAACTAACAAAGATATATTTGATGAATATTTCAATTCTCGTGGGCATTGATCATCAGTAAATAATATTCTAGGATATCATGGACTTTCTATACTTTATATTTTCAAGTCAGAATAATATTTTCTGTTTTCGGTCATATTTTCAACCTAGAGAGTACCTTTTTCGAAGGAAGAATTAGAAAAAAAAATCAGGATGAAACATAACATTGGCTGATTTTCTACATCCGCTTTTTATCGACTATATGCATTAGAGATAACTTCAAATCAGCAAAATAAGAGGTCTCTATAGGACTTTATAACGTGAAAAATCAGGAAAAGCTATAAAGAGAACATGCCGGTGCGATAAATGCAACTGAAAGTTTTGGTTCCATCCTATCGAATTTCTCCGAAACACAAAACTTCAGCCGTCATAGTAACTCTTATCAGTCCAATTTGGTCCATAAGAACAGTCACATCTCCAAATATTCCCTTTTTTTGGCGCAGCTAAATGTTGCAGCTTCAATTGGGGTGAATCTCAAGAAACATATCGTGAGAAGAAAGAATACTTCCCTCTCAAAAATAGGCCTAAAAAATAAATTTCACAATTTCGAAAGAGCCTGAACTCATTCAATGAATGAATTGTGACAACCTGCCAGATGAAGGGACTTTCTATTGAAGAAGTATTTTAGAAGACGATTGATTTTCTAACTCCTGACTTTGATGTTAGTGACTCCTTCATTATCTAGGTACAGCAATTTGGTTTGATTTTTCAATACCGCGATGGAATGCGTGCCCCAGTCTTGTTTCGACATGGTTACGGTTGATATTTTTCGAAATAATGTCTGGTCGTACAGTCGAAATGAACATTGTTTACGTTCCTGCATTATCATTTCAATTGACAACGTGTTGCGAAGTATCTGTATTTTAATGTTATTGTTAGTTCTTAGTATACAATATTACAATACGAAAACTAACTTCTGAGGTGGAAGTTGAGACATATGTTATTGTGATATCGTTAACAGTATCGAATCTTATTGATTTAATTCAAACACTTTATTATGCTTTTTTATACAAGGAGTGCACAAAAACGTATATTTTACATGTTTTTCTCATCAGTATTGATTCTCTTTTACTCTTTCTTTCGCGAAAAGTTCTTCTTCAGATATTATGATCTATATATGATATTTTCTCTTTTTCATATAAAATAAGCGATGAAAATTATTGGTTTTCACTATGCAATAAGAAAATTCATTGCTCGTTCGTGAGAGAACTAGATGTTTTGGGAATTCCAAAAGTATTATAGCTTTTGGACCTGTCGTGGGTGCTTATTTTACTTCTGAATCTAGAATTGTATTCTATTTATATTGTTTTGATAACCGGCAATTCCATCAGTTTCTTATATTTATATATTTTTATATATTTCATTAGTGGTAGTAATATATTGGATAATCAAACTAATATACAGAAAAAGAATGTCGCATTTTCGATACTGTGATCGAGGAAATTTCCTGAACTTCATACGACTTTTCCTGAACGTTATGCTACTATGTGAACGTTATTTCTAGTAGTATATCTTCAGTAGGAAAACGAAGAAAGGATTCTTTTTGAACACGAAGAAAGAGCGTTGGAATCTACGTCATATGTGCCATGGCCAATCATTGATAGCGCTCGAATCAGGAACATGGCAGCCAAAAATCATGGAATAGGCAATTAAAAGCTCATATAACGTCATCACCTACTACCAAAATGGTCGCCTTGTTTATTTATATAATAATGTATATATATATATATAATAATAACTTTATTCACAGACATACATAACGAATTAAAAATACAATAGGTGAATAAAGTGGTAAGCCATAAGTGCATAGCACTTTTTTGGCAAACAAATAGACATATGGAGATAAACACCTTCAAAACTGTTATCACGAACCTCAACCGAAGTTATGAAATACAGGGTGATCAATAATTTCATAGCGTAACGGACCTAAACTGAATTCAATAAAGTTCGGAAGATTCCGGTGATCATAGTATCGAAAATCCAGAATTGAAAATATTTTCCGTTCCGGCCCTGTTCATGTAAATAAGAATTCATTCCTAACAATCTTTGACATATTATTAGACGCAAGTAGCTCTCTAATACGTGAATGAATATATTATATATTTTTATACGAGTTTTAGTATTTGAACTTTGATAAATTTTATATACATTGTTGAATGTTGTTGAATTTGTCCTTTTCTATAAGATATCGTAATATTAATTTTACATTAGTCCATCTGAACACTTCATTCAAATATATAGAGTGTTTCTTCCAGAATAGGACAATCTGAATAACTCTGGAGATAACATTGAAAAAAATTGGTTGAATACGTCTAGCGTAAGAAATGTGATACATTTATCATTATCTAAACCTCTCTACAGCATCCTATGGAAAAATGGAAACTAATATTTTGTTGTAAAATTATTGCCTCCAGAGATATTCAAGGTATGCAATTTTGTTTTTGGACATTCTGTATATATTACATGATGTAAGATGAATTCGAAATGTATAGCGTTTAAGATTATTATTAAATGATTCGAATCAATATATCGAACGTTTCATTGATCAGAATATTACAAGAAACAATTCAAAAGTGATTGTAAATCTTTCACAATTTACTTATTCACGTAGGAATAAGCTTCATCTGAAGACACAATATGATTCTCATCATCGTTCATCAAACCGTAAGTTCAAGTTGGCACAAATAACGAGTCGATAACGAGGGTGATTCGGCAACAAGGCGAAACATAGGCAATCGCCGAATACTTTAGATTACTAATTTGACTAATACGGTATATTCTCTCTCAGTATATTTCTCGTACTCAGTGATAAATAAAAGAGAAAGAGAGAGAGTTAGATCAAACGCCGAAATTCAAGATACACTGTATTTTTATCAATTTCTGAATAAACTGATGTTTCAGTAACAATCGAATCGCTTGATAACGAATGGAATATCAGATGTGCGGGCTCGATGAGTATGATTATTTTGTCATGTCTAAATGGCGTTTACAGGTCGATTATCATTTTCGATCCTATTCTGGACGACGTTTCGATATTTGTGATAAAAAAAAAATTATTCATCTAAATGACAACATTTGGCATTTGGAATGTTTGTTAACATCATATGTTGGGCGGACATGGTACAACTAGCATCTCTTGATTCGTTCAGTTTCAGAACATATATGCAGTAGATGCGGAAAGATCTACAAACGTCTCCAACACCTCGTCAGACATATGAAATACGAGTGTGTCGCTTCGCCGAGGTTAGCTTGCAGTCATCGCGACTACTCTGCCAAAAGGCACGAATACTGGAAGAACCTTTTATTGACAGCCCACTGTATACTCACACCGCCCAAGAGGCGATCCAGAGGTGAACACTCGATGGATTGAACGAGCTCTCATGGTCCCTGTACCAAAGATATACGATAGATGCACTCTTATGAGTAGTGATCCACTCGAGACCAACGAGACGAGACTTTCATAAAGTCTCGTCTCGTCTCGCCGATGAAATATGAAGTCTTGTCTCGAGTCTCGTCTCGCGTCTCGTACGAGAGTCTCGCAAATGTATCGCAATTTCGTTATGCATAATCTTGTTCCAGTCTAGTACGGGATATTACCCTTAACCTACTTTTCAGGTATGATGCAGAAGTAGGAAGAGAAAATCACAACAAAAATATCATTATTCATTGGAAAGTAAGTACTTAATAGGTACATACTATGGCATTAGAGGCGACAGGCGTTTTCAATTTCGTTTCACGTCGTTTTACAACAATCATGGATTGTGTTTTCAAAGTATTTATGACTGAAATGTTTTGTGCTAAATTCTTTCTGAATTCGTTGTATTGAGAATGAAATTCTCATTCTGCAGTCGGCACGCAGAAATATTTACTTGCGAGATTCTCGCACGAGACTCGAGACGAGACCAAGAAAAGTCTGGTCTCGCCTTGTCCGAGTCTCGTCTCGAGTCTCGTCTCGAGACCATGCGAGACTCTCGAAGACGAGCCTCTCGCGGGCACCACTACTTATGAGGAGCATTGATACGCATATAAGAACAAGAAATTCGTCTAGGTGTGCAACAATTTTGCCAACAGTCAGCTAACACTGCGGGTTGCCTATCTCTCGTTTGCTGTTTTCATCGGTTGGATTCCTCCGCCTTTTGCACGAACTATAGGGTCTATTTGAAAATTGTTCAACATTATTGAATCACTAACCTATCAAATGATATATTCTCATCTTTCAGTACAGACATAGGCTGAACAGAAAAACACCATTTCGAACAAAGTTTTGAAATTCTTCCTTGACTTGATGAACTGCTGGATAGCAATATAATTGTCAATGTTTTGGGTTTCAATCTGATAGTAGTTGAACGAAATAAAGTGAGTAAGTGGATATCCTTCGAACCCTAACTGAATTTCTTGTGTGGCAGTTCGATCTCATTTCAACTTCGAATATGTGATGCGAATGGACTTTGTCATTTCATCTGGATAATTTGTGTTGTATGTACTCAGACGAAAACGGATTGTGCCAGGAAAGCGAGTAAGAGTGAGTATAATCGAATGATGAAATAATTTTGTTTTTTGCTCGACATGCATTTCGTTGACTAGAGCGTTTTTGCGTGACATCAGGCTCGTTTGGCCAACCAGAATTTATAAACGTTGAACGTTCCAGGAATGTCGGAAGGTATATCTGTGGAAAACGGAAAATTCATCTGTGACCGGTGTTCCAAGGCGTATCAGAGAAGACAGCACGCGCTGAGGCACGTTCGATACGAATGCGGGAAAGCAGCCAGTTTCCACTGCCTGTTGTGTCCGAGGAAATGCAAGCGCAGCGACGTGCTGCAGTATCATCTGAAGAATATCCACGGCATCAGCATGTCCTATACAGGGTGTCAGATGAAAACATCTTCCTGATCGAGTGAAAGATCTAGATGAATGCACGATTCGATTTAATCGAAAGAAATTTCTCGAAAGATGGTGTTTACTTCGTTATTCCAAAGGGACTGCTATTTTTCCTTAGATTCTTCAGGTTTTTTCATCATGATCTTTATCAGCCTTCCCTGAACCTAAGTCTAGTCGTTTTCGAAATATTCGAACTCGAAGAATCACATCGCAATAAAATTTATAGCATTTCATTTGGAATCACGAAGTTGGTGTCCACTTCTGGTATAACCGGAAACTTCGTTATTCCAAATGGAACGTATATTTTTTTAGATTCTTCAGTTCTTTTCAGCATGATCTTCATCAGCCTTCCCTGAACCTAAGTCTAGTCGTTTTCGAAATATTCTGACTCGAAGAATTAAATTGCAATAAAAAATGTAGCATTTCATTTGAAATTAATTGATTTGAAATTACGGAAATTTGTGATTTTCGTTTATTTTTCAAGCGAAAACAAAAAGAGTAACCAGCATCGTATTTTCCAAGACGTTATTGATGCTAGAGATTCAGCACCCAACTTTGGTTCTCTCTATCGGTGCCATATCGGATTTTTGCATTTTTCTGATCACTAAGTCTTCAATTCTGATTACAAAGATGTATCACACGATGTGATCGAATCTTATATGGGTCACACTGAATTTTGATGGTTCATTAGCTCGAAAACAGTGTTTTTGAGCTAGATCGACATGATAAGCCAGAATTTTAGTATTCGCAAAACAATACAATCCATTTTCCTAGATTTTTTGGGATCCTCTCTCTTCGTTTCTGAGAAATAAAAATATAAATTGATATAATTATTTCTTATTCATGATTTCATAGTTTTTATAACTATTTGGAACCGAAGAGAGGGAATCCAAAAAATCTAGAAAGATGAATTTACCTACCACCTCCTGGATTAACTTACAGACAGTGTTAAAACAAAGTTATAAACGTTATATAACTCCACCTTCCACTTCTGAATTTTACTCGGTCCTTATCATCATATAACACATCGTGATGATCATGAAAAAAATAACGCTTTTCATAAATGCAAAAAACCATTATGGCGCCAGAAAGAAAAACCAAAGTTGAGTATCAACTCTGACATCGAGAAAACCTTGTAAAGCAAAAATACAAATTTCTGTTTTCTTCTTGCACAATTTGCCTTGGTTTAACCGACCTTCTATTTCTTATAATAACTGAGATCCTTATGGTGGAGCTCGAAGAAAGGCAACCCGTATAATTTCAAGTCCATGAGCCATTGATAATTTTTAATTTCTACTCTCTATATCATAATCGAGTTCAAATCCAAAGACTGTTTGAATATTCAGCACTGTATATGACATATTAGTAATATTTTTTTATGAAATCTAATAGTGTGGGTATGTTTACAAAAAGATGAGAATCTTTTATTAAGTGTAGGAACTCCGTATTCATAACATGATTGATTGTTATAAAGAGTTGAGAATTTTGTAATACTCGGATGGAAATATTCTTTTTTTTTTCGGAATGTTTCACATAGCTTCTTCATAATTCAATTGAGATAATAAAGTCCTCACTAGAACACTCTAATATTTTCAATGATGACATAGATTTAGGTACGAACTTTTTCAGTCTCAATTATTGTGGGCCGATGAAAGTGAAAAAATATTCATTATCCATTCTCATGATTGATGTATAAGTGGAACTGGTATCATCGAAGAAGATGGTTCTTCACTAAAGATATAGCAAATCGACTCTTTTCTGATCTGAAAAAATCATCAGGTACAAGTATATTCTGCCGTTTTTCCTCATATAAAATTGCGTTGGCCAAGATCAGTTCTTCTGAGAATCTGAAAGCTCATGTTTATTTCCAGAAATTCACTTCTAGTCCTCAGAAATGACGTCAACCTAATTTCAAGTTGATATAGGCACAATCGAACGATCTTCTGACTTTTACAATACTAGATAGTGGTATCGATCATTGATTCTGTTACCTTGACAATATGTTGGTTGAAGTTATATAATATGGAACTTTGTCGACATGGAGAAATCTGGTCCTGCCGATATCAACCAGATGCTTTCCTGAGCGGAACATCAATCTCTTTAATTCACCTAATACTTGTCATATATTGTACAATCTCGTGTTTTTAGGAATCTTCGAAGCCAAACAAAGTAGGTTTCCTTGCCCACGATGTGGAAAAAACTATAACCATCGAAGTAGCTTCGGTCGTCACATGAAGTTGGAATGCGGCAAACCCCCTCAATTCGCCTGTTCTGTTTGCGGCACAGCTTTCACTCGGAAAAGTAGCCTGAAATCGCATCTTTTGAGTTTTCATGACGTTGCCTTATCCGATCACCGAAACGCCACCTTCACTTGATAATAGAGAAAATACTCATGACACTGTTGATAATAGAGAAAATACTCATGACACTGTTGATGACCTATCTTTCTAGCTCATTGAGATATTGAAGGAAACAATAATTTTCAGACTACGAATATATCTTTTCGAGGAGTCACATTGACTCTTTTACGTAGGGGGACCGTTTAAAATCCTTCACTTCTTGACTTCTACCTTCGACTCATCCCAAAAATCTGACAGAGCAAGTTAATGTACAATATAAATGGTTAATAAACATTCATTCATTGGCCTCCTATGACTCGCATATACGAGTATTAGTAGCAGCACAGTTTGAATGGTAAGAATTGATGAAAATGTTTCGTAACAGAGTGGTGTGACCAGAGATATGAAGTTATGTGAACAAAGAAAGATGCAATTTTGCCAACAGTCACGTGATCACTGCTGGTTGCCTCTCTCTCGTTTGCTGTTTAAATTGTGGAATGATATTATTCTGGTCTTTTTCGAATCTATGAGTACAGCCAAAGGTTAAACAGGGCAACACCATTTCTGAAAGCGTTTTACAATCCTTCCTCGACTCGATTGTTTGAACCGGCTAAGCCAACTAGGATTATTCACCAATTTCCAATAATCAAATAACAAGTAAAACTGAGTCTCTCTGTTTCAACATACTTATGAATCAATAAACTTCGCTGATCAATAGATTTGAGTGTCGTATTTCTCAATAAAACGGCATCGCACATCAAAATGTTCTGTCAACAGTCAACTGATTTTTGAACGCTGCGTATATATAATATCATATCTTTGGGTGTGACAAAATGAGGGATTATGGTAGGAGGGGAAATGACCACCACCATCAAAGTATCACTCAAAATATAATTCAAATGCAGGGTGGAGCATCTTAAGTGGATTTTGATATTCTGAAGTTGTTGCTCTGAAGTTGATGTTGATGTTGATGCTGATGAAGTGAAGTCGATGTTCTGAAGTTGATGCAAAGTGTACACTGTTTGATTCCGACAAGTATGAAGGTAAGTTATGAGAAGGTCTTCAAGAAATTGTGGAATGTTGCACTTATAGAAAGAGCTTGCTATGATGTTTGTTCGACTCCGATTGATATAATCTCAGTACTGAGATTTGTCGATAAATTGGGACAATGACAGTCAGTGGTCGTGATTATTCTCAAGAATTGATATGATAAACTGGGTGCCACCGAATTCCTCAGGCGAACAATGGTTTCCAGAGTTCCGATGTTATGAGATTCAAACCTATGAGGATTCATTTTTCAGCTTCTGATGGGATTTTCTCTCCTCGTTTATAAAAAATAGAGTAGAAGTTATTGAAAAATATTGCAATATATTTGTAGTGAGGACAGATTTAGGATCTGTCCCAAAATGTCACTGCGCTTGAAATTAAACCTTTAGATACCCAAAAGAGAAATTCTCTATTGGTCAGTGACACCTTGTTTTTGAAAAAATTTGGAAATACAAATATATTTAATAATAATTAATGATATCGATATCAATTAATGAAAACACCTTGTAACCAGAATTCCTCCGTCTGCCAAATTGTCACTTTTCAGTGTCAAAATCGGAAACATTGAAAAAAGTTTACGAAGAGAAAAATATTTCAATTGTGTTGAGAACGGGAGCAGATTCGTTCCCGAAACGTCCACCAAGATAAGTAGAGGTTTTATTCTTATTGAATATATTTGTATTTCCAAATTTTTTCAAAAACAAGGTGTCACTGACCAATAGAGAATTTCTCTTTTAGGTATCTAAAGGTTTAATTTCAAGCGCAGTGGCATTTTGGGACAGATCCTAAATCTGTCCTTACTACAAATATATTGCAATAATTTTTAATAACTTCTACTCTATTTTTCAGAAACGAGGAGAGAAAATCCCATCAAAAGCTGAAAAATGAATGTACCACCTCCTCGAAGAACTCACAGACAGTATTTAAACCTATGAGGGGTTATCCAGATTCATGGATCGGATTTTTTTTCGATATTCAATAATTTCTGCTTCCCTGCGAAATCAAATATATCAATTTTCGTCCCAGAACTACGTACTCGAATCGACATTTCCTGTAGTATCAAAAAAAGTAGAAGGTGATTATATGATGTTCCCAATTCGATATGGTGGAGATTCTTCGAATTTCCTAGCCCCTACTAACTTTGAATTTCATACCTGACACCTGGTATACTTGCCAAATATAGCTGCGGTCTTTTCATTTGTAGACCCAGCAATGCGAGCCAAACTCATGAAGAGGAGAACGAACAAAGCAGGATGGACCGAGGATGATTTGAGGGAGGCCATATCTTTCATTGAAAACGGTGGCAAAATACGTGATGCTGCACGGAGATTCGGAATTCCCTACGGATCACTGCAGTCGAGAATCAGGAAAATGGGAATCATTGGTACGAACATGGGGCGGTCTTCGATTCCTTCAATTGAGCAGGAATAACTGACTGAATGGATAGTTTCTGGTTCAATAGAGAACAAAAGGACAGAAGAGAGCAAAACTCAGAGAGCGAAAATGGTTGTCGAATATGTTGAGCAGAGTGGAAAAAAAGCAGCTGCAACAATAATAGGACAATGTGCCTGGCTGGAAAGGACTGGTTTTATGATTTCATTTCTAGTTTTTCTGAGCAACGTGAGGTCTCAACCGGAGAATGGCATTCAATATCTTGCTGTTTTATTTACGCTGTGATAGTTCAATACATATTTTGATTTTGAATAAAAAAAATAATCACGACGAAATACATTGATTTGAAGCATATTTTTTATCATTCAAAGATATTGGCATCACATTCGAGTTATATCATTCTTTCAAGTCCATTTTCTCTAGTATTTATTGCAAGTAGCTTAAGAAGTTTGAACATTGTTAATTAATACTGCCTCAGACTTGAATCCTTTAACATAGCTTGAAACTGGATGACAATATCTGCGTTGCTGTTTTGAATTGAAAAGAAAACTTGCAGGCCATATTTCAGAATGATATCGAAATGTACATGGTGTTGTTTTCACCTGATTCACCTCTTCTAGTCCGAACCATATATCATTATAATGCTTTTGGAATCTTTTTCTTCTTGTGAGTGATAACGAATGCCTTTTATCGCTTCCTGAAATTCTCATTCATGAATTTCAGTTCTTTCAAAGCAATCAGGAAGTATTGACGTGTGACTAAATACACTTCGCTTGGAGCAACCGAAGTATTTCCGCTCCTGTTCATGTGTTTAACTAGACAGTTGCTCTACTCCAACTAAGATTATGTTGTGAGTATTAAATATATATATATATATATATATATATATATATAACATTCATGCAATTTAATGCTATTTGTATCCTGTCTTCTTGAATTTTGAGAAACAGAATGGAGTCGTGAGAAAAATATATGAATGTACCGTTGCCTGAATAATGTCCTTGTCGAAACCATTCGGAGGCTTCGATAGTATATTTGTCCCTGCTTGTCAAGTGCCCGTTTTCATATTACACCAAAACCGTCAGTTGCATCTAAGCACGCTAGTTTTTCCAATACAATTTGTCTGGATTCGAAGGCATATATTTCCATTCTTCAACGTCATTCATTCTCATTTGTGCATTTTGTGATTTCCTGTGGAGGGAATAACCGATATTTTTATATATTTCAGCCAAACTGCCCAACAAGTTCAAATGTGAGAGATGCGGGAAAGGTTACAAACACAAACCGAATTTGTATCGACATTCCAAGTATGAATGTGATGGTGTACCAAGGTTCGTGTGCGAGTTTTGTGGGAAAGCTTATACTCAAAAAGTATCTCTGAACCAGCATAGAGACTCGTTACATTTGAGGCATATCTCAAAAATGGATCCATACGTGATTCCATTTAAATATATCTGAATGAATTTAAAACTGAACTATACAGTATGCCCCAGATAGGGATGTACAGCATGGGGATCTCGGAAACGGTGAGATATATTCGATCGAATTCGATAAATTTTGCGCATCCAGAGGGCCATCGCGACCATCTTCGAAATTCTTCAAAATTACTCATAGTTTTTCAGTTATATCGAGAAAGGTGAATTTTTGAAAGATATACTGTATTTTTTCATTTTCATCGATATTATCAGGAATAGCTGAGTACTAGAAATACTTCTTCATGCAACTTTTGATATGATACAACGTAGTGATATTGATTTCTTCCTCTGACGTTTCATATTCTCGACACCATTTTATCAACTTCATTTTCTCAAATACGGTCCTGATAATGTGTTGTCAGATTCTGAGAGCTTTATTCATTTCGGATACACCCATGTCATATATAGTGATCATTTTTTTGAAAGCCTTAAATAAAAAATATCATTGATTCTACTTGTTACTTACCATTACATGAATAGAATCTGATTATTATTGCCTACCTATGTTGATGATTCATTGTTTTGCCGCATTTCTATTAGGTATTTGAGATTCTCAATTCTTTTTGTTATTCCAGATAATGAATATAGTGAGTGATGGATAATTCTCAACTTTTTCTTAGAACACTTCTTTAAGAATTCATCAGGGTTGGAATAAAGTATGGAACCTCGTAAATATCTTTCGAACGAAAAGAAAGATATTTATGAAAATTTGCAGGTAAGTGCAATGGAACGAAATGCATCTGATGTACATTTTTTTGTCAATAATATACTTCCGGTTTAACCGGAAATGCTATCAATTTCTTCAATTTGAATGGGACACCCTATATATTTTTACATATTTTGAAAGAGCTCGTTATTGTGAATTCATACATACTGAGGTTAGTGTAGAAGAATTTGTAAAAATGAAGAATATAGCACGTTAATGAACACTCCTTTAGTTTTCTGCATTAGAGCAAAAAACTATTTAGATGAACTAATTGATGCTGTTTGTATGCATAGTTATTAATAAACGAATACCCTTTTGTTCTCCAAGTGTCAAATTGCAATTGACGGAAATAAATTTCACAGTCACCATAACCGATCATCATAATAATTTCAATACGCTCTTTTTCATCTAATTGAACCATTCTAAATAGTTTTTTGCTCTGAACTCAAGTAATGTTGATAAAGTGCTAAATTCCTCGTTTTTACAAATTTTCCTACACTAAACTCAGTATGTAGGAATTTAAAATAACAAGCTCTTTCAGAATCTGTAGAAATATATAGGGTGTCCCATTTAAATTAAAGAATTTGATGGCATCTCCGGTTGAACTGTAAGTATATTATTAACAAAAAAATGTACATCACATGCATTTTGTTCCACTGCACTTGGTTCCATACATAATCCCAACTCTGTATATTAATGTTCAGCGTCGAAACCATAAACTTTCATCTGATTCGATCAATCCTGTATCTCTATCAGTTTACGAGATCCCAATTGTGAGAGAGGAAAAAAAACAACGATTCGTGTAGGTACCTTATACTGGGACTGTCATTCTGAAGATGTGATGGAGATTGTTAAATTTTCCGACTTTGTGGATTGTTCCAATACAAATTTATATAACATAGCAGCTAATATTTTTGTGTTTCATTACATTTCCTGTGGACTATTCTCCATTTCGTATTTGGAATATTCCGCTTCAGATTTTATGATTTTCGTGAAGTATTTTTATCTATTTGTGTTTTATCTGATTGTGTACCACTTTCCACTTTTGAATATTGTATGAGTTTTCACACTGAACTAATAAACCATTGTTTATTAAACATTTCTATTCATATTCATATTCATGAAATATGGACAGTAATCAGACAGACTCTGAGATGAAATTACAGATGGAGACTGAAGACGATATATATTCATCTCCTCATCTGAACGGAATTTGAAATTCATCAAAATTCGTTTGTCGTAATTGAAAATCATGAGCTGAATGATACGTACACTGTTCGTTGGTGCCAGGAAACTTTTCAGTTTTATAATACGGAAAATAACCTGCAAACTTCTTCAATACTTGTTAATGTCAAAACTTCTCAAGGCTCCCTTTTTGTATGTATGTATTTGATGGGCGTGTACAATCATTTGCGCTTTGTAGATCGAATGGTACATCGATTTTTTCAACTAATATATTCCTCATTCAATTCACTTTCATGTAGAATAACAATATTTTTGATTTCAGGAGCTCTGTATCAGTGCCATATTTGCTACAAAATATACAAATACTCGCATTCACTGAGCCGTCACAGGAAATACGAGTGTGGGAAAGCTGCGACCTTCGAATGTTTCGTCCAAGGCTGTCAGTATAAATCAAAGAGGAAGGACAACTTGACAGCTCACATCCGGACTTTACACTTCAGAGAGTTGAAGATATTCTGAGAACCATTGATGCCTTCATCAACCATTGATGTCCTCATCAATGATTCCGTCAACATATTTCATTGATGGTTTCATCATAAAGGGGGTCTCAGAAACGAGAGGAATGGACATGATAAGATAATATAAGATCTTTATCTTCTAATAGACACGCTCATACTCTACAAGAATAGTCTCCATCCAAAACTAAAGAAAACACTATAACCTATATATCTAAAATAAAATCTGATACCTGATTGAGTGGGAGACACACTGTATATGTTGAGTGTTTCTTGTTTCTCCAGCCCTGATTCCAGAGACTGAAATTTGCTGACTCCATCATCAATTTCAGTTTTTGCGGTGTAAATAACAAAAGTTCCCATGTAAATATATTCAATTTTATGTATTATTGTCATCAAATTTACAATAAAGAAACCGACATTACCTATTCTAGTTTCAATCAATTCAAGATAAAACTGACAACTTGATTATTTTTACCACGTTTCATATGTGAATGCATACCGTAGCCTCATTCAATTTTTCATTTCATATTCAGTATTTTCAGATTCATCACTATAGGCCACCTGAATTTTATGATAATTCTCTTGAAATTGTGGAAATCTACGTTATTGTATTATATGAGTGTTTCCTCAATTCTGAAATCTGTTGGTCAACTCCTTATGGTTTTCGTTTAATATTTGTGAATTTTGTTCTGTTTGTGGGCATAACTGAGAAAAAACGCTCGAACCGGTCGATTTTTATTTTGAGGGGGAAATATTTTGTGCATGTTTTCAACTTTTTCACTTCCAACCCCTCGGAGGGGTGAGCTCCAACCCTAGAATCTCAAATGGGATAAAGGGTCAATTTTGAAGGTGATCGAAATCTCTTCCCAACGCTTCCTTGTTTTTGGAATTAAATGCAGTAGTAGGCGAGAAAACACGTTCATGAAAATAATCGGCTAATGATGGAAAGTAACGCTTTTTTCACTTTCATCAGTATTTCTTATTTTGTAGTTAGAACGATGTTCATCTAAATAGTGCTCCATGTGTGTTTTTTTCAAATCCTGTCCTATCCAACATCACATAAAGAATCATTCATTTTAATGTCAGTTCCTTGATCTCTCAGTAAAATGCATACCTTGTTTAGTTTTCATTGGGCCACCCTGTGTCTGGGTGACTCGGACGATTTGTATGAAATTCACCATTTCAGATAATGTGAATGGCTTCGACTGTCCGAAATGTGGAAAACATTACTCCAGAAAAGATTCCTTCAGAAGGCACGTAAATAGAGAATGCGGCAAGGAGAAAACTGGAAAATGCCCTTATTGCTCCTTTTCTACCTTCCGAATATCTTCATTGAAGCTACATATGAATACTGAACATAATATCTCAGAGTCCATTTGATGATTATTCAGGGTAATGATTGACTAGTGATATCAAGATATCAGATATCAAATCAAAGGACATAAGAAATCAACCAAACAAAAAATTCATGTTCATTATAGAAATGGATATGAAGAGTGAAAATTCAGGACAATGAAGCAGTAGTCAATTGGGATCCTTCATTCATATTTTTTTCGAAACCAAAAAGAAAATCTGATAGTGTACAGTTATTCTTTGTACTATTGTTTAATTAAAAGATTAATGAGGAAAACTGAAAAATGTTGGAAATCTGCTGTGAGGTTATGTTTTGCTATGTATACGGGGTTGCACGAAAAAAAAAACAACCAACGCCTTCACACTGTGGATCATTCCTGGTGAGTTCCTTCCGAAGACCCTGATATATTATGTGATATTTTCCAGATTATAACAGGTACAACTGCCCCAAATGCGGCAAGTATTACTCCAGAAAGGACACTTTCAATAGACACATCAACAAAGAATGTGGCAAAGAGAAAAACTTCAAATGTCATCATTGCCCTTATGCGACCAATCGGAATTCTACATTGAGGCGACATGAAATTGTTAAGCACAACAAAACTTTGAATGAGTTTGGTCTGATAAATGGAGCGCATTTTCGAGAGTAAGATGGGATCATTGATGCTGGCGAATGGAATTCAAGGTTCAGGATATACGTATCGATATATCTGAAGTTCCAAAAGTTTATTTTCATATACTTAATGAGTACAAAGTTTATCCAAATAGAGTATGCACCTTTTACAACATTTTTCATATACACAAACATGAAGAACGTGGCAAGAAAGTCGTAAATCTTCAAGTGTTGATTTTTTGTTGCTTCAAATAAATATAAAATATTTTTGCATCGGAGTTTTCTTTCCCCTACTGTGAAAAAAATAGTCTCCTTATATATGAAGGTTCATCTACGACTACCAGCAAATGTCAGTTCAGAAAATGTATAGTATTTTACGAACTGTGATCAGTGTCAATTGGATTCATTCCATCCTATCTCTTTTATTTCGCACACGCATCGCACAAATTTTTAATATAGTGAACATGCCGAACGAATCTCATATCAAAATTCTGAAAGCAAATTTCTGTCAGTGAAATGTCAAATATACCATCGATTGATTCAGAATGACGTCAAAGTTGCTTCTTCTAATGTGTTCTTGAGTTGATTCAAAAGAACTCTCTGATAGAAATAGAAAAATCTTGGTGCGTTGTCGGTCGAACTGAAAGTGTTGTTTTTTTTTTCTGATACCTGCTAAATTATCCATTTTGAATGAAGATACAAGGGAGTCAAGTGGTGCCTGGTTAACAGGTATGTATTTGCAACAAAAATTTGATGCCAAAACTGCTCTCTGATAACTTAATCCATTAGTTCACTGTGAGTTGAACATGAGATATTTTCCACCACAAGTTTCTCAATCATTTGTTTAGTGTTGCCAAGCATCTCCAATAGTCCTGATCAGCACTGCTCCATCATTTCTAGTGGAAATTGACGAGAAATAGATACGAAATTCGTTCTCTTCACGCTGTAAAATCTGCCAGATGAGCCCCTGGTTTTGCCGAACTGCGTCACAAGCAACAAGATCCTGGATTTCGCAACGCGATCGGTCACAAGAACAAATAATTCCTGGGAATCTGATGAAATCAATTACTTTAAATATCCTGTGATTATTCTCGTTCATCACTCCTCTTTTCTAATGTGTCATTATTCGAAAGAAAAAAATCAGGAACAGCTGGCAATAATTGTTTTCAGATACTTTGTTTTTGACAGATCGATGCTCGAGAGACGATGACCTCTAGTGTCATTTCAAATGTCGAGCTCGTTGCTTTGAAGTGAATTCAGAAGGTATTACCCTCGTGTTCAGTTGTCAATGAATACTGATATAAATGAATAAGGAACCTTATACTGTTAAATGAATCTTTCAGTCGGTTTGGGTCAGGAGTGTATACAGCTTCGCTCCAAAGAGGTGTGGGAAGATATGGTATGGGTGGTTGATTGTTCAATATCGATAACAAAAATGTTCATGATTTCGTCGAGATCCACAATTACCTCTTTAGCTTTATAAGAATGTAGAGTGTGATCAAAAATTGAACAGTATTCCTTGACAACGATTCTACCCTTAAGAAATTGTCTGGATAGTATAGGCGCAACCATATGACCTTGTTATCCCAAAGATATTTTGCTACAATAACCAGAATATTGTTATGCTCACCATGAAAAATTGTTACACTAACGAGGAAACCTGGTTATGCCTATACTAACTAGAATTTTTGTTGAGGAAAATGTATTTTTTTCTGTGTGTTAACCAAAAAGCGCAACACAATCAGCTCCTCTACTAGAGATTGGGGAATGTTGCACTTCTGCTGTCTGTAGGGTTGAAATATAAAGCTTTTCGAATGAAAAACATAGAGATTGCTAGACAGTTTTTTTTGAAAATCTCAGTATCATTTTGATAGGAAACCTCAATTTGCTCCTATAATAGGGAAGTAATTACCCCCCTTCTAAACCCGCCTGTTCTCAATCATAGATACATCTTGTAGTTGGGCAGATTACACAAGAACTGCGAATTTCAGTTGAACAATATTGCCTTGACATTTTCACGTAGTAATCTGTATAGTGTGCGTTTCTTAGTATTTGTAATGGAAAACCTACGTTTCCAGCCAATGAGCATCCTTGCATTGCCTGCGGAAGGCGGTATCGTTCGAAAACAGCTTTGAGAAGGCATCTGAGATACGATTGCGGAAAGGAACCGACCTTCAAATGTTTCGTCAGCAATTGCTCCTACAACGCTTTCCAGAAGATCCATCTCACTAAACACCTCCACAAGGTACATGGACTTACGGACAATACGGGAAAGAAATGTTCATTGAGCAATGCACATTGCGAAGTCAGTGCCCTCTGGTGGAAGAATTCGCTGTAACTGTTATGGAAAAGACGATTCGTATGATTGGTAATGTCTTTCCCTGATGAATGAATGAATGTAGCAGTTTTCCAATAATTGAATATGAACAGTTGTTGAGAACAAAGAGATGTCTTCTCTTCATTTTGAAGAATAAACATATTTTTATTGAAAGATGTTTTCTTTTCGAGTCCATACTTATAGGCGAACATAGATGGGGCAAAAAGGGGCACTTGCTCCCTCTCCTCCGGGAAAGGCAACAAGTGAAAGAAACCAGAGTGACCTATAATGATGGTAACGGATCGTTTTGTGGTACCTTTATTTAGATTTTGTGTATGTTCTCTGTTCTTGATATTATAAGGAAAGAGACTATCATACAATTTCCACTCACTTCCGCACGTGCAATTTCAGGAAGGGTTTTTTCACTCTTGAAGAAGTGAAGATTTGGAATTATTCCTTATCATTGTGAGTTTCATAGTTTCCTAAATGGAGTTCGGAAAACAATACTCCTGCTACATTTGCTGCATGTAGATGAGTATTTCAGAACTTTTCACCTGACGGCATGTATTAAGTTTAATATTCGGAAAAATCTGATTCCTCATGTAATAATACTCCTGGAGAACTGAGGTGACTTGTGACTATGCCCTAGATGAAAATAATGATAATGGAAGTATTGAAAACAATGATCTATGCAGTTCCGGTTTGTAAAAATGGAAGAAAGGCGTAGTAATCGGATGTTGAAGGCCATACAATTCCTTCTATATGATGTTGAATTTTCTTATATCAATCAAAATGGTATTTTCATTAGATAATCCCATCAAATTTTCATGAGATATCAGTTGTTACCGAGCACAAACTGAATACTCTCCTCATATACTCAAAATAGAGTCCTTCGAGTTCGATATAAACTTGAACTTTGACACGACTTTCTTCAAGCAGAATTTGTCGACGATTGTCGGACATCTTTGTTGTTTCACCTCAATACGAATATGTCTCTTCTAGCTCTAAACCATACGGAGTTTCTCTCTGGTTCCCACAATCTGGAACGTATACCATTCGTTGAGGAAATGGGGAACAAATCCTGCAGGAAAATGTGCCGCTGGTGTCAATCGAGAGAGGTCAGAAGATTCACCAGATACCACTGCAACCGGTGTATAGGAGAGCCAGGACTCTGCGTGTACCCCTGCTTCAAAGAATTCCACGAGCATTACAAAATCTGATTAGCAGCCTCCTGCAGGGTGACGTCTAGGGTTGAAGAGCTACTTGAAAGGCACTCCTGTAGGGAATGGGGGGTGAGAATGTCCGTCGTGGTTTTGACCATTCAGCAACTGCTGTATTGGTTCAACCAGACGGAATTCCCAAAGGTAAAACCTTTCCAGCAAGGGAAAAATAAATCAAAGCCAATGTATTTCTGTAATTGTTAAGGAACCATTGACCTACTGGTCAAACTAGCTGGTCTTGTGATAGTGGTTCCTCGACTGAATTATTTCAATCATAATTATCCTCTGTGGTGGAGTTTAGACTGTCAGTTGACCCTACTTCTTCGCTACCATCACTTCGGTGCATCTCTTGACAGACTTGTGAAAATGATGGTGATCATTTGAAGACGCATACTGTCTGTAAGTTATTCGAGGACGTGGTTCATTCATTCTTCAAGCTCAAAATGAATTCAAAGATGCCTTTCAAGTAGTGCGTCAACCATACCGCAGGGTTATCATATCTTTATACTGACTGATCGACATTTTTCGTTGGCCCTCTGCTGCTTCAATTTCGAATGTCACAAAGGGAATCATTAAGATAGATGATTGCTTAGAACAGTCATTACATGGATATAATAATTCTGATGATTCACAGGTGCTGAAGAAAAGTTGTTGAATATAATTCCACTAATATATTGTTACTGAGGTTCTACTACTATGAAAAATATTTTGTAACTGTGATAGTAGTGTAGCATTTGGCGTCTTGAAGGTACAAACTTTCACCTTTCGATTCTTTCCGTCGACATTTTCTGTTGGACCATCGCTCAAATATTGTCATTGTATCAAGGCAGAGAAATATTGATATTTCTTTCGACTCCTTAATCAAAAATTGTTTGATACACTCCTCGAAAGTCCTTGAAAAATGATGATATCCGTATACTTGTTGAATTTGGTCATTGTTAAACCCTTTTTTTATTTGAATTCAAATGGTTCATTGAATATTTGTTATGATTTTTTTTCCTACCGGCTCCCTTCATCGTAATGTCCCATTTTTTCAATTCCATTATTAATTCTCTCTTCACAATACGCAAGAATATTGGCCACTCGTTTGGGAATATTCAATATCTTATTCAAAAAAATATTATTGATTGAAATCGACATATGAAGCAGAACAATTTGTGCTGAGATGTCGAAATGTCAATTGATTCCAAGAAACATTTGGTGCCCAATTCACGGATGTGAGCAATGCTACTCAGTAGGCACTGACTTACCTATAGCAGGATATACCCAAACTTCGGAATATCGTCGATTTATTCCAGTAGCTTGGTTAATATCTGAGCAGATTCTATAATATAGTGGAATCAGAACATGCATTGTGACAAAGATGCTCAGGAAAAACTAACATAAAATGTTCGTGAGGCTGTGCATTTTTGATGGTTCCAACAATTTAGTACGTGAAGATTTGAAAAATCTCATCTCATGCAATCTGAAATTTCTTGGGTAGATCTTGATGGTGGGGTTGACACACACCTCTCAGATTGAGCCGCTAAATAGAACCATTCTAGGTCGCTCTGAAACAGAATATTTCTCACTAACATTAGACCTCAAGTTACAGTTCGGAGACTGTGGTTGAATACTCAAACACAAAGTTAATTCATACACAAAAAACACAACAATATTTAGAAAAGTCTGAATACATATTTCGGCAATTGTTTGTTACATGTTTAAGAAAATAAAAATTATAGTCTCAAGACGACATCATCAAGTGTTGCCCAACATATTATTGAAACTAGTCCAAAGTTGGATACTTTGGGATAATTTGAAACTTCTCCAATATGTAACGAACAATCGAGAATTGAATCGTTTGGAAAGTATTTCCATTCATCTTGATAAAAACCAATTAATGAACCAAGACCCAGGTCCTATTCAGCACTTGTTTTTCTCGATTTCATTGATACTTTCAGGCATTGAGTCAACTTTCAGAAAGTTTCATGTACTCACATACATCTCTCGCGGAGTGGCAACATGATAATACTGTAATGAATGGAATGACCAAAAACGTTCATAGCATAGCTGTCGGTAATAATACTGATTCTGAAACATTTCACAGAATGATTGGATCTGAAAATTTCAGTATATCATCTCACTATCGCTGTTCTATTTTATAAAGCTAGCCGACTTTTTATTTTTTGGTTAAAAGTTTGTTTCTCAAGTTCAACATCGAGAGGTCAATTCTTCCTACGAATCATCAAGGAAAATAAATATTACCCGTCCTACATACATCATATGAATCGACCATGCAACTGTGTCTCAATTTGTTTCGCACGCTCATGAATTTTTATGTGGTGTCAGACGGACTCAGTCATAAACGTCAAAGAATGTCCCATCGAAAAACCATTATGATTTTATTTCAGTTAATCCACCTATTTGTTGATATATTTTTATCTTATTTGAACTAACTTTGCTTCCGAATGTTTTGTGGTTAATTTCATTTTGTTTATTGAATAATTTCCATTTATTTCTCCTTATTTCCTTTATTTTTCTTTTTTAAATAAAAAAAATTGCAGGTGTCATCTTCTTTGACCCACCAGAGCATAGTTGTCCGAAATGTTATAAAATCTATGCGAAAAAATCGACGATGATGAGGCACATCAAGTACGAATGTGGAAAACTACCTCGATTTGGATGTTCCAAATGTTCCTATCGCGGTTATCAGAAAACGCACGTGGAACGACACCTATCTAGACGTCATGGCATAGAGTCCAAGCTTGAAATCAGGACGAATATCTCCACTTTCAGTCATCAGGGGAGTTGAAGATATATCATGAGACTCTCACAAGGCTATGAATGCTTGGAGGAACGATCGATTTATCGAAATTGTCAGTGGAATTTCAGAAGAAAAACTCCTAATCTTACACTATTTAATCTACAACTTCAACAGCTATGATTTCTCATAATTTCACACTGAAATGTTATCGTCTTTCAAGTTCATGATTCGATGTGCAGCACGTGTGAAAAAAAATAATTTCACGTAGATAATGCGCTGTGAACAAACATGAAACTTTTTATGTACAGGTTTTTCCCTTACATTTTGCACCCTACCTAAGGGGGTTATTGAGGAATAATGAACACGAAAGTTTGATATTTATCTGAATCTGAGTCATCAGGATTTCTTGTGAAGAAATTGGAATGATTTCGGAAAATTTTTCCAATGGAATACCCTGTATATTTCCTCATCTGTCAAGAGTTATTCTCCTTCAATCCCAAAAATATACATACACGTCATTTCATTCATCCGTTCTCGAAATATATGCGTTCGAATATTTTGAAAAATGTATATGGAGATGCATTGAAATATAGTGAGCTATGCTACATGCACAGACAATCGGGAATGACACAATCTTCGGCCAATTTTGATTGATTGATATTTTTTTGATAACTTCTCAAGTAAATCCCTGTTCACCCTACCAACAGATTATTTGGAAACTTGAAATTCTTCTTTGATACTAATATGTCGAAAACGGATGGATGAAATGAAGCATATTTTGTAGACCAGAAAAATAGCTACTTGATATGAGAAAATATACAGGGCGTTCAATTGAAAAAAAATTGACAACCTGTCAGAATAGAATTGTTGACAAGAAATTCTGATGATTCAGAAATGTGCAATAAAAAATTCTCAAATCGATTATTTTTTGATAACTTCCGAAATAACTTCTGTATGTGGTATGCCAAAATGAAAGGGAAAACCCTGCACATGCACCCATCAAAATCACAATGTATGTTGGAAGTATTTTCTTCGCAAAATAAGAATGTTGGTATAAGTTGAGGGATAATGGAATCCTATTCAAGTTGAATTTTTATCTGTTGATCAGTAATTAAAAAGAGACAAGCATCTATACGTATTGTCATTGTGAATGTTATAAAATAGTTATAACAACAATTCATTTATAGACTCCATTTCTATATCATCATAATATAAATTATTATATATATAGTTATACACTAATGATTCATACTAATCAGCAATTGAAATCTTCACAATAAATGCTAAACGTTCAGGAATACTAAAAATTAGTGAATTTCCTTATATGTGGGTTGTAGGTTATTGATCAATATAAATATATGAATTGTTGATATATCAACAAAAACATATTTGCCTAATTTCATACTCATATCATATTCAATCCTGTTGCTAAAGCTATGAAAGTTTAGTATCTGGTTAGATAGAATTTATTCAAATTCGTCACTTCAAAATATGCATTTTTTATCGGTCTATTTTATCCATCAGTTCCGCGAGAAATCTTGTATATATGCTTTATGATGCTTCAAAAATAATTCATTCGAATCTTGTGGAATGTTGAAGTGAAGTTTTTGATAGATATTTTTAATTCTTGATTTTGGATGTAAATAAAAACTTTCAATCTTATTCCAAATGTGAAGTGTACAAAAATTAAATCACGATTGCCTTGCTGATCATACTCGATCAAATATATCCAATAAATTGTCAATAATTGATGAATGAATATTGAATAATTATAAGATATATTGTGCTATATTTATGAACGATGAATCCATAATTTTTAGGTATGTTTTGAGTTTTTATACTATTTTTATAAAGATTGTTGAAACGGGTGGCAGTTTACATAAATAGAGAATATTGTTGATTTACCATGTTGTTCATCGGAATTGTATCCGATTCAATTTTTGACTTGTATTATTAAAAAAGTTTAATAAATAACTGTCGATTCTGCCTATTTCTTTCATTTCTTCCTATATCCCTTCATGTACGAACTCCATACTCTATTTCTCAAAGCCTTCAGCAATAAAATGAATAAATGTCATCAGCAATAACAATGGTCATCCTTTGTTTTATTTTACTTTGTGAAGTTCTTCGATATTAAACGTACTTGAGCGATTCGTTATTAAATTATTGAATATTGAGTGTCATCTCTCCTAAAAATCAACCGACTATTGATGAATTGTAATCACCCATTGAAAAAAATCTGGAAAGATTATTTTGGTAACGCCAAAATGATCACATGAGAACTGTTATCGCTGTAATGTTGTGATTGGCTGTTATCAGTGATTTTTTACACGAAACCGATGACTTGGACTGATGGCCATCGAACAATGTGATTATAATATTCTCTTTTCCAAATAACAATGCACACAGCAATCGTTTCTTCTCACCTTTCCTTTCTAACCGATGTGGTTATTGATTTAATTTCATTTTGTTTTAGTTCCGAGGTATCCGTGTCCAAAATGCGCCAAATCCTACACGCTCATCAAGAATTTGTCGAGACATTTGACAGTGGAATGCGGGAAAGAGAAGAAGTACAAGTGCATATTTTGCACGAATTCATACTATTACCGGGCAGATCTGAGGAAACACGGACTAAGAATGCACAACTTCGTAGATTTCGAGTGATGCAGCAGGAAATGTGCCTTCATGATCCTAGATCATCTCGTTATCAGATAGATTTTACAGGATGTCCCAGGAAGTGAAGCATTTTTTGATAGTGTGTTGAAATATGCAATATTACCAAATTTCGCTCGTTTATTGAAAACACAACAGAGATCAGAAATTCAATAATATTGATAAAAAAATTTCACAACGGTACTGGTAACATTGCTTTGGCTCCACTTTTTTTATACCTAGCAACAAAACTGTTTATTGAATTGAATTTAATTGGTTAAACACTTTGATGGCCCACAATATAAGGCTTTCGACTCACCGGTGTATGGAATGAAATGAAATAATATGAAAAAGGATGTATCATGATCTTAGTTTGAGACAATGAGTATATATATATATATATATATATATATATATACATGACACATGATTCATAAAGTATTATGAGATAAACATGACACATATATGAGATTAGATTTTAATGATTTTCGATTCAGTACGGATGTGATATGGTTCCAATTTTTTTAGACTGAACCACGATCGTGTTTGGTAATTTTTTGAAATTATGGAATTTGTTTCATGAGCGATTTTTTGTAGTATTGAGAAAATGCTTCACTTCTAGAAACGCCCTTTAAATTCGCTCTCATCATTTCACAGTACGATACCGTGGGAAGGAAATTCTCAATAGTGTGAGGTTTTCTCAAAAACTTCTCGTTATGTCTTGAGAAAGAATAGAGCATAATGACGTTTGTACGAATATTCGATGATTTGGTCCAGAAAGTCTGAGACAATTTCTGTATTCCAAATTCTATCACAATATAGTATAATTAGTTATCCAGAGTGATTCCATAAATTTTATATTTGTAAATTATAGCTATTTTTGTATTCTATCTAGAACGATAATGTATCAATTTTTTTTTTTAAATATGAGAGAAATATTTGAAGTGCCTCGAATACAAATAGGAGTAACGTCACAGATTGTGATGGTTTCGATTGATATTTCATCAGTTGTGTCAGGGATTTCATGTCACTTCCTATTTGTTATGATGAATTGCAATGCAACTTTATTGCTTGCTTATTATTATTTTATTTCGCTCATCCAGAAATGACGCATTGTACGAGCCTAAAAAATGCTGGAAAGGGCAATGTTCCAAAGTGAACTTTTCCAATTCTAGCTATTTCACTCAATGTTCCTGATGCTGTTTCCTTTATATTCCTGATGTTGAATTCATATTTTTCATCCTGTCTTCTGAATTAGGAAAGAAGAACTCAACATCTTCATTTCAGCCCTTTCAGGTTCATTGCGGAATGTGAATTGTGGAGTGTTGATGGTTATACATTTGTTATTGTTATCACAAAATGTGATGTTATATTGAATGAATTGAACTAGTGGAATCATTCACAAATTGAACGGTCAGTCAATGTTTCAGGAAGTTTGTTTATTGGGGATGAATTTAACTTCATCTCAAATAGTTTACCTAAGGAATGAACTTATTTTTGATCAAATTACTGTACATACGATCTGAGAAGATTCAATGATGCATTGAAAAAAAAATGACAAGGGACTTCATTTACAGAGTCCTGATTAACAATCTAGTATAGTTATTTTAGAACCAAAGTTTAGTAGTGGGTTGCTAGATCAAAATCTATTGGTATTATTTCATAATAAATTTCGAGTCTCAGTCAAATCAAGCACTCTCTTTAGGTTTCCAGTCGACGAACCTTTCAGCGCCTGTCACTGTAGTTGAATAATATGTTCGAATGATATAATTTTTTATCTCGATGAAGTATGTAACATATGTCGTGTTATGAATAACAAAGGTTTTTATAGTCTTGGAGGTTATGCATCGTTTTAAATACACACTTTTCTAGTTTTATTAAAATACATTTTTCCAAAATATTTTGTTTCGATTATTCCTCAACATAATACTTTTGAGACTCTTCCCGAAACCATGACTTTTCCGATTATTCTGTTACTGTCAGTTCAACTTGTAAGCAAAATATTCCTCTTCAGATATATGTAAATTTGGTTCTAATGTAAATTCTCAGAAAAATCACAACCAGATGATTGTGTTACCTCAACATCACATAGTTTACGTCAAAAATGGAAAGAACTGAGTGTTGAAGAAATTCTAAATCATAATATTGAAAGAAAACGAATGTTCAACGCTTTTATACAAATAAACCGAAGACATGAGATACAGGTAGATTATATGATGCGGCTGCAATGATATTCAAGAATTCTGAATATATCTGAAGACCTCGGGGATCATCATTATCCCCTTCAAACATAATGCCTGGAGCTCTCATTGAAACAGAAATCGATTCTTTGCGGTCAATGATTCCACTTAATTGTGTAAATTCCAGAACTTCGTTAATTTTTGGAATGAATGAAAGATTTCGGAATTCCTACGAGACTTATGAATCGCGAATAAAAATATATGTTCCACGTAGCGTCATCAGTTTTTGCGACAAACCGGATCATATTTCAGCCCATATAATGTACTGCAAGACAAGCGACAGTATTGGATATATCTGATATCATCGTTAGTGTTACGGTACTGTCACATTAGACAGTGAATAAAACAGCTGCATATTTACGTGAGATAATATTGGTTTATTGTTATACCCGGACTGTATGATTCCCTAGCAGGACTGACTTATTCTGGTGTATCGTTATCTTGAGTATCTCTGACCCATAGCCAGCCTATGTTGAGTCCTTACATGTCATAGTATGCTGGACAATGCATAAAATGAGTCTTCTCATAGCCTCTTTTGCATAACTCACTTTCTGGACTCGACACAGTCTGGCCCTGAGGTACAGCTTTCAGTTCTTGTGCTCTTGTTCATCAAACCAGCATATCTCCATTTCCACGCCTTTGACTATAACTCTCTTTCAGGAACGAAAGCTGAGAGGGTTATAAGACGAATTCTTCTGGGTCTGCCGTGCAAAATTGAGAACCGAGTACCGAAGCCAAGAAGCAAACCGGCTGCGTCCGAGGACTCCAAGTTCCAGTGCAACCAGTGCCTCAAGGTCTACAAGTACGCTCACATACTGAGGAGGCACCTCGAATTCGAGTGTGGCAAGGAACCCCAGTTCGAGTGCTCTGTTTGTGGCTACATGAGCAAGAGGAGCGATACTATGAGAGTCCACATCAGAAACAAACATTTGTGAATTTCGTTTGGGTGAATCCCACTTGTGTTGTAATTCCATGTTTTGTGGCTCAGATTTATTGTAGCGATCATTTTGAATAAATTACTTAATCACTCTCTTTCATTGATTCAGCCAAGGAGAAATTTTTGCCCACAACGAGTTGCAAACGAAGGAGCTATCGAATTGTGGGGAAGGATCATCAATTCGGATAAGATCGACGTTGAATGATACTGTTGCTTTTGAAAAATTTCGAAACTGGAAACAGTATTATTCAACGTCGGACTCATCTAAATTCTTTCAGTGACGTTGGATTTAACCACAATGAGTATTTTTCAGCTATTGTCGATTTCCTCAACACATACTTTCTGTTGTTACCAATGATCGAAATGTTCATTAACAAAATGAACAGAGCTTCAAAAGTGAGACTTTTCTTTTCGTTTTTGATTGATAATCTGTTGAAGATGTCGTAATTTCAACATTTTTTCTGTCCCAAAAGAGATGCCTCTCGAGTGTTGTGGTGACAAAAATTAGAGTTTTCATTATTTTCCATCTTTCGATGATACCAAATGAAAACCTTCAATGTTCGACGAATATTGTGTTGGTCAACGGTGAAATGTTGGGAGAAAAGGAAGATATTGGATTTCTTTTGGATATTTTACATTCCACAGTTTGCGTGTTATTGATTAACTATTGCTTGTTAGAGCGAATTTCGACAGGTCTCGATCCTAAAAATGTAGGAGTAAACTAGATTTTCATTAGGAATTTCAATTGATGCATAATACATACATTGACATATTTTAGGAGGGCAGTCTATTACAGACTAAACTAGGTAAGGTAGGATGACTAGAAGTCAGAGAGTGACAAACTTCAATCTTGAGGTTGAAGACAAAATTTTGGCCTTTCAAAGCGGGCCAAAAATGACAGAAAAATTATCGATATTTCCTGAAGCTCGGCCAAGAATTCTCATTTTTGAGGGCTAAAATTTCGATTGCAACCTCAATATTAAAGATTTTCCTTTTTTTTATAACTTCTTGATATTCAATATGTACATATATACAGTGTGTGTGATTTCAAATCACAACACCTTCTCAATTTGAAACGCGTTGAACGACTTTTTTTATGTACTACTTAACGAGCTTCCTTCGAAAATGTGGACTTATCTATCTGAGAAATTCGTATTTTCAAGGCCTACTTCTATTTGCTGTTGGGGTCGACATTTCAAAAACGACTAGTAGGCATTATTTTGGAAGGTAGCCTATTTGATTCAGGCATAGCTCTTATACTTTGTACAAAATTTCATAATCTTATCATAGTATCTCATAAATTTCTGCTTGAATCAAACATCCTGTATTGAAATATAAAGAGATTATATAGTTGAAAGATATTTCAATGAAGAATTTTTTCAAATTCTTACAAAAGTATAGTTTCTTCGTTGCAAAATTTATCATCATGATACATATATGTTTCCTGAACCATTGGCAAAGGGATTGATAACAAGGAAATATTCCAAATATAATACAGGAATGATGGTGACCAACGCCAGCTTGGAAATATATATATACAGTCTGGCTGCTTTTGGTGATCAATCAAGTGCTACCGATGATTTTGTCGAGATGGAATGAATACGTCAAAATTTGAGGTGAACTTTATGAAATTCAAAAATGATATCAAGTACTACTGTCCACATTATCAGAAAAAAATATGGATCTTAATAATAATTTTCGAATCCATTGTGTTCTGGACTTAATACAGACATCTTCCTGTAGAAGTTAAAACGATGAAAATTCGTGTATAAGTATTCGATGTATTCCACCATTGAGTGTGAATTGAACTCTTGATGAACTTGAACATAGATTTCATTACAGGACGAATCAAAAATTCTCAAATTTTTCATTGAATAACCAACACCCTATATGAGATATTGCGTTGGAATTCAGCTAAGTTGGAATCAAATAGGCTGCTAGATTGTTCGAAAAAAAAAAAATGATAGTCGTTTTGGAAGCCTTCTCTGCAAACAAGAATAGGCCTGAAAAATGTGAGTATTTCGATTTGTCCCAATTTTCTAGAGATCGTTGGGTGAATTGTGAATTTTTGTTTTTGAAAATCGGCCAATCGGATTTTAACATAATAGGGTGTTGTGGTTCGAAATCGCACAGACTGTATATAAAACGTAGGTAAAAGCATGATATTGAGTTCTATGAAAAGGGGTTCACATTTCCACTTTGATTTCAGGTACGATGTTCCAATGTCGAGGCTGCGATAAAAAATACAAATACTCATACACTTTAAGCAGACATATCAAATACGAATGTGGGAAGAATCCGCAGTTCGTATGTCGGATTTGTCCAAATAAGGCGTACACCCAGAATATCACTTTGAAGAAGCATTATCTGAAATATCACAGTCGATACAACGATTCTCCGTGGTTTGAACCGGAAGTTTCTGACACCAAGACCTGATATTAAATGAATATTGTGATCCATTACTTAATATATTTAGTAATCGACTCGTTATTCTGAGTAAATTATGACTTTCTGAACAATCAAACAATGTTTTTATCATAATGAGGGGATAGACTGATTTTGAAGTTATTAGGGATTCATACAATATGTTGGTTAAAACTTACGTCATTCACGTAGATATACAGGGAGAGCAGTTATTGTTGATTTCTTTTCATGAAAACCATGTTGAAAGGAAAATAAAATGTGTTTGCTCCTTAAATGACATGATACTGGTTTGGTAACTGAAAATTTCTCAAATATTTCAGAGATTACCGATAAAATGGCTATAGGACGATAGTTACATGTTTGTTTTTGATCATCTTCATTGAAAAACGGTGATATCTCAGCTAGTTCAAGAGAACTGTCATGTTCTACTGAGTTGGATACTTACAGTGAATTCACGACATTGTATATATAATCGGCTTATCTGTTATTGAAAAAAAAAATGAATGAATGCTTATTTCCTTTAGAGAATTTTAATGTCACTATGATTTTCAATTCAGATTGAGGTTGGGATACTAATAATGATATATTTTATTGACAGGTAGAATAAAAAAAAGTGATAAAAACTCAATCATTTCGATAAATGTATGTAATATACCCATATACCTCACTAAATGAGAGAACTGAATATATCATCTACTTGAATATATCTTTTATACTGAAGGCACTTATTCCTTATATCCTCAATAAAATATATTTATTCAAGGAATGGATATGGTTTCAGCACGAGACATGGATATTATCGTTTTCAAAGTTTGGAATAATACGAGAGATCTGAAGACAATCGTGACTATGAAAGAATCAGACGATAACCTACTACCGAGACTCATTGAGAAAGGTTTGTATTTGATCTTCACTTCGAACTACCATAATCACTTCAATACATGTGGAATTCAAAATGGTCACAATAACATCTAGCATGATTCGAGATCAAAATTTTATTCGCCTACATTCACAATGAGATGGTTCTCATTTGTAAGAATATTGATTTTTGTGGACACCTTCTACACAATTCTGCAAGAAGAATCCATTTTACAAATTTTACATGATTGTTACCCTCACTTCTAGTTTTTCATAAGTTTAATGTTGTCTCTGTGGTCCCAGAATGATAGTTACTGCTGCTTAAGCAATATTATTTCCATGCCATATATATCAACTACTTCGAAGATTTCATCTACCTGTATTTCAGTGAGAGCTGTTGAATTCTCTCTCATGATCTCTCATTGAATTTTTTCCTGACCAAAGTAATTGACCTACCTGATCCTTCATCTACCTGTATTCCAATGGGAACTGTTGAATTCTCTCTCACGATCTCTCATTGAATTTTTTCCTGACCAAAGTAATTGACTTACCTGACCCTCCATCTACCTGTATTCCAATGGGAGCTGTTGAATTCTCTCTCATGATGTCTTATTGAATTCTTTCCTGACCAAAGTAATTGACCTACCTGATCCTTCATCTACCTGTATTCCAATGGGAGCTGTTGAATTCTCTCTCACGATATCTCATTGAATTTTTTCCTGACCAAAGTAATTGACTTACCTGATCCTTCATCTACCTGTATTCCAATGGGAGCTGTTGAATTCTCTCTCATGATCTCTCATTGAATTTTTTCCTGACCAAAGTAATTGACCTACCTGATCCTTCATCTACCTGTATTCCAATGGGAGCTGTTGAATTCTCTCTCACGATCTCTCATTGAATTTTTTCCTGACCAAAGTAATTGACTTACCTGATCCTTCATCTACCTGTATTCCAATGGGAGCTGTTGAATTCTCTCTCACGATCTCTCATTGAATTTTTTCCTGACCAAAGTAATTGACTTACCTGATCCTTCATCTACCTGTATTCCAATGGGAGCTGTTGAATTCTCTCTCATGATGTCTTATTGAATTCTTTCCTGACCAAAGTAATTGACCTACCTGATCCTTCATCTACCTGTATTCCAATGGGAGCTGTTGAATTCTCTCTCACGATATCTCATTGAATTTTTTCCTGACCAAAGTAATTGACTTACCTGATCCTTCATCTACCTGTATTCCAATGGGAGCTGTTGAATTCTCTCTCATGATCTCTCATTGAATTTTTTCCTGACCAAAGTAATTGACCTACCTGATCCTTCATCTACCTGTATTCCAATGGGAGCTGTTGAATTCTCTCTCACGATCTCTCATTGAATTTTTTCCTGACCAAAGTAATTGACTTACCTGATCCTTCATCTACCTGTATTCCAATGGGAGCTGTTGAATTCTCTCTCATGATCTCTCATTGAATTTTTTCCTGACCAAAGTAATTGACCTACCTGATCCTTCATCTACCTGTATTCCAATGGGAGCTGTTGAATTCTCTCTCACGATCTCTCATTGAATTTTTTCCTGACCAAAGTAATTGACTTACCTGATCCTTCATCTACCTATATTCCAATGGGAGCTGTTGAATTCTCTCTCATGATGTCTTATTGAATTCTTTCCTGACCAAAGTAATTGACCTACCTGATCCTGAGGTGTCAGACGAACGGGGTTGATCCTGACTTCACGATTGAGCGTCCAGGTTGCCTCGGCAACTAGGGAGATAAGTAACAATAACAACTAACAATGACAATAACCATATTCATCAGCAATCAATTATTTGTTTCATGTCCATTTCTTTTCATTCTATACATTCTTCGTCCGATTCCTTCCTCATTCAGTCGTTTCATGTTTAACTTTTGATATCCTGCTGCAGCTTTTGCTTCCCATCCGTGCTCGTCACTTTATTTTTTTAATCTGTTGTCTGGCAGTTTACACTCTGGTCTGAACCATATATATTTTTCAAAAACCATTTGTTCCCTTGAATATTCTGATTTGGAGAACTATAATTATAGGTCATTTCATGACAATCATCATGTGAACAATTTCTCGCGAAGAATGTGAAACGCTCATTTGGATTGTCATGCTTCTATGTGAGAATGAAAATAATTCCATACTTGCGAAAACATTTTTTGAGTACATCCCAAAACATCGATGACATTTCTTCTAGCTTCGGCAAAGATGCAGATTTATGGTGAAGAATTGGTTCTGGAAAGTGACGGAACAAAAATCGATGAGGACGATATACTGAAACTAATCAACTACGAGATTCTCATGCTGCTTCAACCTGGAGAGAAATGGAAGAGAAGAGAGTACGGCCCTGCCAATATCATGAAACAGGAACAAGATACTAACCTGAACTATTTAGAACTGGCTGATTATGGAGACCACGCGCATGGATTGCGCCCCAGGAAATCCAATCATCATGAAGACGATTCCAATTGCCTGTGCAAGTTCGAAGTTCCCTGGGAAGATCTGTTTTCTAGCACTATTCTAGAAGCTTGCGAACGAGGAAAACGGGACAAGAGACTTGTCACCCACATCATACACGGTGTTGTGAATAAGATGCGGGAAAGCAAAAATTGCTTCGTTTCTCAGTCGCAGGCATCGAAGATGGTGACGAAACAAATCATCTCTAGGTTTCCGTTGACTTTCCAAGAGCTGAGTGAGGACGGTGTCGTGATCGGAGATGGATCTCGATCGGTCTACAGGAAACTTATTGACCGACAGAAGAATCTGAACAGATATTTCAAGAAGCATCTGAGCATATTTTGAAGATAAATACAGAAAATTAATCATGGATCTAGTGGTGGATTTTAGATTTGTTCGATTAAAAAAACATACAACTACATGACGAATGTTGGACGACCAACTTCCTTGTGTCTGACGTTGACTGGCGAAATAAATTTCCCGTAATTTCCAACAACTGTTTTATTCCTTACTTCAAAATGAAAAAAAATGAAATCTACATGGTCAGTAGAGTTCATTTCGTCATACCAGAGGAATAGTATGACATAGTAATAATATATTATATAATAATAATATAATATATAATATATATAATATATAATATATAATATAATAATCCCATGCGCACTGGGTGTTTCATAATATATGCGTATGAAAGAAAGCTTCTTTCAAATTACTC
This sequence comes from Gastrophysa polygoni, assembly GCA_963576655.1. Classification (NCBI taxonomy): domain Eukaryota; kingdom Metazoa; phylum Arthropoda; class Insecta; order Coleoptera; family Chrysomelidae; genus Gastrophysa; species Gastrophysa polygoni. The sequence continues at coordinate 4,443,529 of OY755086.1, read as the reverse complement.
TCTAAAATGCACCATTTTGACGATACAAAGTGTTGACATTGAAAGTAAGAAACATTTTTTCCCCGAATATCTCTGGAAAACTTCATCGCACAGAAAACAACTTTGTAATGATTTTCAACTCATCATAGGCTATGTCTTGTGCTTTCTGCTTTTTCTCAAGTCATAATTGGTGAAGATTTCGAAGGGGTGGTGGGTTTTTTTTCTCCCCAACTTCTACGCCAAGAAAAAACAAAACAGTTTTGCCCATTTGAACCGTCAATTCCTTCTACACAAAAAATGCTCTCTTGGTCATAAGCTCTAAAGTGTACCGTTTTCGATGAAAATCGACTTTTATGTCGAAAAACATGGTTAATTTTTTGAAATAATTTATTTTTCACTAATTGAACAAAATGCATTCAAACGTTAGAACACCTAACAAAACCAATCGTTGACTTCATGATTGCGTAATAATTGCGAAGAAATAACAATGACAAATCATTAAAATCAGTTGAATTAATTTCTTCAAATCTCTGCCGTCAACTTCAATTTCAACACTCTGTATCTCAAAAATGATACATTTTAGAAGGTAAGCTGATAGAAACTTTCTTTCATATATTTGGCCGAGCTATCACATCCTGAAGGCCTGCGCATATATTATGAAACACCCCGTATATAATATCGTTATTAACGATGAATGGTATCGAAAACTTGAGAATATCTCAAGATTTTTTCTATTCTTATTTGGCAAGTGTTGCCACATCCCTTATCAGGAAAATATTTCCAGTTCGATTGAGTTGCTAGTTAGTATTTAGTTCACAGTTTTGAAATTAATCTATCAATGTACCATATGATCAATCGGGTCGATTTCCATTAATGTACTTGTATTTGATTCCAGATAACCGACATACGTGCATTCAGTGTGGAAGAACTTATCTCTATAGGCAAACACTGAAAAGACACATCCTATATGAATGCGGCAAAAAGCCTACATTCAATTGTCAGTTCTGCAATAGAAATTTCAAGAGGAAAGATGCCTTACATTCTCATATCCTAGTCACTCATTACTCGAAAAATCGACTGAAGATTCAATAGACGTAGTTTAACCCCATGTGCCATGCACATGATAGTGCAAATGGTTTATCTTTCCTTAGAATTTTTGACTGTGTTGATTTTTAATTTATTGATAATATATAAGAGTACAATGAAACAGTGATTGAAGTGAAACTTTTATTACACGGCCCCAAATTTTTCCGTCCAGAATGTCGTATTACATCCCCATCGATAACGCAATAATTCTGATATTCGTATTAGGAGAGCAGAAATACGAAATTCGACCAAATGAAAATTTCCAAATTTCATTTCCAAGACGGAAGTGGAAAATGAGTATTTACAGATCAGAAACGTCTGAGCGATCCCAATACCGATCTGTTTTCGCTAGTTTTCTGTATGATTTGTTGATATGTATAGGTGTACTGCTCTACATCACATGGTTGTCTTTTGACATTATCGAACTACTCTTAGAACGTTTGTTCATCTGAATTATTTCCTCGCAGTGATATATACAGGGTGGCCCAATGAAAACGAAACAAGGTATGCATTTTACTGAGAGATCAAGGAACTGACATTAAAATAAATGATTCTTTATGTAATGTTGGATAGGACAGGATTTGAAAGAAACACACATTAGATGAACATCTTTCTGACTACAAAATGAAAAATAGTGATGAAGGAGAAAAAAACGTTACTCTGTTCATCACTAGCCGATTATTTTCATAAACGTGTTTTCTCGAGAACTACTGCATCGAATTCCAAAAACAAGAAAGCGTTGGTAAGTGATTTAGATTACCTTCAACTTGACTTCACCTCTTATCCCTTTTAAGATTCAAGGGTTGGAGCTGACCCCACCGAGGGTTTTCCATTCTGAGAACGATAAGTATGTCAAATCGGCCTTGTTTCGTTTTCATTGAGCCAACCAGTATATAGGTTTATATACATGGTGATAAACGGTGAGTAGAGTATCAGAAGTATTTGGATATCATGCAAACAGGTTATGTTGAAAATTGATAATTGTGCATCACAAATTGTGGCTCCGGATTCGATTCCCATTCAAATAGAAACTTTTTTATGACAATTGAAATATATGGCTCACATAAGACGTGAAGTTAGGTTAGGGTCGATTGTCGAAAGTTATCGCTAAGATACACGAAATACAAATATCTTTCTTCGATAGCTGTCGAAATGAAGAAACAGTGTTTTTTGCTGTGTTCATAGGTGGTCGTAGAAGAATATATTTCTTGTACAACTGTCAAAAAAACTCAACATATCTGCATTTCTATTGATGAATACATATTTAATTTTTTTCGTCATGAAGAAGTCTGCTCTCCACTGCCCAAATAATTCACAAAACCAACATGAAATATCACTTTGTGAAGGATTTATTCCTGACAGAGTCAATTATTAATTGATTATACATCATGAAACAATTGGCCATTCTCATTCACAAAATATTGTTTGTATTTAGCGTATAGAATTTCGCAACTGAAACATATTCATTGTTGATTTGTATGCATTTTCCAATCATGTTTGGTGATACTTCAACGAATGATAAAGGTTTTTTCGCAACGGATGTATAACTCATTCGAAACACTTCAAACTCATTTAAGGAATTGTTGATGATCCGAGTCCAACTACTCGTCAACTAGTGATGGCACTAGCTCAGTAGATGTTACTAGCTCAGTATATTTTCACAATCCACACAATTTTCATATATATATTTTGGAAAACTCTGGGAATTTGAGAATATTCATAAAGAATTGTTCATTGCAGTTAATAGGAATTACTTCACGTGTGAGAGATGTGGTAAGGAGTACAAATTCAAGAAGGGGCTGCAACAGCATTTGGTTTATCAGTGTGGGAAAACACCCCAATTCGGTTGTCCTATATCTGGATGTTATTACAAGTCGTTGATGAAGAGCACGCTCACAAGACACATGAAAAATGTTCACAAATATCCTAGATCCTATAGATTTCGATAATTCGGAATAATAAAAGTTCTCACGCTCAGCTTTATATCCACAAATTTATTTCTCCTCAAATACATTGTGATTATCTCTACTGGGATGCTATAATCTTGGCTATCAATCACCCCTACACTGTCAGGCTCGAGACCTGTCGAACATCGCTATACCAAGCATCATTCATCAATAGAACGGCAAAGTTGTGGAATTCTTTGCCTAGTGAAGTCTCTCCTGATGCTTACAACCTCCAAACTTTCAAGAAAAATTCCAACACCTTCCTTCTCTCTCAAAATTCCACCGCTGGCTAACACGATGTTCCTCGAAAATTATAGGTTTCCCTTTCGTGTTGTCCACAGATAATACATGAGATATTTGAATATAATATTCATAAATAATGAATAACGATGAATATTGAATATAAAAAAGACATGAAGAGGAAAGTGAAGAGTTGCACATCACATGTCTTTGTGTGAAATGCCAATATTTTATCTTGACAATTCAGCCAATGTTAACCACGTATGAACTGATTGCATATAATGCAGGAGTATCATTGGATGGTCTCAATTCACTAACGCGTATTTTAGTTGTACTACATAGTATTTCTTTTAATGATTTCCACATAAACTCAGTAATATATATGTTGCGAATAACCATAGATACATAGAACAGAGTGACCACAGTATTGGGGCAAAAAGTGCTGTCACGATCACATGACAGAATGATATTCGGTGTAAAATTACATTGAATATTATTATCAACAGCGCACTCTCATGAGGTCTAGTGTTGTAAAATTTCCGGAAATATTTCTGGAATATTGGAGATATATGAAAATATTGGAAATAGGTACTACAATTATAATAAACCGTTGAAGTTGCCGTTGAAGTTGCCGTATTTCAGATGACTATCTACAAATGAACCAACAAAAATTGGTATCTTGTCCACATATACCATATAATGAAAGGCATCTCGTATAAGTGAACATTTGGGTATATCACTCACACCAAAAACTTATCTATATACGGAAAACCTTCCAGAGGAATCAAGGGAAGGGAATTTCTGAAAAGAATATCTTCTTCACTTGATTCTCGAGGAATAATCTGGAATCTGGAGTTTTGGAAGGTTACTTTCTCCTCTAGAGACCCTATATCATCCAATGAAGCCAGAGGTGCAAGACGAAGATAGGTCGATGCTATAAATGACGATCTGACAAGAATTCCGAAATGGGGATCTAAAATTCTAGTGGAGTTCAACCAGACGAGCTCAGGCTGGTCACCCCTACAATGTTAAGCTCGAGACCTGTCGAACATCGCTACCAAGCATCATTCATCAAACAGCAAAGTTGTGGAATTTTTTGCCTGGTGAAGTCTCTCTCGATGCTTATAGAACCTCCAAACTTTCAAGAAAAATTCCGACACCTTCCTTCTCTCCCAAATTCCACACACAACATTATAGGTTTTCCTCTCGTGTTGTAAACAGATAAAAGAAATGTGGCGTTACTCCATTTCACCAAAATATTCCAGGTGTCTTCATCTAGGGTTCACTATTGATAGGTCGGGTGTAATATACATTTTGGCATCTTGGCATCAACTACAAACGATTCGCGAAATGGGTCATCGAATTCTATTCGTAAATCCATAGCTCACAAGATGATTAACTAACTCAGTGAAATTTGATACTGAATAATGATGAATTATTTTCAGAAAATCATTTAACACTCACGACAGACAATATCGACCTTTTCCCCAATATCTTCAAAGGAAGCAAAGCCGATCGGATCCTGCGCGAAGTTCTAGAAATAAAAAGCTGTTTGAAACTGGTGCTGCGGAAGTTGGACATAGAGGACAACAATTTGATTCATGCCACGAATGAGAAATTCTCAAATCTGTTACCGCTAAGAGACACCAACTCGATTATGAATCTGGATGATCTCCTGAAAACTGATGCCGATGCTTTTGCGCAACTGGTATGTATTTGGATACTCTCTTGTAGTTCAATCGAAGAGGTTGAACCTTCATTAAATTAATCCTCGTTTCTGAAAATGAAAATGAAAGATATAAATGTTGTGTGACATGAGATATACCAACTGGCGGCTGAAGATCTAGGGTAGGTTTTCAAAGGCGCTATATACTGCTATTTACATGCGCCCACAATCCCATATCCCATCAAACTTGATGAACAATAATTATAAATCTATTAGTAAGTTGTGTATCCACGCCAAATTGTTCGAAACCTTTGTTTATAAATCACTGACTTCAGCAAGGCTCTCGACAAAATAGATCACGGTTGAAAGACTTGTTAGGGTGGGTGTGGATGGTTCTCTGTTAACTTGGTTCATGTCATATCTATCCGGATGATACCAATATGTTTCCGTTCAAGGCTATACTTCCGAAGTCACAAACATAACATCAGGGGTGCCACAAGGATCGTACCTGGGCCCCCTCATGTTTTCAATTTACATCAACTACTGCAAATATCTAGCTTATGCTGATGATTTCAAAATGTTTCTAAAAGTGGGGAACACTCTCGATTGCGACAAAATACAAAAGGATCTGTATAGCTTTGAAATTCACTGTAGTGGAAACAATTCATTTGTGAATCGACAAAAATGTCTGCATAACATTCACAAGAAACAAGAACGTATTTGTTGGTCATTACCATCCGAATGGAGTTGACATGAAACGATGCAATCAAGTAAGCGATTTAGGAGTCACCAACGACAGCAAACTCATATTTGACATTCATTTGAATAATTTAAGAAACAATTCTCTCAAGATGTTGGGATTCATCATGAGACAAACAAAATTCATATCATTATGCATAGGGGCTTATGTGAACTGCAAACTTTTTTATTTCTTCTACTTATAATTTTACTTGTAACTCATAATCCTAATTGTGAATCAATTTTGCATTGCTATGTAAAATGCTCTATGTTGGGAACATTTGTTGTGTTGATTGATTGATTTGTAAATAGGTTCCTGTTGAGTGAATACTGCCCGTTCCATCCCAAATATAAATAAATAAATAAATAAATTGGAGAAGATATGTTTCAGTCGACCTGTTAGTGGATCCTCTGCTATACGCATAGGCGTAGGGCCTGTAGGTGTCAGTATGTGGCGTCGAAACCTTAAAGGAATTTGGATATACCTTCTAAAACCTACCCCTGATCTTTCGTCATTTTATCTGATATGAGACAGTTCAGGTCAGAACCATGTCTTGTACGGACTAAAGTCAAAGTGTTCAGAAAATCCTCAAGCTTAGATGAAAATTCCGATTCACTTGCTACTGACTGGTGAATTTCCTATACGATAAACATTTCGTTCGTTATAGTGCTGCAAAATCCGGCTGACAGGCGGCAAACATGCTAAAGATTTCATCAGAAGGAATTTACAAATGCTCTTCACCAAACAACTGGCTTCTTTGTGCTCTTGGACAGGCCAGAAGAAGAATTTCCGAGTGTCCAACACAGCTCTGATCGATTGCCTGAGAAGTGAGTAATGGTTATTGAAGGTGTCCCAGGATGGATTCAGTTCAAGTCAATACTCGTTGAATTCCCAAACAACACTTTGAATACATTATACCTAATCATGTCTTCCACTTCATTTTGTGTGACACACAACATATGATTCAACTTGATCAAACTCTGAAGAATAACGTAAAAATACCACATCTAACATCATAACATGAACAGAAATTTTGGGATCATTTTATGTACATCTCTCTTGCTGGCCTATATCAGATGTTCCAACATTTTTTTTTAATCTGTTGAAAACCCGAAAAGGAAACCTATAATGAGGAACATCGTGTTAGCCAGCGGTGGAACTTTAGGAGAGGAGGAAGGTGTTGGAATTTCTCTTGAAAGATTGGAGGTTGTCAGGAAAGACTTTACTAGACAAAGAATTCCACAACTTTGTCGTTCTATTGATGAATGATGCTTGGTATAGCGATGTTCGACAGGTCTCGAGCCTGACAGTGTAGGGGTGACCAGCTTGAGCTCGTCTGGTTTGTCTACTAGGAATCGCGCGTGGTGGCATAATAGATGATATTTCCGTTGAGCACCGACCGTGAGTATCTATAAAAAAGGCAGAGATCGCCGACCTTTGTATGATGTTCTATAGAGGTCAATGATTCGGTGAGTGTTGTATCATCGACAAGGCGAATAGCTCTCTTCTGAATTGATTCTAAGAGCTTTAGCGTATGTTTGGGGGCTGAGCTCCAAACATGTGAACATTACTCCAGGCCAGGTCGAATTTGTGCTCTGTAGATCATAAGTTGTTGGGGTGTGTAGTATCTCTTTGCACGGAAAAGAAAACCAAGTTTTTGTGGAGCAGTTCTCGCAATGGACCTCACATGATCGTCCCATGAGAGAGCACTGTTGGTGGTGACATCCAGCATGGATATTGACGACCTCATAGGAACAGTGGTACCCGACCCGGCCTCGTTTGCCAAACCATATGTCCAGTATAAATCACTCGATCTTATATCATGAATCCATTATCAGCATGGGGCCGAGAGATATCTGAAAAAAAATGAGAGGTTCGAGATTACACCCCGTTTACAACAAACAATATAAATTTATCAACTCACTGACCAATGACGAATCAAATTATCTCTCATTCTGAAGTATAAGTATTTCACTCCGATTGAATCTTGACGTTATATCTGAATTACTTATAAAAAGGTATTTCAGAAATGAAGTCTGGTTTTCTCGTGATATATGAAAAATTGATGCTACTCATTTCCTGTTTTGTTGAACTTGACAATTACACTCTCTTCTCAACTTGCAGAAACAACAAACATGTGCTACCCAACAATGGATTCCAAAAAATTCGAGCTGATAGTAATGGATTGGTTCAGATTTGCTAAGCAAAGGATGAACCTCAATCAAAAGGTAGGATAATGGCTTCCATAACTGATTCGGTATCACCAATTAAATGTTTTTTGTTTTCAGGGGACTGAGTGATGAAATGAACTGTTTCTTCATTGTACTCAATGATTCCACAGTTTGTATTGATCAAGATTATATGCTCGTAGTGTGTTGATGTATGTTGGATGATGAATATTTGTATATCACTCTTGAATAAATATTACATTACATTATTCGAATTATTCTCTCAAATATTGACACCAATTCGAACCAGCTATGTTTCTTTTCAGAAATAATCAAAATGTTTTCGATTCCTGAGTTTCACGAACGAATTAGTTTTCAGTAAATGTAAAAATAGGACGTGAAGCTGGGGAAAATATAAACTATTTTTTTTGTTTTCGTCCAACCATTAATGAGTTAATTCCTAGGAATGTTCAAACTACTTGCCCATTCATTAGAACAAGTGTTTCATGCTCATAATCGAATTCAAACTATGCATCAGCTTTCATCAATGTTTGATTCTCAACTATCGGAACTCTCAACTTTCAATGATGATGAAATGAATGACTTTGAAAAACCACTATATTGATGATCTCCGTTTGCAAGGTAAAATTGATTCTGAATGGGAACAAAAGTGGGAACCTTTCAATCCTAATTGATGACACGTAGTTAGAATTAATTCATTGGACTTTCCTCTTTTCATCTGATCACCCACCCGTTCATTTCAGGCTTGAACACCGAATATGCTTGCCCGAGCTGCGGCAGGATCTATAAACATCACACTTCGTTATATAGACATCTGAAGTACGAATGCCAAAGAAGAAATCGAGAGTTTACGTGCAACATCTGTGGTGGCAGCTTCAGGAGGAAGGATCATTTAGTACGCCATTATAAAGCTACCCATGCAATGGATATCATAACGTTGTAGTATAAATATTTTGTAAAATACATTGAAGAGTGTGTCTGCAGAGTCCCATTTATTGTTTCCCATACCATGAATCACAGGTTGTGAAAGGAAACCAATATTCATTCAATGTTATCAGGTACGAAGGTGAGGATTTTGATTTCATATCATATATAGGATATATCATATCCTCTATATTGTCATATTTATGGTCGTACTTCACAAGAAGAACCAACTTCATTGTCAAAGACAATGAATACTTTGGAACATCTTCATCATCAGCATGGTAAGAGGAAGTGCTGGAAGTTATATCAGAATAAACACATTCAACAAACAATATGAGAAAAAAAACATTGTTGAATTGAGGCCACACCCTCATGACGGGTACAGAATCTGAAGTTCTGAATACATTTTCAGCTCCCAATTTTCTTCGAAACAGTGATAAATTCGAGCATTCCTGGTTGAATCAGATAGCTCATATAATCATTTTTCTCTTCCATACAGATGACATATTCTCCTTATAAGTCTGGACCAGGACATCTCGACCAACATTGTTTAGTTCAATCTAGTTGAGATATAGAGGTGAGGTATGAAGATGAAGATGACTGTCTGTCCATCAGAAAAATCGACTGTATTATCGAATTGAAAAAGTTTTCATTCTCCATTGCAAAATATCAACATTTCATGAGAGAATGGCATGGAAAAGATGTGATGAAAAACGAAAGGTGAAATGTTTGGTCAATTCTTCCACACTCCTCTAGAGAGAAAAAAAAACTAAAAATAAATGAATATATTGCAAAATCCTTCGGAATGTATCACCTACTTGAAAATACATTTCATGAAATCGTAAAACATTTTACTTTTTCCTGACAAATATTTCCTTGAATTCGTTCAAGAGACAGTTCAAACTTCCAATAAATGCTCACTGTCTCAATCCGGTAGGAGAAAGACGGTTTGTACATTTCTTTGTTGCCCAAAGGATTATTGATCCCATGTTTTCTTATCAAGTTCAAATTATGCATATCGATCCTATATTTGATTTTTCTAAACAGATACTCTGGCTGTTTTTCTTCAGCACCTCATCGAGAAGACAATACTAGTGGAGTCATCAGCGATTGTACATACTCAACTAACTCATTTTATTTAGTTTCATGTGAGATAGAGTCTCTTCTTCTTGATCGATGAATTAAACGCAGACACGACTTTCTTTATGCGATATGAATCTGCATTTCGAAGAAAGGTCTGTAAACTGTATTAATATGATTCGAAAGAGACAATTTCAAAGAATCACATAACATTTTCTTCGTTAGTGGATTCAAGATGTGTCTATGAGGATACAATAGTTCAAGCATCAAACCTCAAGTTCCCGTCTAGATGTAGACATAAGTCAACTCAATCGTTTTCAATTAAGATTCGAAGCTGGTTCATTGCCTTTGTTTAACAAACAACATGAGACTCCCAAGTATTTATCTTCAAGAGTTGCTTCTGAGGTAGCGATCGATGAGTTGTTAAAATTTGACATTGAATATTCGTCCGATTGAAATAATAATAAACCTGCGTATCGTCAGCACAGTGAGAAAAATGACTATGGAAGTTAGACATCGAAGACCTCACTTATCCTTGTGTATAATGCTTTGCTTCGGTGGACAAGTTTTCCTCCATCTGTTTCATCGTTTAATCTTCGCTCTCATTTCAGACTTTTTAGAATTCGATCAAATCCTCATCCCGCCACGATTCAAGAATATTCTCGGTGCATCCAACAAGACTAGAAGGAACAAGTACTTGGAGGATAAAGGGCAGTGCAACAAAATGCGACCAGGATACAGTCCGGATTCCCAATTCGCCTGTCGCCATTGCGGTAAAAGATACAAGTGGAAGTCGACGATGAGGAGGCACGAACAGGACGAATGCGGGGACCAAGAGCCGAAATTCCAGTGTCCCTCTTGCCCCTACAAGGCCAAACAGAAGGGTAACCTGCGGGTGCACGTCAGGAAGCATCATTCACCTCCTATTTCGGGAGAGTACAAAATGGATATCAATCAAAATATTCAGATTTGAGAAATCCGCCCAACATGATATTTCTTTTGAAAAGGTACAGATGTTGAAGAAGAAGAAGAAGACGAAAAAAGCAACAACTTGAATCTAATTTTCACCACTCCAATTGAACATTGAAATTGTTTCATCAGAAAGGTGCGAATATTCAGTTCTATTTTGTTGTTCACATAAAATGATGAATAGACAGTTGTGCGGAATCAAATATCGAAATGATCCAGCTATCCATTTAATATCTGGATTATTCGAGTTCTTCGACCACGACTAATATTATATAATATTATTCATCGATTTTATCCGCTATCCATGAGTCTAGATTCATATATTGGACATTATTTCATATTCCTTGGGTTTTGTAGCACAAATATCACTATTTGTCGAGAGGCATTATATTCTTGTCTCTTGTCTCATCATCTGAAAACTCGGTAATCTTTGAACTTGTTGAACATGATGAAAGCGTGAACCTCTGAGGTGATTGAATTCTGCGTCGAATCAACTTTCTGATATGATGGAAAAGAACCAGTTTCCTCCTTTATGTTGCTATTGAAGCAGCCACTCAGAATATCTCATCTAATTGAAACAAAATGGCCATTGAATCTGATGAGTCTGTAAGTTTTTCGAGGAGATGGTACATTCATTCTTCAGCTTTTTTGTGGGATTTTATCTCCTCGTTTCTAAAAAATAGAGTAGAACTTATTAAAAATTATTTCAATATATTTGTAGTAAGGACAGATTTTGTGATCTGCCCCAAAATGTCACTGCGCTTGAAATCAAACCTTTAGATACCTAAAAGAGAAATTCTCTATTTGTCAGTGACACCCTGTTTTTGAAAAATTTGGAAATACAAATATATTTAATAATAATAAAACCTCTACTTATCTTGGTGGACGTTTCGGGAACGAATCTGCTCCCGTTCCCAACACAATTAAAATATTTTTCTCTCCGCAGAATTGTTTCTCAATATGTTGTCGGTTTTGACAATTGTCACTTTTCAGTGTCGGTTTTGACAATTGTCACTTTTCAGTGTCAAAACCGACAACATATTGGGAAAAAAAATTTGCGAAGAGAAAAATATTTTAATTGTGTTGAGAACGGGAGCAGATTTCTTTCCCGAAACGTCCACCAAGATAAGTAGAGGTTTTATTCTTATAAAATATATGTGTATTTCCAAAATTTTCGAGAACAAAGTGTCACTGTGGAATACAGAATCTCTCTTTCAGGTCTCTGAAGGTTCAATTTCAAGCGCAGTGACATTTTGGGGCAGATCACAAAATCTGTCCTTACTACAAATATATTTAAATAACTTCTATTTTTTAGAAACGAGGAGAGAAAATCCCAAAAGAAGCTGGAAAAAAAATGACTATTAGTACTGACAGCCCTGCCATCAGCTCAGTCTAGTTGATAATTCATCATTATAACTGTGGAAAATATTAGCTTCAATCGAATATATGACAATAACAATAATTGCATACTGTTCGTATTTCCTTCGATATCTGTATGAGTTTTCATGTGGCCACGCAAACTTGTGTGTACTTAATTGAGGTTACGAGTTCGATAGAGTACTTGATTTGGTCTCAAGTATTGATTTCGACTGTTGTTTTCATTTTTGTTGGCTCGTACCATGAGTCAGCTTGATAAATCACTCTTTCAATCAACTGTTAAGCTGTTAACTTGATTATATTGTTGTTTTGGATATTTAGTGACAATCACTCTCATGTTATTTCTTGTTATTGTTGAACATACATATGAAACCTACTCGATATATACTTTCATAGTCGACATGTTAGTACTCTCCAGTGAGAATATTTGAAAATTTTTCTGAAAGTGATCCGATGATTTGGTTATGTTGGATCAGTCCAGTCATTCTACTGTTGATGAACAATCAACTAAGTATATTTGTAATTTCCTTATTTTGACTAGTTTCAATTCCTCTATGAGATTCAATACTGAGGGATCCGTGCAGTTGATGGCGATAATTTTACTCCCTCCAGAAAAGAGGTAATTGAATTTTTTCAGTGTCGTGAACGTACACATACAGGGCGAGTCTTAACTTATAACTATATAACTATAGCTGAGGACGAATAATGATAATTAGTAGATGAAAATGTCATGAAACATTTTCACTTCGAGGTACCAATTTATTGGAAATAATAATGAATCAATTTGAATTTCATGGAATTAAAAATGCATTTCATATGCATTATTGCATTTAATGCATCAACTGATTCTGATTCAATTCTATGATTTTTTTTTCCACCCGATGATCATTATTTGTCCTCAGTTATGATTCCCCAAACTTGAACGTATATGTTGAGCTTCGCCTGTTGGATACTATATGAATTGTGTTGAGAAAATTACAATTCACTGCGACTTCAATAAAAAAAATTAAATTCGTGACGCTCTTCTCTGTATATATATATAAGATCACGACTACAATATATTATATATTAAATATATTGTTCGTTGGATTCTGAAATATATTGAATATGCCTTTGATATGTTCAATCCAGTGCCTTTAGAATATCTATGAATTCCCATTTATTGATAATCGAATAATTATTTATTATATTTCTACTAACATAAAAAATTCACTCTGTAGCCTTTTGATGCATATATATTTATATATTGAACTTGTTATTCGTTGTTATATATTTTATGTTGTTGGAAGATTTTGATGATATTTATTAGATTTAATATACTTACTCAATCAAGACAACGGGCCGTGAATATGTTCATGAATATATTGCTAGTTTCCATGAGTTTTCATTGAGTTTTATTCATGACCCAGTCAAATGATTCCTCTATATTATTCTTGGTAGGACTTGAGTAATCGACCAAGTTCAATTTGTAACGATATGAAAAAAAAAAATCAAATTGTCAATATCAATCAGTAACTTGCATCGAAATCATGCAAATAAAATATTTCTCTGAGATTCATTGAAGATTAATGAAAAAATTATATTCATGTATTCGAGATCAGGAATTTGAAGGTAAGGTAAACCAGGTCTCATTCCGTTTTCATTCCAATTACCTCTTGTACTCTTGCTCATGAAAACTATGAATGTGACATATACAGTGGATACATATGTCGTGATAAATGAGGAGTTATATGAAGAATTTTGATTGGTTACTCAAGCAATTCATCTTTGTTGAGGGTGGAAGCTGAATGGTTCGGTTGTGACGTCACTGAATCTGTTTGTTTTCTGCTTATGTCAAAATCGAAATCGCGAATTTCAATGAATATCCAACTTATGAAATATTTGAAAGAAAACGGTTCATGTCAAAAAAATATTTTGGTGAGTACTATGGAATGATTGAATATTTTTTCTCTAAACATGCCCATTGCACCTTCATATTCGGGAAATCGATTCCTGAAATCCCTGAAATGATATTGAATACGTTCGTATTCCATCCAGTCGGCAAACAAACTCACCATAATTACTTTTGATCTTCTTAGCAGTTAGTATAATATATTTTCATTTTATGAATCACTTACGGGTTGAATGGAAGAGCAAGCTCTGAATATAAGTCTCTGACGATGTATTCAGAAATTGAATTCTGCCTTTTGATAGTTACAAGTGCATTTTGCAGACTGGTGTACTCTATCTGTGAATATTCTATCTTTAATTTTTTGTACTTGTTACCTAATAATAAAATCATTATTATTATTATTATTATTATTATACCAATGTTTCTACTTCCAGATGTCATCAAACCCTACCAATGTTCAATTTGCAACAAGCGATATGCTAACAACAGTGCCTTGAAATATCACGAATTTTACAAATGCGAAAAACCACCCCAGTTCCAATGTGCTGACTGCGGAAAAACATTCAAGCATTACATTTCCATGAGAGAGCATATGCGTATTCAACATGGAAAGATATTGATGAGGTTGAAAAAGGGGACAAAGGAACTGTGAAAAAAATGAGAATTGCCAGAGAATTCCAGAGGAACATAATTGAAACAATAATATCTACTTCGGAAGATTATGGCAATGTCATCCACTTGGACTATTTCAATTTCAGCATCTCTCTCAGTCTTATCATTATTATCAGTTTCATCTTTTTAGTTTCCAATTTTTCATGTGACGAGTCACAAGGTATGGTGAATTGATAAAAATATCTATTCGAAGTGTTTTTTCTTTCATTTTCCTAGTCATATATCTAGATTTCACGTAGTCTTCAGAAAAATTTAGGAATATTAGAACGGTGTGAATACGATACTTTTGCGCCTTGCGCTTCATTAATGTCAACTCTGCAGAAGTGTTTTAGAGAAGGTGTTCGTACTGACCAAAAACATATGCATAAGGGGTATTTTTTGAGTATAGGTAAAATAAATGCCTTCTTCATCTTCGCACGATTATTTCAACTGTTTTCACACTAGCAAGAATCACATCTCTTCTAGTCGGGGAAAATTGACAGAAAAGAAATGGAAAATCCATGATAAATTATGAATAGCTGATGTTCCTTCTGTTGTTACACTGTCTCTCATATATTTCTTGAAGTATTCATAATGGTACCCAGCACACTATTGGCCACATTTGGTATAGTCTTTCTCTGATTTTCGATCATAAGTATCATAGTCGTATAAATACACCAAGTCAAAATCTGTCTCTGCCTTTTATTTATCGTACACTGCATGAGTGAAAAAATCCTCAGAAAACTGAACGTTGGAAGTTGTATTCATTCACTTTGATCATCGAATTGTCACGAAGAGTGATGTCAACGATTGGGAGTGACTATTGCTCCGAACTTTCAAAACGCGGGCTGCTATATTAAATATCTAATCAAATATTCACCGTACAAAAAATCAGAAGCGGATAGTTTCGGAATAGGCCAAAGACACCAACACTAAGTTAAATCCAACCGTTTTACGTGCTTTATTACTTCGAAAAAGAACACTCTTTTTATTATGACTGTCAAATATGGAATAACCAAAAGAACGAGACTGTTCACTTGTATTATCACGACAATACAACGAAAGTTTTGTGTCCAGTCTCGAAATCCACAAGTCTCATCTCTACTTGTAACGTTTATTCTTCTCATTTCCAGAGAAAAACTATCAAGTTCATGATAATCATACGGAATGTCTGCTCTGCCATAAAGTGTACAAGTACAAGAAGAATTGCGTCCAGCATCTTCGATTGCAGTGTTTCAAAGAGCCCCAGTTCAAGTGTCATCATTGTGTTAGAACTTTCAGACATGCAATAACGTTGAAGGAACACTTGTGGAACAAGCATCATGAATATGTGAAACGTATCAATAAAATGACCTAGTCAAAATCATGACAGATTCGGTTACATGATTTTATATTTGTTCTGTATGATATATGTTTTATAGCCATGAGACCCAATTGAGAGAGAATTCATTGAAAGTTATATCGAACTGTTTGAAATCACTTGTTGTACTTATATATAGTGTACTTTTTGAATGAGTAGGTAGAGATCCAATGAATAAACAATACCTAATCAAGCAAATCACCTTGTTTCATTAGTTTCATCAGACTCAATTTCAATAATAAGTGGTCAATATTCAATGCCTTCTTTATTGCATGAATTCATAACAGTCAAACATGAAACAGCGGCCCTTTCCATAAGGATCATTTCACCTTCCTCTAACTATTTCGAAATTTGAAATTCCTCGATGACTGTCAGTGATACCTTGTTCATTTCAGAAATTTCGAGAATGGATAAACATATATACATACATATATATAAACGAATATCAATATCTGCTCATCACTATGCACATTCCGTGAAAGCATCTGCTCTCGTCTTCAACAAAGCATTCCTCAATTTTTTCTATCAAATATTTTGTCGGCTGATGTTCGAAACATCCATCATGTAGGTTCATTTATCGATGGAGAAAGATAAAGAAAGATGAAGATTCGATAGTTAAATTACATGTAGAAATGTATTGTATTGATTGTCGCATCTGTTAGGCTCAAGATGTATTCATTCTCATTCGTCAATATTGCTTTTTTTTACAGAAATTTCTGCTAGTCGAGTGATGATTGTTGCGCTGAAAGGAAAGGAGATAGAAATTGATCCAAAGCAATTCCAATACTTTTGCTGATTGCTCCAAGTTTAATGGCAATAAATTGAACGGATAATAACATGTATTGCAAGCTCCAGTGAAAATCTAACAAGAATGAACCGTGCATCTACATATCATTCGAAAAGTTCTCTTTTATCATGATCTAATAAGCATAATGGGGTAGAACAAGAGGAATATATAATTTAGTGAATGAATAAAAGGTGCGCTGTTCACCATTTTTGAATATCAATGTCAGTCATGAGTTCAAACTTTTATATAAGATATATGTATGATATGGAAACCGGTAGTTGATAAATCTTGTCTCACTTTAGGAACAAACTAGTCCCAGAAATATGATCCTTGAATTTCTTATGCTTTTTTATATTCAATATGTGATCCTGTTGCTGCTTGATTTCTATTTATATTAATTCAAACTGAAACCTCATATGATTTGGAAAAATGTGAGTTAGGAACTAGCTATTCGAAGAATATAAATCATGGATGAAAATTGAAAAATAAAAGAGTTCTAATGATCCCCAATTGGAGATGATTTTTCATATTGATTTAATTTCATGAAACTATTCATGTGTGTGTATATATATGCCATTTTCATTATGCTCTCATCATCAGTCCATCGTTGTGATGTATATATATTGTAAGGTTTTTTTTTTTGATTTTTATAACGTCCCTATTGATTCGAAATAAAACATGTTTATATATAATGAATATGTATTTCTTAGAATTCTACTAAGATTACACAACACCTGTGTTCCTAACAAAACATTCAGTTTGATTCCCTGTTCACGACTCAACTCAGAGTTTCAATTCTAAACTCAGAAATGGTGAAGTAGACGACTAAAAAATTGGAAAATGCATACACATTTCATGGAAAATCACGACAAACCTCAAACTTCTGTCTTCTACAGAGAAAAACATTACGATTCATAAGTTTGAGCTCTTGGAAATTCAAAGGAAATAAGGTTTTTCTCGACGGAGAAAATCCATGTTCAGAATACAATGGCGTTTAAAAGCATATCATGTTTTCTCGAATCCACCCTGTGTCTCTAAGATAACGAATAGTATTCGAGCTTCACTTCAACGATCTCTCTCATTGATGTTCAATTATGTTCTCAATCATGGATTTCTAGAATTTATCTGTTATTTATAAAAATGGGAACAAAGGTAGGTCCTTGATTTTAATATGGAAAATATTTGATAATGGGGTAATTTTGCACTCATCATGCGATGGGTTTTATTTCGATTTCTTTATGGATCTCACGTATTTCGACTTCAGGAACCCGAATTTCATAATAAAAACGTGCGCAAACTCATCTTATCTCTTTCGAGATAACCCAGGAAAAAGTATGAACATTAACCTTCTTCCTTCGGCTCGTTTTGGGTAGGCACCATAGCCATTCGGAGATTCATTTCTCACATAAGATACTTTTTATATCTTCCTTATACATTCTAGAAGCTAAAAAGAAGGAGAAACATCCTCTAAGAAGTTTAATTCATCGTCTTTAGCATCTTTGATGAATCCTTCATTATTATGAACGGCGCTGTCAAATGTGCATGTGTGATATTTTGACTCACAGAACTACATAGTGATTCTGATTTAGATTCTCATTTGACAGCGCCGCCCATATGAAGAATGCTGGATCCACCTTCCTCCGAGATGTTGAAGAACGTTGATTTAACTAATTTGAGGATGTTTTCCCTACTTTTTGACTTCTTGAATGTTCAAGGAAGGTATAAAAAGTATCCTGTGTGAGAAAAGAAACTCTATGCCTACCCAAAACGAGCCGAAGGAAGAAGGTTAATTTTCGTACTTTTCCCTGGAATGTCTCGAAAAATATGAGTTTGCGCACGTTTTTATTGTGAAATTCGGGTTCCTTAGGTCGAAATACGTGAGAACCAAAAAAAAAAATAAAATAAACCCATCTCATGATAACTGCAAAATCACCGATAACGATACATTAAAATTGATCTCTTATACAAGAAAGAAGAATGATATTTCATGGAGGTATTCAACAGTTTTGACAATGGTTCTGAATTCATATGTCACATAGCGTTAGTGGTGAGATGTAACCGTTTTGGAATCGATTTCATTTGATAGAGATATCGATAGAGAATGAGGATATTTTTCTCTCGTAAAACCATGTGAATATTCATAGTTCAAAACCAAATCTTCTCAAAATATGCATACAAAAAAGTTACAGTAATGTTCCATTCGGTCAGAATGGTATTTCGAAACTATTCCTCTTCACTGCTTTGGACGTAAGAATTTCACTTCTCGTACCGAATTGCATCATTTCATCTCGAGGCGTTTCGAACTATTCAGGAAATACTATCTTCAAGAGCTCACTCAGCTGCCATGTTTTTCGTCGTACAAGAAACTGGTGACAGGCTGACTATATGATACTTTGTTTACGGAGGAGTGAAAAAATAATGAAAGCGTAAACGCCGTGTGCTTTGTTCGCTCTCCGGCCGATCATCTGTTGAAATGTCGCAATAACTCCGAGTTTTCAGTATTAATAGCGAGGCGATTGTATTTTCAGGACCTTTCCAGTGCAGAATATGTAGGAAGAGCTACAAACACTCGCGGTCTCTGAGGAAGCACGAGCGATTCGAGTGCCAGAAAGAGCCTCAGTTCACCTGCATGTTCTGTCCATACAAGGCCAAGCTCAGGGGGAACTTGCGCAAACACATAATGGTGAAGCATCGTGAGCAATGGACGTCCGGTATCGCCAAGATATACGTGCAGAATACTAGGAAGAGAGCTGCCAAAACTAGAATGGAACAGTTGGAGGCGAGGAAATGAGCGGTTTGGTCTTCGTCGTCAGATTCCAGTTGTTTCATCATCCTATGCGTGTACTAATGATGATATTCAGTGGGATTGGTTAGCACCATATTCCTAATCGCTCACTTTCTGCTCCATGCAAAAATTCACACTTCTTCACACTCGTTCCAAGCCATCAAAGAATGTTGAAGAATGAAGAATCAAAGTGGATAATTCAGTTGAGTTGTGGTATCAGCCAATTTGTTTTGACAAAAATCGAGTTATTCACAGAAACCATATATGCTTCGTAATAAATTCATGCCTGGCCATATATTTACACATCTTGCTGTGTTTTGTGAAGTATTGTTATAATGCAAAGGTCTGCATATAGGTTCACCCTTCGAACATCTTTTTGGTTTTCAATTTTCACTCCAAAAACTATGATAACTTGACTTTCCTGAGATCTGTCCCTGAATTTAGAGGAGTTTTTCTCTTTTTCAACAATAGAAAAGGTTTAGTATGTCGGTTGCTGGTTTCCAATATTTCAGAAAATGCCAGTAGTATCGATTTTAGAGGAGAGTATTTTGTTAACAGAGACAAGAACTAATCTTCTGGAGATATCCACGAGAGTTTCCATGAAGGAAAATGTAATCGATCATTTGAACTTGACAAGATATCATCATTATTTCTTTTAATTCGCGTGAATTATTTCATAATTTGGACTCGCAGGGTGAATAATGTTCTCAATGCACGAAGAATGGGTTGTTTAACATTCCACACCACCTACTTTCTGCACTTGTTAGAGATAAAATATCTTTTGTTGGCATATGTTGTTATTGTTTTCCTTGTGAAATAAATTTTACGTATGTTCCTGAGGATTCGATTTTTTTCAAGGATTTATACAAATCCTGAGGAGGTGTATTATAACTAAATTCATTCCTGAAGATTTCTCACCTTCAGAACATTAAATTTTTCATTAATCATGACGACGTAGGAATTTGCATAGCGAACATTGAATCTGCAAATATGGTGTCAGATTTTTCTTCGAAACGATAACAATTATATCATACCGAAGAAAGCAGTTGATTTCATAGAATTTCCAGGGTGAATTTGATATAATGACTTATATGATTCGACAGCAAACATATTGAACTCAAGGTACATTGATTTTTGGGCTCAGCTTCCAGATATGACAAACTACGCTCATCACAATTTTTAAAGAATTAGATCGTATCACCACCATGTTCCGGTTTTGAGAAACTCGTACATTTTATTTTCAGGACCGAAAAAATTCGAATGCTCCCAATGTTCTCGTAGATACAGGCATCAAACTTCCCTTCACAGACATATGAAATTCGAATGTGGAAAGCAGCCACTGTTTTTTTGTCCATTTGAAAATTGTCACTTCACCGCTAAACTGAAGGAGAATCTAACCAAACATGTGAGAAGGCACACCTGCTAATACTAGAGAAATAAAATCTATGCGACTCATGCATGGTACGTATCGTAATACAACAGAAAAAATCACTTTGAACTGCCGAGAAGAATTTAAATCAATCAATCAATCACTAATGGCTTTCATCGTCAAAGTTATACATGCATGTGTGAAACATTATTCATAAAGGAAAACAAAACATGCACCACAAACAATGCATAGAAAATATACAGTGTGTTCAAAATGTCGAGATGCGATCCCTACCTTCAACCCTCCAAGTACAAACTTGTTCTTCTCTATTCAAAAATGTTATCGTCTTCAAGTTCATTGCAATAATTGAGATGGAATGAAATCATGTAGTTGATGGAATTCGCTACTCAAAGACTGAACTTTAATGCAAAACGCAATAGAATGTAAAACACTAAAAAGTACTATGAGTGTCAATGGAGTAGATGTTCAAAATGTTCACCCGAACTACTTGGCAACTTCCTAATCTTGAATGAAACTCAATAAAACTCACTTATTATTGTCATTCGAAGGAGCATTAAGGTAGGGATTGCATTTAAACGTTAAAGGATGTCAATTTATAATTTAAATTTGCCATGTTTTGGGATTTTTCATGAATCTGTACAGTAACCGAAATAATGAATTCATTTCGTTTGGCTTTCACACACTGTGTATAGAGCTACTAAACTACTGTTTTGTTACTGTTTTTCGAATATTAGCACGGATATGTGATATTTCTAACTTCCAAAGGCAGACGATTATAAAATCTTCTGGAATTATCTATAAGTTTTTCAGAAATTGTCCAGAGTTCAGAAGATAGAGAATACGCAATGGAACATTGTTAGTTTGTCGATATCTTCTTTGGAATATTCTGATTTTTTTCGCCAACGGTTATACAGGATGACTGTTTCATTTGCGTACACTATCATACGCATTCGTACGATGTCGCGTACCAACGCGAGGTAAATTTTTATTTCATTTTCAGTTGCGGAAGATCATAAATTCGACCGATGCACTCCTAGATGCAAACACCAAGAATCATTTCACATCGAAAGGTGTTTGATGCGGGAAACGGCCCATTCGAGTAGTGACATTTCACTCCAAACTTGAGGAAAATTGGACCAAACATGTGAGAATGCACAGAACTCATCACAGAGAATATGGTTGAGAAAGTATGAGGAAAAAAATATATCACAATGAACGTGTTATTTGTGTACTTCAGGATACACTGCGGTCACTATTTTGTTACTGAATTTGTAATTGTGGATTTTCGATGATTGAGAGTTCTCTGTTGGTAGAGACAAAGATAAATATCTTTCGGAACAAAACTCACTGTGCACTAGAATAAACTTTCTTCGGCTTCTTTGAAAATGTAGACTGTTTTATTTCCTAATATAAGCCATGCTTCATTAAAATAAATTCATAATCGTTCATATATGATATATAAAAACGAAACTTCAAGCTTCCTTCAAACTATTACCTCCTATGTGAGTTCCTGGAAATTCAGAAATTCGAAAATTTGTGAGGTACAATATTTGTTGTTCTTCTGCTGTATTATGGATGTACCTACTGTTCGTATTCATCACTGATGAAGAATTTGAAATACTGGAGATATTTATAATTGATACCCACGATCTTCTATGGACGTTTCTAAAAACAAAACAATGATCTTCACTTGCTGCGAACTATTCCAGACACTGTAGAATCTGATTATATAAAAACCAAAAACCAGTAAGTATGGTTATATTTCATTCGATGAAAGAGTTGTTCTGAAAATCATTTCTGATGAATATGCTCAGCCACTATAGGATATTATGGAATGGATGCAACTCATATACTTGACCAATCAGGGGCTTCCTCAAATTTGCTCCACGAAACTCCACAAAACATTGCTGTCCTTGGCATTCAAACTGTGCTATCAAGAGCGAACGTTATTTCATTCAATAGCTGTATGTTTATTGACCAAATATCACATGATCGACAATGGAATATTATTTGCTTATTTTGTCAGCTGAATTATTTGTTGGAGTTCAGAACAACATTAATTGAAAATATGGAGTCGCTGTCAATGTAAATCCCTCATCGTGAAGATTGACAGATTTTATTTTATTGTCCCGGAAGATGGTCTAATTTCTCCTAATTTTTCTCTCTATGTATTACGCAAAACCTGATCACTCTCACAAAATATATTTTTTTCACCTTGAGAGGATTCCTACGTGCAAAGTATGCGCCTGAGGGCTTTCATCATGAACAATTAGTTTTGCAATGTCTACATTTTTGTGTTCAAATTGCTTCCTATTAAAGTTCAATGTGATTTTAGGCAACAAACAACCATCACCGAAACCATCAAAAGGGCAATTGGAATCGGAAACCTTGCCGAACTACACCGAATCTGATCTCCTCGACGTGATGAAAGTTGTTCCCTTCCCGACCTTCAGCATGGAAAAAGTATTCAGTAAGAATATGGGAAAAAATTCGAAAAAGAGAAAGAAGGATGCGAAATCTTCCTCTGGTATCGTAGTAACCTACCATAAAAGCAGAACCAACGAACGGGTGAAGGCGTACAGGTGCGGCAAATGCGGAGGTTTCATGAAGAAGAATCAGATTCAGTGCCTCAAATGCTCGGTTGTATCTCGACCGAATTCTGGAAAGAAAATCAATCAGCACACGGTCGATAAACAGGGAGATATTAGCAAACCGTTACCGAAGGGTGATGAAGCCGGTCAGAAGACTCTAGTCGAGCGAAAAGAAGTGGACAAAACGAAACAGGAACAAGTTCAGATGAAGACGCGTGAAATGAATGTCAGGATATGCTTGAGAGACTTGAATGAAGATCAAAGGAAGCAGTTTCTTCAGATGCTGACTAGGAATTCTAGAGCAGAGCCTCTGGATTCCAAAGCAGTTTTCTTCAATTATTTAGACTTGAAGAAGGGAAATGATTGTTCACAAGGTGCAACCGATGAAACCTCTGGACCCGACCGAAGTTGCGACTTCAACGACGAGAACAGTATATTATCTCTCTTATTGCGTAATCCTTACATCGAAATAGTGGAAGATTGAATGTTGCTTCCAGAAAATAGGCTTATTTTGTAGATCACCCTCGTAGTATTCCATCGCTCATCTACCTTTATATATATATATAGTGTGTACATTGGTGATGAATGGTTTTCTCATCATATTTCATGTGAATAAAGATTCGAGGAATTACTGATGATTTTATTAGTGGATATAATCTTGGGGAACCATCCAAGATCCAAGGTACTACGCCATTCCCCATTCTGGGGACTGAATTCTGATTTCGTCTCAAGAAGAAATGGCTCATTATACATGGTGATCTTTCGGAAGGGACCCACCCACGTCAATATCTATTGGGATGCGTATTCTTACCCATCATTTCTCAGAATAACCTAGCCAGAATGAGCCAATTGATGAGCGAAAAATAAAATGAATATATACATTTGAATTCTCAATTGATATCAACTGAAACGATATGTTCTTCAACAATCTGATTCGATAGGTAATTCCATGAGGAATACAGCTGTGACACTTTCAGGTCTGATTTATGCCATTTCCATAGATGAAAAACCAACCTAACAAAAATAGTTACCATGATTCTGCTATGGAGTATCGAACATTTTGTTTTGGATGGATATTTTTTTTCTCTGAAATTCGTTTCGAGAATTGAAAGACGTTTCAAACGAGAACGTTCAAACGTAGTTCCTGAGGGAGGGGGCTATTCAATGGACACAGTATACTTATACGTTTACATATAGGGTGGCTCAATGAAAACGAAACAAGGTATGTATTTTACTGAGAGATCAAGGAACTGACATTGAAATGAATGATTCTTTATATAATGTTGGATAGGACCGGGTTTGAGAAAAAAACACATAAGGCACTCCTCAGAAGAACATAGTTCTAACTAAAAAATGAGGAATAGTGAAAAATCGGAAAAAAGCGTTACTTTCCATCACAAGCCGATTATTTTGAATTAAATTGAATTCCAAAAACAAGGAAGCGTTGGTATGAGATTTCGATTACCTTCAAAATGATGTATCACTTGACCCCCAATCCCATTCGACATTCAAGGGTTGGAGCTCACCCCTCCGAGGGGTTTGAACTGAAAAAGTTGAAAACATGCACGAAATATTTCCCCCTCGAAATAAAAATCGACCGGTTCGAGCGTTTTTTTTTCTTAGAACGATAACTATGTCAAATCGGCCATGTTTCGTTTTCATTGGGCCAACCAGTATATAGGCTTATATACATATTCCGACAGATTTTCAACAATACAGTGTTGCCCCTGTATCACTCTCCTGACGTCATCTTCCCTATAACTCACTTGGTACATAAATATCTATTATTTAGTCCTACCGATCGAATATCAGAGGCGAGATTGGGAGAAACAACAACTGGTTTTAGTGTAAATAATATGAGATTGATGTAATAATAATGTAATCATACTTATTATAGTCACTTACTTCATACCTTTCTCATTATATTGTAGTATTTCGTGAGTTCAATTCTAATTGGCTTATCTCGTTTATTTTGTTTTAGACCAGAGAAGAATCTGCTTGACATGTAGCAAGTTGTTCAAGAATTTGAACTCCCTCAGGAAGCACCAACGAATCAACTGCCAAAAGGAACCGCAGTTCGCATGTACTTTATGTACTTACAAATCGAAAATCAGGTGTAATTTACGAAGGCATCTCCGCCTCAAACATACAATTTTCACAAACGAATAAAGAGAAGAAATTTTTCGAAATCATTGTCACTTGAATATATCCGAAGATCGAAGCCTGGTGAAATTTTGATGAAGAAATTTCTATGGATATCAATCTCAACAGTTCGTGAAATTTCTTTTCGAGCTCTGAACCTTCTCGGAACATCGAAAAAGTCATGAATTCGCCAGTAAATCTTCGGGCAAGCAGAATTTATTCTCATAATATTTCATGATTATAACAGATTTATATGCATATCATGACCAAAATGACACAATGATATATATGAATCCTCGATGCAATTGCAATATTCAACCCAGTGGTTCCATCATTGAACTCTTCATTCTCTCTTCTACCACTTTCGTTTTCATCATACTACAAATAATTTGCACAAAAAAATCTGACTTCGTTCCCTTCTGGGGACATTCTTGTGAAATGGGTGTAATTAATTCTCTAACCAATCTCAGAGGGCTGAAGAAAAATGTCTTTATCATTATTGCTTATTATTGCAAGTATCTACTTTCAATATGAGATCGTCTCTGTAGCAGATTCAATAACCTAGCTCAGATAAATTTTCATCGAATTCGATCAGCATACTCGAATCAAGATCTCTAAAAAAGTCATGTTATCCAATGAAATTTCAGAGTTTCGACCTCAAGCTTCACAAGGGATATCATCGCTTTGCGTTCAACCTCCTTTCACTGAGTATGATGGGTATGCAGAAAAACCATGGGTATGCAGTAATTGCCACAAAAGCTACCACTCCAAAGGAAGTTTGAGAAGTCATCAGAGATGGGAATGTGGAAAACCGGCTATGTTCAGTTGTCCTGAACCTGGTTGTCAATATAAATGTAAACTGAAAGGGAATTTGAAGAAACATTTAGCCCTCATACATTATCTGAGCGGTGTCAAATTCGAGAAAGTTAGCAGTTAGAAATTGAATTTGATTTTGTCAACAGCAAAACTTCATTTTGGATAACTATTGATTTCATCTTCAGGCCAGCTATCAACTCTGAAGTATTGAGCGAATTTTCCAATAAATTGGGATGTCTAAAAAACCTCCTTCATTTTTCATCGGTTCCTTTCCAACACGGTAACGCTAAGTCCTTACTCTAATTCGAATCGCCCGTTAACATTTATTGGGTGAAAAAAGAGCATCTGCAATAAACTATGAATAAACGATAACTATGAAACTGGATAGTCGGAAAAAAATCATCAAATCAGAGGAAACAAAAAACCAAACGAAATCAAAGGAAACACTTTTGTCGACAACAAATTATTTTTTGGCTCGGTATATTTGCGATGGGACAGCAAGGTAATTTTAGTAATTCCTTGACGCAAATTTTCAACATCTGTTGTGAACTCACAACATGTGTCCTTATTTATTGTGAAGTTTGAGAAATAAAAACAAGCGAAGAAAAATACGCGAAGAATCAGTAATGCGATTGATGATATTTTTTATTTAGATTTTGGACAAAAAAAAATATGGTGTGTAAATCTAGGTCGAAACATATTCAAACCATTATTTTTGATACAAACATTATATGATATTCCCATAATCTCTTTCAGAGATCTCAGATCTCGATTTCAGAATCTGTGGAAACATAATTAGGACCGTATTTGAAAAAATGAGGTTGATGATGGTTTCACGAATACGAAGACATCGATATCACCAAGTTGAATCATATCAAAAGTGGCTGCGCAAAAGTATTCTGTTTCTCCTTACTCTGAAAATAACTGTGAAAAATATAGAATACATTTTTTGGAAATTCACTTTTTTGATATACATAACTGAAAAACTGTCGGGAATTTATTAAATTTTCAAAAACTGTTATATTCTAACTGTAACTGTTACTCTTCAGTAAAAATACTCTTCAGTCAAAATAATATTGAGAAATATGAAGAACATAAAGGTTTGAGTGAATGACATACTTTTACTAGGAAATTTGTTCTCCATATCTCTATTTCTCTCCATTCCACAGTTCACTTCAAGTGAAGTTACAGTATTTTCGACATTTTCGAGAGTAGAATAACTTCTATCTCCACAATATTCTAACGAGGACGTGTCAAATTAGGACGAGAAAAATGTTCCCCACATGTCTCGACAAATAAGCATAAAATATCAAGAAATATGAAAATCTGAAAAGAGGTTTGAGCAGGAAGGTTAAGACTCTTACAATTTGGGGCCCCATTAGGGAAGTCTGAGGTCTGTCTGTCGATATCTCTTACCGTTTTCGTGTTATAAGTTGGGATGTATATCTATATGCTCACATGAAGGCTCTACAATAATATCATCTAATCCTCTTTTGATGCTGATAACAGGTGATTATCATCTTCATGAATATTTATGCTTATTTATCGATCTCATGATAATTTGACGTATTCTCATTGAAATATCGTGGAGATGAATGAACTCCGCGAATCGACTATTTTCTTCACTATAAAAATTTTTAGGATCGCCAAAAACTGACCCACTTCGATTACCGATTTCTCGACAACGATTCGCAACTCGCCATGTATGTTCCTGTGGGAAGACATACAAGGGAAAACAGTCGTTGAAGAACCACAGGAACTTCAGTTGTGGTCTCACAAAGAATTACAGCTGCGTGTCTTGTGGAAAGTATTACCTTGCTAAGCAACAGTTAGCTAATCATGAGCTCAAGTGCAAGAAAAAGAAGTGATATTGTTATGTTTTATTATGATGAATTATAAATATTGTTGCAAAAAATGTGATATTGTTATGTGATTTTTTTCCGTGTAAAGAATGAATAGATGTAACTATCTATAATTTTCACAACACCCATCAATTCCATCGATAATTGAGGAAGTTTTTTAGGAAATCGGTCAAAAATTCGCGTGTCTTTTGAATACTACTAGTTATCTATAGTTGTTGATGGTAAGGAATCTAGGTGTCCTGGAGCATTTTTTGATGACAATCTGAAGATGAATCCACAAAGAGAAGAAGATTTAACTGGAGAAGTGAACCTCTTATCAGGTCTTTATCTTGATCGGTCAGCTTCGACAGCTCTGGCATGAATCTGTAGGGTCTCAGTGAAAGGCGTCTGGGGCTTCTGAAATTGCTCTAGCAGAACCTGCTGGCCATTGTCGATACTTCTCCGAATTGTTGGAATATAGTCTTCAGTGGACCCCTCTGTTCTGATCATCAAATACAGAACAGATGTTGGGATTTTTGAGGCATTGAAGTGTTCAATCAAGTGTTAATTGCCCAAGCAACCTTCAGAATTTCCTGAAGCAATTCTGCGGTTTTAGAGAAGCAGACTTCGAGAACGATTTGGAAAAGTGTTCTTTGTCTCCTTTTTTCCAGTTGATGTCAACCTTGAAGATTCGTTTCTTTCGTGTAAGTTTTTCGATGAGGTGGTTCATTCATTTTTCAGATTTTTGTGAGATTTTCTCTCCTCGTTTCTAAAAAATGAAGTAGGAGTTATAATGAAAATCATCTCGATATATTTGTAGTGAGGACACTGAAAAGTGCCAAAATCAACCAACATTGAAGAATCTAGGGTGGAAAAGTATTGTACTTGTGTGGTAATTGAGAACGGGAGCAGATTCATTCCCGAAACGTCCACTAAGATAAGTGGAAGTTTTCTTATTATTGAAAATATATTTGTATTCCCAAATTTTTCAAGGTGTCACTGACAAATAGAGAATTAATCTTTTAGGTATCTGAAGTTGCGCAGTGACATTTTGGAGCAGGTCACAAAATCTGTCCTTGCTACAAATATATTGGAATAATTTCTATTATAACTTATACTTTAGTATTTAGGAACGAGGAGAGAAAACTCCACAAGAAACTGAAAAATGAAAAAGAGTTTTGTTTGATTTCTAATATTTTTGTAGATATGAATGTTCTAATTAGCATAAAATACCATTGAAGGAATTGCAAAATGGTCGTTTGAGCCCCAATATTCATTTGAAGTGTCTTTTAACTTTCGATCTTTTTGTGAATGTGGCTATCAAGTCTAGTTTACGAAAATTCATGTCATAGATTTGAATATCAAACTGAATTCTCCATCACGAGAGAAACTTTAGGATTTTTCATCGTTTGAGGACTCTACCAACTGAAGTCAACCTGCATGAATGTAGGTAGGTTTTCGTTTTTTTGTTGTTGAATTGTTTTTAGGTGTGCTGTTCTTTCAGTTGGTGTTTCTACTCTGAAATAATTGGTTTTTGATAGATTTCAGGCAAGACAAGAACGGGCGATACATGTGCCCGAATTGCAACAGGTCCTACGTGCACAAAAATGACCTGAAACGTCATCTCAAGTACAGCTGTGGCACGGAACCTCAACTTCAGTGTGACGTTTGTTTAGGAAAATTCACTTACCGAAGTGCTCTGAGAGCTCACACCAAGAACAAACATAATATTGATTGATGCGATATCGAATGAAATCTCATATTTTTATCAA
Organism: Gastrophysa polygoni; assembly: GCA_963576655.1. Lineage (NCBI taxonomy): Eukaryota > Metazoa > Arthropoda > Insecta > Coleoptera > Chrysomelidae > Gastrophysa > Gastrophysa polygoni. Next base: position 4,413,308 of record OY755086.1, on the reverse strand, counting down.
ATTTATTGTTTTGTTGGCTGTGGATATCGTTGTTCGATGTACCTAAGTGAAAAAAATTGACTCTTCATCAACTCACATTAAATGCTTGCAGGGATAGAACGGAATTCTTCTTTTGAAAATACGGAGGTCGAAAGGAATTATCTTCAACTCACAATGATAAATAAATGATAATATTGACGCAAATAACATGTCTCTTTGAATTGAGCCCTTGATATACAACTTTTGAAAATTATAGATTTCAATAAAGTTCAAAGTAATGATATTTCAGCTCGGTATACATAATCGAATCAAACAACGGAATCTGCTCAATTCAACAATATAGTGATCCTATGGAATTGGGGGGCCGTAGCACAGTGGTCAAGGTGTTTGATCGGTGATCGATCTGCCTTAACGGTAGTGAGTTCGAACCCAGCCACGGCTGTAATTTTTTCATTAAAATCAAACAGGTTCAGTGATTTCAATCTTGACGTCGATCTGGCAGTCTCGGCCGCGATCCTACAGGAGTGGTTGGCTCTTCCCAATCCGCCCAAGCTTCGGCTTATGGGACGTTGAAATCAAACGTAGAAAATGTGGTTGATGAAAAAATACGTTCCAACTCACTTCAAACTGATCGTCATGATGACTCTAATGAGTGAATATAATGAAGTTGGATAAGTATCAATCATTGATTTGAGAATCGATTTTCGAATGGAGGAAAACTTATTCTGAGCTACATTTGCGAATAACTAGTAGATTCGTTGAGTAACAGTTTGATATTTGTCGTTCAAATCATTGTGAAAGTACATGACGTAGCTTGAATATCAAAATCATAATGAATAGAAAAATTTCTTGGTGAATGGAAATTCTGATTTGATTGATTGATTCTGTAGAGCCGGTTGATTGTCCTGACAACTTCGATTATATAGTTCCATATCCTGAGTGTATCGAAGTACCTATATACTCACTGACAATCATCAAGCAGCATATTAATCGATTAAATATTGAATTTATAGAGTACCTATGAGAATATCATTCCATCATTTAAAAAATCAAAGACGTGGGTCAATCATATCATCCGACTGACATGATGAACTGTCTTATTATAATTGGAAATGGAGTTTGGGACAGTATTTTTCTAACGACAACCTCGATAAATGTCCATCTTATAACCGTAACTTCAATCATAAACAAGCACATTCTCACTAGTAATACCACTAAAGGTCAAATTATTTCCGGAAATTTTCTCGAGCTCATGAATATTTTCTAAAAATCATGTGGTATTCGGTAAGAAAGTTCCATACCAAATGTGTTCCCAACAACATCAATTTTTGTTTTCATCAAGTTGACAAAACCTGTCATTATGAACGTCAAAAAAATTTCCAGTATAATTCGCTGTCGGGTACCCACCAGGAAAAAATTTCCGATAAAATTCATCCGTTGCTATGGTGATCTGACAGAAATACACGTTCTGATTGGTTAAAAATCACATGTGTGGAATTTTCTACAGAATTTCATTTCTGCATCGGTTGCTAGGCAAATTGCTAAGCAAGTTGCTAACCAACAAATGCGAAATTGAATATTTCGTGATAGGTCTAGGTTCACTCTAAAATCACGACGACTACGGCTTGTCAAATTATGACGTCCAGCGACAAATTGATGAAATGTTAGCAGATCGTTTCTGTCAAAGTTTTAGTAGGTAACGAGTAATTTCATAGTTGTTTTCTATAAATCTATCATTCATAATGGAAACTGATAGTGATATTAACTTAGATTAGACACCTCCGAACATAATAGAAGCAGCGAAGGTAACAACACTGAATTTATTACCGGAAACGTCGAAGACTATGTATCAACGCGCCTATAATCTTTTTTTCGGAATGGAAGGTAGATCAAAAGACAAAATCGTTTCCCGAGAACGTTTCAATAGCCTATTTCGATGACAGCCAAAAAATTTAATAGTTTCACTTTGTGGTCACACTTCTAAATGCTCATTATCTATGATGATATAGATATTTGAAACTGAAAGCATTCTTCAAGCGGAAGTCAAACGGCTACAAACCCAAAGAATCAAAGAATCTGATGAAAAGCCCATCAGCGGCGAATTCAGAGTAATGAAATATCATCAGTTCATTTCTTCCAAAATTTTGCAATGTATGCATGTAATCAACGTGAATGATATGTTGTCATAGAGAAAGTATAGTATGCAACTTGCAACAAAATGCCCATTTTGCACTGGTATGGATTGCAGCACTTGACTTTCGGCTCGTGAAATTTCATACTCGTGCAAAATTGGCATCATCTTTTGCTCATTTCATTATATACTATTTCATGCCCCTCAATTTCACAGTTTTGTTGCTGTGATGATTTTCATCATTTATAATTTTTGTTACAATCTGTCTAGTGTGATTCATCCAATATGATGTAAAACTGAATGTGAAAAAATAAATGACTTCATGTAAGGACATTCATATCATAACACTGTCTACGATTTCGAGAAGGAAATAATATAATTACAGAAATCATTTTGTAGTGAGAAAACGAATAGAAGATCACAAGTTGGTTTCAACAGGAAACCGGAGGAATTGTGTCGGCTGTTATCGCAAGCTGAGGAAAACCATGAGTAGGAGAGAAGTCGACAATAAAGTGAAGAAAGTCAAAACGTGTTGTGAGGGCTGTTACAAAAAACCAGCCTTCTGTTCCAAGTGCTTTGAAGATGTTCATGAAATATTTTGATGCTTGAATTGTCAGTGTCAGTTTCTTTTTCATCCATCGACACTATAGACCTCACTAAAAATGTCTCAATTCTTCATATGTTTCAGCTACCGACTTTCTGTTCGAACAAAATGGGTATCAGACTGCGTAACTAACATATTTTCTAGTATCTCTGGTTGAAGTCGATAAAGCGCCATTTTCGGATCGCCTCTAAGAAAGCTCAAATGAACGACGAAATAGAAAATCACCATTTTCTGAAAGCTAAGTCGGTCACTTACTGACAAGTTTGGTTTAGTAATCAGGAAACACAATCTACTGCCATGAAGACACATGTGGTAGATAATCGAAAATAGTCTGGTCGTACAAAAATATATTTTTCTTATTTGGATCCCTATTTCGGTTCTTTGAAGTATTCTTGAAATCCAACTTTGAAAACATGCATATTCCTGAATTACCACGACATCATCAACTGACCCGAATATCACTCGATCTACCATAGAATCGAATCGAAATATAAATGTCAACTTGTTTATAATCGATCTGACAGAATACCCTGTAACGTTGAATAAAATATTACAAACAAATGTTTCAAGAGCTTTACTCCGATATTCAACGATATTCAACGATGTCTACTATTGAAAAAATACCTCAAAGTATACAATTCTTGTATTCTATATGTATCTCGTATCTAAATGTGCAATTATGCAGGCGGTAACATAATATCGGACACCTACAGGGCAGAATGGTAGCAAATAATAAAAAAAAGTGACTCTCGTAAACCCATAACTTCTGAGTGCTCTTCTCTTTCGAATAGCAGCGCAGCTTACTTTGCCATACTATTGTCGTCAAATATGTCAGATATAAGCAGAACACATTCCGAAGAGGAAACACGAATATTTTTGATATAATAATAAGGCAAAATCATAGGTTCAAGAAGAACTCGATGAGACCTTCAAAAAGAGGTATGACACGACCCTTTTCTCCCATACAAATTTTGAGGGTTGTTCACCCTCTGCTACAGGATCAACGCTACGAGGGTAAAAGCTGGAAATAAGTTTCCCCTCAAATCAAAAATCTACCTGCTCGAGCGTCTTCCCAAATATTGATTTTCACTCCTACAAATCAGGGTGGAAATTGGCACACCCTGTATAATGATCCTTCATCGACGCTCGACCTTGAAATCTGTTCATCATTCAGTCTTGCACATATCAACAATAGTAATCAGAAGGTCATCAGCTGAAACAACATTCGTCCATTTCTAGTGAGGTACAAAATACTATAGTTTTGAGCGGGGTCAAGTTTTTCATTTCCGCAAATGATTTCTGGTATTGTTTTCGATATTGAGTTTATTGGATATTCGTAGAATGCTGAAAAATTGTTGCTAGACTTTGCCATGCCCCACAGCTGCTGGGAAATGGTAACAAATTTGTAATGAATGAATAAATATTATGTTTTCGTAATGCATATTTTTATATTTCCTGAATGTCATGATTGAATAGGCTGATCCAAGATTTGTTGGTCGGAAGGATACAGAATTGATGTCAGGATCATTACTGATTCTTTTGGATTCACGTAAGTACCATCAACTTTCAATTCCTGCAGAAAATATTGAACCTCATCTATTCAACTTTAATTAATATTCAAATAAATTTCGAATACGAAATAAACAAGAAAAAACACCATTTTTTTTCATACAAAGAATCATTAACTGAGTAGATGATTTCTTGACTTTGTTGAATTCTCGTTTTGAATCAATCAAACTCACTGTACAAAGAGAAAATAACCGCAGATTGCCTTGTGAGTATACTTCGTTCATAAGAAATGACAAAATGCCTTTTGAATGAAATTTGTAAAAAGTCCTTTTGATTCCGGTCACAAGAAATTTGAATGGCATTCTCAAAAATACCATTCGTTGTTCATTGGGTAATTGCAAAGGCACAATGATAGACGAAACTACATCAACACTATACAGGATGTCTTCATTTTCACACCTCAAATTTATTGGAACAACTATTATGTTTATTATGTAAATCTCCAACGACGTTCATGAAATTTCCTTTCAGTTTTTTATCAATCACTACATGCTTTTTTTCTTATTTTCAGCTGTAATCCGATATTCTGTTCACTATTGTAAACACTGTTTGAAAAGCTACAAACACAAAGGCAGTTTGAGAAGGCACATAAAGTTCGAATGTGGAAAACCACCACAGTTCAAGTGTTTGCTGTGCAAAAAATCGTTCACTCAGAAGAAGAGTTTGAAAGTGCATCTGATGGGATACCACGCACAAACTGACATTTAATAACACTTTGTTATATATGAAAAGGCGGTCACAATAGTATTAAAACGGCACGCTGACAGCTTCAGCATTCTTGAAAGTTTTCGTCAATATTGTTTCAAGAAATTATTTTCAGTTATACGCAATGAAGGTATCAACGTACACACATACGTACGGTGTACTAACAGAAACGCCACTGTTTTGAAATTAATGATTGATAATCAATGAAGTATACACAAGAAACAGTCGAAATTGTTTTCAACCTTGCAACTCCATCTGTATCATCTATGATGGAACCTGGATTTTTCCAAAGAAAAACATCTAATCTAATCTAAATTGAATTTGCTGTGAGTGAGATGTAGGATGAAACCAGTAATTTGTCAAGGACGACGTTTGCTGGTATGGTAGATTGTGGAAAGAAGAGTTCAGTATGGAAAATCAATATATCTTTGATTTTCTCCCAAATTCCGTTGCTTCACAGTTTCATCAGCTGCATAGACAATTTCGATACTGCTGTGACCATCTTTCATCGGTGAATATTTCATGAATGACCAAGAAATCAAACTCACAAACCTGGTACATATGCATATATATTCTTGGCTTAATCAGAAATTTGTGTGGAGCCTAATAAATGTTCATGATTCGACATGTAGTATTATCTTAAGATTGTTTTTATCGATCTTGGAAGAATATTGTACTCGTAGTGACATACAGTAGTGGATATACATGTGATATAACTATTTCCATTATAGGTTGAATTGTACCAAATGCGATATATCTAAATATACAATATATTTATTTTTTCGGTTTTTCGTCTAATCCAATAATGTTTGTACTGTTTGTATATTCGAATCAATGTTTCTTTTACTTCTCGAAGAACTGTAAATAACCATCTTTATAGATTCTTCGACATCGTGTGATACTGAATACTGAAATACGTATCTACAATTCGAATGTGTAAAATTGTTTTAGCATGGCCTCAAATAATTTGAAAATCGATTCCGTCGGAGAACCATGCATACTACAAACTTCGATTAGATAACCCAATATCATGCGCAGATTGAAGAAAATATTCGGGAGGAGGGAACTGATATAGAATTCATCTCGTGAGTTCGAAAAATGAGATATCGATATCACCCTGCTTTTTACACAACACTGATGAAGTGAAAATTAACATGCATTCCTTCAAAAAAATCTCATGCTTCCGTTGTTGATGGGAATGTTGGTCTATTGAGTGTTGTCCAACACAAACTGACAACATTTTTTGAGTCAACCCCAGGATTTGTAGGAGTGAAACTCTTCACAAGAAAAGGTCGATTCAAAAAATATTGGTGCCAGTTCGAATAAAAAAATAAAGTTCCTCAACGACACACTAAACTGAATGAACAATTTTTTTATATGGTTGTTCCTTAATATTCCACTGTTTCATATTCATATCACATCTATATAACAATCACTTATTGGTGTTTTCAGCACTGTTCGACAAAATGTCTTTACCTATATTATTTGGGGTTGCTGAATTTGGGAAAGTAATAACCAATAACAATCGAGGAATGTGCATGGAAAAATTATACTAACAGATATCATAGTTTTCAGGAATGAATTGCTTCCTGTTCATCAAACACTTTTAGCCCCTCCAGAAATATCAAGATACCATGATGAACTAAGAAGAGATAATGCGAATGAAGTATCACCATCGAACATCGCAGATGATTATTCATCGAGTAGAGCTCATTATGAGAACTCATCAGATACTTCCCAACGTGAGGGTGATGTTCTGAGACTTAGTTCATCAGGTTTGAACTAGTTTTTTCCAGGCAAACAAAATAAGAACGCACAACCAAGTTTGAGATACAGAACTTGCATCACACATCAACAGACGACTATTTTGGAATCTGCTTTCGACCAGAAGCAATTTCTGGATTCGAACATGAGGAACGTACTCGAAAAAGAAACTGGATTGTCGAGGAAAGTCATTAAAATATGGTTTCAGAACAGAAGAACCAAACAGAAATCTTTAGAGAGGAGGAACGAGCCATACAATTATTTTTAGCTGATTTTCAATGGTCTTATTATTCATGTGTAGGTGGAAAATAAATTTGAAACGTTTTCGAAAACTCAAGAATTATCTTCATCGTATATGACATTCCTCACCTACTAGCAAAACTTCCGTCATATCGATCACTCTAGATGACTATCTATGACTATCGATGCTGGTATTTTGAAACGATTTGACTTGACATCAATTTTGTTTTTGCTCTACATCAAAGACCTCCTGTCCAGTCCATAGCTTTGCGGAAGATACTTCATACCGCTTCCTCCTCCAGAGTCCCTTGTATCTTCCAATGATGCCAAAGCTCGTATCTCCACCAGGAAGCCGGATCATCAATGATGTTTGCTTGATAGTGGAACTATTCCTATAAAGTTGTCAATATCCATGCTTCGTATCACCACCAACAGCGCTCTCTCATCTATCACAAAAACTCATCGATGATCCTCTAACGTTTCACCTACACGATGGTTCACGCTTGTTTTTTGTAGGCTTCAGTTGTGGAAATTGCAATGCAATTTACGAACGGAAACGTAACCTCAAATACCATTCGCAATTCAGATGTGTCAACAGCAGGAAGTTCGGGTGTAAATTATGTAAATACAGAGGAAATACGAAAGGCAACTTGAAGAGCCATTTGATTCACAGGCATAAACTTCTAGTCGAAATGTCAGATGTTAGAGCATACATGATATATGATGATATGTGATAACACAACCAGCTAGTTCGGGTTGAATTTGTAGGATTGTCTATGATACCTAAGTTGTCGATGTTTGCATTCGATTAAATAATTCACAATTTTCAGATCTTTGTTTCATCGTATTTGACTTCTTTCATTGTCATCACTGTATTGTTATCAAGTTTGAAATGTTCCAATCAGCATTTTCTGATGCAGTATCCATAAATCGAATCAACGAATATCACTAACAACTCCACACAGAACCAAATCGACTACACTGGAAGTGATTTCAATATCATCTTCCAGTATCCATTCGAGATATATTTATAATATGATCTATGAGCATTTTTTATCCATCTCATTTTTTATTCAAATTCTATATCAAACTGTGCTCGATTTTGTGATCATTGAATATATCTCAGTAGAATTTCGAAGGTGCTATATTTTCCTCTACAATTAAGAACATGAGATCAGAATGCTCGGACCAGAGCGAATGATGCTCATTCATATAAAGATAATCTGGACGAGTAATTTCAGAACGATCCCAACTCCATTTTCGCGATCTCGTTTTTGTTCCAACATTGAGCTTTCTCTGATTTTTTTCGTGTCCTTTTTCGTGTGTTGAATGAATGATGCCTATATGAAGAAGATTCAAGTCATTAGAACGTTCAAACTTTTCTCATCCAAGTGAAAGCAGCTCTTTTTTCACAGGATTCCACTTGCTTCTACATATCTGAGAATACTATTGGACAGCTCTCAAAATGTTCTGGCTACGCTGATTGAGCCTTATTGGTTGATTATACTCATACAGTCCTGTATCAGATAACGAGGTTGTCATCACTATACAGGGTGTAACATAAGTACGTTGAAATATTCTTCTGAACTGAACATTATCAAACTGCTTAATCAGTATAGCCAAATTTGATTTCAATTATTTTTGTCACTCTTCGCTTGCAAATTATGTCAATTAAATCGAGTAGGCTATGAACGTTTGTTTATAAAAATAGAAGGTTGCTGTCACATTTTCAACTATCGATTGACAAATCAACTGTTCGGAGTTCACAGTAAGAAGTCTGGCCGGGTATACTGAGTATAAAGTTTGATGAAAATAAAAGCAGTTGCGAATAACTTATTACGGAAACCAACCATGTTTTGGAGAATTTCAACCATCCGTATCTCGAAAACAAATAATTTTTCGATAAACATTTCATAGGAAGGTAGTTTAGTTTGACGAGATCTACCACATACTCAGTTATTGTAATGTTCCCAGCAACTTCACTTAGTAAGTAGCAAGTAACATGCATCAATATAGAAAATTGTTAATATCTCGAAAACGATCACTTCCAGCGTTGTTGAGGAATCGTACCTTTTTTACTTGGAAAAGTTGTGGGAATAAGGTTCATTCATAAAAAGTACCAAAAGTTCAGTGTCAAAAATCAAAAATGTTAGGTAGGGCATACTCGAAATAAATAATGACAGCGTACGCAGCGTTATTTAGATTTCACATGAAAATAATACGAAATTATGATTTCTCACGTCAAATAGACCGCGGGTACCAAATTTCGTGCGAATAACTTATTATTTGCAAAATTAAATGTTAACACCCTGTATATCCGAAACGAAGCATTTCCGGACACAAGTTGATAAAGATACGTCACTCGAATATCTTAACGTACTCATGTTACACCCTGTCTAGCGGTAATTGAACGTGAGAGATATTGGTTTTCATAATTGCTCTAGCTTTACTAGTCTGACAACCCGAAACAAATATCTGCCCTGGTCTGAAGTGATATATTCCTGTGTTCACATCATCCCTCACTTATTGTTGGATTTTCCAGGATTCAATTGCGCGAGATGTAATATCACTTATAAGAAGAAACGTGACCTGAATGCTCACGTGAAATACAGATGTGTCAGCAGCAGAAACTTCGGTTGTAAACTATGTAGTTATAGAGGCAATACAAAGGGCAACATGAAAAGTCACTTGATACACAAGCATAAACTTCCGATTGAGACCTCAGAAGTTCCTGTGTTCATGATGATCTCTGATGGAATAAATAGCTTTTCTTGAGGAGAAGATCTCTGGGCGATATGAAATTGTCAGTACCGGATCTGGTCTTTTCTCTCAACGAGAGTGATTGAATATGAGGAGAATTTTGTGCTAGTAGTGGAAAAATAATCTATAATTCACGGTGCAGAAGGTATTCGCACCTCATAATTATTATTCCAGCCGAATCAGTACAGCTATTGGAAAATTATACTCCTGCATTTCTTGGTGTATTGAGAGCCACAGTCTCGACGATATTTGTAATTTGAGAAGTTGTGAATAAAGCTCTGTCAAACGTTTTTCTAGAGGATTTCTTGATTCAAAATTTGTTATGTTTACAGAAATGAAGACGATACATTCTTTCAGAATGCACGTCAAACTCGATTGTGGAAAGTCCAAGACTTTTTTGTGTCCAGCGTGTGGAAGACGCAGAGATCACTTACGTGGATATATCTTTAGAAAACACACCTGGATCACCTGAAAATCTCGATACGAAATCAAATCTTCGAATGAATAGTCCTTCGTTATACCTTTGACGTTCAATGCCCGCTCATTACGACCGCTGATATACTTTGTTTGCATTTATTCCATTGTCTGAGGATATCACCTGATATTTTTTCTCTCATCTCTTTTAGTCAACTCATTCATTAACCCATATTCATGCAAGTTTTCGTCTAGATCAATCACCCTCCTGGTGTTATCATCCCTGAAACGTACTTGATGCATTTGTGACTATGAGAAAACTTCTGGGTCATGAAGTGCCATCGAATTCCAATTGAAATCTTTCGTCAATTCCTCATACAACACCCACTTTCATTTGTGGATGGATAATAGTTCTTTCCTTGGATTGAACATGTTTGATCAATCCTTTTGTAATTGAACGATGATTTTTTCAGGATCAGAACCCTCATCATCTGATGATTCATTCCATGATTCAAACATTGATATAAAACTGGAAAGAGAAGATATAAGCGAGAAAGAGTTGAATGGCTTTGAAACCAACGGTAATTATATACTTGATGTGCTACAATTGGAAATAGTTTTCAATGCACCCCATGTTGAAATAGCTCATTTAAAGAGCCTTTTTAGTTTTGAACTATTCAATATCTCAGCAGGTCAGGAAGACTGTCATTCGTATTTCACTCACATTCATACAATTCACCCTATACATACACAATGTGGATAAATTTCAATGAATTTATCAAAAATATCGAAAAAAAATCCATAAAACATAACATCTGTCCTTGACGTCATACTGTAAGATGATTCCTGATTGAAATACATATAGTATGTAGTTCTGTAACGAACATCTTTTGTAACAAGAGCTTTATCATAAATACCGTGTCAAATGTTTCGATCGACGTACAGGATGGATAATATTTTGGTAATCATTAATGAAAAAATGCGTAGAAGTTTCTTGAATTAAATGGCGTTAAATTCAATTTGATGCAATCAGAACGTTGATTTGATATTTTTCATACAATCGGGACTGTACGAATCATATCAATAACGTTCGTTGTTCTGAAACTTCAAATCCCAATATACATACCGTTTGACAGCATACGAAGAGATGATATAATTTCATCGATATCGATCTTTTATGAAATTTTGAACACTCTGTACCTAATTTTTTGTACTCGATAATCCTCCTTATATACTCCCTACTATTCATAGTAGTTGAGCTGGTTTTTTCTTTCACAAAAATGAGAACAAATATTCATGGTTGATATTTGCTTCATCTTGTTGAATTTAAACGTTTTTTTTTCTAGAGGTTACTCACAAGGTGTTTCCAAGGTTCAAATCTAATTGAGAAGAGAAATCGTTAATGAATAATTATATTTTTCAGGATCAAATCAATATGATTCTGATGATTCGTTCTATGATTGAACGTTAACTGAAGATCAAAAGCGAAGAATCAACTGATGAAAAGTCGTATTTTCATTTCTGTTTGCGAGTTAATGCAACTTTTCCTTTCCTTTCTGTAGAAGATTCTCATAATATATTAGTTGTTCAAAAATGAACCAAGTCTATTTTTCGAGTTGTCTGTCATATTGTGCAACGTATCTGGTATTCGATAAAATATGCACGATCAAAAAACTGTCATTCACTTCCACTAAGACGCTAGTTATACAAGTATCTCGAGTTGTGTTCATGATACCAATTTAATTTTCATCATGACGGCAGAATAGCAATCTGATTCTGAGCAGAAGTAAGAATAGACGCGAGACGGCATTTATAACCGGTCCCTGCCCTCTATGGACACTTCTAGATCGAATGGGCATGTACACAAAAGAATCTCTTTGTAGGCTATGCAATGAAAAGGAGGAAACAGCCTCTCATATCGTACTGAAGTTCTGATTTAATGAGAAAAATAAAAAAAAATCTCCACAACATATCACGAACATTCAATCAATCGAATATAACTCATTTGCTTTCGATCAAGTTTGAATCTCATGCATGAAGGTGAATTTCTGGAGAATTTAATGAACTGTACAACTAAGAAATATATTGAGAATAACTCGAAGAGACCAAGGAATATTGAAAACGAACAAACACGACAAAAATTACTACACAATGATGAGAAAATCAGAGTAGATCTAAAGAAGAAGAAAGCGATATGCAATAAAATT